>CM028132.1:612983000-614225000 GCA_016271365.2 Neoceratodus forsteri
GAAGTAAACAAAGTACACGCTGCAACGTGAAGGGGACCGTGGCTGTAAACACGGCACTAGCCATATTTACTGTGGATCCACAGCAATTGTAATATTTATTAAATATAGAAACCTAGAGCTCATTAAAAACAGTAGTAGATCAGGAATTGAAATTCAGGCTGCATGGCACGCCAAAAGTAGAATTTTGAAAATCACTTCCGTTATCCAGTACTGCTGCTTTATAAGGCACGATGAGCATTACCTCAGAAACATCTCAGTGGTCAAAATGGCAACCGGACATCAAGTTAAGAGAACCTCAATGATAACAGGAACAGCAACACCTTTTATAGTAGCTGAGTTTTCAACCCTTTTGAAACCCACAGGAAGAGGAGTTTTCAGTTCTGCTGGGAGTGAATTTCAGTGATATGGTGCAGAGTGTGCAAAGGACCTCTTGCCTGTACTTGTTTTTATCCTGGGATCTTCAAGCAAGTAGCAGCTTGAAGGCCAAAATGCGCGATCCTCAGGTTTGGAAACAATATGCCTACTAGATTTGAGCGGTATAAATTTTCGTGAGCTTCAGTGTGAGGCATAGTAGGGGTACAACAACCTTCTTTCCAGAGAGGGCCAATTAAAGAGGAGAGGACTTCAGTAATGATGTTTTCTTGGGGAGCACGGATGCAAAACAACTAATTTTGTTATACAGAACCTTGAGCCTGTTGATCTCTGAATTCCCAAGAAAGTGGAGTATAGGCGCACCATACAGTAACGCTGAAAGCAGGACACTGTTTGTAATGGCAGTTCTCGTCCTATGGAAAAAGATATTGCTAAGGCGATACAGCAGTCCAATTTTTGATGTATTGTTTTGGTGACGTGGTCTGCATGAGGTTTAAAAGTGAGCTCTTGATCTAGAATGACCACAAGGTACTTTAGCTTGTCAGCCACTTCAATACATGTGCCAGAGGTGGTAGTTAGTGAGAGTAGGTGTTGCCTGTCCGTACCAATGTGTTTTGGCCAAAGAGCACTGCTTTGTTTTATTTTCTTTCAATACAAGCTTTTTCACAGAACCATTTTTGTAGGATACAGAATTAAGTGACAAGTTGCACAAGGACTATACTGACATCAGTAGAGCTTCTATAGAGGATCGCATTATCTGCATAGTGTTCTATGTCTGGTGGCAAGCTTTCTAGCTGCAACCAGCACATCAACAACTTTAGGTGACACACCAGACTGTGCAATGACTATATCTTCAGGAGCCAGGCATGCAGATGCAGGGACTTAAGGTTCGGATGGACCAGAGACCCCTTGTTCTATGACAACAGGCCCTTGCACAGTGGCAGAGATACTTGAAGCTCCACTGCTAGTTGTCGGAGCAGTGGATACCATATTGGCTGAGGCCATGGGGTGCAATAAGGATGAGGATGAGGGTCACATCCTCCATCTGCAGTTCAGTAATACTCTCTGTATTAATGGAGTGGGAGGAATGCATACAGAAACTTCCTTTCCAAGAGATGGACAATGTGTCTCACCAAAAACTCCAGGTCCTGGAGCAAGTGAGCAAAAACGTGGCAATTTTTCATTGTGGAGGGATGCAAAAGGTCCAGCTCTGGACAACCCATCTTCTTGAAGAGGTCATCAGTTCTCATTTGTGCATGTTGGACTGTGACCTGTTTAGCCTGTCTGCTAAGACGTTTGGACACCTGAAAGATGCAAGGCTCATAGCTCTAGGTCACGTTCCAACATCCAGTACCACACTCTCACTGCTTCCCAACACAGGGGTTAGGAATGAGCCTTCCTTGTTTGTTTATGTAATGCATGACACTGATGTTGTCCATCTGTATTAATAGAGGACCTACAGTTAAATGCTCCTGAAAAGCCTGAAGACTATAAAACAGTTCTCATCTCCAGGACGTTTATGTGCAATTTGTTTTCCACCTGGGTCGCCCAAGAACCTTGTTTGATAATGGCCAGGGTGTGCCCCCACCGGATCTGGATGTATCTGAGGCATGATGCCGAGTTTGAGTTGATATGAGAAATGGCAGCCCTTAAAAGGTTGTGATGATCCACCCACCATGTCAGTGTTTTGCATAGGGAGATGTGCTGAGCACCTTCTGGTCCATGTGATCCATCAGTTGATCCTGTTGCATTCTCAGTGCCCATTATGTGTAACAGTGGCTGCTGCCATGAGTCCCAGGAGACATAAAAATATTCTGTCTGGGAGGTGAAGATTGCTGTATATCAACTGTGCTTGAGCAATGAGTTGTTCTGCCCTGTCCAGAGGCAGTAATGCATAGCCCTGCTGTGTGTCCAAGACAGCAGCTATGTACTGCTTCCTCAAAGAAGGTTATAGGATTTTACCCAGGTCACAACCAAACAGATCTAACAGGTTCCCACCCTGTAGCAATACCAGAAGCTCTTTTCCCACCCTTCTGGAAACACAGCGAAATACAGGAGAATATCCACCTGGATAAACACTGGTTGGAAACCAGCTTGCTCAGCATGCATGACCAGAGGACTCAAACGGTTGAGTGAACTGCTGGATATCCTTTGTGTGGTTAAGTTAAAATGGGTGGTACCATTTGGATATCCAGGAGTGCAGGAGCACCTCCTAGTCTTCTTGCATAGGCTGCTCCTATTGTCTAGCACTCCATGCTTGAGCCACCCCCATTGCTAGATTACATCACTCACTTTCTCTGAGTCATTGTGGCATTACATTTGGCAGGGTTCAAGGATTCAAATAGGTGTGCTGTTAGACTTGGCAGCAGCTCAGTGCATGCAAAGTGCAGTCAAAATATGAGTCGATGGACGAGTGGGTAGGAACCAGGTATTTTAGTTTTAATTCCATTTTATTTAATTTGTAAATAGTTATTGATTAAATGTTTAGAAGCATAGAATTTGTCAGCAGAAAAGGACCGCTTGGCCCACCAAGTCTGGCCAGATGGTTCCTGCCTAGTCTGTCTCCACAGACTCTAACTGGTCACTGACACCATTCATCCTCCTTCCTGCCTATTTACTAATATTCCCATATGTCTGTCCCATGCATGCTTGAAGCCCCCTACTGTTTTGTCTCTACCACTTCTGCTGGAAGTCGTTCTAGGAGTCTACAACTCTTCCAGTGAAGTAGTACTTCTTCACAGCTCTCTTAAACTCCCCCAGCTTCACTGCATGCCCTCTGGTTCTGATGCTCTTTCTCATTTGAAAGAAGCTCCCCATCTGCACCCGTTTACCCTGAGAGGTACTTCTAGGTCTGTATCATGTCCTTTCTCATTCTACTTTCCTCCAGGGTGCACATGTTGAGATCTCTCCATACAGCTTTTGGTGCAACCTTGCATCATTTTAGTTGCCCTCCTCTGGATTGCTTAGATAGATAGATAGATAGATAGATAGACAGACAGACAGACAGACAGAGACAGATAGATAGAAACTTTATTTATATAGCACCCTTTCCCGAGGCTCGGAGTGCATAACAGTATTTAAAACAACCCAAACAAAACCGATGACACACCTCAAAGCATAATGGAGAGATCAATATACAATTCTATCATTCATTAAAACATTCCATAATAAAACAGCAGTCAGTTCATTTATCACTCTTCAGTTCAAAGCAAACGCCTGATTGAATAAAAATGTTTTTAAGCCTTTTAAAGGTTTCCACCAAGGGTGTTTCCCTTAGATGTTTGCGAGGAGTTCCACAGGATGGGCAACTAAGAATGTACGGACCCCAAATGCTGCAACCTGGCAGAGAAACCACAAGGAGGCAACACTTGAAGGAACACAGAGCCCAGGATGGGCAGTGAGGAACCAGGCGGTCTTGCAGGTAGACTGGTCCCCACCCCATGCAGGGCTTTATAAGTCAGTAATCCAACCTTGAAGGCAATCCTTCACCTTACTGGTAGCCAGTGCAGTTCGTGGAGGACAGGCGTGACATGGTTCAATCTCGAAATGCCAGTCAGCAGCCTAGCTGTCATGCTCTGTACCAGCTGCAGGTGGCGGAGATTGCCTCAGATAGCCCCAGGTACAGGGCATTGCAGTAGTCCAGCCTGGGCGTGACAACAAAGGTGTGCACCAGGGTGGTCAGATCATCAGCTGGTATTAGGTCTCAGATCTGGGCAATGTACCTCAGATGGTAGAAACCACTTTTGATGATGGCAGACACCTGTGCATCAAGTGTGATCATCATCAAAGACCACACCAGATGCTTAACCTGAACAGAAGAGACTGGGGAACATGCCCAGGACCAGCCCAGGGGGTTCCACCCCTCTATCACAGCGACGGCCTGGATCCACCACTAGTACTTCCATCTTGTCTGGTTGAGTCATAGCCAGTTGTGAGTCATCCAGTTCTGGATCTCC
The DNA here is from genome assembly GCA_016271365.2 of Neoceratodus forsteri. Taxonomy (NCBI): domain Eukaryota; kingdom Metazoa; phylum Chordata; order Ceratodontiformes; family Ceratodontidae; genus Neoceratodus; species Neoceratodus forsteri. Next base: position 612,987,329 of record CM028132.1, read on the forward strand.
TCCAGGCAGGTGTTAAAACCGAGTCCACCATCTGGTTTCCATGTGTACAGGACAAGTATAGCTGGTATCATCAGTGTAACAATGAAAACCCAGCCCACACCACTGATAATTTCTCCCAATGGCAGTATATACACCATGAACTAACAAGGGCGACAGGACCAACCCTGCGGAACTCCATAACATAGAGGCATCGGACTAGATGAGGCTAACCCCCATTGTCACCCTTTGCACTCTATCCGTGAGGAAGGACCTAAACCAGGAGATAACAATTCTGGTTAGTCCACATCAGTTCAAGAGTCAGTCCAACAGTACTCATGGTCCATGGTGTCAAACGCCACCGAGAGATTGAGGAAGACTAAGATGGCATGCTCTCCTCATCTCTTGCCATTAGGAGATAATTTAGCACCTTCACCAGTGCGGTCCCCATGCTATACCTGGATCTAAAGCCAGACTGGAAACACTCATGAGTGGCAGAGGCCAGACCCATCTCGAGCTGGATGGCCACCACTTTTCTATAACCTTCCCTAAAAATGAGAGGTTAAAGAGCGGTCTGTAGTTGCTGAGACACTTTGGGTCCAATGAGGATTTCTTCAGTAGGGTCTAACCAAGGCCTCCTTCAGTGCCATGGAAAGACCCCACTCTCAAGGAACTCGGACAATCCCAACAATCTCAGATCCTATCAGGTCCACACTTCCAACCAAAAATTGGTTGGGCCAGGTCAAGATCACAATATGTTGGTCACAGCCTCAAGACTACATCAGCCACCTCCTCCACTCCAACTGAATTGAATTAAGTCCATACAAGAGGATGCCCTAACATGCCTCAGGTTGAACCCCACAGGTCCTTTGAATGACAGTGGAAGAAATCTCAGGCCTGATAGAGGACACTTTATCAGCACAGAACAGAGCAAACTCTTTGCAGCTTGTGCTGGGACCTGCTCCTCATGCATGTAGACAGGCTGGATGTAATAGCCCATCCACCATGTGGAAGAGTTGAGCTGGTCTGTTCCTTGCTGCAGCAATCTCCCTTGACAAAAATCTGCTTTCTTTCAGGAGATTGCCCCTAGTAGTCACAATAATGTGACCTCAGGGCCAATTGTCCTCCATCAGTCTAGATCTTCTCCAGCTGCTCCATCCCCCATCCTTTATCTTTAACTCCCTAAGCTCCCCATCAAATGGTATCATGTGAAATGGTGGATAGTTATTGAGCGACTCAATATGATGACTCAATAATACCACTTCAACTTTCAGCGAGTGGTACAAGAGTCGAGCTATCCTGCATAGTGAGTATAGCAGGGAACTACACATTATAGCAGGATAAAGGAAGGTTTTTGGCCAAGCCCTGCCGAGCTGGCCATTTGGCATAGTGGCTAGAGCCACCGCCTATGAAGCTGGTGGACCCAGGTTTGGGTCTGGGTGCAGGATAAATATTTGTTTACTCTGTTTTCCCATTTCTTCTAAGTCTCCCCGCCCCGGGTTAACAATAATTTGGTTGGGGGTGCGAGGCATATCCGCATAAAAAATAATTTCTTTATGTTTTGTAGTCAAATGCAGCAACCGTCACTGTTTGTGGTGATCAAAGGATCTTTTGATCACCCATTTGACTCGCTAGTGTTTTTCTTAGCAGTGTGTGTTCTCGACATAAGGAGTCACCCTTATCACATAAACCCCATCAAACCAGTGTGGCCTTCGGCAAGTAGATAAAAAGTCAGACACGGATGGTGCACTGAGTCGAAGGCCACACCATTCCTATTATAGGCCGCCACTGCCTCCTCCAGCCCAGTCGCCACACAGCTCCCCACGCCGAGCAGGGTCCAGCACTGCTTGTTGTCCTATTGGGGACAATCCCGTAAGGGCAGTACCGGACCATCTCCACAGAGGATGGACCTCGCATGAACCCCACAGTGCTATGATCCGACCGAATGACCAGATCTGTCTTGAAGTCAACAACCCCAAGACCCGAGTGAATGCCAGGTCCAATGTGTGACTATTCAAGTGGATCACTAAGGTGAGAAATGCTGACAGGACCAGAGCTTCCATTCTCTGCAGGAGGTCACGTCCAAAAGACGAGAGTCTGTCGTTGACCCAGGCATTGAAGTCACCCAGAATTAACCATCTGTGGGACTCCAACACCAGGCCAGTGATGAAGTCTCTGACCTCCCACAGGTTTCTTGTCCCTCCCCAGTGGGCGGTAAATCAGAAGGATCCTGTAGCTTGTGCCGGACCCCTTGTTCAGCAACACTCTCAACCAACCTGGTAGAACCCACTGGTTGCACCGTGAGGCCCAGTCTGGCTTTGAAACAAATGCCACACCCCCACCTCTCGGGGTGTGTATCACAGAGTATCTGTCTGGCACCGCTGTCTCCAAAATGGGAGCAGCATTTTCATCCAGCCAGGTCTCCGTGATGCAAGCCATGTCTACTGAGGAAACCAAGTGCATTAATAAAGCAGTCTTGTTCCTTATCGACCTGGTATTGCAAAGCACAGCCTGAGTAGGATGACGGAGCCTGCTGGATCAGTCACCTGCCCACTACCAGAGGTGGAGCCCTTGGGTATAGGAATCAGACAAGAAGGGCCCTCTAACTCCCATTTTGCCCCAGGGCCTCTTGGTCTTCACCACTTGAATCGATGACTCCTCAGTAGCTACTGGCATGGCCTCTGCCCCCCCATGAGCAATCCCAAACCCTGCATCTCCTGTATGTTTCTGCTGGTAATGAAGGGAGCTCAAAGGGTGAAGGTCATACAGGTGGGCCACCGAGTAGCTGTGCCTGGTAAGCTGATATTCCCAGCACATTCTGACTGCTGTTTACAGCAATCCCACTAAAATCAAAACAACCCTAATAAAAACCCTAAATTAGTATACTCTAGGTATCCCTTATCAACTCACAAAATTACCAACACCTCTCACACACCACCCTTCACACAGCCACTGCACTAACAAAAACACACCAAACCTTCCCAACCCCCAGTCTCAACACAACTATTTAAAAGCAGTCCCATAGATTAATACAAAACTTTACAGAGTCTGCAGTGCACATTTAGTCCAAATAATTATTCAGTTCACACTATAATGCAATATGGCTCTTACTGCCCAATGTAAAGTTAGTTCTCACAGCTCAGGAACTGTCACTTCCCAGCAAACAGTTTGAATTCATGGTCAAGTTGTCCTTAAGGCTCTCTCATAGCCACTACTACAAAACTGAATAAGTTCTTTATTTTAGCCCTTTAACAGTCACTGCTCACAGGGCTTTATGTCCATTACAATTCATAACAGAACTGATGGAGTGCTATTTGGTACTCACATTGCAGGTCCTTCTGCCTGGTTTACACCAGTAGTTCCCCAAAAACTGTCTCAGGGTTTATTTCTCTCACAGCTCCTGCCAATAAACAGCTCCAAGGTTAAACGTAGTCTTACACTGCCTGCTGCAAGCAGGTAAATAGTGAAGTGGCCGATTTTAAACCTTTGCTGAGTCTGTAGCTTAAAGATCAATGGAAACCATCTTACACTTTGTTAGAAAAAGCCTGAATTTAAGTCCCTGTGTCATGAGTAGTATTTCCTGAAAATGTCATGCTATTTGGTGTTGTGGTTTTCTTTTAAACAGCATTTGTTAACTTGTTCTGCACTAACTGAAAACAGTCAGGCTGTTTCTGTCCCTCTGACTGAGCCTTGGAGAGTGATGACATCATATTGGAGTAAGCTACTGCTTCAGCAGTGCAAGATCCTGCTTGACTGAAGAACTAAAAGCTATAAACTTCCTAATTACAGCAGTCTGTAGAGTTAGTTGTTTGCTGTCCAGGGTTTTACTAACTCAGTCTCTGGTTTGTGTTCAGATGAATTAGCTGAAAATCTATCATTCTGTTCTTATAAAAGCTGATCATTTGGGTTTCAGTGTTGAATTGAAGTGGTATGCATTTGAGAAATCAGCTTGTCAGTATCACAACTGTGAGTTCTGTCACATCAAAACTGTTTTTTAGCTATGTAACACTGGGCTGTTTATTTAATAGCTATAAAATAAATCTAACGTTTGTTAATTCATACAAATAGTTTGTCTTTGATGTAGCCTCAATAAATCAGTTCATTTAAGAACAAATGTTTTCCTCTCAGATTGAAAAACAGGTACCTACCACATTCTGCTATATTAGGCACATGTGCTATGTAGACTCACAAATTTCAGTTCTTTGATGATTTCTGTGTGAAAATACATCATGTATATGTAGAACTAGAAACACTATATGGCATTCTGATGCCCCATCTCCTGCCTACAGTTGAAGCAACTGCATTCTGTTGCCACCTGTCACCCTGCCCCACAAGCCCCCTATCTCCTGCCCCCATTTGAGGCTGCTGCAGCACTGCCCACTCGCTTCTCCCATAGAGTTGGGGCTGCTGCACCTGTTGCCCCATCTCCTGCCTGAACAATCAGGGCCACTGCACCCTACTGCCCCTGCCTGAACAGTTGTAGTTGCTACACCTTCTGCACTTTCCCCACCCCTAATCAGAGCTGCTTCACCATGTTGCCCCTGTTTGTCACCACAGTCAGGGCTGCTGTACTCTGCTATGCCCTAGAGTCCCATGTCCCCAGCTCCACATTTAGGGTTGCTGCACCATGCTGCCTATGCCACCAGAGGTGGGGCTTTATTGCACCTTGCTACCTACTTCCATTTTCCCAAATGGGCAGGAGTTCTGTACCATGCACATCCTGTCCTACAGTCAGGGCTGCTGTACCCTGGTGATGACCCATCCCCATGTCCTGCCCCACAATCAAGGCTTCTGCACCATGCTGTAGTCTGTCCCCTGCTGCCATAGCCAGAGCTGCTGCACCCGTTCCTGTCTAAACAGTCAGGGCTGTCAGCCCCTGCTGCACCATATAACCCCATGCCTCTACTGCCCCATGACTCCACAGTTAGCATTGCTGCACCATGCTGCCCTCTGCCACCAAAGTCAGATTTCTTGCTGCACTGCCTAAAGAAAAAAACAGAAAAATACTTTTATCCTGTGTTATGGGGTAAAGAACAGAAGGCAGTAAGGTGCAGAAGTCCCGACTGTTCGGCCAGGAGACAAGGAGGCATTAGTGACAGCAGCCCAAACTGTGGGACAGGTGCAGCAGCCACACCTGGGTGAAACTGACACAATTTTGGGGGCAGAGGACAGAGTGCAGCAAATGTCATAACTCTTGTGGCAAGTGAAAGCATGGTGCAGCAGCCCTAACTGTGGAGGCAAGGGCTCTAGGCACAGCAGGTCACAGCAGCCCTGCCTGAGTAGGCAGAAGCAGCCCTGGCTCTGGTGGCAGGGGACTGTGGACAGAATGGTGCAGAAGCTTTGACTGTGGTGCAGGACAACTAGGGCCATCAGGGTACAGCATCCCTGACTGTGGGATGGGGTGTACATGGTGCAGCAGTTCTGACTGTTCAGGCTGATGATTGGGGCAACAGGTTGCAGCAGCCCCAACTTTATGGGAGAAGACAGTGGCCAGCAGGGTGCAGCACCCTTGAATGTGGGCAAGAGATGGAGCTTGTGGGGAAGGGGATGGGGCAGCAGAGTGCAGCTGCCTCAACTATGGCACAGGAGACAGTGGGCATCAGGATGCTCTACCTGTTTCTAGTCATACATTTTGTATTTGAACACAGAAACCATCAAAAACTGAAATTTGTGAGTTCATATAGTACATGTGCCTGAAATAGCAGAGTGTGGCAGACACCTGTTTGTCAATGTGAGAGGAAAGAATTGTTCTTACATGGACCTATTTATTGAGGCTACATCAAAGACAAACTACTTATACTGGATACTTATTCTGGGTGTAGAATGGAAGCAGGCTTTGCAGCCCATAGGCACCGCATTCCCCACATTAGTGTGTCCATTTTAACCCATTTTGACCTATCAACTTATCTATTTTGTTTTAAATACTGTAAGAAATTACTAGTTACTACTCCATATGGGAGAGTGTTCCATATCCTTCCTGTTCTGTTTACAAATGAGAAATGTTGATTATTTTTTTTGCTGTATCCACTCTTATTTGTAGATTGTGTCCCTTAAACCAAAAGGTTTTCATGGATTGTTATACCCATCTCCTCTACTAACTCTTTGTCTTTTATTATTTTAAACATAGCCATTGAATCTCCTTATTCTCCTTTGTTCTAATGCAAATCATCCTAATCTCTTTATTCTCTCATTGTAAGTTGTGTCCCAATGATCCTATCATTTTGTGTATCTCTTTGTACCTTTTCAACCCTATTAATTTCCCTTGTGTATAAGGCTACCATCACTGTGACCCGTAGTCCATATCACGGTCTCACATATGTTTTATATAGCAGCAATAGACATCCCGTTTAATGAAACTCCTTTTAATATTTCTAATCATGGAGTTGGTTTTGTATTGTCTGAGTCCTATGATGCCTAAACTTTAGTCTATCATCAATAGTGATACCACAGTCCTTCTCTTCTGTCGATCTTCTTAGTGTACTCCTATTTAATACATATGTATGTCTCTTATTTAGCCTTCCTAAATGCATAACTGTACATTTTCAACACTTAATGTCACGTTGTTCTCCTTAGACCATAATCTGATTTTACTCAAACCATTTTTCATTTAATTCAGATGTTCTGGTGTATCGACAGGGCTACCCGATTTAATGTTGTCTGCAAACTTAATTACCTTATTTAATATGTTATTATTTAAGTCTCCAATATATAATGCAAATAATACAGGCTCCAATACTAAGCCCTGTGGTACTCCACTTGTTACTCCTATGGGTTCTGAATATTCTCCCAGTGCTCTAACTCTTTGCTTCCTCTCTTCTAACCAATTTCCCATGCAGGTCCTGTCCAGTTCACAATCCTGCTGTCCACTTCCAGATTTAACATTTTTCCAATAAGTTTCTGTGGGGACTTTATCAAGCGCTTTTGATAATCTAAAAGATAACATCCATAGTGTATAAATTAACAAACTTCAGATTTATTTTATATCCACTAAATAAACAACCCAGTGTTATATAGCTAGATAAAAACAGAGTTTTGATGAGAAAGAACTAATAGCTGTGCGGATTCTCAAATGCATACCACTTCAATTCAGTACTGAAACTCAAATGATCAGCTTTTTAGAAAAACAGAATTATAGATTTTCAGCTAATTCATCTGAACACATAACCAGAGACTGAGTAAGTAAAAACCCTGGACAGCAAGCGATTTTCTAACAATGTGAAAATGGTTGCCAATGATCTTAACTCCTCCCCCACTTGTGGCAGTAATCACCAGGGCAGAACCTGATGCTGCCGATCAACCATTTATGGGAGCAGCCCAAGGTTCACTTCACTCTCAGCAGCAAACACGGCAACACAGATCTTCCTTTTAGGGTTGTCCTTTGGCAATAAGCCAGGCACAAAGTCCTCCTTCTATGATCGTCCTCAGAAGCGGTGAATTCTAACAGTCAAAAGCGGCACTGAGGGCAGCAGAAAATTCCTGCTGCGCTCTCCCAACCATTGCAGACTCCTCAACATGACAGTCACTCCAGGAGCTGGTCAACATTCCAAACTCACGTATCTTCATACGGCCCACTCTCTCCAGATAATTCACTTAGTGCTCCATCAACGCTAGTAGGATTCTGAAAACTAATAACAATATGTGCACCATTACAACTCCCTATTTAAAAACAAAACAGTTGACTCTATACTACACTTACAGCCCTCTAAGCTATTACTAAGTCCCTACCCTCAACCCAGTAACTAAAACAAACAAATTATTAATAAACTTTACATACTGCTACTTTAAACTTTACAGACTGCTACTTTAAAACACTTAAAACTCAAAAACAGATATATAAAATCTCTGCAATATGTCTTGGAGTTACAGACAGCAGCCCAACATGACCACCATCTTCATCATGATCATGGAGTCCCACACTGCTTCCACCTGTCTATGTCCTCCCTGAGATCGGCCTCCAGAACTGAACACAATACTCCAGGTGGGTTCTCACCAACAAGCAATACAGTGGCAACACCACCTCACCTCCCTCTTCCTGTTGGAGATACCTCTCCCTGTGCAGCCCAGCATCCCACTAGCTCCATCCACCAATTTTTCACAGTGCTCTGCCAATTTATCTCATCAGATCTGATAACCTAAAGATCCCTTTTGTGCTTATAGACTGTCAGTACCCTCCCCAATCCTATACTCCTCTCCAGGTTTTCTATGCCCTAGGTGCATGATGTTGCACTTTTGGCACTGAACCTAACTGCCATGCTCCTGACCACTCCATGAGTTTTCCATTTTCCCTACACATTCTCTTCACCCCTCCTGAGTGACCAACCTATTACACATTTTGGTGTCATCTGCAAAAATACATACCTTCCTTTCCAGTTCTTCAGCAATGTCACTTATGTAGACACTGAAGAAGACTGTTTGCAGTATTAGCTGTGTGACACATCAGTGGTCACTCCCATCATTAGAGTGAGTGCCATTAACCACCACCCTGTGTCTTCTATTCGTTAACCAGTTTCTAACCCAGTTCACCACTTTGGATCCCACCTCTAAACTACTCAATTTCTTTATCAATCTCCTGTGTGGCACAGGGTGAAGGCCTTGCTGAAGTTCACACAGGTCATGTCCACTGCCCTCTGCTGATCAATTTCTCTAGTCACCTAGCTGAAGAGATCAATCAGATTCATGTAGCATAACCCCCCAACAAATCCATGTTGCCTGTGGTCTTGCAGCCCACTGGATTCAAGATACTCTACCAACCTTTCATTTAATAACAGGGTTTCTATTAATTTCCCCACCACTGAGTGAAACTAACTGGCTCATAGTTGCTAGCCTCCTCCCTGCTGCTGTTCTTATGTAGAGGAACCATGCCTGTTTCAGAGAGCTGTTGAATAAGGCCATGAGTGGTGCAGCTAGCACCTTTCTGAGTTCCTTTAGCACTCTTGGATGTATATTGCATAGTCTCACGGCCCTGTCAGTGCTTAATTTGTGCTGGGGCACTTTGTCAGGATGGGGCTGGCCCCAGCACCTCTTCTGTCAAGCTAATAATGGAATTTTGATGCCCTGCTCTTTAAATAACTGTGAGCAGGGGCTGCAGCAGTAGCACGCTGCGGGTTGTGCACTCGCCACCTATCTCAGAGTTTCAGCAGGTCTTGCCAGTTGCAGTTGCCTTGGTAACTGTAAACTGTCTCCATTGAGTTGTCTCCTCCTTCTGGCTGGCTGCTACTGTCTGCTGCTGCACTTGAACTTCCCAAGCCTGCTGCTTGCTCGCTCCTTAAGTTATGGGCTTTGGCTCGGGCTCCTCGTTGTTGGGGGCAGCTGGTGGTGGTGAGCCTGCGTGACAGTGTGTTACTGCGCTTGTGCCATTTGCCAACCATCATGGCATCACCTGACCAACTGCTATATGGTTAGGTGGTGCATAGTGAGGAAGGTCGGACTGAGAAGCAGACAGAGTCTCAAGAGAGGCCTGTGCTGTTTGTTGCTTGTCGCTCATCTCTCGGGCTGCTGAAGTCAGACTTCTCTGTTAAAACACTGAATAAAAAAATAACTGTGTTGTCTACTGGCTGGAGCAGAAAAAAAAAAAAAAAGGAAAAAAGCCATGCAGCGAGAAAGAACCAGGCGGGCAGGGGGATCCCTGGATGGGGAGGTGGGAAAGCTGGGAAGGCAAGGGAAGAAGGGGCTGCTGTAACCTGTAAGCCTGCAGTATAAGTTACAGAAAAAAAGGGCTGGGGAGGGGCAAGCAAGGAAAGCAAGGGAAGAAGGGTCTGTAAGCCTGGCTGTAGTACTAAAATAAGTTCTCATAAAAAAAAAAAAAAAAGATTAAACAAACAAGGCAGGCTGGTATGAGCCCAAGCTGTGGGAGCTTGGTACATCAAGCAGAGAGAGTAGTCTGACTGACTGAGTTTGATTCCCACAACCTCCACTTGCATACTGTGTGGGGGAGGCCAGGAAGGCAAGGGAAGAAGGCCAGGGACTGTAAAACTTGTAAGCCTGTAAACAAACAAACAAATAAAAAGGCTAAGGGGAGCCAGGAAGGCAAGGAAAGAAGGGGCTGTAAACATGACTGTGCTAAAATAAGTGCAAAAAAAAAAGCTAAACAACAAGGCAGATTGGTTTGAGCCCGAGCTGTGTGAGCTTGGTACATCAAGCATAGCAGACTGACTGACTGGGTTTGATTCTACCTCCACTTGTATTTAATGGTTTTGCCACCAACTGAAAATTGTACCCTTCTAGATGCTCTATGGTACATTTTGTTGCTTAAAAGGCCAACCAGGGGCCTGGTGGCACTGAGGTTGAGGCACTGGATGTCACACCTGCAGCCATGCGGCGACCGGGTTTGGGAACAACCTTGGGCCGCTGGGGTTGGCAGGGGTAGGAGAGGACTGAGCGTCTGTAAGACTGCTTTCCTCTCCTGGGGTGGGTGGTACAGTCTTCTGCAGCTTGGGTGACCTCTGGTGGTGGATGGGGCCACGCTGAGAGACCACAACAATGGGTATGGAGCTAAGGTGGATGTCCTGTGAGTGGGTGTGAGAGCATGCCTATCACACACTGGATGTCATTACACATCCGAGCTCCGAGAACCAGGAAACATAGAAAAACCCTGGCACCCAGGTGGCGAGGCCTGCCACCTGACCCATCCATGCTTATGTCAAGACACCCCATCCATCATTGAATCCTCCATTCTCCTGGTGGCAACTTGGCACTTAGACAGAGCACCAGAGGTTAGCCTTACCCGGGGGTGCCTCAGAGCTGGGTAGTCAGTCGCCAGAGAGGAACTGGAGGATGCCTTGAGTCACAGGTAGGATGTTGGGGGTCTCAGACTGAGGTGGGACAGTGGGTTAGGTTATGGGCAGAGCTGGAGAGAGACCTATGGGACCAGTGAAAGGAGTAAAAGTATATACAAAAAAATTAAAAATAAGGCCAGCCAGGTCTCACACCCCTGACTCCAAGGGAAAAAAATATTTTTCCCTGGAGTCAGGAAGAAAATGTAACAAAGTGTTTTTTATCTTCATTAAAGCCCCAAAATTCACCACTCAGTATCTAAAACCCCAGAGCTTCAAAATGTGCATACTTCAGTTTTAATGGATTTTGCCACCATCTGAAAGTTGTAACCTACTAGATGCTCTGTGATACATTTTGTTGTTTAATAAGGCCAGCCAGATTCTCCCTCACCCTGGCTCCAGGGGAAAAATAATTTTCCTATAGTCAGAGGTATGTAAGATGTAACAGAAGTGTTTATATCCTCAGTAAAGCCCCACAACTCACCACAAAGCAGCTAAAGCGCCAAACCCCCAGCCTTTGAGGCACGGGCACCTCTTTCTTACAAATTAAGCACTGGATCTTGTCCATTTTCAGAGCTGCAAGTCCTTTAGGATTTTTCCTCTGAAATAGACTTGTGTTCACCCCACTTTGTTCCTGCTGCTCTCTGGTTGTCCGCCCACCCTACCACTGTGAAACATGAGCAGAAGTACTTTCAGGTTGTCAGCTTTTCTTGGTCCTCGTCTGTGCAGTCCCATTGCTGCTCTCATGCTCATTATTCCTCCCTTGCCTTCCTCTTCTACTGTATGCACCTGAAGAAGTCTTATCCCTGTTAGCTAACTGCTTGGCTATCCTTTCCTCTCTCCATGCCTTTGCACCTTCACTGCCTTTTCTGCTTCCTTGGTTTTACTTGGTACACCTCCTGTCATCCTCCTCTGTGTTTCGTTATACCTCCTGAATACCACCCTTTTTTTTCACCAACTTGGCCACTTCCTGGAGAACCATAATGATCTCTTTTTTCTTTCTGCTCTTACTCACTTCCTTCACGCAGAGGCTGGTTGTCTTAATTATGTCCTTCCTTATTTTTCCTTACTGTACCTTTACCCCTTTCTGGTAATGCCTATGAGGCAGTTTCTTAGGCAGTCTCACATTTCTTTAAAATCCACCCTCCTAAACTCCAGGACCCTGGTCCTCATGTGGTTTGCCTCTGTTCCTGTTTTAATTTTAAACCACACTGTACAGTGATCACAGTTACCTAGAGGACTGTCCACTGTGACATCTACGTTGCTGTCCCTGTCTGCTAGCACCAGGTCCAGCACTGCCCCATCACTAGTAGGTTCATTAGCTAGTAGCTACTTGAGAAAAGCCCTTGTAGGGAGTCAGGATAGCCCTGCTCCTTGCCAAAGCTGCAGTTCTAAGGCTCAATCCACATCTGGCAGATTGAAGTCACTAACTAGCAGCACCTCCCCTTGCTTGTCATAGAAACAGAGAATTTGATGGCAAAAAGGACTGCTTAACCCACCTAGTCAGCAGAGATGTTCCCTACCTAGTCTGTCCCTATCTGGTCTCCACTGACCCTTCCACCTCCCTGCATCCTATTAATATACTCCTATTTCTATCCCATGCATTCTTGAAGCTCCCCACTGTTCTAGCCTCACCACTTCTGCTGGCACTCTATTCCAGGCATCCACCGCCTCTTCAGTGAAGAAATACTTCATCACATTACTCTCAGATTTCTTCCCTCCTTTTCACTGCATGCTTCTTGGTCCTGGTGCTTGTTCTCATTTGAAAGACGCTTCCCCACCTTACCTTATTCACCCTTTGAGATACTTGTGGTCTCTTATTATATTCTCTCTCTCTCTCTCTCCTTTCTTCCAACGTGTATATGTTGAAATCCCACAATCTGTCTTTGTAGCACTTCTTGTGCAAACCATGCACACTTTTAGTTGCCTGCCTCTACTCAGTCTATGTCCTTTTTGAGATGCGGTCTTTAAACTGAACCCAGTTCTCTAGATGTGGCCACACCAGTGAGCAATATAATGGCAACATCACCTCCTTCTCCTGCTGGAAATACCCATCCTATGCAACCCAGCATTTCACTGACCTTACCTACTGCCTTGTCACTGCCCTGCCACCTTGAGGCCTTCAGATATAACCGCAATATCTCTTTCCTACTTAGTGACTGCTAGTACCTCCTTCCCCATCAAATATTCAGCACAGTGGTTTCTATGTCCTAGGTGCATTATTTTGCACTTTTGGCACCAATCTCAATCGGCATACTTTTGACCATTCCTTGAGTTTCTGGAAATCCCAGCTCATTTTTCCAGCCCTTCCTTTGTGTCCACCCTATTGCAGATTTTGGTATTATCTGCAAAAGGCGTACCTTCCTTCCAGCTCTTCAGCAGTGTCCACTATACAGATATTAAAGAGGATGGGTCCCAGCACCGAGCCCTGTGGTACCCCATATGTTGCCTCCCCTCATTTGAATGAGTGCAGTTAAACACCACCCTCTGTCTTCTATCCTTTAATCAGTTTTCAATCCAGTTCACCACTATGGATCCACTCTTATGTTCATCAACGTCCTAACTGACACCTCATCAGAGGCCTTGGTAAAAGCCTAAATAGGCTATGACCACTAATTTCTCCTGATCAATTTTCCTGGTCACCCAGTCAAAGAAATATATTAGAATCGTTTGGGATGACCTCCCCACCCAATAAATTGATATTGACTGTGGTCTTGTAGACCACTGGATTCAAGATACTCTATCATCCTTTCTTTTAATAGTGTTTCCATCAATTTCCCCACCACTGTAGCGCGACTGACTGGCCTATAGTTACTAACCTCCTCCCTGCTGCTGTTCCAGTGTAGCTGGACATCAGCCCTTTTCAGCCCTCTGGAATCCTCCTGTTTCTAGTGAGATGTTGAAGAAGGCAGTCACTTGGGCAGTCAGAACCTCTCCAAGTTATTTAAGTACCCTGGGTTGAATCCTATCTGGTCCCACAGACTTGTCACCTTCAGTGCTACAAGTCCCTTCAGCACTCTCTTCTCTGAAAATTGATCTGTGTCCACCGCTCTCCCACCATATCCCTGCTTCTCCCTGGTGGTCCATTCCTTCCATGCTCAACTGTGAATACTGAGCACTACCTATTTAAAATGTCAACTTTATTTTGGTCACCTTCTGCATAGTCTCCCCTTTGGCCCTTCTAATGTTTACTCTCCTGCTTTTCTTTTCCTCTTTTCACTTATGTACCTGAAGAAAATCTTATCCCTGTAGCGTCCCCTTTGGAAAGCCATTCCTCTGTGCCTTTGCACCCCTCACTGCCTTGTCTGCTTCTTTCTGCTTTTCTAGGTATACACCTACCTGTCCTCTTCCCTCTTCATTTTTTATACCTCTTGAATGCCACCCTTTTCTTTTACCCCTTGCTACTTCCTTGGGTACCATAATGGTCTTCTTTGCTTACTTCCGTCACCGTAGATTGGTTGCTTTATTTATGCTGTCCCCACTATGCCTCTACTTACCTGGAACTCTTCCATCCTTCTTAAGCAGTTCCTGAGGCAGTCACTTATTCTTTAAAATCCGCCCTCTTAATATCCAGAACCCTTGTCTTCATGTGGTTTGCCTGTGCTCCTGTCTTTATGTTGAACCACACTGTACAGTGATCACTTCTACCAATAGGACTGCCCACTGTGAGGTCTTCTGTGCTGGGTTCTTTGACTAACTGCCTAAGAAAAGTACCCTGCAAGGAATTAAGGATGGCCTTGCTCCTTGCTGAAGCTGCAGCTGGAAGCCTCCAATCCTGATAATGGCTTCCCCAAGATCCTTATCCAACTCCTCACCCTGTGCTGGAGGTCAGTATACCATCCCTATACAGATAGCAGCCCCAATGCCTGTCTCCAGAATGACCCACTGAACTTCCAGCCCTTCTTTTTCCTTCAAGCACCCTGCTCTTCTATGGCCTTGATTCCTTGCATACATATAATACAACTCCTCCTCCCTTCCTTGTCTCTCCTGAACAGAGAGTAGCCGGTATGGTCATGTCATGTTCATGGCTGTCAGTGCACCATGACTCCTTTATGGCCATCAAATCTGGGCTAGCAGCTGCCATGATGGATTCAGGTCCAGAATTTTATTTCCCAAACTCCTTCCAGTGGTGCACATGGCTCTGCAGACCTTATTGCCTCCTGCTTGCTTCCCCTGCCTGTACTGGTTCCTGATGCTCCCTTGACCAATCTCTTCCTTGTTACCTTCCCTGTTACGGTCTCCTATCACGCTTTCCTTCCTGCTTCCCTGATTTATACCTTCCTTGTCTTCTGCCTTGTCCCCCATTTTCTTGTGCCTCTGTCCCAGAGGTTTACTGCCTTGGGATCTTCTGCCCTGCTGCTTCATTTTTCAGGGAGCCACCCCTTTAGTTTTGATGCTTATCCATGTAGCATTTAAACCTGCCACTAAGGACTCCCTACAAGGGTTTTTCTCAAGTAGCTGTGCAGTTACTGGAAGCATCCAGGCCATCTCCCTATTCCAGTCCCAAATATAGCTAAAGCCCTGCTCCATGCACCATACCTTCAACCAACCGTTAAAAGCCTTGGCGCGGAATGTCTTTTCTCTCCCTGGCCATATACAGGTAACACTTCAGTAAAAGTGTGTGTGTGCCACCTGCTTGAGTAACTTCCCAGCTCTCAGAAAATTCCTGTACTATTCTTACCCTGTCTCTTGCCTGGTCATTCATCCCCAGGTGGACAATGACATCTAGTTCCATCCAATCTCCTGCTGCTCTAGTGATCCTCTGGATCTGCTCTCCAGCCCTCAAACCCAAAGCAATTCTCAGGAACTATACCTCCCTCTCCTTTTACCCTCCTGCTCCTAAGTCTATCTCCTAACAGTACAGTCCTCCAACAGTGGCTGCTCCTCCCTCCTTTGGGCCTCCTTCTGAGGACCCCACTCCCTCCTTCTCACTGCTTTAGGTGCCTCCTCCTGTCTGCCCCATCCCACCAGTACAGTGAAAGAATTCTGCTGTGGTACAAAGCTCAGGAGTGTGTATCCTCCCACTGCCTCCACCTTCCCAGAGCCTACCAAGGTTCAACCACTCTACCTCTGCCCTAGGCATCCTCTGGGAGCGGCCACAGAGCTTGGTGGCCCCTGGTGGGGCAGAAGGCTCTCTACACCCTTGCCAGTTCAGCTCAGAGTTCAGCAACTTCTGCCTTCAACCCAGAGGCGAGTACAAATGGGCAGCATCTCAGTCTCCAGAAAGTGTCCCAAAGACCGCAGCTCCACACCTGTTGCACTGTGCCACTCCCATGCTCTTTCTTTTACCTTAGTGCCTATTAAAACATTTCTGTACCATACTTCCTCCTATCTATGCCTGTTGAATTCCTACCTCTCTCTTTGCTGTTTTAAATTTATTTGGTACCTACACTAGATAGGATGTCTCCTGATTTCCTTTCAACCTTCCTACCTGTCTACCTTATCCTGGTGCCTACCACTCTTTAGCCACTAGATGTTAACACAATACTTGTATCTACCTACCATGAAACTGACTGTTTTAGTATATCAGAACACAGTAATGTGCAATCTCTTACCTTGACCTGGTGTTCCTTCTGCTGAGTCTCCTGCAACATATCTGCAGATGCCTAAGGCAGATGACTCACTCCTGCACTGTTCCACTCACGTGCTAGGACATGAGCATGATGGGACATGCTGGGCAAGATAATCTTTATAGTGCTCTTGAAAGAAGACAGTAAGCCTCTGGCACTTCCTCCCCAGGTCACACAGCTGATTCACAGGGCTTTCTTAATCCACTTACTCCATGATTAATTTCCTGAGTTAGGTTTCCACATTACCTGGAAAGGGGAGGAACATTGTTTAACCAGGAGTAGCACACTAAGCTGAAGCTTGTTTCCAGATGTGGCCTGGGAGCACAAGGAGTTAAGTGACTTGCTTAGGATCACACAGTATGCACCTAGGTGGCTGTGGATTCAAACCCAGATCTCAGATATGCAGCTCAGAGCCTTAACCCACTGCACTGTACCTGTTACAGATTTAAAGACAAGTTTCAAAGTGTCCCAAATAGTGACAAAAAATCTCTTTCCTCCACCTACCCACTTACAGTGCCACTTTAAATATGGAGAGATGTATACACCTCTAGATTTAAGCTGGGTGCTTACTGTCAATAATTCCAGCACTTCAGGTTAGATTTAGCCTACTGTTTCTTCAGGATTATTTTGCTCATGTGCTTCTAGATCTGAAACACCTGGGGATACACATGAGGTAGTTAAATTCGATTTAGGCGAGTATCGTTACTTATTTTAGAAGGTACATACAGGCTCATTCTTCTTAAATTTGCAATGAGAACAGATACAAGATTTGCTCGGAAAGACCTCTGCAGAACCAATCATGCAACTAAACAGAGACTACAAATACTTTTGTTACTGCTTTAAGCAGGGAACATTCAACCACATCCTGGTCCACAGTGATGTTTCCCATTTTGACCCTTAAATGTTAAACCAAAGTGCTCAATCTCCATAGTCCACTTAAATATTAGAAATCTATTACCTATAATTGATAAACTCTGTATGGGTGCAGACCCAGGACTTTGATGTAATTACTATAGCTGAGTCCTCGCTGTTCCATAAAACAAGGATAGTGAAATTTCTACAGCGTCTTTCAGGCGATATACAGAGTAAAGGGGTGGAGGTTCTGGTAGCATTAGACAATTATGAGCCTCCTATGCCCTCATGTGATTTTAAAGTCATCAAAATATACTTGGGGAATGTTAAACATATTTTTGGTGCATTTATATACCCCCAGGAACTTGAAGGATGGTCTTTTCTTGCCAATAGATTACAATAATGTTAAATCGAACCCAAAGAGCTGATCCTACTATAGAACGCCAACATAAATTGGTTATACAAGGCTAATTCAGAATAAAAGATGAACAAATAGGTGTAAATCTCCATCAGGTACCTGTTCTTCTGATGTGCCAGAACTAGAGAACAAGGACCGAGTCACTCATAGACTGGATCCTTACTACAGTCAAACCTCGATTATCCAGACCTACGGGGATAGAAAATTTGTCCGGATAATCGATCGCCTGGATAATCGAAATCACAAATCAGTGCTACAGATAGAAGGATAACTTTTTCAGGACCAGGTCGCTAGTCCATATGACTGAATAATCCGGATAATCGATGTCCGGATAATTGAGGTTCAACTGTACTAGACCTGACAGAATACTGAAAGCTTTCCCTCTGTTGGATCATATGGTGACCACAGTCCTGTCCTGTTAGGAAGCATTAGGCTGAAATACCCTCCAGTACATGTTCTTTCTAGCTCCATGTTGAGATTTAAATTTAAAGGCCACATATTCAGACAAGATGCATGGCACATTCTTGGATGCATTGTGCATCTCTCTGGACTTACCGCGGGCTGTCCAGGGCGTGGCCCTATTCAAAGGCCATGGATGTGCTGCACAACCTCAACTGCACTGCGGGTGCACACATTGTGATGCACCTAAGCAAATGAGGGGTCCCTGATGTATTAGCCAAGCATCACAATATTGAACCCCAAAAGCATAACTATGGCCGGCTGTGCTGGCACATAGTTACACTTTTGAAACTCTGCTTTAACTATGTGTGGGTTGGGTGGTGCAGCACACACAGTCTAGGGCCAGTACATGCCCCAAGCCATGATCACTGTTATAAAATAAAATACCCACATCAGGTTTCCATAGCATAGTGTCCCATCCCCAATCACTGTCTTTAAATATGTGGACATGGAGCCTTTGTAAAGGAGTCTATGACTCAAAGGGTTGTAATTCTGAATGTTATTAAATAAATACAAAAGAATAAAATTAAAGCTCACACACCTGGTTTCCATAGTAGTGTCTCCCTCCCCATCCCCGATCATTGTCATACAATAAATGTTCACACACCTGGTTTTGTAGTGTCCCCCACCCCATCCCCAATCACTGTCATACAATAAATGTTCACCACAGATTTCCATAGCGTAGTGTCCCCCACCCCGATCACGGGTACACCCTTCATAGCCCTGATCCCATTCCTAGTGGCACCCCCATATGCAGTAACCTACCACCCTACACCCCCATCCTGATCAATGCTGGTGATTGGCACAGCCCTCCATACCCTTCACAGCCAGCCACTGACTGAGCATTCCCAGCGTGCATATGGTATATAGTATGCGCTCATTGGTCAAGCCCAACAATGAGTGTGTACTATATACAGAATAATGTCTGGGAATGCTCAGTTAACAACTAACCATGGCAGGGTGCTGAGGCTGTGCCAGTCACAGTCAGAATAGGGGGTGCAAATGATGGGTTACTATTTACCAGGTGGGGGACCACTAGCCACCAGAACTGGGATGGGATTTTGAAATGATGTACTGGTGATCGGGGGTGCACTACGTACGGAAACTGGGTGTGTGAACATTTTATTGCATGACAGTGATCGGGGACGGGATGGGGAGACACTATGCTATGGAAACTGGGTGTGAACATTTATTGCATGACAGTGATCGATGGGATGGGGAGACACTATGCTATGGAAACCAGTGTGAGACATTTATTGCATGACAGTGATCGGGGATGGGATGGGGGACACTATGCTATGGAAACTGGGTGTGAACATTTATTGCATGACAGTGATCGGGATGGATGGGGAGACACTATGCTATGGAAACGGGTGTGTGAACATTTATTGCATGACAGTGATCGGGGATGGGATGGGGAGACACTATGCTATGGAAACCGGGTGTGTGAACTTTCATTTTGTGATAGTACTCGGGGTTTGGGGTAAGAGGGTTGGTCTGGTGCAAGCCATGGTGCAGAGATAAGCAGATGAGCCCGTAATGGCATGCAAATAGCCCCACTGCACCTTGCATGCCCAATGGGCTCATCTGCATATGCAGGCTGAATATCACTTATGGAGGCCATGGCACATACCAGTGTGTGCGCTGCTCAGTTCCCCTATGGTGGTAGTCAGCCCTGAACCCTGGTTGTGCAATGTGGCACATGGCGACCCCTGCTGTAGCAGCGCACAACCAGGGTCTGACATTCAAACAGAATGTGCGATCCACTCGGATCGTGCATTCTGTTTCAATAATACTAGAGCCAGCGGGTATGTTATTTGCGTGGTACACCATTCTGCGCATGCATCCTGACGGCTCTATATGGGTCTTAAACAGTTTAGGAGTTTAACTGCAAATATTGATTGGGCCTATCTTTCCTATATTCTAGTGTGGATGATTGGGTGTTATTCTTTTCTGAGTTTAATGCAATATATGACAGATGTGCCTCTTTTCAGATGATCTGAGTAAAAACTGAAACCAGAATTGGGCGACAACAAATGATTTCATTCATCTTATGCAGGAGTAGTACAGATCATGAAAAAGTGCAAAAACAAATTAAATGCTGATTAATGGATCACTGTAGACTTTAATTTATGTAAAAGTTAACAAAGAAAGCAAAATCTGACTACTTTCTGAAGAATCAATCTTCTGTCACCAATAGCTCTAAAAGATTTTGAAAAGCCTGAATAAACTCTTAGGTAAATCAGAAATAACCACCATCTCATTACTGTCACCAAAGAGGGAGACTTGGTTTTCCACTTGAGATTGCTCACGGTTCTCAAAAACTGTCACCTAATATCAAGTGCGTAGAGTAGACCAATGTATGCAGGGATTGTGTTATAACATCTCAATAGTTTGCATTTAAGAAATATCTGTGGCGGAGACTCTAGATTTGTTCTGGCCCAAATAAAATTAGTGTTTATTTTCTTTAGTTACTGATCACAGCCTATCCACTTTGTAAACATTCAGTGTTTCTATACTTACACGTGAGATTCCAGAGCTCTGGAAGCAAGTGACTGTGGTGCCCATTTTTAAGTCTGGAGACAGAACTAGTGTCAGGAATTATCACCCCATTTCTTTGTTGTCCAGGGTCCTTGAAAAGATCATTCATGGCCAACTTAGAAATTTCCTAGATGATTGTGAAATACTCATTTTATCATCATGGTCTCTGTCAAAATCAAAGTACACTAACAGCTGTTGTTGAGTTGACTTCCGTTCTGTAGGGCCTTGGACAGTGAAGGTATGGCTGGTGCCTTATTCTGGAACCATTATAAAGGCGTTCAATTTGCTGCACCTTGGCCACCTGCTCTCCAAGCGTCAGGACACAGGACACGCCAATAATTCTGTAAATTTGTTTCAGAACTAGTTAACTGATCTCAGCAAGTTTCCTTCAGGATGCCTTTTCCCCTCTGGTGAAAATAAATAGAAGAATCTGTCAGGTCTCAGCTTTGGGTCATATTCTATTTTGTTAAACAATCTCCCTTTTTTCTTGCCTGAGACACACATTTTTTAAAGCAGGTGATACAGTACTAGATAAAAAGGTAGCACTTTTGCGAAGTTTAATACAGCCTTACAATTTGATTTTGAGCTCATCCAAAATTTGCTTTTGGATAGTGCTCTCTTCCCCTGCCTGCCCTATTCTGGACAGTAAAAGTGCAGAAATTGAGGAGAACAATGCTTCTGTTACTTGGAATATACTACTAACCAGCTTCTATCTTTTAAAAATCATATTAATAATCTTATCAAAACCAGTCATTATTGCCTTGGTCAACTATAGCATTTAAGAAACTGCTTAATGCCAAATATCTATGATCATTTTAGCCCACTCACTTTTGTTCTCCTTAAGTGATTATGGTTTACGTGTTTATTAAACAGCATCTGATTGATTTCTCCTGTTCAAGTCTTGTACAATTCCATCTGCTGATCTGCACTATCTTGCCCCAGAACTACCCAACATTTTTAATATATAATGCAATGAACTGGTTTTCTGTTGAATCAAGGTGAATTTATTTCATCTGGCTTAATTTTAGGAAATTTATGAAGAACTTGGGTCAATTTCCAGCAATGGTTTCTTCTCATTTAACTAGGTGAACTGTTTAGACTTCCATTTGGTGAGACCTCTCTTGGTCAAAAAATCCTCCATGTATCATGCAACAAATTGCTGGAATGTGGTTCCTGTTAGTTTGCAAAACATATACTCTGATCAGATGTTTAAAACTGTTTTGACAAAAACTTTGCTTATCAAACAGTGCCTGCAAATGCTTTGAATGATTTCATGTACAAATTCTACATATTGTATTATGCTTACTGTATTTCTGTACTGTGAGCCATTGTATGCCAGGTCACTCTTAAAGAATATCTAGGCTCTTGGTTTCAGCCAGTAAACACATTTTAAATAAGCGGAAAATCAATCCAAACACAAAAACATAGAAGGAGAGCAACTCGATAACTGAAAGAAGACTTCAGTGCTAGGTTAGGTTGAAACTGTTTTATTACAGAAAACTTAAAAACACATAGCAGCACCCCCACCTCACATTACACAAGCTGACATTTCATGTCACATTGATGTTCTTCCAGACATCACACAATCAAAAACACAGGGCAGGGTGCTCTGTATACATATATAAATAGTGCACCTACCTCAGGAGTGGAGGGAATAAATCATACAACATAGAACACAGACAGACCTTGATCGCTCTGAATCTGCACACCTGCCATAAGAAATCAAATTTCTAACCTTTCTGACAAATAACTATCTAAACGCTAACAGCTTTGTAATACAAAATTGCATAATAATAAACCCACGCAGATTAGATAGCAAAACTACACAACTAACATTTTTCAGACATTCTGTACATAGAATATCTTTATAATCTTCACTCTGAAACTGCTACAAATGCTGGCCTACTGGAAGAAATAATAATTAAATGGCATGGAGTTAATAGATATATCAGACCCTTTCTTTTACAACATAGAAGTTTGAACTTCCACCAGAACACATGGTTTAATAACATTTGTAACAAAGCCAAAAACACCTTAAAAAATGAGTACAGTATGTTAAACAACATTGACAAGAAATGACTTTAGGATATTAAATCAAGCAAGAACTTATAAAAATACATTGGAGAAAGAGAATAAAACAACAAAAATGTGGAACAAACTTAGGAGTGTGGTTCAGAAGAAGGATAACAGACAATTCTGGACTCTGGGTAGTCAAGGATGCTGTCAGTTTTCAATAGATGTAAAGGCTTCAATTACTCCACAAATCTGGGAACAATACTTTTATTCTTTATATTATTCATCATCGAAGACTTAAATTCTTTAGACCTGAACAGTAAAGTCTATTTTCCAAAGCCTTTTGCATATACAAGAAGAAATCATGGATACCTTTTCCCAATTAAAAACAACAAAGCCCTGGGCCAAGACAGAGTCATTGCTGAGAGAGCAGTACATTTTTACAGACTGGAGGCTCCCCATTTTCACATCATTTTTAATAAATTCATACAAGGGGCGATAAACCACAAAGTTGGAAAAGGAGCATCATTTGTCCAATTTTTAAGAAAAGGGAAATCCACTAGAACTGGCAATGTATAGACCAATGAGTCTAATAGACACTTCAGAAAAATTTTCTGTAGAATGATTTGAAATAGATTTCAGCTTTGGGTTGAGGAAAACCACATATATAGTTAATTTCAAAATGGCTTTAGAGCTGGCAGATCAACGATTCAGCACTGCTACATACTGTCCCATATAATTTGGAAGTTCATTAAAGTTAAGAAATCAAAATTATTCTGCTGCTTTGTTGACCTGAAATCAGCTTTCAATTTTATTAGTCACATCTTATTGTGGCAAAATCTTCAATATATAACACTGATCCTACAATACTAGATATTATAGTTAGGCTTCACCAAGATTCATGGATAAAAGTTCAATGTAATAATCAGTCTGGCAAACTATCCTCAACAATTAAAATCAATCTTGGTGTCAGACAAGGGTGCCTGTAGTTCTCCACTTAATTTAATATTTATATCAACTCACTGATAGAATAAATGGACTGATCTGATTTTCATTCTCACACAGTTAAAATAAGAAAGTACCCATTTTAGCTTATGCTGACAACCTTGTTCTTTTGTCAACTTAACTGGTGGGTTTACAACAAAAGATTAACCATTTTACTAACCTATGTACAAAGAACAGGTTAGTAATAAACAAGGCTAAAACTAACATGCTAATATTTGGTAATACCAAAAAGAAACCATTGTCTCTATATAGGGAAAACAAAAACTAATACAGTTAAATGTTACAATTATTTAGAAGTTTGTTTTCACAAACCTTTTCCTGGTCAAATCACCTTCAACTAATGAAACAGTAACGCATTTAATGCGTTCAAAAGATTGAGCACCCAATTGGGCAACAGTTCAGTTTCAGGTCTCCTTAAAGTCATAGAAGCTAAAATACTACAAGCTTACTTTATGTACATAAATATGGGCACCAACTGCTCCCCAAACTGTGGAGACACAGTTGAACAAGCTATATCGTTATGTTCTCTGGGTGACCCAGTCAGTACCAGCAGAGATACTTAGTGCCAAATTAGGACAGCTGCCCTCATCTGTTTTTATTCTAGAAAAAAGCTAACATTCATACTAAAGCTCTTTCTCTTATCAGAACATTAGCTACCAAGATTTTGTGTTGAAGAAGAAACAGAATATATTAGTCGGGATTTGTCTCCCTATGATGAAAAATATTATACAGTACTTCATTTGTTCCCCATGGGCCTGGGTCACCTCCTATATCCAATTTAGTATAGACCATTTAGTGAAATTTTATTTCAGATAAAGAGAGTCAATGACACTATTTACTCAAAATATCTAGCAGTTATACAGTCATGCAAAATTTCAGATAGCATAAGATATTGAACTTGAATCATAATCTTGAACCTTATTTACATTTAATAACTAATCCAGTGACACATAAACTTCTCACAAGGTACAGAATGGAGCTTTACACAGCAATTATATCCATTTTATCAAAAATGCCCAGGTATAGAAAATGAGTTATGCTGATGTATCTGAAGGTAACAAACAATTTAAAACATGTTGTATTAATCTGCCCATTATATGAATGAAAAGAACCAAAGGTTTTGGCGGGCCCCATCCTTACAAATCTCAGTCTACCTCCAGACCAATTGTGTTACACTTTTTAACTCTAGAGACACTGCTGTTTAAAATGGTCTGTCTCATTTTCTGATATCTTTAAAATTGTAAAACTCTAGGTTATATGAAAACAGGGAGGGTGTTACAGTTTTAATGTGAGTACAGTCTCAATCACAGTTAAGATCTTTCTTCCTTTAACAACTTACTGGCATCACAATAATTATATAAAATAGATGTACTTTTCAGTATCTCTCATTTATATGCCTATACGATTTTAATGGGCGTGGATTACATATGCCTTTGTGACTTATTTAAAACCATGTCCCTTTTATCCCATTTAAAACACAGATTTTATTATGTATGAATTGAAATGGCTTTGTGCTGAACAATAAAATGTGATTGAATTGAATATACTGCCATAGCTGGCCTGAGGAAGCTGAAGCCTGGGCAGCAGGAGGAGTTGACTCTGAAGCAATCAATGGCATGGCAGTGGTCAGCTCTGGGGAACATGGCGACCAGAAGGGCACCTAGGGGGTGTTGGTCCTTGCTTTGTTCCCTCTCCCAGTGAGTGTATTTTCCAGAAAACTTTTCCCAGGCTTTGGAGGCGGGAGCACAAGGAATTGTCTGGTTACAGAATAGAGCTCTTCCCTGGGCGCTCTCTCAATTCTGGCTACCTGTTGCTCGAGGAAGAAGGAGTGCAGGGCTTTCTGACAGCACCTCTGGGTAGCTTGGTTGAATTTCTAGCACATCTTGCAGGTTTAATATCATGGCCTGGGCCAAGACAGTAGACACAGACATCATGCTCATCGCTGAACAGGTCTTTCTACCACAACTATGAAATGGAAAAGTTTAGTGGCTTTTTGTAGTTGACATACATGATGGTGAAAATCACTTTTTAAAATAAAACGATAGCTACTAGAGTGAGAAAATAAAAAGGTTGAAAATATTTTGGCAGTTGACTGAATGACGATGTCTCCGTGGAGTCCATGCAGTATGGTCGATGGTGGGAAAAGAATGGAGGAGGAATGGGGCCACCCATGCCTATATACTCGGGACATCAGCATCTCACACTGTTGTGGATGGACCCTGTTTGACCGCTACATAAAACTTTCTGTGTGGTCCTAGTGCATGACAGCTGTAAGTCCTAGAGATGTGGCCTGATGAAAGAGATACCCATGAAGAAGATCAAACATTCCCAGCAATGGCAACACTACCAAACCACAAGACATTATTGGATACCCTCATATATGAGCTACAAACAGGAACTAAGGGCAGAATTTGAAAATTCAAATGTGCAATATGCCCATATACAATCAACCAGTAACAATTTGGGAGAAACTGTTGACTCACATGGTAGAGACTGGAGAACTTGGAAACCCAGTTGAGTACTCAAAGATAAAGTGACCACCACAGCAGCTGAAATGGAGCAGGCTTGTAAAACTATCCAGGAGCTGGCTGAGACCCTCAGTGTTCATGAGAACAGGAGCACAGGTACAATGCCTGTGGTGGGACTCCTGGAGTGTCTCAGGGCTAGCATTACTTTCAAAGTGGCTGAAGACTGCCCTGAAATTACTAGCAGGGACTGTTCTATAAGTACAACATGCCCATTATTCACCGGGCAAAAGCTAAATCTAGCAGAGTGCCTTAGACACTTTCTGATCAGGTTTTGCGGTATCAAGATGGCCTCCGCTGTCATAAAGGGCGAAGAGACTCTCTTTGCACCCTCTACTCTTTTCCTCCAGCTTCTCTCGGTGATGTTGAACTAAACCCTGGCCTACCTTCCCTTCCTCCCCATCTGCTATTCTAAAAGACCATAGCCTCTTCCATCTGAATGCCAGGAGCCTCCTCCCCAAACTTGATGCACTCAAAGCCTGGATTACCCAGCATTCCTCAACATCCTGTGCATCACCAAATACTGGCTGTCCTCCAAGGTCCCCAACTCCCACCCGCTGTCTCTGATTTCCACCTCTTCCACCAAGAAGAGGCAAATGCGGGGGAGTAGCATTGTACATTCAACAATCCCTTTTCTGTTCCATTTTCTCCGTGAAACTCTCCCTCCTCTCATGAACTCATTATTCTTAAATTAACCCTCCTTCCACTCTCCCAATATTTGTTAGAGCATTATGTGCTTCCTCTAAGCTCTCTCCCACTTCCCTGGTAACCTGCATCGCCGATTGCCACCCATGCCACCTCCTGTGAGCTCATCCTTCTCAGGGACTTCCATTTAATCTGGCTCTCCCTACCTTCAAGTCTACCCTACACAAAATCAAATCACTGAACCATACCCAGTTATTGACTGAACCCACTCTGCTCAACCCACACCCCTAAACCACTTCCTTCTGGACTGGGTGCTCTCCTGCCACCCCCACCATATCATTGCTGCAGGCACCCTCCCGGATGCTTTCAGTGACCATTGCCTATCCTATTGTGTGAGGAAGGTGCTTCCTTCCCAATCAGCCTCCATATACATCCAGTACCAGTCTCTCAGGACACTGATACAAATGCCCTGCTACAAGACCTCACTGACTCTGACTGGTCCCCAGTTTTCTCAGCCCCCAGACATCGATTCAGCCCTTGGCCTATTCACAAGCACTCTCACACATGTCTGGAATGCTCTACCCCTCTCAAAAAGCCAGGGTCAAATGCTTCCATCACCCTTGGATCACAGCCAGCCTTATATACTTGTGTAAATCACGGATCATGCTTGGGCTCAATATAAATTCTACCAGTCACTGTCAAATCTCCAAGTGTATAGATCACTAAGGAGCTCATGTACTAAGGCTGTCCACATGGCTAAGGCAAAATACTTCAAAAACACCTTCATACTAATCACAACTCACCTTCAAAATTCTGGAAAGTCATCCACTCCTCCTAGACCCCCCAAGCTAATTCTCCCTAGTCCTCTTTGTGGATGGTACACCAGTCTCAGATCCCTCCTCCGTCAGTGGCTATTTTCATATAAATTCTTCCTGCCCACCCTCCCCACCCACCTCACCTGGAGGCTACCACTTCCCCTGTCTCTCCTCAGGAAGTCTACCATGCACTAAAGTCCCTAAACCCTGCCAAGACCAGCCCTGATGGCCTAGACCCTAAGCTCTTTCCATATCTCTGCTCCAGCCATTGTTCTCCCACTCTCACACCTTCTGAACCTTTCCTTCTCCTCTGGTATGGTTCCACTGGCCTGGAAAGCTGCTAGAGGAAAACTGTCTGTAAGATACTCGAGCTCCAGCTATAAGCAGAAGTATAACTCATCATGGTGGCTTCTTGGAGGCAGTGTGGACACAATCCAGCTATGCTGGGACATATATTTTGGGCATGTAGGGCCCTGCATACTTTTCGTTAAATTCCAGGAGACCTTGCACGAATAATCTCCCCAGATATAATAATGGTCTCCTCTTTTTCTCTTTGAAGAATACCCACAGACATGTAAAGGTATCCCAACAAGGAATTTTGAATTTGCTACCTTGCAGCTAAGAAAGCTCATAACCAAAAATTGGCTCTCCTCACTGCCTCCACACGATGGACCAATGGTCCCTAATAATGATTCAGCTGTATAAAATGGAGAAAATAACAGCTATTCTTAATAAATCACAAGCTAAGTTTGAGAATAGATGGAGAGATGGGTGATGTATATTACACTCCAACATAGACTTTGTTCCTGAATCTTGGCTCTATTAACTCAGGACCCCACTCACAATGCTACTGAATGAAATCAAGAAATATGTACTATTGCATGTACTCTTTTTATTTTTACTTATTCATTTACATGTTCTTATGGAACTCTTTTTTTTTAATTTTTGTATTCTATGTAAAATAAAGATTGAAAGTTTAAAATGGAAAGCTTCTAGAGTTCTGCCCTTCATAAAGCGGAGACCCCTCCTCCCCGGTAATCATCAGCCTACATCTCTCCTCCCTCTCTAGCTAAACTCCAGGAGGTCCCTGTCTACTTCAGGCTCGCTAAGTTTCTTACCTCTTCCAATACTCTCTCCCTGTCCAATCTGGCTTTAGGAAATGTCATTTCACAAACTCCTTCTTATTGCAGGTTATTGACTCCATCCTCTCTGGGATGAATCAGGGTCACACCACTGCTGCCATATTCATCAATTTGGCCAAGGCCTTTGTTTCTGTGACCCACTCACACCTTCTAAATAAGTTGTATTCCATTGGCTTGGTGGCTGCAGTTGTAAAATGGTTCAGCTCCACACCTCACATGTAGCAGCAGTCTGTACAGGTGGGAATGTCCAACCTTCCACTCTCCTGATCCTTGCTGGGGTCTCCCAAGGTTCCATCCTTGGTCCAGTCCTCTCTTCTCTCTTCATAAATGACCTTCCCTCTGTATAAACTAACTCTCACATCCACATGTACATGGATGACATGGTCATCTACACCTCTGGCCCATCAACCTCAGACATGGAGGCCCCTCCAGCAAGACTTTAATAACGCACTGAGCTGGTTCCATGCAAACCAACTCAGAAAATTACCAAAAATAAATATCTCAGTGACCTTTGGCACCAGACAAAACTGACAAGGCTTTCAACACCTCCAATGTTCACCACCCCAGAAGCACCCTCCCCGTTGTGGTCCCCACCTTCAAATGCCTTGAGGTTTGGCTGATAACAGTCTCAACTTCTCAGTCCATATCGATGCCATCCACTCCAAACTTTGCCCCAAACTAGAAGCATTGTATCAAAACAAAGACTGCCTCTCCTCCCTGTTCACCACGAGTTGGTAACAAAATGATCCTCTGTATTTGACTATGTGGATATAGTCTGTGATACCGCTCCTGCCTCGTCTCGTGCCAGACTGCACACCTCCTAAATGCCTTATGTCACTTCACCACTAACTCATTTTAACACAAATCACTGCTTTATTTACTGTCTCTCACACCCATACCCCACCATCAACAGACCCACTGCTTAGCTTACATCACTAAGTACTGGTTTGGGACCTTCCATCATATATCTCCTATCCCTGCCATTCCTACCTCCATCCCACTGCACTCCAGGAATCCTGCTCCTTCTCCCTTCCCATCCCTATCCCCCTCACCTGCCGGTCAGTCTGCCGCCCTACCACCTCCCTCTCTCTGGAATCAACTCCTCTACCATTCTGCCTAACCCCTCGCTCCCTGCCCTTAAGCATCTGCTCAGACTCACACCTGTTGCTCCCTGCTGCTGTCTCTCAACCTCCTGAGCCTCTTAGTGGTCTTGAACAACTGTGTTAAGGCTTATATTGCCCATGTAACTTGTTTTGTCTGTATACTGCACTTGAGTATTGTCATTATGTAATCTTCACTTTGTATGTTTTGTTTTCTTTTCCCGGATTGGACCTGGAAGCGAGCCTCATCTTAGTGTGCCTTTCCCAGTTACCACATTTTAAATAAATAAACTGGTACTTCTGGAAGTGAGGAAGCATGGACCCATTTGACAGATAACTGCAAAGGAAGCATATTTCTAGATTAGCAGACACTCCAGACAATGTGCCAGGAATTAACGCAGTAAAGAAGAGGCTGCATGAGCTAAATTGACCATTTGCTCACATCTACCTCTTTGCGCCTAATTGTCTGGAGGCCGATCCCACCAAGACTTACCAAAGCTGAACTGATCATGCACTACTTAGAAACAGAGCCTGTAGTGCTGGAGTGGCAATCCTCTCAGAGGAGAAATGAGCTCACAGTTTGAAGGGCCAACATTGGGAGGTAAACTGAGTGTGGTGAGGAATAGAGGTAGTGAGGGTCCTGTTGATTTGGCTGTGGGGTGGTTTGATCCTTGGTTGTAGCTTTGGTAGTCAGGCAGTATCCTAGTGACCAGTAGCTCAAGTAAGATAGTAGCCAGCTTCAAGCCTAGCATGCCAATAGTTAGGTGATCTCCCAAAGTGAATATCATGCACCTACATGGCTGCAGTGGGCCTGGGCATAGGGACCGTAATCTCCATCTAGACACTGGGACAGCTACGAAGGGGAACTGACACTGGAACCCCTCAGTCGGAGGACTCCCCTGACACTGCTCACCATTCATCACCCTCCAAGCACTACAGAGACTAAACAGACTTGTACTTCTTTGTTGAAGGTCAGGCTTACCCTGTTGAGCTTCTTCCTGCTCTTGATGGCAGCTTTTGGCAATCACCATTAGTGAGCTTATACAGCCTACCCACACTAGACCCATAAAGTTGAGGAGACTGTTGAGGGCACTAAAGGTACATCAAGGACCCCAGGGTGTGTTTTTCCTACCAGGGTCCTTGATCTGAGATCCAGAGAGGCTTCCAGGGACTGAAGGACTACCATTAAAGTGAACTGCAGAATATTTGATGTCATGCATTGTGGTAATTTCCACCTTCGGTTACTATATGCTATCTGTTGATAGGAAAGAATCTCCGGGAGCATACTGCTACTGAGCCATGATAGCAAACCTATTTTTACGCACAGCATGGGGAGACATACAATGGCCGACTCCAGAGTAGTGGGCTGCATGGTGATGTCTCTCTTTCCACCTAACCAGCAACTGTGAAGTGGAGGAACTTTTTCCAAGTAACCCAGCAAGGTAAATCATTTCCTTGAGTGCTGCTAATGAACTCCAGCAGGAGCTGCCAAATGTGACACTCCATTTTTGCCTGTCTTATTGTCAGAGGATGGGATGACCTTAGCAAACAGAAGTGTCCACTTTTAAAGGTCACAATTTTCTATAACCAGCCCTCACCACAAGTGAGGTGACTGGTAGGAACCCACTTGGTTCCAAGAGGAGAGGAGGGAGAAGGGTTTTTCTGCCCTGGTTGAGCCATTTGCTCCTGGGGAGTGTTGTCATGCCTGTTACTAATTCTGTTAAGGAAAAGTTTTGGGGATTCTTTGGGAAGGCCACATTGTTATTGTTGTTGGGGGACTCCAGAGGGTGAGTGTCCTCTCAGGGTCAGAACTAGTTTTACTTGTGGGTTATTGGTTATATATGGGGGGTTGGGGAGGTGTTTTAAAATTTGAAATATGTGGCAGCCTTTCAACAACATTTTGGGAGTGCACTAAAGGCTAGGGGGCAGGGGAAAAGATTCATCATAACCCTAGACTAATATGGGGTGCTAAGAGTACTATCATGGAACATAAATTGGCTCAAGACTTAAAAATTGTAAGAGAATATGGTCTTATATACAAAAAAGTGAAAGGATATTAATATATGACAAGAGATGCACATGACTCAGGAGGAGGTTTCTAGGCTAGATAAGTCCTGAGGGGACATTATATTCATCACCTTGTACCTCCAGAGTCTGTGGAGTAGCTGTGTGATTTAGAACAGGGATCCAGGTCCACTTGAAAAGCAGGTCACTGATTCCCAGGAGAGGCTCCTCATTGTTGAAGTGAAGGTGGCAGGTGAACACCTGACAGTTACCATGGTTTACAGCCTGAACTTTGACCATCAGATTGCTTTCCACCAACTGGCCCTGACGGTGTGTGCGTCCGTGTGTGTGCGTGTGTGTGTGTGTGTCTGGTCTTTAACACCCCTTGTGAGCCCATACTAGATATGTCCACAACATCATTAAGAGCTCTGATGTCCTTCAGAACATGGCGAGATGGAAATGATGGATGCTTAGCACTACCTTAACCCACTAACATGGAATACTCCTTTTCTTCACATGTCCACCAGACCTATATCCAAACAGATGGAGTTTGGTGGCCTCAGACCTCATCCATAGTATGGCATCAGCAGGGTTTGGTCCTAGTTTGCATTCTGATCACACCTCCTTTTGGTGGAGCTGAGTGACAGTGGGGATCTGCTACCTCCCAGACAATGGTGCTTGGACCCCAGTTTTTGCTGTACCCAGTCTTTAAAAGTCGGCAGGCAGATACCTTCTGGGAATGCTGCTCCTCCATTAAATGGGGCCTTCACCAGAGGGGTTGCCATCTCTCTGACTGCAGTGAAGCACACAAAAAGACTCAAACTGTGAAGGATTTGGAGGAGTGAGTGGAAGCACCAGAAATTATAGCCATGACCACAGGTTCACAACAGCATCTGGGGAGCAAAGAAGGTTAAAGATCCAGTTGAACCAACATAATCTCAGCCCATATTGAAGGCAATCACCTTCTCACTAGAACTGGGGCCTATTTTGACAGGGACAAGGCTGGAGAAGTGTCTGGCATGGCCACTTAAACAGCAAGAGGCCAACAGAGCAATCCTTAGCATAGCAAAGCCAGATGGCGTCCCATCCCAAAACAGGATTATATTAGTGAGGCCTTAAGACCCTTCTGTTCTATCCTGTACACTCAGAGGTGACCCCAGTGGTGACCCCCCACTCTTTCTTAGACCCAGTGTCCTGCCATTTCTGGAGACAGAGGCCAGGGAGGAGCTTGACCATCTCCTGGCTGAGGTTCAGGGGCTATCAGAAACTCCTTGTTGGGAAAGCTCCAGGCCCTGATGGGCTTCCGATGGAGTTCTACAAAGAGTACTGCAACATTATCAAGGAACCCTTTGTGGACATGACTGCTGAGGCCTTGGATGGGGGCATACTTCTCCCCTCTCAGACGCTAGCAATGATAACAGTATTCCCTAAGCCAGGTGGGGATCCACCCAGTACAGCTCCTACTGTCCTATCTTCCTGGTAAATGCAGACTATAAAATGTTAGCCAAAATCATGGGCCACCTGGAGGGATCCTGTCCAGCCTGATCCACCCCGACCAGGAGGTTTTATCGAGGAAGGCAGGTGAGCCATAACATTCACTGCATCTTGAATATCATGTGACACTGGTTCAGGAGAGGGACTGCTTAGCCTGGCCTTCTGAAACTGGATGTTGGGAACACCTCTGACTGGGTTGAGTGGACCTTCATGTTCGTTACACTAGAAAGGTTTAGTTTATACCTAGAATTCTATCTTGGATTGTTGCCCTGTTCAAATCTCCAAGGGCACAGGTACTCACCAATGGAATTTGTCAGACCCCTTCCAGCTGATGAGAGGAAAAGTCAGGAATACTCCTTTCACCTCTACTATATGTGCTCTCAACAGTGCCACTGGCCTCAGTTATAAGGGCTCACCCAAAATTCAGGATATGCAGTTCACGGGACTGACCTTAAGATATTTTTATTTGCAGATGATGTCTTACTCTTTCTGGCTGACCTGGGAAGGCCCTACTAGCCCTGAGATCTTTCAAACTTATGGCCCTTCTCAGGCCATAAGATTAACTGAATCTAAATGTGAGTGGTTGCCTGTGAGAAAAATACCTGTGGGGCCATCTACCCAAGAAGTTGTCCACAGTGAAAACCTGAACTATAAGCTGTTGCTGCAAAAATAAAGTCAGACTCTAGGAGATGGAAGGCCTTGCCCTTTCACTAGTGGATGGGTGAATGTAGTCAAGATGTCCACCCTTCCCAATGTCTATATTTGTTCTAATTTCTGCCAGTGCATCTCTCCCTTGAAAGTCTTCACCCCCAAAGGGGTGCCTAACAAAACCTGCTTTGGCAGGGAGAGAGTATAAGAGTTAAACAGGATTCCTCTGGCCCCGCTGTGAGGGGGACTGGGTCTCCCAAGCTACAGATTTTACTACTTGGTAGCCCATCTCTCATTCCTAAAAGATTCTGTATGCCAGGGAGTGAACAGACCAGCCTGGGTAGACTTTGAGGAGGAACCATACGAAGGTTCTCACCTCAGGAGCCTCCTTGCACCTGTTCTGACAGATTACATCAGCCACCCAGAGTTCAGCCCTTTCACTAGGACTACAATCCTATCTGGCTCACAACACAGACATTAACTGTGCACCTTAAGGGTCTGTCCCCTGAGGCTGAATAGGTAGGGCCATTTGGCAAGGCCCTGAACCTCCAGGACTGATGGGCAGAGTCCTCCACAAATGGCAGATAAAAGGGCTTGTTCTCTATTGGAATTCTATTTGAGGCTGGCACCTTGGTGTCCTACAGACATATCAGCTTGGTATATACTAGCCCCAGCAGACTTCTTTGCTTTCTTACAAGTATGAGCCCATACAATGGAGGCAGTTCCCGGTCAGTGGGTGGGTCCAGTCTCACCCTGTGAAGAGATGCTGCTGGACCAGAAACCCCAGGTGAGACCCATGTAGTAGGTGTATGCACTGCTGTTGGGGAGCCTCTAGAACCCTCTAGAGTGGATAAACTGTAATGGGAGAGGGACATGGGGACCCTCTTGGATGGAAGGATATAGGGCCCAGATACTGAAAGACCCAGGGTCCTGCACAGTTAACCATCTCAGACAGATCAGTTTTAATTTCTGCACTGGGCATATTATGCCCTATCTCACCCACAAAATAGATCCCACCAGGCCCAGTGAATGCCCTAAATGTAGTTCTACCATAAGGTATGGGTATGTTCATGATTATATCCCTTCTGGGAAGAAATTATTTCTCTTATGTTTAGAACCTTAAAACTAACCCTGACTCTGACTCCCAAGGAAGACTTGGCTGGTGCTCCTACAATGAGGCTAAGAGAACTATTATCAACCTCTAAGGAAGTTGGGAGTGACAGTGGCTAAAAAAGTAATAACCCAGGGCTGGTTTCAAAAGGGGTCCCAATCAGTAGCCCAGTGGAGTTACACACATCTAGCCTGTATGAAATTAGAGAAAACTCAATATTCCATCCTGCACAAATGCCAGAATTAAGAATCTATATGGACTCCCCTCAAGCAGGCACAGTGGGTGGGAATGGTTTCCTAATTATTAGAGGGCAAGGAATGTCAACAGGAAAGGAGTGATTGTGGGATGTGGGCCCTTAGTAATAAACCTGGTATTACTGTTGTAAGCCCTGAATTGTTCCAAACTATGTATTATGGTTTTACTTGAATGTTTCCTCTGTGGATCTCTCTTTCATCCCTGATCCATATACCCCAATGTAAGTGTTATGTATTCACAAAATGCTATGTGTTGCTTGGAAGTTTGCTAATAAATAACGTTAAAAAGAAAATAAAGAGTGCCAACATCAGTACTGAAGTTACTGTATCAGTGTACAGCCACCGTGAGTTCTGCCTTGTTGTAGAACTCACAGGCTGTTGCAGTAAAGTCGATAGGGTTGACCACCTTTCTGCCTTGGGCTCAGGCCATTTAGTGGCAGAACCGGAGTCAGCACTGAGCACCCAGCATTGGTTCGGTCTTTGCACCTAGGCTATGAGGGACCATGACTCTTGGCAAATGGCTGCACCACAAAACAGATAACAAACCTAACTTAGATCCTGACCACCTCGTGTTGCTCCTTCTGATGGCATGGTGCTGCAATTTGGTCAATAGTGTGAGACTTCAATGTCAGTTATTTTCTGGGGTGGCAACTTCTTACCTGAAGTCAGAGGAGATGTTTCACCCATGCCTGTATAGCTCTCTATATTTTTCTGGAGCTATGACTAAAGACTTCCATCTACATTGCCTTGTAGCCTAGCTAAATCCTTGCAAATCAGACAATGTTGAATGCTGTGGTCAGTACCAAGACAGTTGACACAGCGACTGTGGCCATCGTGGGAGATCTTATTACCACTGTGACACTTAAAGCAGCACCTGTGGATGCGACATCATACTAGGCCAAGATGAAAAGATGACAGGGGTCCCACAGTACAATAACAATGTCAGGTAAACATAACAAAAGTTAAAGAGAGCCAAAAACAACCTTCACAAAATGACATAGCAGTAGCCTCCCTGGTTGGATGTGCACTCTATGATGGGGAAAATGGAACTGAAGGGGCTGCCTACATTGTATTGCTGATGGAAGATATGCCCAAGCTATGAAAAATCTCCTGCAAGGTCCTGTCACTGCTGGCTTATAGTTCATTATGTGGAGCTCTGTGGAACAGAGAGACTAGAAA
Organism: Neoceratodus forsteri; assembly: GCA_016271365.2. NCBI lineage: Eukaryota > Metazoa > Chordata > Ceratodontiformes > Ceratodontidae > Neoceratodus > Neoceratodus forsteri. The sequence goes on from CM028132.1 coordinate 613,023,852, forward strand.
ATGATCTAGTCGTCCTTCTGTATACCCCAAGATTGTTGCCCACCAAGGTAAACACTCCGCCTGGGTACCAGCACCAGATCATGGCCAAACTTGCTGTTATCCATCAGCTGTCTAACTGCTGTTCTAATACCCTTTCAAATCAACAGCTGAGGTTGAGGACTAACCCCCACAACCAAAAAGGGTGGGCAAATTCAGTATCCCGTAATATGGGTGAGTCAAACTGAGTGACTCAATTTGAGCACCTACAGCAATAGCGAGTGTGAAACAATAGCGAGTGTACTACACAGCAAGTGTCTCAGTGAGCTACACTTGCTGTATTAGGTATATAGGGCTGTGTTTGGCCAGGCAGTTTCCAGCTGTCCATTTGGTGCAGTGGCTTCAGGCACTGCCTCTGTATCTGATGGGTCTGGTGGTGGGATTGATGGTTTTTTTCAATATGTATTTCTTTTTTAAGTCCCATTCGCTATTCCTCCCACCCGCAGATTGCCCCCCAGTAGCCCCTGCCGAGTTTTCTCCTTATCCCCGGAGTTGATTATACTAATTATGGGGGTATTGCCCTTGCATAAACATTTAATGTACATTGCCCACACAGAAAGTAAGCAACCATTGCTGTTTTAAGCGGTCACTGTAATTCACTTTGCTGTTTTTCACTTTCGGCGATGTTTGGTTTGCTGTTGTTGTCGGCGCTCTTTTGAGTCACTGTTGTCACATAGAGCTGGCAAATTCCTCTCTAAGAATCCAAGCTAATTTGAGAACAATTCTCCACACCAGGGGTGGGGCTGAAAACTTATTTATTTAGATTTTGAAAGCACTTTGAGCCATGGGCTCATTTACAGAGGTTCCACGTCAATTGAAACAGACATTAAAATAACCAATATATACAAAACACTTACACATATTGAGAATGAAACATAACAGAGCATTCAGATAATATGTATAACAATACAACTGGTTACAAGGTAATTGCCCTGTCAGAATAAAGTAAATAAGTAACTACCGTCCAAAGTGCAGAGAGGAAATGATGGAAGGTTGCAACCTTACTGCAATAGAGGAAGCACACAGGAGTACATGTACTACAGGGAAGGGAGAGAGCAGACAGGGGTAGAATAGCAGTGGGAATCAGGAGGCAGGGTACAGTAGGAGGGAGGAGACCAGGGTAGATAACATAGAGTTGGAAGTGCACCAGGGGAGGGGAGTAAGTAGGGTATCGGTTCCCGCACTCACAACCACCATTTAAAGTTAGCAGAGCCCTGAGTTTTCTTTTGAAAGGTCCAAGATTTCATTCATGCTGAAGATCTAAACCAAGAGAGTTAAGCCAGAGAGGTCGCAGTATTCAAAAGATCGCTGCCCTTGCGTGATCCAACAAAAGAGGATTTTAGAGATGGTAATTCAGGCCCCTAGTACTTCTGGAGGAGTTATGTACCTGGATGAGATGTCCTATTCCAGAGGGTGAGGCCTCGGGTTGCTTTCTTTGCCAGAGAGGCAGGGCTGGTAACATATTCTATTGTCTAGGTTTAGCCCACCAGTCTGGGCGTATAGTTCATACGTGTGCATCATACGGTCAGCATCCAGTGTGAGCCTGCAAGCTTTGTTGAGTGATGACTTGATACGCTTTGAGGGCCTAGGGGTGGCAGTACCATATATCACAAAGTCATAATCAATGGTAGACAGCACTGAGCTTGTAATAGCAATTTTAGGGCAGCATTGGTTAGGCAATGTTTGTTGCGATAGAGCAGCCCCTAGTTTAGCATTAGCGGTCTTAGCCACAGCGTTGATGTGTTGTGAGTATGATAGAGTGCTGTCCAATGTAACCCCAAGATATTTGAAGCTTTGCACCATTTCAAGGGGAATTAAGATTGTTACAGACTTTTAGCTGGTGAGACCTGCTCTTATTGTGAGCAGAAGCGAAGATCATGTTTTTTGTAATTTAGAAGTAATTTGGAGTTAAGAAATCATTTCTCCACTGAAGAGAAATTAGATTGCACCAACCTTTCTAGTGTGGAGGGGCCATTGTGGCTGGAAAGTACAGTGTCATCTGCATAAAGTAAGGCATCTATAACTGCTGATGGGAGGTGGTTAATAAATAGACTTAAAAGAAGAGAGCTAAGGATTAAGCCTTGCGGCACACCTGTTGTCACGGGCTGACTGTCAGAGGGATATTTTGTATTTTCACTCTTTGCACTCTACAGTGAGGTAGCTCCTGAACCAAGGTATGGACTCTGAGGATAGACCCGTGAGGGAGAGTTGGTTCAGTAGCAGTTCATGATTAATGGTGTCGAAGGCCTTGGTAAGGTCAATGTAGGTTGCCCCACCAAGAGCCCTTGATCAAGTGTATTTTGAATTTAGCTAGTAAATTCTGCTAAGGCAGTAGAAGTGCTATGCAGCTTCCAAAATCCAGGTTGTTGTCGGCACTGAAGTTGGTATTTGTCGAGGTATTCCATTAATTGGTCAGACACTACATGCTAGAGTGCCTTTGAAAGAGGGGAAGTATTGAGATTGGTCTGTAGTTTGAATGGGAGGTTCTGTCACCAGATTTGTGGACAGAGGTAACCATGGCAGCTTTCCAGACCCCAAGGAATTTTCGGTTGAAAGAGATAGGTATACAATTTTGGTAAGGGATGAGGATAATATCAAAGGTGAGCTTAACAAGTTTGAGGTCAAGCATGTCATTGCTTGCTCTGGACTTACCAATTGCTGCAGTAGGTATTGTGGGCCTCAGCAGGGGTGAGAATTTTCAGGTAGAAGGGGAGGGTTGTTAGAGGGGTCCTGAGGTCTTGTAAATGAGTTTCAGTATCCATTGGTTGGAGGAGATCAGAAGGCAGGATATCACTGAGATCAGTGAATACTTTATTGAATGTGTTGGCTATGATGCATGGGTCAAGGGTGGGTGAGCCATCAACATTGAGGATGGCTGGGGAGTCTTATTAGGTTTACCTAATAGTGATTTTATGTTCTCCCAGAACCTTTTGCTGTCACCCAAGAGTCGGTTAGTTGTGCCCTGAAATGTTGGCTTTTGCCTGCCGGATTGCCCAGGTGCAACTGTTCTGTGCAGCTCTGTATAGTTGAGTGTCTGCCAGGAGCCTATTTTTTTGCTTTAGCCCATAGGTTGTCCCTGTGTTTCATCATATCTAGGAGCTAAGGAGAGATCCAGGAGTTGTGGAGTCCCGGTCTTCCACTTTGTGAAAGGTACAGATGTTACATGATTCATTGAATTTATGTATGAAACCACCTAAGGCAGCATCAATGTCTTCTTCAGTGTCTAGGAAGCTCCAGTCTTGAAGCCTGAGGTGTGCTTTCAAGGAGGCAAGTTTCCCTTTTCAGCAAACTGTGTGTGACTGTTCTTAGTGGTAACTTGTTGGACTTATTAGTCCAGTTGAAAAGGATGGGTGAATGGTCACTAAGGGAATCCAGAAGCACTGTTGTGTGTGTTTTTCTGTCTGGGCAGTTGGTGATAATCCAGTCAATGAGGGAGCTAGTACCCATGTGATAGTTTATGAAGTGGGGAATTTGGCTGCCCCATGTTTAGAGCCGATAAGGCATCTCTGTGAGAGGGCTGCTTCGGGATGCCCAGTTTATGTTAAAGTCCCCCATCATTATTAACTCAGCACTCAGAAGATGATCCTTGAAGTAGTTGTGTATAATTTGAAACCACTGGTTTGGGCCTTAGGGAGAATATATACTGATACCAGAGTTATTGATTTACCATTTGTGCCTAGAAGGACTTTTGCACGCAGAGAGTTGTGTGTTCCAGCTAGTTTCGATGGGGTGTAGTACATGAGCCTGAAAGTGTTCCTTAATGAGAGGACACATCCTCCTCCCAGCTTGAGTACTCTGTCAAGTCTGAACACGGTATAGCCCTGGTAATTGACTGGCAGTGTCAGTAATTTTAGGATTAAGTCAAGTTTCGACAACTGATAGGCTGTCAGGCTGATGCTGGGCGACCCAGACTTGTAATGAGTCTAATTTTGCTAGAAGACTACAAATGTTAATGGAGGCAAGGTCAAGCCATTTTGCCTGCAAGTTCATGCCATTGTATTTGCTAGGGTCCAGGATTTGGGTGGATATTCCTGGAGAGAAGTAGCAGTAGCCAGGCCAGGTGGATTGCCTGCCACTGTAGTTTTTATTACCTATGATCAGGTCAGTTTTAGACATGTTCTGCTTAATCATGGAGCAGGTTATTGTCATATTTATGACAGGTGGGGTATAGGGTACATAGAGTAAACCTCTGATGTTAGTGAACAGAAGAGAGGTTTTGTGCTGGAGGATATATTTAAATTCTGAGTGGAGGCTGACTTAAGGCAGTGTTGGTAGAGGCGATAAATTAATTACTGTTTTGAGTTTGAAGTTTAGGGGTGAATCTGGTGTTATTGTCAGGGCCCCCTACTTGCTACCAGCACAGTGGGACCAAGTTCTGCGGCAAGGCTACCATTTGCCGTAGAACTTCACTGCTGTCATTTGTAATTTCTATGAAGTTCTATGGCACTAACTACAACATCACAGTGTCAGCTTGTCATTCTGACTTCACTTTCATGGCAGTGGTTATAGTAATCAGGATGGTGGAAAACACAGTAGCACTAGTTCAAAAATAACAGACTTATAAAAATAATTTTATGCCTAAAAAGCAAAACAAATGTCTCTCCCTTAAGGTCCTAGCCTGTTGCATAAATGACATATTCAGAGGGGATCTTATGTGATAAACAAGGTATTTCTATATGCATGTTATCTATCCCACTAATGAGGTCTCCACTGTCTATCACTTATATATTTGTATGTGCTTTCAATACCACTCATGAGGTTCCCCTGTGCATCACTTACATATTTATTTGTAATATGTAACATACATACAAATATATGTGTGTGTGTGTGTGTGTGTGTGTGTGTGTGTGTGTGTGTGTGTGTGTGTGTGTGTGGTGAGATGACTGTGATGTGTGTGTGTGTGTGTGTGTGTGTGTATGTATATATATTTTTTTTATGTCCATGAACTTGCATCCTTCATTCATACAGGTCCCATTGGAAATGGAATAGAGGAGTTACTGCAAACTCATTTTTCATATCAGCCTGCTTTCCCTGACACACTGCGTAACACCATCAGGCCATGACATGCATGTGAACTGATTGTGAGATAGAGCTCTCAGCCCATCACAATGTGTCCAACATGTGACAGAACGCTGCACCATACATTCCCAGGCTCTGAGCAGTGATGTTCCACCAATCCTTGTGTGCCCAGCCAGCTCCCAGAGCTTATCTCTGAACCTGAGTTGCCGGCACGGAAACACAGCATGCTACACTCTGGCCCAACAGCTGTCTCTGCACACAACATTTCTCCATAACTTTTAGGTAATTCTATCAACCAATGACAATATGTAATCAATAACCCTGGCAAAATGCATACAGGGCAATCATTTATCTAACACGTCTATTCTTTCAACAGGTCTACACATAATTATATTCCACTTTTCGGAGCATAATTACTTTATTTTTCTTAAAATGACAGCTAAATTCATTTTACCAATTATTCATTTCAGATGGTGTCTCTATACCTTAAAGGTTAATAGGTTTGTACAAAGTGAGGTATGGACTTAACAGGTCTGTACTATTGGCAAGGTTTTGTTTAAGTTGGCCCTAGTGCAATAATTTAAGACTGAAAATTGTATTAGGCTGTAGTGCAGGTTGAGCAAATATCACCATGCATGATGTGCTGTGCCACCATCTCTGGCAGTGGGAGCTATGGTAGATAAGTGACTGTTCATTTCTGTTGCAGAATGCAGTCATTTCATTAGCTAATGTATGATGTTATAGCAATGATAACATCACATTCTGAGCATATAGGGGTTGGGATATAAAAAGAGGCAGGGAACCAGATTCTATGGATAAACAGAAATATTAATAAATTATCACCAAGAAGAGTGAATTCTGTGCACTGCAGAAGTTCTCTGGTAGATTGCAAGTTCTGACAAAATTCTGCGACCGCAGAATTCTAAGAACCTTAGTTATTGTACCAACAGGTGCCAGCAGCTGCCAAGCTGCTAGGGGCAAATGTACTAAGTAGGAGCATTGTGTATGCAGTGGACAATAAGCTGTTTAGTTGGGATGGGCAACAGAGCAAACATAGCAGAAAGAACAGACTCTTCAAGCCCAGTATAAAAAGGGCTGAGAAGATGTAAGGAAAGAGTCCAGGGGTGATAGGGTGCGATTTAGAGGAGAAATAGGAGATGAGAAATTCTGAGTCCTGGCAAGAATGAGAAAATAAGCAGGAGTGGGTGAAATTTGGGGTGGGGGGTATGGGTGCTACAAAGCGGAATCGATGATTGGCTAATTGCCAAGAAAGGGCCAATTAGAGCTAGCGGGAGGAGAGTGGGAGGAGTTTAGCCTGATTTAATAGAGGCCAGGTTTGGAGTAGGCTGGACAAAATACCCACTAGCTAGTAAATGCTAGCTGCCGAAAAAAGCTGCCAAATTCAAAAAGCAGAAAGCGTCCGAAGCCGCCAGGAGCAGGGTCCCGCCTATGGTTGCTAGAGGGACCGAGCTAGGTAGAATTTCCTGGAGCCCAAATTTGGCCAGTTAGCAGCAACCTTGACTGCAACCAACCAATGGCAGAGTCTGAAGTCCAGGGGTAGACCAATCAGGTCAGGAGCCGTATTCGAGCTCTGAAGCACAACGATGAAATTACCTGGTTATGGTCCCAGGAAGAGCAAGGGTGAAGGCCAGAGGAGATGCTGTGGCCTGGGAGAGTAGGGAGCTGCTCACTTTGAGGAGGCGCCCTCAGCTTGGGCAAGCTGAAAGGAAGAGAGAGAGAGAAGAGAGGGATTAATAAACAGTCAAAATGGACTCGGCAGACTGGGCGTGGAGATAGTTACACAGCAGGAGGCAGGGAGACAAGGTAAGGAGGTGCAAACGATGGGATGGCCCCATATGCAGGGTAGGGGAGGGAGGCTAAGGGTTCACAGGAGAAGTATTTGGAGAGGAAGAAAAGAGATAAAGAGCAGTTATGAAAATGTTGTTGGAGAAGTGCGGAAAAACAGGGGAACAGAGAGGGAGCAGGCTAAGCAAGAACAAAAATACTAAGTTTGAGACTATTGGGCAACTTCTTTGACCTAACAACATTATTAACTGGAGAAAATTCAAGATGCTGAGCTAGGGCTCTCTGTTAAAACAATAGCTAACACAGACTACCAGTCACGCATTCCTGGAGCTCAGCACTCGATAAGGCTAGAAACTAATTAGAACAGGGCTGAGGCAGGAAACCAGGCAGGTATGCAATGTTACAGGAACAATTTTTTATTTAAATTAGTTTCCTGCAGGCATCCCTAACTTTATTAAAGGCTGAAAAGCACACTAGGTAATTCCACACTCATAGATTTTTCCAAGTGGTAGGACATCAACTGGCTCAAATGACACATCAGAAGTTGTTTTTTTTTGCATTATGCAGCTTTTCATCAGATTTATCAGACGACTGATGTGGAGCCAAGAGCCTTGGATGTACACAAAGCATGTGTTTGCTTGAAGTTGACCTTTCCACATCAGGATCAAGTCTTCCTCAAAACCTACATTCTTCAAATGAAGTATGTGTCAGCATCTAGTGTGGTTAGGAGCCTGTGGTAGAACTTTTTTTTAATTTATTTATGTTTTACTCACAGCTCAGCCTTCATATCATCCGCCGCCGTCCCTCCAAACCCCATACGACCCCTGTTGACTCACTCCTTGAACTAGTACACACAGTAACCATGGTGGGGCTCCTCTTGTGCCCCTACCGCTGGGGCCTGACTAATACCGGAGAGCCGATTCCTTCAGGTCCATGGTGTGTGGAGGCATGGCCACCAAGCCACCATGATCGACTGTCATTTTCTCCCTGTATTTTCCCTTCAGGAGTACAGACATGCAGTAATGTTAGGGCACTACACACTGACATCCACCGCACTCCCGATGCGCCACTATATGTAGTGCCCTGATTCCCATCAGGGCTGCTGCTGAGTGGTGCAAGCCCTGAACCCACCCCGGTAAGAGGAGAGCAGTCAGTAGACACCGATCCTCTCCTCCCCAGCTGACCCCCAATGACCCAGGCTGGTTCTCAAACCACAGTCGGCGGTGTAGTGCGAGGTGTGGCGTTCAACACCTCAACCCTCAGCGCCACGGGTCAGCCTGAAGAACTGCTTTTTGATACTCTATTTTGCCCCTGGCCTCAGCTATGCTCCTTGTCTCTTATGCTATTCAACCTGGTCCTTCCCTTTCCTGGTGGCCTCACATGCTCCACCAACCAGCCTCTGGTCCAGGTCACCAGGTGTGACCCCACCCATGGAAAAGTCCCTCAGTACCCAAGGCTGTGCTGATTACTAACAAGTAGAAGCTGGTAGTCAGACCTGGCTAGGGATGAAGCTGGCCCTGTGCTGGAGGCATCTATCCGAGCTAGGTATGCTGTGGTGCACTACTTGACATAGGTACGCTGGAAGGGGTGGGTGGCCATCTGTTTTAGAACCACCTTGGGATGCTTGTTGTGCCTCATGGAATGACTAGATCGCTTGAATGCATGGCTGTTAGCCGTGGGCTACTTGCAAGCTGCAGGGTTTTCTAAGTAGCAGGCCCTGATACGGGGGGGAGGAGGCACAGATCTTTCATTCAGACCATGCCAGGAGGGAACTAGTGGAGGCAACGCTGGGGCATGAAAGTAGCTTCATCTGTTAATTCAGTGGACTTTCCCTATTTGTACCACCCTCTGCCCAATCTCTGATGTATATGCACCCTAATGTGGTGCCTGACAGGGGTGGGAAGCTTATCTCTGGTCACTTGTAACATCCAAGGTCAGCCACAACTCACCATAGGGAGGTGCTAAAGCTGCATGGGTGTTCTACACTTCCCCTTTAGTCTGAGCCTGATGCCTCAATAGTGTTTCACACACCAGCAGCCCAAACGTGCAAGTTTGGATCACACTGTAATCAAAGAATATACATTTGCCACAGGCCAGGATCATAGGTGCTAGTAAATAACTAAATCCCTCTACAGCAAAAACAAAAATTAAAGGACTGGTTATATTAAATGCATGCTGACAACAAAAATATTGTTAGAATTGACATTTTGATATAGGTCTTCTTCAGGAATTTAAAAGAAAAAAAAAGTTAGTTAGATAGCCAACATGGCTTTATTCTCTTTTCATAATTCCTGAAGAAGACTTATGGTCAAAACATTGATTCTAGCTTTGTTTTCAGTGTGCATTTAATAGTACAATTGTATTTGTTTTTCAGACCACATGCATGTAGCACCTTTGTTTTTGTTCTTACATTCTGAAAGCAGAAATGAGTTTAACTGCACACAACATACCATTTAGCCACACTTTAAAGTGCTCAAAGAGTTGTTTATTAAAGAAAAGTTCATTAACTAGTGATAATGTGCATTTAAGCTTTTGAGTACAGCAAAAGGGTTTCAACAGACAGACAACATCCCCAACGTCTGTAGAGATTGGGATTGTGGTCTGGCTGTGATATCCTGCTTACTTACTGTGCTCAAGAAAGTTTGTAAGTTGCACTTAATGCATTTTAAAATCATGACTGAGGGGTATCTTGTGTGCCATTATACTGACGTGTGCTTTGGTGGGACTGCACTGCAAATCTGTGTTACCCATATGGAAGTGCATGGTGCTCTACCAGTGCCACTGGCTGGGCAAGAGGCAATGCTCAGAATACAAATTTGCTTCACAGAGCATTCTACCAAGTGCCTGCAAAGTTTCACTGCCACCATACAGTTTTGTGCTGCTGGTAGCCGCATCATTCTTATGTGAAAATAAGGTGCTAAATCTAAAGGCTGTGTGCACTGCCAGGGAGACCTAGGTTTGCCATTGGTTCTGGAAGACCTTCACCAAGTCACCTCACCTACATGAAGCCTCAGACCTCCAAGCTGTGAAATGGGGCAGAAGTTAAACACCTCTGAAAACAAGAAAACACCTTGCATCTGAACTAGGTCATCCTACTGTATATAAACTGAATAAATATGGAGCTTACAGTACTTTGTTTCCACAAATAACCAAGAGCTTTTAAAATTAATTCCTTGATGAGACCAAAGTTGTAGCTAAAACAGCATCTCCACAGACAATTCTGTAAATCATTTATTGCATTTGGGTAAATGTTTTTAGCCTCAGGAAAGAGCCAATATCTTCATTTTATTGTGCATATCATTTTCCTTTGAAATAATTTTTGTTTTGTGTTGTGGTAATCCATCGCTCCAGCCAAGCACCCTTTCCAGATCTGCCATCTCGGAGGAAGAAGAGGAACTGCCCCAACATCCTAAAAGGCAGAGACTCAGCAAACTTTTGAGAGAGAAAACAGTGGCTGTTACTTGAGCAAAGACAAGCATCGAAATTACAAGATCCACAAGAGAATGGAGTACTTAATGAATTATGACTGTTGCAGGCTCAGGCTGTTGTGCATGGTCTGAGGAGCAGCCCTGTCAACACAGCACCATCAAAAGACATATTCAGCAGGTGCACCCATACTCAATGAGACACACACTAGTTAACACAAAATACTGAGCTTGCAGTAAAAGGAGCTTTGCATTAGTTCACACAGAAACATGCTTCAAAAGAGCAGGACAGCTGGGAAGGCAAGTTTTTAAGGATGAGACCATAGGGAATGGAAGTTCTCCTAAAGTAGAATTGACTCACTAGACTGTGATGATTGAGGGCATTTTCAGCTGCTGGTGCAGTTAATGCAAGTGACTATAAAATCTAAGAAAATGGAATTTAAGTTGTGCTTGAACAGGGTGGAATTCTGGCCTAAAATAGGATTTGTTTTGAGAACCTATGGATAGCTTATTCAGAGGGTCACCCCATCCCCAAGAAGGTTCAGCTTTACTGTAGAACAAAACTGACATCCGAGTGGATGAGCCCTCTCCTATTTCAAAGGCACATTGACCCAACTAGTGCACAGTTGTTTCTGGCCAACTCAAAGGGCTGGACCTGTAAACATTGAAACAGCACAGCTTCAAGGGCCAAGAGCAAACACAGTGCATTGTAGGTATAGCCTCCTTTTTTTTTTTTGTTAAGAGATATAGCTACATGGTTACAGCTCTAATTCCAAGAAGAAATTGCATGGAGATCCATGTGTACCCCTGTAGCTGTGATGACTTGCTTGCCTTATCATGAATCATAAAACAACTTATCATGAATGCTACCAACCATTAGGAGGCTCCCACTGGATTAAGGGATGCAGAAAGATTTTTTCAGTTTACTTTTTCTGCTTCCTACTTCTGCCAGCCTTTGGCTTACTCAGGCCATTCCTACTGCCATTCATCTGGGTTTCCACTATCTGCAAAGTCAGACTCATGAGTCAATGCTGAAAGCCCTGTAAGTTTGTCTCCTAGGGCTAAAGGTCTGGGCTGCCTTGATCAGTCCTAGAAACATGTACACTTATGTGCCAGGCTCTGAGGGGGAAAGGTGGGAGGCATTCTGAACTGTGATGTGGGCTATATTGTGTGTTCCTCATTTTCTCCCTCAGAACATTTCAATGCAGTAACATAACTGGATGAGTTTTGCACTTGCCCTGTGGAAGGGACCAACATCACCTGGCCACCCACAATGTGAGAGCAGTGAGTCGCCAGTTGCTGATTCCCTGTTCTACCTGTCTATTGCTGTCTTTCTCTCTCTCTCTCTCAGTCTACTTTATCTATTAAGTGGACCACAGTGCCCACCCCAGTACCACTTTTCTCTCTCCTCCTCTCAACCCACCCTTTTCAAAGTTTTCATATACAAATTATGTAGGTGGACCAGGGTGCCCAACCTCAGTACTGCTTGTTCTCCCTCCCTTCAGCTCACCTGCCCCATTCCTGTTTTACAGGAAGTGGCACTAAGTGCCACTCCTAGTGCCGCCCAACAGTCACCTGACTCTGGGGTGCCCAATCCCCGTGTCAGATAAGTCCCTGTAAAAAGAAAAACTGTCCCTTGATACTTTTTAAAATCCTGTAAAAAGAAAATAAACCCTCAATGATCTGACCCCGAACCCAACCTCACACTCAGCACCAAACACCACCCCACACACACACACCCCTGAACATGTCTGATGGTGTAGATCCACTCTCTGATCAAAGACACGTCTTGCTACTTTAACCAGCAACTGCGATATAAGAAACTAAGGTATGTGCAGTTCAGTGTATTTCAATGGGCTTTTGAACTTTGATGCATAACCTTATAATGTTTGCATATTTTGACCCCAAATTTTAACATAGCCTTTTGGGACCCCACCTCATAACCAATGATGGTGGAATTATGCAAATCAGGTCAAAAGGTGATTTTTGTGGATGTTTGGCAAAATCCACTTTTAGGTAGGATTTGAAAATGTTAACTGCCTTTGTTCATTAGGTGGGGTCATAAGAAGGCTGTTTGTTGAAAATGTGAGGTCAAAACATTTATAAATAGCAAAGTTATGGAGCACATTGAAATTTTGCAATGCACTCTCATAACTTTGGCAATTTTAAATATTTTGACACAAAATTTTCAATATTGTCATTTTTCACATCACCTCATGAGCATGACAACTGTCATTTTTCAAATCCTGGCTAAATGCATTTTGCACCTGTGCCGTGGAATGTCATTGTTGATGGACAAAATCACATTTTGGCAGGTTTGAAAATTCCTCGACCCTTATTAATGAAGTGGGGTCATAAGAAGGACATGTTGAAAACCAGGGTACAAATATTACAAAACATCACAGCTATGAGTATACACTGAAATTTTGCAATTCACGCTCAAAACGTGGGTACATTTAAATATTTTGACACTGCCGCTTTAAACATCACCTCATGAACACAGCTGTCATTTTCAAAACCTGGCTGAAATGTATCTGCATCTGTACCATGGAATAACGTTTGTCAGAGACAATTTCACATACCGGGTTCACAAGGTGAGTTTGTAACAATGGCTATGTTGAAAATTCAACAGTCATGAAGGTATGTTGACATTTTCTATGCATGTTCATAAGTTTGGTGACGGTCGACATCCAAGCGCTGCACAGAAGGGCAGAGTCAGCATGGACTCTTCACTCCGTGAGGGCGGACAGCCCTGTGCATCTGCATCTGTTCACGCAGGTCCTAAAGCGATCTGTGTGAATGAGGATATGATTCCACTTCTCAAAAAGATGGGAAATTCTTGGCAAACTTTGTTAATGATCAGTTGGGTAACTTAACCACCCAAACAGTAGGGAATGTGCGTTAGGGTTTCCAACCCTAGCTCCCCACTCCACCCCTAAGCACAAAGGAAAAACATTAGGTTTTAGAAACATATACTTTGATGGCAGATGAGGACCACTTGGCCCACCGAGTCTGTCCATTTCCCTACCTACTGGATAAGCTGCAGATTCTAGTTAACCAACAGCCTACTTCCTGCTCCTCACCCACTATAATTGCCTTATGTCTGTCCCATGCATGTTTGAATTCCTCCACTGTTTTAGACCCAACAACCTCCCCAGGAAGGTGGTTCCATGCATCCACCACTCTCTCCATAAAAAATTTCCTCACATTACCCTGAGCCATCTCCCTCTATCTTTAAATTGTGCCCCTTGTTCATACACATCTCTTTTCTGAAAGATGCTACCCTCCTGGACTTTGTTGATTCCCTTGAGGTACCTGAACACCTCTGGAGTCTTGGCAAATCACTGTTGGGGTCTTCCTTGGTTTGTGAACTTAATGTTCACCCCTCCCCCAGCCTACAATCTGAAGTACAAGGTACAGCTCCAAGCCATGGCCTCATAGTGATACACTCTTCAAAGGTAGCGGGCACAGTATTTATTTATTTATTTAAAGCTGATGACTGGGAGAGGCACACTGAACCGAGGCTCATTTCCAGGTGTGACCTGGGAGGGGTAAGGGAGGCAAAATACAACAACAATAGGGTTCAATACAGCAATTCAAAAAGTACAATACAGCAAATCAATAAAGGATATAATATACATCTATAGTATAATACAAAGAGTACATAATTCGTAGAACAAGGGAGCAATAAAGTACAAGTCATTTCAGCACAGTGATGAGGAATTCAGCAGTCAGCAAAGATACATTACATGTTTAGGCTCAGGAGATTATTGGGGACTGGGGAAGAGAAGGAGTACAGCTTCAGGAGTGGGGACTAGAGAGGTGGTAACATGTATAGGAGAGAGAGAGTGGAGGGAGTGGAGATGGTGACAGACAGAGAGTAGGGGAGAGAGGTCCAACTAAGGGGAAGGCAGTGAGCATGCTGCCTGGCTGGAGTTAGAGTGGGATGGGGAAGGTTAGAGATACAAGAGTCTCTGGAGTGAAAAGGGTTGGAAGAGGGAAAGGGGAAAGAAGAGAGGAGAGGTAGGGGTGAGGGTGAGGGTCCCACACCAATATTTGGAGATAAGAGGGAGGTGTGGAGCTGTCAGGGGAGGTAAGACAGGGAGAGAGAGGAAGGAGTAAGGGGTACAGTGGTGAGTGCGGGGGCATTAATGGAAAGTGGCAGAAAGCATTGAAAAGTGAGTCCAGCCTGGAGAGGGACATAGGGGAGGCATACCGTAGACAACATCTGTATAGTCAAAGATAGGGAGGATAGTTTGTGAGCAATTCACAGTGGACTTCGAGAGAGAGGGCATCTTTGTTCCTGTGCATGGCACGAGGCCATGGCGGAGCCTCGTGGATATAGTCGATGTGGGTCGAGTCGGCAGTCTAGCCAGACACTTAGGTATATCTCGCAACATGTTGCCAACATAATTTCTTGTAAGTTTCTCCAAACAGAGCTCATGTAGAAAAGGAGATCATTTGTGACACTGTTTGCACAGGAAATGAGGTGGGCGTTAGGCTACAGAACCTCATGGAGACCCCACCACTGATTCACCAAGACTCCGAGACTCAAAACCCTAATGTTTTTTTCCTTTGCTGCTTGAGGGGTGGGGTGGGGAGTCAGGGTTGGAAACCATAACACCATATTTCCTTACTTTTCTTGTGTTAAATTACTCCTCAGTTCTCGAAAACAGCAGCTCCTGTTCTAGCCACACCTTTCAAAAACCTATTCAACAGATCCCTACTACTTGACACTTTCCCGCCAAGTGTAAAACAGCCATAATGGTCCCCATCCACCCATCCATAAAAGGGACACTAATGATCCAGTTGAAAATTACAGACCCATATCTATTCTCAGCACATTGGCAAAATATTACAGAAGTTGGTGTATAACCAACTCCAGGACTATCTAGAGTTATACCACTTACTTTCAGATGTGCAACATGGCTTTAGAAAAATCATGGCTCTTGTCCGCTCTCTATGGATGTACTTGGGGCAACGAATCATGGTCATGTGACAGGTGTCATATTTATAGATCAAACTAAAACATCTGACCTGGTAAACCATGAGTTCCTCCTCACCAAACTCAGACATTCTGGTCTGGATATTCATGCCTGTAATTGGTTCCAACACTATTTAATGGACAGAAAGCAACTGGTCAGATGAAGGGGATGTGTGTCTGACCTAAAGTCCATAAAGAACAGTTACGCATTTACTGTAACAGCAGATCTTGAGAGAATCTTTTTATCTGGCCATACCTGTAGGACTGTATGCCGCCAGGCAATAGGGACCACATGGAAAACTTTTCTACAGCAGTCTACTAGGGGTCATGACACAATGATGTCAGACAATCGACATCCCTGAGGATATAAGTGTGGGTGGTCCTGCCCCACCTCAGTTCCCCATCAGAGACCATATTCGCTAGGGCCTCCCTCTAGTGAACCGAGGAGACAGATGAGGTGCCCAGCCTCTCTAAAGAGGCTGGAGCAACAGGTGTTCCATTCTGGAGAGAGACAGGAGTGAGGAAACTCAGAGTCTAAAGGGAATAGAGGGTGGTCAGCATGGCCTGATAAGATTCTCTCTAAGGTCTGCTGTTATGTAAGGTATGTAACTGTTCTACCTTTTGAGGATATCTCTCATCAGGCCACACCTGTAGAATGAGTCCCAAGCAGTACTGACAATGAGACAGTTTGGTGGCAGGAGGCCAGAGGCTCTAAGAAAGAAGGCCTTGAAGCATAGCAAGGCCAAAGCCTGCCCTTCTTTAGAGGCAATGTCCACACTGAAGTGCTTTGTGAAAGTGTGGACAGTACTCCCAAGTGGCAGCAGCACAGATCTCTGCAGCTGAAACAGGAACCAAGTGGCCATGCCTCTGGTCAAGTGGCCACTGAATAACTCCAGGAAGTTCCCGCCATACTTCCTGTTACAAAATAATGCAGTTGGCCAACCTTTTGGACAAACACTGTTTAGATACTAGAACACACACTTTCCCAGGGGTGAAGGAAACAAAAGCTGCAAGGCCTTCCTGCAGTCCTTCAGATGGTGTGTATATGGAATATTCTATGTACATCTAATGTATGGAGCAATGGTTGCCCTGGATTGGCATGTCTAGGAAAATAAACTGGCAGGTGAGGCCAGTGGGGCACAGGACCCAAGGCAGCATGGGTTCACAGTGGGAAGGCTCATGTCAGATAATTTCATCGATTTTTTGACTGGGTGACCAAAGTAGTAGACCAGGGAGGGCTGTGGACATGGTCTACCTAGATTTTAGCAAGGCATTTGACACAGTCCCCACACAAAAGATTAATAAACAAGTTAGCCAGCCTGAAGAGGGTCCCAGGGTGGTAGCCTGGGTAAAAATTGGCTGGACAACAGGACACAGAGGGTAATAGTAAACTGAGTCCACCCAAAGAAAAGGGGTTACTAGTGGGTACCACAGAGGTCAGTACTGGGACCGGTCCTTTTAATGCCTTTATAAGTGACCTTGCAGAGGGACTGAAGGAAAGTATGCCTTTGCAGACGACACAAAGATCTGCAACAGGGTTAATACATAAGGGTGCATGGAAAGGATGAGAAGGACTTGGCAAGGTTGGAGGAATGGTCAAAAGTATGGCAGCTTAGATTTAATGCAAAGAAATGCAAGTAATGCACCTGGGAAACAAGACCCAGGGGAAGAGTAAATAACGGGGAGGGGTACTAACAAGAACAAAATGGAAAGGGACCTGAGGGTAGTCATATCAGATGACTTAATGGTAGGCAAGCATGTGAGAAGGCAGTAAGGAGGTCTGGTGGATACTGGGTTGCATAGGGAGAAGCATCACCAGTAGAAAACAAGAGGTTGTTATCCCTCTGTAAAGACAGTTGGTGAGACCCCATTTGAATACTACATGCAGTTCTGAGACCCCATCTCCACAAGGATGTAGACAGGATGGAGGCAGTCCAGAGGAGGGCACTAAAATGGTGCAGGGTCTGCACTAGAAGCTATACAAAGAGAGACTAAAGGAGCTTAATATGTATACCCTAGAGAAAAAAGGGGGACATGATAGAAACTTTCAAGTACCTCAAGGAATCAACAAAGTCCAAGAGGGTAGCCTATTTCAGAAAAGAAAAACAAGGGGACACAATTTGAGCTAGAAGGCACGGCTCAGGGGCAATGTGAGGAAGCATTTTCTCACGGAGAGGGTGGTGGACACATGGAACGGCCTTCCTGAGGAAGTCGTGGGTCAAAAACAGTGAGAGAATAAAAGAATGCATGGGACAGACATAAGGCAATTCTGGTGGGGGTAGAGGAAGTAGGTGGTTGGTTAACTAGGATCTGCAGCTTATCCTGTAGGTAGGAAATGGGCAAACTGGGTGGGCCAAGCGGTCCTTATCTGCTGTCAAAGTCTATGTTTCTATGTTAGGTGGATGGTTTGATTCAGGTAAACTCAGTCACCATCTTGGTGGAACTTAGGGTTCATATGCAAAAGGCACCCTGGCTTGATTCTCAAAAGATGTAGAATGCATGAAGCCCGGGTGTGCCGAACACATGGCGCTATGGGGCTTGCGGGTATTCTCGGCTGGCAATTGGGAATTTGATCCCATGTGCCACTTGTTCAAGTTAGACCAGCATTTTCTGGTCCATCTTGCTAACTTTTTTACTTAGGTTTGAGTCAAATATTTGGCACAAGCCCCAGTAAAAAGGGTAAAGTGTCACAAATGCACGCAATGTTTAGAATCGGGCGCAAGTACACCAATGTGTCCGGCACAAGACAGGATTTGATACAGGGCTGCAAACCCTGTGTCATCCTTGAGAATTGAGCCCCTGTCTTTGTGGAATTCAAATAAGACGCCACACATGAGAGCCAGCAGCACTGAAATCCTTCGAGCAGAAGTAATAGCAGCTAAAAATAATGCTTTCCATGACAGAAAGCATAGCGCTAAGTCGTGGCTGGCTCAAAAGGAGCCAAAGTAGTTTTTCTAAAACAAAATTCAAGTTAGGGACTGGATTGCAGATGGGGGGCTTCAAATGTGGAATGCCCTCAAAAACATACTGGCCATGTCCAGCTGGATCACCGTGACGTTCATCAATGGGCACATGGAAGGCTGATATGGCAGACAAGGGCACCTAAAGGGAAGAGTATTGCAGCCCTACATCAGACAAGGACAGCAAATACTCCAGAATCTGAGTCACTGAACAAGTGAAAGGATCCAAGCAATGGGAAGCAGCCCAGAGTGCAAAATGCTTCTGTTTCATGGGGTATGAGGCCCTAATGGAGTGTTTCTTGACAGCCACTAGGAAGTCCACCAACTTATAGGACACTTCAAATCTCACAATGACTATGTCTTCAGGAGCCAAGCACAGAGATGAAGAGATGGACAGAAGGGTGATAGCAGGTCCTTGCACAGGGGCAGGGGTACTGCAAGTTTCATTGCTAATTGCTGCAGCAATGGAAACCATATCTGACAAAGCAGAAGGGTACCACAAGAATTAGTGTGGCCCTCCATTTGAAGTTTGATTAGCATCCTCTGAATTAGAGGGAAGGAGGAAAGGCATAGAGAAACCCCTTCCAGGAGAGGGACAAAGCATCTTACCAGAGAACTCCAGGCCCTGAATTAAGTGAGCAGAAAAGCAGCAGTTTTCCATTGAGTAGGGATGCAAAAGGTCCAGGTCTGGATGACCCCACCTGTCAAACAGATCTTCTATGACTGGTGTCAGCAGCTGCCACTTGTGCATTCTGGACTGTGACCTGCTTACCCTGTAAGCCAGGACATTTGGATACCTGGAACATGGACAGCCAACAGTTCTAGGCTGTGTTCTAGAACACAGTACCAGACCCTTATTGCTTCCTGGCACAGAGGGTATGAGTGGGTCCCTCCTTTGCTTGTTTATGTAGTATACTATACTAAGGTGTTCCATCTGCACCAACAGAGGCCCGGGATAGACAGTTTTGGAAGGCTTTGCAAGGCATACAGAACAGCCTTCATCTCTAGAACATTTATGAGGAGGAAACTCTTCACATTGGACAATGTTTCTTGAGTCTAATGGGGACCCAGATACACAGCCCAGCCCTGAAGTGTCTGTGGTGATGATTTGCTGGGGGAGGGAGGAAGAATGGGATCCCTTTCAGCAAGTTGTTGGGGTCCATCCACCACTGCAGCACCTTGTGAACAGGAGAGGACACCAGGACCTGCTAGTCTAGGGTTGTTGGACGCTGATCCCACTGGACACTCAGGGACCATTGGAGGATATTTATGTGCAGCTATGCCAGGGGTATGGTATCAATGGCAGCCACCATCAGGCCCAACAGGCACAAGAATGTCCAGGCATGAGACACCATCTGGCCCTGAGCTATGAGGTGTACTGCCTGTCCTGGGGCAAGGGCAAGCATTGACCATGTCCAGCACTGCCCCTATGTACTGTAAATGCTGAAAGAAGGCCAGGATGGACTTGGGCAAGTTGACAGTGATCCCTATGGCATTGAACAACTGCCTGACATGCGTAGTGTCTGAGACAGTTGCTCCTTGGATTAAGCTCTGAGCAACCAGTCATCTAGACAGAAGAAGACACAGTCCCTTCTCTTCAAGGCTGCTGCCACCATGCTAAGCATTTGGTAAATACCCGTGTTGCAGAATGTCACATGATAGGCCTATATATCCATTTATGTGGATTCATATTGTATATGCTGTAATGTACTTTAGAATTAAGGCACTGTCTCTTTAAAAGGCTTTCAGGAATGAACTTACAAAAATAGCCTTAATTGTTCTAATGACTAGGGTGAATCTGGTGTGTATCCAGATAAGGGAGACAGTTTTATGGACCCAGGAAATTATAACTCTTAGAGAAAACTGAGTATCTAGCTTTCCATGACAGGAAGATGTCAGGGGATGACCTCGGATCAGGGATTAAGCCAGGTGCATGGATCAGATGCCACTGGGGTTGACATGGAACCACAGTGTCACCCAGGGTGTGTGACAGGGTTGAATAGGGACCATGCCCCAGTTGTTATGGAGAGTCTGAATGTAGGGATCTGTTCTGTTTTTCCTTTCCTGTCTCTTGTTTGTCTAGTTGAGCAACCAAATTTTCCTGTGAGGCGAGGATTTGATCACTCCGACAGTCTCACAGTTCTTTGCCTCTCACTGTCTCTCAGTCTTCCTTGCTGTTTCTGTCTTTTCCTCCCTTGCATATCTGCTGGTATAAAAATATATGCAAATCATTATGTGAAATGTAACTGATATTGGGATCTCTTTGTTTAGAAAATATATAGTGTTACTGTTGAAATGTATATAATTATAATTTGAGATGATTGCAAAAGCTATAGGAACTCAAGGGTTAACCTGACAGCAGTTTTAAAACTGTTTCAGAAGCTGTGGAGAAGGGCATCAGTTGTGGGACATTGTGTTCTAGCTGTACCTGCCTGAAATTTACAAGAACATTTTAGAAAAAACAGGATGCTTTTTAAGAAGGGGTTGCAAAGACTTATAAAAACAAAGCTGCAACTTCTTGCAAGACATACAGAGATTGAAGGAATACTCAGATGGATCTTCTCTGTTTATTCTGCCTTTGTAAATAGTTATTCTGAACAAGTTTATTTTTTTATGTTACTGCTAGTACTAATAAACATTTTTTTGCTAATTCTACAACTGCTACTTGTTTTTCCTATGCTTCTTGACCTGTGCCTCGATGACAGATGGTGTCAGCTTAATGGGATTTATGCCTTGCATACTCTAAGCCAGGAGCTTTGTGGGTGTGTATTGACCCAGTACCAGGGAAGCATAGAGAAAGGTATGGATTCTGCAGTAGCAAGTCCAGGAGTGGTTACCAGGAGAATGGCAGCCAAACTAGAAGAGACAGAAGTCCAAGCTGGGATTGTACAGCCAGCACAAGTTATGGAAACAGAACAGGCAGTGACAAAACCTGATAGCCTGACTGCCTTTTTCAAATGGTGGGCTATACAACAAAAAGAGACAGAGAAATAGAGGAGAGAAGAGAAGCAGATGAGGGAAGAAATGCAGTGACACTGGAGCAGATTTGTCCTTAGCAAATTAGGCAAGTACTTAACAGATGTGAAGTTGGGAATAAGACTGTAAAGGGACTCATTGATTTGGGAAGCAGACAGACCCTAGTGCATGTTGAAGTGCTGGGAAAACACTGTGCAAAAGGACCAAGTACTGGTGTCATCTGCATCCATGGGGACACTGATACTATCCCACCACCCAACTGACTCTGACCATTAAGGTGTGTCACACCAAATGAAAGAGGGGTAGTACCTAAGTTATCTGTACCTGTGATTATTGGAAATGACTGTCCAGGATTTATTGAGTTAATTTCACAGGAACTGAACCCTGCAGTTCAGCAGCAGTGGTGACAAGAGCTCAGGCAAAGAAAATTTCAGTTGGTGGAAACACTTTTCCTTTCGCTGATTTTGATTCAGACTTTTTGAGCACAGCTCCAAGATCCAGAAATCCAGGAAAGAAAGATGTTGCCTGAAGAAACTGTGGCAACAAATGACTGATGGACATAAGGAGTTAACACATTAAAATGTTGAAACTAAACTGATCACTGATTGTGATTTTCTTTCAGAACAAACTAACAATGTTTCTCCCCAGGGTTATTTTAAGCAGCTGGGAGGAACGAAAACAGGTGAACCAATGTTTAAAAAATTTAATGGGTTACTATACAGAGTTTGGGTTAAACTTCAGACACAGAAACAGACAGAACAATAGGTTATACCACAGAAGTATAGAACAGAGTTGTTACTGATAGCACGATAGTCCTATAGCTGGTCACTCAGGAGGGATCGCACCCTTTGCCAGATTACTGTTGAGATTTTACTGGCCTGGAATTCATGAAGATGTTGCTACCTATTCCTGTGCTGAGTGTCAGAAAGTAGCCCCAGTCACTAAAAAGACAAGATGCCCTGGTGCCCTTACCCTTGATACATGTGCCTTTTGAGAGAATTGCAGTGGATATGGTTGGTCCTTTAGACAAAAGTAAAAGGATAATAGATTTATCCTGGTGGTATGCGACTATGCTACTTGATACCCAGAAGCAGTTCCAATACGACTGTCACAGCTTCAAAAGTGGCAGCAGAGCTTGCAAAAATTTTCAGCAGAGTGGATACCTAAAGAAATTATTACTGATAAGGGTAGTAATTTTGGTGGTGCATTACTTAAGCAGCAGTACAGACTACTAGGTATCACTACCATAAGAACCTCCCATCACCCTCAGACAGATGATCTTGTTGAGATTTTAACCAAACCCTAAAACACATGTTAAAAGGGTTTGTAAAAGGGACGGAAAGATTGGGATCAATACTTGTCTTACTCTACAGAGAAGTGCCACAGGCATCAACAGGGTTTTCATCATTTGAAATGCTGTATGGTAGGCAGCCAAGAGGGCCACTGGATGTGATAAAAGAAACGTGGAAGATAACCCCACTCAGAAACAATCTATAACATCTATATGTGTGCCCTAGGAAAGAAGTTGGCAAAATATGTTGAAATTGCCCATAGTAATCAGGAAGAGGCCCAAAATCAGCAGAAGGTATATTATGACCATGTGGTAAAAGAAAAAGTTTTGAGCCAGGTGAAAAGGTTTTGCTACTGTTACCCACAACAGAAAATAAACTGTTAATGAAGTGGCAAGGGCCTTATAGAGTGCTTAGAGGTACTGGCACCATCAACTACGAGATTGAGACCCTGACAGGAAAGATCCTACTAAGATATACCATGCTAACCTCCTCAAGAAATGGGTTAAAAACACCAAAACCAGTCCAGTGGCACAGAGAGCTGAGGCGCTGGAAGCCTTACTCGAGCCACACCAGCAACCTGGGTTCAGGAATGGATTCAGGTGCCAGGGCTGACAGGGGACAGAGAGGACTGAGCATCCAGAGGACTGCTCTCCTCTCCTGGGGTGGGTTGGGTGGGTAGTCTCGTCTGTAGCAGCCCCCGGTGGACACTCGGGGGCACTACAAAGGGTGGCAGGAAGGAGAACAAGCAGAAAAAGGCACACATGCTGTCCTGATATCTGGGCCCCACCTTCCCGCGCCTCTCTGCTGCAATGCCTCCTGGCTGCATTTCTATGGCCCCTGTAAGATGTAAAGGAGTGCTATGTGCAGTCTGGTCTCTCCTCCCAAAACTCCAGTGGTAACGGAGCCCCCAGCGATGGGATATATCCGGGACAGTGGGGCATGGAGCAGCAGGATGGTGGGTCAGTGGAAGGTGAAGGTAATGGCAGAGCTGGCCACCTGAAGGAGAGGATGACATGTGTGCAAGTAGGAGGAGGTAAACAGATCATGAAAAAAAGAAAACACCAACAGCTGATTTGCTAGTTTTACCAGAAACTGATAAAGAAGATATTGATGTAGCTTATGATAGACTGGAACAAACTGTAACTGCTAATGCTGTAAAAGTGAATGTTTCCTTAACCTGAGAACAAACTGCAGAAATTGTAATGTGCTAAAGACATTTAACAGTACTTTACCACAGTTCCAGGCTGAGCAAAGGGGTCGAGCACGTAATAGTGCCAAGGAATGCTCTCCTATTACGCAAAAGACATACAGGTTACCAGAATGGTTAAGAGCTGACATGGTTAAGGAAAATACAAAAATGAAAGAATTGGGTATCATAGAAGAGTCGAGGAGTGCTTGGTCATCTCCAATGGTAATTGTAAACCAAAAGAAGGTGGGCTAGAATGTGCCTTGATTTTAGGAAACTTAATCAAGTGTCAGAATTTGACAGTTATCCTATGCCCAAAATAGATGATTTGGTGGACAGACTGGGAGTGCAAAGTATAACAGTACCTGCGATCTCACCAAAGGTTACTAGCAAATACCTATAGCTAAAGAATCCAGAGATAAAACTGCATTTGCTGCTCCTGTTGGATTCTATCAGTTCACCACTATGCCATTTGGCCTACATGGTATGCCAGCTACATTCCAGCGATACATGGATGTAATTTTATCACCTCACACTGGTTATTGTGCTGTGTACCTGGATGATGTCGTGGTATACAGTCCAGACTAGAAAAGCCATCTGGAATACCTACGATCAGTTATCCAAACTATCAAAATGCAGGTCTGAGCTGGGCCCGGTGGCGCAGAGGGTTGAGGCGCTGGACGCCACACCGCAGCACGCCGGCAAACTGGGTTCGGGAGCGGTCCGGGTCGCCGTGGGTCAGCCAGGGGAGATAGGCTGAGTGTCCAACAACAGTCGCTTTCTCCGGAAGGGATCTGCCGATGCCCGACACCTGCATGACCCCAAGCAGAGGCTCGAGGAACTGCAAGCCCCATTTGGGGATGGCAGCTATTGAGCAGCATGGACGCCGCGTACGCGCCATGACGTCCGGGAGTTACTTGCTGCTCAGGGAGGGAGAAAAACATGGAAAAACAAGCCTGCCTCAGCCGGGAAGATGGGAGGACCATGGTCGTGCTCACGATTTGCCTGTGCCCGCCCAGCAGACCACACAGACCCACGAAATGTAAGTTACGGGGTTTGAGCCCCTGCCCGGCCCCCACTGGGAGTAATCCATGGGTCCATGGGGCCTCGGGGTCTGCTTGGGTAGGGTTCCAGGCAGTGGATGTCCAGTTGTCCTCACTGAAGGGTCGGAGGTGGCAGGCTGGGGAGGAGGAATAAACAGTAATTTTAAAAAAAAAATGCAGGTCTGACAATTAATTTACCAAATGTGCATTGGGCATGCAGAAAACCAGATATTTGGGCTATGTGTTGGGAAATGGAGAAGTTAAGCCAGAAAGTTCTAAAATAGAAGTTGTAGCAAACAGCCCTGTCCCTAAAACAAAGAAACATGTCAGGTCATTTTAGGGCTGGCTGGTTATTATCGGAGATTTGTTCCTAACTTTGCTGAGTTAGCTACTCCCTCACTGAACTCACGAAAAGACAGTACCCAAATAATGTGAAATGGACCCCAGAGTGTGAAACTTTTCAAGCCATTAAGGCTGCATTATGTTCAGCCCCTGTTTTAAGAAGCCCAGATTTTGAGAAACCATTTTGTTACAAACAGATGCATCAGAGGTAGGCCTAGGTGCAGTCCTGAGTCAAAATATAGATAGGAAAGAACATCCTATTCTAGACATAAGTAGGAAATTGCACAGTAGAGTGAAAAGGTACTCCACCATTGAAAAGGAATGTTCTAGCAGCAAAGAGGGCCATGGAGTCCCTTAAGTTTTATTTGCTAGAACTGACTTTGTACTTATAAAAGATCATGATCCTCTCTGTTGGCTTAACCAAATGAAAGATAAAAATTCCAGAATTGTAAGGTGGTACCTGGCACTACAGCCATTGAGATTCAAGGTGATACACAAATTTGGTAAAGAGAATAGCAATCCGATTTTCTGTCAAGATATGGATCAGGAATTGAGGGCTCTGAAGGCTGAAACAAATGTATGGGTTTAAACTTTACGGTTTGCTGTACTGTTACAGAAAAAGGATACTGCACATGTGCTTAATTTCTGAAAGTTAGAAGCCAATGCTAGTACAGAATTAATAGAAAGTTTTGGAAACCTGTTTGATAAAACATGTTCCTCTTAAGGAGGGGTGTATGTGACAGGGTTGAATAGGACCCTACCCCAGTTGTTATGGAGAGTTTGAATGCAGGGATTTGTTCTGTTTTTCCTTTCCAGTCTCGTCTGTCTGGTTGTGCAACCAAATTTTCCTGTGAGATCTAGGATTTGATCACCCCGACAGTCTCGCAATTCTTTTGCCTCTCATTGTCTCTCAGTCTTCCTTGCTGTTTTTGCCTTTTCCTCCCTTGCATATCTACTGGTATAAAATATATGCCAATCATTTTGTGGAAATATAACTGATATTGGGATCCCTTTGTTTAGAAATTATATAGTGTTACTGTTGAAAGGTATATAATTATAATTTGAGATTATTGCAAAAAGCTATTGGGAACTCAAGGGGTTAACCTGAGAGACTTTTTTAAACCTGTTTCAGAAGCTATGGAGAAGGAGCCTCAGTTCTGGGACATTGTGTTCTAGCTGTACCTGCCTGAAATTTACAAGAAACAAGAACATTTTAGAAAAACAGGATGCTTGTTAAGAAGGGGTTGCAAGGACTTATAAAACAAAGCTGCAACTTCTTACATGACACACAGAGATTGAAGAAAAACTCAGATGGATCTTCTCTGTTTATTCTGCCTTTGTGAATAGTTATTCTGAACAGGTTTAATTTTTTATGTTACTGCTAGCACTAATAAAGATTTTTACGAATTCTACAACTGCTCCTGGTTTTTCCTAGGCTTCCAAACTGTGCCTTGATGACACAGAGAAAGGTAAACTGTTACACCACATCACACTGTGGGTGTGGCTTGAAGATGATCAGCCCGTATGTATAAGAAACATATTTTGAGACGGAAGTCAGATAGTCTGTCCAGCTGGCATACACTTGAAGCACAGAAGTACATGTGGTGGCCTGTAAAAATCTCTGAAACCAGACTTGAGTGTGTGGAAAGTTTGACTTGTCACATACTTGTACAGAAAATTCTGATTTTAAGTCAGAATTTTGGAAACCAAGACTTTTCACCAAGGAGTACACCTGAAGGTTTCTTTTAAAAGGACATTCAGATGAATGACTTGGAATACAACCTTGCTACAAGATTGTTGCTTAAGGATTCATCTCTACAAGGACATTTAAAATCTTGTCTGGACTCTAACATCAAAATAAGGTAAATGTTAGAATAACAGTATCTAGTGTTTTCTGTAAACCATCCATTTTTCTTTTGTTATTGTCTGCATTTCAAAGTTCTTCCAAACTGTAGACTTTTCTGTATATGCTTTTATTTTAAGTAAACTTTATGATTTTCTTATCAACTCTGCCTGGGGTCTGATTGTGTGATTTAACATTTTAACAGAAGGGTTTTGAAAAGACTGTGTGCCTTGACAGATAGTACTGCTTGGCTATCATACCAAAAACTACTTAGGCAAGACAGAGCCAGTGGCTGTGGTGGGATTCAAATATTGAAAGTAGTGCAGAGTCAAGGGAACTCAAAATTACACAATCCACCCTCCCACTGTGAAAAATAAGGCTGGTAAGTCTTCCAGAACCCCTTATTCCTGCTCACGAGTTCTTGAAAAGGGGAATCCTCTCTGCAAAAAAAGAGGTCCTACTGGCTGCCCGGGTTTGAGGGCCAGGGTTCGTGACAGATTTGGTACCAGCTACTGGGATTTTGGAAAGGTCTTGCAAACCATCACACAATAAAGGGCAGAATTTGGAAAGGGGAAAAATAAATTTGTTTGCAGACAATAGACCCTATCCTGTTCGAATTTTTTTTTTTTGAGAAGAGTAGTGTAATTTATTTATTTATCAAATCTAGGATTACAAATACATTTGAGCAAAGGCTGTTTCACAAAGGTTCCATGTCAGAGAAATACAAATTATGGGGAACATCAAGACAGACATTACAACAATGTGGACATTGCAAACAGATTACAGATTAATACAAATCAAGGGTAACATTGTAAGCAAGGCAGCCATCAGCATTTGTCAGAGATAACAGACAAGATATAAAAAGTGCCAGAGTCATGGGGGAAGGAAATGTAGGTAGGATGGGGAGAGGGTGAAAAGTGCAGCATTGGGTATACCAAGATGTGAGGGTAGAATCCAGTGTGGGGGGACAACTAGAGTGTAGACAGAAGAATGTTGGTCCAGTACAGCACTATGAGCCTGGAACAACTGAGGAAGATCTGTGGGGAGAAGGCATTCCTTAGTGAAAACAAAAGGCAACTCATGGAGGCCCTTCTGGCAGTTGAGATGGAGGAAATGCCACCCCACTAGTGCAAGAGGTGGTGACTTCGGAGGTCCAGAGCCCAGAGGAGAAGGAGCCATCTGCAGACCAAGAATTGGAGCTGAGGAGGCTGCAGATGCAGGAGAAACAGCTTGAGAATGAGCAAAAAGGTTTGAGATGGAGCAAAAAGGTTTGAGATGGAAATGGAGGACCGATGGCAACAGAGAGAGGTCGAAGAATGACAGTGCCAGGCCGAGGCTGACAAATGGCAGTGCCAGAGGGAACATGAGCTGAAAGCTGACGCACCAACCCCTGAGCAGGTAAGTGGTGGAGCTGGATTAGAACCTCCAGGACTGAGTACAAGTTAAATTCAAAATTAATGGCTGAGTTTAAAGAGGGGAGGCTATGGACATGTTTTTAAATTCATTTGAAAAGGTCTGTATCCAAGCCAATCTGCCCAAAGAGACCTGGAGTTTTCACCTGTCCCCACTACTTACTGGCAAAGGAAGGGAAGCATTGGGGCAGATGGACAATGTTGAAAGTAAATATTCTGACAAGTTAAAAGCTATGCTATTAAAAAATATGAGCTGAACCCTGATGACTACAGAGCAAAGTTCCAAAACTCCAAGGGCCAGAAATGAGCCTTGAGGAGGTAGCCACAAAACAGCATAAATATTTAAAATGTTGGTGGGAGGGGGTGAAAGCAGATTCTGTTGAAGCTATTGAAGGGGTGATATTGCTTGAACAGTTTTATTGGATTTGCTCACCTGACTTTGGGTAAAGGACCGAGATCCTAAGACTGCCAAAGAGGCTGCAGAGCTGGTGGATCGCTATATATATCCCACTATTATAGTGCCCCGATTTCCATTGGGGCTGCTGCAGTGCGATGGATGCCCCAGACCTTCCCCAGGAAAGGAGAGCAGACATACGGATGCTCAATCCTTTCCCTCCTCGGCCAACCCCGACAGCCTGGGCTCTGTCCCCGAACCTGGGTCACCATGGGAGCGAGGTGTGGTGTCCAGCGCCTAACCCTCAGTGCCACCAGGCCGGCACACCTTCCTCTTTATAAACTAATGTCATGTTTAAATTGCACAGGAGTTGCATTGATTTGGTGCACTTCACTAAATGGCCATGTCTGGTTTTTTTTTTGTTTTTTTTATTCTCTACTTTTGTTAAGTCTGTGGGTCATGCATGATATTATGGATTTTTTGAAGAATTCAAGAATATAAAGAAAAAAATGTGCAGTTGTTTTCTTATCACTTTCTAAAGCAACTATAATTACATGTAGAGTTGGAGAATTCTCCAGTGGTATTCCTCGCCTGCTAAACAAGCGACTCCTCATCCACCATCTTGGAGTTCTGTTGCTTTGCATCATTTATATGCACTCGTAAGAGATGGAATTCTCAAAATTTTAGCTTTTTGGACTGATGGTTCCTTAAATGTAGCCTTCTGGAAATGAAGGCATGCTTACTCGTGTAGTACCAAAGTTCACGTACTGCTTGTGTGCACAGAAAAAGATTAAATATCTTCATAATTGGAAACACCACTTCATCCAAAACCAGTGTCAGCAATTTGATGTCCAACCCATCACTGTCCATTCTAGTTTTGGTATTCATTTTATTTAGATATTGGACAACAGCCTTTCTTGTTACCTTTTAGAATAAAACTCCTGTTTACTTTCCTAGCCCCATTCCCAACCAAGTATAACCTCAACTGTTTTTATATTAGGTGCTTCTGCAGAACATGAACTAAAAATGTATGAAACTCGTCTGCAGCCTCAAATGGCTCCGCACTAAACCATCACCCTTCTGGATGGTCTTTGGTACCATTTTCTGTCCCTACCTAGGATCTGAGTTATGCTTTCCCAGAATTTATCAAGGTTCTTTGCCTCCTCTTTGGTCCCCCCCCCAAATAGTCCACTTTCTTAGTCTAAATGAATATCCTATGTAATTCCATAGATGTTTATAGGCTATTTTGTCCTTCTTAACTACTTTTTAAATTTTAACTACATTTTATTTATCTCTTTCTCTCATTGTATCCCTAATTTCACCAATTACCCAATTTAGTGGCCTACCCTTCCTCTTAATTCTCTTAATAGGTCATATTTATCACAGATCTGATTAAATTCATATATGATCAAGTGCCTCATCCACTGTTGGAAAACAGTTACTGTATGATCAATCAACATTATTTATCTTTCAGAAAAGAGATGTGCAAGAACAAGGGGCACAATTTGAAGATGGAGGGGGGCGGCTCAGAGGTAATGTGAGGAAGTATTTTTTCACAGGAGAGGGTTTTGATACATGGAACAGCCTTCCTGAGGAGGTAGTGGAGTCAAAACAGTGGGGGATTCAAGAATGCATGGGACAGACATAAGACAGTCCTAGTGGGGGTTAGGAGGAAATAGGCTGTTGGTTAACTAGGATCTGCAGCTTTTCCATTAGGTAGGAAATGGGCAGACTAGGTGGAAGCAATGTCCGTATCTGCCATCAAACTCTGTGTTTCTGTATGCTCGAAGCAGGGCTGCTCCCAATGGGAATTCAGGGTGAAAGGAAAAGTGGGCATTTTGGACAACCAAAACCAGAGGCCCCTGCAAAAGAAGGAAATCCCCAGGTGCCCAAACGGGAGGTTGGGGACAAAAACATGAATGCTGGTATTGTCACTAGATAGGCCATCAGTCTAGGCAGTGTCCTATGAAAGCCCAGAAGGTAAAAGGGCCTGTGCAATTGGAGACAACAGCCCACTGTATCATTGAGGCTCTCCTGACAATATGAGGGGCACATTCACCCAGTCACGTGAATGGGGCACACTAGAGGGCTAAGGGATACAGGAGCATCCTTACTCTGGTGAAAGGGATTTGGTGGTGCTGAACAAATACTGCCAAATCAGTTTGTCTCTATGAGGAATTACACAGGGAAAGGAAACCTTACCCATTAGCCAGTGTTCACCCTGGACTGGGGGATGCAGGTGAAGGGGTAAGGAAAGTGGCTGTAGCAGAAAAACTTACTATGGATGTTATTGTTTATTTATTTATTATTTATTTATTCATTCAATTTTGGTGACCAGGTAGGCCCACTGAGCCCTGGAGGTCCCTTTTTCAGGGCGACCCAGGTTAAATTACAGAGGTAAAACATACATAGTAGTTTACAAGGTGATGGCATAATGCATGTTTTTAGGCAGACATAGTGGCTTACAGGATGGTAGCACGTACATATTTTTAGATATTGCAATACAAATACAATACAAAGATGAGGATAGGTTCCAAGTGTGCAGACCAGTATTTGTACAGTTGTGGATGGTGTGGGGTAGTGGGTATTGTGGGGAATGATGTTCCACAGGAGTGGTTTGTGCTGTGTCCAGGAGCCAAAGAAAGAGACTCCTGTGATCTTCAGGACCCCACAGAAATTCAGACAGGAGAGGTTGGGAGACTAGGCCAGCCAACCTGTAGCTCTTGTAAGAGAGGGTAATAAAGAGGATGGAACTTCCCTAGTGGCAGTTAACCCAACTGCTATGGAAGGTTGTTCTCAGGAGGAAGGGTGACACATAGCCTGGGGGAGGGAGAAGGTTGTGATACTGAGTCCCCTACTGCCACAGCTATGGACCTCAGCCTGGGAACTGATGGGGACATGCCCCATGCTCTGGGTAAGTGGGAAGACTTAGCAGAGCAGTATGGACAGACCCTAGCTTAGAGAAGTGAGGGCCTGTAGAGTCTGCTGGATACAGAGAGGTGATGAAAAGCATAGAGTGTATCGGGACAATGGACTGTTATACACACAAGACATCAGGACAGAGGGAGGGGTGATGGGCAGTCAGCTTGCTGTTCCCAGGGGTGTCATGGGGTTATTGCCTGCTGTAGCTCATGATATTCTATGTCCGGACATTTGCATTGCTCGCACTATGCAGCACTTAGCCCACAATTACTATTGGCCCAATATTACCAAGCAGGTGAAAGAATACTGAATCCTGTCACCGTGTCAGGAAATAGGAAAGCCGAAGCAAAGCCAAGGCTGCACTGATTCCTTACCACTTCTAGAGGAGCCATTTCAGAAGGTTGGAATGGATATTGTGGGTCCTTTGAATACCCCAAGTTTCGAGAAAAAGGTATATATTGACAGTTGATCATGCTACCCGCTATCCTGAAGCCATTGCGCCATCCTCCACTAAGGCGGACAAGGTGGCAGATACTTTGCTGGGGATTTTCTCCCATGTTGGGTTTCCACAGGAGGTTATATCTGATCGAGGGGTAACTTCATGTCAGACCTAATGAAGTGTTTGTGGGAGAAGTGTGGTGTTATACAGAGGTGCACAACGCCTTACCACTCTACAAGCCAATGGTCTCAGAGAGAGATTTAATGGGACCCTAAAAGCTATGCTTATGGTATTTGTAGAACAGCATGGCAGACTGGGAGAAATACCTGCCCACCCAAGCGTTTGCCTACAGGGAAGTGCCAAAACCGTCAACCAGGTTTTCACCTTCAGGCTCTTGTATGGATGCCGGGTGAGGGGGCCCCCAGATTTAATACAAGAGGATTGGGAAGATAAGCATGCCACTCAGGGGACTCCAATGGTGAAGTATGTGTTAAATTTCAGGAAAAGCTGAAGGAGCTTACAGGCATGGCCCAGAGCAACCTGGTAGCTGCCCAGCAAAACAAAGACCTGGTACGATCGTGGGGCCAGAGCTTGCTCACATGGGGTAGGACAGGAAGTAATGGTTCTGATCCTGGTCCAGAAGGACTAGCTGCAAGCTGAGTAGGCAGGGCCTATACAAGGTAGTCTGGCAGGTAATGATGTTAATTACATTGTAGAGTTACCTGACCAAAAACATACTCACAGGATGTATCATGTGAACATGATGAAACCATATTTCAATAGGGCTGACATGGTACTTGTGGTTTGTAGTCCTGGAGAGGAGCTAGGTGGGAAGACCCCCTTCTCTACTTGTTAGCTAGAACAAGCATTCGTCATCTGTGGAGACCATCACACTGTCACCCCAGCTGACACCTTGACAGGCCCAAGAATTGAGGACCATTTTGCGAGACTTTGTCCCTCATTTATAGCAAAGCCTGGATGGACACTGCTAGCGGTGCATGATGTGAGACACGAGGACCGAAGCACCCATACATAGGACAGCTTGCTGGGTGTCAGGGACAGTCCTCAAGGACATTAGGAGGAGGTGGGGAAGATGCTGGATCTAGGTTTGATCCAGAAATCCCACAGCCCTGGGCCTAACTTAGTCCTTGTACCAAAACCAGATGGAACTACACGGTTCTGCATAGATTATTGTGGTCTTAACGCCATCATGAAATCTGATGCCCACCCAATGCCATGCAGAGAAGCTGCTTGACAAACTGGGACGGGTGACATACTTGACTACAGGAGACCTGACAAAGAGGTACTGGCAGTTGGAACTGACAGGGCTAGGGAAGGTCAGCATTCATCACCCCAATCGGCCTGTTCGAGTTCAAGATAATGCCCTTTGGGATGAAGAATGCCTGTTACATTCCAGAGGTAAGTAATCAGGTGTCACAGGATACGGAGGACTTTGCAGTCACCTACCTGGACGATATTGCTATCTTCAGCAATAGCTGGGAGAAACACCTGATACACCTGAGGGAGGCGTTGAGCTGAATACAGGCCACAGGTCTGACTATTAAAGCAGAAAAGTATCAAGTGGCCATGACAGAGGTCGTGTATTTGGGACATGTGGTGGGCGAGGCCAACTTCACCCAAACCAAGCAAAGATAGAGACTATTGCATCATGGCTACACCTGAAACCCAGAGACAAGTCAGGAGCTTTTGGGACAGCATGGTATTACAGAAAATGTGTTCTAACTAGAGCTCCCCTGGGGACTTCCAGTGACATCACTGATCTAATGGCGGCATAGACATGGAGCTCCCATCTCCCAGGCATGAAACCGCCCCACGGTAAAGAAAAATTTCTCATTTACCTGAAATATAAAAAACAAACAGCAGTGGGACCATAAGTGGCAAGAGATCCTGGTCCAAAAACACAAAACAAAGCCATCAGCGAGAAGATTGCCTCAGATTAACTCGGGGCCTTGCGGAGGAATCACCAGAGAATGGCAGAGCTGCGACACAGAGACAGAACTGGAAACACTGTTGTGCCTACAGTTGGAAACTTTGTTGTCCAAAAATTAATCAATTCAGGTCTGAGAATAAGGTGGAATTTGAGAGGCTTTACGAGACTTAACAAAATTAGAGACCAGAGTAAATGAAACGGAAGAAAGAATCTCCTCAGTGGAAGATGACCTAAATCACCTCTCTCGAGTGGTCAAATCTCTTACCCAGCAACAAGAGCAAACTGCAGCAAGTGCATAGACCTGGAGGCTTGAACTAGACAAGAGGAATTGTGTATCTACGGCCTCCCAGAGGGATCTGAGGTGGGGAAATGGCTGACTTCCTAAGTGACTTACTAAAATGTGCTGGATCTTCCACAGGCATTTACTTTTAGAATCGAACAGGCCCACAGAGCCCTGATACCTAGACCAACCTCAGCAAATGCACGTCCTAGATCGATAATAGCCAAATTCTTGAGCTATAGGGACAAGGAATTTATTCTTTGAGCATCTAGGAGACAGCAAAAGGTCGAATATAATGGCTCTAGGCTCCTCTTTGATCAGGATTACCCTCCCCAAATCCAGCAACATCGTATGGCCTATGCCCTGTACTCCATAAGCTGAAATCATTGGGGTAATATTTCAGATTCCATACCCCGCTTGCCTTGGGGTCTGATGGGAATCCAGAGTAGAACTCTATCATACAGCCGACGAAGCCATCTGAGCTCTGAGGATAAAGGCCATGAAATACCTGAAGAGATTTCCGCCGAAATAACGGGCAAGAGGGTGATCTAGGTGGCAAGACTCCTCTCAGCACAACGCCAGAAAGTCTGAAGAGGATCAGCGCCCAGCACAATGCAGGACATTAGGAAGATGCTGCACCAGCTTACTCACTCTCGTGTTGGGAGCAATCGGAGTCTGAAGATGAAAATACCTGATCTGGTCACTGATTATCTGTGAGTGCTGTGTTTGATTTTTGGATTGCCCTCTACCCTGTCTGGTGGGGCCCTGCATTCGCCGATCCTGGGCAAACTTGGAGGGGCCTGCAGCTGGATGAGTGAGGGGGACCCTCCCCATGGGACAACACTCTTGAACCATCTCCTGTTTTGCTTTTAAGAGGGTTATATTCCCTTACAAACTTGAATATAGCTGGAAAAGGGACTTGGTCATGTGTGTGTGTGTGTGTGGGGGTGATCATATTGGAAGGCTGGCTTAGCTCTGCTTGATCCAAGGAGGCAGGAAGATCTACAAGCCAGAGACTTGAGCTGGAATTTGACTGGGAAATAAATATGCAACCTGTCACCAGTCTGTTTGATGTGGGCTATAGTTTTATAGTTTCTTAAGTTTTACAGCTCTAAGGTGATTTGTACAGCTGGGACCACTTGGAAATGAGCACTGGCAAGGACCTCGCTGATCAGCAGTGACTTTTTGTTAAAATAGTTTACAATGGGACCAAATCCAAGTCTGATTGTTGATCCTCTTCCAGAGGAGGTTGTGGAGTCAAAAACAGTGGTGAAATTCAAGCATGCATGGGACAGTCATAAGGCCATTCTAGGGGTAGGGGTAGGAAGAAGTAGGCTGCTGGTTAACTAGGATCTGCAGCTTATCTAGCAGGTAGGAAAATGGGCAGACTGGGTGGGCCAAGCGGTCCTTATCTGCCGTCAAATTCTATGTTTCTATGTTGCCTGGGGATGGGGTTTCTAGTGGCTCTAAGTGGTTTCATGCGGCCTATGGAACTTAGTCTCTAGATTGTGTTTGCCCTGTTCTCAGTGGGAGGTGGAGGGATGGGGACCTCCTCATTTTGTTTACTGGGAACCTCTGTCTCTCCCCGATTGTCCTACTGGGTTCGATAGCGTATTTAAGCTGTAACATCTGGTCTGGACCCACTTCTGTTAGGTTCAGAGGAGCGAACTCCCTATGGGGTTCCATATCCTCTACCCTCAGACCTACTGTCTTGGGGATACAGGGAATGAAGTATTCTGTTCCCCTACCTTAGGGGTCATTATGTAAATAGTTCAGACCCATTGAGGATGCTAGCTAGTTTGGCACCTCCTCTCCGGGAGGTTCAGGAGTTATTATTAATGTTTTGATATGTTATGTATTGTTCTGTGTGTGTTGTTCTATATAAGGGCACTATATGTTTTTTTGTGGGAGGGGCCTGGGGGGTGGGGGTGTTGAGATCAGAGAAATAACCATATTGTTGTACAGTATGCAGCAGCATGGACCTGGGAGACTGCGTGACCTACTCCCCTCAGATAACTATAGGTTGCTACATACATGAGATAACGTTCCAGTTTCCATATGGCTGAAAAACACAATATAAAAATTTTATCATACAATGTAAATGGGTTAAACATACCAGTTAAACAATATAAAGTCCTCTCTGTGTTGAGAAGGCAGGCCCTTTAGTTGTATTACTGCAAGAGACCCACCTCAGTAAAGCCGAGCGTGTGAAACTGGGAAGATTTGGTTTTGAGTAGGTAATTGCCTCTTCATATGGGAGGGAAAGAGAAGGGTACAGTTGTCTTAATTTCTAAAGGATCCCATTTTAAAACAGTTGCCAGCTACTCTGACCCAGAGGGCTGCCTCACTATAGTCTCTGGTGACCTGGAGGATCACCTACTACCTTAGCATATTTTATGTACCCCCGGGCTCTACTGTTAAAGTCATGAAAAGGTTACTCCTTAAGATAACAGAATTCCACGGGGGGTCCTAGTGGTGGGGGGATCTTAACCAAACACTAGAACAAATAGATACTTTGAGGCCTGGTTCATCCAGGGCAACCCTGTTAGCAAGGTGACCAGGTCATATTTGAAAGGGACCTCTTGGATTGATGCCTGGAGATCGGTACACCCTGGAAAGAGAGAATATAATGCACTTTCCCACCTGCATGAATCTTATGCCCGCATTGACTATTTTTTGGTATCAGGTGAACACCAGCATCAGATTGTAGGATGTAATCACATCTCTGTGCTTTCAGACCATTCGCAGTTCTTACTGAGCTTAGACTGGGGCTCGGAGAGGGGCAAACATTATGGAGATTTAATAATTATTAATTAAACTTGAAAGAATTTACAGATCTAGTCAAAATGAGATTAACACAGATAACACAAGAGAATGACTCTCAGGAAATTTCCAGAGCCACTCTTCGAGATCGTTGAAAATGGTCCTGAGGGGATATAATTAAATTAACAGCCCATTTTAAGAGACAACAGACTTCCCAGATGGAAAATCTCCAGGCACAACTAAAGGAGGCCCAGACTCAACATGCAGCAGGGGATGGGTCTGTCTCTGCCACAATTCAGACCTTAAAACAACTTATTCAGAAACATTTAGATATTAAGACGGAGAAAGCCCTCCAGCGCTCTACGCCAGAGGTACTGTGAGATGGGCCCTAGAGCCACCAGGTTGTTAGCCCACTGTCTGAGGCAGCAAACAACTCCATCGATGATTTCTCAGTTTAGAGACTGTAAGACTGATAGACTGCAGAGATCTCATAAGCAAATCCTGGCAGCTTTTAAAGATTTTTATCAGGACCTCTATACTCCTGAGCGGGTTTCTGGGAACGTAGATACAGGTTTATTTGTCCAGACTGCCACTCCCAAAAATCAGCCCAGAGGCTAAACTTTGATTAGATAACCCCATACCCAAGGAGACCTCGACCAGGCGCTCCAAAAATTGAAATCCTGTAAGTCTCTGGGACCTGATGGGTACACCCAGAGTTCTTCAAATTTTTAAGAAAGAACTGGAGCATCCCCTACTAGAGGCCTGTAAGGAGGCCCAATCTGGAGAAAAGATCCCAGATACCTGGAATTACGTGGTCATATCTTGCATACCAAAACCGGTAAGGATACTACCCAGTGTAAATCCTATTGCCCAATCTCATTTCTCAATATTGATTATAAACTATATGCCAGCATTATAGCAAGGAGATTGGAATCGATCTTGCCCACTCTAATTGATTTTGATCAAACAGGGTTCATCCTTAGTAGGCAGATCCAGGATAATATCAGGCTAACATTACATATCATACACCATGCTGCCCGGTCGGGGTCTCCTTTCTGGGTCTAACCTAAAACATTTTGGTTTCTCAGAGTCCTACATTAAACTTATTAACAACATCTACACCAGACCTAGAGCCTTTATCAAGATTAATGGCAGGGTATCTGATACCATCTCCTCCAAAGGGTACGAGACAGGGCTGCCCTTCTCTGTGCTGTTCTTTGCCTTGTATCTGGAGCCTTTGGCATGGGCACTAAGGGAGAGGAGGAGGTGCAGGGAGTGGAGCTTCATGGGAAATGCAGAAATTGGCATTGTACGCTGACAATCTATTAATATACCTAGGTAACCAACTACAAAACTGAAGTCCTATAGGTACACTATGCCCCTTCAGAATATATCCAACAACAATTTCCTTTAAATGGAATTTGAGGCACTTGAAGTATCTCAGAGTGCAGCTGGGGGTACGAGCATGAGCGATGGTTCACTCTCAATTACACCCCAATATTAGCAAATATTAGTTTAGAGCTGAGAGGTGGGCAACCATCCCTATCCCATTATTACAGAGGGTACAGGTGATAAAGATGGTAGTGTTACCGAGGTTCCTATACCTAGTGCAGGCTCTCCCTGTGCCTGTTTCGGACTCCTTTTATAGTATCTTAAATAGAAAGATCTCTCGATTTCTCTGGAGCCCACAAAAGCCAAGGGTCCACCAGTCATTTCTCCAGATACTCATGGGGAGAGGGGTTCTGTCCTCCCAAATTTTAAATTATACCACCAGATGGATCAACTTAGGATGGTTCTTTATTGGGCCGATAGTAGCCTATATAGCCAAATGGAAGTCCCTGGAATTGAAAGAGGGAGACCTTACTAATCTGCATAGGGCCCTGCTAGCAGAAAAAGAAAACTTGAACCCACAGGGAGTCTAACCCTTATACTGATCTTACTTTGAATGTTTGGTATGGGGTCCTGGGTGATAGGAGCTTGGGGGATGGAGACCCTTATGTATGTCCCATATTTGAGGGGTTCCACCCAGCACAGTGGGATACAGGATTCAAGATATGGGAGAAGAAAACTTACATATGATCTGGCATTTTATAAAGTAGACGGGGATCCTGTGCTTTCAAGATCTAGTAAACACATTTGGGCTTGCCTGGAAGGACAGATTTTATTATTTTCAAATCAGGGATTATATTAAGAATCACCAACCCAAGGTAGAGATGGATGTCTCTCCCCACAGATACTGGTTTTAAGCAGGGCAATTGTGGAAGGTAGGGCTCCTTCTACACATATTATATCCCACATATACAAAGCATTATTAGCATGGAAGGGGACACCACCCAATCAGTTAAAGGGCCTGGACCCGGATCTGGGGACTCCAGTAGAAGATGAAACCTGATGTAAAGCACAGCTAAAGATATATAAAGGTCTCTCAACATTACCCTGGAGAGTCATCTTGGAAAATGCTGATCTGTTTTTTAGGACCCCAGCGATCCAAGCTAAATTTCAGATACACAGAGACCCAGCTTGCTGGAGAGGCTGTGGATGCTCACCAGCAGCTTTAAACCATATAATTTGGGAATGCCCAGCTCTTAGCTAGATTTTGTGGAGACCTGCAACAGGTTTTACATTCTATCTTTGGCCCTGATTTGACACTAAACCCTGCTCTATGCTTTCTATTTGATGTCACTAAGAGACATAGAGATCCCACACAGAGAAACATCTGAAGATTGCCCTTCTGGCAGCCCAAAGGCAATTACCAAGAATTGGCTTTTAGGCATTCCCAGATCTTTCTCAATGGCAAGAGATTATGATCTCAGTATACAGAATAGAAGCTCTTAACGGCAATCATTATTAAGAAACAAACTCAATTTGAGTTAATTTGGAGAAAATGGTGCTATGTATGGTCATGGCTAGCCAGACTTTGTGCCGTAGGAAATGAGTCTATACTAGGTGTTTATTGAGGAATATATGAGCTTACCTTTTTGGAACACAATGTATTAATGTTGGGGGTGATCACTATGGTTGTTGCCTGCTGTCCCGCTTTTCCCTACCCCTTCTCCTGTTCCCAGGTGTCTAACCCTGAACCTGGATAGTTTGAGATGGATTAATTAATGCCCTTTATCTGTATGTCTTTTATACTGTACTGTGTTTATTTCATATTCATTTTACATGTATAACTGAACATGTGATGCAAATTATTTGAAATTGAGTATAAATAAAGAAAGTTTAAAAAATAGAGCTCCCTGGCCACTCCTTTATCTGGGTTGCTGACAGAGAATAAGCCTAGGAAGGTAAAATGGGATGCAGACTGTGAGCAGGCCTTCATGCAGCTGAAAACCCGCTGTATAGGGCCCCAGTGCTGGCTAGCCCAGACTACAACAGGTCATTTGTGGTGCAGATGGATGCCTCAGATGTGGGAATAGGGGCAGTCCTCAGCCAAGTATCCAATCAGGGAGAGAGCACCATTGTATACTAAAGCAAGAAGCTGTTTCCACAGGAATAGGCCTATTCAACAGTAGAGAAGGAATGTCTCGCTTTAGTTGGGGCATCAAAAAAAAACTGGAACCATACCTTTATGGGAGGCATTTTGTTGTCTCAAACAAGCCACAACCCATTAATATGGTTGGGCCAAATGGGAAAAACAAATGGAAACTTCTGAGATGGAGTATTGCCTTGCAGGCTTATGACATGGAGATTTCGCATAGGCCTGGATCTAAAATGGGAATGCAGATGCCCTATGATGCCTACTGAATCTGTAACATAACTGGGAAGAACTGCCTCCAATAGGGGTGTGTTCCCCTAGGTTCTATTTTAGAGGGAGGAATATTGCATGATAGGCCTATATCCATTTATGAGGTTCATATTGTATATGCTGTAATGTACTTTAGAATTAAGACACTGTCTCTTTAAAAGGCTTTTAGGAATGAACTTACAAAACAGCCTTAATTGTTCTAATGATCACGGTGAATCTGGTATGTATCCAGATAAGGGAGACAGTTTTGGATCCAGAAAATCATAACTCTTAGAAACAAATGGGTATCTAGCTTTCCATGACGGGAAGATGTCAGAGGGGATGACCTAGGGATCAGGGGTTAAGCCAAATGCATGGACCAGATGTCACTCGGGTTGACATGGAACCACAGTGATACCTACAGGAAAGGTAAACTGTTGCACCCCATCACACTGTGGTTGTGGTTGAAGATGACTAGCCTGTTTGTATAAGACACACATTTTGAACTCAGAGCAGTTGATAAGCGGTTTGACTGGAAGTCAGATAGTCTGTCCAGCTGACATATACTTGAAGACCAGAAGTATATGTGTAGGCCTGGAAAAATTCTCTAAACCAGACCTGAGGGAATGGAAAGTTTGACTTGTCACATACTGAACATAACATTCTGATTTTAAGTCAGACTTTTGAAACCAATACTTTTCACCAAGGAGAGCACCTGAGGATTTTCTTTTTAAAAGGACATTCAGAGGAACTGACTTGGAATACAACATTCTACAAGATTGTTGCTTAAGGGCTCATCTCTACAAGGGACATTTAAAATCTTGTCTGGACTCTAACATCAAAATAAGGTAGAAGTTAGAATAATAGTATCTAGTGTTTTCTGTAAACCATCCAGTTTTACTTTTCTTATTGTCTGCATTTCAAAGTTCTTCCAAACTGTAGACTTTTCTGTATTCTTTTTATTTTAAGTAAACTTTTATGATTTTCTTATCAACTCTGCCTGGGGATTGATTGTGTGATTTAACATTTTAACAGAACGGTTTTGAAAAGACTGTGCCTCTTGACAGATAGTACTGCTCGGCTATCATTACCAAAAACTACTTAGGTAAGACATAGCCAGTGGCCATGGTGGGATTCAAATACTAAAAGTAGTGAGTCAAGAGAACCCAAAACTACAGAATCCACCCTCCCACTGTGAAAAGAAGGCTGGTAAGTCTTCCAGAATCCCTTATTCCTGCTCACAATTTCTTGAAAAGAGGGATCCTCTCTGCAAACAGGAGGTCCTACTGGGCTGCCTGGGGTTTGGGGGCCAGGGCTCGTGACACAGATGACAATCCAAGGAATACCCTGAACTGGTAGTGCTCCCCGGAACAGAAACATGAGGTGCTTCCTGTGGGGTACACCTGATATGCATGTAGGCATGCTGCATGTCCAGGAACATATCCAATCCCTTGTTTCAGGAATG
Organism: Neoceratodus forsteri; assembly: GCA_016271365.2. NCBI lineage: Eukaryota > Metazoa > Chordata > Ceratodontiformes > Ceratodontidae > Neoceratodus > Neoceratodus forsteri. Next base: position 613,066,117 of record CM028132.1, read on the forward strand.
GCAGCAGACATTGCAGAGTGACCATTCTGGGCTTCTTGTACTGAATGCAGAAGTTCAGATCCCCAGGTTCATAATGGGCCTCCAAGTCCCCTGTGACTTTGGGAATGAGGAAGAAATGAGAATAGAACCCTGTGTTCTTTTGAAACCAAGGCACTGGTTCTATGGCCCTCTTCTGCAACAGTGTATGTACTTTCTCTAGCAGCATGGGTATGTGACCTGGAGCTGACGGAACAGGTCGAAGGTCTGGAGGCAGCTCCAAAGTTTCTAGAGCATGTCATTGTTCTATGAGTTGCAGGACCCATGTGTGGTGGTGAGTTCCTCCACTAATCTAGGTGGAGGGAAAAATGACCCGACCACCACCTCCTGACAGCATACTGGGGTGGGGGTTAGGTAAGGCATCATTGTGAAGCAGATCCAATGGCTGGGACTGCACTTCCACCTCTGGGGCTTTGGGGTGAGCAGCTGTGGTGGAGGTGGGGACTGGCAGACCCTGCTCTATATGTTTACCTCGGGTCTGGCCCTTGACTCAGGCTTGTGAAAAGCCTTATGAAATGAGGTCCTCTGTTTACTCCTAGGTTGGGTGTGATATAGGGAGTGGACAGACCAAAGTCCTCCCTGAGGGCTACAGGTCATTAACATCTGCCCCAAAGAGCTTATGTCCTCTGAAAGAGGCATTTAGAATGGACTGTTGAACATCAACAACAAACCCAGACACCTTAGCCAAGAATGCCTTCTGAGGCATATGCCAGTGGCAGCAGCTCTGGCTGATGCATCCAAATATCATAAGTTGACTACAGGAGGTGCTTACCCTATCAGCTGCAGCCTGAATGCTTTGAGCAGCCCTTGCCACCAAGTACCATCTTGGAGGGACTATGATGCTGCTTTTGGCCTTTTTCCAGAGGGTATTCTGCAACCTGACCACATGGGCCAGATACTGTGCTATTCTAAGGCCTAGAGTGGTAGAAGCAAAGATTCTCTTGCCCCAAAAGAGGCAGTATAGTGCAGAGGTTTAGGACTCTGAGTTGCAAACCTGGAGACCTGGATTTGAATCCCACAGCCCCACGCTCATACTGGTGACCCTGAGCAAGTCATTTAACTTCCTTGTGCTTCCAGGTCGCACTTGAAACAAGCTCGGGTTTAGTGTGCCTTTCCTGGTTAAACAATTCCCCCTTTACCTTTCCAAAGGTCTTGACTCTTATCTGGGGAGGGAACTGAGGTGTTTAGGCACCCTGGGCCTATCATGGGTTGCTTCTATCACCACTGAGTCAGACTCAGACTGACTCCACACAGAAAGACTTTCCTAAGAGAGCCAGGTATAGTTTGTCTGCCTTTCTAGGCATGGCAGGAACCATATTTGACCTATGCCAGGCAGCCAAGGGGAATCTTCTAGAGCAGCCAACAGAGGGGTTATAACTCGAGGTGGGGAGTCTGGAATCTCTACATACTCCACCAGATTCCTCATGATGAGATCTTCCTCTTCAGCCTCAAACCCCATGGCAGCTTGAGCTGCTTCATCATAGAGAAAAGGGGTCCTCAGGAGGAGACCTTAGGGTATACACTGTGGAGTCTTAACTCTTGGTAGAAGCAGTGGAGCCAGACTTGGCATAGAGGCTGTCCTCCATGTCCTCCTCATCAGGTAGGATGAGGTCAGGGTTGTATTCCTGCTCCACAACAATGGGATCCTAAGGAGCCAAAGGGGCGAGGGCATTGATGCCCTGGGAAACAAACTGTGCATCAGCCTGGTGGGCGATAACACTGGGACTGGTGAAATTGGCCCCACGATGGTGAGCTCAGAGTGGGAGGAGGTGTTGAATGATGGCCACAAAGAAGCAAGCACCGTCTAGATGTTGAAGGTGATCTGCACTGCAGAAAGCACCTGTGGTGTCGATGGGATGCTGGCTGAAACCCGATGTCGAAGGTCCATTACCGGCTGTAGAGGGTCTGGCGGAGCTCACTGCCTGCTGACAGTACAGCTATGTAAGAACTTACCATAACAGTAGATCTTCGAGAAGAGCTCTTGCAGCAGATAACACTATTAGGACTATGCTGTCAGGCACTAGGACCCTACCAAAACATTTCTAGCTAGCAGTCCAAGGTGAGGGACTGCCCCTGACGCCAGCCCTGCCCGATATCACATATGGTATAGGGGTGGTCCCCAGTACCACCTCAGTTCACCTGCTGGAGACCTGGATAGCATAAGGATGGGGAACCAAGGATGATCTCCCTTCCCCAGAGAGAAGAACAGTTAAATACCTCAGGGTAGGTGGGAGGGAAAAAACACCTGCTGCAAGAACTCCTCTCAAAGATCTACTATTATGGTAAGTTCTTACATAACTGTACTATCTTACTTTGAGGTGGAGCTCTTGAAGCAGGTAACACCATTAGGACTGAGTCCCAAGCAGTACAAGGAAATGACCCAGGTCAGAAGGGTGGTGGATTGTTAGAGTCAGTGGAACTAGAACTCCTCAGGAGAGCAGTCCCTGGAGGACAGCAAAGGCAAAACCTGCTCTCCTTCTGGAAGCAATGACCAGACTATAGTGCTTAATGAAGGTGTGGACTGAACTCCAGTAGCAGCTGCACAAAGATCCACTGCAGAAACATTCTTGAGGTATACAAAAGAAGTTGCGATACTCTAGTTGAATGACCCTTAACTGGTCCCGCAAGGGTTTGTCGTATTTTTGATAACAGAAAACTATGCAATTGACCAACCATTTGGCCTGTGCCTGCTTAGTCACTGGAACCCCTAACATCCTTTGGGGTGAAGGAAACAAACAACTGGTCTATCTTTCTAGAAGAACAGTATGGTCAACATAATAACGAAGAATTATGTGTACATTCTGAGTATGCAACAAGGCCTCTCTTTATTCAGTACTCTGTGTAATAAGTCGAAAGTTGAATGTCCTGATTGAGAGTGAACTCAGACACAACCTTCAGAAGAAACTTAGGATTTGTATGCAGGGCTACTCCATCCCTATGAAAAACCAAATAAGGTTCTTTACACATCAGAGCCTGGCGTGGAAATCTTCAGCAAGAATATGTAACCAAAACGCTTTCAAGACAGGAAGCTGAGTTCAAACTTGTGACTGGCTCAAAGGGAGGCAATGAAAGTTTTTCTAACAAAAAAGAAGATCCCATGTGGGGACAGGGTCCCTTCTGGGAGGTTTGATGTGCAAAATACCCTTAAAAGGTCTTGCACAAATCCAGTTGTGTGGAGAGGCTTGCCTTCCACAGGTGCATGATACGCTGAAAGTGCCAACAGATGCACCTTGATGGACAAATAGCGAGTCCTGAATCTAATAAAGAAAGAAAGTTCTCCAGCACCGACTTCACCGGAGAGGTGAAAGGGTCAAGGAATGAGAGGACGCCCACAGGCAGAGCGTTTCCACTTCATGGCATATATTGGCTCTAGTCGAGGGTTTCTCACTGCCACTAGCACTTCTGCTACCCTGTTGGACACCCCATTTCTGTCGCTGACTATGTCTGCAGAAGCCACACGTGCTGATGCAGAGATCAAAGATTGGGGTGTATGAAGGTTTCCTGCTCCTGGGACAGCAAGTGAGTCGAGAGGGGCAGGAAACTAGTGGTTCTGATGCCAGCTGCTGGAGCAACGGAAACCAGATTTGGTCGAGGCCAGGAGGGAGCTATGAGAATCATGACTGCATCCTCCACCTGCAACTGAGCAGCACAAACTGAGGAACAGGGAAGGGGGCATACAGAAACCTTCCTGCCTAAAAGAGGGACAACGATCTCACCAGAAAATACCAGGCCCTGGATCTAGCAAGCAAAAATTGGGCAGTTTGGCACTGAGTGGGGATGCAGAGGTCCAGTTCTGGCCGACCCACCTTTTGAAAAGGTCATTGACTATGTCCTGTGACAGCTCCCATTCATGAGACTGAAACCAAGAGCAGCTTAGGCTGTTGGCTAGGTCATTGTGAATCCCTGGAATGTGAACCACTGTGAGATCCAGGTTGTGCTCCACTGCCCAGTACCAGACTCTCATGGCCTCTCTGCATAGGGGATACAGTGTGTGCCCACTTGCTTGTTGATGAAGAAGACCACAGGAATGTTATCAGACTGGACCAGAAGAGGACCTGGCAGGAGAACTGTCTGAAATGCCTGCAAGGCATACAGGACAACTCTCATCTCCAAAACATTGATATGGAGATTGTGTTCCACAGAGGTCCAAGTTTCCCTTGTCTGGTGGGATCCTAAGTGTGCACCCCAGTCTAGTTCTGAGGCATCCATCATCAGGACTTGGCGAGGGCTGGGAATTCAAAGGGAGCCCTGGTTTCTAGGCATGAAAAAGGAGCCATCACTTCAGAGTATGGTGCACAGCCTTGGAGATCCTGACCTGCTGGTCGAGATTGTCCAAGCGTTGGTCCCACTGATCCTGGAGGTTTCACTGAAGGACTCTCATATGCAGACAGGCTAGGGGAACTGTAACAATCGCTGCAGCACCACTCTGGCTTGGACAAATTCTGTAAGTGACTCTCCGAGCCAGCGCTAACCAGTCTGCCTTGTTGGGGAGGGAAGAAAAGCTCTTCCCTGGACAGTGTCCAAGACCACCTGTACTGCAACCTCTGGGTTGGCCACAAGGATGAATTGGGGAGGTTCAGTGTAACCCCCAACCTTTGGCAGAGGCTGAAAGCCTCCTCTAAGAAACGGCACACAGTTGTTCTTCTGTAGGAGCTGTCAGAAGCCAATCATCGGCGTGGGGGTAAACATAATGCCCCTTCCCGAGAACCACAGCCACTACTGCCAGGTACTCGTGAACACCTGTGGTGCTGAAGAAAGGCCCAATGGCAGTGCCCTAAACTGATAGTGCTCTCCTGGAAGGAAAAGCGGAAGTACTTCCTGTGGGATGGCAAGATCTTTATATGCATGTAGGCATCCTGCATGTCCAGGGAGCAGAGCCAGTCCCTTGGTGAAGCACTGGCAGTAATCCTGCAGGGTCACCATCCATAATCGTTTGTATTCGATGAGGGTGTTAGTGACTGAGGTCCAGGATAGGACGAAGTCCCAGTCTTTTGGGACAAGGAAGAAGTGGGTGTAAAACCCCAAGAGGTTCAAAGACAACCAGACTCTATTTAAACTAAACACTAGGGGCCCGGGGACATGCAGGATAAAAAAAAATGTATCAATAACACACAGTTACCAAAAAATATGGAAACTTGGAACTGCATGCTCCTAAATGCAAGGAGTTTAAACAGTAAATGGACAAACTTAAAAACATTATGTCCACTAAAATGTACATATTGCAGCGGTTACAGAGACATGGTGGGATGCTAATGATGATTGGGACCAGGATGTACCAGATTACACCCTCTATAAAAAATCTAGACAATACAGGAAAGGTGCGGTGGCACTTCATGTATCCAACAGCATAAAATCTGAGGAAATTTATTTGGATACTGACATATCGGACCAACTATGGATTAAGTTAATACCAATAAACAAACCAAAAATAATTTTGGGTACCATCTTTAGGCCCCCGGCTGCCACCTTACAAGCCAACAGAACCCTAATTACCAAACTCCTTTCTACTAAACCCAGAAGATAGAATATTAATCCTAGGGGACCCAAATCTACCAGGTATTAACTGGGGTACATCAACAACAAAATGACACCTAGAGAGGAAGTTCTTAAATGCATGTGATCAACTAGGACTAACTCAAAAGGTCAAAGACCCAACCAGGGGACTTAATACTCTAGACCTTGTCCTAACTAATATGGGGAAACACTAAGTGGATGTATAACGACTGCACCACTGGGGACCAGCGACCACCTGAAAGTAGAATTTAAGATAACAGAACCAATATGTGAGCACACAGGACTACAGCCATCCCCAATTTTGTCAAAGTAACTTTGCTAACATCAGAGTCAACCTTACCAACTGGCAATGGTAAAATGATTTTGACAACAAACCACTGAATGACATATGGGATATATTTGCGTCTAAAATCAAACAAGAAATAACTGACAACATTCCCTTAAAGCAAAAGTACTTAACAAAAATAATAAAAGGCAACGGTGGACCTCTTCTATCAAAAAATTGGTAAATAAGAAACAAAGATTATTTAAGAAATGGAAAATAAACAAAAGTGACAAGAACAGACTACAGTATACAAAACTGTCAAACTACATACAAAAACAAATCAAAAGAGCTAAAGCAAACCACAAAGTAAATTTGGCCAACAGAGTAAATGGAATTATAAAGCTTCTATGCATACATTAACAGCATGAAAGGGAATTCAAATAATATAGGCCCACTAAGAAAAACAAATGGGGCCCTGACTTCAGACAACAAAGAAATGGCAAATTTAGCAAACTCCTATTTTTCAACAGTGTATAACCAAGAAAAGGATAACCTAATAGCACCTACAGCAGGAAATACTCCCACAGATAGAATCAAAATCAAAACATCTAACATAGAAGCTAGGTTAACTAAACTAGACCCAAATAAATCCCGGGCCCAGATGGATTACATCAGAGAATACTCAAAGAACGGCAAGCATAAAAGCTCCTCCGCTGACTTATATTTTTCAGAAATCATTAGACACAGGGAAGTAGCAGACTGCTGGAAATCAGCTCAGGTTTTCTCAATATTCAAAAAGGAAACAAATCAGATCCTGCAAATTATCAACCCATAAGTCTCACTGCTATTCCATCAAAAATTCTAGAAGGTATATTAAAGGACGAGATAATACAACACCTACACACTAACAACCTCACAGACCATTCTCAACATGGGTTTGTAAAGGGAAAGGTCATGCCAGACAAATATGTTGGCTTTTTATAGTAGAGTAATTGATAGCTTAGAAGAAGGAACCCCAGTGGATGTCCTGTTTCTGATTTCTCCAAAGCTTTGACAAGCTCCCCATCCGAATTAATACAGCAAATTGGTAATTGTCCATTCATCCAACCATAACAAACTGGATTCATAATTGGCTGGAAAACAGGAAACAATGGGTGTCCATTAGATGGGAATCTTCTGAATGGTCAGAGGTGACAAGCAGAGTCCCCAGGGCTCAGTGTTGGGCCCCTGTCTTCTTAAATTTATATGCATCATCTCTACAAATAAGCCAAGACTCGATTTTGCTACAAAAATTTGCAGATGACTGTAGGATAAGGGCAGAAACCAGTACTAAATTAAACTCATCTAACCTGCAACACACACTGATAATATAGTCTCATGGATTGAGCAAAACCAAGCGCTGGTACTAAACCAAGATAAATGTTATATTATGCATATGGGAAAAAGAACTCAAGAATACCATACAAACTTGGCAACACAGCCCTTAAAACAATTGAAGAGGAAAGGGACTTGGGCATCATAGTATTCAGCGATATGTCCTTTACGCCCCACTGCCAAAAGATAGCCCAGAAAGGAAACAAAATCCTAAAGTGTATATTAAGACACATATCAGCAAGGAGCAGAGAAGTTATGCTGCTATTATATACATCCCTGGTGAGGCTATAATGGAGTATGGTGCCCAGGTGTGGGCATCATACAAAAAGGGAGACATAGCACTGAGAAAGACTCCAAAATGAGCTACTAGGGCAATCCAGGGCATGGAAGGAAAAGACTATGAGGCCCACTTGCACAACTTAACATGTACTCCTTGAGGCAAGGAGGAAGAGGGCAGACATGTGCCTCATGCACAGGGCATGGAATAATAAAGATCTCTGGGACATCACTGGTCTGGAAATGAACAAAAATACGCAATACTAGGTCCCATCCACTTCAGCTTACAGCACCGAACAAAAGAAAAGTCGCACTACATGGTGGTTTAGCCAGTGAGTGGTCCACAATTGGAACAGACTCCCAATGAGGCTGTGGCCTGCCCTTCAACCCTATCATTTAAATCTAAATGGGTTGCTCATAAAAACAAATCAAAATCTAGTAATCACCTGGCAAGCATTAAGGATGAAAATCCATTAGCTCTGTACCTATCCTATGTATCCTTCGTGATGGAGGCACTACCTGGATTGCTTTCTTCTCCAGAAGGGTCTGGAATTCTGCTGTGATGAGTGCTGCATGGGATGGGGAGCAATGCAAAGGATGGTGGGTTGTCCGTGGAACCTGAATAAACTCCAAGGCACAGCCTCTTTCTATAATCTGAAACACCCACTGATCTGTAGTGATATTGGACCAGCTGTTGTGGTAAAGGAGAATCTTCCTGCCGACTGCCTCCCCTTGCACTTCCACTGGAGGAAAGGGGCAGGCAAGGAGTCATGCTGAGGCTGACTGGAGGGCAAGGGGCCCAGGCACTTTTGACATAGTATCATAGTATTCACAAAGCAGTAAATTAAACTTTTTGTCCTTATTTAGCATGGCATGAGTAAAAGAGAAAAACATTTAATAATCTCTAACCTTAAATTTACTGGGTGGGACATTCAGACTGCGCCAGGCTGTGGCACAAGCCTGGTGCAACACAACTGGGATGTGCCAGGGTGCTGACAGTTGATATTCAGCAGTGCTGCACCATGGCTCAGCACTGTTGAATACCGCTCTGTGGCCACCCACATTGTGTATGCTGCAGTGGCACTGCACCAGTGCAAGTGGCCAGAGGGCAGGGTGATGCACTAGCGCTAGTGCCATTGCACTAGGTGCATCAACTGTGATATTCAAAGGTGCACATGCAAATGGGGACATGATGCATGCAAGGTGCAAATGGGGCCATTTGCATGTCATTATGGCCCCATTTGCATGCAGGTGCTTCATCCCGCAACTTGCGCCTGGTGCCCTGCCAGGCTGCAGCCGGCCAGGGATCCATACCCCCGCACAAGTGGCAAAGTGCCCCAGCCTGATCAGGGCATAGGTATAGAAATATGAAACTCCTATATCCCTGGTGGTCCAGTGGACCACTCACAGCCGATCGTGGGCAGATATCTGAAACAGATAAGACCCAATTCCTGGTGGTCCAGCGGGTACCCTCCCACCCTCCCACTGGGCCCCACCACCCGGCTCCCCACGGTCAGTGTGGTGGCAACTCCCACCATCAAGCCACCCGGCTGCTTGGCCGACTGACTGTGTACAGTACAGCTGTGATCCCATTGGTCCACTTCGGTGAATAATGGGTATGCCAACGACCGTATTATAGTGTCAGATATGTGAATGAATCCATTCCACATATCTAAACAATGTAGCACAGTATGGTCTCGCACTATTATTGGCCTACGTAGGACCAATGGGTGTACAGCTGTACTGTACACAGTCAGTCAGTGGGCGGCCGGGCAGCTTCGGGGGGGAGTGCTGCCTGCCGCTGACCAGGGGAAGCGGGTGGTGGGGCTCATTGGGAGGGTGGGTGGGGAATACCGCTGGACCACCAGGGATGGGATCTAATCTTGTTTAAGATATCTGCCAGCGATCGGCTGTGAGTGGTCCACCGACCACCAGGGATATAGGAATTACATATATCTATACTTATGCTCGTGATTGGCTGCTCGCAGTCCACTGGACCACCAGGGATATAGGAGTCACATATTTAAACTTGTCCTCGTGATCGGGCATAGGATGGGCGCTACCTGATGATGGGTGCCACTGGAGCACGGGTGTCCACCAACAATGTTGCGCCATGCAATACGGCAGCTCACCTGTGGGTGGCCGGCTGTTGCTGCTTTATTTTTGGAACAACTGTATGCAGGCGCATGTAGGGTTGCACCTGCATGTGCTCCCGCATATCCCGGACTGAATATCGGAATGTGTAGGGGTATGCATGGGCACACACCACTACTTGCACTGTATACATTACTGATGCGCCTGGTGCATCGGGATTTGTGCCACACACTTTTCCCTTTTGAATATCGCACCATCGGCAAGATTAGTGGGTTGCGATGATTAACTGTGTTGAGCCATGCACAACCCTTCTGAATAACCCACCCACTACATATATCCAGTCTTGTTTTAAATATTTCTACAGTGGGGCTATCAACTGTCTCTTGAGGAGAGGGTTCCAGTGAGGATCACTCGTTGACTGAACCAGTATTTTCTTTTAGTAACTTCCACCTCTGTTGTTTTAACTGCTTACAGTGAGATCTAGTATTGTATGTTTTTCACACAATTCTAGTCCTAGGTTTAATCTAAGGTTTCTATTTTGAAATGATCTATAAACCAAAATCATATCACCCTCCATCTTCTATATGCAAGAAAATATAGATTTAGGTCCTCCACTCTGTTTCCATATGGTTTATTTCTCAACCCCACCACTGATCTTGTCCCCTTCTCTGTACTCTCTCGTCTATCTATCTCCTCTTGTATGAGGGTTCCAGACTTGGGAACAATATTTCAACTGGGTTCTCACCATCGACCCATATAGAGGATCAAGACCTCCCTACTTCTCCTAGATGTACAGTATGCCTCAGAATACAGTTTAGGGCTCTATTTGCATTTTTAACAGTCTGGTCACATTGGGCGGTAAAGGCAAGGTAATTACTTATAACAACACCCAAATTCCCTTCTTTCAGATTGTTTTAAATGTTTATTGTTTATAGTGTAGTTAAATTCCAAGGTTTTTTTTACCCGTATGCAGGACTATACATTTGTCTTCATTTAATTTAAGTTTATATTCTGTTGTCCATTTCTCAATATACAGTATTTAAGGGTTTCCGAAGTCTAATATGGTCCAGATCTGAGTTAATCACTGCCCTACTCTGCAGTCATCTGCAAACTTAGTCATCCATATGTTTTTCAAGTCGTATTGAAGGATATAGATAGATATCATCTATCTATCTATATCTATATCTATATCTATATATATATATATACACAAACAGTATATCTACTGTACATATATATATATATATATATATATATATATACACACACACACACACACACACATATATATATAGTAACAGACATGGTCCCACTGACTTCTGTGGACCTCTTTACCATTACAGCAGTTTCAATCGATAGTTCTCCATTTATCACCACTGTCTGCTTCCTTACCTGTAACCAATCTGCTATCCAATTGACAAGTTTTTTATTTATATTAATAGAAAGAAGAGATTTGATTAACTCGTGGTAATTTATCGAATGCCTTTGAAAATCCAGTTGTATTACATCAACTGACTTCCCAAATCCAGATGTTTGCTGACTTTCTCATAAAACTGTAATAGATTGGTCCGCAAGATCTTGATTTAGTAAACTCATGTTGACTACGATTAACCAACTCATTTCCGTCAGGTGAACATGAATATGTTCCTTAATAATACTTTCCAGTACTTTACCCACTGTTGATGTTAAACTCACTGGTCTGTAATTCTCAGAGGAATCTTTCTTACCCTTCTTAAAGATTGGAACCACATGTGCTTCCGACACTTTTTATCACTTCCCTTTATCCAATGACCTTTGAAAGATAAAGGTACTGGTTGGCTATCCAGCTGCTATTTCTGCAGCGAGTCTCGGATGGATGTTTTCCGTCCTGGTGATTTATTAATTTTAATCTTTTTTAATCTATCCAAAGTATCTTTTGTGCCAATTTTGATCCGCTTTCATCAGATGTATTATATTTCAAATCAGTTGTTGATTTATCTTTAGAATTAAATACAGTGCCAAAATATGTATTCTGTACTTTGGCCATTTCTCTGTCGTTAATATATTGCTTCTGTCATCCTTGAATGGGCCTAATGATTGTTTGTTACCTTTTTATTATTGATGTATGCGTAAAAGCCTTATAGATATCTTTACTTCTTCTTGCCAGATGTTTTTCAAAATTTGCTTTAGCATCTTTGATTAAATTTCTTTACCTGTCTTGTCTGTTCCTTATATTTTTGAAATGTAATTTGTATCGAACTTGGATAATTTACACATTTTATATTTTAGGTTGATTTGTCTTTTATTTTACAAGTTAACCATTTGGGGTATTACCCTGTTTTGAATTCTAGTTATATATGGTACATGCAAATCTGATATCTCTTTATTTTGGCCACTAAAGTGCCCCACATCCCATCTAATGTTAATTTTGAAAAATCTGATGCCCAGTCCCATGTGAGCAATGTCTGTCTTATTTTATCAAGTTTCACATTTTTGAAAATCAGGATTTTTATTTTGCTGTCCTGTTGAATAGGTAATTCTTTTAGTTGAAAAAATACAGTTTTGTGATCATTGTTTGTTATTGGGGCCCACTTCAGTTTCTCGCTCATTTGATCCTATGTTTGTTAATACTGCATCCAACATTTTATTTGCCCTAGTATTAACTCTCACTATCTGATCCAAGCCCAGTTGGTTAAATGTTTCTAAATAGTCTCTTTCAGTACTACTCACTGTTTTCTGGTTTACCCAGTCAATTCCTGGGCGGTTTAAATCTCCTGCTATAATAATATTCTCTGGTGGATTTAAGAGATCCAGATAGTTCAGGATTTCCTGGTTGCTTTCTATTTATTGGGTGATACAGTGCCCTCAAGATGATTTTCGGGGTATTTTGGGTCATGATCTTTATAGTTAGGTGTTCGATATTTAAATTTCCATCATATGGTCCTGACTATTTGAAAGAGCTTCTGACTCCTTACATCCCTGTGTGACAGCTCCACTTAGCTGTGAGGGTTGCTGGAACTCCGAGGTTAGCCTAAATTCATCTGGGGCTCATGTGCTTTTTACATTTGCTGCCCCAACACTCTGGAATTCTCTGCCCCATCAGCTACAGGAGTGCAGGACAGTGGAGAGCTTTAAGCAGGCACTGAAGACATTTTATGGAGCAAAGCTTTTCCTGATTTTCCGTGATTTTATCTATATTTATTGAATTTATTGGATTTTGTATGTACCTGTGAAGTGCCTTGATATTATGAAAGGCGCCTACCAGATAAAAGTATTATTATTATATATTTCATACTGTGAATGGACTCATGAACAGATATTGCCACCCCGCCTCCCTTCCTATGTTTTCTAGATTTAAAATATGTAGTGTATCCAGCTAGGTTTTGTCCCATGTATCACCATCCTCCCACCAGGTTTTTGAGGCCCTACGCTCCAGAGGACAGTGGGTGCCTTTCCTTTGTATCTCCTCTCTGTTGCTGGCATTGTCCTTGCTGACCTTGCTGCCTGCAAAAGAACAATATCTAGGAGCTGCTAGTTCTGATTTATACATTTTATGGACATCAGACACAGCCTTGCTTGAGTCCTGTAGACCAGTGATAAGTTTCTCTGTTTCCTTGCGAATAATACTGGCCCTTGGAAAGGGCGTCCAGGATGGCATCCTGTAAGTCCTGCCTGAAACCTGAGACCCACAGCCAAACGTGGCATCTCAGGCATAGCCTGTGGCAGCAGTGGCAGCCAATCATATGAGCACCTCAAGGAAATGTCTCCCAGCGTCCACACTGGACTTTAAGAACCGCCATCAATTCCTGACTTGTTACGGAGTCAGGTTGGCAACAGCCAGGTCCACAGTGACTTTTAATAGAAACATAGACTTTGACGGGCAGATAAGGACCACGTAGCCCACCTAGTCTGCCCATTTCCCCTACCTACAGGATAAGCTGCAAATCCTAGTTAACCAACAGCCTATTTCTTCCTACTCCCCCACAAGAATTGCCTTATGTCTGTCCCATGCATTCTTGAATTCTCACACAGTTTTAGACCCACAACCTCCTCAGATGGCTGTTCCATGTGTCCACCACCTCTCTGTGAACAAATACTTCCTCACATTGCCCTGGAGCCATCCCCCTCTATCTTCAAACTGTGTCCCTTGATCTTGCACATCTCTTTTCTGAAAGATGCTACCCTCTTGGACTTTGTTGATTCCACTGAGGTACTTAAAAGTTTCTATCATGTCCCCTGTGAGAAAATGTCCTACACTCCCTATGTATAAACAAACATACTAACTGATGAACCCTTTTCTGTCTTCTTTGTCTTCACCTCTAAAATTTCTGTTGTGCAGCAGTGCCCTTTATATTTTTCTTAACCTATTTTCCTTTATCTTAGGTAGGCCACCTAGGATAAGGCTACGCTTATCTGCCTTATATATAAAAACTTTTCTTGATGATGTCCAAAATAAGAGAAAATAGATTATTATATGGAGGACTCATGTAGGTCCTAAATCATAACACTGCATAAAGAAACAGGCTTTAGATGTTAAGGGTCAGGGTCAGGTGACATGACCCAGGGGTATAAATAACCCCTCTTCTGGACAAAAGTCAGTTGAGCCTGGGAAGTGACAAGGAGAGGTCAACTGTGAATGAGTAGATACAGAAGTATTGAGTTTGTAGCATTTCTACAATCCAAGACTATAATGAATTGTTGAAGTTGCAAGAAATCACTGAAGGGACAAGTGGTCATTATATTGCCTAATTATTTTGGTTACCTGACTTGAAGGTTATTTATTTTGGTTTTTCTTATTTTCTGGTTTATTTTCTTCCTTTCTGTAAATAAGTTTTGTAAATAAATATCGCACAAGCTGTGTGTTTTAAATCTTAAAACATTGTCCTGTCTGTTATTTCCCACCCTCTTGACATTTGGTGTCAGAAGTGGGATTGGGTACTGGTTTTCTAAGGCCGAAAGGGAGAGACTAGTATTTGACACCAGCCCTGGTGTCCAGACCATTGGGACAAACATTTAAGATGGCACACATGACTGAGTCGGTGGATACGACAGAACACAAGGAGGAAGAAGGCACCACTGGAGTGCAGACCAGAGCCCAGACACACAAGACAGGGAGATCCCTTTAACCAGGCTGGACTTCAGAGGAACCAGAAGGAAGACCAAGGATACCAGATTGGACCAGACGGATGAGGAGTCATTGCAAGAGGAATCGCCATCTGAGGACATCATGGGACTACTTTGTTGGTTGGCAGTGAAACAAGTGGAGATGGAACGACAACGGAAATGGAAATATCGAGAGCAAGAGGTGGAGAGGAAATGACAAGATCAGAGATGGGCAGATACCTCAAGGCCTTACAAGTGATTGGGCAAGGATCCTCAGGGCTGGAAAGACAGGTAAATCCCCAAAAGATATTAAATTAATGAAAATGGCACCGACTGATGACATTGAAGCTTACCTAACTACTTTCAAGAGGGTAGCAAAAAGCATGTGGATGGGATCCTAGGCAATGGGTGGTGAGGTTGGCAACCTATCTTAGGGAAGGCCCAGTTGGCCTATAGTAATATAGATAGCAGATATGCCGAACACTATGAGAGGCTGAAGAAAGAAACCTTAAATGATAAGATATAAACTCTGAAATGTATAGGCAAAGGTTTAGATCCCTGAAATACTATAGTAGTGATGTTCCAAGAGAGATGTACAGTACACTAGATTAAGAGAGCTGTGTATGAAGTGGCTACAGCCAGAACGGAAGACAGTTAGGGATATTGTTGATATCTTGGTAGTAGAGCAATACCTGCAGATACTAGCACCAGACATAAGATCTAAAGGGAGCACAACCTCGAAACAGCAGAGATAGCTATAACCCTAGCAGAAGGTTTCCTGGCTGCAAGACAACCAACCAGAAAAGGGTACAGAACTGACCCTACAACACCAGCCCCCCAGCTGCAAAAGCCCCAATCACACAGACAGCCCCAGTGGAGTATAGCAGAAGACCAGAGGGATGACCTACCAGGAAGTAGACCTTTAACCCTAACATCATATGTAGAAATTGCTAAGGAAAAGGTCACACCACGCTTCTGTACTTGTCCTAGAGGAGAGGTCTCCATTTATCATTATTAACAGAGGACTATTTCATGTGGGATGTGGCTATCAACAACCAAAGTGTCTTTAGTTTAGTGTATACCGGAAGCAAGAACACCTTGATTAGACCAGAATTAGTTATGGAGGGATAGGCAGAGGATTCCACAATAAAAATTTGTCTGTGTCCATGGAGACACACACTGCTATCCTACGGCTAGAATTTCAGTGAAGGTGAATGGGAATGAAGAAACTGTGACAGCAGGAGTAGTGCCTAATTTACCCGTGCCCATGGTATTAGGGCATGACTTTCCAGATTTTCCTCATTAATGGAGCAAGCTGGTATAGTTGCAGCAGTCAACTAGGGCCCAAAGTAAAAGAGAACAACTACTTGGGGAGATTTTTCCTTTGATCAGGACATTATGGACAGTCCTGGTAAGGGCAAAACAACAAAGAATCAGCGGAGGAAGAGACAAACAGAATGGACACAAAACATTATGCACTGCCTGATCAAATGTTACAAACTATAGTCACTAATGTAGATATAACAAAAGAACAAAAAGCTGATGATTCTTTGCAAAGTTTTTTTTTTGCAGTTATCTATTTTCTCCTCCTGGAGTCCTCTGCATCCCTTCTGACGCCCCCATGCCTGGCACCGAGTATGAGACCCTCCCCAGACCCCATGACTTACCCTTCTGTGGCAAGGGAGCCACCAACCCACCGGACCGGGATTTAGTGTTCAGGGAGGTGCCTCCCAGGCCATCATGGAGGGGACCATCATCATCCCCAGAGGACTCCCATTTTCCTTCTTTCCTTCCCTGGAGGTCTCAGCATGCAATGGCACCAGCTGCAGCGATGCATATGTCTCCCATGTGCATCCTCACCAAGCACCTGCCGAGACTCTGCCCACAGATTCACTGCTGGGCATGACCTCCTAGTCTCCACAGGTGGCAGGCACCACCGAGCACAGCGATCTCTCCCCGGAGAAGGAAAGCAGTCCTGGGGACGCTCAATCCTTCTCCTCCCTGCCAACCCCCGCACCCCATGTCCGTTCCTCAAACACGTGGTCGCCAGCATGATGTGAGGTAAGGTGTCCAGTGCCTCAGCCTCAACACCACTGGGCTGGCTTTCTTTGCAAAGTTTTAATGTACAGGTGAATCAAACTGTGGATAAAGGTGCCCCAGAGATACAGATGATAAATTACATCCTGTACAGAGTCTGTACTAATCCCAGACAGAAGAAAAAGTAGAACAAGTGCTGTTACCTAAAAAGTGTAGAAAATCAATCTTGTTTTTGGGACATGATTTAATCTGGCAGGACATGGAAAGGAGCATACCTTAAAACGTATCTTGTTAAGGTTCTACTGGACAGGTATTCATGAGGATGTGAAAATGGCCACTAATTAAAAGTAAAAGGGCAATCAATTTATTTTAGTGAGTGTTCCAATACTCAGATGCCATACCTTGCAAACTGTGACCACACCAAAATCACTGAAGAGCTGGGTGAAAGTATTCAGCAGATCGGGTTTCCCAGGGAGATAGTCATTGATAGAGGGACACATTTCAATGCCACCCTTTGCAAGAGCTATACAAACTGTAGGTATAGTGGCCCCATGAACTTCCCCTTATCACCTCAAACGGATGGACTAACAGAAAGGTTCAACCAAACTTTGAAGAGGATGATTAGAAATGTGTACATGATGAAGGATGCAATTGGATACCTGTAACCCTACTTGTTATTTGCTTATAGGAGGTTCCCAAGCATCAACTGGTTATTCCCTTCAGTATTTAAAATGGGGATTACAAGAACAACAGAATTATGCATTAAGCAGGTTAGCAAGAGGAAAGGAAGAGGAGACCATTATGGTTTTCCAAAGAGGTAGCAAAGAAAGTGAAAGCAAAAGATTGCATTCAGGCAATACAAAATGACACAGGCAGAAGGGATAGGGAGAAGTACCAGGAGAAGCAAAGGGAGGCAGGAAGGTCAGTAAGGGAAGCCAAAGCTCAGACAGAAGAACACATTGCAAAATCAGTGGGTAGAGGGACAAAACCTTTACAGGTACATAGGTGAAAAAGAAAGACAAAGGGAGGATAGCGAGACTGAAGAGGGAGGATGGGGGGCGTGGGAGGATGACAACAGTAAAGCTGACATATTGAACAGGTATTTCTGCTCAGTCTTTACTGAGGAAGAGGAGGTAATGGGTCTGAAGGGAGTACAAGGGTGAGAATGGTGCAGAAATGGGACACAAGTCCCTTCACACGAGAAAGGGTCCTGAAGGAACTGGAAGTAATAAGATTGATAAAGCAATGGGGCCAGATTGGTGCACCCAGGGTCCTTAAAGAACTAAGAGAGGTGGTGGCTGAACCTCTGGCTATCCTGTTTAGCGATCACTGGAAACAGGGAGGTACCAAAGACTGGAGGACAGCAGATGTAGTCCCCTTATACAAAAGTGAAACAAAGAGAAAACAGGGAACTACAGACCAGTCAGCCTCACCTCGGTAGTGGGGAAGATCATGGAAGCACTGCTGAAGGAGAAATTGGTGGAACATCTGGTTGTCAATGGACTACAGGACCCGAGGCAGCATGGTTTCACCAGGGGAGGTCATGTCAGACTAACCTCGTTGAATTTTTGACTGGGTGACTAGGGAGGTGGATCAGGGAGGCAGTGGACATGGCCTATCTGGACTTCAGCAAGGCCTTTGACACTGTGCCACATAGAAGACTATTACACAAACTGGGGAATATGGTGTGGGCAGGACAGTAGTGTGGTGGGTAGGTAACTGGCTCGGTGGCAGGACACAGAGGGTGGTGGTAAATGGCTGTCACTCCACAGAGGGAAGAGTGACCAGTGGAGTACCACAGGGATCAGTGCTGGGACCGGTCCTATTCAACATCTTCATCAGTGACATTGTGCAGGACCTAGAAGGCAGAATTTCACTGTTTGCTGATGACACAAAGCTCTGTAACAGAGTAGACACACCAGAGGGTGTAGACAGAATGAGAAGCGACCTGCAGAAACTTGAAGAATGGTCAGGGGTTTGGCAGTTGAAATTCAATGCAAAGAAGTGCAAGATAATGCATATGGGGCACAAAAACCCTGGCACAATATATCAGTTGAGGGTGAGATATAGCAAGCACCAAGCAGGAAAGGGATCTTGGGGTTATCATCTCTGATGACCTCCAAGGTAGGGAAACAGGTGACAAGGTAGCAGGTAAAGCAAATAGGATGCTGGGATGTATAGGCAGGGCATCACCAGCAGGAAAAGGGAGGTCATAATTCCGCTATACAAGACACTGTGAGGCCCCACCTGGAGTACAGTGTACAGTTCTGAGACCATACCTCACGTAAGGACATAGACAGGGTAGAGAAGGTTCAGAGGAGGGCAACAAAGATGGTGCATGGATTGCATCACAAGTCCTATGAAGACAGGTTGAAGGAACTGAACATGTACTCCTGGAGGAGAGGAGGAAGAGAGGGATATGATAGAGACATACAAGCATCTTACAGGGAGGAACAGGGTGCAGGAAAACACTATTTTAAGTGAAAAGATGTTCCAGAACTAGAGGGCATGGGATCAAGTTGGAGGGAGGACGATTCAGAGGAAACATGAGAAAGAATTTCTTCACAGAGACTGGTGGTGGACAAGTGAACACCCTGCCAGAGGAAGTGGTGGGGGCTGAAACAATCACAGGATTTAAGAATGCATAGGATAGACATAAAGGAATTCTGGAGGTCAGGGGAAGGGGCAACAGACTTCTAGGAAAACAAACTGAACTTACAAGCTCAAATGGGCAGACTGGGTGGGCCATAGGCCCTTATCTGCCGATGACACTGTCTATGTATCTATGTATCTATGTACTATCCTTTATGGTAGGAACCTCGAGGGCCCTTAGACATGGTAAAGCAGAGTTGGGCAGAAAGGAAGGACATGAAACAAACTAATATGGCTAAATATCTGGGACAGTTAAGAAGAAACTGGTTAAATACACCACAGTAGCCCATCAGAATAGTGTTCAGGCCAAGAGCCAGAAACAGTATTACAATGAAAACAAAGGGAGATTAAATGTTTTACTCCTGGGAAGCAAATCTTGTTACTGTTACCCTATCCCAACAAAAGCTATTAATGAAATGGCAAGGACCTTTGTAATAACCAGAAGAACAGGACCGTGACATATGAAATCGCCTTGTCAGAAAAGAAGAGTGGTAGGAAGATATACCATGCAAACCTTTTAAAAAGAAATGGTAGAACAATCTTAAAAAAGATAAGAATGTGGAGGTTGGGATGACAGTATTACCAGAAGGGCAGTCAGAAACAGATGATGCCTATGGAAGATTAGAAACAGCTATGGTCCCTCTCAGATGACAGTGAACCCTGATCTAAGTAAGGAACAAAGACAAGAGGTAGAGAGTTTGATCAACTCATTCCCACAAACATTCACAAAACCCCAGGTTGAGCTATTGGTGTAACTCATACGATCAGGACTGACTCAAACCCTATTAGGCAGAAGTCTTACAGAATCTTAAGGGTCAGGTTGGATGATCAAGAAATTGAAAAGCTGAAACACTTGGAAATTATCAGGGCATCCACAAGTGCCTGGGGTCACCCATAGATATAGTTCCAAAGAAGGAGGGAGGAATACGCTTTGCCCCGATTTCAGAAAGTTAAATGCTGTATCACACCGACGCTTATCCTGTGCCCAGAATTGATGATATTATTGATCGAATAGGACATGCCAAATGTGATGCTTGGACAGCTGGTTATGATTAATCTACGCTTTTGTAATATAAAATGTGTTATTGAGTGTCTCTCTTGAGACATGCTGAGACAGCCTGTGGGTTAACATATCCCACCCCACCCCCAGATTTCAGCTAAAAGATAAAAGCCAGGAGATAATTAAAAGCTAAAAGAGACCTAAATTAAGGATCTCCTGTTCATCTAGCTTAATTGTAGCTGCCAGCTGCTAGAATAGGAACTCATAAACTTCTATGATGTTTAGAGGAAGAAACCAGGTCATGTCACTTAGGTGCTAAGTCATAAATGTTCCTTTGATGTCTGTAAAGAGCAGGATGCTGCTCATGGGTGAAAGAAAGAACTTGGAAAATTATGGACTTAAGTCATGTGGGGACATGGTGTTTGCTGATGTCACCTATTAATTTACCTCCTGCTTGATAAGACATCCTGATTGTATAATGTTTAATAAACAGAGGAGGAGCTGAGGTGACATCATGGAGAAGGCAGGGTCAAGACCGTTTTTTTAATTATGCTGTAACTGACCTTTAGGACACATACACATGTTTGGACTCTGAAGCTACAACATCTTTCAGCACTGTAAGAATATAAGAATACATTAGCTAGGCAAGTCTAAGTGTATGGTTGGTAGGAAATTGCACTTTAAACCTGTTTTTTTTTTTTAGTGATTGTAATGTTTTGTGATATATTGTTCTGTGTTTTACATTTTATATATTTTTAAGTAAACATCTCATTTTAAAGAGACAATTTGGTGTGTCTTTGAAATTTTTGTTTGACAAGTGAAGCATATATGGTTAAAGTTTGACACTGTGCAAAAGTTTACTGGTTTACCAAAGCGGAAAAGGTAAGAGTTTATTCTCAGGTCTTTCATAGAGTTTTTAAGGGTTCATTTTGTACACCTGGTTAGGTGCCCATAGGCTAAAGATATCTGGCCCCCTCAAGGAGCAGAATTATCTGAGCCTGTACATTGGCACGCTAGCAAGAGGTTCACAGTTTGAATCCCTCCTGAACTTGAGACCAAAGGTTGATTCAAACCACAAAACAGACAGGAGGGTTACCCTGTTTCTGTTCCTGTTCACAATACTATGCTCGAGGTTGGCACTGTGGGAGCAGAGGGCCTGACCTGCTGAGTGGAATTGTGACAGACTGGTTGGCAGCAGTGCATAAGTTTGGTATTATGCTTTTATTGTTCAGTGTGTCAGCTTGATACTGTCAGCTCACTTGCAAACAAAGAAAAGGCAGTGATTTATTTTTAATAGGAAACAGAACTATATCACTTGGCTTACAGTTGAGTTCCTACCTGTTTTATTTTTTTAAAGTGCAAGTCAGAGTAGCCGTGAGTTAGGGAAGAAGATGGATTCCAACTACAGCGAAGCACACTGTAGACTACTTAAAAGTAATGTGCAGGGACAGAGGAGTCCCGCTTGAGGTGAAAGCCACCAAGTAGGAACTGTGGATGCCTTGATGGTAGCAGATACCTGGAGCATCGAGTCACAGATAGTGACTGTAAAGGACCGAACCTTGAGTGTGGAGGCTAGCTGCCAGTGCAGTGTCCAGATCCGATGAGGAGGGCAACAGGGCCAGTGCCAGCGTAGGGCCACAGCAGCAGGGGAAGGTCATCAGCATTCTGGGAGCCAGAAGTACTCCAGGTTGCAGGATTGGAGTTGCACAGAATGGAGCTGGAGTTCCAGAGGGAGGCAGAGCAAGAACACTGAGAGGCAGAGGAGAACAGCGAGCTGCAGAGGAGAAGAGGAAGCAAGAACGCCAAGAGGCAGAGCGAGAACAGCGAGCTGCAGAGGAGAAGAGGAGCAAGAATGGCGAGAGACAGGCTGTGAACATCAGGAGGCAGACCGTGGAGGAGCATGAGCACCAGAGGCAACATGAACTGAGAAGCTACGACTCCAACTACCAGCATCAGAGCAGGTAAGGGCTTGGGTTTAACTGGGACTACAAGACTGGGTTACAAATTGAATTCCAAATTGATAGCTGAATATAAAGAGGGGGAGGATATGGATGCCTTTTTAAATTCTTTTGAAAAGTTTGTATTCAGGCTAAAATTCCTAGGGAGTCCTGGTGCTTCCAGCTATCCCTGCCACTTTCCAGAAAAGCTTTGGATGCATTGGGTCAAATGGACAATGAGGACAGCAATAATTACAGCAAACTAAAAGCTGCACTGTTAAAAAATTTGAATTAACTGCTGAATCATACAGAGCTAAATTCCATAAGCTCAGGAGAAGCCCTGACATGAGATACGAGGAGCTAGCCATGAAACCACGTCAGTTTTAAAATGTTGGTGGGAAGAAATTGAAACAAACTCTGTTAATAAAACTGAAAATGTGATTTTTAGAACAATTTTTCTGGGCATGTCCAGCAGAGCTGAAAACCTGGCTGGGGACCGAGATCCCAAAACAGTGCAAGAGGCTGCTGAACTCTGGACTGCTATGCCAAGAGCAGACCTGCTCTGAGAGCGAATAGGGTGGATGTGGCAGCGCGAAAAGGGAAAGCGCACCTTCAGGGCAGCTAAAACCCTCACTGCCTCCACTGAAACCAGTTAGCCCCAGGTTTCAGAGGAAAGATTTCTCTGAGAAAAGAAATGAATGTTGGTTGTGTAAAGAAACTGGGCTTATTTTGTTTATTTGTTTATTTAGATCTAGGATTACAATTACCTTTGAGCCAAGGCTCTTTTACAAAGGTTCCACGTCAGGAGAGTACATACATGTTAAACATGTTAAACAAGGGCATACAACATTAAAGAGAGCATACAACCATATTCATCAGTTCAGGTATGGCATCACGGTAAATAGGATACATGAATAACACATGCAAAGAATCATTGCAGACAGTGTCCCAAAAAGGCGAGCAATACACAACAGGGGCTAGGAAAGAGGTGGGTTGTTTGTGTGTCCCTGGAAGCATGCCTGTGAACATGAGGGAGCACTTGCACCCAGTCATGGTGAATGGTATACAGACGCAAGGGAAGTTAAGGGACAGGGGCCTCCTGACCTGGGGTAAAGGGGGATCTAGTAGAGTCGGGTCAGCTTATACCCAATAAATACATCACTGTACAGGACTTTACTGGTGAAGAGAAAACATTGCCCCTCGCTAGTGTTCTCCTAGACTGGGGTGAAACAGGGGAACTGTGCAACAGGTGGCTGTAGCCAAAACCTTAGCAGTGGATGTGATCCTGGGCAACAATCTCAAACAAGGGATGGTGTGTGCAGTTACCCATAGCCAAGTGGCAAGAGAACACTGTAGTTCTCTGTACCCCACAGAAGCCATTGTGGAAACCACTGAGAGGCTGCTTCCCAGCCTGTGTCTCCTGATATGGAGACCAATGAAAAGGGGTAGAAATTTCCAGTAGCAGTTAACTACATAGCTACAGAGGGTTGCTCCGGAGGAGGGGTGACCCATTGTCAGAGGGTTGGGATTGACAGTGATCCTGAGTGCCCAAATGCTAGTGCTAGGGATCCTAGTTTAGTGACTGAAGGGATCTGTCCCATGCCTTGGAAATGTGTGAGGAGCTCTGCAGCTGCTCAGAGAAGTGACCCTAATCTAGAGAAGCTGAGGGCTTGAGCAGACTCTGACAGAGCACAGGAGGTGACGGCAGACATAAGGTTTATTGGGAAAATGGACTGATGTATACTCAGGCTGTGCAGACAGAGGGAGGGATGCTAGGCAGGCAGCTTGTCATTCCCCAGGGTATCGTGAGCAGTTGCTCAAGATTGCACATGGTATTCCTTGTCTGGCCATCTGGGAATCGCACACACTATGCACATCAGTTGGCCTAGAATTTCTATTGTCCCAACTTCACCCAGCAGGTGATGAGTATTGCAGGTCTTGTCACTGTTGCCAAGAAATAGGAAGGCGGGCAAGAAAACCCAAGCCGCCCTGATTCCATTGCCCATAGGTGGAGGAGCCATTCCAGAGGGTGGAATGGATATTGTGGGGCCTTTAACACCCCCAGTTCCTCAGGGAAGAGATCTAACCCTGACTATGGTGGATTATGCCACCCGTACCCAGAGGCAGTCGCCCTATCCTCACTGAGGACAGACAAAGTGGCAAATGCCTTACTTGTGATTTTCTTCCGTGTTGGGTTTCTGCAGGAGATTATCACTGATTGAGGGATTCCTTCATGTCAGACCTGATGAAATGTTTTGGGAGAAGTGTGGGTGGTGCAGAGATGCATGACACCATATCACCCACAAGCCAATGGGCTTGTGGAAAAATTAATGAACCCAAGTCAATGCTCCAGGCATTTTGCTGAACAGCATGGGAGGACTGGGCAAAATACCTTCCCCACCTGTTTGCATACAGGGAGGTGCCCCAAGAGTCAACAGAATTTTGCCCTTGCAACTCTTATATGGACGCTGGGCACGTGGCCCCTAGACTTGATCCGGAGGACTGGGAAGGCAAGCATGCCACCCAGGGAACTCCCATTGTGGATTACGTCCTTACCCCGGACAAGATCCAGGAAGTAAGGGAGGTTTTAGCAAACTTTGCCCCATTGTTTAGCTCCAAGCCTGGACTAACCCCTAGCGACTCACGATGTGGAGACAGAGACACAGACGTCCATAAGGCGGACAGCATATCGGGTGTCAGGAGGCTGTCTAAAAGGACATTAGAGGAAGTGGAGGAGATGCTGGATTTAGGGGTAATCCAGAGATCCCACAGCCCCTGGGCCTCACCCGTAGTCCTTGTGCCCAAGCTCTACTCATTTCTGTGTGGACTATCATAGACTGAATGCAGTCACAAGTCAGTCGCCCACCTGATGCCACGGACGGATGAACTCCCGGACAAGTTGGGAGGGGCTACTACCTACTCCATAACCATTGACCTGACCAAGGGGTATTGGCAGGTAGAGTTGACAGACAGAGCTAGGGAGAGGTCAGCCTTCATCACTCCAATAGGCTCATTTGAACTTAAAGTAATGTCTTTCAGAATGAAGAACGCCCGCCACTTTCCAAAGGTTGATGAACCAGGTGTTAAGTGGTGCTGAGGAGTATGTCATGCATGCACCTGGATGACATTGCCATCTTTAGTGCCAGCTGGGAAGAACACCTGTCCCACCTTAGGGAAGTGCTGGGCAGGATACAGAAGGCCGGGCTCACTGTTAAAGCAGAGAAGTGCCAGGTGGTCATGGGAGAGGTGGCATACCTCAGGCATGTAGTAGGCCAGGGACAGCTCTGTCCTAACCAAATAAAAATAGAGGTAATCCAGGCATGGCCCAGACCAGAAACGCAGAAGCAGGTCAGGGAGTTTTCTAGGGACAGCAGGCTACTATAGGAAATTTGTACCCAATTACAGTGCCCTGGCTGCCCCTTTATCTGACCTGATAAAGAAAAGGATGCCAAAGAAAATTACCTGGGGCCAACCTGTGAAGAAGCCTTTACCAGATTGAAGGAGATACTGTGCAGTGCCCTGTTTTGACAAGTTCAAGACTATAGCAGACCCTTTATAGTTCAGACTGACACCTCAGATGTGGGTATTGGGGCAGTACTGAGTCAGACATCCAGCCAAAGGGAAAGAACACCTGTGAGTGTATCTGAGTAACATGTTACTTCCCAGGGAGCAGGCATACTCCACTGTGGAAAAGGAGTGTCTTGCCATAGTGTGGGCCTAAAGAAGTTGAGCCATACTTGTATGGGATGCATTTTGTGGTACAGACTGACCTACAACCCCTGTTTGGTAGAAGCAGATGGGAAAAACAATGGTAGATTGCTAAGATGGAGTTTTGCTTTGCAAGGGTATGACATGACAATTCTACATAGGGCTGGAGCAGAAAATCAGAACTCAGATGGGTTGTCTCAATCATGAAGAGTGAACTGATTTGGGAAGCTTATTCCATGCAGGGATAGAGCCTCCAAATTCACTCTAGGTAGGGAGGATTGTGACGCTTTGGACAGCTGGTTCTGATTAATCTATGCTTTTTGTAATATAAAATGTGTTATTGAGTGTCTCTCATGAGACATGCTGAGACAGCCTGTGGGTTACCACCCCCTAGGTTTCAGCTAAAAGATAAAAGCCAGGAGATAATTAAAGGCTAGAAGAGACCTAAATTAAGGATCTCCTGTTTATCTAGCTTAATTGTAGTTGCCAGCTGCTAGGATAGAACTCATAAACTTTATGACGTTTAGAGGAAGAAACCAGGTTATGTCACTTAGGTGCAAAGTCATAAATGTTCCTTTGATGTCTGTAAAGAGCAGGATGCTGCCATGGATGAAAGAAAGAACTTGAAAATTACAGATTTGATTGGGAAGTCATGTGGGGACATGAGTTTTGCTGATGTCACCTATTAATTTACCTCCTGCTTGATAAGACATCCTGATTGTATAATTTTTAATAAACAGAGGAGGAGCTGGGTGACATCATGGAGAAGGCAGGGTCAAGACAGTTTTTTAATTATATTATAACTGACCTTCAGACAACACACATGTTTGGACTCTGAAGCTACAACATCTTTCAGCACTGTTACAATATAAGAATACATTAGCTAGGCAAGTCTAAGTGTATGGTTGGTAGGAAATTGCACTTTTAAACCTGTTTTTTAAGTGATTGTAATGTTTTTGTGATATATTGTTCTGTGTTTTACATTTTATCCATTTTAAGTAAACATCTCATTTTAAAGAGACTATTTGGTGTGCCTGTGAAATTTTTTTTGACAAGTGAAGCATATATGGTTAAAGTTGACACTGTGCAAAAGCTTACTGACTTACCAAACCGGGAAAAGGTAAGAGTTTATTCTGAGGTCTTTCATAGAGTTTTTAGGGTTCATTTTGTACACCTGGTTAGGTGCCCGTAGAGCAAAGATGTCTGTCCCCAAGAGCAAGAATTATCTGAGCCTGTACATTGGGTCACGCTAGCAAGAGGTTCACAGTTTGAATCCCTCCAGAACTTGAGACAAAAGGTTGATTCGAACCCACAAAACAGACAGGAGGGTTACCCTGTTTCTGTTCCTGTTCACAATACTGCACTCAGAGATTGGCACTGTGGGAGTAGAGGGCCTGACCTGCTTGAGTGGAGTTGTGACACCAAGTATATCACCACACTAGACCTGACTAAAGGTTATTGGCAGATACCTTTGGAGACAAGATAGGGAGAAAACAGCTTTTAGTACTCCAATAGGACTGTTTGAATTCACTACAATGCCTTTTGGCTTACATGGGGCCCCCGCTACCTTCCAGAGATTCATGGATTGCATTCTAGCCACACATAATGGGTACTGCTCTGCATATTTAGATGATGCGGTCATTTACAGTCCTAACTGGACCACTCACCTAGCTCAATTAACAAAGGTGATAGAATCCA
Source organism: Neoceratodus forsteri (assembly GCA_016271365.2). Taxonomy (NCBI): domain Eukaryota; kingdom Metazoa; phylum Chordata; order Ceratodontiformes; family Ceratodontidae; genus Neoceratodus; species Neoceratodus forsteri. The sequence goes on from CM028132.1 coordinate 613,093,790, forward strand.
TTAGAGGGCAGGATTAACCATAAACCCCCAAAATGCTCCACTACCACGACGGAAACATGCTACTTGGGTTTTGTACTAGGAAATGGGCAAGTTAAATCCGAAATTGACAAACTGGAGGCTGTGGCCAAATGTCCCACGCAGACAAGAAAGCATGTCAGATCATTTCTTGGGTTGGCAGGTTACTATCGATGTTTTATCCTGAATATTTCTTCAATAGCTACCCCTTAACTGATCTCACAAAAGAGGTGTAAGAATAAGGCGGAATGGACTGCTCATCGTCAAGAAGCCCTTCAGGCTATTAAAGGTGCCCTATGCTCATCCCCAGTTTTAGAAAGTCCCGACTTTGATAAAGTGTTTAAGGTTCACCCAGATGCCTCTGAGACAGGGATAGGAGCAGCTTTGAGCCAGACCACAGATGGAAAGGAACACCCTATATTATACATATCAAGGAAACTACACAAAGGGAACAGAAATATTCCACCATCGAAAAAGAGGCATTAGCAGCAAAATGGGCCATAGAATCCTTAAAGTTCTATTTATGGGGTGCTAAATTTAACCTAGTCACTGACCACAATCCTTTATGTTGGACACAGTCCATGAAGGACAAAAACAGCCAAATAATGAGGTGGTACCTGGCCTTACAGCTATATAGTTTTGAGGAATGGCATAGGTCCGTACAGCACACAAAAATGCAGACTTCCTGTCTCGACATGGAGCAATGGATGATACTCCATGGGAATGTTGATTAAAGATATATACATTGTGATATTAAAACCCTAGGTATGTTTTGTATGAAAGAATAATGTATTACTTGTATAGTAAGTAAGAACGCATTCTTTCTTATGTTTTATTAAGGGACCCTGGGGTGGAGCTTCATAGTGGGTGGGAGGAAGCTCCAACTAACCCCCCACCTTGTGGTGGGGACATTTGGAGGTTGACAAACCAGTCTAAAGAGAATACTGGTTTGTTTTTGAAGAGGAGGTGTTTGAGAAAGTGTCCTACACTCCCTGAGTGGGATATTCAGATCAAGGCCAGACTGTGGCGCAAGTCTGGGTTCAGCGCACTGGGATGTGCCAGGGCGCTGACAGGGTGATATTCAATGGTGCTGCATCATGGCTGAGCACCACTGAATATCGCCCATGGCTACTCAGAGTGCATGGCACAGTAGCACTGCACCAGTGCAAGTAGCCAGAGAGGAGCAGGGGGATGCGCTTAGTGCAAGTGCCGTTGTGTAGGTGCATTGACCGTGATATTCAGCGGTGGATATCAAAGGGCCATAATGCATGCAAGGTGCAAATGGGCAATTTGTATGTCATTATGGCCCCTTTGCATGCAGGTGCACCAATCCCTGTGACTTGTGCCTGGCGCCCTGCCAGGCAGCAGCCGTCAGGGGACCGACGCCCCTGCCCCTCACCAGCAACGTCGCTCCAATGCCCGATCGGAGCTGTAATAATAAACAACTCCCTGGTGGTCCAGTGGACCTATTTCCTGCCCAATCATGGGCTGTAATACTAAATAAACTCCTGGTGGTCCAGTGGACCTATCACCTTGCCCGATCATGGGCTATAATACTAAATAAACTCCCTGGTGGTCCTGTGGACCTAGCTCCTGCCTGATCGCAGGCATGCGATTTTCAATTATCCTCGTGGTCCAGCGGTACTGCATTCCCTCCTGCAACCCGCCCACTCATTCCCACCATCCTGTTCTCCCCTGGTTAGCGGTGAGTGGCAGCACCCCACCGCAGCTGCCCGCCGCCGTCGACTGACAGCGCACAGTATGGCTGTACGCCCATTGGTCCACAGCGTCAATAATGTGTGCAGACCGCATTGTACTACAGAGTCCTGATATGTGAATGGATCCATTCACATATTGGGACTGTATAGTACGGTTTGGTCTGCATGCCCATTGGCCTCCACTCGGACAATGGGCGACAGCCGCATTGTACACTGTCAGTTGGTGGGTGGCTGGGCTGCTTGCAGGTGGGTGCTGCCACCCACCACTAATCGGGAAGGGAGCGGAGTGGCGAGAATGAGTGGGCAGGTTGGGAGGGGGGTATGGGTACCGCTGGACCACCAGGGATAATTGAAGATATGCATGACCGCGATCAGGCAGGGAGATAGGTCCACTGGATCACCAAGGAATCTATTCTTAACACAGCCCACGATTGGGCATGGGGCATACATCACCGGATGGTGCCGCCAGAGCTCGGTGGCCACCCACAGCTGGCAGCTGCCATGTTGCACCCAGCATTACGACAGCTCACCTGTGGGTGGCCAGCTGTTGCGCCTTCATTTTTGCATAACTGTGTGCGGGCGCATGTAGGGTTCGCCTTGCTTATTCTCAGCACATCCTGGGCTGAATATCGGATGTGCAGGATATGCATGGGCACGCCCCTTACTTCCGCGCTCAAGATATGTTACCAATGCCCCAGCGCGATCGATTTGTGCTGTGCATTCCCCAGTGAATATCGCTACCGAGCACATCAGTGGGTTCCGTGATGGTTTAACTCTGTTGTGCCATGCACAACCCATTTGAATATCCCGTCCCTATGTCTAAACAAATGTACTAACTGATGAACCTTTTCTGTCTTCACCTCTAAAAACTTCTGTAGCACTGTCGCATTCCCCTTTATATTCTTATTAACCTATTTTCCTTATCTAGGTTACTCTAGATAAGGCTACACTATCTGCCATATATATATATATATATATATATATATATATATATATGGCAGATAGTGTAGCCTTATCCTAGGTGGCCTACCAAGATAAAGGAAAATAGGTTAGAAAATAAGAGTAGAAAAGAAAAGAGATTTAGGAAAAGTGTGTGTGTATATGTATATGTATATATATATATATATATATATATATATATATATATATAATTATGTATATATATATATATATATATATATATAATTATGTATATATATATATATATATAAAATTTTCCTAAATCTCTTTTTTCATTTTTCTACTCCTCTTGGTTCATCTAGTTAACCTCCCCTTTTTTTTCAAATAAATGAAGGTATAAGACTGTACAGTATACTAAAATGTTAGATTATTAGACATTGTCCGGTACAATACAGGAAGCGAGCAGAATGATGTATCATGCTTGTGTAACCCCGAGGTGGAGCTATCCCTTAGGCTACTACCCTTGCCTACATGGCTACTAACAGGTTAAGGGGCCTGAGTTCTAAAATGGGTGCCTCCACCAAAGGTCTGGGTTGGTTGTGGTTAGTCTAACCAGGTCAGAGCCCTCTGGGACACTGTGACCCCTTTTTCTCCCACTAGTGACCCACACATTACACAACAGTGACTTTCCAAATACCCCAGATATGTAATCCACATACACTTTTACTTGGCACTTACCCCCAGGACTGGTTCCTTCAGCTTGGCTCTGGGGACCCTGTAAAACAAGGTGATGCAGTACAACAGCAATAATGCAATACCTTTAGCATAAACTGACACCACTGTCAATGTAAATTTGCAGAAACAAACACATCTGATTTATTCAGGGAGCTGTAACAAGGAGTGGGAAATCAGGTTAATTGGTTTAAATACAATAATGATCACAGCACTGTGCATGCACTTATAGAGTCCCACTCAGTCACATTCTCTGGGTACCCAGGATGGAGAAAGGGCTGGTCAGGTCTGGTGCAGCTGGTTGCGGCCCTGTGATGGAAGAAGAACATGCACACACAATTTGTAATCCAGAGCCAGATGGCTCAGTTGTGGAAAAGAAAAGCACAAGCAAACAGATGACACACTTTGATAAAATAAAGTTGCAGAGCTACCCTGATAATTACTCACGATACTCAGGCTAAACACAGGAGGATGATGGATGAACTCTGTGGATTGCCAGAGGAAGCTTGGCCCTCAACGAGGGATCTTTCTGTGCAGCAAGGTAGTGAGGCAGGATCCTTGTGGCAGGGCTTCATCTGCATCAGGCAGCACGGATTCGTGTCCAATTCTGGCTGGGGAAAACTACTCCAGCACTAGCACACAGTTTACAGCAAATGGAAAACCAGATTGCGATCCCCTTCCAGCACACAGCACATTTATATGTAAAAGAAAGTTTACTGTACCAGGCAGGTGACTCCTCGGTCCCAATCTCAAAAATCACTGCAATTACCCAGGAGCACTACGGTAGCTAACGTCCTGACAGGCGATCGCTTTCAGCAGAATCGCAGTCTTCTACAGGGTAAGCCTGGTCTCACAACAGCAGCAGCTTGCTTTTCCTTCACAAACTTCGGATTCAGTCAGAAAACATCCTCTTCTCCTCTCAGGGCAGATAGCAGGCTAGTGGGCCAGGGATCAGGCCTTCCATGGTTCTCCCATGTGAACTATGGCGCTAACAGCCGCTAAGCGCACACAGAGCTCCTTCTCTCTCTAGCTCCCCAGCTTGAATCTGGCTTGCAGTAGACAGCTCAGGGCTTTCACTCAGATCCAAAAGGTTCGGTTGGTCAGTTCAGATGTCAATCACAGCAGGGTCCCTCTATAGGTGCAAAAGGCACCAACAGTTCAGAAACTACAACTCCCAGAGGCACCTTCCATTCAGCCCCCTTTCAACAGGTTCCAGATGAGAGTCCCAGTCCCATTGGTCCAATTCAGCAGTCTGGGACCAAAATGGTGAAGCAGATCAGAAACAGTTCATGCTGCAAGAGAAGCAGGTTAGGCAAACTACATTTTCATTACTCTACTAACAGGTCACCAATAATTAGATAAATCTTTCAAGAGTGCTCACTCTGCCCACTTAGTAACTGCAGAAATGGAGCACTTAGCAGGAACCGGACAGGACTTGGGCACAGAAACACCCCGTCCCCATTCAAACTAATTATGACTGCAGGCTGGCAGCCCTTAAAGAGATAGTACATGGAGGCTTTAAAGCACTCACTGGCATTACATCCAAACGGCTTCAACGAACACCATCAGACTGAGAGCAATTAGGCAAGCTCTGGGAAGACTTTCAGGAACTCCAATTTGTAGGGGGTTACAGTTGCTTTATGATGATTTATGATCAGAGACCTTGATGGAAGCCACTGTAAAAATGCTGGGCATGCTCTGATTTGCAGCTGCCAGAGATAGAGAAAATGTTAGAATATTTAATAAAATTGTTTAGGTCTTTATATGAGAATATCCCCTTTGGTCTCTCATTTCAACTCCTAAAGCACCGTGAGATGAGGAGCTGAAATTACCAAAGGACAGTATAAGAAGAGGCAGTGCAGCATAAGGAAATATCAGCCGCCAGTCAGTCAGTAAAGTGAAGCGTTTCCTCTTTTTGCAAGTTGTGCTGCAGGCAACTCATGCAAGAAGGGAGCCTTCTGTTCTTAGCTCCTCAGTATGCTGTAAAAGACTGCTACAGGTAAATCATGCTCCAGTGAGCATACATGCAGTCTGGAGCCAGAATGGAGAAATGACCAGATAGAAGTGACAGCAACCTGAAAATAAATGCCTTGCTGTTTGGCTGTTTTCAAGCCTTCGCTCTTACTGTACTGAGAGCACTACAAGATCTACTGATTCCGGAGACTAGAAAGAGCTGTAATGACTCAGGAGAGTACTATCAGACTACAAATGAAATAAAATGCATTAGTTACCAGCACATGCTTTAGGTTAATGGTCTGAAACATGTAGGGAACAGTTAGCATTATTAGTAGTCCAGTACCCTCACTTTTATATGGCTTGACTCTGTATCTGAGTTTATCATGAGCCACTCTGTTTGGTGGTCACTTGTTCCCAAATGGCTACCCACTTCTAGAAATGAGATCTTCTCACTGTCCCCATTTGAGAGTACGAGGTCTAAGATTGCTTCCTCATGAGTGGGTTCCAAAACTAGCTGTCTGGAGGCATGCCACCTGTAGGGTATCAAGAATGGCCCTGCTCTTGGATGTGGCTGTAGCAAAGGTGCTCCAGTTAACATCTGGCATTTTCAGGTCCCCATCAACAGTATCTCCCCTTTCTCTGCCATCCTAAGGATGCCTTCTATCATATCCTTGCCCATTCCCTCCCCTGACATGAGGGTCTGTATCTAACCCCTGTGCAGATTGTGGTGTCATTCCCAGTCTCTAAGGTGCACAGTGCCTCTCTCCTCCCTGTTTACTCTTTTGTTCTGTTGCTTTTATCCCTTCCTTTACATAGAGAGCTCTCCTCCCCTCTTCTATGCTCCCTGTCTCTCCTGTAGGTTGTTGTACCCTGGTATGTTAACATCCCAGTCATGGTTCTCTAGTACCATGTTTCTGTGACTGCTACGACATATCTAGGCATCCTCTCCCATCAAGGCCACCAGTTCACAGAGCTTGTTGCCCAGACTATGGGCATTGGTACTCATTACCCTCCATTTCTTGATGGCCTTCACCTCTTTGCCCCATCTCTGTCCTTATTGCCTTTGTCATTTCTCCATTTACCCTTACCTTCTCCCTATCGACATCTCTATCTTGGTGTTTACCTCACTTACTACCCTGATTTTTTGTTTGGGGGCTAGGATTTCCCTGTTCCTTTCCAGTGCCTCCCCTTGGCTAGTTTAAATGCTTGCCAATGAAGCATTTAAACCTATCACCTAGGATCCTGGTTCCCTCTGGACAGATGCAGACCATCACACCAGTATAGGCCTGCATCACTCCAGGTGGACCTCCAGTCCCCAATGAAGCCAAATCCCTGAGCTCTGCACCAGTTTTCAACCACTGATTGAATCCCATGGTGTGGAGCACCCTAACCTCACCCATGCCATAGACAGACAGCACCTCCGAGAAAGGTTACGTGTGTACTGCTTCTAAGGCCCCTTCCAAACTCCACAAACTTTTTCTACAGTGCTCTGATCCTTTCTCAGCCAGGTCATTTTGTCCCAAGGTGGACAACGACATCCAGCTTCCTCCCCCATGCAGCTGCTCCAGCGATCCTAAGGATTTGCTCCCTGTTCCTCCAAGACATGGTGCCAGGCAGGCACCTTACCTCCTTTCCCTTCCTCCTTCAGTTCTACACCCCTAACAATGGAGTCCCCCACCAGAGTCGCTCTTCCCCCAGTGGGGTCCCATGCCATCCTCCTGTGGGTCTCCACTGAGGAGGTTCCCAGCATCCTCCTTGGTCTCCACTGTGGGTGTCTCCATAGAGGAACCACACTTTGCCAGAACGGCATATAATAATAATAATATTAATTTTTATTTATAATGCACCTTTCAGTTGTCAAAGGCCATACATAAATAACAGATTAAAACAGTTAAAATCATTAAAAAGATTCAGCTAGATCAGGACAATTAATTTAGCCAATATCCTGAAATGCAGTTTCCCACAAAAGGTCTTCAAACCTCTCTTGAAACCCTCCACAGAGGTGCACTCCCGAACTGATGGGATAGAGAGTTCTAAAGGGTGGGGCCACATACGAAAAAGCCCAAGCGCCTGAGGATTTCAAATTCATCCTTGGAACCTCTAGCAACCCCTCATTGGCTGAGCGGATCAGAGTGATAAGGAACCAGAAGTTCTTTCAGATAGACTGGGCCCAGTTCATGTAGGGCTCTGAAAGTCAGCAATCCAACTTTAAAAGTGATCCATACGATGGCAGCCAGTGCAGTTCACACAGCACTGGAGTAATGTGACAGGATCTACTAGAACCTGTCAAAATCCGGGCTGCAGCATTCTGCACTAGCTGCAGGTGACATATTTCAACCCCAGAAAGCCCTAGATAAAGGGAGTTGCAATAATCCAAATGCAAGGACATGAAGGCATGCACTAAATTTGGCAGGTCGCAGACAGAACAAGATGCGAATCCTGGCAATGTTCCTAAAGATAATAAAAAGGAAGTCTTGACAACTGCGACATCTGCGAGAATGCAGTGTCATCCTATCGTCAAAAGAACTACTCCCAGGTTCGCACCCATTCAGAGGTCAGGAGAAAACGCCTTCAAGAAAAATTCCAGAAGGCGCACTCATCACCCAACCTCCTTATCTGTCGACTCGGGTCCACAACCAGTACCTCAGTCTTATCAGAGTTCAACCTCAGCCAGCTAGAATTCATCCACCCTCGGATTTCTCTTAGACAGCTATTAAAGACTGAGAGAGTTCCCTCCTGGTCAGGGGCAAAGAAAGGTAGAGCTGGGTATCATCTGCATAACAGTGAAACCTCAGCCCATACCTCCTTACAATGTCTCCAATGGGTAGCATATACACATAAATAACATGGTGACAATACTGAACCTGAGGCACCCCACCACGACAAAGCCGTTGAATTCGATGAAAAAAACCTGGACACAACTCTTTGTGATCTCCCAGAGAGAAATGATGGAACCATCTTAAGACGTTCGGATATTCCATTTAAGCAGCCTTGTAAGCCTTCTATCAACACCCATGTGGGTCTACGTGTCAAACGCTGAAGAAAGGTCGAGAGAACCAAAATGGAATGACTCTTCCGATCTCTGACCATCAAGAGATCATTGAGCACCTGAACCAGCGCTGTCTCGGTACTATGTCTTTCACGAAAACCGGACTGAAGGGTTCATAGACATCATGGATAGTCAAATGGTCCTCAGTTGTGCAGCCACTACTTTCTCCAATCACCTTCCCAACAAAGGGAAGGTTACAGATAGGTCTGTAGTTTTCGAGACAGTCCAGGGTCCATGGTAGCTTTCTTCAAGAGGGTGTCACCACCGCTCTCTCAGGGAGCTAGAAACTCACCAGATTCAAGGAGCACCTGACTATCTGAACAAGGACTGGACCGATGATGTCAATACAACCCAACATTAGGGAGGTCGGTCCAGGTCCAAACTACAGCACGTAGGGCTGAATAAACTGGATGATCCTCATACATCCATGAACTCCAGTCTGACTGAAGGAACTCCAGGAAAACTGAAGCACCATGATCTCACACGGAGGTAGGGAAGAAGGTTTCTGTAGAGAGGACAGAGCTGGGACCCTGTAGGGATTGGGGCGGTTCCGGTGGCCTGGGTAAAGGTCCCCTTTGATGGTGTTCCACCAACTATTAAATAATGCCCCAACCTCAGCTAAGGGGAATGACAGGGCCTGGCTGAGGAACTGACACGATAGGGGTGGGCATTAGGGCCCCAGTGTTATGCCCTGCTGGATGACCCCCTCTGCTTTATCAGGCAATGGTGGAGCAACATCTTCAGCATTGGGGCCCTGATGCCTGGTCATCAGGTTCCCAAGGTGGAGGTGAGGGCGGTGGAGTTGGACCTCTGTCTGAGATCCATGGAGGCAGGTGTCTAGTCATCTGCAGAATGGCCTGTCACCAGGTCGTCTTTTGGATGTGGGGAGACAGGGGTTGGCTTTTAGGGGTGGTGTCCGGTCTGGCTCAGTGTTGGAGCTGGAGGGCTTAGAGGCCTGGCATTGTTCAAGTTTCAGATGACGTTTTGGGAGAAGGCGAATGATGCTTCCTGTGGCATTCATGCTCCTGGAGCCTGCTAGTATCGTCTTACCCCTTGAGCTTGTCAGACAACCCCAGAGTCAAGGCCAAGGCCTTGCAGATGACAGGTTCTGACCTGTTGCATGAGCGAGGAAGATGCCTGTCCTACTGACTTAGACTCTAGCATAAGCTTGAGGGGTCAAATAGCCAGGGACACAGGGGCTTCAGACAGCCTGTCCCCAGAAGCTGAGGGACTGGGACCAGGCAGGAGGCTTCTTGGGGGTACCCAGGAAAAGCTAGGAAATTGGAGGGACTGAACCTAACCTGGCATCAGAGGTTGAGGTCTTAGCAGAATTGTGCGCGGATCTAGGATCTGATTGGGATCTGGCTCTATCCTTGACCTATGATGATGTTTCCTGCTTGATTTCTTCTCTCTGGGAAGGAATCCTGACTGAAGAGGAAGATGAGCTATGTCCTGAATGAGGTTTTGCATGGCAGCCACTTGTTTGAGTAGGAACATCTTGAGGGTATTCAAGTGGTGGATTCTGGTCCTCCTGTTGCATCTCTGGCAGTATGGGCAGTTGTCCGAGTTCTGGTCCAGGCCCAAGCAGATAATGCAGGCTGAGTTGCCATCCCGGTCGGGATCTGCTTACCGCATCTGCACTTTGATTTCCACCGCTCAGACAAGGAGGAAGACTGAGAAGACATGCACAGGAAACAAGTCGATGTTGGAAACTTGACAAGAAATACTGCATGAAGCATGAAAAATGGCAGTCAACTGGAGTAAGAGACATTTACAGAGCCAAAACACTAATGGTCGATGGCTGGAAAAGAACTGAGAGTGGTACTGGGGACTGCCCCTTTATACCATATATGATGTCAGGGTGGGGCCAGCTTCAGAAGCTGGGCAGTCCTCACCTTGGACTGCTAGCTAGAAACTTTTCCATGGGGTCTTAGTGCCTGGCAGTATAGTCTTAATGGTGTTATCTGCTGCAAGGCTCCACCTCAAAGTAGGATATTACAATACTGGATGTCAGGCGGCAGAGCTTGCAATGTCGACTCGGGTGACCCCGATGTCAATGGGCCTTTGCCAGCCATGGGAGATCTGGAAGAATTCACTGCAGAGCCAGCCTGGAAGAAGTTGAGGCCTGAGGTAGCAGGAGGGTTGAGCGAAAGCAGTTAATGGTGCTACCTATGGTCATTGCTGGGAAAACCAGAGACCAGGAGGCACCTGATGAAATGGTCCTTCCTGCATTCCTTCTCCCAGTGGGCATGTTTTTCCTTAAGATTTCTCCTGGGCCTTGGAGGTGGGAGGCTGAAGATGTCTGGAAATGTGATAGAGCTCTGCCCAGAGCTTTCTCTCATTCTGATGACCTGTTGCTCTAGCAGGAAGGTGAACAGGAGCTTTCTGGCGGTGTCGCTGGGTGGCTTGGTAATTTCTGGCAGATCTCAGGCCTTAATGTCACAAGCTCGGGCCAAGACAGCAAACACAGACATCATGCTTGTCACTGGAATAGATTTGCTACCACAACCACAGTAGTGAAAGAGTTAATCAGGTTCTTGTATTCTTGATACTACTATGACTGACAGTAATCACTTTAAAATAAAGTGATAGCTACTAGGAAAACAAAACAAAAAAAAATTTGAAAATGTTTGAAAAGCTTTTGACAGTCGACTGAACGAAGAAATCTCCATGGAGTCTTTGCGAGTATAGTCGACTGCATGAAAAAGAGGAGGCTGCTGCCGGTGCCTATATCCTCAAGAACATCTGTGTCCGACATCATCATGGGTGATCCCTAGTAAAGTGCTACAGAAAAGTTTCTGTGTGGTCCTAGTGCCTGATGGCATATAGTTCTACAGGTGTGGCCTGATGAAAGAGATATCATCGAAGATCTATAGAGTGTCCCCAAAGTCTCCATTCTTGGATCTCTGTTATTTTCATTATTTATTAATGATATGTCCAAAATTGTGGGCAGGGGCCAAGATGTAACTATATACTGATGATGTCATTTTTTTTTAATAAAGCTCAAATGATGTTGACCAGATAAACCTGGATCTCAATGCTGATTTCAGGATATTAGAACAATAGGCAACATATAAACTTGTCATATGGATTGGACTTCCGGCATGGCTTTGCTTAGTAGCTAAACGGCGTGCTTGAGCCAATTTGCCAGCAAACCCTTCTAATTTCACATAAAAGCAGTATAAACTAATCAAATGGTGTCAGGAGGTTACAAAAAGGACAGAGGAGTTGAAACAGATCCCAACAGGTGAGGAGAAAAAGACAAGAATCAGACAAGCTTCTCCGTCTCAGGGCCTTGTTACCTCTCGAATGCAAAATCACTCCAGACCTACGATACAGAAGCGAGGTGGGAACAACTCTCTAGAAATCGTTTTGAATCACTAATGAAAGAGCTAAAAGAAATGCCCACAGAAAATAAGTTAGAATTTAAACAACTTAACGGAAGTTCTCCTAAGTGGAAAACCGATCATTAGAAGCGAAGGAGCGGATTCTACCAATGAAGATGGTCTCCAGCACTTGGGGTGAATGGTATCTGCCCTGTGTGCATACTATAGCCACTGAATGAAAATGTCTCGACCTGGAAAGCAGATCGCGATGAGAAAATCTTCAGCTCTACAGTCTTCAGGAAGGAGCAGAAGAAGGGAGATGGTAGACTTCATATCTGACTTACTCAGAGATGTGCTTAACCTGCCTCAGGATACAAAATCAAGATAGAAAGAGCTCATAGAGCTCTCATACCAAAACAAAGACCAGAAAGTGAGGCCACAATCAATAATAATAAAATTTCATAGTTTCAGAACAAAGGGCGACATCCTAAAAAGAGCATGGCAACAAAAGAAGTAAAAGTACCTGAGTTGCAGTCTTTTTTTGACTAGACTACCCTCCAGATATACAGAAACAGAGACAAGAATATTTCCCTTTAATTAAAGTCTTTCACTCCCAAAACCTCACATTCAAATGCCCTTCCCAGCCAGGATGAGTGTCTTCTGGAAAGAGGCACTGAAATTTACATACACACAGAGGCGGCAAGGGAAGCTGCGGTAAAGAGAGGCCTGGAGGTTCCTGAACTCCCAAGAGCTTCTAATCTGAAGCGAAGAGAGCAAGACCAAGACTGGCAAGCAACTCCAGTGAAAAACAAAAATACCAATATTTTACACTAGCTCTGACAACATTAAGTACCTGCAAGATCTTCTTAAGCGGTTGCCTGGAATTTTGGAGCATGATTTACAGCAGATGGAGGCTGTTTATCCACTAGTTTTAGGGACTTGTCCTTTCAACGCCTTGGTTGGACCCTCTAGGAACTTTTGTTCTCTGAATGGATTGCCTTGCACCCCCAGGTCTGACTTTGCCACTTACATCAGGCATCTCTGGTAGGAGCTATTTGCACTGCGGGAAAGACAACCTTCAAGCAACTGACCTCCAAAGTGGTCATACAGCAGCTGAATCCGAACTACCCTAAACAAATTATCTTGGACTTGCCTGCAACTCTTTCTATATACTATGGAATAGATGCAACTTTCAGGACATTTCACTGCAAGTACAATTTGTAATTTTAATGATTAGAGGACTGAATTATGCTCTGTGTGACTATGGATTAGACAATCTATATTAAACAAAAGTGATTTATTGCCTGTGTGGCTGCAGAGGTGGGGGAGAGGATGGGGCGAGGCCACTGACCTTGCTGGGGAGAAAGACTGATTAGTTAGTTCCTCCCCACAGTGGTCTAAGGGTGTCTGGAGCCTTGGGAAAGATGTGGGGTATTTTAATGGAGGGATACAGCTCCATAAGATAACCATTAATTAGCCCCTCCCATATTACAGTCTTTTCTCCCATCACTACCTAACTCATTTTTTTTACTTTAAGGCAGATCGGCTCGTTGGCAAAATTTCTACTTTGCCAAAATAATTGGGTCTAACACCAACCTGACCCAGGAAGAGATCCTCCAATATAGGAGGAACTACCTCTCTTCAGCCGCCTTTTACCAACTTGGTGGGTAAAGAGGTATTTTTGTACAATAGACCTCCTACCTTGGAAGTGCAATGGTGTAAATAAGTTAAATGCCCTGTTGGCAGTTACCTATTCTTATTTTTTGTGTCTGTTTGTTTATGTTTAATTTATAGCAGAAGGAAACAAAGATATCGATGTAATCTAAACTGTGATGCAACTTTGTTTTTTCAGAGGTGTTAAGAACAGATTTCACAAATGTTGGGGTATATAATTACTGTTTAACATATTTAGCCCAAAATGACCTACACACTAAGTACATATAATGTAGCATGGACTCACGAGTCAATCAAGCTCTCTAAGTTTCTGTCCTCACTAAGCATCTGTATACTTTCCCCAACACAGATTTTCCCAGTTACAGATCCTTTTCCTAAGGTTAACACAGTGGGGGAAGAATGTTAATTTGTGGAGAGATTTCAACTTAAATCTCAGCCTTTTCTCTGAGCAGGGCAACAATAGACTTAAACCTGATAAGAGAACTAGAGAACTTGCCAGATTGCTTAAAGAGCTGGGCATTGTAGACACGTGGAAATATCTTATTGGCACAAGTAAACACTGTACTTTTTTTTCTCCCAGGCCCATCAGAGCTATTCGACCCTGGACTATTTCTTTATGTCTCAAGAACATATACAAATGTGCACAAAAACTTGGACTGGAGACTTTTGTCTTATCAGACCATGCCCCAGTTTACCTAAAAATTTCAATTAACAATTTTCAGAAAAGCACGATTTGTTAAACTAAATGTATCCTTATTGAGAGACAAAGAGACAATCCAGGAAATGCAGGATCTTATGAAACAATCCTACTCGAAATGATATTCCTGAGCCATCCATATCTATACTACGGGATACCCTTAAAGCTATTTGTAGAGGAAATTTTATTGAAATAGCTACGAAAAAAGAAAATTAGGAAAAATGAGATTAATTATTACAAATACAAACTTGAGAAGAACAACAAAAAACCTCCCACGAGCTTACTAAAAAGCTAAAACCCTGAAACAAGAACTTAATACCCTCTTAGACTACAATGTTGAGCAAAAGCTCATTTACCTGAGACAAAATATTATGAAGGAGGACCCGAGCCCTAAGGTTACTGGCAGCGGATTAAGAACCCAATGGGCCAGAGCCCAAATAACTGTCTTAGAATCTCCCCACAAACCCAATTTAACATTCAATAACCCGAATTTCAAATATTTTTAATACTACTCACAGCTCTATGCTGAACCCCAATGCCTCCCGACCACCCAAAGAAATGATTTTTAACTTCCCTAAATTTACAACATTGACCAAAACTTTGGCTAGGACCTTAGTGACCTCAATAACTACCAAGAGGTTCTCTCAGAAATTAGTGCAATAAACATTAATAAATGCTCCGAAATTACGGCCTTCCAGGGAATTTTATAAAACATTTAAACAGGACCTATCCCTATACTTCTTAGACTTTTCACTACATTGGCCTCATCAGAATCCCCAATTCTCCCATCCTGGCATTTTGTAATAATTTCAGTGATCCCCAAGCCTGGAAAACACCCTTCCTGCCTGGTTTCTACCCCCTATATAAATTCTAAATAATGACTATAAAATAATGGCTGCAATACTTGCCCGTAGACTTAAATCCATTGCTCCACTCATCATTCACCAAGGTCAAAGTGGCTTTATTCAGGGTCAACAGGTGCAAGACAATATCAGGCAAAGCATATATCTAATTGAACATATTTCAAAGCAAAAAACCCTGCCCTGTTCCTTAGCCTTGACGCTGAAAAGCTTTTGATATGTCTCTTGGCCTTTCTTCAACAAGATTTAATTTGCATTGGACTCCCCATACAATTTATAAATATCATCTTTAAATGTTACCAAGACCTGCAAGGATACATTCAATCAAATGGTCATATATCCCAAAATTCTCTCTACACAGAGGAACCAGGAAGGGCTGTCCAATCTCACCTTTACTATTTGCCTTTTATATTGAGCCATTAGTCCAATTCATTAGACAAGATAAAAAATCTCCCAGGCCTTAAATTTGACAAAACAGAACATAAGATAGTATTATTTGCAGATATCTTAGTATACCTTCGCAACAGGATACATCCCTCCCTATTTATATCAGAAACTTGAGTTATTCTCCCATCTCTCAGGATACACTTTAAATACTTCCAAAACAGAAGTGTTAGCTTTTAACTATACACCTTCTTTGCTGATAAAACACACATATGGGTTCAAGTGGGGCTTAGTAAAACTAAAATACTTGGGTGTTAAAATACCCACAGACTTGAACTGCCTATTTGATATTAACTACTCTCCACTATTGAAGACACTTAAAATGGGCATTAGGAGATGGTCTGTCTCTCATCTTTCTATAATAGAATTCAATCTATCAAAATGAACATCCTTCCGATGCTTTTATATTTATTTCAATGTGTTCCCTGTGTCTTACCCATTAAGACCCTCTGTCAATGGCAATGAACTCTATCACTCTTTTATGGCAGGGCAGAAAACCAAGACTTAAATCTCATCTGTTAATGCAGCCTAAGGAGAGAGAGAAGTGGCTCTCCTAACCTACAATACTATTGGATTGCTTTACAGATGAGGCTTGCTCTCTATGGGGAACCCATCATATACAGCACACTGGAAGCAAAGGACCTTTTCAATCCCAAATGCATTCCTAGCTGCAGCTCTTTTCTCAGCCTTGCAAATAAAGGAGCAATTAAGGATGCTACCGATAGCAAATCTCTATTTTGGAGAGGATGGAGGAGGGTATCCCAGAAAGGTCATTACAACAACTAGAAGTATGTTTGGCTAATAACAAACCCTGACTTCACCCTGAGCACAATATTTTCTTGGTCCAAGACCCAAGCAGACAGGGCCTATGGGCACCATGGCAAATAATGAGTCAAAACACCATCATCCCTTTACAGAAGCCCAAATTAAATTCTCCTGGAAACCAAAAGACCTAATTTTCTATCTATAAATCAAGGATTTATAAATTCCCAGTTGAGAGTTCAAACCACCAAGGGCAAATTTTGGAAGATAACTCTCCTTTATACAGATATGGACTGCAGTTGAAGTGATCATGCCATTTCTAAACTATACAAGTTTTTACTTTACAACAAGCCCATGTATCAGACCTTCTCAAAACTCAATGGGAGGCGACCTAGGTACCCCCTGACCCAGCTTATTTGGCCTAAGTGTGACAAGTGACTTGGTCAACAACAATGTCCCCTGGATGGTGGAAATATGTTTGGAAGGTCCGTACCTGATTTTTCATGGTGCCCCAGTTTATAGCTAAGAGAAACCCCAAAGCCACATCCCAGTGTTGGAGACTATGTGGTTCCTTTAAAGCATCCCATACCCCCATCTTTCTAGAGTGCCAAAAACTCCAAGCCTACTGGCAAGCTGTGCCTCAACAAACTGTAGCTGTGCTTAACGTTTCAGGACCAACTTAAATCAGAAAAACTCCTATTGGGTATCCCCTAGAGGCCTCAAAGGAAAGACGTTCTATCCTTCTGGTGGCTTGCTTACAAGACTATAACCAAAAAATGACTTCAGGTAAACCCACCTGTTATGGAGGATTGGTTAGGTATCTAATTATATACAAAATTGTGAGCAACTTACACACAACCTCCATGACAAACAAGTAAGACTACCAGAATCGATGGACCCGATGGGACTTGAGACTTAACCCTGTACTATAAGATGAGCTTCCCCACTTCCATCCCCTCGCTTTTGTGACTGGGGATCAGGAGATCTCTGAGAACAGAAGTAGCTGCCACGCCCCACTGTGTGTTGTGCTGAAAACAAATAATTCTTCGGAGACATTTGAATTTATTATCCTGAATAAGTATAAGAATAACTGACACAAAACTTGTTCTTTATTAGCCATCAATTTTCCTTTTATTTTTGTTTCTCATTCGGTTTATAAAAGCTCAAGTTTTGTTATGCATTGAGGTTTTGACACTCTTCTGTTTTCCTTTGATTAGAAAGTTCCAAGACTTTTGAGAAATGGAATAGGAAACATCAGTTTATGAAAATTTAAAATGAGTTACCAGATTATTAGATATATATTTGTCATTGTTATGTAAGAGATACAAAACTGAAGGTTCACTAATATGGATATACAAATGTATGCAGTTAGTAATCTCTCCAGTAGTTGCATGATTAAGTTGTAAAGTTGACAATATTCATGATGTACCTGGATGACAAAACAAATATTTCAATAAAGATGAAGTATAAAAACATATAAACTTGTCATAAATCTCAAGAAAACAAAGGCTACACTTTTTTTATTAAGGTTTTATCCTCCAGAGCCCTTTGCAGGCGGCGTCAGTGCTCCTGATGGAGGTACTTTCTCCAGTCCCGCTGTCTCTACACTTTTCCGATCCCTGCTAGTTCCCTGTGGATTGCCTCCTGCGGTGGGGCCAGGGAGGAGGTTTTGGCCCCCCACCCGAGAGACTCAATCCAGGGATGGCTCCCAGGAGTGGGACCATCATGAAACCTGCCAGGCTAATTTTCCTCCATTTTTCCAAGTCCCCCTCCTACCAATGTAAGGATGTCTGATCTAGCCTCCCAACCCATACTTCCTCCAGCAACTACCAGAGGGCAGTAAATGAGCAGGACAAGTCTCCCTCTTGAGAGAGAGAGCAGTCCTCCGGATGCTTGATCCTTTCTCCCTCTGCCTAGGCCCTGGCACCCGGGGCTCATTCCTAAACCTGGGTCACTGGTGTGGCACGAGGTATAGCAACCAGTGCCTCAACCTCCAGCACCATTGGGCTGGCCACAAAGCTACACTCTTTGGTGCTAGGCACCTCAGTAATGAAAGAAATAATCTACTTTTTATCTTTCTTGATGGCACTCAGCTGGAAGTACCAGACACCAGTAGGTACCTTGGGATGCATCTTTACCAGGAGCTTACACTGAAATCCTATGTTGACTCAGCAACAAAGTCCCTGTACCAGAAAATCTGGCTCCTATATAGCCTTGGAAGATACCTTAGTAGCGTAGCTCGATTGGGTCTGCCACCAGCACTCTACTACCCATCCTACTCTATGGTGCGTTCCTCCTTCAACCCCTCTGTGGTACTAAGTTGTGTAAACTGAAGGTGCTGTATCATAAGATAGCATGCTTTGTGGCAGCTGAACAGCCCCGGGAGCACCACTGTCAGGTGCTCTCTTCCATAAACTGACCTCCCAGGAAGTGAGACTAGGTTACCCAGTCCTCTGCCTAGTTAACCAGAGCTGCTGCCCTCCTAGCCTCAGTGGTATTCTCCAGATCTAAACTGATAGGATACTTAGGTTTTCAAAATGTTCACTTCCAGGGGTTCCAAGGTCCAGAACCTGTACTGGTGACAGGTCCTTTGCTATTTCTGCAACTACCCTTGGAAAAGCCAACCCTAGAGATGTTAAACTGTCTTTAGCTGCTTTCAAAAATGCCCTGAAATCTCATCTGCAAGTCGGTAGTTGTCATAGTTGCAACCGATGACTTGGTGATCCTGATCTCCCTGGTAGTGGATGCCAGGGGACCATCAAGTTGGCATTTACTGCTCTTTCTTTTGGATTTTCTTACCAATATTGATCCTAATGAAATTTAACTCTGATTTTATACCATAACCTATGCAACTGCTATTGTATTCTCTCCTATGACTATATTCTAGTTGTTTGTACCTATTGTAAATTGTTATTCTGTTTAACCTTGTACCTGTTTTTACATCTTGTTCATGTACTTTTGTTCCTATTTTAGAACATAATTTGCAATGTTGTGATCATCTACTCATTTTATTTGACTCTCTATGTATACTTATGTTATGAAATGTAATTAATTCTGCTGCTCGTCATAATGGGACATCTTGTCTCAGTGGACCTACCTGTCAACAAAATCTCAGTAAGTAAATAACTGGTGCATTAATGAAGTTTTTGCAAATAAAAAATATCTATATTTTGAGAGAGTGTTGCAGCATCATCCAATCCCCACTTAATACAGAACGTATAGTCTGTAAAGATCTGTTTCAAGTTGCCTTAACACTGTTTCATGTAGGGCTATGTGAGTAATGAGCATCAGTTCCTGAATGATGGGTTACTCGGATCCAAACATTTGAGTAAATCCATTACTAAATAAAAAGAGAAACTCAAGCCCATCTTGGGTGGTATAGACTAGTCCAGTGGCCACCCACCATCCACCTTACCATAAACATATTTTAAAACAAACAAAAAATATATTTTTGATGGTCTCCTGCCCTAGTACCAGGAGTGGACAGGTCTTTTGATTTATGCACTCCATAACCCAATCTCCCCAGACCCAAAGGGCCATTTGTAATGTGGACCCCTCCTCACCCTCAATCCATGATTTAAAATATAGACTAGGGCAGCTGGTCTCACCTCCTTAATGCTGCAGTGCATCCTTCCATACTGCAGTTACACTTTGACTGTACAAAGTGTCGGTGCAACGAAAGGAGGAGTGATTCACCACTGATGATGCTTGTTAAGACTGACAAAAGTTTGTAGGGTCAATGACACGGACTGCTTCTCTTCTCCTACTGGATACCCCAGGGCTCCATTCTGGGGCCACTCCTCTTCTCTTTCTGCCAACTCCCTCCCTGAGATCTGCAACCACACAGAAATCATACTTTACACGGACAATGCAGCAGTGTTCTGCAAAGAAAAGGACCCATCCATCCTCCTTGACAAACTTCAACATGATTTTACTAATTCTCCTCCAAAGGACCAGTTCTTAACTCAAAAAACACAAAAAACAAGTCAGTGGTTTTCTGGGTCTAGAATAACTGCCATCTTCAATTTCACCCTCCCAGATAATGATGACAACCTAACAGAAAGAAGTCATGGGTTCAAGTACCTTGGCCTCCTCTGTGACAGTCTGCTTACTTTCAAACTTCACATTAATCAGCTCATTAAAAAGCACACCAAAGGCTAGGTACATTATACAAGTCAAGCTCATTCCTTACTCTAAATCCAGGACCCTGCTTCCCAACAGCTTCCTGCTTCCCATCTTTGACCTACGGCGCCTGGATCTACTACCCTCCCTCTCCAAACAAACTTCTGTTGGCTAAAGATCACCTATCACATCATCATCTGGTTTGCCACCAGCCTTTCTAGTTTGACCCACCACTGTGACCTATACAAATTCCCCAATTGGCCTTTGTTAGTGGACAGGCTGGACAGCAAAATCCTGGCCTTTTTCTACAAAATTGTTGGTGACTCTTACCGAGCAGCATAGTCTCCTTATTCACCAGGTCAGCCCACTCCAAGATCCACCCCTCCCATTACTTCTCTCTCCCCACCATGCCAGACTACCTAAGGTCAACACATTTCCATCCTATAAGGGTGTGAGACTATTCTAAAGCCTGCCCTCATTCCTAGTTCAATGTTCCTCGTTGACCTCCCAAACGCTTACCTGTCCAGTTCCCTAACTTGTAACTCTTCCTATCCCTGATTCTTATAAGCTTGTTCAGCTTACACCATCTCATGACTGCCTACTATGATTGTTCTAGTATATATATTTATCACACTTTATTTACCCTAAAATTATCTTTCTGTATTGTACAATCTTGTATAACCTGTAATGTTCCTATTCTTCTATGTTTAACTGGATGCCTGTGAAAACAGGCAAATTTGATCACATGCCTTTTCAGTATAAAAATAAACTTCATGTTGATACAGCCAGATGACTGTACTACAGTGATGGAAAAGATGCAGCTGTGGGTTAAGGAGTGGGGACCGATTAGGCTAGCCTAGAGTTTGACCATAATAGCCCCTCACACTTTTTAAAATCACAGATTGTCAGAGAATATGGCCTATGCTTTCAAAAGACCTGGTTTTGGTACAGTGCCAGGAAAAAAAGAGTTATGTACTTACGAAACAGTAGATCTTTGAGAGTATCTTTTCATCAAGCTACACCTATGGACCTATAGCTGCAGGCACTAGGACCACATGGAAATATTTTGCTAGCAGTCTACCAGGGTTGTCCACGATGACGCCTTACGCCAATGTCCTCATTACATAAGCGTGGGTGACCACTCTCCCTTCTCAGTTCCCACTGGAGATCATACTCAGGACATCCCTCTAGAGAACCAGGAGAGAGCTGAGGTTCCAGCTACCTGGCAATGCTGAAAACATGGCAGGGTAGTCCTTCCTGGATGGAGAGACACCCACAAAGAGGCTCTGAGTCTAAGGGAATGGAGGGTGGGATGGCACAGCCCTAATGAGAGAGATTCTCTTGAAGATCTACTGTTAGTACATAACTGTTCTATCTTTAAGGATACGAGTCTCAAGCAGTACTGACAGGAGACAAGTCTGGGTGGCTGGAGGCTATAGGCTCTAAGAAAGGAGGCCTTAGCACAGCCAGGCCAAGCCTGCTCTTCTTCTAGAGGCAATGTCCAGACTGCAGTGTTTAGTGAAAATCTAGACAGTACTCTTATGTTGCAGCTGTATAAATCTCTGCAGCTGAAACAGGCAACAGAAGTAGCCATGCCTCTAGTTGAATGGCCACAAATTCCACAAAGTTCCTTATTGTACTTTCTACAACAAAAGTAATACAGTTGACCAACCATCTGGACAGGCACTGTTTAGAAACTGGTACACCTTCCTTCACGAGGCAAAGGAAACAAAAGCTGCGAGAATTTCCTGCAGTCCTTCATATGATGGAACATAATATCAGAGTATTCTATGTACATCCAAGGTATGGAGCAATGCTTCCCTGGAATGTCATGCTCCATAAAATAAACTGGTGGGTG
This sequence comes from Neoceratodus forsteri, assembly GCA_016271365.2. Lineage (NCBI taxonomy): Eukaryota > Metazoa > Chordata > Ceratodontiformes > Ceratodontidae > Neoceratodus > Neoceratodus forsteri. The sequence goes on from CM028132.1 coordinate 613,115,903, forward strand.
GATAGTTTGATTCAAAGTAAACTCTGACAATACCTTAGGAAGGAATTTAGAGTTGGTCTGTAAAGATACCTGGTCTATGGAAAATCAAATAAAGGAGGTTCACACCCAAGAGCCTGAAGCTCGGACATCCTTCAAGTAGTAACAGCAAACTACAGTTACATAAGAACTTACCATAACAGAAGATCTTCATGAGGAGCTCTTGTAGAAGGCAACACAGGTAGGACTAAAACCACTAGCCACCAGGACCACACAGAAAACTTCTAGCTAGCAGTCTATCGTGGGGACGCCCCCTGCATGCTGATGTCTGCCTATCCTATAAAGGCGGTCCCCTTACCTCAGTTCTCACTTGAGCCCCATCACATAAAGAAAGAAAGGAGAACCAAGGCAGTTCTCACAGCCAAGGAAAAGTAGGAATAAATCAAGGAGAAGCAGTTATCAGGGGAAGGAGGGCTGGAAAGCAACACCTGCTGCAAGAGCTCCTCTCAAAGATCTACTGTTATGGTAAGTTCTTATGTAACTGTACTATCTTACTTCGAGGGGCTCTTGCAGCAGGCAACACTAGTAGGACTATGTCCCAAGAGTACCAGAACTGACTGAGAGTCAGCTGGGAGGAGGCAGAAAACAAGAGCAGACTGCTCAGGAAAGAAGGCCCTGAAGGACAGCTAGTCTGAAGTTGGACCTGCACCTGGAAGAAATATCCAGGCTGTAATGGCAGACAAAGGTGTGAATTGAACTCCAAGTGGCAGCTGCAGCGATGTCCGCTGCAGATATTACTGAAACATTCGTAGAGGCGGCCAAACCCTGGTGGGCGACCCTTGACTGCCCAGGTAAGGGCTTGTTGTACTTATGGTAACAGTACAATACAGTTGGCCAACCATTTAGACAAACACTGTTTCAAACAGGTGCCCCTTCACTTACTTTGAGGGTGAATAACAAACAACTGATCAGTTCTTTGAACTGGCTGGTGTGAGTCATATAACAACTGAGCATCCTGTGAACATCCAAAGTGTGCAAAAGGCTCCCTGATTAGAATAGTCAGGGAAATAAACAGGCAGGTTTGATGGATTGGTTGAGCGTGAAATCAGATACCATCATAGGCAGAAACATAGGACTGGTAAGCAAAAACACCTTGTCTTTGTGAAAAACAAATAAGGCTCTTTACACCTCAGATCCTGAAGCTTGAAATCCTTTTGAGCAGAAGTAATGACAACTAAAATAGCACCATTCACTACAGAAAGCACAGCTCACAGCTGGTTCAAAGGGGCAAAGTGAGTTTTTCCAACATAAAATGAAGGTCCCATGGTGGGATGGAGTCTCGACTGGGGGTTCAAATGTAGGATACCCCACAAGAATGTGCTAGATACCTCCAGCTGAGCAACAGTTTTGCCTTCAATAGGTACATGGTACACAGAGATGGCAGAAAGGTGCACCTTTAGCTAAGAGTACCTCAGACCAGAGTCCAACAGGAAGAGCAGATACTCCAGGATCAGATCCACTGGACAGGTGAAGCAATTCAGGCGATGGCGGTGGCCAGTATGAAGATGCACTTCCACTTAATGGCATAAGTGGCTCTCGTGGAAAGTTTCCTGGCAGTCACCAAGACATCAGCAACCCTGAAGAAACTCCAAAGCAGGCGACAGCCAAATCTGCAGGAGCTACACACGGAGATGCAGAGACTTAAGGTCTGGATGGTCCATGGTGCTCTGCTCCTGGAAGAACAAGCCAGTACACAGGGACAAGGGAACTGGAGGTTCCACCATCAGCTGCTGCAGCAGAGGAACCAAATCTGATGCAGCCAGTAGTGAGCTATGAGAATCATCTCTGTCCCTCTGACTGAAGCTTGAGGAGAACCCTCTGCAGAAGGGGAAAGGAGGAAGGCCTACAGAAACCTCCCTTCTAGGAGAGGGACAACGTGTCACACCAGAAAACTCCAGGCCGTGGATCAAACGAGCAGAAAAGCGGCAGTTTGCATTGACTGGGGAAGCAAAAGGTCTAACTCTGGGCATCCACACCTGTTGAAGAGGTCTTCAACCACCGAGGAAAGGAGTTCCCACTCATGCATCCTCGACCTGGACCAGCTTAGACTGTCACAGACATTTGGATGCCTGGAACATGGATAGCTGAGAGTTCCAGGCTGTGGTTGATGGCCCAATACCATACCCTCATGGCCTCCCGACAAAGGGGGTAGATACGAGTGCCCCCTGCTTGTTGATGTAGGAGACTACGGACATGTTCCTCTGCACCAATAGTGAGCTGGGAAGAATGTGGGTCCGGAAGGCCTGCATAGCATACAGAACTGTCCACATCTCCAGCACATTGATGCTGCTCTGACTCAGACCAAATGCCCTGGATCTGACGGTCAGCTAAGTGAGCTCCCTAGCCCAGGCCTGAGGATCCATGGTGAGAATCTGCTGTGGAGACATATCACAGATGGGGACCACCCTCAGGAGATTGGCAGGATTCTGCCACCACTCAAAGCCCTCTTCACTGAATCAGAAACCAGCACCCACTGATCTAGGTTGTCAGTGCGCTGATCCTGCTGGGTTCACAGAACCACTGTGGGAACCTTCATATGGAAGCAGGCCTGGGGAACCATGGCAACAGCCCCGCCATGTGCCCCAGCAAATGAAGGAACACTCTGGCTGGTACCTGATGACAGGGGATACCAGCTGGGCCTGTGCTATCAAGCACTCTGCCTGTCCTACAGCAGGAAGACTTTGCCCTGGGAGGAGTCCAGAACTGCTCCTATACACTAGAGGTGTTGACACGGACAGAGACATGACTTTGGTAGACTGATCATAATCCCTAGGGTCTGGAAGAGTCGGAAGGTGCCTTCCAGGGTCTGTAACAAGAGATCCCTGAGGGGCTGTGAGCAGCCAATTGTCCAGGTAAGGAACACATAAAAGCCTTTGCCTCCTCAGACCCACTGCTAGGCACTTGGTAAAGACCCGAAGGGCCAAGGAAAGGCCAAAAGGAGGGCCCAGAACTGAAAGTGGTCCCACTGGAAGCAGAAGCAGAGGAAAGCGGGGTAGGCAGGAAAACCTGGATACATAGATAGGCATTCTGCATATCCAGAGAACAGAGCCAGTCCCTTGATGAAGGAGGGGTAACAGTCCCTGCAGGGTAACCATCCTGAACCGCTTGTACTCTATGTAGAAGTTCAGGTGGCTGAGGTCCAGGATTGGCCTCAGGTCCCTGGTCTTCTTGGAGACGAGGAAAAGTGGGAGTAGAACCCCTTCCCTCTTTGAGCCAGGGGAGTGGGGGACAAGTTCTATGGTCTTCTTATGCAGGAGAGCCTGAATCTCTTCCCAGATAAGGGTGATGTGGGACCGAGAGTAATGAGAGAGCAAGGGGGGTTCTGGAGGAGTTCCAGAAAATTGAGGTGTGACCCCATTACAATAATCTGAAGCACCAATGATCTAAGATTACTGTGCGCCACCCATCCAGTTAAAGGGTGATCAACCTGACCACTTCCCTAACACCTCTGCTGGAAGGGAGGATCGTGCAAGAGTCAGGCAGTGGAACTGGGGGTTGGCAGAGCAGCTCAGGTACTCTGGGGGCCAGAGGGCAGTTGCTTTAGGTGGTGGGGTGTTTTCCTTACTTTAAAGGGTCTTTTCAGCTGTTGGCCCTTGGAAGGCTGGTGAAAGGACTTACGCTGGGAAGAGCTTGATTGGGACCAGTACATGGAATGTACTGATTGCAGGGGCACTGCCAGATTCCTGGAGATGGAGATGATATTCTGGGCATCTCCCCACAAACAAAACAGTCACAGAAAGGGTGTCCATAATTTTGGCTTGTATATCCAGGGCAAACCAGACACCTGAGCCATGAATGGTGGTGGTGGTGCATGCAGATCCCTACTGCTGCTGCATGCCAAGAAGCATCTACAGTGTCATAGGCAGCTCTCAGCACATGGTTGCCCACATCCAAACTGGATTTTAAAAGCTAGGCTAACTCGCGTTTAGTGGAATCTTCTGGGAGCATTTGGACCAGATCCCCGACTGATCCCAGAGGGCATTCTGGTATTGAACTATATAGGCCAGACAGTCCTGGGTACGAATGGCCAGAGTGGCAGAGAAATACCCCGCTGCCCAATTGTTCCAGCTGGCAAGATTCCTTATCTGGAGGGTGGGTGCTGAGATATTTGGGGCTTTTAGTGCAGTCATGTGCTCCGTTCATGACCACTGAGTCTACCGTCGGTGTTCTCCCAACAAAGGTTTGCCCACTGGTGTGTCATAAAGGCAATCTGCTTTCTTAGCTAAGGATGGGTACTTGAGGGTGGTTCCACACCACCTTGGTGACATCTTCATATGAATCAATAAGATGAGGGACCACCAAATGGAAGGTCTCCTTCTTCTGGAGAGAAATAGCCAGATGATGGCGCTCCAGGTCAAGCTCTTCTGTCTCGCCCCACAAGGGACTGGATATGGCACATCACATCAAGGAAAGATAGCTCACCGGGGACTTAGGGGTCTCCTTGGGAGGTTCCTGACCATCAGAATAGCCTCGAGTCCTTAAACAACTCCAAGGAACAAGAGGAGCATCATCCCCTGACTGATCATTGTCCAGGACTGGCATCTGAGGGAGTCAGTTGTCCCTATGCTGGTCCAAGGCCCCCTTTGTGACCCCTAGAAGATCATGTGGTACAGGAGTTGCTGGCTCCTGCCTGGTCTGGATCCCAGGAGGGGTCCCGGGGAGAAGGACACCTACATGCATCCTAGTCCTTCATAAAGGTTTACCAGGCTACAAAAAGGTGTTGAGTTTCCACCAGTGGAGGTGGATTGTAAAAGTGGATTAGGGTTGGGGAGGGATATATAGGATTGACTGAAACTCGGTTTGCGGTTTCAGGATCCGTCACCAGTAACCTAAAACATGGTTGCCCGATGGGCAAAGTTTTCCTGTGGCCGAGTTGTTTTGTATGTTTCAGGACCCCGATGTGGAAGTTTTCACCCCACAACCTTTTAATATATTTAACTAACTCCACTGCAGGCAAACTTCACCGTCAGGCAACCATGTTTGACATGGTGTCAGGATCCTGAAACTTGTGGAACTACTTTCAGTAAAACACAATATTCCCTGGGAAGGAGGGCAGCACAGATACATCAGTGAGGAGCTGACATAGTGTACCTGGCATTGGACAACAGGTGCCATCTATGATACCTGGGAGGCCAGCGGAAGTCGGTGAAGCACAGGCTGGGGCTGAGGTGATGGCTGAGGAGTAGCCAGTGTAGCCGGGCTCTGACCTGGTGTGTGAAAGTTGGTGTTGGTCTGGTGAAAGCCAACGAGGCCCCTGGAGGCAAGGCAGGCACCTGTGGGGGGGTGTCTCTGAGGCAGGGCAGAGGCATCACCTGTGTGGAGGAGGTGGTCATCAACACTTGCTCCAGGCAATGCCTGGAAGGGCAAGCACCAGTGCTGAAGTCAGGACTGACAAACTGGGGGAAATGGATGAAGACCCACCACTGGAGGTTCCAACCCAGTAGATCCGCCTGGCTGAGGACCTGTGGGGACTAAGCATCAGGGATTGGGAGGAAGGGACAAAGTATGCTACCCGAGGAGCCACCGCCCATTATGGAACTGAGGGTGGTGGCTGGACCACCAGCAACCCGAAGGGAGAGAGGCTGCCGAGGAAGGAGGGGCCGACCTCCCTCAGGAGGAAGACCTAGTGGTGGAAACTGGTCTGTACAGTGACTGTGAATAAGAGGCTGACCGAGGATGGTCCCAGTGCTTCTGTTTCCCATTGGACTACTACTCCTTCTGGGAAGAAGATGATGATGCCCGGAGGCCAGGAAGTGGAAGAGCTTTTAGCCTGAAGCTCCTTCTCCATCATGGGCAATTTCTACTGAAGCAGGTAGCTTTAGAGGGTCTTCCAAGTGGCGTCACCATGTGGCCTGGTTGAAGACCTGGCAGTGCTGGTAGGCCTTGGAAAAGGAACCATCTTTGGTGAGCATCTACTTGCCGCAGGCACACTTTGTAGGCCCGTGGAAGACGAGGCTGGAGCAGAAGACAAAGAGATGGAGAAACACTGAAATCAATGTTAATAGTAAGGTAAGAAAATAAATTGTGAGTAAACATAAATAGTATAGTAGGACTGGATGTTGGACTCAGACAGGGTCAGTCAGTGGCCGGAGGATTAGGGAGACTGCTGTGGCATTGCTGGAGCTGACATCAGGGTGGCTGGTATTGGCTGGACAGGTGTGGGCCGACTGATGTCTGGTGACATAGCTGGCATTGGCAGAAGAAGGAGAAGCCCATGCCGGGAGCTTGCTCCTGAATAGGGGTCACCTCACGGGGAGGCGAGCATATGCCCCTGGTACCACTTTAGTGCATCAGCCCCTGAAATTGTGGATGAGTTAGCTGACGCCCAGATTGGGAGAGCAATGGGTAAGACCCACTGCCCCAGACAGGACCCACGAGGCCTGGCCGATGACCCATGATGTAAGGGACAGAGAGGGGATGAGAGGTTGGGGATGAAGTTCTGAGGAACCTCTGTCCACAATGGTAATAAGGGTGGGGGTTTTACCAGCAGCAGCACAGAGAATTGAGGGCTGCCAGGGTATAAAGGGCCAACCTCCTGCAGGAGGAAGAACCAGACTTAGTCACTGACTTTCGCTGGGACCTGGAATGAGAAGCTGACTGGGGTTTGTCTCTGTGCTTCCCAGTGTTTGTGCTTTCCTGAAGACTTCTTTGAGGATGAAGAAGTAGAAGCCCCAGAGGCCAGGGAAGATGACGTAATTTTGTGGAGCTCCTTCTCCATTGCTGATCATTTTCTTAGCAGAAAAGTTGCCAGGATCTTCCAGTGGTGAAGTCCGTTGTGCTGGTTAAAATCCTGGCAGTGCTAGCAGGCCTCGGTGTGAGTGGTCTGGGCCTAGGCAAAAGCAGACACAATGAGTAACTGTCCTTGTAGGGAAGCCGCTTCCCACGAGCATACTTCGATTGCTGCCGCCTCCAGAAGAGAATGGAGAAGATGACATGCATGTTTTACTGTAACTTTTGAAGAAAATAAAGCGTGGCAACATCGATAAAATGGCATTCGACTACAGTAGAATGTGTCCGTGAAGGTCCAACTTGCAAGAGTCGATGGCAGGAAAGAACTGAGGTGGAGTTGGGAACTGACCCTTTATAGGTGAATGGGAGGCAGGCCTACATCAGTGGGTGGTCCTCCACCAAGGACTGCAAGCTAAAAGTTTTCCTTGGGGTCCTGGCACCTGCTTGCTTCAGTCCTAATGGTGCCTGCTGCAAGAGCCCCTTGAAGTGAGATGAACGGTTACATAAGAACTTACTGTAAAAGTAGAACTTCAAGGGAATCTGCATCAGGTCACACCTATGGAACTTAAAAGTCGCCAGACACTAGGACCGCACGGAAACTTTTTCTAGCAGTCTAGTACGGTATGCCCATGCCATCATATGCCAACGCCCCTTGTATATATATAAGCATGGCAGCCCTGCTCCCTCCTCAGTTCCCACCAGAAACCATACTCACCCAGCATCTCTCTAGGGAACCAAGGAGAGAGATGAGGTGCCCAGCTGTAAGCAAGGCTGGAGCAACAAGAAAGCCAGTCTAGAGACAGAAAATAGGGGAAGGAGGGTGGGACAGCATAACCTGATAACAGATTCCTTTGGAAGATCTATTGCACGGTAAGTTCTTATGTAACTGTCCTATCTTCTTCATGAAACATCTCTATTATCAGGTCACACCTATGGAATGAGTCCCCAAGCAATTCTGACAGTGAGACAGTTTGCATAGAAGGAGGCCAAAAGCCTAAGAAAGAAGGCCTTGTAGCACAGCTAGGCCAGAGTCTGCCCCTCTGTCTAGAGGCAATGTCCAGACTGTAGTGCTTTGTGAATGTGTGGACAGTACTCCAAGTGGCAGCAGCACATTCCACAGCTGACACGCTCCTGAAACAGGCAACAGAAGTGGCCATGCCTGTGGTTGAATGGCCATGAACCACACCAGGAAGTTCCTTACTGCACTCTCCTAAAACAAAAGTAATATAGTTGGCCAACCATTTGGACAAGCACTGATCAGATACTGGAGCACTCTCCTTCCCAGGGGCAAAGGAAACAAACAACCGAGGGCATCCTGCAGTCCTTTGTACAGTGTGTGAAGTACCTGAGAATTCTATGCACATCTAAAGTATGGGGCAGTGCTTCCCTGGATTGGCATGCTGTGAGTAATAAGCAGGCAGGTGGATAGACTGTTTTAGAGTAAATTCAGACACCTCCTTAAGGAGAAACTAAGAGTTGGTACAGAAAGAGACCCTGTCTTTGTGGAAATTCAAATAAGGCTGCTGACCTGAAAGCCTGTAGCTCTGAAATCATTTGAGCAGAAGTAATAACAACTAAAAGCAACGCTTCAACAGCAGAAAATGTAGCTCACAAGATGTGGCTGGCTCAAATGAGGCAAAATCATCTTCTCTAGAACAAAATTCAGGTCCCAAGTAGGGACCAGATTAAGGATAAGAGGCTTCAAATGTTGAATGCCTCTCAGAAAAGTACAGGCCACACCCAAATGGGCCACAGTACGGCCATCAGCGGGCACGTGGAGGGCTGGTACAGCAGGTGCACTTTAGTAGAGCAGTATTGGGAGTACTGCATCAGGTAAGGACAGGAGATACTTAGAACCTGGTTCACCAAGCAGGTGAAAGGGTCCAGGTGATGGGAAGTGGCCCATATAGCAAAGCGTTTCCACTTCATCATGTAAGTGGCCATGGAGGGTTTCCTAGCTCATTCTATCTGGTGCCGCTTATTTTGGGTCAGGTTACGAACAGACGGTTCCGATGCCATATGGCGCTAACAGTAAGAATGGGCTAGCAGCCACCAGGACATCAGCCACTTTCTGAGACTCCACAAACAGAGCAAAGGCTACGCCTTCAGTAGCCATGCATGCAGCCAGAGGGACTTGAGGTCTGGATGGACCAGGTTTCTGTGCCTGTGTCAACAGATCCCAGCAAGGAACTGGAAGTTCCACAGTCAAATGTTGCAGAAATGACCACCATATTTTACAATGCCAGAATCACATGACCAGAATCAGAGTGATCCCCTCTAGGGGAGGTATATCTTCTGTTACTGCTTTATTTTTTCTGGAGCAAAGTGTTTCTAGGGTATATCTTCTCTGAAATTACTGTATTACAGGTGGAGCTTACATTTTTGTGACTTTTTATCATTGGGCTAAGCAAAATTAGTGTTTGACACTGTGTTTTATTTTATTCTTGTTTGTTGAAAAGGTTTGTTGTCTCAGAGGTGTTTCAGTCTCCTTCTCACATTGAAGGAGCTAATTGCTTTTCCTCCCACAGCTCTTCCAAAGGATTAGGTGTGTATGTGGGGGTGAGCTGGCAAACTGACAGTAATTTCCAACAGAGAGAAGGGTTAAAAAGTCAGGTTAGTTGATATCTTGGAGGTAGAAGACTTGGTTTGCTGGCCAAGGCACCTAGCTTCACCTGAGCTCTTTCCTTCTAAGACTGCTTGAAAGCAGAGTAGAGAAACTTACCAGAGCAAGGGAGAAGGATTAAGACTTAGTTTGGCTAAGCAGATTTACTGTGTGGTGGTGTTTTATTTTTTACTCACAGGGATTGCTACTGTTTGTTGCTAACATTTCATTGCTTTATTTTTTCTCTGATTCAAATTGTTGTTGCTGGTATACCTTCTTCTGCATTATTACAAGGTGTGCCTACAGGTGTGTGCTAACAGATTACTGCTGTAATCTTCTGATCAAATTGTCTTTTGCAAGGTATATCTTCTGTTACTGCTTTTCTCTGGAGCAAAGTGTTTCTTACAGGGTATATCTTCTCTGAAATTATTACAGGTGGTGCTTACAGGTTTTACAGTTTTACTAACATTAGGATAAGCTTTCAGGGTTACTGCATTTGTTGTTGACTGATTGTTTCTGCTCTTACCTCCTTGTTCTTTCGTCCGTGGTTCTTCATTTTAGGCAGAGGAAGGGCCCAGCCACCCACCCCATCCCCAACCACTCACGCTACACTCTTTTATAGGTACCACAGTTGTGACATTTCCTGTGGCAGAGCAGGAAGGGCGGATCAGTGGGGCCTCCACAAGGCGATCTCATTTACAGGGGCACTAGTAATTTAACTTGTTATAACAAGTTAAACAAAGCACAATTAAACCATTACTTGCATTTTTCCTTTTTTCCTTCTAATTACTCTGACTTGGTTACAAACCCAGCAACTTATTTGGAATGGATTTCATTAACTGCAGGTACTGTGGAACAATTTTCAGAAGGACAGTCTTACAGGATTTAGGACACTGTCCTACATGCTGGGCCTTTGGAGATCTTAGGTCTCAGCTCCGGGCAGCATGGGCAGAGATTGCACGCCTCAAATTTCATATTGAAGAGGAAATACATTATAAGAACCACCGCCATTTCCCCAGCATCCAACAGAAAAACCTCGACTCAGAGAGGGTAGTTGGTCCAGGAGGTTGGCAGGTGGTTAGGAGGAGCAAATCAGGTGCCCCATCACTCTCTGCTCTCCAACACATTACCTCCAAAACCATATAAACACTACAAACAGGTATCTTGCCTCTATCTCTGAAATCAAATAAAGAGGCAGAAGACACTGCAGAGCAGGACACTGCGGCACAGGAGCTAGACACAACAATACTCACCCAAATCAGGAACCAAAACTAAACAAGCACAAAGGAAATCCAAAAACTTCTGATCATAGAAGACTCCATGATTGGGAGTTGATACCCATCTCCAGCCAGGGTGATGGCAGATGTCTCCAGGTACATCAGCATGGAAAGACACTGACCGCATTACTAAAATTGTTCACAAAGCAGGAGAAAACATTGATGTCCTAGTACACATAGGGACTAATGATCTCACCAGCCGGTCAGTTGTGGAGACCAAGGAACACCTGACTAAGCTGGGTGACAAACTATCATCTATTTGTCCGGCATCTCCTTCTCTGAGATCCTGCCAGTCTGGGAGAAGGGAGCAGATGGATGGAAGGTCAGAGAAGGGAGATAGGGGAGCTAAACACGTGGCTCAAGGACTGGTGCCAGGAAAAGGACACAGATTTGTAGGAACTGGCAACAGTTCTGGGAGCGAAAGTTCTTTAAATTTGATGGACTGCATCTGACTAAAGAGGAGTCAGTGCATTGGGGCAGAAGTTTGACGCCTTTGCAGAATATTTAAACTAGCAAATGGGGAGAGGGGTGCAGCACCCCATACGCCGAATGGGAAGAACACCTCTCCCCTCAGCTAGTGGTCAAACAGGAATTCAGCGTGTTTGCCATTCATTTGCATCACCAGGTAAGAAAAAGGTTTGTCTCCCATATGATGCACAGGGTAATGCCAAACTTCACCCAACAACTAACACCAAAATCTGGCCAATGGAAAATCATGTACACAAATGCTCACAGCCTGGGAAATAAGATCCCAGACCTGCAGGCAATAATGTCAGAGACTAAACTGGACATAGTAGCAATTAGTGAGACGTGGTTTACCAGTAACCACACTTGGAGACTTCAGTACCTGGCTATGTATTGTTCAGAAGAGACGAGGTGCAAAAGGGGAGGAGAGGCCCTGTATGTTAATGAAAATATCAAAGCTACAGAAATTCAGAATACACATAAGGAGCCAGAAGAACTGTGGGTCACCCTGGAAACAGGAAATGGGACAGCCATAAGAACTGGGGTTGTCTACAGGCCCCAGACCAGAGGGAGGACATAGACACATTACTGTTAGAAGATATACAAACATGACAGCTAAAGGAGGTTCTGATAATGGAGACTTCAACATGCCAGATACAGATTGGTCAATACTAGCAGGAACATCTGCCAGAACTAGACTCATAGTGGATTCCCTGCAGGAGGGCCTCAAACAACTGGTACAGCAACCCACAAGAGACAGGCTATCCTAGATCTAGTACTGACTAACAAAGAAGGGATCACAGATCTCCAGGTAGAAGGTCACCTGGGGCCAGTGACCATCACATGGTATGGTTCAATTTGGCTACTACATCTAAATCATCCCATTCCAAGGCAAAATATGGGACTTCAGAGGAGCTGACTTTGATAAGATGGCCAACAGAGTTAAGCTAGCCCTGGCAAAAAGAAACACAGGTGAGGAGGTACAGGCAAAGTGGGCAGCATTAAGGATACAATACTTGAAGCAACATCCCATTGTGTTAGACAGAAAAGGAAGTGCAAAGAAGAAGGAAACCACTTTGGTTCTCAAATACAGTAGCAGAAAAGGTCAGAGCCAAAAGGCTGGCCTTCAGGAAATATAAGGGAACACAGCGGATGAAGATAGAGAGGCATACCAAACTGCCCTAAGGGAAGCAGGTAAGGCAGTAAGGCAGGCAAAGTCCCAAACTGAGGAAACACTAGCACTAACAGTAAAAGAAGGTGACAAGACTTTCTATAGATACATTAGTGAAAGGAGAAAGTCCAGAGGGGGTATTGCTAAGCTTAATGGAGAAAAGGGAGCATGGAGGAGGAGGACCCTGTAAAGGCATCTATCCTAAATAGATACTTTTGCTCAGTATTTACTGAAGAGAAGGTGGCAGGGCCCACAGCTCAGCATCATGGACACAGGGGAGGGAGGTGAGCACTACTCCCTTCACAAAAGAAAGGGTCCTACAAGAGCTTGCTAAGCTCAGGGTGGATAAGGCAATGGGACCTGATGGCATACATCCCAGGGTACTTAAGGAGCTAAAGGAGGAACTAGCAGAGCCATTAGCAGAATTGTTTAGTGAGTCTCTGAGCACAGGAGAGGTCCCAGAAGACTGGAGAAGGGCTTATGTGATCCTGCTCCACAAGAGTGGTAGCAGGGAGGAGGTGGGAACTACAGCACGGTCAGTCTTACCTCAGTAGTGGCAAGATTATGGAGGCACTTCTAGGAAAGGATAGTGCAACACCTGGAATCCATAGGGGCACAGGATCCAAGACAGCATGGGTTTACAAAGGAAGGTCCTGTCAAACTAATCTCATAGATTTCTTTGACTGGGTAACCAGAGTGGTGGACCAAGGGGAGCAGTTGATGTCTCCTACCTTGACTTCAGCAAAGCTTTTGACACTGTTCCACATAGAAGATTGATAAATAAGCTAGGTAGGCTCGGTGGTCAGAAGTTGGTCAACTGGGTGGCAAACTGGTTGACTGGCAGAAAACAGAGAGTGGTGGTAAATGGTATACAGTCAGAAGAGATGCAAGTCACAAGTGGGGTACCTCAGGGATCAGTCCTGGGGCCAGTCCTATTCAACATCTTCATTAGTGACCTCGCAGATGGACTAGAGGGTAAAGGCTTGTCTGTTTGCAGATGACACCAAGATCTGCAACAGAGTAGATGATCCAGATGGGGTGGGCAGAATGAGAAGAGATCTGGATAAACTAGCAAAATGGTCAGAAGAGTGGCAACTGGGATTTAATGCAAAGAAGTGCAAAATCATGCACATAGGGAAGAGAAACCCTGAAGCCACTTATAGGCTGGGGGAGGAGTTGCTAGCAGTCACAAAGGAAGAAAGAGACTTGGGCATCATCATCACTGATGACCTAAAATCATCCAAGCAGACCTCTAAAGCAGTAGGTAAGGCTAGGGGTGTTAGGGTGTATTAGTAGGGTATCACAAGTCGTAAGAGGGAGGTAATAATTCCTCTGTACAAGACATTGGTTAGGCCCCATCTGGAGTACTGCGTGCAGTATTGAGGCCACATCTTCACAAGGACATTAACCAAATTGAGGCAGTCCAGAGAAGGGCAACCAAATGGTGCAGGGACTGCATCAGAAGACATATGAGGACAGATTAACGGAGCTCAATATGTATACCCTTGAGCAAAGGAGGGAAGAGAGGTGATATGATCGAGACATTTAAACACCTTAAGGGCATAAACAAGGTGAAAGAGTCTAACATGTTTAAATATAAGAAAAATAGCAGGACAAGAGGACACAGCATGAGAATAGAGGGAGGCCGATTATGGGGAAATGTGAGAAATTCTTTTTCACAGAAAGGGTGGTAGATGCATGGAATAGCTTACCACAAGAAGTGGTGGCTATGAATACAGTGCAGGGCTTCAAACAGGCATGGATAGGCATAAGGAGCAATACAAATGACTATGAATAGATAGGTCACTGACAGAGCAAAGGGCCGATGGCACATTTATAAGGTAGAAAAAGAAATGGGCAGACTGGATGGGCCTTGCGGTCCTTATCTGCCGTCAACTTCTATGTTTCTAGGTGAAGTGTGATGAGCACCCTCCTGTATCAGAAGGAAGGTGGGGGGGTAGAGAAACCTCCTTTCCAGAAGTGGGACAATGCATCTTGTGTGGAAACTCCAGGCCCTGGATCTAACGAGCTAAAACACAGCAATTTTCCACTGAATGGGGACGCCAAAAGGTCCAACTCTGGACAGCCCCACCTGTCAAATAGGTCTTCCAGGACTGAGGTCAGCAGCTCCCACTTGTTCATCCTGGACTGCGATCGGCTGAGGCTGTCTGCCAAGAAGTTTTGGTTCCTGGAACATGGACAGCTGAGAATTCTAGACTTCTCTAGAGCCCAGTACCAGACTCTCATCACCTTCTGGGGTAAGAATGAGTCTACCTTGCTTTTTTATTTGACTCTTTATACTCCCAACTCTCGGGCATTCTTCGAGAATACCCCTCTCAGATAGATCACTACTCCTGGCCTGAAGCCCCTGCATCTCCCTGGCTCACTCCTCCTGCATGGACTCCATGGCAGGCTCGACCTCGGTACCACCTCTGAGGCAGGTTCCGCCCTACCCTGGTGGTTAATCGCCTAAGTGTGAAGTGCCTACCTGGATCTGAATGGGCCTGGCAAGGAGCAACCCAGGTGCATCTGAGCAGACTTGTAGGATGTGTGGATGCTCCTCTGGGGCCTCAGTCATCTCACTGGAGGACTGGGAGGCATTTTCTTCTATTCCCCTCACGAGTACGAGCGCGCAATGGTGCCACCATGCAGGCAGAGCCCCTGTAGATGCCTGCCATGCTCGTCTCTATTAGATCCCCCAGCAGGTGAAATCCCCAGTCTCCACCAGGGGTCACTGCTGCATCGGGTAATCCCCAGATCCCACCCCAGGGAGAGGAGAGCTGTCCCTCTGAGTAATACTCATCCTGATCCTTCTCCCTCCCTGCTGACCCCCAGCTGGGCTTGATCCTCAACCCGGTCACTGGCGAAGCAAGGTGTGGTGTCCAGCACCTCAATCCTCAGCACCACCAGGTTGGCCTACACTTACTTATTGATGTAACAGACCACACTTAAGGTTGTTTAACACACCAGCAGGGGACCTGGAGAGAGATGGTTCTGGAAGGTCTGTAGGGCATACAGCATTGCTCTGAATCTTGCTAAAACATTTATATGGAGGTGGGTCTCTATCATAGACCAGGTTCTCTGGGTCTGAAAAGAACTCAGCTGCACTCCTCAACCTAGACCCAAAGCATCTGTGGTGTGGATCTGCTGAGGGGACAGAATGATGCAGGGAACCCCATTTAGGAGACTGTCAGGGTCCATCCACCACTGGAGCACATCCTTGCACACAGAGGGAGGAGACAAGAACTTGCTAATCCAGATCATCTGTGCATGGATCCTACTGGACCCTCACTGTCCACTGGGGGTTCCACATGCGCAGCCTGGCCAAAGGTACAGTGACGATGGCTGCAGCCATCATGCCCAATGATCTCAGAAATGTCCTGATCAGACACAGTGGCTCTAGGCCACTAATTGGGCCTGAGCCATTAGACATTCTGCCCTGTCCTGTGGGAGAAGACCTTTCCGAGCTGAATCTAGAACTGTCCCTATGTTCTGCAACTGTTGGGATGGGGTCAGAACAGACCTGGGCAAATTGACAGTTATCCCTAAGGAATGAAATTACTCTCTGGGGTCGGCAATAGCATGTCCCTGAATTGTGCCTTCAGGAACCAGTCAGCAAGGTATTGAAAGATGTACAAGCCATCGCATCTGAGGGCCACTGCTTCTGCAGCTAACCATTTGATAAAGACCCATGACACAAAGGATAAGCTAAAGAGCATTACTCTGAACTGGTAGAGTTCCCCAGGAACAGGAACCAGAGGAATCGCCTGTGTGGGGCAAACTTTGATATGCAGGTATTCATCCTGCATGTCCAGGGGTATAGTCAATCTCCTGCTTTACTAGAGGGAGAAGGCCTTCAGGGTGACCATCCAGAACTTCTTGTACTGGATGTAAAGATTTAGCTATTTGAGGTCTAGAATAGGCCTCAAATCCTGAGCGCTTGGGGACAAGAAAAACCAGAAGTAGAACTCCTTGTTACTTTGCTGCTTGGGTACTGGTTCTGTGGCCCTTTTGCAGCAACGTGAGCAACTCCTCCATGAGCACTGGGATGTGGTCTGGAGGAGAGGTGGAAGGTACAGAAGGAACCTCCGGAGGCTGTTCCAGAAGTTCAAGAGTGTGGCCCTGTTTGATTAGCTGCAGGATCCAAGTATCTGTAGTAATGGTCCTCCACTGATCCAGATGGTGAGAGAAACAACCCCAACCACCACCTCATGGCTTGGAATGGGAGGAGGCGTCCAACCATGAGTCATGCTGAAGTGGAACAGATGGTAAGGGACACACTCCACCTATAAGGCTTTTAGCAGTGGTGAAGGAGGGAACAGGCAACGTGGAGAAGGCACTGCGCTTGCCTTGGGGTCTGGTACTGACTCATGAGACCTTATGAAAAGAGGGTCTTGGCCTACTTCTGGCTGCTGGGTATGAGAGTGGACAGACCAAATGGCCCTAGCAGAGGCCTGCAGCTCAATAATATCCTGCATATCAGGGCCAAAAGGTTTTAAGCCAATAAAAAGGGACTTTCAAAACTTTCTACTGGACATCAGTAGCAAATCCAGACTGTCTAATGTAAATGGCAGTGGCAGCTGCTCTAGCCGTGGTATCAGCCATATCATAAATGGCTCTTAGGAGGTGCTTACTGACATCCTCCATGACCTGGAGAGACTTGAAGAGCTCCCTGTTTCTGGGGCCCTCAGGAAGGGCTTGTGCTGCAGCCTTACCATTCTTCCAGAGGGTGTTCTGGTACTTGACCATAATGGAACAAGTAATTGGCTATCCTAAGTCCTGAAGTGGCCAAAGTGAATGTCCTCTTGCCCCAAAGGTCGATCCAACCGATTCCCTGTCATGGGGAGAGAACTCAGGTGCTTGGGCACTATGGATCTGTCATGAGCTGCCTTGATCAACACTGGAGTGAGTGCCTGGTTGGGCAGCATAGAAAGGGTGCCCCAAAGGGCATGTTAAAGTTTGTCAGCCCTCATAGGCATGGCAGGAACAAGTTGAGCCTGTGCCAGGCTGTGTTGGCTGCATCCTGTAAGGCTGGCAGCAAAGGAGGGATGACCTTAGGTGGAAACTCAAGGATTCCAGGAAATCCATCAGGTTCCTTCTGATAGCATCCTCCTCTTCAGTCTTGAACCCATGGTAGTTTAGAGTTGTTTTTAGTTATTTATACATTCAGAAATAACTTTTGAGCTCATTTACAAAGGTGCCACATAAGAGACAATTACAGCAACAATACTGGCATATTGCACAGAGTCAAGGGCTCTGTATCAACATAGGGAAACTAGATAAAACAAGACAGTTGCTAGTGCAAGGTTACAGGAAGTTACCAGTACATTTTTTTCTAAACTATCTTCCTGTGGCAGTTCCTCCTCTATGTCCACCAACCTACTGGACCTCTAGACCTTTCGTGCTTGTACATACCTCTCAACTGCCCCTGATTTTGTCTCAAAATTGTACTCTATCCCTCCTAAAATTGTGTTTCTGTGACCAAACAGTGGGGGTTATAAGCACAAAATAATGTCAAATATTAAAGTTATAAACTTGTTCTTCCTTGGAAAATGCATTATACACTAAGTCCTTTATTCTATCAGCTTCCTGAGTGAATATCTCCATTTTGAAGAAGTGACCCTGATTTTGGTCCTTTGTCCCAGATTTTTTAAGCCTTGTCCCTGATTTATGAGGCAGGAGGTTCAGAGGTATGGGCTTAGGCGCCATCGTGCCCCAGCAGATCCCCAAAGCCAGTCCAGAGGTATCATCCTCTGTGGACCCCCTTTTCCTCTGTTTTCTCCCCATGGACCTATTCCAGAGACTCCGGATGTGGTAGTGCATGCGCTGCGAGGTACACATGCACCACAGCTCCAGATGGGGTCTCCTCCTCCTTCCCATACGGCCTAGCACCAAGTTCCTCGGAGAGGCACCGCTTCTGGCCTCCACCAGAGGGTGGCCAAGTTCAAGTACCTGCTACCTCTATCCCCGAGGTGGAGGGCTGCCTGTCGGCTGCCAGCTCTAGTCCTCCTTCCCCCCCAGCCAACCTCCCATGACCCTGGCTCGCTCCCTCAACCCAGGTCACCAGCATGGGGGCGTAGGTGTGGCATCCAGCACTTCAACTCTCTACATCACCGGCCGATTGATACATGTTTATGGGGTCACTTAGTTACCTTGCATTCAGGCATTGTTACTTGAATTAGGTACTTATCTTACTAATGTCTACCAGTAGCGGAAGGAAGAGATGGTTGAGTAAGAGGGAGGGCAGTCGAGGGGAGAGAGAATGGGGGAGGGAAAGAGATGAAGGCAGTTTAGGTGGTAAGACAGATAGGGAGGGAAGAAGATGGAGAAAAGTCACAAAGAGGGAAAGGGAAATATGGAAGTTTAGGGAAACTGAGGGAAGGTCAGGTCAGGGAATATATAGAAATATGAACTGGTATAGGATGGAGTTTTCTCAAATAGAAAGGCGTTAGAGAGTCAAGATAACCCAGTTTAGGGTAATTATGGGGTTTGTGAGTGCTTCACATGGGGTGGGTGCTTCTTAACACTGAAGGAGGGGCCCTTGGGAGGGATCTTGGCGTGTGCTTCAGAGTCCTCACTCCTAGAAGGTACAGTGGACCGGTCTGAGAAAATGGCCTCAACATCTTCCTCATCATCCTCTCATCAGGGAGGATAAGGTCAGGGTGATATTCCTCCTCAACATCTACTATCTGAGACGGGTACTGACGGCAAGGATGCCCATAAAGGTGCCGAGCAAGAATGCTGAACTGGTGTCGTATACACTGAGGCAACACCTGGCTGTCAGTGGCAAATGAAGGCCCAAGCCAGGGAACAAGTTGCTGAATAAGAGCTGTGGTAATGGAAATAAGTACTGCTCTGAGGTAGACAGCAGGCGGAAGCACTGTTGTCACCAGCTATGATTTGGGGGAAGGGACCCTAGTGCCATTGAATCAGTACTGTTACAGCAAAGCCAGTGGGGGCCAGTGACAGTGGACCTTGTGGTGCAGGAGGTCACAGCAGCAGGGCTGGCACCGGCTAACCTGGGGTCAATAGATTTTCACCAGCCATCAGCGGTTGGGAGAACCTCACTGCTGGATTAGGGCTGAGGAAGCCAAGGCCTGTGTGGCAGAAGAGGACGACACTGAAACTGGCGACGATGCAATCCTGAACAAAGAACTAGAAGCCAGCGGGGACTGGGAGCACCTCTGGGAGGGGTGAACGGTCCTTGGAGCATTCCTTGTACCAGTGAGAGTGTTTCCCAAAGACTTGTCCCTGGCCTTGGTGACCAGACAGCATGAAGAGAAAGTCCATGACTGGGAGGGTAACCCTGAAGGCCCCTGCTCCATTTGGGCTGCTTGTTGCTCCAACAGAAATGTCTGCAGGGATTTTTACAGTGTCACTGGGTAGTGAGGTTGAACTTTAGGCACAGCTCGCAGACAAGAATGTTGTGGCTAAGCCTGAGGCAGCAGACTGAGACAGTGTTCATCTGTCAAGCAATCTTCTTTCCACAGTGGTAACAGAAAAGGGCAGACGAAACCATAGTTCTCCACATACTAAAATAAAGAAATCACTTTAAAATAAAGTGATGCAAAGGCAAAAGAAATATAAAAGGCAAGTAAAATTTTGGCAGTCGACTGAATAATGAAGCTTCCACGGAGTCCATGCAAGAATGGTCGGGTATGGAAAGAACTGAGGGACATGGCTGCACATGCTTATATATGCAGGGATATCAGTGTATGATATTGGCGTGACATCTCCTAGACTGCTAGAGAAAAGTTTCTTGTGGTCCTAGTGTCTGATGGCTGTAAGTTCCACAGGTATGACCTGATGAAAAGATATCCTCAAGAAGATCCTCTCTTGCAAGAGAACAGTGTATCCCACCAGAAAACCCAGGCCCTGGAATGAGTGAACAGAAAAGTGGCAGTCGTGGCATTGAGTGGGGATGCAAAAGGTCAAACTTGGGTGACCCCACCTGTTAAACAGATCTTCGAGCACTGAGGTCAACAGCTCCCACTTGTGCATTCAGGACTGTGATCTGCTTGTTTGCCAGGACATTCTGGACACCTGGAACATAGATGGCTGACAGCTCTTGACCATGATTTAAAGCCCAGTACCAAACCCTCATCATTTCTCTGTATAGGGGTAAGAATGAGTGCCCCTGCTTATGTAGTGGACTACACTGATGTCCATCTGCACAAGCAGATGACCCAGAGAAAGATGGATCTGGAAGTCTCACTCGGTCCATGTTCCTGGGTCTGGTGAAGCCTCAGACGAGCCCCCAGCCCATCCCCTGAAGTGTCTGTGGTGAGAGTCTGCTAAGGGGAGGAATGAGAAGGAAGGGAACCCCTTTCATCAAATTGCTGGGTTCCATCCACCACTGAAGACCTTTCAAACAGAAGTAGTGACTAGAACCTGCTGTTCTAGGTCATCAGTTCACTGATCCCACTGGACTCTTACTGTCCATTAGGAATCTCATATGCAGCTTAGCCAAGGTACCATGACAATGGCTGCTGCCATCAGGCCTAACAATCTTCAGGAGTGTCCAAGCTGTAGCATACTTTCTGTAGTAAAGCAGCTGCCCTGTGTCATGAGGCACTCGACCCTGTCCTGGGGCAGGAAGGCTGAGCCCTGAGCTGTGTTCAGTACTGCCCCTATGTACTGCAGATGCTGACAAGTGGTCAAGACAGACTTGGACAGATTTACTGTGATCCCTAGGCATCGAACAGCTGTCTGGTATGTGTGTTGGGGTGTGAGACAGTTGGTTCTTGAACTGAGCTTTGAGCAACCAGTCGTCCAGGTAAGGGAAGACACAGTCCTCTCTCCTGACAGCTGCTGCCACCACTGCCAAGCATTTGGTAAATGCCCATGATGCAGATGCAAGCCAAAGGGCAATACCCTGAAACAGGAACCAGAGGTACTTCCTATGGGTGGACAACTCATGATATGCAGGTAAGCATCCTGCAAGTCTAGAAAGCATATTCAGTCCCCTTTGCAGTAGAGGCAGCAGGCCTTGTAGAGTGACCATCCTGAACTTCATGTACCGAATATAGAAATTCAGATCCCCAAGATCCAGAATGAGCCTCAAGTCCTCTGTGGACAGGAAGACTAGACCTCTGTTCCCTTGTTCCCAGGAACTGCTTTGATGGCCAGCTTGTGTTGCAGTATATGTACTTCCTCTAGTAGCACGGGTATGTAGTCTGGAAGATAAGTTGAGAGAAATGGTGGAAGGTCAGGAGGCAACTCCAAAAGTTCTAGAGCATGGTCCTATTCTATTAAATGTAGGACTCAAGCAACTGTTGTAACTCTCTCCACTGTTTCAGGTGTAGGGAAGATGTAAACCCCTACCACCACCTCCAGATTTTGTACTGGAAGGGGTGGGGGTCTGATAAGGAGTCATGCTGAAACAGATCTGACTGCCGCAGCCAGACCTCCTCCAGGGGTTGTGGAGTAAGCACTTGTGGGAGGAGGCTGGGGTTGGCAAAGCTGCTCTGCTGCCTGACCTCTGACTTAAGTCTATTGGTTGCCCCTACAAAGGGCACCCTCTGCCTACATTTTGGTTGTGTACTATAGAGGGAATGGACTGACTTAACAGTCCTTCCCAAGGCTTGCAGGTCAGAGAGGATATCCTGCATATCTGCCCCAAAGAGCTTGTCCCTCTGAAAGAGGCATTCAGAATGGATTGCTGGACATCACTAGCAAATCCTGACACCCTTAGCCAAGAATGCCTTCATATGCAGATGCTAGCCACAGCTGCTCTAGCTGAGGCATCTGAACTATCATAGATAGACCTGAAGAGGTGTTCAACCAGGTCAGCTCCAGTCTGGAGGGCCTTGAGCATATCCTGCTTCTGGGTACCATCTGGGAGAGACTGGCTACTACTTTAGCCCTTCTCCAGAGGGTGTTCTGGTATTTGATCACATGGGCCTGATAATTTGCTATTCTAAGGCCCAGTGTGGTGGAAGCAAAGGCTCTCTTCCCACGAGGTCTAGTCTTCAACTATTTATCTAGAGGAGAGAACCAAGAAGCTTGTGCCTCTTAGACCTGTCATGGGCTGCCTTTATCACCACTGAATCAGCCTCAGGTTGGCCTGCAAATTAAGGCTTCCTGGGGAGCCTGGTACGGCTTGTCTGCCATTCTGGCATGGCAGGGATCAGGCTTAGTCTGTGACAGGCAGCCAGGGTGGCATCCTAGTGCAAAACAACAGGGAGGTATCATAAGAGAAGGAGAATTGGGTAGCTTTAGAAACTCTACCTAGTTGGTTTAGTGACTTCTTGCTCCTCAGCAACAAACCCTCATTGCAGTTTGAGCTGCTTCATCACAGAGATGGAGGAGTCCTTCGAAGGATCTCAGAATATACAATGTAGAGTCCTTAACTCCTGGTGGAAATCGAGTTCGACCTGTCAGAGGGGCTCCCATCCATATCTTCCTGCTTCTCTTGTAATACATGGTCAAGGCTGTACTCCGGATCCTCATTGACAGGCTCTGAAGGCCACAAGGAAGGAAGCGAGATGCCAATACCCTGGAGTGTGTATGGCATCAATAGAGCAGGCACTGACACAAGAGCTAGTCTGAGAAGTCCCTTGTCATGCCTGGTGTAGAGAAGGAAGTATAAGGCACTGTATTATCTCTGCAAAGGAGGAGAGCACTGTCTGAATGTCAATGGAGTCACTAGAGCCCTGACATATATTGGGTCATTGTCAGATGGAGCAGGTCCAGTGGAACTCATTGCCAACTGACCTAGAGGGATCCGAGGCCTAAGCGGCACGACTTGCAGTGTCAACAGCCCCAATGGCCTTTGCTGGCAGTGAGGTCCATCGAACTCCCGCCAGAGCAAAATACCTTGTTGGATTGAAGGTCTGGGTGGCAGGAGGAGTCACCACTGAAGCGGTTGACAATGCTGCAGCTGCCAGTACCAAGCATAACAGCAACCGAGGGTATTTATCCTTACCCACCCCTCCCAGTGTTTGTGCTTTCCTGAAAACTTCTTTTGGGCCCTCGGAGGACTGGGATCCCAAGGAATAGGCCAGAGACGAGTGGAACTCTCTAACCTGGAGCCCTGCCCAGTCTGGCTACCTGCTGCTAGGAGGAAATTCTGTAGGGCTTTCTGATTGTGTCACCAGGTAGCTTGATTAAACTTCAGGCAGATCTCAAAAGTCTTAATGCTGTGGACCTCTCAGACATTGCACAAAGACCTCATGGCTGTCGTCGGAGTAGATTTTTCCACCACACACACTGTAATGGAAGAGTTTAGCAGTATCTTTCATCAACATACATAACAGCAATCACAAAGTGGTAAGTACTAGGGTGAGAAAATAAAACTTAAAAATATAGAAGCTTAAGCAGTTGGACTGTAGCAGTGGTGTGTCCATGGAGTCCGGCAAGTATGGTCGATGGTGGGAAAAGAACTGAAGAGAGGGTCCACCCATGATTATATAGAGAGGACATCGACGCAAAACATTGTCATGGGTGGCCCCAGGTAGACTGCTAGCAAAAATGTTTCCTGTGGTTCTAGTACCTGGCATCTACTGTTCCATAGGTGCGCCCAAAGAGAGATATCCTCAAGAGCCACCAATTTTTGTTTGTTTTAATGAGTGTTGTGTCGGAAAATTAGACTGTTGGCCACAGGGCTAGTCCAGGCCATCTGAGAAGGGCTACATCTATAGTTGCTAAATGTAGTGCGATTCTTTTGCATTTGGGCCAAATACCAAAAATCAATCAGCTGAGTATGGGGTGACAAATACAAATTCTCACAGAGTAGCTGAAAAGGCACTCACCCCATGGTATCTTCCTATCAGCTACAGAATTTTTTTTTTGCTTTCTTTAACGCAATACAAAAATGTAAGCTTTAGAAAATCTCACCTTTAAGGAACAGAAAAGAACAGTTATACACTTAACATAACAGCAGATCTTCAATAGAATCGTCAATATTAGTCCACACCTTTTAAAGTATAGTCACTAGGACCACACAGAAACGTTTGCTAGCTGGGGCTGCCCACAATGATGTCATGCATCAGTGTTCTTATAAACATTGGCAGCTCCATCCTCCTCAGCTCTCTGCTGGAGATTTATTTTTTTTTGTTATACATTTTCTGTGCCTGTTCCTTGGCTGGGGTGGGATGTACCTATGGTTTCTCCCCATCCATCCTGCTATTTCTGCAATCACCACCTCCATCACAGCCAGGAGCTCAGAGAGACCCTATGTCCCACTCCTCTCTAGCCACATCGTGGTGGGTACATACCCCCACACCACGGAAGACCAGGGACAGGCACACCAGGGAGCTGCTGTGGGTGCAACTGATGCGGTGGCACCAGATCCAACTGTCATCACGCATGGGAGACTGGCTTGATTTTTCCTGTGTGTTTCCTCTTCCATGGCGCAGGCATGCAATGATGCCAAGGACTCCCATCCATGCGCCGCACCCACGGAGTCCAGCATCAGCCTGCGCCGACTCACCACAGAGGACCACAGCTTTGCACCAGTGCCCAGCTGCCACCAGAAGCCAGTACAACTTCAGTCGATCCCTCCCACCTCCCCAGAGAAGGAGAGCAGTCCTTAGAATGCTTGATGATCTTCCTCCTCCCCAGCTGACCTCTGGCACCCGAGGTCATGCAGGACCCCAGGTCACTGGCATCCAGCGCCTCAACCCTCAGCCACAGGGACAGTTTCCTGCCGGAGATCTGATTTGAAGGACCTCCAACTGTGCAGAACCAGGAGATAAGACCAGCCCAGGCATACAAGGTGAGGCATAGGGCTTGATATATGATGCACATCATCTGTAGCAATGCTCTGTGAAGCAAGAGGGATGGAGGGAGGAACAGCATGGACTAATGGAGGAGATTCTCTTGAAGATCTACTGTTACAGTAAGCACGAACTGTTCTGTCTTCTAAGATCACTCTTCCATGGTGGCCCGTGGTGCAGGAGGATTGAGGCGCTGAAGCCACACCTCGTGCCACGCCTGTGACCTGGGTTCAGGAACGCACTTGGGACACTGGGGTCAGCAGGGAGGAGAGGATGGAGCGTCTAAGACTGCTCTCCTCTCCTGGGAGAGAGCAGAGGAACTGTCTCATGCAGACAGTGGCACCGGTGGAGACTGGGTGCACTGCAGCCATGGAGACCACACTGGGAAGGGCAGCTGGGCGTCCGTCTTCCGGACGTGCGTGGGAGTGCTCATGTAGCGGACTGGACAGCACTGCACGTCCCACATTTGGGGAGGGTACTAGTGAAAAATCTTTCCTCGAGGATAAACGGGACCTCGGCCCCAGACAACACTCCCAATACCGGTCGCCTCCTCTCTCCTGGTCCCTCCTGCTAAGCCCAGCACTCATACTATGGAGCACCCTGGGCGGTTAGGTGACCCCTCCCTAGGGGACTCAGATCTGGGGATGTGTCAGGAGAGGCGGAGGAGATGAGGAGAAGCATCTCAGGTGGGAAGTAGAGAATGGTGGCAAAGGATGCTGAGAGAGTCCCTGAGGTGAGGTGCAGGAAAAAGAATTAAAAAATAGAGATTAGTCCACACCTTTGGAACAATTCCCAAACAGTCCTGAACGCCAACTGGGAGATGGATATGGTCAGAGATATTCAGGATAACAGGCTTTGCAGTAAAGCAAACCCAAAACCAGCATGTCTACAAGATTTTGTCCAGTCTGTAATGTTTAGTGAAAAGAAACATAGACATTGATGGCAGATAAGGACCTCTTGGCCCACCTAGTCTGCCCATTTCCTTACCTATCAGATAAGCTGCAGATCCTAGTTAACCAAAAGCCTACTTCCCCCTACCCCCACCACTAGAACTGCCTTATGTCTGTCCCATGTTCTTGAATTCCCCTACCTCCCTCTGGAAGGCTGTTCCATGCATCCACAGGCAAAAGGTCCCACTCTGGACAACCAATCTTGCAAAGAGATCATCTCACACGAGGTCCACAGTTCTCATTTGTGAAGTCTGAACTGTGATCTACTTAACTTGTCTGCTAAGGTGTTTTGGAGATCTGGGAGATGTCCGGCTGACATATATAGGCCTGATGCTATTACCATACTCTCATTGCCCACTGGACCCTTGGTGTTCACTGAGGATTGTCATGTAAGACTGACCAGTGGCATCATCCCCAGTGCCACAGCCAGGAGGCTCCTATGTACTGTAGTCGCTGACTGGGAGTCATCACAATCTTTGCACAAGGACTGTGACCTCCAAAGCCTTGCACATGTGCCTTGTCTGAGAATGTATGTAGAATGTTACCTGGAACTGGCTTCCAACAGCCAGTCATCCAGGTAGGGAAAGATGTACATGCCTTTACTTTGAAGGGTTGCTGCCACTACTGCCAAGCAGTTGTTGGTAAAAAAAAAAACCTTCGCACAGAGGCCAAGCCAAAGGGTAAGACTCTGAACTGGTAGTACTCCCCGACAAATATTGCCTGTAAGATTGTCTGATCTTGCTATGATTGTATGCCTCCTTCATGTCCAGGAAACAAAGCCAGTCCCCTGTCTGTGATAGCAGAATGATAACTACAATGTCATACTCTCCCTCTGCTGTTTCAAATACAGGAGAGTCTGCCTCTCATCCACTCCTTGATGTAACCTTGGGGTAATTGTGTGGATTACTGGACCAGTATAAGTAATGTAACATAATTGAATAGTGAACATGGCACTTGCAATGCATTACATTACGCTGTTCTCCAGCCATGCTACATTATGCTTGTCTAGGTTATCAAATCACTCCCCTTGCTATACTTTTTATTAGTTTGAGTTGGAGGCTTTGCCCCACCCACCCTTTCAAAAACACAAGGGTGTTTAGGAGTATCAAGCCCTAACTCAAATTTACAAAAGGAACAAAGGGCACAGCTAAAGTTACGCTACTTCATCAAATCGCCAACCTTACTTTTTGTAACCCCTTGTTACCCGGGTTACCAGAATCCCAGTAAGTCCTAGTGGTAGGCAGGGAAGGCAGCTTGTGAAACTCTAGTTAAATGGGTTTAACACTGTCTACTCTATTCTCAGCTGAGACTGAGGATGACATCACCAATAGAACTATCGCAGCTGCATGAGCCGATTGAATCTGCAGCAAGGGAGTTGGTATAGAACGTTGGGAGGTTTTGGAAGTCAGAGTCAGTTCAATGTGGAGTTGGTGGGAGCTTGGTGAGAAAGAGCTCAGTAAGGCTCTAGGAGCCTCAGCCCTGACAGAGGGCTACTTTTAAGTAAAGAGTGTGTGTCTCCACCTTAAAGAGAACACAGACGATAATTGTAGTGGTGGAGACCGCTGTTTTCATGTCTCAGTGCCCCTCCCTCCAGGGATGGGGGCAGGAAAGGGTTCCTGCAGATTCCTTGGGCAACCTCTACTTCTGCTTGTAGAGGAAAAGCTGCCTATGTGTTCCAGAGTTTATTTGGGAGAACAAGAAGATTTGTGAGTCGCCTGTGGGACACCTGCAACGTAAGGGAGTGTCTGCTCTTGTTAAAAGAGCCTATGTTTTTCACTCGGACTTGTGTGACAATGTGGGGATTGAACTACTAAAATAGTGGAAGCCTAGAGTAATGAGCTACAAATTAAAAGTAGGTTCAAGTCCAGAGCTTGTTGGATGCAATGTATGTAGAGGAGATGACAGACATCTACCTAGAATCTACATTTGAAAGTTCAGTAAAGGAATTGTTCAGTTTCCAGAGAAATGGCGGGTATGGGCTGTGGGAGCTGGAGGTGGGTGGCCCTCATTTTTTAGTGACCAGGTCCGCCTATACAGATTTCTTCTGTGGATTTCTACTTTACCTCAGGCACTTGGCCAGTGAGGAAGTACCCAGATGTGGGATTGTAAGGAACATTCTCTCTAGGAGTCTAAGGCTCTAGTGTGGTTTGGGAGCCACAACAGGATAATTGTTCATTCCTCAAATGGACCACGGACCAAGTGGCCGGTGGGGAGCTGGGCCAGTGGGAAACCCAAGTAGTGTACAAGTCAGGCTGTATACCCAAAGCTGCGGCAAGTCCGGGCTGTGTGCCTGGTGGGTTTAGAGCCTGAGGGCTGGAAATAGTGATAGTGTTCTGTAGTCTCTAATCTGCATTACTAAGAATGTAGCCCCATGGGGTCCGTCTATGCTCTGTTTGGTCAGCTTGTATCTGAATAAAAGCCACACGAAGAATCCCATTCCTGGTTCTGGACATTACAGTTATTGCTTCCTGTGTTCGGATTTACTTGGGTGCCCCTGTACAGGTAGCCAAACCTAGGTCCCTGTGCAGAGTAACCTCATCCTCCCCGAACCCAGTCCCCACCAGGTACTGCTGTCAGCTTTAACAGCATGCCACCTGTCATTTTGCTAAAAAGGCAGGGGTGAGGGGTTACACTTTGTATTAGTTTGTTTGAGTTGGAGGGCTTTGCCCTCCACACCCCCTTTAAAACACAACTGGGGCAAAGCCCTCCACTCAAAACTAAAAAGTAACGGAACGGAGGCACATGCCAAAACAGCATAAATGGAAGTTACGCATTAATATCCAGAATTCACTGGTCCAATAATCTACACAATCGTCACCTTTGGAGTGGGGGTATTATCCTATAAATAGTCATGTGGAATCAATGGAGCCAGTGCAATTGATACCTGTTTTGGGTGCTTTTGTATGGGCTTCTGGGAAGGGACCTGGCAGGGTGCTACCACTCTTACTGATGGTAGGCACGGCCACCTCTGGCAGCAGGCTGGTGCTAGGAACCCCTTACTGACCCATAGATGGAGTGGAGTGACACAGGGACTTGATAGACCATAGGTCATTTTGATATCTCAAGACCTTTTAGGGCTTCTTCTATATCATAACTAAACAGTTCTGTCCCTCTAAAGGGGCAATTAAAACTACTTGTTGCACATCAGTTGCACAACCAGCAATACCTGATCCAAGAATGTCACCTCATACAAATACCAGAAATGGCAGCCCTGGCAGAGGCATCAGAGACATCACAGGCTGAGCAGAGCAAATGTTGACCAAACAGCACCAGATGTTAATAAGTAACTCATTTTGGCAGAACCCTCATGCAAAGCCTAAGCTGCTGCTTTTGCAGCTTTCTGCAGGCTATTTTGATATTTGATCATATGGCCTGGTAAAGTACAGTTACTTAAGAACTTACCGTAACAGCAGATCTTTGAGAGGAGCTCCTGCAGAAGGCCAACACCAGTAGGACCAAGATGCCAGGCACCAGGGCCACATGGAAACTCTCTGGCTAGCAGTGTACCACAGAGAACTACCCACTGCAGCCTATCCTATAAAGGCAGGCAGTCCCCAACACCCTCCCAGTTCTCCCACAGGAGACAAGAACGGGCAGCGAAGAAAGAACCGAGGTTTCCCAAGAGCAAAAAAGGAAGAGAAGCAGAAGACTCGCTTGCATAGAAGAGGAGACAGTCAAGAAAGAGAGAGCAGGGGAAAGAGGAGGGAAACCTATGGCCTGCTACAAGAGCTCATCTTGAAGATCTACTGTTACAGTAAGTTCTTTCGTAATTGTACTATCTTACTTTGAGGGAGGCTCTTGCAGCAGGTTAACACTAGTAGGACTGAGTCCCAAGCAGTTCTGGCAGTATAGAGGAAGCAGCATTGGGAGGAGGGAAAATAGCAGCCGATGGCCTAAGAGAGGAGGCCTGCAGAATGGCTAGGCGGATTTGGCCCGACACCTAGAGGCAATGCTCAGGCTGTAATGCTTGGTGAAGATATGGACAGAACTCTAAATGGTGGCTGCACATATATCTGCAATGGAAAAATGTCTAAAGCAGGCAGTAGAGGCTGTCAGCACTCTGGTGAATGGCTCTTAATCACTCCCGAAGTTCCTGTCAGATTTCAGCAACAATAAACAATACAATTGGTGAACCATTTAGACAAACTCTGGCCACTGGAGTACCTCTCTCTTAGGGTAAACAAAAACAACTGATTAGACTTTCTCAAAGTCTTGCTCCAGTGTGTATAGTAGCAAAAGATTCAATGTACATCCAAGTACAGAACAAAGCCTCCCCAATTGGAACATTCTGGAAAATAAACAGGAAATTGATGGACTGATTCAAAGTAAACTCCGTCACCACCTTGGGAAGAAATTTACTGGTATGCAAAGACACCCTGTCTTTGTGAAAAACAAATAGGGCTCCTTACACGTGAGAGCCTGAAGCTCAGAAATCCTTTGAACAGAAGAAACAGCAACTAAAAAGAGCACTCACATGACAGGAAGTGCAGCTCGCAACTCGTGGCCAGTTCAAAGGGAGCTAAACACAGGTTACTCACCTGTAACAGGAGTTCTAGGAATGGTATATGTTGTTCATCCACACTGTCTGGCAGGTTCCTTGCCGCTTTAAATCTTGCCGGAAGGTCTTCAGTTGGGTCCTCCCACCCACCCGGTGGTAAAACTCTCGGCTCCTACCCCATGACACCAGATCTAGCCCGCTGGAAGCTCAGGTTGTGCGTCAAGCCGGGAGATCAGGGTCATGTGGATGAACAACATATTTCTAGGGACATGGATATGTTGTTCATCCACACTGTCTGGCAGACTCCTAGCATTTCTCCGGGAGGAGGGAGGCATGCACCCTACTTAGGGAATAAAGACTGAGAACCGAGGCCCCAAAACCAGCATCCCGGCGTGACTCAAGGTCGATGTGGTAATGGGTGATGAAGGATGTGCTGACTTCCAGGTAGCAGCCCTGCAGATTTCCTGGATAGGGACATCCCTGGAAGCAGCTACCGATGCAGCGGTATGGCAGGTACAATGAGCTCTTATCCCTCTGAGAGGCTCCATGCCCACCAACCTATAGCAGAGATCTATGCAGGAGGTGACCCACCTGCCTATCGTCCCACTTGGCTGCAGGTCTGCCACGCGCGCTTCAGCGAGGTGACAAACAGCTGGCGAACCTCTCCCCAAACTTCAGCCATCCACTCCTTATAATAAGCGAGCGCCTTCTAGGGTCCAAAGTATGGAGCCTATATTCGGCCCTCCAAGGTGTGATTGGGGGTAGAACACCGCAGAGTCAACACCTGGTTAAGGTGAAACTCCCGACACCCACCTTTGGAAGGAATTTCGGTGAGCTTAGGACAACCTTGTCCCTGTGGAAGACCAGATAAGGAGACTCGATGGAAAACGCCTGGAGCTCTCCCATCCTTCTGGCTGATGTGATAGCCATCAAGAAGGTGGTCTTCCACGACAGGTGAGAGATGTCACACCTGTGCATCGTTCGAATGGCTTGCCCATGAGCTTAGCCAATACCAGCAGTAGATCCCTATGGAGGTGGGAGGTTCTGCACCGGAGGGATATGTGATCAAGGCCTTTGAAAGCACCTGGCCACCTTCTCCTGTGCCACCGACTGCTTCTCAGCTCATGCCTGGTAAGCAGAGATGGCTGCCAGTGCACCTGATAGCGGCCGACCAGCACTTAGCTGAGAAAGGGACCACAGACAGTCCAGAATGCTTGCCAAGGAACAGGAGGAAGGGTCCAGGCCCTTGCCCTGACACCAAATGGAGAATCTCTTCCATTTGAAGACGTAGATTTTCTGGTCAACTCCTTACAGGATGCCTCAACGACATTGAGGACCTCGTCGGAAGACCCACGGCCTGGAACTCTAGCCGCCAGGAACCAGGCCGTCAGGTGCAGGGATTGGAAGGTCCGATGGAATACCTTCCCTGATTGACTGAGATCAGGTCCGGGTGGCTGAAGCCGCCTGGAACCTGGAGCTGAGACTGAGGAGATCTGAATACCAGAACTGACGGGCCAGTCTGGGGCTACCAGAATCATCTGCACCTTGTTCCTCCTTGCCTTCAGAAGCACCTTGTGGATCAAGGGAAATGGGGAAAGGCACAGAAGAGGCACGGGTCCATGGCCTGAGAAGGCATCCCCTGCAGCGAGCCCCTGCTGAGGGGGCGGGCATGAAACAGTCTCAGCTTCGATTCTCCTGGAGGCAAACAGGTCCGCCTGAGGCGTGCCCCAGTGGGAGAAGAGATCTTGTACTACCTCCGGCAGGAGAGACCATTGTGAGACGCAGCCCCTGTCCAGCTTAGGGTATCGGCCAGGGTGTTGGAGGCTCCTGCCACATGAATGGCGTAGAGATCCACCTCCAGGCTGCACACAAGAGACCAAATGCAGAGAGCTTCCTGCACAGAGGCATGGAGCGCATCCCGCCCTGGCGATTTAGGTAGTACATGGTCGTGGTATTGTCCATCTGGACCTGTACCACTTGGACCTCAGAAATGGAGCAAAGGTGGTGAGGGCTGGACTAACCGCTGAAGCTCCAGCAGGTTGATGTGGCATCAGGACTCCCAGGGACCAGAGGCCGTGGCGCCTGTGTTCCCCAGATGGGCACCCCAACCCATCAGAGAGGCATTGGTCGATAAAGACAAATGGGATGCCCTCCTGCAGATGTGCCGAATGGTCAACCACTGAGAGCTGCCCACAGTCCCTGGGTCACTCTCACTAGCTGATCCAACGGATCGAGCTGCCAGACCACTGGCTGGCCAGTCCCCATTGAAGGGACGCATGTACCAGCGGCCCAACGGACCACGCTGGTGCAGGCCGCCATGAGGCCCAGGAGGCGGAGGGAGTCCCGGCAGGGCACGATTGCCCAACCTGAAATGACTGGGCAAAGGAGGAAAGAACCCTCAGCCCTGTCCTCCAGAGCCGTGTTCTGGCTCAAAGAGAGCTCGAGCTCTGCCCCGATTAAATGTATCACCTGCTTTGGCACGAGTTCCGACTTGGCCTCGCTGATGAGGAGGCCAATCTGAGAGCAAACCTGGAGGGCCAGGTCTCTGGACCGCTTCCACCTCCGCCTCTGGGAGAGGCTGCAATCAGCCAGTCGTCCAGGTAGGGGTACACCCGGACCCTTCCTCTGGCACTGCAGGGAATGCTGTCACCACTGCCATGCATTTGGTGAAGACCCTGGGAGCTAGAGAGGTCCAAGGGCATGGGCCCGAACTTGTAAAGGGATCCTCCGCTCTGAAGAGGAGGAATCTCTGATGAGACGGACAGATTGGGACATGAAAGAACGCGTCTTGAGGTCCAGGAACAGAACCACATGCCTCATTCCAAGGATGGGATTATCTGAGCCAGAGTGACCATCCTGAAGGTCCGAGACCTTAGGAACCTGTTCAGGTCATGCAGGTCGAGAATGGGGCGCCAGTCCCCCGTCCGCTTTGGGACCAGGAAATACCTAGACACAAACCCCCGGTCTGGAGAAGGATCTGCCACCTTCCTGATCACCTCTTTTCGAGGAGCAGGGCAATATCTGCTCGGAGGGCCAACAGCGAGGCTGCAGACCCCGTGGCATCCCGAGGGCGATGGCTTGAAAGGGTGGAGCCTGCTCAAACTCTAGAGGCAGGCCCTTTCCTACCACCTCCAACACCCAGCGGTCCATGGCGATAGCAGACCAGGCGGAAAGGAAGTGAGGAGCTGTCCCCCACGGGGAGTGACGGCTGGGGTAACACCCCTCAACCCGTCACTGGGCAGACTCGAGAATGGACCGGCCGAGGGACCTCCTGGGCCTTTGCCTCCTCTGCTTCCAGTTGAAGGAAGCCACAGGCTTGGGTTTGGGATGCCAAGCGCGAGCCTGCTGGCCCTGATGCTGGTGCTGTTGGCTGGACAGCCGCAGGGCGCAGAAGGACGAAGGGCTTTGTGCTGCTGCTGTCGGTGGCCTTTGTCCTTCTGGGCAGAGGTGACAGAGTCCAGAGTGGCATTGACTTTCGATCTGCTGGAGGTGATCTTCCACCCAGGGTCAAGAGGTCGGTCCCCAAGAAGGGGACGCCTGCCAACTTGTGCTGGGTATACACCGTGAAGGTGGATATCCTCAGCCATGCCTGCAGGCGCATGGCCACTGCATCTGCAACCGATCTGGCACAGGAGTCCCCATGTCCAGAGCTGTTTGGAGCTGCTGCTTTGCCACCACCCTACCCTGCTCCCAAACCTACCAGACTGTGGTCTGCAGGTCAGCCAGGAGATGAGGATCACCTCATCCAGGGAGTCCATGGTGGGAAAAGTGTGCCATCAGCATGGCCGAGCTGGCCTGGCAGAGGCCGAGGGAGAATACGGCGCACACCTTGCGCCGGCATAGTCCAGCTTTGGACTCCTTGTCGGGGGCTTAGTCCACGCCCCTAGCGCTCCCAGAACGCTGGAAAACGCTGTTCTGTGACCAACCCTCGCAGAGAGGTGTTCCAAAACCCGGGCAAAGAGCTGGTGGGGACGATACGCCCCTGGCCAAGGGCGCAGGATAGGAAGCAGGCCGCCGCCAAAGCTCCAAGGCTGGGCCAACAATGGCCTCAGCCACCGAAAGGCCCCTGTGGAGAATCCCTCTGTCCAGTATCTCCGTCAGGGGATACTTAGCCCGCTTGGATATGGGCTCGAGCTGCATCCGGTGGACTCAGAGATGAGCCAAAGCAGACCCATAAAGGATGATGGGTTTCATCCAGTGACTGGCCCTGGAGGACTCCAGGTCAACCGGCCTGCAGAACAGGGAGGAGTTGTTGTCAGACTCTGAGGAGTCTATGAAGAGCTGCCTAGGGCCTGAGCCACCCTCCACTTGCCGAGGGCGGTCGGAAGTGAGGGTGACCGACAACTTATGGGACAGGCCTGACCCGACCGAGAGTCCTTGGTCGGCGCTCTGATTTCGGGTTGTGGAGGCGAGGTTCCACCACAATCGGTGGGCAGCAGGTTTCAGCCTAACAACCGCCCAGGCTTGGGCATCTCGACTGCAGCGAGAGGTTGTTTTGGCCGCTCGGGTGACAGCCACTTGATGGCCGGGAAGGCGTCGTGTCGACTTGCTCCCGGACAAAAGTAGCTGCTGCCACATCAGTTCCTTTAGCGCCAACGCAATTGGCGCCAAAACCTCCTCTTCTGAGGGGGAAGACGGCGGCGCGCACGCGTACCTCCGCTGCTGCTGAGACGCCGATATCAGCGGGATTGGCTGGACCGAAAAAGGTCCGAGACCGAGATCCTCAGCGTGTCCGATGACGGGCCTGGGAAGGAGCCGGGGACACCCGCCTTCCCTCAGCTCAGACACCTTAACGGAGACTGCTGCACCGAGGTGCAGGAGATCCTCGGTCTCCACCGGGGAACCGCGAAGAAGGGTTGTCAGCTTCACCAGTCACAATCTGTCCGACGGGTCGAGAAAATGTCGACTGCATCAACGGGTGTCTCGCCGGGCTGACCTGACGGGATGCTGTGAAGCCAGAGGCCTTAGCCGCAACCTTGACCGGTTGACGGTCGGCTGTCTGGGGAAGGGACCTCTCCCGCCTCATGAACGCTGATGATGGGACCTTCTTTGGACCGAGAGGAATGTCCTGATGGCCACTCTCCCTTGGAAAGCGATTGGCAAAGCTCCTTGAATGAAGCAGAACACGAGGTACCCAAAGACAGCGGATAAATGCTGCGATTGAGGAGGAGGAAGATGTGGCCAGGGCCGCCTCCTCGAGGGCGTATCATCTGCTCGAGCTGCTCAGCCGAGCCAGCTGTCACGTGTAACCGCCCAACGGGCCCTTTGACTCTACTGGCGGATAGCGCTCGGGCACCAAGCTTCAACCGGGCAGCGCGGTCCTCCAAGACGCTGGTCGAGAACGAACAGCATGACTCGCGATGCTGACGGGTTGTGTTCTAGGCCGAGGCAGTAGACACGTGAGTGCAGATCCATCCTGGACATCTTCTGCCCACAAGGGCACCGCAAAACCGGAGTCGATTTGTCCATCGCAGCCGTGAGGGAAAAGGAAGACCAAAGTCTTGAAAATTTTAAAACGAGTTTTGGACCGAACCAAGAGTTAGATCCAGTCTATCACGCAGAGCGTTAAGGAGGGAACCTGAGCTTCCAAGCCGTAAGGAAGATCTGGCATCATGGGGTGGAGCAGAGAGTTTTACCACCCAGGTGGGTGGGAGGAGCCAGCTTGAAGACCTTCCAGCAAGATTTAAAGGGTAAGGAACCTGCCAGACAGTGTGGGTGAACACCATATCCATGTTCCTAGAATAAGAGTTTCTCCAGCACAAAGCTGGTCCTGAATGGAAGATTTCAGATGTAACATGCTCCACAGATGTGAGACATCAACCTGAGCCACAGCCCTGCTCTCAATAGGTACATGATATGCAGAGATGGCAGAAAGATGTACCTTAATGGAGGAATACCTCAATCCCAAGTCAGAGAGGAGAAGATACTCCAACACCACAGGTGGGCAGATGAAAGGGTCTAAATGATGTGAAGCTTGGCGCGCCCAGTGGCAGAGGGTTGAGGTGCTGGACGCCCACCTCATGCCATGCCTGCGACCCGGTTCGGGACAAGTCAGGGACACAGAGGGTTGAGCATCCGGAAGACTGCTCTCCTCACCTGGAAGAGGGGAGGGAGGCATTGTTGTCCTGCTCGCTGATCGTCCTCTAGCAATAGCTAGAGGGGATACAGGTTGGATGGCGCATTGTCAACGTGCAATGTTGGATGGGGAGAGGGACGGGTAAACTTAAAAATGGAGCTGGCAGGCTCCGTGATTGCTCCTGACTGCACCTGCGCCAAGCCCGGGTCTGGATGTTGTGCTATCTGGAGAAGGGTGAAAGTCAGCCTCCTCACCCTGGCCATGTCATGGGGAGTAACCATGGGGATTTCCGGGAGAGTCAGTGCAGGAGGTCAGGCCAGAGAGATGAACTGTCCCGAAGGGGAGCCATTGCCGCCTGCCAGCTCTGCCAGAAAAACCTAGAGAGAAAAAATAAATGATGTAAAGCAGCCCAAAGGGCAAAGTGCTATGTCATAGCGTAGGTAGCCCTGGTAGAGGGCGCTCTGGCAGCCACCAGGACATCTGCGACACTTGAAAAATTCCCAACCCAGTTGATGGCCATGTCCTTAGGAGCCACGCATGGAGATGCAGACACTTGAGGTCTGATGGACCAGGTTCCCTGCTCCTGGGACAGCAAGCTGGTGCACAGGGGCAAGGGGACCAGAGGCTCCATTGTCAGCTGTTGTAGCAAAGGGAACCAGATCTGATGAGGCCAGAAGGGAGCTATTAGGACCATCTCTGCCCCTTCCATCTGAAGTTTGAGGAGCAGGAAGGGAGGAAAGGTGTACAGAAACCTCCCTTCTAGAGAGGGACAATGCATCTCACCAGAAAACTCCAGGCCCAGGATCAAGCGGGCAAAAGGTGGCAGTTTTGCACTGAGTGGGGGCAAAAGGTCCAACTCTGGGCACCCCAACTGTTGAATAGGTCTTGACTACCGAGGCCAAGATTCCAACTCATGAGCCCTGGAACAGAAGTGGCTCAGACTGTCCAGCGGGATATTTTGGACACTGGAACATGGACAGCGGAGAGCTTCAGACTGTGCTCGATGGCCCAATACCATACCCTCATCACCTCCCTAAACAGGGGCTGGGAGTGTGTTCCCCTGCTTGTTTATTTAATAAACCATGCACATGTTGTCCATCTGAACTAAGAGTGGACCAGGAGTAGATAAGTCTAGAAGACCTGCAGAGCATATAGAACCCTTGCATCTCCAGGGCATTGATGTGGAGTCCCTGTTCGATGTATG
Source organism: Neoceratodus forsteri (assembly GCA_016271365.2). Classification (NCBI taxonomy): domain Eukaryota; kingdom Metazoa; phylum Chordata; order Ceratodontiformes; family Ceratodontidae; genus Neoceratodus; species Neoceratodus forsteri. The sequence continues at coordinate 613,153,630 of CM028132.1, forward strand.
TCCAGGTGCCCAGAGTCTGGCAAGCACCAATGTGAGCTCCCCAGCCCAGACATGAGGCATTCATCATGAGGATCTGACAAGCGGAAATAATTAAGGGCCCTCCCTGAAGCAGGTTGGCTGGCTCCAGCCACCATGACAGGACCCTCTTGACTACATCGGAGACCATGACCACCTGGTCAAGGTCGCCCATGCAGAGATCACATTGGACCCTCAATGTCCACTGAGGTATTCTCATGTGTAGCTGGGTGGAAGGAACCATGGCAATGGCTGCTGCCATGTGGCCCAAGAGGCACAGGAAAGCCCTGGCTGGGACCGTCGGCTGGAGGAGACTAGGCAGGCCTGGTCCATCAGGCACTTTGCTCTGTCCATGGGCAAGAAAGCCATGCCCTGGTCCATGTCTAGGACTGCTCTTATGTACTGCAGCCTGGCATTGGAGTCAGGCATGATTCTTGCCTTTGATGGTGATGCCCAAGGCCTGGAAAAGGCTAAAGGTATGATCCAGAGTCTGGACAAGGCATTTCAGGATGGGGTCACTAGCAGCCAATCGCCCAGTTAAGTAAAAATGTAAAAGCCCTGTTTCAAGGCAGCAGCCACCACTGCCAGACACTTGGTGAAAACCCTGGGGCTGAGTACAGGCCAAAGGGGAGAGCCCAAAACTGGTAATGGGCACCCAGGAAATAGACGTGGAGGAAGCACCAATGTATATTTTGATATGCAGATACGCATCCTGCATATCCAAGGAACAAAGTCAGTCCCCAGTGTAGGAGGGCAACAGACCTTGAAGGTGACCATCCTGAAGCGCTTGTATTCTATGAACAGATTGCGGTCACTCAGGTTCAGGATGGGCTGGAGATCCCCGTATTCCTGGGACCAGGAAGAAGTAGGTAGAACCTCCTGCCCCACTGAGCCAGAGGAATGGGCTCTGTGGCTTGTTTTTGTAGAGGTGAATGATTCCTCCAAGATGAGATACATGATCGGCGGGGGGTGTAAAGGAGTTGCCCGGCAGATTTGGGGCCACTCTGAGTTCCAGAGTATGGCCGGTTTTCATGAGCTGTACAACCCAGTTGTTTGATGTAATCCCTCACCACCCATTGAGGCGGAGGAGGACTGACTCCAAACTGTGTCACCCAGAGTATCTTCTGGGGTGGGAGTCAGAAGGTAGGAGCAGGCACTGGTGGCCACTCAAAGAGCCATGGTGGTGGCTGTGGCAGGGGATGATGCTGCGATTACGCTTGCCCTGACCACTGGCCTGTCTGCGAGAGGATCAGTGAAAGGGCAGCTGCTGACCCAATTTAGGCTGAGTATGGTACAAAGAGTGGATGGACCAGAGATCCCAACTCCTGAAGGAGAAAATCAAATCCTGGATATCACCCGAAAGGGGCATCCAAGATGTTGAACTGCACATCAGAAGCAAATCCAGACACCGGAGCCAAGAGTGGCGGTGGAGACAGATGCCAGCAGCCACGCCACTGCCCAAGGCATCTACCACATCATAGGCACCACGAAGGGCATGAGTCCTTACATCTTAGTCCACCTTGAGAACCTGGGCATCTGCTCTTAGCTGGGTCATCTGGCAAGTCGTGAACCAGCTCCTGGCCTGGTCCCAAAGGATGTTCTGATACTGCACCATGTGGGCTAAATAATAGCTATCTGCCCCGATGGCCAGTGTGGAAGAGGCAAAGTCCCACTTGGCACAGGTGGTCCAGCTGTCTGGACTCCTGATCCGGGGAAGACAGCTGAGGTGCTTAGATTTTATGGTGTGGTCTTGCGTCTTATTGATGACCAGCAAGTCAGCTTTAGGTTTCCCCTCCTTAAAATGGTTTACCAGCAGGGTATGGTAAAGCCAGGCACTGCTGGAGTCAAGTAAGACAATTCCAAGCCATCCTGGTGACATCCTCATAGGATTCAATTAAAGAAGGAACCACCAAGGGAGAGCATCGGGCTGCCACAAGTAGACGGCAAGCCAAAGTCATTCTGGGTCATGTTCCTGTCTCCAGCCCTTGGTAGCCTGAATGTGCCTAGGGGCCATCAGGCAGAGACTTGAGAACAACTTTAGCAGGCTCCTTGCCTCAGATGAGTCCCCACGAAGGGAGACGAGACTATGTAATAATCACAGTCACCTGTCATCCTCCCTCAGCCGGCTCACTCTCAGCTGGTGGGCACCGGTCTGAATGACTGCCGAAACTGGTGTCTGACTTGTTCCTGGGAGTGCAAGGGTTGCTGGGATTCTGCTTCTGTATGAAAGCCCACCAAGAGGTAAAAGAGCATTGTAATCCACTGGTGGATGGTATGGACCAGAGGATAAAGGTAGGCTGGTGCCGGTTAAGAACAAGGCAGCACCGGTCCGAGAGGGGCCAGTGTTGGGCTTGCTGGTTGCGACTGAAGCAGGACAGGCACCAGCCCAGCGGTCGCTGTCTGAGGAATCCTGGAGGAGTATCCACTGGTGCTGGGAGAGGAGAGACCGGCACCGGGGTGGGTGGGGTGGACAAAGACCTCCCTGGTGAAGGCTGAGGCAAGACCGAACTTGAGAGATGTTAGTACCCTGCAGCGGTGCTGCCTAGAAGGACTGGGAGCAGCTTCTGTAGAAGGGAACTATGCAGACAGTGCCCTGGCTAGGTGGGGGTGGCAGCAGCAAAAGAGCAGACACCCATTGCACCACCACTGGCCAAGCCTATTGGCTGGACGGCCTACAGAAGTCGGGACCTGAGCATCAGGGGCTGGGGAGCAGGAGACAGAGTCCTCAACCCTGAAGAGCCACCACCCACCACGGAAATAAGGGTGGTGGAGGGCCACCATTAGCCCTGTGGGAGTAAGTGCTGATGGGGCCAAGGAGGCCGACCTCCTGTGGGAGGAAGACCCAGATGCGGGTGACTGTTTATGAGGGGACATGAGTTTGAAGCATACCAGGCCTGGTCCTGGTCTTTGTCCCAATGCTTCTGCTTCCTGCTGGACTTCTCCGGGACGGGAGGAAGAGGAAAACCAGGAGGACTGGGATGGCAAAGCCAAAGAGACCCTAGCCTGCAGCTCCTGTTCCATCGTGATGAGCTTCTACTTGATGAGATAGCTCTCCAGAATTTTCAGGCGACATCTCCATGCAGCCTGCTTAAATTTCTGGCAAATCTGGCAGGCTTCAGTGTAGTAGCTGGGGCCAGGGCACAGGATGCAAGCAGAATGTCCTTCCTTTTCTAGAATCTGTTTGCCACAGGCATACTTTGTGGAGTGGTCAGAAGATGAGGCAAGTTGAGAAGATACAAACCTGAATCCGTAACACTGAAAACTCAATCTTAACACTAAAGAAAAAAAGGAAAATAAAAAAAAAAAAAAAAAAAGAACAAAAGCGCAGGAAATGGCAGTCGACTGTTGCTGTAGCGGTTTCAGTGGTCCAGACATGTGCTGGTCAACGGTGAGAAAAAACTCGGGGTGGGGATTGCCTGCCTTTTAGGATAGGCTGACATCAGCAGGGTGACAGCAGTGGGGTCCTCTGTGGTACACTGCTAGCTAGAAAGTTTCCACGTGGTCCTGGCAGCTTAGTCCTACTGGTGTTGAACTGCTGTAAGAGCCTCCCTCAAAGTGAGATTTTGCATTTATAAGGCTTAAAGAGGCAGACACACATGTGCTTGCCAATCACATTCAGCTTCCTAGTTTTGTTATTAGGAGGCAAAGTACTTATGTATCTAAGTGCTTTAGCTGCCTTCACAACTACAGAGTTGGTTTCTGGCTGGTCAGCATAATAAGAAAGCAGATGCAGTGGATACCGCTCATCAGCCTTCTGAGTACAGCTATAGTGAGTTTCGCCTGTACTATGCAGCAAAGGTAGTATCCTCTAGTGCAAGATATACAGGTGGAATTGTAATGGAGGGGAGCAAAGTACATCAAAAAATTCCATGAGGTTTCTTTCTGTGGAGTTTTCTTCCTCTACAGCAAAGCCCATGGAGTTTGCATTTGCTACATCATGGCTTGAAAAGTAAGATCCTCAGGAGAAGACCTTGGGGTACAGACCATGAGTCCTCACTGCAGGATGAGAAGGTAGAACTAGATCGAGGTGACATGTATTGTTTCTCCTCATACTCTCCTTCTAAATCCTTCCCTAACATCATGAGGTCAGGATTATATTCTACTTTGCCAATCAGCGTCTGTACTGACAATGGGAGCTGCAATGTGCACCAGTGACACCGGTGGCTGCTGAGGAGGAGAGTATACTATGATGTGCTGCTAGAAGATGTTGACATTATTTGAGAGCTCTGAGGCCCTGTTGCTAAGCAAGGCAAAATGTGTTTTATCATCTCTGAAAATGACACTAGTACAATTTGAGTCGACAACGCTCTGGACAGGTGTTGGAACTACTTGTTCTGCTAGGGCATGACCTGATGGCGTGGGGTCCTGCCGTCCACAGCAGGTATTGCAGCCCCTAAGCCAAACCTCAACCCTGGTGACTCATCGACAGTCAGGGGAGGGGCGCTGTAGTCTACACCACTGGAGCAGATTTCTCTTTGTCTCTATGCTTGTGGCCAAAGCGAGGAGGGACGCGATGCTGGCCATTCTCTGTCACAGTGTTTCAACTTCAGTGGATGCTTCTGTGATGATGGCAAGTATGCAACAGATTTTAGACACTGTTCCTTCTCCGTGGCTGTTAAATTTTAAGGAGAAGGTCATTTTCTAGAGATTTCTTCGGTGTCACCTTGTAGCCTGGTAGAAGCTCTGGCAAATCTCACATGTCCTCAAGCTGTAAGAAAGGCACAAGCAACACACAAAAACCATGTGTGTATCTTTTTGTAAATGTTCTCTCTACACTTACAATACCAAAATAAAGGAGCTCTGGAGTTTGGTGGCATGCAGAGACAACAAAACACAATTATAATAAAAGTAAAAGAATATATGGCAATGGCCAGACATTTCCTGCAGCAGATCCAATTAGGATGATTGATGGCAAAGAAAGAACTGAGGAGTGATGGGGCCACCAATGTCTATATAGACGCTGATGCATGTCATCTTGGGTGGCTCCCAGCTAGCAAAACTTTCCATGTGCTCCTAGTGCCTACGGCCACAGCTCCAAAGGTGTAGACTAATGGAGACAATATCCTAGAAGATAATACTATCACTTCCTTGGGGCAGGTAACTCATACAAGGTGCTGGCTGCCTGAGGAGCTAAATTAGCCATAAAGGGATTTTTTTATCCTAAGGCTTTTTAGTTACTTGTTTCAATACTGCTACAATCTTATTTCCATGATCACACTGAAATGCTGAATACTGCGCAGCTCCAACCCCAACATTTGCATTTTGATGACATTAAGTAGGGCATGGGCCTGCCTTTACATATATTTAACTTTGCTGGCAACTGTACATGTAAAAGGGTGGTAGCATATTTATACGCCCCTTAACATATACAGTTGCCTGCAAAGTTAAAGAAATGTATGTAAAGGCAGGTACTACCCCAACTGTGCTACCTTTCTGTTAATAGCACTTGCAGCTTTGTTCATTACTTTCAGTCATCAAACACAGATTCTGAGGATGGTGCTGCGGTGGTCCTCACCAGTGCAATTTCAGAAGTGAGATCATAGCAGCATTAGTTAAATAATTCTTGGATGAAAAAAAAATCACATTATGGATAATTTTGGTCCTTGGCAGGCAGCCTCTTGGCATGAGTTGCCTGCCCCAAGGATGTTAACTGCTTATCAAAGGAAAGGACATTCCCTGCATATTTACTTATTCACTGGGTAATCACAATAGACAAATATATGCCTGTTTTCCAGGTCCGACCCTGAGATTATAAAACAGAGAAGTAAAGTGAAGCATCATACAGTATTAGCATACACAATTCAGTAAAAAATAAAATAAAGGGAGCTTTAGATTAAAATGACTAATGATAACAAATAACAGGAGATAAAAATGAGACAGGCACAGAATATTCCACTGGCATCACACAACCTGTGCAACAGACCTGCTCAGATGCAACCTACCTTATGGATAACGTGCAACTGTGACTTCTCATTCCATTCAACAGGCAACAGAGCCTGGGATTTTGATGCTTATTGTACGATAGACACTTGTGCAACAGGATTCCCGTGGTATGAACATCCTTCTGTAAAGTTTCCAAGTGTCCACTACCTTAGTTTCTGCAGATTCTGCTGGTTTTCAGAAATATTCCAGTGCAGTACTATGAGAAACTGGTATCTGAACTTTGAGTAGCCTTTTAGAACGTACAAGAGTCAATGCTGTACTCACTGATTCTACGAATTTGGCATTCCAACTAATTTTTTTTTTTTTTTTAAGTCATACACTGATAGAAAGGTGGAGAGGGCGTTACATAGTGCATTTATCTTTTCTTTGAGCCTCCAAGGGGATACTGCTGGAGAAGAAATGGAATTTAGAGTTATTAATCTCCATCTGTTAAATTAAGGTAATTAAGTCCAACCTTGTTTTGTTTTTGAGTATGAGGACAGGTATTTCAAAGTGTCATTCATGCACCATTATGCCTAAAATAAAGGGGGAGTTTGTATGGTCTGCTCTTTTGCTCCATTTCTGCAGTTCACTCCTCTATTGCTTAAAACATACTACCATCTTATTAACAACAAATATGCACTGAATGTTTGGCAAGATAGTATTATTGCAGTAAACTCAGAACTGCATCTCTGCTCCTCGAATACAATCTGATTGTTTTTATCTCATTAAATTAGATTTTGTTTTAAATTATGTTTAAGCATCAAACTGTATATAGTAGCCCCTGGCACATAAGAGCCCCTAACCACCGTTTAGTAGGTTTCGCTGTGAACAGCTAAAGTATAATTAGAAGTCCTGGATAAGCTAAGTGTATTACTGATTTCAGTGCAACAAACAGAAAAAAGGAAACCAAGTGTTTGTAATGTTTTTATTAATACCACATGAATGTTTTTAGGAAACAATACCTCCAGCTCATCATGTGCTACTGAATCTATGCTGTGCACACATCCACAAACACTGAGCATCATTAGTACTCTATCAAAATTTAAAAACCGGCCTGTCACACAGATCTCACCTTATTCAAACAGCTGTAACAGAACATATAAAAAGCCAGGCATTTGGCCTCTAGCTCTGAACAGTCTGGAGGGGAAAAAGTCCAAAGGCTTAAAAGAAATGGTGGCAGTCTTGAGTTAACTTCTCTGCCAAGATTTGTGGCATGGCAGAAAGCAACTTCCTCTTTATTTCCCAAGAAGCTGGCATTGGGGGTAAGAAAACTAACCAACAGACACACACACACACATACACAAAATCTTACTGAATGTGCTACTGTCCTGATATTAGGACAGCATGGATAAAGGGTAATAGTGCCTTCACGCACAATGATGCTAATAAAGAAATGCTTTGTTCTGAGGTCCAGGTCTGAAGTGTCCTACCAAAGATGCAAGTCAGAACCTGCAAATATTCACAGTTCTATTTTGTGGTGTAAACAGACTGCCTTCCAGGTATTAGGCAATCCTCTCATGTCTCATGAGCCCTCAAGGACAGTTGCCAGTTAAGTCATGGAGGGTGGGAGTGTCAGATCCATTTCCACATTTCTGAATGGTTTGCCTTTGGTCAAGTGGGTTGCAAGGAATAAGACTAGAGAAGCCCACCCACTCCCACCCGATATAAATGTATTAGTTATAGCAAGGAACTCTATCTTTTGTACAGGGGAAGATCATTATTCAAAACTACACAATGGCCTCATGTGACACAAGTGGGTATTATTATTATGCACAATACATTCAAATGTTAATAAAATATATACTGTATACACACACATGTATTTCTTAAATAAGAGGCAGGACATTCCAATCAGCATCTTATGTTGTGGTTTAAGGAAAAAATGATCTTAAAAATAATGGAATGGGTCTTCTACAAAATTCCACACTTTTTTTTTGTTTGCAACAGAACTTGTTAAACCTTCACACTTTAACAAAAACAGACAACTGTTTTAGGAGGCTGCAATAAAATTGGAAGTACCTAGCAAGGGAACATTTTGGTGTGGAACCAGACCAATCATCATCCGGAGAGTACAATGCAGAAAATCTGGTAACCTGAAGTGACACACTCGGATATAGAAAAATGAAGACCTACTGCAGGAAATGAGATAGGTCGGGAGTCAGGATCAAGCCAACAAGCCTGCTTGCTCCTTTCACAATATTTTGTTCTAAAAGCATTATTTGCAGACTGTCTAGGCACATCTGTTTTGAAAGCATTTACTTTGTGAAGAAGCTTGTTTTGAGATTAGCGATGTTTAAATATTTTAGATGGCACTGAATATTTCTGAATAATCATTTTCTGTAAGCACTGCCAGTGTTTAGCATCAGCCAGAGCCTGCCAGCATGAAGGGCAATGCCTGCACGCTACCTCTGACTTCTCCATTTTACCAGAGTTTCCCCCTCTATGAACTAAGCCAATTTAAACAACACTAACTAAACAAGTCACATGCAGTTAAATTCTAACATTTCTTTGAACAAGTTTACAGCAGTTATAGACAGTTTTAGAAAAATGCTAACTGGAAATACATGTTACAAAAAAAAATATGAACTAGACTAAATCTCAGAACTGGTGTCCAAACAACAGGATTAAATACTCTGTCACAGATATTTCCCCCATTAACAGAGGGCATGCAGACTTTGCATCTGGATAAGTAGCTGCACTCCCTTGATTACTAAGAAGAGTAATGCCATACAATCCCACCCTCAGTGACTGCATCGTAAAATAAGAGATTCCGGATACAAGGATTCTTGTGCCAGACCTTGCCATCTAGTCCAACTGGGAGATTTGGCAACCACTGGCTATTAATCCAAAGGAAGATTTCACAACAGGAAACTAAGAAATGTAGGACATGAGTGTGCACTATGAATCCTTTTTGCTAATATATCTATTTACACCATATTGTTTGTACCTGTGAAATAAAAATGGCTTAATAGCAAAGGCACAGCCGCTGGCAACTCCCTACATTCAAACCAGCAAAGAAAAGAGTAACTAACCAATAAAATGGTCAGATCTGAGAACTTGATAAAATAATCCAAATCTTTTTTGTTCAGGAATGTGCAATACATGCAAATCAAATAGCACCCTGAAAACAAAATCTTTATAAGTTTACATTTTAATATTTCTTAGCCCCAAACTATCATAATACAAATAACTGAGGTTGAGTTCCAAAGTATCTGTGCTGCCAGTTTTTTCTTTCTGCTGGCAAGGGTTTCAGATTAAAACCAGAATTAAGTCATGCTAATGTGTAATTATCCCCAGTCATTAAAGTGTTAAAAAAAGGTGAGCTCTTCATTTTCACAGATGGGCTTTAGCCAGAAACCAAATTTCTACGAACAAAAATTTTGCCAACGGTCTGTCCCAGCACATGGCCAAATTTAGCAATTAACAGCAAGTGACTCAAGACATGATACCATCAATATTTTTTTATCCCCTATACCTCATGTTCACAGGGCACCGATTCTAGTTTAGTCTAATTCATTCTTCACCGATCAACAGGACTTTGTTCTCCAAAGAAAAAAAAAAAGCTTGCAATGCATGCTCAAGCTGGCACGGAGCATTTTCCTTCATAGGTACACATTATGGTCATTACGATTATATGATGTTAGCAACGGAAGAAAAGCATATTATTCTGCCTTGGGCTTTGCTGTTCCAGGAAGCTTAGCTTGGACCCTGTGAAACAAATGAGAAAATGTAGGTTAACTTACTTGCAACTATACTCCTATTACTAGCAATCAGTTCACATCCATACTAAGGCAGTCTTCCACGGAGCATGCTCAGTCACGGAACAGTCTTCAAGCTAGACACCTCCTACTACTCAACCGTGTGGTCCTCCAGCTCTGCGCTGGAACAGGAATCTGAAGCATGCGTTGGGTGGGTCATGTGGATGTGAACTGAATATTGGTAGAACAACTACTGGCTACAAGTAAGTACCCTCTCTTTCTTACTACCTAGATTCAATTCACTATACACATAGGGCAAACCCTAGCAGCCATCAGGAGGATGGGGCAAGGTGCACACCCAACCTAGGCAAATAGAGCATGGAAGACTGAGGATCCAAGTGCAGCAACATGAGAACAGAGCAAGCTAATTCTGTACTGGGAGATTAATGTGAGCGCAATAGACCAGGTAATATCACTACATATTTCAGAAATTGGGATGTGCTTGGCAGTAACAGAGGCAGCAGTATGTCTGGTGACATAAGCCTCTGATCCCATGGGTGGCTCCTCCCCAGTCACCCCTGCAACACTGAGCCATGCAGGAGGGACATATCAGCCACCAATCATCTGCTTGATGCTGGTCTGCCTTAGATGGCGTCAGTGTATGTGAGAAATAGTCAATGAGCCACATTATGACATTCAATCATATGCTCTCAGTACAACAGCATGAGGCTTCAGGAAGACAGCTGGCAGAATAAGTGCTACATTCAGGTGAAACTCGGGAACTATCTAGGGCAGAAATGTTACATGGGGTGTAGGACAATTATGTCCTTGTGGAAAACCAGTGACTCCATGCAAAGCACATGGAGCACATTCTCCTGTCTGGTTGAGGTGATGGCTACCAAAACCACTGTTTTCCAGGACAAGTCTGAGAGATCACTCATGTCATGAGGCTTGAATGGGTTACCCATTTGGTATGGCAGCACCAGCAGTAAGTCCCAAAGTGGAAGCAGTCCACACACTGAGGGGACCAGTGGCTCAGCACTTTGAAGAAATGTCTGGGTAGTTCATCCTGTGGTACCGTTTGCAGAGTATGACAGAATGGCAGCCTGATGCACCATGTATGACAGGGCTCACAAATCTAGCCAGGACAGAGACCAGAGGTTGTTAAAATCGTGACATGGAGCAGGAGAAGGCAGCGATCCTCATTCCTGACACCAATCCAAGAACCTCGTCTGCTGGTAAATGTACAACTTACGATTCAACACCTTTAGAGATGCCTCCAGTACCCAAAAACATCGTCAGAAAACCCTAGGTCCTGGAATTTCAGCCACTGAGGAATCAGTCAGTGATCGTCCCTCAGACTTTAGCAGATCTGTCAGGAGTGGAAGCAGCTGCAGATGGTCTATGGATGAGAGAGGAGGTTGTGATACCAAACCTGGCATGGCCAGTCTGGTGCAATCAGAAATGGGGATGCACTGTCCCGCTGCACCTGAAGGACCACCTTGTGGACCAGAGGAAACTGAGGAAGGAATACACAGGAGGACCTGGGTCCAGGACCAAGAAAACATGTCCCCTGCAGAGAGGATGGGCACTGAACAGCTTTAGCTTCTTGTTTTCCAGGGGAATGAACAGATCAATGTTGCTCCCCATTCTGAGAACACGTGTGACACCATCTATGAGTGCAGCGAGGACTAGTAGAACACCTGTCCCATACAAATAAGAGCATCCATGAGCTAGTTGCTTGCTACAGTCACTGGATGATCACCAGGTTGCAGGCAGCCTGCCAGAGACCATGTCTGCAGACCCTCCTGGCACAGAGGACATGAATGCATACCATCCTACATGTTTAAGTAGAACACAATGGTCATGTTGTTCTTGTTCACCTGGACCACACAACCCTGGCCTAGCGGTGCAAACTCTGCCGGCACGTGGCAAACTGCGTGGAGTTCCAGTAGGTTGATGTGAAGCAGAGTCTTGCTCAGTGACTAGAACCGTGCACTCTGTGGTGCAGCATGTGCCCCCGCCCAGCCCACTAGCAATACCATCATAGAATCTGACGGCAGATAAGGACCGCTTGGCCCACTGATTCAGTCTGCCCATCTATCGTTAAAGTGACAGAAGACTCTGTCTGAATGAATGGGATTCCCTCTTTGTGACAGGGTAGAATAGAACCCTGTCCCTTTTGTTGGAGAAAGTGTATAAATGCAAGGATCTGTATTCTTTCCTTTTCTCTCTCCTCTGTCTGGTTGCGCAGCCAAATGTTCCTAGAGACCTCGGACTTGATCAACCTGACCAGTCTCTGTAATCCTTTGCCTCTCTTGCTGTCTTTCTTCCTTGCATATCTGTATCTGCTAATATAAAATATATGAGAATCAATGTGTGGAAATGTAGCTGATATCGGGATCACTTTTGTTTAGAAAATTGTGTTACTGTTTAAATGTATATATTTGTAATTTGAGATAACTGTAAAAGCTAGAGAGTTACTTGGGTGCAAATGCCTGAGCCTTTTGCAGTTATTGTGGGGACCTCAGAAGCTCTCAATGTCCTAGCAGCTCCTGAAATTTACAAAGAACAGGATGCTTGCAAAGGTTGGGGTTGAAAAGAGTTATAAAAGCAGCTAAGCCGAGCTGCAAGGGAGATTCTTTACAAGAGATTTTATTTTGCTTCTGTATATAGTTATTCTGAACAGGTTTATTTTATGTTACTGCAACTACAAATAAACAATTTTGTGGAATTTTACAACTGCTCCTGGGTTTCTCTATGCTTCCTGACCTGTGCCTCGACGACAGATGATTTTAGAAGTGGGATTTAAGCCATGCATACCCTAAAACAGGAGATGTGTGTGTAGGTACTGGACCTAGTATCAGGGAAGCACAGAGGAAGGTATGGAGCTGAAGTTCTGTCTGAGATTGTACAGCCAGCACAAGTCATGGAAAAAGAACAGGTAGTGACAGAACCTGAAAGCCTGATGGATTTTTTAAAATGGTGGGCTATACAACAAAAGAGACAGAGAGAGAAAGAAATTCAACGGTTAGAATCATTGAGGAGAGGAGAACCAGCGACAGAAGCAACAGATGAGAGAGAGAGATGCAGCGACAGGAACAGCGATGGCTAGATGCCTTACAAGCTATCAAAGGCAGAGAATCTGACACAGATCCAGACAAGCAACAAAATGCAAATGCACTAAAGGCCATAACACTTACAAAGTTGTGTCCCTCAGATGAGACTGAGGCAGATCGGACAACTTTTGAAAAGTTGCCACAGCCTGCCAGTGTCCAAAGCAGCAATGGACAATCAGACTGGTACCCTACCTGACAGGGAAAGCCAGGCTTGCCTACAGCAGTATGGACACTGCATAGTCAGAAAACCTAGGAGCAGCTGTAAAATACCATAAAACTGTATTTGTAGTTGCAGTAACATAAAATAAAATATACCTGTTCAGAATAGCTATATACAAAGCAAAATAAAATCTCTTGTAAAAATTTCCCTTGCAGCCAGCTTAGCTGTTTTTATAACTCTTTTCAACCCCCATCCTTTGCAAGCATCCTGTCCTTTGTAAATTTCAGGAGCTGCTAGAACATTGAGAACTTCCTGAGGTCCCCACAGCAACTGCAAAAGGCTCAGGCATTTTCACCCAAGTAACCTCTAGCTTTTTACAGTTCTAAATTTATAAATATATACATTTCAATAGCAACACAATTTTCTAAACAAAAGTGATCCCAATATCAGCTACATTTCCATCGTTGCTTCTCATATAATATAAGCGAAAGTAGTATTAAAACTAGCCATCCTGGCGAAATCAGTATCCGTCGAGTGAGGCATGGGCCAGCTAGGTGTGTGTGGGGAACAACTGTCATAACTGACACTGACGTGCAGTCTACTGTGCGATCACGGCCAACTCAGACATGCGATCTTGCACCACTTCACTCTGTTGGAGATCTCCAGTACTGCACCAGTGGGCATTACTTGAAATGAATACCCGCTGGATTCCTGTCACCTGATGCGATCTGCCCAATGGTTACATCCCATTTCTCCTACTATTAATATCCAGGTTACAATTTGTATTAGCAGATATAGATATGCAAGGAAGAAAGACAACATGAGAAAACAGACAGTGAGAGCAAAGATTGCGAGACTGGTTGGGCTGATCAAGTCCGAGGTCTCACAGGAAAATTTAGCTGCGCAACCAGACAGAGGAGACAGAAAAGGAAAAATACAGATCCTTGCATTTACACACTTTATCCAACAAAAGGGACAGGGTTCTATTCTACCCTGTCGCACTCTTAGACATTTGCAATCAACAGCCTCCAATGGACAGCATTCAGCATTAGCTGGATCACCTGGACCATTCAATGCTCCATTGTGATTAGGGACTACTGGTATCCCAGTCCCCAATGAATGGGTCTTATGTGCCAGTGGGCCCAATGTACCACCACCATGGTAGAGAGCAGGAAGCCAGAATCTGAAGAAAATCCCAGATCGGGCGTGGTTTTCCAACAGCCAAGCCTAGGGCAACTTTTAAATGCAACTGGTGCTTGTTCAACATCAGTCCAAGATCATGGTTCTCATGTAGATCTTGTTAGCTGTCTTCAGGGAGGCTGGAAGCCTCTCTAAGAAACATGGCTATATTGAGCCATCAGCACCACAACTGGCTTGGCGAGAACACCCAGGGACGCAGCTCTATAGACCTTGCGGTCAATATGATCCTGCTTTTGGACTCATTGTCCAGCAGCTTGCCGACTCACCCTACATCTCTGCCCTGCAGAACACCACATCTCCTATTAGCCTTGAATGCTCCAAACTGCTGGACAGTTTGCCCAGGTGGACTCATACTTGCAGTTCACATGGTGCAGTGGGGCCTGGCAGGAGGCCTGCTGCTGCCAGACACTGATGGCTGGGCCCAGAATGGCAGGGTGATGGGAAAGCTACTCTGATGAGGAGTCTTGTTCAACAACATCCACCAGCAGATAGTTCTTCTTTTGGACAAACTCCAGCATTTCATACACATGTGTATTTCATGAGGAAGTCAAAGAAGACTGGTCCCCTACAGGGCGTCCGTCTGTCAGCTTACTACTACCCAACAATGCAAAGTCAATGGAACAGATGCCACATGCAAATACAAGTTGGGAAAAGAAGCATGGACCACCAACATTAGGTATGGGCGATCCTCTGTCATGCTAACCACCACTAACAAGAGGCGAGAACTCTGAGTTCTGGCCTAGAGTTCCTGTTAAGAGTGTTTACACTAGCTGTGCAGATGGAGCTCCACCTGTATTGGTCGCTATGGAATGGTAGGCAAAGCCAGAGGTGGGGCTGTGGGACGCGACATGGAGTCTGTGCTGGAGGGGCAGTCAAGGCTGGGACAGATCTAGCAGTAGCACCAGTCAACCTGGATGCAGGGAGGTACTCTGCAGGCTCAGTGCTGTCAGGATGCTCTCTTCTCACCTGTGATGGGCTCTATGTCCTATGCATAAGCCAACTAACAAGAAAGAACTCAATGTAACCTATCAATAACAATGTCTGCATCAATGTTGAGAATGTGATATGGAGGGTGAATGAAATCTTGAATGTTGACTCTTGGATTGATTGCGCATTGAAGCCTCAGGTCTAGGTACCCCGATGGAGGCGTTGGGTACCGTATGATCAGGAGGAGGTTGTGTCAGGGCAAACACTGACTGCTGAACAGCAGAGGGGCTAACAGAGTGCTCAGTTGGGCCAGAACCACCCTACTTGGGATAGGCTGCAGCAAGCTCTGGAGTTTGAGAAAGTGAGGAATCCTCTCTCATGATGGACTTGTTTTCAATGGGACAATTGTTGGAGTGATGAGTCTTGACATAGTCATGTGCCTGGACAAGAGTTTCATGGGCAGACTAACTCTACAGCAGTTATAACCTTGGCCTTGAACAACCACGTAGACCCTCAGGCAGGGGACAGTGCAAACTACCCCCACCTGACAATGGTCATAAAACTGGTACTGATCCTTCTCATGCTTTCAGTGCCAAGATGGGGACTCACCTTTGAAGGAGTGTACAGAAAAAGAAAATGTTTTACCTTCACCTTTATGAAAGCCGTGAAATCAAATCGTACTCTTTCTTTTAATGCCAGAAGGTCCAGTATTAGGACATTCTTGCGGCCTCCACCTCCTTGGCATGAACATATGACACCAATGGAACTGGGTTTTTAATGGCTTGCCCAGGTGCACCCATAGCCAGTGCTTGTCCAGCACCTGTGGGTGCATAGGATGCTTCAGCTGCAATGCTCCACACAGAGGACAATGCCCATTAGAACACATAGGCATCATTTCGGTTATAAGCAGATACTGGATACCTGCCCACCATGCATCTCTTGAACCCCAGCTTTTTTTTTTCCTTTTCATGGCAAAGGTTGATGACAACATGGGAAATTGACATTAGGAATAGAAGAATGAGTTGAAGACCTGAAGTAATACTTCATGAAAATAGTTCAAAAGCCTGACAACTACCAGAATAATAGTTAATTAGCAAGGGCTGTGAAGGAGACTTACTTCTAGAAGGAAAAAGACGTGCATGGGGGGTGGGTGGGCAAAGCCGGAAGACCACATGGTTGGGTGGTAGGACAAGTGAAGCTTGAGGACAGTTCAAGTGACTCAGCATGCCTAGTGGTAGACTGCCCACGTGTGGATAGTGAACTGAATGAATCTAGGTCTAAGTGTGGATAATGAACAATCTAGGTAGCTTATAACCTTTTTTAAACCCATCTTTTTAGCATCCAGCTACCACCAAGCACCGCTTCAGGTGATTTTCTCTAACACCCCAACCCTGGCTGCCACTCTTCTGTTATGCCAGTGGGGATCTACATGTAGCATGGTCAGAGAGTGTCAGTATCGTCATTAATGGTGGCCAGTGCTCATCATTTTTGGGGGGAGGGGGATTTCTTCCTTCTGCACCCATCACCTGCCCTAAGACTGTGCAGGTACATAATACGCCCTGCAGAGGACCAAACTCTCCAGCTCTTCACAGGGTCACTAGAATGGTGGAACCATGGCAGTCTTTCCTCCTGGCTAGGAGCACTGCCCTGCATGTTACTTCCCTAGGCACGCCCATTCTCCCCCTCCGCTAGCCAACGTCTTCTGAATCTGCTCCCTAAGTCAGGCATCCAGCATGTGCATCCATCACACCACCCACTGGGCCATCTGGTGGCCCTGGAACCTTCTTTCTGGGTAAGGACATGTACAAAACAATATAGTTTATAGCCAGAACAGCTGCCTTGACATCCAACCTGCCAGGGATCAGTGCATGACAAAACAGCAGAATCCAAGATTAAGGGTACACTATCTTATTAATGTGTTTCAATATTGTAAACTGGCTTTGTTTTAAGAGCTCAATACACTACTCTGAAATGCAATGGTAAAGAAAGTATTTCTTCAAGTGGCCACTTGGCCAACCAACTAAATCCAGCTAACCAAAACAAATTTCCAGGAAGTCAAAATAAATAAATATATATCTGTAAGAGCAGTTACTTAAGAACTTACCATTACAGTAGATTTTTGAGAGAATCTCTCATCAGGCCACACCTTTGAAACAATACTCATGTCAGCGCTATGACCACACGGAAGCTTAATAAACAGCGGAAGCCCATAACGATGTCATGCACCAGCATCTACATAAATATGGGCGGCCCCTCCTCTCAATTCCCTGCCAGAGATCATGCTCGGAGGCGACCTTCTAGGGAACCAGGTGAAACCCCAGAACTCTGCTTACCAAGAAAGACAGACAGTGTACTGACAAAACAGCATATGGAAGCAGAAAGACAGAAATCCTTTGTTGTAACCCTGAAGGGGAAGGAGGGTGGAACGGCATGGTCTGATGAAAGAGATTTTCTCAAAGATCATCTGTTATGGTAAACTCCTATTTAACTGTTCTATCTTTGAAGATATCGGTCCATCACGCCACACCTCTGGAACAAGTCTCAAGCAGTACCAAAAGCTAACAGTGTGGGTGGCTGGGGCCTATAAGTTGATGATAATATGCCTTGTAGCACAGTTAGGCCAAACCCACCTAATCTATGAGAGGCAGTGCCCAGACTGTAATGTTTAGTGAAGCTGCAGACAGTACTCCATGTGGCAGCTGCACAGATTTCTGCAGCAAAACACTCTGAAAACAAGCTGCAGAAGGGTCATGCTTCTGTGGAATGACGACAAAACACACCAGGAACTGCCTTACTGTACTTCTGTAACAAAACATAAAATACAGGGTGCTAGTTATTTGGACAAGCACTGTTTAGAAACTGGAGTGCCCTCTTTCCCAGGGCAAACAAAACAAAAAGCTGCAAGGAATTTCTACAATCCTTGGTACAGTGTGTACACTATCCGAATATTCTATGCACATCCAAAGTATGGAGCAATGCTTCCCCTGGACTGACATGCCCTTGGATGATACACTGATAGGTATATGGTTTGATTTAAAGTAAACTCAGATACCATCTATAATAGAAATATAGAATTAGTACACAAAGACACCCAGTCTTTGTGGAAAATCAAATAAGGATGGCTCACACATCAGAGCCTGCAGCTCTGAAATCCTTCGAGCAAAGTGACTGCAAAGAACAGTTAGGCAAGAACTTACTGTAACAGTAGATCTTCGAGGGCATCTCGGCCATCAGGTAACACCGCAGGAACTTTACCATCAGTAAAGGTGAATCCACATGGAAGATTTTCAGCAGTACAACTGGGGCGCCCATGCCGTCGACATCCATCAATGTCATCAACCCTATAAATGCATGAGCAGCCCAACACCCTCCTCAGTTCTTTCCCCGGTCCCAGAGACTAAGGAGCTAAGCTCATACCATGGGGACCAAGAGAGTACCCAGGCCTATCTGAAAGGCTGGATACATCAGATAGCCAGTTCCTAGACAGAAGCCCCAAGAAGGGGATGGTGGGAGGGAAAGTATACCTGATGACTGAGATCCCCTCGAAGATCTACTGTTATGGTTAGTTCTTACGTTAACTGTTATATCTTCTTGGAGTATCTCATCAGGTAACACTGTAGAACGAATCCCAAGCAGTTACAGGTGCAGACAGTCTGGGAGGAGGCTCACTGTAAACTTAAGACAGGAGGCCCTGCAGCACAGTCTTGCCAAATCCTGCACAGGCTCTAGAGGCAATGTCCAGACTGTAGTGCTTGGTAAAGGTATGGATGGTGCTCCAGGTGACAACCACACAGATGTCAGCGGCTGAGACCCCTCGAAACAAGTCACAGAGGTAGACATGCCCTTGTGGAAAGACCATTGAAAGCACCAGGCAATTCTTTGCCATACCTAATGTAGCAGAAAACAATGCAATTTGCCAACCATGTGGATAAACATTGAAACACCCACCAGCCTGGGCGAAGGAAACAAAAAGAGCTGCTTGCTTCCTAGACTTCTTGGTCCAAAGCAGGTAGTACTTCAAAGTTCTGTGCACATCTAACGTATGGAGCAGTGCTTCCCTGGATTGAGCATGCTTGGGAAAATAAACAGAAAGGTGGATAGACTGGTTGAGTGTGAACTCTGAGACCACCTTAGGAAGAAACTTAGGTTTAGTGCGCAATGACACCCTGTCTTTGAGAAAAATCAAATAATGCTCCTCGCACAGAGGGCCTGAAGCTCTAAAATTCTTTGAGCAGAAGTAATGGCAGCTAAAACTAACACTTTCCAGGACAGAAAGCATAAATTAAAAGTTGCTATTGGTTCAAAGGAGACAGGGTCAGCTTCTCCAAAACAAAATTCAAGTCCCAAGCCAGGACAGGAGAGCAGATTGGGGATTTCAGATGCAGGATGCCCCTTAGAAAGGTATGGGAGACATCCAGCTGAGCAATTATGTGATCACCCATGGGCTCATGAAAAGTAGAAACAGCTGAAAGGTGCACCTTGAGAGAGGAGTACTAGAGACCAGAGTTGGATCGAGAGATCAGGCAGTCCAGGATATGGTTAACCGGGCAGGTGAAAGGGTGTAAACTAAGTCTGGCAGCCCAGATGGCAAACCGTTCCACTTCATGGCATATGTGGCTCAAGTGGAAGGCTTCTGGGCGGTCACTAGGATGTTTGCCACTCTGTTAGAGACCCGAACCAGGTGATGGCTATGTCCTCAGAAGCCAGGCATGCAGATAGAGGGATCTGAGGTTGGGATGGACAGAGTCCCTTGAGCCTGGATCAACAGATTCCTGCAAAGAGGGAGAGGGACCGGAGGTTCTTCCGCCATCTGATACAGCAGAGGGAGCCAAATCTGTCAGGGCCAGAATGGAGCTACCAGAATCATGCTGGCCCCTCCATCTACAACTTGATTAGCACCCTCTGAATTAGAGGAAATGGAGGGAATGCATAAAGAAACCTTCCACTCCAGGAGAGGGACAACACATCTCACCAGAAAACTCCAGGCCCTGGATCGGTGAGCAGAAATTGGGCAGTTTTGCATTGAGTGGGGGATGCAAAAGGTCCAACTCTGGACACGCCATCTGTCAAACAAGCCTTCTACGATGGATGATAATAGCTCCCATTCATGCATGCTGGACTGAGTCCTGTTGAGACTGTCTGCCAGGTGTTTAGCATGCCTGGCATGTGGACTGCAGCGAGTGTCAGACTGTGATCAGACACCCAGTACCACACTCTCATGGCCTCCTGCAGAGAGGGTATGAATGAGTCTCACCCCAGCTTGCTGATGTAGTAAACTACGCTTAGATTGTCCGACTGCACCAGTAGCTGACCGGGTGAGGTGCCCTGAAAAGCCTGCATGGCGTGAAGCACCGCACTCATTTCTAGGACACTGATAAGCAGGAGGCTTCCCACTAGGACCAAGAACCCTGGGTCTGGAAAGGACCCAGGTGCTCCCCAGCCCAGACCCAAGGCATCCGTGGTTAGGATCTGTTGTGGGAGGAGATCTGGAATGGGACACCTTGAAGCAGATTCAAGGGATCCATCCACCAGTGCAATACCTTGTGTACTGCGGAGGAGACCAGGACTGGTTGATCTAACTCATCCGTGGTTGGTCCCACTGTACCCGAAGGGTCCACTGGAGGATGCGCATATGAAGTCTGGCCCGTGACTGCCATCAAGCCCAGGAATCTGAGGGTATACCCTGGCAGGAATGTGGCGACTTTGGGTGACTTCCTGAGCTTGAGCTATAAAGGCACTCTGCCCTGTTTTGGGGCAGGAAGGCCTTCCCCTGTGCAGAGTCCAGAACCACCCTATATACTGCAACCTATATAATGATCAGTATCAGTGGCTCAGGAGGTAGCACACTCACCTCTGAGGCTGGGAGATCAGAGGGCTGTGGGTTCAGTTCCCACATCTGGCACTTGGGTTAATATGAGGGTACTGCACCTCTGATGTGCCATCTTCGGATGAGACGTTAAACTAAGGTCCCATCTGCCTGGATTGGTGGTAGTTCAGGCAGATGTTAAAGATCCCATGGCACTTATTGAAAAGAGCAGGGGACTTCCCTGGTGTCCTGGCCAAATTTCCCTCATTCACTAAAATATACCATCAACTGCTTAATCTGGTTCAATCTCAGTTGCTTACCATCTGTCTCCCCCGTCGCCCCTGAAAAGGGACTTCTAGGCCCAGTGGGCTTACGGGTCAACAAATCTCAACAAACAAACCATTGGGTTGGTACTAGAACGGACTTGGGCAGATGGACAGTGATGCCCAAAGAGTGGAAGAGCTGGAAAGTGTGCTCCAGAGTTAGCAAAACCTGTTCCTTGAAGGGGCCTTTAGGAGCCAGTCATCCAGATAAGGAAAACATACAGTCCTCCTTCTGAGAGCTGCTACGATCTGCTAAGCACTTGCAAAGATTTGTAACGCAGAGGACAATCCAAAGGACAGCACTTTGAACTGATAATGCTCACCCTGAAAGGAAAAATGGAGAAACTCTTGAGAAGGAAAGACTGAGGGCCGCCCACTAGCACTGCAGTTGGATTTCTGCTATGACGCTGATGGCTCCGGTTCAGGAACGGACCCAGGAGTTGGAAGTCTGGCTGGGGGCAAGGATCGAGCATCCTGGGACTGCTCTCCTTCTCTGGTGGCGGGGAAAGTGTCCGCTGCTTCCTGGACTCTGGTGGAGGCCGAGTATACTGCCACGCCGGCGCCAATACTTTGGGGGTGGGGCAGATGCTGGTCATCATTGCACATCCCCACCCCCCAGGGCTCCAGCATGCACATAAAGCTGGCCCCGGGCATGATGCCCTGTTCGCCACTGTCCCCACTGCTGCCATTGTCCACTGTGGGAGGTCCTCTCCGTGGCCCTGACTGTGGGGAGTAGCTGGGGCTTGCCAATAGTGACCATTGGGGGTGGATCCCTCCCAGTGGCCCTGCACAGGGGTAAGCTAGGCATTGGGGGTGGCAGGCAGGGCACTGGGCTGACCTCCGACTGGAGGATTGGGGTCTGACGACAAAAAAAAAAAAAAAAAGCTAAAAGAGAAGGAAAGCCTGAGATGTGCAGGTAAGCATCCTGCATGTCCAGAGAGCAGAGCCAGTCCCTGTTTTGATGAGGGGCATCAGGTCTGGCTAAGTTACGATCCAGAACTTTTGTACTGGACATACAGATTGAGGTTCTTAAATCCAGGATAGGCCTCAGATCGCTGGTCTTTCTGGGGACCAGGAAAACCTGGGTAAAACCCTTGTTTCTCTGCCATCTGTGCACTGGCTCGATGGCCTGCTTTATAGAAGGACTATACTTCCTCCTGGAGGACAGACAGGTGAGCCAGTGGATAACAGGAGGGGGGCGGGGGTGGGGTTACTGGGGGTGGCTCGATGAACCCAAGGTGTGTCCCTTTCTATAATCTACAGGATCCATGCATCCAAGTTATGGTTCGCCATTGACTCACGATGGAGGAAGAACCAACCTCCGACCACCCCCTCCTGGTCCGGGACAAGAAGGGGGTCTGGCAAGGAGTCAAGAAAAGGTGGAGCCAGCCGTAGGGGTTGGGACCTCACTTGGTGCTTGGTCACGCCTCCGGCACTGAGGGGGCAGGCAAGGCAGCCTGGGCTCAGATTTTCCTTGGGACCAGGGAGTGGTCCCGGCCTATTGTTAATTTTATAAAGGAGGGCACCCTCTAACCCCTTGGCTGGGTGTGGTAGAGGAAATGGACAGACTTGAGGGCCCTGCCCAAGGCTTACAGATCATTACTGATGTCCTGGACATCGGGCCAAACAGCTTGGTGCCATTAAAGGGTGCATTAAGCACTTTGTGCTGCATGTCAGCTGCAAAGCAAGATACTCTGAGCCAAGAGTGCATATGAGGCATATGCCCATGGCAGTTGCCCTGGCAATGGTATCAGCTATGCCATATAGGGCTCTGAGGAGGCTTACTCACATCCACAGCAGCCTGAAGGCATTGAAGGAGTTCCTGCTTTTGAGTGCCCTCTGAAGTGCTCTGGGCGACAGCCTTGCCCTTCTTTCAGTTGGCATTCTGGTATTTTGCCATGTACAACAGATAATTTGCAATCCTCCGACCTAGAGTAGAAGAGGCATATACCCTTTTCTCCAGAGGCGATTCTGCAACACTCTTTGTCCAGGGGAAGGGAACTAAAGTGCTTAGGTGCCTTAGACCTGTCATAAGCTGCCTTGACCACAGAGTCTGTCTCAGGCTGGGCAGCATAACAGGGAGACCCTGGAGGGCATGATAAAGTTGGTCTGCCCTGCAGTCATAGCTAGCTAGCACCATGTCTGGACTATGCCAGACTGCCGTGGCTGCATTCCTCAAGGCTGGTAAAACTGGAAGAATAATCTTTGGGTAAGGTTCTGGAATCTCCAGGAAATCCACCAATTCTTTCCTGGTGGCATCCTCTTCCTTAGTGTGAAGCCTATGGCTGAGGACAGCTGCTTCATCACATTAAAAATATGTGGTCCTCAGGAGGAGACCTGGGGGATACTTCACTGAGTCCTCACTGACAGACGAGCCTGGGTCTGTCAGAGCGCAGGATCTCTTTCTCTTCCCTCCTCATCATCAGGAAGAATGAGGTCTGGGTGGTACTCCTCCTTGATGTCAACCTCTTCTACTTTGGAGTCTGGTTTTGGATGCACAGACAACAGCCCACAGAGAGTTCCTGGGCTGATGAGTAGGTGTCGGCGACAAAGCTGCCATTGATGGTGTCAGCAAGGGGGTCCTGGCGCTCAATGCTGCCGATAATTACGTTAGTGAACCTGAGCAGGACTTTGTTCAGGCCGACGGAGGGACTCGATGGCACAGGTGTCGATGACCTGCCTGCTGGATCCTGAGAACCCGAAGAGCCTGCAGACCTGGAAGGGGCAGGTCTCAATAGGAGAGTTGTTAATGAGAGCCTGTCAATTACGGAGTGGCCGGCAGACCCAGAGGTCGATGGCCGCCGCCTAGAGAATCAGGGGAGGTGCTGTTGGTATGGGTCTGGTGGGCATAGAGACCTGGACAACAGATTTCTTGTCAGTGCAGCTGTAGCCAATGAAGATCCCCAGAAGAAGGAGGAGGAGGAGAGGCAGATGGGGAACAAGATGGACACCAGGGGAGCAGTTGCGATCACGATCTTTTATGACCCCTGGAGGATTTGTCTGGGGCCTGGAAGCTTGAAGAACCTATAGGCAACAGAGGCTGGGACCCCAGAGGACCCCTGCCCAGAACTGGCCACCAGTTAATCCATCAGGAAATTTTTGCTGACCTTCCTATGTCACTTGAGGGTTGTTTGGTTAAGCGCCCGGCAGAGCTCCTGATCAGAAACTTTGTGGTCAAGCCCAAGACAACATATACAGAGAGAGTGTTCATCTGTGGAGGCAATCTTCTTTCTGCAGTGGCAGCAACAGAAGAGAGAAGCTGAGGATTAACTTTCAACAAACAATTTGTAAAATCACTTTAGAAAAAAAGATGGAAAAAAGTAAAGTTAGAAAAGCTGTAGGTGAAAAATGGTGCGAATACTGTGGTGGAGCTTCATGGAGACCCATGCAAGCAAGTCACTGGCTGAAAACAACTGAGGAGGGAGTGGGGCCGCCATGCCTTTATATAGGGTTGACGTCGGCAGATGTGGACAGCATAGACGGCCCCAGCTGTACTGCTGAAAATCTTCTTGTGGATTCCCTTCACCAACGGTGAAGTTCCTATGGTGTTACCTGATGACTGGGATACCCCGAAGAAGATCTAAAATAACACTTTCCAAGAGAGAAACTGTAAGCCACAACTCGTGGCAGGCTCAAAAGGAACCAAAGTCAGCTTTTCCTAAATAAAATTCAGATTCTGTCTGTGACTCTGCCATCCTCTTACTAACATCCTCGACTACTCCTCTGCACGGGTCCTTCCCGAAAGCTTGGAAGTGCACCATTATTAAACTTCACAAATCTGGTTCCAAGGATCTAGTATCCAACTACCGTCCATCTCCCTCCTTGCCCTTCTCTCTAAAATTTTAGAGAAAGTGGTCAACAGGCAAACCTCGGAATTCCTTTCCAAATACAATCTGCTCACAGAGGCCCAGCATGGGTTCTGTGCTCATAACAAAAAACTGCCCTCATCAAGTTCATCAACTCCATAGACAAAGCTAACAATGAAGGCCTCTACACCAGTGCTGCATTCATAGACCTCACCAAAGCCTTCGACCTGCTGATCATGAAGTCCTTCTCCGTGCCCTGGCTGGCCTCCATTTCTCACCAGAGGTCTGCCTCTGGTACAAGAATTACCTAACGGGCAGATCCCATCGCACCATTATTGGTGGTGTCCTCTGAATCCTACCCCATCAAATACGGAATCCCCAAGGGTCCATCCTGGCCCTTCTTCTCTCTGGTCGTTAACTCCCTGCCTGACATCCGCACCACCTCAGAACCCATTCTCCATGCTGATGATGCAGCCCTTTTCTGTCAGGACAAAACCCCAATGTCTCATTAACCAACTCCAATTTGATTTCAGCAGACTTCACACCTGGTTCATGTCCAAAGGTCTTGTACTCAATTTCAAGAAAACTAAGTTCGCGGTTTTCTCTAGCACCCGAAACCCCTTGGCTTTGACCTCTCCTATGACAACCTAGGTAACGCCATACTGAAAGAGTCAGCAAATTCAAATACCTTGGCTTACTCCTGGATAGTTACTTCAATTTTGATGCTCACACTAGCCTCAATCAAAAGCCCACCAAAGCTTCGGTATCCTCCACAGAACCAAATTCAGATCCTCTTAGTCTTCAGCTCCTCTTTCCTGTCTTTGACTATGGTTCACTTGTCTCCTCCCCACTCTCCATCAAAAATTTCTCCAGACTTAAGATCCTACCACAATGCTATCCACTTTGCCTCTGGTCTCCCTAAACTCACACACCAATGTGACCTTTATAAGCTCACCAGTCAGCTCCTCCCTTGAGGCCCACCTCAACTGCAAGATGGCCACCTTCTTCTTCAAACTCTCCCGTGGACTGCCCCTGATCGCCTTTACTTCTCTTCCAGACAGCCGCCACCACCAGGACCACTAGACTGTCCTCCATCTCTCTTTCACGGTTTCTTTCTGCCAGACCACTCAAGGCCAGAAAAATTTCTTTTATGGGACCCAAGTTTTCAACTCTTTCCTCCGAACCAAAACTCTGTCTCTCCACAAATGCTTTCAAACACAGTATCAGTAGACATTTCTCTCCCACATGCACCTGCTTGCAGTCCTAATCTGGCTACCATTCTGCATCTCCCCCCTCGCTTCTCTGGTTATCCACCTCTGGCACTTACCTCTTTCTAGCACTTGTAGTACTGTTAATCCACCTAGGCTAGTTTTTAGATTGCACTTAAATTTTTGTTTCCCACTGTTATATTATGTAACCCCTCACGGCCCCCTTGTTTAACTAGTAGGGCTTCTCCTCTCACCAAAATGTCTTGGGGTAAAAAGAGGGTGGGGTTTACATTTGCAAAGAAGTTTTTTGAAAAACAACATCAAAGCCACCATATACATGGTGGACTAGACTGTTATACAAAACAAGCAACCAAGTGTGGCAACTGCCTGGCACACAACTGGTAGGGACCAATTACCATGGCCAACAACCCGGGTCCCTGGGAGAAAACATTTGCTCAGGGCTGCTTAGGTTTGCACTAATGGACAGGACCACTCAAGTCATTCCAGACAAAAGGAAGCAATAACATTACTGTCCAAACCAGGATTCTAGAGTGTGGCATTTATTCACATAACAGAGTAGGAATAATCACAAAGCGGAGATGGACCTCATAGGGCTACATACATTGGCAATGCAGTTTACTGATGTACAGACATTCCTGAATTCCCTGCTTAGCATAGGATTAAGAAAATACACACTGGTGAACACACTGATTCCTACTGAATTGACACATCCTGCTAGGAACTGGTACATTTTCCATTTCTCACAGGATGAAGGTGGTACACACGACCACAAAGAGCACATGCAGGCTCAGAACTTTCAGAACCCACTATACTGGAAGAAAACAACCCACATATAGGGGTAAAAACTCTTCTCAGGCACTGGCCAATTGCATTGCAGAAAAGTAATAGGTGCCGCTCAGAACCCAGAGAGGTAAACTGGTTACTCCAGATGGGGCGCCTCCACCTTTATTTCCAAGCTTATACCGGTCATTCATCTGGTTAATACCACCACACAACTGCAGAAACTGTAGATGTTGTCTCAAATGTATATCACCCTTAACATACTACAAACACCCACCTCAGAAGTGTCAGAATTTAAAGTTCTGTACATGGACAGTCACATAATGGACTCCAAATGTAGGCACTTTACAGAGAAAATCTCAGGTGACAGGGTCCTTTTGTCAGAGAAATCACCAAACAGAAATTGCAGGTACTCCTGGGTTTGCACAGAAAAACGAGGCATCCAGAGCAATTGTCACAAGGCAGCTCAAAAGTCCAGAAAGGACCAGGGATTGCCCTGAATCCTGGAGTCCACTCCATCCATCCTGGGATGGGGCACCGGAAACCCTCTGGCACAGGTCTCCACCACTTCTGAAAAGCTGGACAGTTGTCACACACTAGGGTGAAAACTAAAAGAAAACAAACAGGTAGCTCTCTGACAGAGCTGACTGAGGAGCTGCCCAACACTGCAGCCTGCTCCACTAGACTCTAGATCACCTCTCACAACATTCTAACTCACTCCCAAGCAGCTGCTGGCCAGTGTGGCTTATGCTGCTGCAACAGTTCTAAATGTCATCATCCCTCCAGAGTTCAGCTGAGACTGACAACAGAGTGACAAAGTGAAACCCATTTAACTGGCATATCACTAGCTGCCTTCCTGCCACCACTGATTCTAACTGGGATTCTAGTAACCCATGGGAACAAGGGGTTACACCTATATTATTAAATCCTCACTGAATGCTTAATGTCGCCTTGTATTTGTTAACTCACCAATGATAGTTCATGGTTTGCCTTTAGTCTATATTATCCTAAATTTATGTACCATTTTATTAACCCTTCCATTACTTAAATGTTTAAGCCTATGTCATGTCTCGTGATTGCTGTATGTAACTGGGCGCTTGTGTAAATGGGCAGCAATGCTCACATTCCTTTCCAGTATAACCAATAAAATGAAATGAAAGATTCCAAGCAGGACTGGATTTTGAATGTGAGACTATGTGTAAAATGCCTTTCAAAATGTATGGGCTACCTCAGCTGAGCAACTAGTATGGTTATCCACAGGCAACGTGGAAGCTTGATACAGCAGCCAAGTGCACTTTAACTTTTTATGGAGGCATTTCGATGTGGATCTGACAAGTCTGCTTGATGGCAGGAAAAGAACTGAGGTGAGATAGGGTCGCTTGCTTTTATGTAGATGCTGGCTTGCAAAGTTTCTGTGTGGTCCTAGTTCTGATGTGGGTATTGTTCCAAGGGTGTGGCCTGATGAAAAGATATCCTCAAAGAAGATCAGTTAATTTCACTGCTTGTTTTTAAGATAGCCAAACTGGCCACTTTACTGAAATTTAAGATGACCAAACAGAAATTCAGTAGTAGGTTGGCTACTATATTGCCATTCATGTAGATGCAGGAAGTGCAGGAGTGAGATATGATCAGGCCCTCCTTTAAGACTTAACATCACCACCATGATATGTCCACCCTCCTCCAGCACTGTATGCTGAGTAAGATCCAAGGCCATTTGCATGGCAGGGTGGTTTACTGGGCTGGCTTACTGAAAACTGCTAAAAGAAACTTGATATTACTTTTAAAGAGCAGCTGACTCTTATGAAAAACTTTGGAAAAACATAACAATTGACACAATCCAGCTTCTATTTCACATATATTCTATGAATTTCTCCTCCCCATTATTTATTACTGAAGAAATTCCACAAAACAAGATCTTTATCCTCGGAGTTCATCTGCCTCTACAGCTTACTCCTACTTGAAAGCATAATGCTCTGTTGTGACATCAGTCTGTTGCCATGGGAATAACTGTGATGTCACAATCACTGTATTATGACATCAGGTTGGGAAGATATAGAGCTGATGAACCCTCAAGGAACAGCTGTTCTGTTTTCTTGCATATGACCTCAGTAATAAAGAAATAATGGGGATAAGAAATACAGAGCTAATGAGAAATATAAGCTGCTTTGTGTCCAAAACACTGTTTCCCAAAGTTCTTCTTGAGGCCGGTGGTCTCTTTAAATTGTAATGTCTTGTGACAAACTGCAAGCCAAGCTCCAGCCCAAGGCACCATGGGGCCAGTGCCCGTTAAACAAATAAAACCTGTTGCAATTTGCCATAATGACCTGGTACTTTTTGCAAGGCACCTGATGTAACAGTCTGCTCATGCTCAAAATATCTGTACTGCCATGAAGTGTACCTGCCTCAGTCATCCATTTCTAGGTCAAAATCAGCTTGGTGTGCTGAATGAACCAAGCAGTAGAGCACAACACAGCTGTTGGGTATGATTCACACTGCAGGTGAAGTACAGATCAGTCCTAGAACCAAACTACACCTCATGCATGACCTGAATGCAACGGACTTGAACACAGTTTCTGCTGGAGACCAACGCTCCATCTTGGGCTTGTATCAGTATCCAACCTGTCAACAGCTGAGAGAATGGACTGTTCAATTATTAAGTGCATTTCATGTTTAAAACACTTACTTTGCCACTGCTGTTTTAATCTGATTCCGCATAATGCCAACGAGTGATCAATCTGAGTCTAGAAAGTAAAGAAAACAAGGAAGTTCAAAAAGAACACAGAACTGATTTTGAGAACTGTCCATTAGGGAATGCATTTTTTTTTTATTTATTTTATTTTGATTTCTCTATGCTTCAGTCTAGAAAAGACCAAAAGCAACACGTAACTGATGAACTGAAACAGACGCTCCCGTATCAAAACAGACAATAAAAGAACACTAACCAGCCATCTCCTCTGCAACCAACTTGAGACTTCAGCAGAGAATGCTAACAGCAGCTGGGAGGGTGGGCTGTTCAGATTGTCAGGTGGTAGCACTGCCGCTGCAAGGACCGAGCCTGTTGCCTCTGGCCAGCAGGAGGTCAGGAAGTGTCCCACTGGCTGCTGTCCTCTGGGTGGGTGGTGAAAAGCTATAGCTTTCCTGGTGTGCTGGTGGTTGGTGGGTGGGAGTGTGTGTGTGCATCCTGAGCATAGAGAAAGCAGGCTGGTGTTTTACTGCAGTACAAAAATATATGGAAGCATATAGACAGATGAGTAAGTGGGGCCTAACCTTATCTTTTGTTCTGGTAAACAATGTGCTGGGGTTCCCACTACTGGGATAAGTTGCAGGGTACAGGTCATTGGGGCAGGAGGAAAGTGAGGGTACCACGACTGTTGTGATCAGCTGACAAAAGTACGAATGCAAACAAAATTAATTACCTGGGTAATTAGGAATGTCAATAAACAGACCAAGTACTTCATAGGTTTTATAGGCTGTGTCTGAGCTTAGAAGACATTTCAATTGTTTCACCAGGAAAGGCACACTGAGCAACAAGATGCTCGTCTCCAGTGCAAATCGGGGTGGGGGTTTATACATGGATATGATAACACGCAGGTTATCATGAACAGTTAACAGAAGCAAATAAAAAGCAGCATAAAGATACACGATTGAATGAATGTACAAGCAGAGCACATTGAATGCTTAGGATATTATACTATCAAATAATTTTGTGACAAGAAGCAGCAGACAAGGTAAATTAGCACAGTAGTAACAGTTGTAAACAACAGAGGACGTATATCACAGTTATACAGTTATGCATAGTACATAGGGCAAAATAGGCCCAGGACATAAGTGCAAGGTTGGGAGTAGTATACCAGCTTCTGTAGGAAAGCTAAGGCCACTGGTCAGGCATTGGGGAGGGACAGTGGGGCATGGCAGGTTCAGGGACAGGAGCAATTTGTAGTAAGGAAGTTTGCTAGGCGGAAGATAGAGTAGGAGAGAAGGAGTGCCGAATTTGCGGTGGGAGGCTGCCCATAGCTTGGGTAGCTGTGTGAGAAGGTAGCTTGACCGGCAGAGGTCTTCCGCCTAGGGACTGAAAGTTGGCGGAGTCACTGGATCTAAGATGATGGGGGATGGAGCATCTGTGAGCACGTGACAAGGTAGGAGGGGATGGACCTGAGCCATAGGTTGAGACAAATTTAGCACAGTGAGAGGTGCGGTGGTTTCGAGGGACGGTAGTGCCAAGGCTCGGTAGAGGTCGCAGTGGTGGGTGAGGGAGAGGCATCGAGAGCAAAGCGCAGAAGGCATTATAAAGTGTCCAGTTTAGATAGGGTGGACTTGGGGCTGCACTGTATACAATGTCGCAGTAGTCGATGGAGAGGAGTATCATCTTCAGGACCAGTTTACGTCGGACTCAGGGAGGGAGGCTGCAGCGGTTCCTATATAGTGCACTGAGCATGGGAGTAGTTTTTGAGATAGCATTGATGTAGTCAGAGAGGAGAGATGGCTGTCGAGCCAGACCCCCAAGTAATGGAGCGAGGAGACATCTTCAAGTTTTTGGCCATCCAGGTTGGCGAAGTAGGAAGGGAGGGAGTTCATCAAACGCTGTCATGTGTCAAGGTCATAGTGACAGTTTCTTTGCATTTAGGAGAGCTGGTGCAAGCTAAATCATTGCTGTACCTTGTTGAAGTCAGCTTGGAGGTTTGATTGTACCACATCAGGGGCGGAGCCTGAGTAGTAGAATACAGTATCATCTGCATACATGTGGATTGAGGAAGTGGAGCAGATGAGTGGCAGGTCGTTTAGGAATATAGAGAGCAGAATGGGATCAAGAACCGACTCCTATGGGACACCGGTAGTTAAAGGAAGTGGGTGGAGATTGCATTTGTGACTTAATGGACTGAGTTCTATCACATGTGTCCATATAGCTCGCCATTTGTCCTAAAAGTAACCCAAAATACCCTTGCCTATTAAATCTGAATCAAGCCTCTTAAAACTCGTCACCACCTCATTAGGAAGAATATTCCAGATTCCTGTAACTCTTATATTAAACCAGTATTGTCTCCTTTTAGTATTATACTTGTCCTTATACAACTGGAAAGGTGAACTCTAGTGTTATGTGTCTGCTTCTTCAACTCCAGGCCTAACTGTTCCCTCAATTGATCATCCATAAGAGCCCTAAATATCAGGCACATATCTCCTCGAGTCTGCGAAATTCCAAGAGTACATTCCTAAGTTTTGTAATCTTTATTCACAGCTCCGCCCTGAACTTCCCTAATTCTTTTGTGGCCTCCTCTGGACCCATTCCAGGGCCTTTATGTCCTTCTTATAGCCTGGTGCTCAAAACGGGCACAATACTCATATGTGGTCACACCAAAGAGGTATATAGGGGCAATAGGACTGCTTTATCTCTACTATTAAATATGCTTATGTATGCAGTATTGTATACTACTTGCTTTCTTTACCACCTGACTGCACTGCCTTCCAAATTTGAGTTCATTATTGACCTTTATACCCAAGTCTCTCTCATCATGAACCACCCTAAGCTTTCTACCTCCCAACCTATATTTAGACAGCTCGTTTTATTTCCCATGTGCATAAACACATTGATCACTGTTAAATATAGATTTCTTTTTGGCCCATGTATCCAAATCTATGAGGGCTGCCTGTAAGGTATTTGCCTCTTCTAAGTTGTTAACTGGATATCCAAGGAGTGTATCATCCGTAGATTTGGAGTGCCACACCCTGCTTGAACATACACTGTGGAGATATAAAGACTGAAATGCAGGGCCCAGAACGGATCCCTGGGGTATCCCACTTGTCACTTCTGCCCAGTCGGAATATTCACCCCTTATGCACACCCTCTGCCTCCGGTCTTTCAGCCATGCCTCTACCCATTGGGATAATTTATCATGAACCCGTAGTTCATTTAGAGCTCTGGCTAACTCTTCATGTGGCACTTTGTCAAATGCCTTTGTGAAATCAAGGAAGATGACATCAACGGAGTTGCCCATGTCCAGGGCCTTGCTGACCTTGCCATAAAATTCAGGAGATTAGTTTGGCACGACCTACCCTGGTAAACCCATGCTGTGTGCTATTCATAATTCCTGTCCTGTTTAGAGTCTAGAATCTGATCTTTAATTATACCCTCTAAGATCTTTCCCAAGACCGAAGTCGGACTAATAGGCCTATAGTTTGCCAACTCCTGCTTTGAACTCTTTTTATGAATGGGAATGACAACAGCTTGCCTCCATTCTTCTGGGACCTCAGCCATGTCCAGAGATTTCTGGAAGATGCAGGTAACTGGATCAGTTAACACTTGTGCCAGTTCCTTAATTATCCTTGGATGAATACCATCGGTCCCTGTGTCTTGTTTGGATCTATTTCCAATAGTCTTTTGCTACATCAGAGGCATCTAGTGTAAGACTATGACCTAGGGACACAGTTCTAATGTAATAATTTTTAGTTGTGACCCTTATTAAAGACAAAAGAAAATATTTATTGCATAGTTCTGCCATCTCCTGATTTTCTGAGATCAGATTACCATCGGGATCTTTTAGAGAGGTAATTGTACCACCGCTACCCTTTTGGAGTTGATACAAGAATAAAAGGTTTTATAATTATCCTGAACCTTGGTAGCCAGTTTGTATTCATAATTTCTTTGCTGTAGAAATACCCTTTTAGTGTTTCTTGAACAATCTTTATATTGTTCCCAGCATGTTATTATTGCTCTGTTCTGCTTTTAAGTAAGCTATATTTTTTTGTTTGAAAATTTCTTAACTGATGGGGATAGCCAGGGAGGAAGAGATTTTTTGACCCATTATATTCATTTATGGTAGGTACACGCTATGGACTAATGAGCAGACTGTACTATTTAACTTTTCCCACATTTCTGTTAGTTAGATTTTCAAAGTCTAATTGCAATTCCATTCTGCCATCTCTCTCCTTATTTGGTCAAAATTTACCCCTATCGCATCTGTAAATTGTTGTACTATCAGTATAATTTCCCAGTTCCCCATAATATTTAAAACTGACCATAGCATGGTCGCTAGAGTCCAGTGAGGCAATACTGTACAATTATGGATATTCTATTTAAATTGCTCAGGACCAGATCCAAGATATGTGCGCCTCTAGTGTTGTTCATACATATTGTACTTGTCCAAACAAATCACAATTTATATAAATGGTTTAGACAATCAAGGGATGCTGTACATTGAGTAAACGTAAGGTTCTGATTGTTTTCATCTACAAGAAACTGATGCACAGTGCACAAAATAATTTTCAATTCTTTTGTTGTTTTGCTATAAACCCTCAGCTTTTACTGAAAGCCTAAAAATGAGAAATATCCTGGAGGCTCTTCAGGGGCGGACTCAGACAGCTGGTGGCAGAACACACCGTGAGGGGTAATATTGAACCTGGTGCTCACCAACGGAGAGAGGGTGATGGATGTAAAAGTGAGGAGTCACCTAGGGTCCAGCAATCACAACACGGTATGGTTTAACGTGAGGATAGTAGAGGAATCCAGCCATACAAAGGCAAGGGTCAGTGATTTCAGAAGGGTCGATTTTGCAAAGATGGAGGTATGTCTGAAGAAAGCCGTGGGGGGGAGTTGAGTGGGAAAATGGGATGTAGAGGAACAATTGGCACATCTTAAAAGGAGCCATAATGGAAGCCACGAGTCTTTGCATTACACAACTAAGTAAAGAGGAAGAAAAAGCCATTGCTGGCTTGGTGGCACCTGAGGGTTGGGGCACTGGATGCCACATCTCACGCCATGCTGATGACCGGGGTTGGGAGGCGACCTCGGGTTGCCAAGAAGTCAACAAGGGAGGAAGAGGATCAAGCGTCCGATGGACTGCTCTCCTCTCCCAAGGAGGGAGGGTTGTCGTCCTGCTCCTTGGCTGCCCCTAGTGGAGGCTGGAGGGCAGCGCCGGAGGCTGGGAGAGACAGAAGCATGGAGATGCATGCATGTCTCCACACATGCATGTTCACGCTGCAAGGTGGAGGGGTGTACAGGGAGAAAATGGAAAGTAACAGAAAAAGCAATATGGGGGAAGGTGGCAGGAGGGTGAGGGGAAAAAGACAGCATTCTGAAAATACAAAGAAACACAGATGGAGGAAGATAGAGGAATGCATCTGGGAAAGCTAAAGGAGGTGGGGAAAGCAGTCAGAAAGGCCAAGGCACAGACAGGGGAAAGAACAGCTAAGGCTAATAAAAAGGAGACAATAACTTTTTAGATACATTAGAGAGAAGAGAAAACAGGGTGGATTGAGAGACTAAAAGGGAAGGATGGGGTCAGCACCAGCAGAAGGGACCAGGAAAAGACAAAATCCTGAATAAATATTTTGTTTAGTGTTCACTGTGGAAGGGACAGGAAGGACCACAGTTATGTATAAGGAGTACCAAGGGAGGAGTGTAGATACCAACTGCTCACAGCAGAGGGAGTCCTAATGGAATTAGAAAAGCAGAAACAGATAAAGCAATGGGGCTGGATGGAATACATCCCAGAATGCTAAAGGAACTAAGAAAGGGGCTAGCAGGACCACTGATAGCCTTGTTCAACAAATCATTAGAAACGAGGTGTGGTTCCACAGACTGGGAGAGGGCGAATGTTGTCCTCTCCATAAGAGCTGGAGCAAGGAGGAGACTGGTAATTATAGACCAGTCAGCCTAGCCTCAGTGGTAGGAAAATTGATGAAATTATTACTCAAGGAAAGGATTGTGATATACCTTGTATCCGCAGACAGCAGGATCCGAGACAGCATGGTCACGGTATTTGCCAAACAAACCTGATATTTTTCGACTGGGTGACAAGGACAGTGATCACAGAGGGGCAATAGATGTGGCCTATCTGGAATTTAGCAAGGCCTTGACATAGTCTTGCATAAATATAGAATAATGCATGGAGAAGTGTGGTTTATGGATTTTATGCACCCCTGAGGTGTGATGCCCCATAAACCCAGAGGGGCTTATATGGGCATCACATACGAGGGGGTGCATAAAATCCCCAGAGAACCACACTTCTCCATATTTTTTATATTTACTAGTTTTTGATTTAAATTCTCTGTCACTTCGAGGTAATTGTTACCCAACATGCTTGTCTTGCACTGAATGACTGATTGTGTAGTGCTTTTGAGGGTCCAGAGCAGGACAGCTTGTTCCATGCTATCTCTGGTGATGCTGCTGGTACTGTTCTGCCTGGTGGAGTTTACAGAGTCTAACCACATATGTGGTTTTTGGAGCTGCTGGGCACTCGCTGGCAATGGTTCATCACCACTAACCAGTAAATATAGGCTAATAAACAAATTGAACAGCCTGGGGATCAGATCCAGGGTGGTTAACTGGGTTAGAAACTGGCTGATCAGTAGGACACAAAGGGTGGTCATGAACAGAGTTCAGTCCTTGGAGCCCATCACAATCATACAGACAAACAACAGGCGCATGAAGGTTGGACTAATTAAACAAAGTACAAGGAAACAAAGGATCTAGGATGCTGGACTCTGGAAGGCAATGATGACCAATGCACAGAGTCTGGCTAACAAAATCCCAGAAC
This sequence comes from Neoceratodus forsteri, assembly GCA_016271365.2. NCBI lineage: Eukaryota > Metazoa > Chordata > Ceratodontiformes > Ceratodontidae > Neoceratodus > Neoceratodus forsteri. Next base: position 613,190,148 of record CM028132.1, read on the forward strand.
TCTCAGCCACAATAGCAGATGTAGGATTGGACTGGGTTCAGTCACATAAACATTGCTAAATGAGAGCCATGAATGGGATGTTGCAATCCCAGGTTACAAATTATTCAGGAAAGACAGAAAAGGACATAGGAGAGTGTGTGTGTGTGCTGGGGGTGTGTTATATATAAGGGAGGACATAAAAGCTATGGCAGTCCAAAGGTCCCAAGATGAACCTGAGGTACTCTGGGTCACACTCAAACCGGCTCATGCTCAGCCCTCAGACTAGGAGTGATATACAGGCCTCCCTCACAAGGGGCAGAGAGACAAAGCAATGCCTGAAAACATACTAAAGATGACTGAAAAGGAGAAGTTGTGATGACGGGGACTTCAACCTCCCTGACGTGGACTGGAACTCCTGTACAGCATCCACAACTAGGAGCAGAAATTTCCTAAATACCTTGGAAGGGGCTGGACTTAATCAGCTTGTCGTGGCCCCCACTCGAGAGAACACAGTCCTGACCTGGGCTCACAAACAGCGCAAGGTCCAGGAGGTGGAGGTGAGGTACCATTTGGGTCAAGTGACCACAGATCTGTCTGGTTCAAGGTTAAAAAGGCCAAGGAACAAGCCACACTAAGACACTGGTCATAGACTTCAGAAGAACAGACTTTGATCAGATGGGAATATGCTTTAGGATATCCTCAAAAGGAGGGCAGAGGAATGTTGGATAAACATAAGAGAAGCACTAGCAGAGGTTACTGCAAAATACTCCAGGCTAGTCAGTAAGACAAAGAAAAAAAGAAATCCACTCATGATTCACAAAGGAGGTGGCAGCTGCAGAGAGGAAAAGAGACTAGCATTCCAAAGATACAAGGGCTCAAACAGCGAAATAGATAGGGAGGCATACAAGTCCAGCTTGAAGGTTGATCAGAAAAGCAAAGGTACAGACTGAGAAAGACACAGCACGGGGGTTAAACGAGGCAATAAGACCTTCTTTAGGTCACATAGCGACAAAAGGAAAACAAAGGAGGCATTTTCAGGCTTATAAGCAGGGATGGGAGGAGGGTGAAGAAGACAGTGAGGGCAGGCCCAATGGCACTGAGGGTTGAGGCACTGGATGCCAAACCTCGCACCATGCGGTGACCCGAGTTCGGGAACAAGCCGTGCCATGGGGGTCAGCAGGGAGAGAGAAGGTACATGTTCGGCTGACTGGCCTCCGTGGAAGCCGGAGGCACAGCAAGCGCACGAGCATGAAAGAGAGGGAGTGGAGGACGCCTGTGAAATGCCTTGACATTGGGGCACATGCCACTCCCATAGAAAATGGAAAACACCCGCAGCACTCCCTGCAGATGGAGCACCAGTCCCTGATCCCAGTACCAGCATCCTAGAACAATAAGGACTTTGGGGTGGCCCTACCCGTGCCCACCTGGGGACATAGCCATGGCTACATGGGGATGGACTGCACGGGCTCCAGGTAAGAGGGCGGGACTACAAGGCCATAGGTGTCTCCCAAAGGAGGAGTGCTGCAGGCAGGGGTAGTATAAAGAGCAAGTTAAAAAAAAAAGAAGAAAAGACAGTGAAAAGGTTTCTGCTCAGTCTTTACTAAGGAGGCAACTAGTAACGGACCCACCCCACAGGAGGACAGATGTCACCTAGGTGGAATGGACACAAGCCCATTCACAATAGAGAGGTAAGGACAGAAATTAAAAAAACTAAAGGTAGATAAAGCCATGGGGCCAGACCGAGTCCACCCACATACTGAGGGAACTTAGTGATGAACTAGCAGCACCACTAACAGATAATTTTAGCAGATCCTTGAGAGAAGGAACAGTTCCCCAAGGACTGCAAAAGAGCAACAGTGGTCCCCATACATCAGAGTGGTAGCAGCGAGGAGGCAGAAACTGCCACCTGGTTAGCCTCACCTCGGTGGTGGGCAACATGATGGATTCACTGCTCAAAGAAAGGATACTAGCATTCCTGGAGGAATCTGGACAACTGGACGCCAAGTAGCACGGCTTCACAATGGTAAGGTTATGCCAGACTAACCTGATTGAGTTCTTTGACTCAGTTACTAAGGCTGTGGACCAGGGAGGAGCCACTGATGTTATCTACCTTGACTTTAGCAAGGCATTCGACTCTGTACCACACAGGAGGCTGCTAAACAAACTTGACCATACAGGGTGGGGCAGGAAATGGCAGCATGGGTGAGTAGCTGGCTTGAACAGAGAACTCAGTCCGTGACAGTAAATGGGACAGCATCAGGGGATAGGGAGGTGACAAGCGGGTGCCACAGGGTCCATCCTCTGACCATTACTCTTTAGTATCTTCATCAGAGATATCACAAAGGAGTTGAGCGGGAAGGTGCCTATTTGCAGAGGACACAAAGCTCTGCAACAGGGTGGACACTGCACAGTGGGTAGAGCAAATGAAAAGTGACCTACTCAGGCTGGAACATTGGTCCAACTTGTGGCAGTTAAAATTCAATGTGAAAAGTGCAAAGTTATGCATCTGGCAGGAAGCAACCCAGAGACAGACTACTACCTGGGAGGGGAGAAACCAGCAACCATCCATCAGGAGAGAGAGAGATCTAGGGGTTATCATATCAGACAATTTGAAGGCAGGTGGACAATGCGAAAAGGCAACAAAGAAGACCAGCAGGATGCTGGGATGCATAGGAAGGGCATCACAAGTAGAAGATAGGTGATCCTGCGCTGTACAGGTCCTGGTGAGACCCCACCTTGAGTACTGCATCCAGTTCTGGAGACCTTATCTCAGGAAGGACATAGATTGCAGACAGTACAGAGGAGGGCAACAAAATGATACACAGTCTCCTTAGTTGCCATACTAAAGTAGGTTACAGGAACTCAACATGTACTTTGGAACAACGAGGGATAGAGGGACATGATTGAGACATTCCAAGTTTCGAACGGTATAAACAGTCTCCATCCAGGAGCTCTTTATGGTCAATAGCTCCATTAGGACAAGAGGACATGAGATGAAATTGAGGGAGAAAGATTCAGGGGCAACATGCAAAGACTTTTTACATAGAGAGGGTGGTTGACCCATGGAATGGTCTACTGGCTGGAGTCATTGACTCAAACAGTAGGGAATTCAAAGCAGCTTCAGACATACAAGGGATTGTCTCACAGAAATCCTAAAGAGGGTGGTAGGGCTCAGGGGCAGACTAGATGGATCTTTGGTCCCCATCTGCCATCAATTTCTATGTTTCTGTGTTAGAAAGGAAGGTGATCAGCGGGGTGAATCAGGGATTGGTGCTAGGCGAGTTCTCTTTAATGTCTTTATAAGCAATACTGCACAGGGCTGGAGGGAAGGTGTGCCTCTTTGCAGAGCGACATAAAGATCTACAACAGGGTAGACACACCCGAGGCGGTGGGGGGAGTGAGAGGGACCTGGGCAAGCTGCAGGATTGGTCAAATGTATGGCAGTTGAGATTCAACACAAGTGTTTAATTCTGTGCTTAGGTCATGGGAACCTGACAGAGGAGTACTCAATGAGGTGAAGGTACTGTCAGCCACCAAACAGGAGAGTGATCTAGAAATAATTATATCTGAGCACCTAAAGCTGGCTGGACAGTGTGAGAAGGCAGTTAGAAGGGCCAGCGGGATGTTGGGGTGCATAGGGAGAGGCATCACAAGCAGAAAAAGGAGGTGGTGATGCCACTATTCAGTTCATTAGTGAGACCTCATCTGGAGAACTGTGTCCAGTTTTGGAGGCTGCATCTCAAGAAGGACATAGAGCGGAGGGCAGTCCAAAGAAGGCTACAAAATGGCACAGGGGTTGCACCCAGAAGTCATATGAAGAGGCTGAAAGATCTCAATATGTATTCTCTTGAGATGTGAAGAGAGAGGGGACATGATAGAAACTTATAAATACCTTAAAGGGATCAATAAGGTACAGGAGGGTAGCATCTTTCAGAAAAGAAGATGGACAAGAACTTGGGGACATGAGATGAAGGTGGAGGAGGAAGAATCAGGGTAATGTGGGAAGTATTTCTTTACAAAGAGGGTGGTGGATGCTTGGAACAGCCTCCTGTAGGGATGAGGGCAAAAACAGTGGAGGAATTCAAAAATGCATGGGACACACACAAGGAACCCTAGAAAAGGGAAGAGTAGGAAAGCCGCAGATCAACTAAAGTCTGCAGCATAAGTTAAAGGTAGAAAATGGACAGACTAGATAGGCCAGGCAGTCCTTATCTGCCGACAAATTCTATGCATCTATGTAAACAAGGGAGGGTTCATTTTGTTGGGACAGAAGTAAAAAATTGACTATTAAAACAAGAATGTACAAGTCAATCAATGAATCATTTCTAGCTATCAAGCACATATGCAAACATCTGTAAGCGCTTTTACAATTTTATTAACATGCACAGTTCAACATACAACACAGCACTTCATCAATCAGCAATCATTTTACAGAAACTTTTACAAGACCATTCATTGTTTCCATACAAACAAGCGTCTCCCAAAATTATGGAGAATTACTCTGTCTGCTTTAGACTACGGTGATCCTGTATGTGCAAATTAAATGGATATTTGTACTCGAGGCTAGATGCCCCAGTCAGGAGCAACTCGCCACCTCACAGCCCCACTCACATTTACTCATACATTATATACCTGGAAACCATGTTTGGGGGGTGGGGAGAGATGGATAGCCGATAGTATCAGTGCTCGCCACCCTGAAGCTGCTGTTTATTTCTATGACATTTTCGTCCTCTCAGCCCACAGCCCTCCATCACCTCACTGATGCTGTGCAACCTCACATGTAGCCTACCTGCTGCTGTGGAAGAGTATGCTCCCTAGACCACCACAGGGGTTTCTGCAGTGCGGGACTGCAGCTCCACCCACCCTAGTCTGTGATGTGCTTCCCTAGCTCTGGGTAATATGCATGGCTCGCCACCGGTAATCCCTTATATGTTTTCTTGGTCCCGCTTCCTGAATTACCATGACCCACCTTCATGATGCCAAGCCATATGGCAGAACCAGACCCTACCAAGTCACTCTGGTAATGTAACAGCAAGGAGTACAGGAAAGAGACATGACCTGGCCCTCCCTGAAGACTTAAGCGTATCAACACCATGACGTGTCCACCCTTCTCCAGCACCATATGTGGAAAAAGATCTAAGATCATTCTTTAACCTGGGTCTTTTGCTTGGCAGTGTGATTTACTAGGCTGGCTCACTGAAAATTGCTAAAACTTTTAATTCTATGTCTGGGGACACACCTTATATTGTAATGTCTTGCTTCTTACTGTAAAGAGTATAACCAGCTGGGATGAACTGAGGACCAGGAACATAATTCAATGAACACTTTACCAAACCACATCACTACAACAAAATGTCTCCAATACTGGAGTTCCTTGCTGCAGATTAATACTTCAGATTAAACGTCAGCAGCTTTAAAGTGACTAAACTGACAGACCTAGTCTTAAAAAAAAAAAAAAAAAAAAAATAACTCAGTGAATTTTGGAAAGCGGTCTGAAGGCTCCATACAAAAATGTTGAAGGAAAGCTGTCTTCAAATGGTGCTCCCGTCCCAAAGGCTTACCCCGATTTAGCTTTTTATATGAAAAGTGGTGTTTTCTCACGCAGAAGTTTTAACAAGGAAAAGTCCACTGCAAGTATGGTGGACACATGGGGTCTCCATTAACTGTAAAGGTGTGGGCGCACACAGCTCGCTTCAATAGACTGAGCCCGAGGCGGTGTGCCACACCTTTACAGTTAATGAAGCCTCATGTCGCCATACTTTATGTAGCAGACTTTCCTTGTTAAAATAAAGTACTTTGCAGTGTGAGAAAAACCATTTATAAAAAGCTAAATCGGGTAAGCCTTGCAGGGTGGGAGCCCCATTTGAAGACAGCTTTTCTTTAAGACTTGTGAAGAAATATTTTTAATTAAAATACAGTACATGCTTCAGTTCTTAGCAATTTTAGGACATATGTATGATCTTAACTATTTTAAATGTTCAATGTATTTTTGTGCAACCTTTGACAGTTCTGTTCAGTAGTATTGTGACATGGAGGTAACTTATTAAAGCACACAGGACAATAAAATGGTTTTGTGTGTGTAAATTAGTACAATCAAAAGGAAGCGCAAGCATTTGAATTACCACTATTTCTTCAGGAACGTGACATCTATTCTCCTGTGTACTCTGCAATAGCATTGGCACACATTTCATGGACAAATGGTAATGTTCTGTAGACAAAAACTGCAAATTAGTACATAGGGATGAAATAAAGTAATAGGCCATAAGATTGAAAGCACTACTACTTCATTCCACTTCCACCCCAAAGATGCAACTTTTGAATGCACAAACCTTTTCTATTATTTATATTGTATCTGGGTAGTCCAGAACAGCTGGATTTTTAGTTTTTGTCAGATTTTAAACAAAGTTAATAATCCAATTGTGTATTCAATTTTCTGAGCGACTTGCACCTGGAGATGTGGGTGTTGGTTAGTTCTGTTTGAGGAGCAGCTTCTTGAGGCTGAGGAAATAGTAAGATTCAGTTAGTGTAAAACTTGCAGTTTAAAAATGGGGTCTCACTATGGCTTCTGTGTGAGTTCACAGGTCTCTGTAACAATTCTTTTTAGTTCCTAATGCGGGTACATTTTAAAGTATGAAAAGGACTGTAATTAGCATCAGAGCTGGATTTCTGTATGCTGTGGGCTTGTATCATTTACTCTTCTGTGTGTGCTGGGGGTGAAATGTCATTAATATGTTGCTGTATTAAACAGAGAATCACAGAAGCTGATGGCAGAAGAAAAAAAAAAACAAGGTCCCCTAGTCTGCCCAATTATTCTACCTTGTCCTACTGCCATACAGCATTATTTAGTCCTGGTTACCAGCCCTTCCCTCAGCCAGCAACCTCCATCCATTATCTACTCCTACCCTCCTTTTGGTATTATCAGTCCCTTGTTTCTGTCCCACTTTGAACCCTTTAATGGACCCCAGCCTCAACACCCCCATGGATAATCTGTTCCATTGTTCTAATACTCTCTCGTGAATAACTACTTCCTTCGTCCCTCTTCAATCTCCAAATGCAGAGTCTCAACTCATGCCTTTTCATCACTGTACTGTCATTAGTGGTAAACAGGTCCTCAATGCTCTCTGTTTATCCCCTTAGAAACCTGTATGTTTTCATTATGTTACCCCTTCCTCTGGGCCTCCAGAGTGTACATGTTTAGGTTCGCTTGCTGTTCCTCATATGATCTGCCCTGTTGGCCTTGTATCATCTTGGTGACTGTGCTGTAGTCTCCAGCCTATCCCGTCCTTCATGTGGGCTCTAGAACTGGGTCCAGTATTCTAGGTGGGGTCTCACCAGGGATCTATATAGAGGTATGACACAGTCTTCTCCTACAGTACTACCAAATCTGCTCCCATGCATCCCAGTATTCTTTACCTTTCTATATATTTTATTGCACTGACCTGATGATTTGAGGGCATTGCTGATGATAACCTCCAGGTTCCTGTCCTTAATCAATGTTGCTAACAGATTCCCCCATCTAGTACTCTTGTGTTTTCTTCCAACATGCATCACTTTGCACCTTCTGACCTTGAACCTCAACTGCTATACTTTGGACCATCTCCCAGCTTTTCCAAATTGCTCTTCAACTTCCTCACTTTCTTCTCACTGTCTATTCTGTCGCAGAGTTGTGCGTCATCCACTAAGAGACATATCCTGCCCTGGATACCCTCCCATCGTTGAAAATGAACATACTGAACAGGACAGGTCCCAGTAACGATCTTTGCAGCACACAGCTAGTGACTTCCTGCCTTCTGACTTAATCCTATTTATTACTACACCCTGTTTCCTACTCACTAATCAGTTCCCAAACTACATTACGAGACTCCTTTCCCATTCCCAAGTCCTTCAGCTTCTTCAGGAGCCTCCTGTGTTGTACTGAGTGGAAGGCCTTACTGAAGACAAAAGTAGAGCATCTACATCATGTGCCCCTACCTAGTGCCCCTGTGACCTGGTCAAAGAATACTAACAGGCTAGGCTGGTTTGAGTTACCCACCACAAATTTATGCTGCTTTCAAGTCCTCCATTCCACTAGGCTCCATGTATTATTTTTTCTTTGACCAGGATGGATGTAAGACTGACCAGCCTGCAGTTAACAGGGTCTTCCTGCCCCCAGCCCCAAAAAACATGCAGCAGAAACATATTCAAAGACTTCAAATTCCTTGTACCTTTTCCAGTTTCCAGGGAGTATCTAAACAGAACAGTCAGTAATTCTTCCAGTTCTAGTACCAATTCCTTGAGCATCCTTTTGTGGAAGCTGTCAGGTCCTAGTGTTTTGCTCACTCAAGGGCCACTAGCCCTTTTCTCATTCTGTCAGTGATCTTTAGTTACCTCATTCCGTGCCCCGATGCCTTTATGCTGCCTTCAGGCAGAGGCCCCTTGTCCTCCATTGTGAATATTAGCAGAAGAAACTGTTTAATATGTTAACCTTCTGCCCATCGTCCTTCACTAATCCCCAGATAGCCTAACAATCCTTCCTTTTGTCTGTCTTTCCTTGTCTCCCACCTTTTCCACCTTCAGCTATGTGCAGTTCCAAGTCTGCTTTTGCCTTCTAACCACACCCTTTGCCTTTTACCTTTCCTGATATTAGTCCCCTCCTCCCCAACTATTTTTGGTATCTTTTAAAGGAAACAGTCATTTGCAGGCGGGACCTTACCCTCAGTTAAGCTTTTGCTCAAAAAGTACCTTTTCTGTGTCCGGGAAAGAATTCAATTCCACAACTAAAGTCTGCTACCGGAGGTATGGCGGACTATCAGGCTGCTCCATTAATTGTAAAGGTGCGGCGCGCACCCTGCACTACAATGCATTTGTATTGAAGTGCGGGGTGCAGCGCCTTGCTGATTAATTGGAGCCGCTGATAGTCCACCATACTTACGGGTAGCGGACTTATCGTTCAGTAAATGAAATTATTTTCCAGACACAGAAAAAGGTGATTTTTGGGCAAAAGCTTAACTGAGGGTAGTTTGCAGGGGCAGGAGCCCCTGCAAATGACTGTTTCTTTAAAGGCCCTTCCATTGGCCCTCACCTCTTTAGAAAACTGGATTTGTTTTCTGTATTTATTTCTCTTGGTAACGTTCCTTATTCTTGAAATCAACTGTGATATGGTCTTTTATATGTTATCCCATTTGCCTGACACATGTCAACTCCTTACCCCACCGGCTTGTCCTAATCAGGACCTTCACCTTATTAAAGTCTGCATTCCTAAGGTCCAAAATCATCATCTGCAAAGTAGATCTACAACTCCCATGAGAAACTCCCAACCACACTGTGTTGTGGTTACTGGACCAGTGGCTCCCTCATTGCTACCTCCGAGTTGGATGGTACTAAATCAAGAATATCTTCCTGTCTTGCTGGGCCCTCTACCCCACTGTACCAAAATCAGTCCTGTATTATGTCGAACTATGACTGATTTCTCCAGCTATCGGTTGCTGTGGGTGCCAGTCTAGGTCTGGCATATTAAGATCACCCACAACTACCACCTCCCTTCACCACCCCCACCACACTCTCCACCATCAACTTCAAGTACACCCACTCCTCCTTCTACCCTGGAAACTTGTACTTTTCCCATCTTTATCTTTTTCTCTCTACTGTTCTCAACTGCAACCAAATCAACTCCACCTTCACCCTTAAGAGGGCAATCCTCTGTGGCCATTATGCCTCTTTAGGTATAATAGAGCCACACTGCCCTTTGCCCTTCCTGAACAGGATATAATGTGAGGTGCTAGATATCATTTGTTATTTCTTGCTGCCCATGTCTTGGTTACAGCCACAACCTTGTTATTTTATTAATTTTTTTTATTTTATTTTGGATGTTTCCCACTGAGATGCAAGTCCTTGGTACTATGGTCTTGGGTTTAAGCATTTCTTTGGCTGTGTGTACTGCAACAGTGAAAAGTAAGTTGTGATATGAGAGCGGTCACATAGTAAGTATTTTTTTTTTACTAGGGTTCATCTCGACTGTTTTTTTGCTGGAGAAAACCCCAAAATGCTGAGAATGTATGTTTTTTTAATCTAAGCATGGTTCTGAAGCTTAAAGAAGCAATATTTGTTAGTCTTTTGTTTTAGCTATGTCCTCCTAAGATTCATAATCTGTATCTTTCAGTTTCCTTAGATATTAAAAAAAAAACAGCGTTTATAACTTTGTAATTATTGACTCAAGTCATTAAAGATGGTAGCCACTTGCAAAATATAAGAATGTCTTCCATAAGGTGTACCACCCCAGGATCCTGGCCACCATCCCACCGGCTCCTCCAGCCTCGCCACCCATCTCGTGGGCTTGCCTTCTGACTTCAGATCCCACATGTCACCCTCCCTACCTGGGGCATAGTGGGTAACACCCTGCGTCAGCCAGACCAGTCCAGCTGGAGGAATGCCATGTCGCTGGTGCAGGGCCTGCAGGGAGCCAGTGCTCATCTCTGCCAGAGCCTTGTCTTTTCATGGATTTTCTGGGTACCTCCTACTCAGGCACTGGCATCGAGGTGCACATGCACAGAACCGCGTGCATAGTGCACAGCACCTGCCAGTGTCCATTCCTCCTGCTAGCTGCTCCTAGCTGCACCACCACCTGTGGGCCTCCAGGTGGCAGTGGAACAGCGAAGCCAGCATCCCTCCCTCCACCCGGAGACAGCGTCCTCGTGGATGCTCGATCCTCCTCCTCCGGCCCCCCTGATCATTGCCGAATGCAGGACACCAGCATCATGAGAGGTAACCCTACTACTGAACTGATGGGCTGGCAGAGGGTACCTTTGACAATAAATATTGGGTTTATACTTTGGCTATATTTTGATGGTGCTACCACATGATTCTGACGGTAAACAGCACTACATCATGCCAAATTATTATTACTATTTTATAGTGGGCATTGTAAGGATGCAAGAACTTTTAAAAACTTCAAAAATCATATTATCTCAGTTCATGAATGAAAGGAAAATGGAAACAAAAATTGGAATTGTGATGTTTTTACTAGAAATACTTTATGACTACTAGCAAATGCTGCTTAACGTGTTAAGGTTTCAAAAGTCGCAGTTTATTAGGTTATTGGTACTGTTTCACATTAGGTTAGTGCTAGCACTTTATGATGTGAACACTAATTTGGTTCATGTTATGCATGGTCTTCCAGTGAGGAGTACCCATGTAATATAAACCTTTGAAGCCATTCCACACAAAGGGGATACAGAATGGCCAGACTCAAAATATGTAATTTATCTTCAAGTGGAGGAGCAGGACATAACTTGGTAAGTGGTAGTGCCAGGAGTGAGTTATGAAAGTCGTGACCCTCAAAAGTGATGAATAACTGCATATTCTGAGTCAGACCACTGCATATTCAGTTTATGCAACGTTTATTACTTTAAAAGTTACATCTGCTTTTGATTCAACTTTCGAGTTCAACTGCTGGCTTCAGTGCTGCACTAACAAGAACATTCTGTTTGTGGCAGCCAATCATTCTGCATCGACAATGCATCCAAACATATTCTATTTTAAACACACCCACCATGCTCCCAAGTGCCCTTTTTCCTTACCTTGTATTTTCATAAACCACAGGAATGCTGAAGATGAGTAAAACGGCTACAAGAAAACAAGAATAATTACTGATGATGACTGGAAATGTAGAGATAATAAAGATTACACATGCTATATTGGGGAGGGGACAATTTTATAAATCAGGCCTACTTCTCACACTCCATCATGGACTACAAACCACTGAAAATCTTTACATAACACTGCAGAAAATAAAACAAGATATCCTTCAACTAAAGGTTTACTGGGAACTTACCAGGAAAATACGGTACTGATTTTTTTTTTTGGGGGCTTGTTTTCTCATCTAGTCACACTCTTTCATGGAACCAGATTGCCATATTGACTTTTTCAAATTTATATTTACATGTTTTTGTCTTATGGTACCACCAAAGTCTATACACCTAAAGAGGTCATAGCCATTTGGACTCCCAATCTGGCAGTGACAGGAATGGACTAAAACTAGAGGACAGTGTGTGCAAAATATCAACACAGAAAAGGTTACTTCCCCAACCCCATCTTATGGTAGCTTTCCCTGAACACAACAGTACATGCAGCTGGCAGATTGGTGCTCTCATGTAAAGATGGATGTGCAACTCCAACCTTAGACCTAGGGCATTATTGTTTATTGATAAATATCGGATAACATCTTTGAGGCAAAGACCCTTTACAAAGGTTCCACGTCGTATATAAGACAGAGACAACCGTGACAAAAGTAACAACTAGCATAGTAAAGACAATGGTTGCAAATGAACACAGAAAATGCAAAATAGCAGCAGGGAATACATGGTAACACAGAGCTGCTAACAAGACATTACAAAGTGCAAAGGTTACAGGTACAAGCATAACATTTCAGGGCAGTGAAGCTAGCCATGCCCAGGAGTTCTTCGTTGGCCAGGGAAGGACATTGGGGTCCATTGTCATGGTATAGGCACGCTATGGGCGTGGACCAGTGTTAGGTCCATGGTCAAGGGAGGAGGGGTGGTAGAAATGGAAGGTCAGGTTTAGGGGCAGTCACATACTGATCCCTGGGTGATAAGGTCCCTTAGTCGGGACTTGAACCGACCAAGTTTGGGTTCAGTGAGGAGGGAATTTGGGAGTGAGTTGAGACAGGATGGGGCCAGATATCAAAACGTTCTTTGGCCTGAGGTGGTCTTGCAGCGAGGTACCCTAAAGTGGGTAGTCTCTGATTGCTGTGTGAGGTGGGTAGACAGTGGGGACTGAAGTAGTGGGGAGAGGGCTGGTGGGAGTAATCCTGAGGTGATTTTCTTAGTGAAGAGGCAGGCCTGGTACTTTAGTCTCCCATCAAACTGAGCCAGTTTGCTGAGCGTAGAGGGTGCAGGTGTCTAAGTCTAGGACAGCCTGTAGCAAGTCTGCAAGCCTTACTGAGGGCCAGTCTAATCTTGTGTAGGTGGGTGGTGTCAGCGCACCATAGATGATGATTCCATAATCAATTAGAGATAGAATAGATGCAGAGATGGCTAGGTGGAGATTCAGGGGAGGCAGTGCTTATAGCGAAGGAGACCAATACGTGTATTGACGGTGCTGGAGCATCCAGATATGGTTGTGGAAAGTGAGACCAGTGTCTAGGGTGATGCCAAGGTATTTGAAAGTGGTAACCTACTCACTATACTCAACAGTGCTGCTCAACCTCAGTGGCCTTAGATAGAAGTCCCCAAATGGCTCCTACCCCAAGGTCTCCTGCTTGGGTCACGTGATGGGGATGCCATAGCCCTGCATTAGTGTTTAAACTGAATCACAAGTTACGTGAATGCCTTTATTGTAACTGGCCAAAATTCAACTAAGCTAGGCCCCTGAATTCTGCCAGCACTAAACTGTCCACAGAACTTAAATCCAGTTTGTGAAGAATTCTGTTGGCACAGAACAGACCTTTTTGGAGAGTTTGTATTTGTGAAGGCTTATCAATCCATTGGCTTGTTACTAAGAGCCAGCCATTTGTGCCTATTTAAATAATACTACTAGCCTTTTACAATTCCAAGCTCATTTCCCTACTCGTTTCCTCTTGCAGCCCTGGCACAATGCTCAATAACGGATGTCATAAATTACATCATACAGTATGTTAACAATGGCTGGACATAAATCTGTTAAAGTGGTAAAAGCATTTCTAGGCAAAATCAACTAGAAAAGTCAAGAGACCCTGGCACACAACTTAAGGTTGACATGTCTCACAGGGCCCTGACCACGAGACATTAGCCGACTACTAGTGTTTTGTCAATAAGCCTTCCGATAGTGCTGGTTACAAGTAGACAGGCAACACACTCAGAAATAGGAAGATCAATATCTTTAGCGGAATGTATTAGAGACCAAACTGCCCAACCCTAGATAATATGCATCTTTTATCCCAGACTTCCCTAAAAGACTAATATTCTTCCCAGCCCTGAGGAGTGGTATTCGTGGCTCATACTGTAGAGGAAATTGTAACTTAGCAAGACATGTTTATAATCAAATGATCTTAGTCACTGTTGGTCAATACTGAAATTATACCGGTATATATTGTAAATATAGGCTTGCCTGCATTTCATCAGACCTCTGGATTAACGGACATCTGTCCCTCAGTTTTCTTCAGTACAAAGTCTTCTCACTTACCCAAAATAAGGAGAGTGATTCCATTGAAGACTGCCCCAACATAGGTCATTAACCACATGAAGACTGCCAGCTGAAGACAGGATAAAATGAAATTAGAAATTTGCAGAACTGCAGGACCATACAGTATATATTTAACATCTTCCACCCCATACAGGTAAGTTGGCAACTGTACTTTCTCTATTCCTCCAGCTACCACAATGCTTTCCTCTAATCCACTGCTCTGATTGCAACCATCTCCATCTGCCCTCTCACATACTACTACTCTACGTGACTCCTTTCCAGGCCCTGCTGACTCCACTGTTGCCCTGGGGCTTACTCCCACATGTCAGGATCCTGGCAGCTGGAGCACGTAAAGCTGGCCACCAAGGAGTCTTAAGGCAATGACATCAGCAAGGAGGCCGCAAGAGGTTTACAACTCCTAAGGTGGGTGGGATAATGTGTACTGGCCATTCCACTGGGAGTGGTGTCTTTTTCTCTTGTTTAAGTTCCTCCATCTCCCCAGCTTCAGCATATGGCTGCTGACAGTACCTTCCTGTGACCGGGGTGGAGGCCAGACTTTGTCAATTACAGAACATGCTTGTTCAGTGGGCCAGCCAGCTCCCTCTGGCAAAGGTCAGTGTGTGATGCAGCCCTTCACAAGACGGTACCACCAGGCCAGGCACTGTAGAGTACTTCAATAACACACCACTTATGTGCTTTCAGTCAGTCAGTGCCCAGGAACTCTAATCCTTTGTTCGGCTGTCATCTCATGCAGGTACATTAAAGTGAAGCATTCCACTTCACTGGCACAGAGAGCCCTATGTAGACATTTTATTTATTTATTAAATTTTTATTGAGTTTTAAATGAACTGGGTAGAAATGAAGTACAGCCTTGATTCCATGTATAGGATAACATTGTGTTGCATCACATTGCTAGCTAGGATTTTAAACCCTTTTCATCCAGAGTTATGACATTAGATGGTCATGAATTAATAAGATATTGTCTAGCTATACAAAACCATCCAAAGTCTGAAAATGTGACCCTTACAGCAGTGACCATGGGCTTAAAGCGAAAATGTCGGTACAAGAAGTTCATTATATACACATTTTAAAGGTGTTAGGAAACCATTTTACACAGTTAACTGGCCTCCATTTTCCTTTTCATGCCAGTTGTGTATTCTGATATGCACTGACCAATTGTTTTGACAAATACGCTAGCTTTGGGGTACCCTCCACTTACATGGAGTTCCATTCTCCACAACAACTACTGCTTCTTCTTTTCACATTACTAAGACATTCCATGACATCTGTTACACCAGTACATGCTGTTCATCTGAATGGGCTGGAATGGTGCTACTAATGTCAAGGAAAGTTCAGGTAGAATGAATAGACAGAGCAGCACCTGCTGAAGAGAAGAGGATTCAGGGCAATTAAAGGAAGAAAAAAAAGATTAACAACAAAAAGGTCAAAACATATCAGAATACTGAAAAGTTATTCAAGAGAAAATGGGAGGGGATCTAGAGAATAAAAGTACAGTTACGTGAAGAACTCATCAGAACTGTAGATCTTGAGGTGGCTTGCAGTAGGTAATAACCATTTGGACTACAGCCACCAGGCACTAGGACCACACAGAAAATTTAGCTAGCAGTGTCTGGTGGGGACCGCCCACCCAACATCACGAGACGGATGTCAGTGTGACACTACATAGTGGGCGTCCCCACGCCTACCCTCCAGTTTTCCCCGTAGACCTAAAAGGTACGACAGGAGAAAGGAGTGGGCTCCTGGAGCCAAAAGAAAGGCTAGGAAAGAAGTAGCCACAGAAGCAGGGGAAGGTGGGAGGGAAAAGGTACCTACTGCAAGATCCTCTCTGGAAGAGCTACTATTATGTAAGTTCTTATGTAACTGTACTATCTTACTTCAAGAGGGCTCTTGCAGTAGGTAATAACCATTAGGACAGAGTCCCCAGCAGTTCAGTTCAGACAAAGGCTGAAGCACAGGAGGCAGTAAAGGTCTGCAGTAGGTACCAGATTATGACAGGAGGCCCTGAAGGACTGCCAACTCCAAAGCCTGCTCTCGCCTAGAGGCAATGTCCAGACTGTAGTGTTTGGTAAAGGTGTGGACAGAGCTCAAGTCTGCAGCAGAAACATTCCTGAAACAAGCAGTAGATGCAGCCATGCCTCTGGTTGAATGTCCCTCTACTTCCCCAGAAGGAGCGATATACTTGATGAAACAAAATATAGTTTGCCAACTGTTTGGACAAACATTGTTTAAAAACTGCAGCACCCTCTTTGGGAGCAAAGGAAATGAAAAGATGATCCATCTGTAACGGGATGGTAAAACCATCACCTTCTCAGGTTCTTTGGAATTGCACTAAAGTGAAGAAACGACAGACAAGTGGTGTCCAGCACAAAAAGTGATTTATTTCTGATATACAAAGCAGGTTTACAACCAAACAGTGTGATCACTGGGAGAATACTTCCAATATTTCTTACCTATAGGCAGCAGTATGTCTCTTCTCAGAGAGCAGGTGCTATGCAAAGGGTCTTATACCCTGATAATTGTCATAGCGACAACTAAAAAGATATATAAAAACATTATAATTGGTCAGTGGCAAATGGCCTGACTCCTCACTAGCCTGGGAAAGCATGCTGAGCTAGCAAAAGTAACAGATAGCTGAGACAATAGATCTTGTATATCATGAAGGACACTTGCAGTTACAATTCTGTACTAGCTCTAAAGATAGCAGTATTGCCTAACTAATCATTATACAATGGTGTAAATAGAAGTATCTTCCAAGTGTTACAATCAGAATAGCAGCAAAGGCATTATGATTGTCAGTAAAAATACAGTAGAACTCAGATCCTGACACTTATGCTTATATGATAAGTGCCTATGCCCTGTTAGTACTTATACCTATAAGTATTACTGTCTGCAGGTAGGGGGCCAATCAGGATGCTGGTCCATGGATAACACGCCTTACAGACTGCTTTCATCCGGTTCATACAACAATGCAAAGTTCTGTGCACATCAAGTGTGTGCAGAATGGCCTCCCTTGATTAGAATGCTCAGGGTAATACACTGGCAAGTGTATGGTCTGATGAAACTTAGGATTTGCACGCAGAGCCATCCGGTCTCTATGGAAAATCAAATCACGCCTCCTTACACACCAGGGCCTGAAGCTCAGAAATCCTTCCGAGCAGAAGTAATGGCAACTAAAAAGAGTGCTTTCCACAAAGGTATTGCAGGTCGCAACTCATGGCTGGTTCAAAGGAGGCAAAATGAGTTTCTCAAGAATGAAGTTCAGATCCCATGGAGGAACGGGTTCCTGACCGAGGTTTCAGATGGAGAATTCCTTTCAGAAAGGTTTTGGAAACCTCCAGCTGGGCTAGGGGTTTCCATCCACTGGAGGGTGGTTGGCAGAAATGGCAGACCAGTGGACCTTCAGAGAGGAGTAACTGAGGCCAAGGTCAGAGAGATGCAGCAGGTATTCCATGACCTGTGGGATAGGGTAAGAGAAAGGTCCCAATCCCTGGAGGATGCCCAAATGGAGAACCTCTTCCATTTCATAGCATATGTGGTTCTTGTGGATGGCTTCAGGACCTCCACAAGGACTTGTGCCACTCTGGAAGAGACCCCAAACGCAACGACTATGTCAGCAGGTGCCAAGCATGAAGGTGAAGGGACCGAGACCGGATGGACCAGCTTGCCCTGATCCTGAGTCAGCAGGTTCTGGCAGAGGGAAGAGGAATCAGAGGCTCCACCCTTAGCTGCTGAAGCAGAGAACCACACTTGGTGAGATCAATAAGGGGCTATGAGAATCATGTGGTTCCCTTCTTACTGTAGTTTCAGAAGCATCCTCTGCAATAGCGGAAGGGAAGGAAGGCATACAAAACCTCCCTGTCCAGCAAAGAGACAGGCATCTCACCAGAAAACAGCAGGACTGGGAAGAAGTGAGAAGAAACTGGGTAGTTTTGTATTGGATGGGAGGCAAACAGACTGAGATCATGCCCCACTGATCGAAGATGTCTTCGACTACTGACTGCCTCAGTTCCCATTCATGTGCTCTTGCCTGAGTATGGCTGACCATGTCCACTGAGACATTTTGAATACCTGGGACATGCACTGCTGCCGTGAGCTGTAGGCTGTGCTGCATTGCCCATTGCCACATCGCGCCGGCTTCCCTGGACCAGAGGAATCGACACGTGCCTCCCTGTTTGTTCAGGTACCAGACCACACACATGTTGTTGATCTGTACTAGGAGAGGCCCAGGAAGAAGAAGAGGCAGGAAAGCCCACAAAATGTAGTACAGCCTGCATCTCTTGCACATGGATATGCAGAGATGGCGCCTGCCGAGACCAGGATCCGTGCCCTGTGGGCGCCCAGCCCTGACCAGAAGCATCTGTTGTCAGGGTCTGAGCCAGAGAGGTGCCTGAAAAGGAACCCCTCTGCTGAGACTGGACAGATTCTGCCACCAAAGGAGGTCCAGATGCATGGGGCAGGACACCAGATCCTGTGATCCAGACCGCCTGATTTCTGGTCCCACTGGACCTCAGGATCCACTGCATAATCCGCGATGTGGAGTCTGGCCAGGGGGACAGTGGGGATAGCTGCTGCCATAAGACCCAGAAGGCACATGATGGAACACGCCATGGTCCACTGGCTGGTTGCCACCTGGATGACCTGCCCTGAAAAGTATCCAGCACCACTCCAATGAATTGGAGGCACTGGGATGGAACTAGGTGGGATTTGGGGTAATTCACAGTAATTCCACTTGCCAGAAAAGGTCCAGGGTAGCTGTCGGGAGGCCACCAGGCTGTCCTCGACGGTGCTGACAGAGCCAGTCATCAAGGTATGGGAACACAAATATCCCCTGGTGGTGTAAAGCTGCTGCCACCACCCTAGGCACTTGGTAAACACTCTGAATGCTGAGAAAAGGCCAAGTGAACTGAGAAGTGTTCTCTGGAAGGTAAAGCAGAGGAAGCGGTGGTGGGAGGGAAAATTGGTATATGCAGGTATGCATCTTGCATGTCCAGTGCACACAGCCAATGCCCCTGATGAAGCAGTGGCAACAGACACGCAGGGTCAACATGCAATCTTTGTACTCTATGTACAGATTTAGCATGCTGATGTCTAGAATCAGATGGAGGTCTCCTGTCCTTTTGGGGACCAGAAGAAGTGAGAATATCATCCCTTTCCCTCCTGGGCCGAGAAACAGGCTCTATGGCCGATTTTGTCACAAGAGTCTGAATTTCCTCCCTTATGAGAGGGATGTGGCCTTTGGGTAGTGAGAGAGACCTGGAGGATTTCTTGGAGATCTCTCTTGTGAATTTGATGGTGTGGCCTTGAGCGACTAGCTGGAGGACCCACGTGTTCGTAGTGATCACCTCCCATCTGGACAGATGGTTGGCAATCTGCCCCCTACCAGTTCCTCCAGGCTGGTGGTGGAGGCTGAGGGCCCTGCCATGAGTTGGGAAGGGGTGTGGAGAAGTGTCACCCGCAGCCTGCTGAGACTTGGCTGGAAGGGTGGCTGCTGCCAAAGAGGCCCAACGCTTGTTAGGACATCCGACTGGCTGTTGTCTATTCTGACATCTGGGCTGGTGATGAAAAGACTGCTTTGGTTTGGTATTGGTGCAATACATAGACTAGACAGAGCGCAGTGCCTTGCCACTGTCCTGTAGCTCAGTAATGATGTCTTTGACATCACCCCCAAAAAGAACAGATCCTCTAAATGGAGCATCCTGGATGACTGTCTGGATATCTTGGGCCAATCCGGATACTCCGAGCCAGGAGTACCAACGCATGGTGACAGCTGTGGTGGTACTTCTGCGAGAGGCCTCTATCACATTGTATGTCGCCTTAAGAGAATGATGGCAGGAGATTTCTGCTGTCCTGACTGTCTGGGCAATCTTAGTTTTGCCTCAGAATCAGGCAAGGCCTTGAATTCTGACTTCAGCTGGCCCAGGATAGATTTCTGGTACACAATTATGTGTGCCATGTAATTCAGATCTCTAAGGGCCAAGGTGGAAGACTAATAAACTTTGTGCCTGAACTGGTCTATTTGCCTCGACTCCTGTCCGGAGGGGAGTGCTCATGTTTAGTCTTAGCCGTGCGGTCATGGGGTGCATTAATGACCACCAAGCCCACTCTGTGATGAGAACAGGTGGTCTTTGCCCTTAGAGGCTCAAAGTCTGTTGGCCTTCTTAGCGATCAAGTGCCATCGATGAAGGCTGCTGCCAGACCATGGAGGCTAGGTCCTCATGTGGTCCAGTCCATGGAGGAATGAGCAGATGGGACAGCTCGGCATATCTAGGTGTTCCACCAGCCTCTTACATTGGAGGTCCCGATCTCAGTCTTCCACCCATTCACCTCCTATATCTTCCGGAGGATCTTGTGAAAGAGAGGTCCTCGGGGGATTTAGGGTTTGGAATCCTCCAAGGAGGGTCTCAAAGTCTGAACGAGAGGCGGAGAAGTCAAAGTCCAGTCCGACTATGGCCTTCTGTCCAGGGACAGAGCCCATGGAAGCGGATTTCTGCAATGAGGCTGCGAGGGCCCTGCCATTACTAGCTATCATGGTAGGACGCAAGGCTTGTCCTGAGGTAGAGGGTGAGACTCAACTGGTGAAAGGGAACCCAGTGCAGGGTCCGTGCAAACCGGTGTGGAAGCCACACGACTGGTGCCGGTCCAACTTGAAACCAGCTGACTTGGTCTCAGACCACCAAGACTGAAGAGCCATCCTAAAGTCCACCTGAGGTTGAGATGGAGGAGGAGGAGGTGGTGGTGGTGGTGGCAGGGGGCTGACAGACGGGCGGGGTGAGACTTCAAAATGATAACCTGGCATCATATTGCTTGGCAGCAGGTAATGAGGCCCAGTGTACCACAGTTAGAATAGCCTGGGCGTGGGATACCCTGGTGTGGGGTATCCCGCATCTGATACCCTGGCGAAGGGTAGTGCTGCTTAGTGAAGCTTGTATGCTGAGGTTCAAGGCCCCATGGTGAGCCAAGGGTCCTAATAGAGGCCTGATGAAGAGCAACCAGGTGAGGCCCAGCGGAGGGGCGTGGAGCCTGCTAGGGCCCTGATGGAGGTGAGAAGAGCCCGGTAATGTCAAGTCTGGTACCAAACCTGCTGGAGGAAGCTCCAGCATCAGCCCCAAAGGGGTGGAAGGTCCCACCGAGTCTGGGGCTGAGGAACTGGCCCAAAACGGGAGCCAACGTAGCAGGAGATGCCAGCTCCAGAGGAAGGTCTGGCATCAGGTGTTCTGGCCCTGGCACTAGGGTGGTGTTGTGCGGACGCTCCTCCAACTCTGGCTCAGAATGGATGGGTGAGCCAGAGTCTCCACCGGGAGGTGGGGAAGGAGGATCCCAAGAGGGAGGACCCCTGGGAGGGCTGCGCCAATGCACGCTATCTGGAGGATCAACGTCCAGGCCTGTTATTGGGGCCTGAGAAAAGCGCAGTGGATAGGCAGACGCCAGAGAAGCTGGCATGCGGCTTATCAGCCGGGCCGGCAGTCATCAGGAGGAGTGATGATCGACTTATCAGCTGCACCACCAGACTTAGGCCCTGGGGTTTTGAGGGACCTAAGGGTGACGGAGCTCTCGAAACATCTAAGGCACCCACCTGAACTGTAACCAGCTCAGGCGGGGAACCAAGGGCTGCTCCACAGAAGAGGAACCAGGCTTGGCTGGAGGAGTGGTACCCATGTCAACTGGAGGCTGCTCAGTGCCTGCGGCCCCAAAGGAGGCCTTGGGTAGGAAGGAAACCAATCATGGTCCCGGTGTTTCTCCTTGTCCTTCTTATGGAAGTCTGAAGAAAACTCCCCACCCCAGGAGGAGGAGATGATCCCCACAGCTTCTGCAGCTCCTTCTCCATTGAAGCCATCTTCAGTTTGAGAACGTGGCTTCCAGGGCCTGTTAGCAGCATTTCCGTGTGGCCTGGTTCAAACTCTAGTAGGCCTCACAGTGCTCCAGGTCCCAGGAATCGCACTTGTTCTTATGTGACTTAAAGGCGGAGAAGACCTGCACAGAAAAGAATTACTTTTCTAGAAATACAGAAAATAAAGAAAAATGGTGAAATACCCATCCAAAATGGCGGTCGACTGAAGCGGGCGTTTCTCTTCAAGCAGGTCCAACGTGTGCAGGTTGATGGCGGAAAGAACTGGAGAGCAGGTGGGGACACTACTAAAGTTTTCCATGTAGTCCTAGTGCATGGCGGCTCTAGTTCTAATAGTTATCTACTGCAAGAGCCCTCTTGAAGTAAGATCACTGTTTTCTATCGCTTTAAAATGAAAACAGAATGTAAAACTTAATATAATCACTCTAGCCAACCTATTTGATTTATAGTAAGTTTATAGGTGCTGTGCTGGATGTCTCTAATTGTATGACAGCATTGTACAATTTGGGCAGACAGAACCACTCAGCTTTGTGGTCCTCCTGCCTAAACTGCATGACATGACACACTTACTGTAATAGACATCGCATACAGCATATATAAACATATAGTGTTGCAGAATAGGAATCAGACCTCCCTTTGTGCTAAAGAATTAGTCACAGCAGCACTCTGGCAACCTTTTGATCTCCATCAAAGAGCTACCGATGCCTCGAGAAGAACTTTGAAAAGGAACTGAACACACAGCAGCTTATATTTCTCATTAGCTCTGTATTTCTTATCACAATTATTTATTACTGAGATTGTATGGATGAAAACAGGATAGCTGTTCTGAGGGCTTATCAGCTTCTGTTGTTTCTTCCTAACCTAATGTCACAGTACTCTGCCTATGGCATCAATTATTTCCATGGCAACAGACTGACGTCACAGAGCATTATAATATCAAGTGGGGAATAAACTATAGCCAGATGAATTCTAAGGGATAAAGATCTTGTTTTAGGGAATTTCTTCAGTAACAAATAATGAAGAAATCTTATAGAAAATGCACGAAATACAAGCTGAATTGTGTCTAAATATTATGTTTCCAAAGTTTTCCCAACGTGAGCTGCCCTTTAAGCATTGGCTTGTCATGAGGGAATCTGACAGAAGGAAAATCCTGCAATCAACCATAAGAAAATGTAAAAAAAACACTGCTGATTCCTACTTGAGGTAACATGACTGTAGCCACAGTGGTATATAGATGAGGTAGCATTATTAGCCACAGCGTACATACAGTCTTAACAGTCTATCTAAATCAACCATTACCCTACATTGTATGTGCTGCCTGTGGTTCTAAAGTCATACAAAAGCACATGGAAACCAAACAATGCTAAACTTCATTCAAATACTGTTTTCTGTGTCTGGCCTTAAAATGATACTGCAGGAAGCAATGTCTAGGAACTCCACTTTTAAAAAAAAAAAAAAAAAAAACAAGCACACACAAACCGTGAGGGCCAAAAGCCTCTTAAATGTGAATGCAAATAAGACTGTTTAATAATAATTCTTGAAGGAGAGAATATGCTACCAATACACTATTCATCCTTGGGTCAGTAAGGTCTCGAGTCCAGATCACAAACCCCAAAAGGACTTGAAATGGTAAATTAAAGTAGTCCTAGAACAGATAACCAAGTCTGTCTACATAAGTTACAACTGTACCATGAAACTATAATCATCACAGAAATATTACCCTGCATGCTCCTGTGTGATGGGATTATTCATGTTTGTGTCTTTGCCATGAATAAAGCATGCTTGCTTTTATTTTAAAAATATTGAACTGCATTTCACATTTCAATACAAATCCAACCATCCATCTGGGCTACATACATATCACAAGTCACATCATATGACAGAATTAAGTGGGTCAAACTTGATTCATCACGAGACTATCAAACTGCATTATAAATCTGTAAAGGGATATACACTGCAAAGAACAGGATCATGAATACTGAATAAATGTTACGGCACCATGTAGCCGCACTACTGTGAAACTGTATGTTCTTTTATGTCATCTACAGCATTTAGTAGCAGGCAACAGAGCACAGAAACATTTTAAGTTACTGGAACCGGATTATAATAGCCTTAATAAGAACTGATACAGAATCAAATCATACCAGGGTATCCGTAATGTACCATTGTACTCTGACTGGTTAACTGCACAGAATGCACAGAACACTGTGACCTATGAATCTGACAAGAGTCAATCAACTGGGGAAAAAAGAATGGTAATACAGGCCAGTAATAACAACAACAAAAGTTTTTAAGTCCAAGCAGGAAAAAGGTCGGTACAGGAGTGTGTCGAGATCTCAAAAGTGTCCTGCCTCCCAAATGAATGTGAAGTGCAAACAAAGTATCTTTTTCAGTAGCCCACCAGATGGAATTCTTGTACATACAAACATCATAAGTCACCAGCAGAAAAGGCCCGAGGGTCTATCAAGTCTGCCCAAGTGTGAAGCTCGTAGTTTATCCTGCAGCTGCCCATGCCTCCCATTCCCTTACATCCCCTCTGCCTGGACTCCCACCCCCCTTTGTTCTTGTCTGTGATCACCCAACCCTTGACTCTATCCCACCCTGCTTAAAACTGTCCACTGTCCTCACTGTGATCAACTCCTCCGCAGTGCTGCTCCACCCACCCACCATCCTCTCTCTGTGAAGTAGTGTCTCTCATCTCCCTCCTGAACCTTCCCCTTACAATTTAAGGCTGTGCCCTCGTGACCCTTCCTCCCTTTAAACGGAACAATCTTCACGCTTTCACCCTGTTTATGCCTTTTAAGTATAAAGGGCTCTATCATGTCCCTCCTCTCCCTTCTGTCCTCCAGGGAATACCTGCTGAGCTCCCTCAATCTTTCCTTATAGGGTTTCTCCCCAGCCCCAAGACATCTTTGTTACCCTATGTTGCACCTCTTCCAGCAATCTTAAGTTTTTTTAGGTGAGGGCATGAGTACTGCACATAGTACTCAAAATGCGGCCTCACCAGTGATCTGTACAAGGGCAGGATAACCTCTTTTCTTGAGGTAATACCCCTGGCAATGCACCCCAGCATCCAATTGGTCCTTGTTGCCACCCTCCTGCACTGTGCTGATACCCTCATGTCCTCTGTGACTAGTACCCTAGGTTCTTTCTCCTCCTCTGAAGTCGATACCTGCACTCCCCTAGCCAATAGCTAGTCCTGTGTTTTGGCCCCAAGGTGCATGACACTGCACTCTTAGCATTAAACCCAACTGCCACACATCTGACCAGTGCTCAGTTTAGCCAGATCCTCCCCAGCCCCTGCCTCCCTTCCTCACTGTCCACTGTTGATTATACTGGTGTCATCGGCAAACAGGCTGATCGCATTTTGACTCCCTCTGCAATGTCCCCTATAAAGACATTGAATAAAACAGGGCCTAGCACTGAACTTCGCGGTGCTCCACTAGTCACAGGTCTTGGCATGGAGGTCTCCCTTACAACTACCCTCTGCTATCTGTTCTGCAGCCAGCTCCTAACCCACCGACTAGTTTCTCCTCTGCTCCCAGGTTCCTCAGCTTGCCTCAATAAAGTACAGTTACTGAAGAATCCACCGTAACAGTGGATCTTCGAGAACAGCTCTTGCAGCAGGTTACACCATTTGGACTAAAGCCGGCAGGCACCAGGACCCCACAGAAAATTTCTAGCTAGCAGTATCCAGCAGGGGACCACCCTGACGCCGGCCCCTCCCCATGTCAGGCATCACATAAAAGGGCAGTCCCCAGCATCCCCAGTTCTCCCGCCAGAGACTCCTGGCCCAAAGGTGACATCTGAAGGGGAGACCGAGGATCCACTTCCAAAGGAAGATTTGTAGTAGGATGGCGCAAAAACGCTGTAGCCTAGAAACTAGGTCAGAAGACTCAACCTCCAGCAGGAAGGTGGAAGGAATTACTTTGCTGCAAGAGCTGTTCTTGAAGTTCTACTGTTATGGTAAGTTCTACGTAACTGTACTATGTTACTTCGAGAAACAGCTCTGCAGCAGGTTACACCATTAGGACCGATCTCTAGCAGTAAGGGAACAATTTTCTTATCAGGAGGAGGAGGATAGGAGAGATGTTGGTCAGATTTCAGGACAAAAGTCCTTGAAGGACCACAACGTCAAAACCTGCTCTGCATTAGAGGCAATATCCAGACTGTAGTGCCTGATGAAGGTATGTACAGTGTTCCAGGTTGCTGCCGCAGATGGCTGAAGTGGAGACATTATTGAGCACAGCGAAGGAGGTAGCCACCCCCGAAGAATTACCTTTACCAATCCCGTAAAGGTTTGCTGAGCTCTGGTAACAGAACAAAATACTTCACCAGCCATCTAGAAAGCGACTGTTGATAGAGACAGGAGCACCTTGCATCTGCAAAGGAGGAAATAAAGAGTTGGTCCGACTTGCGATGGGCCCTGGTTCTGGTCAGATAGTATCTGAGACTCCTATGCACATCCAGGGTGTGTAACAGGATTCTTCCCCATTCCAGTCCTTTTAATGTCTTCATCAGTGACATTGCAGAGGGACTGGAAGGAAAAGATGCATTTTGCAGATGACACAAACATCTGCAACAGGGTTGATACACAAGGAGGCGTGGAAAGGATGAGAAGGGACTTGGCAAGGTTGGAGGAATGGTCAGAAGTATGGCAGCTAGGAATCAATGCAAAGAAGTGCAAATAATGCACCTGGGAAACAAGAACCCAGGGAAGAATACACAATGGGTGGGGAGGTAGTAACAATAAAAAAAGGAAAGGGACCTGGGGGTAATCATATCAGATGACCTTAAGGTTAGCAAGCAATGTGAGAAGGCAGTACGGAGGGCTGGGGGTATACTGGGATGTATAGGGAGAGGCATCAGCAGCAGAAAACAGGAAGTTGTCATCCCTCAGCAGACAGTTGGTGAGATCCCATCTTGAGTACTGTGTCCAGTTCTGGAGACCCCATCTCAGGAGACATAGACAGGATAGAGGTAGTCCAGAGGAGGGCAACTAAAATGGTAGGGTCTGCAAGAGAAGCCGTATGAGGAGAGACTAAAGGAGCTTAATATGTATACCCTTGAGGAAAGAAGGGGGTGGGGAGACATGATAGAAACTTTTAAGTACCTCAGTGGAATCAACAAAGTCCAAGAGGGTAGCATCTTTCAGAAAGAGAGACATGCAAGAACAAGGGACACAATTTAAAGATAGAAGGAGGGCAGTTCAGGGCAATGTGAGGAAGTACTATTTCGCAGAGAGGGCAGTGGATGATGGAACAGCCTTCCTGAGGAAGGTGTGGGTCTAAAATCAGGGAGAATTCAAGAATGCATGGACAGACATAAGGCATCCTTGTGGGGGTAGGAAGAAATAGGGCTGTTGGTTAACTAGGATCTGCGCTCATCCTGTAGGTAGGGAAATGGGCAGACTAGATGGGCCAAGCGGTCCTATCTGCCCAAAGTCTATGGTGATTTGGGTAATACACTGGAAGGTCTATGTCCTGGTTGAGTGTGACAGCCATGGGAAGGAACTTAGATTTGTTCTAAGGACACCCTGTTCTTGTGAAAACCAAATAAGTATCCTTGCACATTAGTGCATGAAGCTCAGAAATTCTTCTGGCAGAAGTAACAGCAACTAAAAAGAGTGTCTTCAAGCGAGGAGATGCAGCTCGCAATCCGCAGCTGGTTCAAAAGGAGGCAATGTAAGCTGCGCTACAACAAAAGGAAGATCCCAAGGTGGAAGCGGGTCTCTGATGGGAGGTCTCAAGTGCAGGATGTCATGCAAGAAGCCTCTAGTTGAGCTAGGGACCTGTGACCTATCAGTGAATGGCACGCCTAAATGGCGATAGGTGCACCTTAATGGAGGAGTAGGCAAGACCTGCCTTGTAAAGGGATAGGAGGTAGTCTAAAACTGACCTCTCCAACAATCCAATGGGGTCAATCCACAAGCTTGAGCACAACAGGAAATCTGCGCCACTTCATGGCGCAAGTGGCGGAGTGGAGGGTTTTCTGGCTGCCAACAAACGTCGCAACTTCCTGAGAGACCCTGCATCTCAGGACTGCTATGTTCTTAGGGAGCAGGCATGCAGGTTCAGCGACCGAAGATCCAGATGGACCAAGGAGCCTGCCTCCTGGGGCAGCACGTGAGAGCTGAATGGCAGAGGCACCGGGGTTCCTGGGCCAGTTGATAGGGTGCTACCAGAATAAGAGACGCCCGCTCTTGTTGGAGCTTCAATAGAACCCTCTGGATCAAAGTGAAGAGCGGAAAGTGTAGAGAAACTGTCCGCCCAACAGAGGGACAATGCATCTCGCCAGAAAACACCAGACCCTGGATCTAGCAAGCAGAAATTGGGCAGTTTTGCATTGGATAGGGACACGAAGAAGTCTAATTCTGGTGTCTCCATCTGTGAAACAGGTCCTCTACAACTTCCTGAAGCAGTTCCCTTTCGTGGACTCTGGCTCACGACCAGCAACATCTATAGACTGTTATAGTACTGTCCACCCAATCCCAAACCTTTGAGCCTCCCTGCAAGGGGCAGGAATGATGGCCTCCTTGTTTAAGATAGTACATCATTGCGGTATTGTCCGCTTGTACCAGTAGAGTACCCGGTGGAAATCTCCGACTGGAAGGCCTGTAGGGCGACAGGACGGCTCTCATCTCTAGAATGTTTATGTGAAGGTGAGACTCTAGAGACAACCAGGAGCCTTGAGTCCTGACTCCTGTTGAGGTGAGCTCCCATCCGGACCCCGAGCGTCCGTGGAGAGCCACTGAAGGAGGTGGCGCAATGAAGGGGACTCCCATTGAAAGACTGTCTGGGATGAGCCACCAGTGCCAGTCTTGGATGACGGCATTCATGATCCAGACAGGATGCTGCAGATGATCTTGCTTCGGTCCCATTGGGCCTGCAACATTCACTGGGTGACCCGTGATATGAGCCGAGCTAGGGGGAACTGCTGCAATGGCAGCCGCCATGTGACTGAGCAGGCAAAGAACGGTCCGGCAGGTACAGTTTTCTTTTCCATTACGTCCCTTATAAGGGATCTGATTTGTTCTGCCCTGTCCTGAGGAAGGAATGCCCTCCCTTGAGTGATGTCCAGGATTGCCCCTGTAAACTGCAAATTCTGAGATGGGACAAGATGTGACCTGGTTGATGGTGATGCCCAACGATTGGAAGAGGAACAGGTATCCTGGATCGCAGACATCAGGACGCCCCATGAGGGTGCCATGAGGAGCCAGTCATCTCAGGTACAGAAACACGAAGTGGCCCAGTCTCCGAGAGCTGCTGCCATGACTGCCATACTTCGTGAATACCGGAGGTGCCAAAGATAGTCCGAAAGGGAGAGCTTAGAACTGGTAGTGGCGCCCCAGAATCTCAAACACAGGAACATTTGATGCGCCAATGATCGGGAGATGTAAGTAAGCATCCTGCATGTCCAGTGATGCCAGCCATGCACCTTCTTTGAGCATGGGAATGAGACCTGGCAGGGTCACCATGTGGAAGCGCTTGTACAACACAAAGGTGTTAGGGTCGCTGAGATCTAAGATCGGCTAAGTCCCTGTTTTCTTTGGAACCAGGAAGAAGTGATAACAACCTTTTCCTCTCTGGTTCAGTGGCACATACTCTATGGCCTCCTTGTCCAGGAGGGCCAAGATCTCCTGCTGGATGAGCAGGGCATGCTGATCCAATAACGGAAGAGCAGGGAAGGTCTGGACAGGGTGGCCGAGGAACTCGATAAGAGTGTCCTCGATTTACCAACTGCAACACCCACCGGTCGGAGGTTATCCTCTGCCATCCCGAAAAGTGATGAGAATGGACCCCTGACCTTCTCAGCCCTTTGGTCCAGAGGAGGGCAGGGGCTGGGAAGGAGTCATGCTGTGGTGGTATTGGATCCCGTGGGCTGGTCGGCCTTGGATGCTTTGGGCCCCTGGCCTCGGGGAACCTGGCTTGACCTTTATGATCAAAGCTGCCCCTGGGTTGTTGGCTGGAACGGCTGTTGCCAGCCTCGAAACAGGTTCTGGTTCCTATGAAAGGAACCAGATTTGGTCTGTACATGGCCTGTACAGTCCAGAATGCCTTCCGGAGACCTCAACCAAGAGTGTCTCTGGAGACAAACACCTGTGGCTCTTCCCTGGCTGCTGTGTCCGCTGAATCGTGGTGGTTTCTGAGAACCTGGGTCCCCATGTCTGACCCAGTATGAAGGAGGTTGAGCAACCATCCTTCTTATCGCCATCCGGGAAATCTTCATAAGGTCTTGCCCTGTTCCCAAAGGGCATTTTGAAACTGCACCATGTGTGTGAGGTAGTTCAAAGACCTTATTGAGCATGTAGCAGCCGTGTACATGCGTCTTCCCATAGAATCTAACTGCTTAGATTCCTGGTCCGGAGGCTGGGTACTCAGGTGTTGAGGCCGCTGAGACTGATCATGAGATGCAGTAATGACCAGGAATTGGCCAGGAGTTGTTGCACCAAATGCAGGTCCTCCAGATGAGCCCTGTAGAGGTGGTCAGCCTTTTTGGAACAGCCGGTGTTGAATGAGGACGCTTCCAAGCCACCTTGGTGACATCCATAAAGGTGTCCACCAGAGGTGAGACCACCACAGACTTCGGATCCTTTTGCCTGAGGTAATGGGCAAGGCGTTGTCTCTGGGATCTAAGTCTTCTGTTTCCCATCCCATATTCTCCTGGATGTGCCTCATGATTTCTGAAAAGAGGGATCATCCGATGGTGACCTTGGAGGTCTCATGGATCTGGTGGTGGGGACTAAAGGGGATGGAGACCTGGAGGTATCGGACGGATCCAGTCTGGAGTCATCCCAGAGAGGTCATCTGCCCTGGTTGTTTAGGATTGGAGACCATGGGGGAGACCGTGATGGACATCTATTTCGCCTCTAGATCTGCTCCTCAGGAGGCGGAGCTGGCTTCTTAGGGATTGGGGGTCTTGAACCTTCACGCCCGAGAGGAGGTGGAAGTGGAAGAGGCTTGGTTGGAACCACATCTTTCTTTAGGGTCTCCCAACAGAAGGTAAACCTGTCTTTTACCTCCTGGATGTTCATGTCGATGACTGGCCCGCGCCGGTGTAGGCCTGTCACCAGGGTTGGGTGTCGGTTCCTGGCAGACCGGTGTCCTCCATGTCACCTGGCTGGTCGTCCGCCACGCGTGACCTCTTTCTCCCAAAGGCCCCTGACGCACTCAGTGTCAACCGGCGCCGTGGTGCAGGCATCAGTTCTGTAGTCCATTTAGCGGGTGCTGGGTCAGATGCCTTCCTCGACTCCGACGTCCACCTAAGGGACGCCAACTCTGTGGTCTTCCTTTCTGGGGCCTTTGGAGGCTGGGAGACAGACCTGAGGTCGGTGTCCCGCATCGGTCTGACGCCTTTGATTTGGAGGAAGACTTCTTATGCCGGGTCTGAGGATTCTGGCCGGGTGGCGGAGTCGGGCGCCCAAGGAGTCTTGAGCGGTGCAGCGAGGCTAAGGAGACCTCTGAAGACCTTACCTAATGGGGAGGCTGAGAGCGGGCCCAGGACAGCGATCTATTGGACCATGTGGAGCTGGAGCTGGCCCTAGACTGAGGTCCGCTGGGGATCTTGACCTACCCGAGTCCTGATGCTTGTTCCGTGTTTCCGGTCTTACGGGAAGATACCCTTTGGAGGAAGGTCTTTTTCCATTTTCTTCAGTTTCTCCTGAAGAAGAAATCCCTGAAGGACCTTTGGCGGTGGATCCGGTTCTTCTATTAAATTGTTGGCAGACTGAGCAGGCCTGGGTATCGCGCTCCAGGCCCAGACACCTCACGAGGCTGAATGATGGTCGGCAAGGATCTGTTTGCCGCAGGCACACTTAGAGGGGTGTCCTTTAAGAGACGGGTGGGAGAAGTAGACATGGAGTATTAATAAAGATGAAAATATTTCACATGTTGTTCGTCTGTTCAGGTCCGTGAGACCGATGCTGGGGAGTCAATGGCAGGAAAGAACTGGGGTGCTGGGGACCACCCCTTTATGTGATGCCCCACATCGGGGAGGCTGATGTCAGGGCAGCCCCACACTTGATACTGCTGGCTAGAATTTTTCCATGGGGTCCTAGCTCGCCAGCTTCAGTCAAAATGGTGTAACCCGCTGCAAGAGCCAATGCCGATGTAAGATCCTTCCATGTGCGCTAAGTCGAAAGCCTTGCTGAAGCCCAGATACAGGACATCCACAGCATGGCCTTCACAAATGCTCTTGTGACCCAATCAAAGACATTGATTAGGTTAGTCTGACATGATCTTCCAGAGACAAACTGCGTTGTCTTCATCCAGGAGTCCATTACTATCCAGGAAGGTTATTAACCTCTCACTTAGAATGGTCTCTTATCAGCTTTCCAGCTATGGAAGTCAAGTTTACGGTCTGTAATTGCCCAGTTCATCCCTGAGACCACTGTTGTGGAGGGTACCGCGTGAGACATCCACCAGTCCCATGGGCACACACTCCCTGACTCCAAAGCGATGTCAAACAGGTCTGCCAGAGGGGCTAACTAACACTGTCAGTTCCTTCAGGATTCTGGGATGTACACCATCAGGTCCCGTGCCTTGTCCACCCACAAGACTAAGGCCTTTTAGAACCCTATCCTCCTGAATGACCCGCCCATTACCTCTGCCCCATCCCTCCTTTCCTTGTGGTATCAGACCATCCTTTCCTTTAGTGAACACCGAGCAGAAGTACTCATTGAGTGCCCCGCCTGGTCATCCCTTTTTCTGCCCAACCCACTTCCTCTTGATTCTGATGATCTTGTCCTACAACTCCTCTTCTCCCTTATGTACTTGAAGAAATTCTTATCCTCCTCTCCGATCCCTGAGCAAATCTCAGCTCTCTTGCTGTTTTAGCTGCCCTGACTGCTCTACTCACTTCCCTAGATTTCTTACAGTACTCCTCCTTGTCCCCTTGCCCAGATTTCCTGAACCTGTTAAAGGCCTCTCTTCTCCCTCACTTTCTCACTACTTCCCTACTATGCCAGCTAAGTTTTGTAGACATGGACTACTTACTCTGTGTCTTGGCACACATGTTCTTGGCCTCTGTGAGACACCCTTATGATGGACCATTTCTGTTCAGCATCCATACCTGGGCAAATTTCAGCAGATCTGCCCCCTCCCCCACAATATGCTGCCCATCCCGCAAAATCTGCCTTCCTGAAGTCTACCACTCGTCCTGGTCTTAGTTGACATGAGTCAGTACAAATTTATTGTTCAGCATACAGCAGTTACAATATACTAAAATCACAAATACATACAAAACACAAAGACAGCTAAATAACATTTCAGCTGAAGACCATAGGTACATTGCAACTTAAGATTAGGTACAAATGCAACTTGCAGAGTATCCATTCTTAGTATACTAAAATGCAGCCTCTAGAAAATATAATTTTCTGGCTTAAAGTGCAATACAATAAACTATAAGTTATAAATGAGTTGACAATAAAATTTTGCAATTGCCTCTATCATGTTCTTATATTTGGCTTTAAAAGGAATTCCAAGAGGTCAGCGGGGTGGCAGAGACTGAGACCCCTAGTAGTGAACCCAACCATTTCTTTTGGGAAGGTTCATAGGGGACATAACAGAACCATATGTTTTAGATCATCTATGGTGCTAAGTCCACATTTACAAAAGGGAGAAGATATGCCCTTTCTTTTGTCTGAAATGGATGAATTGAGCATTGTAGCTTTCGGTTCTGAACCTTGTACAGATTCTCCAGAGTTTGGACAGTTAAGAGACAAAGATAAGTCTCTAGACTCCCATGAGGTTTTAAATATTTTATAGTAGTCATGGAGTTTGAGCGTAGAAAGTTGGACAAAAGGCATTTTCTATCCAAATCACCAAGTCTCAGTTTGACATCCAGCCTGATTTCCTCAAAGGTCTAATATAAATTTTGTACAGAAGGTGTCCCAGGCCAGCAGGCAATATTGCTTTTTGATGAGTTGGACAAAAGGTGTACATATCCCATACTGCTCATTTGATACCTTCCTTTAGACACATTCTGGGGTATCTGTGTTCAGGCAGAAGAAAAGTTTGAGCAGGAAAAGGATTTGTCGTTCTTGGATGACAGAGAGAGCAGAGAATGTTGTCCTATCTCCAGTGCTAGAATACAATTAGGGACCCCTGTAGTAACATTAGAATGTGTCTATAAAGTTTATGTAGGATTATTTCTAGACCTCTAGCCTCAGTATGTCCCTCATATTTCAGAAGCATAGAGCATGCTCGTTTTATTTTGGCATTAACAACTCTCAATATGCCTTCAACTGATGATTTCCTTGTTATTAATCAAGATTTTTAAAGCATTTACAAGGATCCCATTTTATTTCAAATAGTTTCCAGATGTTTGTCCAGGATAAGCTATGGGCAAATCTGCACTTCTAGGTAGTCATAGCTCTTGGCTGTATCTACGTGGTTACCGTTAATCTTGAAACTTGTCCGATTCTTGGTTTGATTTCCAAACATTACAATATTGGTCTTACTAAGATTAACTTTCCGCTTTTGCCTGCAAAGAGATTCATAAAGAGCCAATTTCCTTTTGAGGCCAAGGGCTGAAGTTGAGAGCAACACTAAATCATTCATGAGGCAAGGCTATCGATCCGCATTCGTTGATTTTTGGGGCATGAAAGTCAGGATTACAGATCTGGTCCAAAATTGTGTTAATGTATATATTAAACAAGGTAGGTGCCAGAATACACCCCTGTCTGACCCCACGCTTGTGCCAAATGTTTTGGTTAGATGTCCATATGGACTGTATTAGACTCTAGCCCAGGTATTTTCACAGAATCTGATAATAAGTCAAGCAGTGAACTGTCCAACTTCAGTTCCCTGAGCATGCCCCAAAGGATCTTCCTACTGATGCTATCAAAGACTGAGGAGAAACCACTAAACAGCAATATAACCTGATTTCCCACTTTGTGTACTTCAAACCAAGTGCTGTAGCACATAACTGTAGAACGGTTCTTCCGAAAATCGTTTGTGCCTCATTCTGCACTGAGTTCTCCTCAGCCCAAACAATCAATATGCCCAAGATTATTCTGGAGAAAACATTCTGGGACACGCCTATAAGGCTAATAGGCTATACATCTTAGGATTCTTGGGATCCTCTTGTTTGAAAACTGGGAATATGATACTGCCTGCCCAACTAGGGGGCACTGTAGCCCTGTATCAGCCCATTAAATAAAAGAAAGAGAAAGAGAATCCACCAGCCGGGAAAGCTTTATACACATCACCCAAAATACCATCTAGACCAGGGCTTTATTTGTCTTAAGGAGTTCAGTGCCAACCAAATTTCATCTTTGATCAGGATTGGCCTTGGATAAATAATTTCTCCCATATGTTCATAGTCACCAGGTATTTCCATCTCTTCTTGTGAGTAATAGAAGTCTGAAAATATGAGGTCCATGATTAAGGTGTAATATATGTTTCAATCTCATTAGAGTATCTGTTATATCCTTGAGCAACAAGTTTCCCAAATCTCCTGCCATCCCTGTCCAAAACTGCCCATCTTAGTTTTTCCCAAATACCCTGAGTGTATTTATTTATTTCTCTTCAATAGTTTTCCTATATTTTTCTTTCTTTAACAGGTTATAATCTATTACTGTTTTGTTTCTTTTATTCTTATGTTGTCTTAACATTTTCCCAAATATTTTCTTGGCCAGCATACATTCTGTATTAAACCAATATTTTTAAATGTGGACTTAGTACAGGATAGTGTTTTACACAGAGATCTTAATAATGTGAACTACTTCCCAATTCTCCTGTATATTGAATAGCTTACTTTATCAAAGACAGAATCATGTATATTAGTAATTCTCCTGTGCTTAGGATTTCTAAATTTGCTTGGTGAATCGACACCCCATTTGATTCTCCTTTCATTAATAATCTCCCAATTTTCTTCCACGTGTGCCTCACTGAGCCAGAGGGATCTAAATGGACTCTTTATATGAAGTACAATGTGAAAATGGGCAAATTCCAGCCTGTCCTTCACCTCTAACTTTTGAAACAGCTTGGTAGCTTCCAAGTTGGTCCAAATTTGGTCAGGAGTAGAGGCAACCAAGGCGCTTTTAAAGTTAGAGCCCCTGATAAATCTTCCTGTGTTCTCCCATTTAAGAGGTAGTAGTTTCTACTGGTGAGACCTCACAAGTTCCCTGTCTCTATAATTAGTTTTTAAGTCCTGAGAAGTCCTTTTACATAAGATATTTGGATTGATTGAGGGTAGAGAGGATCAAGTCTGTATGGGAATCTTCCAAGAGTCAGGAAGGTATTCTAGAATTAAAATCACCCATAACTACTACAGGACAGATTGTATTCCTTTTGGCCAGTTCATCTAGCATTGTTTTCAGATCTTGGGTATAGGGATCAGCTTCCTCACAAGCTTTGTTTCTTGGGGGGGAGTAGATATTACAGAGAATGATTTTCTTAGATACTTTATTAACCAAGTAGGGCTAAAATGCTGCCTGAATTAGTGGAGATTTTAGAAATCCCAAGATTCAGTTTGCGTTTTAATGAAAAATAGGAGACCCTTTAAATCTACCAAATTTTTGTCTCTAGTTGCTGGCAGAATAAAGCAGAGTACCCGCCAGTTTGGGCATTGTTTTCTCTTGCATCATGCTTCTTGTACACCAATAATATCAAAAGTCTCCAAAATCTTAAAACTTTGGGATCTATTATTTTAAGGTGGATGCCCTCGATATTCCATGAAAACAGAGAGGTATCAAGTTCAGGCATGGTTTCCTAACTCAACTGGAGACTGCAATTCAGGCATTATTTCCCTAACTCATTTGAAGACTGCAATTGTCAATCACAGTCAATTATTACAGCGGCATGAAAGTATTGGGATCTATTAATTCTCAAGATCTATTAGTGGGTGTCTTCCTTTGGTGATGACTGTGCTATCTTTTAGTTGATTCAGCCTGAGAAAGCTTCCATTTCTAATGGGTCAACTATATGTATTACCAAACAGTTCAGCTTGCCGGCCAAAGAAAGCAGTTTGCTGGCTGTATTAGGGTTTTAAAATGTGATGTCCACTTGTGACGAGAAACCAGGGCCTCCATATAATTTTAGAGTTCACCATGTTTCGTAATGTGGACACCTAAGGCTCTTCTAGGAAGAATAACAGATCTTCCTAACACTCCTATGGGAATCATTTTCTGAAACTTTCCACTCAAACATGGTTATAGTCCTAGACAGCCATGCTTTACTCTGGTTTGAGACATGCTCATTGATTACCCTATAATTTTCCTCTGTGCTTCCATGTCTACCCCTTTCTCCTCATTCTCATGGGGAATCTTTTAGAAAGTGAATTAAGCTGTTCTGTTGTCTCCTTGCTCAGGGGATCCATGATTACACACTTTGGGAAGAGCACAGGAACGAGATATCATGTCCCTTCTTGAC
The DNA here is from genome assembly GCA_016271365.2 of Neoceratodus forsteri. Lineage (NCBI taxonomy): Eukaryota > Metazoa > Chordata > Ceratodontiformes > Ceratodontidae > Neoceratodus > Neoceratodus forsteri. The sequence goes on from CM028132.1 coordinate 613,227,525, forward strand.
CAGGGATGGGATTTTCTCTAGAATGAAATTTGCTATATTTGTAGACAAGCAATACAATAGTATAGTATTCTTATATTCTGGTTTTAAAGACCTTACAACTGCTATCGTTTCATCAATATTATTCTGGTGCAGCCTGAAAAATGTACCATCCTAGAAAGAAGTAACTCATCTGTTTCATTTTCTAACGTTGGGATGCCCTGCACCTCAATCATAAATTCAGCATTTTAGGGCTCTTCCTGTTCGTGGATTCCTTTTCCCCATCCCAGAGGTCCTTACTGGTGGGCAGACTGCCAGTGTTCTCAGTCCCCCCACCAAATATGCTGCCCAAGATTCTTGACTCAGAATTTCCTAAGAAATTTCGACTCTGTTTTTGATATCTAAACAGGACTTTTCCTCCTGGGAAATCCCATGTGACCCTTGGCTGGTAGCATCCTGTATCACATGGTCACAGGGCCTCTAGGGCAGTGCAAGATGTTTCTTTAGAATTTTCATTGAGGACAGGCATTCTGGAGGCCTCTTTAGGTCTTTAGTTTTGGTTCTCTTCAGTTTAGATTGCTTATGGACAATTTGGCCAGTGGACTCCCTGCTACTGGGATGGACCATGTCTAGATTCCACATATAGCATGAACATATCTCATCTTTATCAAAGGGGAAGGAAGCTGAACCTGAATTCCTTTGATTGACCTCGGGCAAAGCTAACACTCATCTCTAATCAGACTTGAGTGTTAATGTTTACCGCTATCCAAAGCCCTTTCCAGCAGTGCTCTGTTGTAAAAGACATCTGCTCTTAAATTGCAGATCTCATCTTTTAGTACTATAATATTTTCCAGAATTACAGTTATCAGCAGAATATCAGTTTTTTAAATCTCTAATGTTTGTCTGGAGATGGATGAGCTTGCTACCAGGTTCACCTTATCTAAGTATGGCTGCTCGCCTGAAGTTGTGCTCTCCCCATGAGGAGCCCCTACAGGGTTTCCCCAGTGTCATCATCTATCCCAGGGTTACCCACTGCTCTTTCACTTCTCTATGGGTTAGCTCCAGCCTTTTTAAAACTTCAATGGTTACACTCATCGCCTGTATTATAGCCCTTAGTTCTAGATTATCCCTGTATTGTCAAAATGCTCAATGGCAGGGTTTGCAGCTGAAAGTTAGTTCCAGCCAGCTTATGCCCATTTATCCCCATCAAGTCAATTCTTTTCTCCTGGGCCATATTGTTTTTCTTGGAATTGTTTTTCATTTGCTTTGCCCCACCAGATGTCTAAGTGAACTTCAGGGTGGGGTTCCCAGTGAGCCTTCCTGGGACTCGGATATAACAATCACTTGAGGTGAAATCTCCCTGATACAGCACCTGAAGGGAGTTACCTTTCCCACTTCTGGTGAGAATCATTTCACACAAACTCAAAAATCAGGTGGCCTATTACAGGAATCTAATAAAGAGTGCAGGAATGCAAAAATTAATATATAAGAATTTAGAGCCAGAGGGATTTATAAGACAGAGTAACAATCAAAATTACATAAAACTTAAGTTTTCTGATGTAATTGTCTAAAATGGCATAGGCAGTTATTGAAAATTAATATGCATCAGGCATTCACCTTTATCCAACATTCATCTCTCAATATACTTTATAGAAATGAGCTTTGGATCAGATTAAAATGCAAGTCTCTTTAAAGGGACTTTGAGTTTGCTCCCCTTACGTATTTGGAATTTTAAGAAAAGTCTTATGAGGCAGTAACCAAAAGATGTCTGTGAAAGTCCACGTGGACAAAGCTCACTATAGCTTCAACCGCTTTCCAGCTCACAGTCAGTACAGGAAAAACACATGTAATTGGCAGAATTTGATTCTGCAACCTAGTCTGCCTGTACTTGTACTTTTAGTAAAAAAAGGCTATGCAAATCCAGTTTCCTGTCAGAAGCAAGGTTGGAATCCAAGATCTGAACTGTTGTTGGAATTCTCCTTGTCAATATCCTGATAGACACTAATTAAGCAGGATAAAATACAGGACAAAAGGGGAAAAAGAAAAGGGGATTCAGTCAAGTGTCTCTAAAATACAAACAATATTCACTTTAAAATGGTCAGAGCAGAATCAAGGTGTGAGCAATTTATCATTGTTTAGATTTAGAGTTTTGACATTATGTTTTTTTTTTATTTGATATTTTGTTTTAGTTTCCTTTTTTTTTTTGCTATTTAATTCCTATGGTCTAGTGAGAGCAGAGCTAGGGATTAATATAGCATTGGCATCTCTCTAGGAAGGTGAGAGCTTTGCTGGGCTATTTAAAGTTATTTTTTTCTTTTTATGATTAGAGCTCTGTAGTAATTAAGTACCTGTTTAAGTCTGGGTAGGATGTGCTGTTTGTCTGCCTCCACGGCTGTGCACTACTCACCCTCTGCTCTTCGTGCCCTCTGTCCTTTCTTCTCTCCCTCCTTTGGAATTTAGCGTTTACCAGTGCTGTAAAGCACTTGGTATACCGAAGAGTGGGAGGAGGATGGGGTGGCGAACAGTGGAGGATGAGTGAGCGGGTCATCGAGTCAAGAGATGCCCTGGGGCAAATGGAAATCAGAACATAGTCCACCATGTTTGGTTCCCATACCCAAGGGCATGACCGAATTAGTCGACAGATAGTTGAGGAGGCACAAAGCGTTCATCCAACTGGGCGGTGTTATAAGTAATGCCAGGTTCAAGCAAAGTCAAGACAGCAATTATTGCTGATCATGTGGAAACGGTTGACCTGGCTTGCATTACTAGACCTGGCTGGATGAGAATTCTGGCCCCATTTTGAGGCTTTGGTTCCAGCTGGGTACCTGTAATACACTGTCCGAGATTGAACCACGGTGGCGGTAGGGGCGGTCTGTTTTAAGACCAAACTCAACCTTACTACTGTATTGGTGGGGAGACCGAGTCATTTGAGTGTGTCATTGTAACGGGTGTAGGGTTGTCAGATCGTTTCGGCTTATCGCCCACCCGATGACGAAAACGCTTCCTTCAGGGAGTGGTGGACTCTATCATCGACATGAGGGCTGGAGTCGCCAAGACTGATGGTTCTTGCTACTTCAATGCCTGGGTCAACGATGAACTCTCGCAATTTGGACAACACTTCCTCCAGTTGATGTCTTCTGGGCCTGACACAGGTGGTTACCTCCGCTACTCATAGACATGGCCACCCCTTGACTTAGATTTCCTCCTAGGGACTGAAGCTTCTGGTTTGGAGATGGATCCAGTCAGGTGGTCCGATCACTGCACTGTGGGGTTTAGTTTTATACTCCCCAGTAGGCCTACTACCAGAGATGGACAGGTACTGCGCTTTATGAGATGTAAGTTCTCAGAGCCTAATAGCGGTTCTTGACCTATCATCATCCTCGCTTGCCAGCAATGATCCTGAGACTCTCGTGACTGCCTATAACTTGGCTGGCCCCGACAGCTTTGGATCTCTATTGCCCTGTCCATGTTTGGCCTCTGCCCCTTCACCCTTGATCTCCTTGGTTTGATGGGACTTGAGGGAGCTAGGAGACTAGGTCAAGGTTGGAGCATTGTTGGCAGAAGTCCACCCTTGATGCCGACCGCCTTAGATTGTTGGAACATTATCAAGTCTACCAATCTGCAATCTCCCGTAAGAAGGCAGAATTCCTGTCCAGGGAGATTGCAGTTGCTCAGAATCGACTCAGCTCAGCTTTTCCAGATTGTGGACAGACTGGCAACCCAGCCTGTCTTCAAGTGCGGAGAGCTTTTTTCAAATTAGAGTGCAATGAAACTGCTCAGTTCTTTGCAAATACTACCCTTGGTGGCCTCACCAGGTAAATAACTCCACATAGAAACAGACTTTGACGGCAGATAAGGACCACTTGACCCACCCAGTCTGCCCAATTCCCTACCTACTGGATAAGCTGCAGATTCTAGTTAACCAACAGCCTACTTCCTGCAACATGCCAGTTCTTACTGCTAAACCACGACCCCCCACCAGTACCCTCTCCCGACAGTCCACTTTTGGTTAAACCACTACTGTAAATATGTCAAGATACGCACTTGTAATTTACGGTAAAATGGTCTAGAAATGTAATGGATGATTTCTTTTCCCACTCTGTGTTCAAACAAAAGTGAAACCTCACAGCCTAACTCTATGTAATGTACTATACTGTATTATTCATCTGTTACTTGATATTTGCTTGTATTTCTCGTCTCCCACCTTGTACTACTTGTACCTGGGTCGCACCTGAAATCAGCCTCTGCTCAGTGTGCCATTCCTGGTCACCAATTTTAAATAAATAAATAAATAAAAGGTGGCCGACATCAGGGCAGGACTCCAGTCGGCACACTCTGTGGTACTGTTATTGATCAGTGTGAGGTTACCACACCTCTGTGATCTTGGAGTACTTTGGCCATCTGGAGTTCATGGATGTCATGGATCATCCAGAGTGTGCTCAACATGCTGTAGATTGGATCCTGGACCTACTTCCCTAATTTTGGGAGGCACTGAGGTTATCGTCCAGTCCTGGCACGGATTGTCTGGTGCTCCTTGGAGTCTGGAGAGTTTTCAGCTCTCAGAAAGAGGCAGTGGTGACACTCTCTTGAAGAAAGCTTCCTGGACCCAGACTGCCATGCCAATTACAGACCTGTCTCTAACATTCCTTTATAGAAGGTTAGAGAAAGTTGTGGCTGCACAACTGGAAGACAATCTGACCATCTATGACATCTATGAACCACTCCAGTCTGGTTTTCAGAGAGACATGGCACCGAAACAGCGCTGGTCTCGGGTGCTCAATGATCTCCTGATGGCTAGAGATCAGAAGAACCATTCCATCTTGGTCCTTCTAGATCTCTTCAGCTTTTGACATCATGGAACATGAGGTGTTATTGGGTCATCTGAGGTTCATCTCTGGACTGTCGGGAGCAGTTTTCAGGTGGTTTTCATCTTTCCTCATGGGTAGAACTCAGAGAGTGGTGTCAGGGTTTGTTCCTTGGACCGCACTCTCTGTCATGAGGAGTCCTCAGGGTTCGATCCTCCACCCATGATGTTCATGGTGTATGCTGCCCTCGAGACACTGTAAGAAGGTATGGGCTGAGGTTTCACTGTTATGTTGATGATACCAGCTCTATCTTTCGTGATCTTCACCAAATGGAGCTGTATTGGTTTTAACAACTGTCTGAAAGAAATCCAAGACTGGATGAATTCCAGTTGGCTAAAGTTGAACCCAGAAAAACTGAGGTGTTGGCTGTGGATCCAGGTCGGATGGGGGTTAGGAAGGTGCTCGGAAATTTTTTCTGGTGGTGCCTCAATCCCAACCTCTGAACGGTGCATAATCTGGGGGTAATTTTTGATGAAGGGCTGACCTTGCATTCGCAGGTGTTGAGAGTTGTCGAAACTTCCTTTTACCATCTTAGGAATATCGCCAGGATTAGGCACCTTGTTCCATCGGATGACTGATCCACGCCTTTGTTTCTCTCGCTAGATTATTGCGATTCTCTTTACCTAGGGCTTCCTGCGGTAGAATCCGCCACTTGCAGTTGGTGCGGAATGCTGCAGCCCGGCTTTTGACTGGGTCTTTGTGATCTTGTCATATTTTGCCGTGCTTGCGAACCGTACTGGCTGCCAGTTCAGTGGCAGATCAGCCATAAAGTTGGCTTGCTGACTTTTAAAGCCCTTCGCAGACTTGGCCCAGACTACCTGAAAGAGCTCCTGACTCCTACCAGCCTGGTCGATCACTCCGCTCATCTGGTGAGGGGTTGCTAGAGGTTCCAAGGGCAGATTTAAAATCTTCTGGCACAAGAGCTTCGAGTTCTCTACCCGTCCGATTCAGGAGTGCGAACTGTGGAGTCATTCAACAGGCTTTAAAGACTTATCTGTGGCTTCAGGCTTTAACAACTGAGTTTGTTGTTTATTTTATGATGTGTGTATGATTTGATGGTATATGTTATGTTTTAATATGATTGGTGTTTAAATGTGAGGCGCCTTTGGCTTTGGATAAGGGGCTATATAAATAAATATTATTATAAAACATAACCTTTTAGCTAGTCTTCCTATTATCCTATTAGCAAAAGGGTCTCAGATGAAAACAGAAGAGAAAACCAAAATCAAACTCACAAGCTAGAAAGGACTCTATAGCCTTAATTGTCTCAAAGAGACAAAGCAAAGTAAAACATATGAAAGAGAAGGACAATTAATATACAGTCCACTAAACACACCAGACCCCATTAAAGAGGTCCTTTATTTTACTTCTCTTTACTTTTACTATACTTTTCTTATTTGTGCTCCTAGGTGCCTACTTGTGCTCTTGGGTAACAAAACCGGCCTCGGGCTAGAAAAAACATAATCCGTAGTTCTCCCTTCCTGTGCAGGTTACACATTACAACGCCAAAAACAGCCAAGCAGTGAGCTCACAGCGAACCAAACTGCTGTCAAAAGCTAACAGACAGGGAGAAGTGAGAGCTAACTCGAGTAGGGAGTCATTCAAAAACAGCTTTGAAACTAAGTAAAGCACTCTATTTTTCTTAAGAGAGCTAACAAAAAAAAAAAAATAAGACTATGCCGCCAAAAGCCGCCAGGTAGAACGCCTTGCTCTAAGAGCCAAAGCAGAGCACAGTACTTTTAAAAGAGAAAGAGCATGTGATCAGAGATTGCCAAAACAGTGCAAACGTTAAAATAAAACTCACTTAAACACTGTATTAGCATAAAAATATAAAACGTATGTAAAACACACAAGTGCTAAATAAACCTCTGGACATCCCAGAGGGAGACCAAACTGCTAGACTCAAAAAGCCACAAGCTCACCTCTCACACAGAAGGGCACGGGGATCAAGGAGTAAAATAAAACCCAGAAAACGAGCGAGAGAGATGGCAAGGATGCTACTATAGTCTAAGCACTCTCTGGTAAAAAATACAGAGTTCGTGGTAGGCCTTTTGAGAGCAACAAGTTTCTTCCTAGGGGTGGTCAGCAAATCTCTTTCACTTCTTCCCCCTTCCTGATGCAGCCGCCGACTGGTCTTCCCACTCGCACCTCAGCTCCAGCTGCTTGGCACCTACACCATGACTCTCCTCCTGTGTGCAGTGAGAAAACTAATGGAGAAATACTGGCCAACCCAGCCGGAGAATGCAATAAGCTGTCCTGAAAAGGCCATGTAGCACTCAGGCAGTAGATGGCATACCTGTACTAAGATAAAATTAACTTAGCAGTCCTGCTTCGAGCGCCTCCACAGACGCAGGAGCACGTGAGCATAAACTGCAACCTCAGCCTCTATCCAACCACCAACTGACAAACCATCCTATCAGTAGAACCAGTTCCTCAGCGGACTCGCTCCCATGTGGAGGAGGAGGAACCACACTAGGCAGTGATTGCTTCCCACTAGTGGGTCCTGTGCGACCACATCCTGGACCTGGTGCCCATTTGCTAACCAATATCCAGTATATTTACCCTCCTGGTGGGCTCCACCACCCCTTCATTTGGTAGCTGTTTTGGACAGCCTCTAGCAGTACATCTTCCCCGGCGCTTTGTGGTAGTCATGAATAGTCAGTCAATCCCAGGTAGGTTGAAGTTGCTCACTATGACTGTACTCCCTCTGCCACTGACCTTTCAGATTTTCTCCCCAACTCATTGTTATTTTCCTCATTTTGTGAAGGTGGCCTGTACACCACCCCATCCTAATCTTACTTTTGGAGTGCGTGAGCTGTACCCATATGGCTTCTGGCTTCTCTTCCCTCCCTGGTACATAGTATCCCATTCTTCACATAAATAGCCACCCTCCCAGTCTTTGTGGTACACCTTGTATCCAGGGATCGTGGAATCCCAGTCATGGTATTGGGTGGCCCAGGTTTCCATGATGGCTGCAATATCTGCCTCCCTACCGCCATCATTACCTACAGTGTCCCTGCCTCCATCCCCTGTCCCCACCGACTGTACCTCCTCCTTTGCTCTTCCTCTTCCTCCATCCTTTCTATGTGTCCTTCCCAGCCAATCCACTTCCTCCCCTGAATTTACCCTCCTCTGCCCCTTATGTCCGCACTCTAACCCCCTTCTAGCCTATTTGCACCTCCCTACCTCTAGTTAGTGGTGCCACTCACAACCCCTCTGCTTCCTGCCACCTCCAATTTCCCCTACAGTTCTTTCCCTTGTACACTGTACTCTCCTCCCTCATGTTCCATCTACCCCTGCCATTGTTCTATGCTGCCACCCCATCCTCCTGCTACACCACCCTAGCCAGCACTGAGAACCTATTCCTAGTCTCTATCCACCTTCTCAAGCCCTCCCCTGATACTCCTCCCTGCCTCTGCCTTCTCTGATCCTGTTCCCGATCCCTCTTCCCCCATTCCCTACCACTTGCCGTTTTCCATCCCAATGCCCCTGGTCATTGAGGAGTGGATGCTCCTGGCCCCTTGTTTGCCCTCCCCTTTGACCTTTACCTGCCTGATGTACCCTGTGGAGTAGCCCTCCTCATCTCCTTGGCCCTCCTCTGCCCCCATCATATCTGCTTCCTCTCCCAGCTCCCACTGCAACCTTATTTCCTGCCTAAGCTGGCTGAACTGACTACACACCAGACACCCATCTCCCTCCACAAGGTCCCCAAGAAAACTGCTGCTTCACATCCATTGTAGCTTACTAACCTCCCAGCCCTCCCTAGTCTGCCATTCCAGTCATCCCGATCCTCCAGTCCACCATCACCTCCCCGAGCATCAGTCTGCCTCTGTGCACTGGCCTCCACATTCTCTCTGTATCCCTATTTGCTACTGTGATTTTTCTTTCTCCCAACACTCCCACGCCTGGTCCTGCCCAACATGGCCTGTGGTCCTCCCTCTCGGATGCCACACTCCAGCTTTGTGGCACACAGTTTGGGTCACAATGTGAGGGGTCACTGGGCACACTGGGTCATATAAATTGACTCCAGACGCCCTACTGGCCAGGCCCAGTCACGTGACCATTTCTCCTCCTCAGGAGTTCCTCCCTCCTCCCAGTCTCCTGCACAATCAAAAACAGCACCAACAGTTTTTTTTACCACCACATTTCCAACTCAGTGCAACAGAGCTGTAAAGAAAGTTAAGACTTCCTTTCCGTGGACTCCAAGGGACCTGCAGAGGACATAGGGAGGTGCATACTGTGCTGCTGGTCTGGAGCCCTCCTGATGTCTCCTGAGAGGAAACCCAATATCATAGTGCAGGTCTAGGATAGGTGCCAGTATAGTTCCACAACTCAGTTTTTTAAAGCACAATATCTTGAATGTCCAAAGAGCTTAGTACACTGTGACCGCAGAGTAATTAATCAGAATCAGAGCATGAAGTATCATGCCAAGCAGTGAACTCAGAACAAAGTTTCTTTGCCAATTTCCAGCCTCTGTGGCATCCAAGTGGATGCAAGTATTGCACCTGTAGACAACCTTCAGTCTAGGCAGGAGCTTTAGGGCATGAGGGAGCCCCAGCTAGAGGAGACATCTGGTGCCAACAAACCCCTGCCTACTCATTTCTGTGGTGTAGTTCAATTTGGGGTTAACATGAACCGTGATTCCTGCCAGATCTGCAGACCTCTTTTGCAGCACGAAAAGTTAATCTCTTTCCATCAAACTACTCGGACCAGCAGCAGTGTGCTCCCACCCCTATGTCCTCTGCAGGTCCCTTGGAGTAATTCTGTAATACTTTTAAACCTTCAGGGGCTCATCCCACTGCAATGTCTCTTTCAACCACTGAGCAGCGACTCCTCTGGTGTTCTCAACAGCCTCTAATAGTTGTATTAGTCTGATGCTGGTGGCCTGCATCACATTTTCTAAGTTGTTCACCCGCATCTGAAGTAGGGATTTTCTCTCATTACGCCCACGATCACCACTGCAGCTTTGTTTCGCTTTGCACTGTTTTGTCTTAAATGCTTCCTGAACTATCTCTATTTTTGTTTCCAGAGTGTTGGTTTGAGTAGCAAAGTCCTCCACCTTTTTTTTTTTAAATCAAGAGCCTGAATGGCTCAAGCAGAGCTGCATTCATTTGTTTTGCTGGATCGGGATTGCCAGCAGGCACATCTGCTGCTGTGCTGGGCTTTCAGTTTGGACACTTTTCCTGATGGTCCTTTATCGCTCGCTCAATATTCCAAACTGCCAGTGTTTTCTATTTATTTATCCAGGACAGCCAAGTTGAGAAGCAACATCCAGACAAGCTGAGAAGCAACATCTTGTTTCCATTGGGGTCCTTATTCTACCCATTTCTGCAGCTGGGTGGAATGAAGCTGTGACAGATTAAGTGTCCAGCCCATGGTCACAAAGTACCTGGCTCTAGCAGGGTTTGAACCTACAAGCTCCGGTTCCAAGCTGGTGTTCTAACCATGAGACCACACTGCCTCTACGGTTAGGTACTGAAGTTCTTATCAGTCAAGTGAAAACAAAACAAAACAAAAAAGGCTTTGGTAGAGCAGTTTAAATATATTTTCTCTGTTCCACCACTTGCTCCAACCCCAAACGCATGCTTTATTGAACATGTGACTGTTTGCAATTTCAAGTCCATCCTTGGGTGTTCCATATAGAGCTTGAGTGTTACTTTTGAGAGGCTGAAGTACTCATTGGTTCTTCATCAATATCAGTGTAACCTAATAATCTGAGGAATGGCATTTAAAGTGCACAAAATAACCTACTAAGTGTGGCTACAGGAAAACATCTGTGCTCATGAAGGGATACTGATAAAATGACAGCACCTAAACTGATGACAATGTACAGCATTTTTGTGTTATTATTTGCATAGCAAGTGTAGCAGTAATCTGGCAGAATGGTCAGAAAGCAATATATATGGAGACCGGAATCCACTAAGGTGCAACTGTCTAAAACAAACGCTGGAAACCGGTACTAGAACATGCTCAGCCTTCTGCTGACTGCAGTGTGGGATTTCAGGTCTCTCGCGCAATCCCAATCTCTGCAGTGGAACTATAAAGTGCTACCACTAAGTTAGTGGGTCTAACTATACTGCTGGAGGGTATGGCAAGATACAGCACAGCCTTACAGGGGAACAGTCAGCAACAAGGGCCCCAAACTCAAGTGTGGGATGGTCCCAATGGGCAATGTGTGCCAAAACGTAGATTATTATCCCAACTAATTTTGTTTACTTCTGTGACCTCAAGTGGTGCTATCCCAAGGGCTACTACTCTGCCTGAGTGGCTAGTTACAGGTTAAGGGGCCTGGGCATTGAAACGGGTGCCTCCACCTGGAGGACAGGGTTGTTAGTAACGAGGCTAACCTGGTACAGCCTCTGGGACTTCTGTAACCACCCCCATTCCCCTCTAGTGGCCGCCTAGACAATATGCAACAAACACCTTCACAGTAGCCCATACTCAGTATACAAATCCCCACACTGTTTGCACTACCACCAGGGTTGGTTCCACCAGTTCAACCCTGGAGATCCCTGTAAAACAAGGTTAGGCACAGCAAACAGTACAGTGCTCTGGTACAAACTGGAACCATAGTCAGATTGAATGCAAAAGAGTTAGATCAGATTTATTTAGGGAATTGAACAAGGAGGGCGAATCAGGTTGATTAATTCTAAAACTGATCTAGTCAGGCAATTATGCATGCACTTTTAGTCCCTGCACAGTCACACGCCTCTGGGCACCCAGCTGGAAGTAAGGTGGGCTAGCCTGGAAAATTGCCGGGTAGGCAAGCTGCTGCAGCTGGTTGGGGCCCTGTGATGAAAAGAAAAGGCATGCACAACCACACACAATTTGTAATCCGGAGCCAGGAGGCTCAGTTCGTGAGGATTATACAAAACAATTAAATCAGATGACACTCTGATTGAGCTGTTGCTGCAGGAGCTACCTTAGTGTTTACTCACGCTACCCAGTGCAGAACACAGGATGGGCCGAAATGGAAACTGCAGGATGACTTTCTGGTTTGCCAGGAGAAACAGGGCCACACGATTCACCACGGTGTTGTTTCTTTTCATGATGTTGAGCAGGGGCTGATCCCCAGGCAGGTCTCTCGTCGATGGTCTACTCATGGCATGAGTAGCTGGCTGGGCCAAAGTGTGGAGGCCCAGACCAATTGGAGATGAATGCGGATTCAGTCCGGTAGCTGCTGGATGCAGCTTCCAGCAAGCAGGGCACAATTAAGGATGCAGCTTCCAGCAAGCAAGGCACAATTAAACAGTGGGGAACCAAATCGCACCCACTAGCAGGTTATAGCACATTTCTAGTAAGCAATCACCATACCACCAAGTGGATAGCAGTCCAGTCGAAATATCAGTGTCTCTGAGCAAAACCGGAGTTCTATGGTGAATGGATGTCCTGACAGGCCAATCACACACAGCAAATTCGGTCTTCTTCAGGTTCAGATCTGGTCACACTTCAGTGGCTTTGTCTCACCCCAATTCAGATACAGTCCGATTGATGAGCCATTCAAAGGATTTCCTCTCAAGGACAACAGGCAGACAGGCCATACTCAGCCTTTCACCAATCTCTCGCGGGAACTACACAGAAGCAGCTGCTTGAATCACCTGAGCTGTTTACTCTTCAAACTAACTCCAGACTGACACTGCAGCAGGCAGCTTGGGAATTTCCTTCAGTCCAAAAAGGTTCTGGTTGGTTGATCCATCAGTCTATCAAAGCAAGGGCTCCCTCCAGGTCCATTTAGGTGCCAAAGTGCAAAAACTACAATTCCTGCAGAAATTTGTTCCTACAAGACCCTGGGGACAGACACCATTTTAGAGTCCCCAAAGGTACGGATTGGTCCCAATAGGCAGTCCAGAACCAAGATGGTGGGGCAATACTGAAATGTCCATGCTGCAAAGGAAGGCAGGTTAGACAAACTGCAATAATATTACTATTAAAACAGATCAACAGTAAATAGGCACATTTCCTAGCAGGGCTCTCTCTGCAAATAGCGATGGCAGAATGGAGCGATAACATTGCAGCCTGGGTGGGACTCGAGCCCAAGACTACTCGGTCCCTACCCAGATTAATTTTACATCACAAGATATGCAGCTCTTAAAGAGACAGGCAGGGAAGGAGGCTAACAGGCACTCACATGCAAACACTTTTAAATCGCTAGGACACAGAACACCAGCCTCGTGAGTGGGCATTTAGGCAAGCCCAAGGAAGACTTTTGGGAACCCCATTGGCAGGGGGGTTACACCTCTTGGCTGACATCTTCTGTAACTACAAATCCCAGAATCTCCTGCAGCTGACATCAGAGCAATAGGCAATAGTGGGAGAGTCAATAGCTCGCAGTGCATGTTTGGGAGTGCACGACAGTGGAGGCTTTTAAACAAGCATTAAAAAACTTTCTATGGTCCCAGGCTTTTTAATGGTATTTAGTGAGTTGAACCCTGTGGATTATTGTTTTGTTTTATACTGTATTTATTGTTTTTATGTCAATCTTTTGTAAAGCGCCTTGATAATTTGAAAGGCGCCCAAGAAATAAGTTTATTATATAAGCGCTGATCTTTTGTTTGCTGGTCTCGCTGTCCTGCCTGGATTATGTACAATCACAGAGGACTGTACTTAGCCTCTGGAGAAAAGCAGAGCTGGAAAATATCTGATAAAGCTTTTAAAACTCCTAACACACCAGAGACAACTGAATCTCCACTATTGCCTACAGCTTTGATGTCAGCTACAGGATTCTGGGATTTGTTACAGAAGATGGCTGCCTAAAAGTAAGATACACTCTATAATATAGTCTCTATTGTACTACAGTAAATACTAAGTAAACCAAAATGTTTTTGCACACAAAGTGCACATTGGGACTAGCCCCACAACTTGAGTGCATAGAATACACAGCAGACTAGTTGAACAGTCACAAAGCTGTGCAAAAAAAAAGAGAATAAATCCAGTCAGCCAGAGATATACTGAAGAGAGCTGGTGGGTGTATTCCAGGACAATAAACAAAAACATAAAAGGCACTTTGAATCCAACACTAAATAAAGCATCCCTGTTAGATTCTAAGCACCAGGTTTATTTTCCATTCTGTAATAAACCCACCAGCTCTTTTCCATATACATGTGTGGCTCCTGGCTTTCTTCCCTTTATTTTGTTTGTGTGTTGCTTTCTAATGGACTGTTCAGCTTGTCTAGTGTATTTCATGCGAGTTGTTTCTTAGCGTGTGCATTGGCTTTATTGTTGCAACAAGTTACGCTGCTCTCTGCTTTATCTTGAGTTTGCAGTCCCTTGTACTGGCTGTTCCCTTTAACTCCATACCATGGTCTTCTTACTGTGATACCAAGTATCAGCAACACACCGAGTCCATACCAATAATTGTGTACAGTGAGCCTTAACACCATGACAAGGTTTCTACTGTCACACTAATGGAGCCGATAGCTAATGACCCATGTTCCAGACGGGCCATGGAATAGCTTAGATTTACTGGTTTCTATATTGTGCAGACCCAAACTATACAACAATGCACAGAAACAAGTGGTCTTATAATCAGAAGTTGATTCAAGTTTTCAAACTTGCATGGTAGTATTCCAGTTCAAACTCAATCAGCAAAAATTTTATTCTGAATAACAAATTTTGGAGGCATACTTAATATGCTAAGGTTTTTCAAAAGCACAGAAAATAGTCATGCTTTAGACCAAAATATACCATTTTCATCTGTTTTTTCCCTTGTTTGTCACCTTGTCCATATTGAGGACTCTCCCATTTCCTTCCTATGCATCTCACTTTTATTGTTCCCATTCTTACAATTTCTGTTTTATTTTTAATAATGATCCATTTGCTTGCTTTTATTCTCTTCACCTGCTACGTAAGGAAAAGCATGACAGGATGAGCAGTTATAAGGAATGATGTACTTCCTATAGCTGTAAAGATCTGCCTCCAGGAACTGCTTGCTGATGGACTACACTATTCTTTTGTCCCCCCCACCCCCCCACCCAATAGAACTTTTAACCTTACAGCTGTCACCTCACGCCCATTTTTTCAGGCCATGTCTCGGCACCTCTAGTCCTGGCTATCTGCTCCCCGCCCGGCAGATCAGGGAGAACAACAGTTTTGCTTTGATTTGAAAGCCCCGCCCCTCCACCGACCTTAATTAAATACTCAAAGGCACAGGGCAGAGCTTGAAGACTGAAGGAAGGCTTCAGCTACAACCAATTGGACAAAAGGACAGTGGGGAAGAAGCTTCAGGGGCAAGACGCCCTATCAAGAGGTCTAAAGACATAAAAGTCTTATTTGTCAGGTTAATGGGCACATTGATATAGTGTCATTGTTTTGGGGGTTTCTGAGTTAGAAACTAGCAGGCTGGGACAAGGCTCAGCTAACAGGCTGAGTTGAGGGTTAAACTGTCATTGGTTTTGAATTTATTTATTTTATTTTATTTCGTTTGCTAACCGGTAAGTGCACTAGCCAAAACTGACTATTTTCAGGCACGACCCGGAAAGTACAACAGGTAAATACAAACAGATAGCAATTTAGAGAGCAATTACAACACATAATGGATATGGGTTTACATTTCATGTCATCAGAAAATACAGAGGAAAAATAATACCTTTACATAAGTGCTGTACACATTAACTAATAAGAAGTCATATGTTAAGCATAGTGAGTTAAGGCCAAATTGTTTAACTGTGTTTAGAGGTTGGCAGTATCTGGTAAAGGAGGGAAACTGTTCACTGGGAGCATGGCACCAGGGGGCGAATGGGGGGAGGAATGGCCTTGTGGGCAGGGAGAGGGGCTTGAGGATGAGAGGCATGGGAAGGCAAGCCTGGGGAAGGGTCGGGGCAGCATCACGGGATGGAGCAGTATGGAGGGCATGACAGGGTGTGGGTCAGTGGCGGCATAAGGGAGGGCGGCCAGTAGAAGGAGGAGGGTTGTGGCTGTAATAACTGTGGCACGGCAGTGTTCATGAGCACTCTGTGGAGACTGGGACATGCCCAGTTTGTCAAAGGCTGGGGAGACCGGAGCCGAGCTAGCATGGCAAAAAAGAGAATTGTCCTGACAACGCCAGAAAAATTACAGAAGGCAATCAAGTAGTGGGTAGGAGGCAGCCCGACCGGGTGGACAGGGGTGGAGGGGCAGGTCACAGAGGGGTCATGGAGGGAATGACCAGATCAGGGACAGGGACATGATAGGCAGTAGTACGGTGTTCATGAGCTAGGTACACAGCTGGCTGAAACAGATACTGGCCCTCAACAGATAATGGAGCAAGAGGATGTGAATAAGATTGAGGTTGTGGGGAATAAGGAGCTGTGCCAGGAAAGGCAGAAGAAGTCAGAAGCAGGGAGGATCAGGCTATGGTGGTCCGGGAAGGTGATAACAAGAGGAAAGGGAGGGACAGAATGGGGGAGAGACAGGTTGTAACAGTCAAGAGCAAAAAAGGAAAGGGAAGAAGCAGGAGAGGGAGTCCTGAGGGAGACTGGAGAAGGACAGGCATCCAGGGAGAGGATAGGTTGGAGAATGGCAGGAATTGAATAGCTGAATAAAATACCTAAATTGATGAATCGATGGAATGTCTGGTTTCTTAATATTTCCTAGTTCAGATTGGACCAAACACCTTAATAACTAGTGAGAACTGTGGCAAGTCTCCTCCAAATTACTTCTGACAGAGGCCTGGCTGGCCCTTTACCTTCCTTTTATTTTCTGAGAACTTTTATAGCCTTGATAGATGGGGTCTTCCTGAATAAAATTTGAAATTTATCTTACCTTCTTACTATATCCTGATGCGGTCCCTGGCCTCCTCTGCCGCCCCCAACATACTTTATAAGACTGGGAACGGATCTGACTTATTTATTTGCACTTGATAGTAATTTATATGATGGCTATAATGTTATAATTTTAATTAGGATAGAGAATTGTAATTTTATTATGTAACTATGATATTTAACATAGCACTGATTATTGACTCTCACCCTTGTAATTATGTATGTCACCCTGTCATATGTATGCATCCCCATTTATGGATGATGATCTCCTGTAAACCTGCTCTGTGGTACCATTTAAGTAAAATCTAAAGAAAAAGGAATGGAATAGGTAAGGCGTGGAGGCACAGGGGTAGGGATGAGGCTGGGGACAAAGGGACAGTGAAGGAAGGGGTGAAGGTGAAATGTGACCAGCGGGGAGGCAGGAGGAAAGAGAGAAATGGCCAGGTAAGGCAGCGGTGGCACCCTTGGAGTCAGCACACTAAAAATCAGTGATAAGTGTGTGGGACTCTATTACTGAAGGGATCCACTGGTTAAGAAAGGGAGTAGCTCGCCCAGTGGCAAGGAGGGGCTGAGGTGCTGGATGCTGCACCACACACCACCACAGGCGACTCAGGGTTTGGGAATGGACTCTGGTTGTTCAGGGTCGGCCAGGAGAGGTAAGGACTGAACATCCGGGGACTGCTCTCCTTCCTCGGGAGGGACTTGTGCTGCGTGCTAGCAACGAGAGGGGTCTAGCCTGCTACCAGGGTGTTTGGCTGCCCCACGGAGGTAGAGACAGCTGCTGCGCCCTATTGCACGGGTGCATGGGGAGAAAAAATGGAGGAAAAATACTAGGACCTGGCACGATCCATGATGGCCCCTAATGAGTCAGAGGGACATACCCCTCCAAAGAGGGGAGATGGCTCCTGCCAAGTTCGCAGAGGTGGTAAAATAATGTCATGATAAAACAAAAAAAAAAAAAAAAGAAAGGGAGTAGCTTTCAAGGGGACTTGCGTTTCTGTGAACCAGGATGGAGGGAAGCAAGGCACTCCCAAAAAATTAAGGAGTGCATTAGGCTGATTGGCGGAATCCTCACCTGGGTTTTACACCTTGGTACAAATGACCTGGCCAGGGAGAGGTGGAAGAGGCAGAGAAGATTTATGGAACTAGCTAGAGGGTGCAAGGGATGGTGGATACCATAGCTTTCTCAGAAGTCCTGCCAGTATACTGCACCAGTACAGCGAGACATTGAAAATCAAAGACTTTAATCACTGACTAAGGCAGTGGTGCAAGAGGGAGGGCTATGAATGTATAGGTGATTGGAAAGACACATGGGTAAACCAGCATCTGTATGTGAGGGACAGGTCGATTAATGACAAGGGGGCTAGGATTTTGAGGGAGAAGCTACTGGGATATATAGATAAA
Source organism: Neoceratodus forsteri (assembly GCA_016271365.2). NCBI lineage: Eukaryota > Metazoa > Chordata > Ceratodontiformes > Ceratodontidae > Neoceratodus > Neoceratodus forsteri. The sequence continues at coordinate 613,245,508 of CM028132.1, forward strand.
ATACTAGGTAGTGCTTAAACTAGGAGAGGGGTAGGGTGAAGCTAGGTATAGCCTAGTAGGAATGGTGGGAGGAACTGGCCTAACTCGCCTCCCATAGATGGGGCAAGAGAAGCCAACAAGGGGGAAAGGGAGGGGAGGGCTGGTGGAGGGGTTTGCTGACAAATGTTAGGAGTCTAGGTAATAAGATGGGAGAACTGCAGGCAACAGTGGTGGAGGGTGACCTGACCTGGCTGCAGTTCACGGAGACTTGGTGGACTGAAAACCAATGCCACAGTTGGGAGGTGAAATGCCTGGGTATGTTCTATGCAGGAGGGACAGGACGGAAAAAAGGGGGGTGCCTTATGTAAAAGAGAGGATTACAGCGATGGTGGTGTGGGGTGCATTGGTCCAGGAGGAACTGGAGGGAAGGAAGACCTGGAAGATATGGAGGAACTATTGGGGAAATTAAAAGAAGAATACTGAAGGCAACAGAGCTATGCTAGGATGGTGAGCAAGAAAAGAGGATGGAAACCACTTTGGTTCACACCGGAGGTAGAAGAATGCAGTTAGAGAGGAGGGCATTCAGAGTACAGAAGGCATCGAGAGGGAGGCAGACAGGGAGGTGTACAAGGATAAATTGAAGGAAGCGAAGGTGATCAGGAAGGCTAAGGCTGAAACAGAAGAGCATATAGCAAGGAGGCTAAAAGGAGACAGGAGTTTTTTGATACGTGAGCGTACAGAAAGAAAGGAAGTGCGGATTATGAGGCTCAAGGGGAAGGGGGCACTGGTGATGGTGACACATAGAAAAGCCGATGTTCTAATTAGAGACTTTGCATCGTATTTCATGGTGGGAGAGCGGGAAGGGCCAAATCTGGAAAATAGGGGAGGATAGGTAGAGAGATGGACTCAAGTCCCTTCACAGAGGCTAGGGTATTGGAAGAATTAGGAAAACTGTGGACGGATAAGGTGATGGGGCCAGACGGAATTCACCCGAGGGTACTAAGAATTAAAACAGGAATTGGCAACACTCATTACGAGATTATTTAACTTGTCACTGCACAAGGAAGGGTTCCTGGGGACTGGAAAAGGCTGAGGTAGTACCCACATAAAGGGGTAGGGAGGAGCCAGGAAATTATCGCTCAAGTTAGCCTTACTCCATGGTTGGTAAGCTAATGAAGGCACTGATTAAGGAAAGGCTGATTAAATATCTGGGGGTGGGGGAGGCCTCCCAAATGGCAATCAGCATGGATTCACAGATGGTAGGTCTTGTCAGACCAAGCTGACTGAATTCTTTGACAGAGTGACAAGAGATATAGGACTGGGGCGGTGGACGGGCCTACCTGGACTTCAGGAAGCCATTTGACACCATCCCCCACAGGAGACTGATAGGCAAGGTAGACAGCTTGGGAGTTGGGAGCAAGCTCACAGCTGGGTAGAGCACTGGTTGGAGGGGAGGACACAGAGGTTGTAATGAAGGATGCACCTGAAGGAAGAAAAGGTGATGAGTGGGCAGTGGCGGCTCTACACCAGGGCCGCCAGGCACGTGCCCTGGTAAACAAAATGCTGTGGCCCCAGTTAGTGCCCCATATGGTGCAGAGATTCCTCCATAGTAAACATACAAGTGCCCTGGCTACCATCTGTTGTGCCCTGCCAGCCCTGTATCCATTTGTGGCTAGAGCCGCTGCTGTGAGGGGTTCCCCAGGGGTCTGTGTTGGGACCAACAGTTGTCAACATATACATTGGGGACATCACAGAGGGTCTATGATGGAAGATGTGTCTGTCTGTGGACGACATGAAGATATGTAATAACAGGGTTGATAATGCAGAAGGGGTTGGGAGGAGGAGGATTTGGCCAGGCTGTAGCAGTGGTCAGAAAGGTGGCAGTTACGGTTCAACACAAGAAAGTGCAGAATTGTGCATATAGGTGTAATAACCTGAAGACAAAATACTGGCTTGGGGAAGAAGAGAAGAGCTAGAAGAGACAGAACAGGAAAGAGACCTGGAGATAACCACTCAGACAACCTGAAAGTCCACAGTCAATGCGACAGAGCAGCAGGAAAGGCACTAAGAATGCTGGCATGCATAGGGAGGGATCTCACAAGCAGGAGGAGGGAGGTGATCCTGTCACTATACAAAAACTATGGTCAGACCCCACATGGAGTATGGGGTCCAGTTCTGAGATCATACCTGCAAGGGGACAAGGACAGGCTGGAAAGGGTCCAAAGAAGAGCCACCAAAATGGTGTGGGGGCTGCAGGAGGTCATAAGGAGAAGAGACTGGAGAGCTGGGGCTGTACACACTAGAGGAGAAGGGGGGATATGGTGGAGACATTTAAATACTTGAAGGGCATAAACAGGGTAAGGGTCAACAGCATCTTCAAACTGAGTAAGAACATTTCACTGGGGGCATACCTACAAACTGGATGGGGCAGATTCAGAGGGGACATCAGGCTAAGGTACTTTACCGGAAATGTGGTACAGCCATGGAACAGGCTGCTGGAATAGGTGGTGGGGGTGGATACAGTAGACACCTTTAAAGAGCCTGGGGCATGCACATGAGCCTAGCGGGCAGACGGCAGGCAGGTAAGGGAGGGAGGGAGGGGTCTTTCTTTGGGGGGTTATGGGCAGACTAGATGGACTGAGGGGTCCTTTTCTGCAGGCAGATTTCTATGATTCTATAAGACCCTGCCAACCGGGATCCACAAAGTGCAGGACCCAAGAGTTTCTGAGGGCCATCATATATGGCAGTGGGGCGACACATTTTCTGTTTTTTCTCCCCATTACCCCCCAGGGCCTTAGAGACACAGAAGCACATGCACATGAAGGCACGCATGTAGTCTGGAACCAGTGACCTGAAGACCACCCAGCCAGCCTACTGCTGGCCCAGTTTGCTTGATGCTGCCACCAGGCTCCACTTGGTGGCAGCCAAGGAGCCGTAAGGCCTGCTTCCCACTGCAGGAAAGGAGAGCTGGCAAACGGCTGCTAAATACTTTCCACACCCACCCCCAGCAACCACAGCTTGTTCTCGAACTTAGGTCATTGACGTGGTAAGAAGTAAGGCATCCAGTGCCTTAGGCTTTACACCACTGGGCAAAGTCATTTCTCCTTATGTTTCCAACGCTTTGAAGTTTTGGTAGGCAAACATATGAACTAATGTCTTTTCACACAATGACTAAAATAAATAAACAGATAACTAAATAAATTCCTTTTAAAGACGCATCTTTTCTCCACTAACTAATTTCTTTTACGGTCTCCTGCCGGTTTCTATGGCTGGAACTCAGCTTGCGTCAAATGATTAAAACTGCTTCTATTTCTCTATAAAGCAAGAAACTGGTATAATGAATATCGATATAATATAATGTGCTGCATTCTGAGATATGGTATGCATAAAACTACATACAACAAAGTTTGCACTGTACCTGCAAAGGGCAAAGATAATCAACAGACCCAGTTTTTCTTTAGGATTTCCAACAGTTTCTATCTCATTATCGGAATACACATTTTAAAACATTCGCTTTGCATTTATATGCTAGACCTACAATGTTCAAAAGCAAGAGAAGCAGACCCCTTCTATTAAAGAAATAAGCATAATAGTGCTACCTAAACATCATACTAAGGTATCTCTGGTCTAATGTAATATTGATAAGGTTGTCGGCACGAACACATCCATTTCAAGGATTCTCCACTGAAAACACAAATAATGCACATCGATGCTGGCTAAATTTAACTCTAAGTGTCCTAACTGCATTAATTCTGCATTACTACTGACCTTCAAGGAGTCAACAAGCTCCTCAACTAAGAAGTAGTGAAGCAGTTGTTTCAGGATCTTGTTACCATGGTCAAGCGCAGCGTCAGCATAGTTATGGAAAGTTTCCTGAGAAATTGTGATATCCTCATCCATGTAAGCTCTTGCAAAACACCAAAATCAGGACAAATGTGAGTACAGAAATGAACACGTGGTAACCCCATGCCTCTAACAGTCCATGATTTCAGGATGTCCCTAATTTTGCTCAAAATGTTCCTTTGACTGTCGTGAACTTTACGCTTTTTGTGACTGAATAGTTGGGTTTGTAAGTATAAAATAACATCAAACATTAGAGTTACAGGCTTGTTCTTCAGAAAATGCACCTTACACTATTATTATTGTATCAACTGTCTGAGTGAATATTGCCAATTTATAGTAACCGGAGCGTTTTCTCCATAGAAACCCAGTTATAATTCGCCGTTATAATGGTGAACACGTGCCGAGTTTCCCTTGAGGAAACTGCACGCCCAGCCTTCCACACTGACCGCATGCACAGAGTGCTCCGCACGGCCCTGACATTCTCTGGCCGTAATCACCAAAGGGAGCAGCATAAAAGACATTTCTGCATTTAACAAACTGGCAATTACAGACCTGTTTAAATCCTTTTCTGTGTAACTTTTTTTTGTTTTTCCCGTTTCCCTATTCAGTGTCTGCACTTTCACATCATCCTGTGGTGTCATCTCTGCCTCGGCTGAAACTGCACCTCTGCCCGACGCTAGACCGCTACCCTGCCTGAACACTTCTGCAGTCACATATAAAACAAAAGAAAACGAAGGAACAGACTGACAAGGAGAAAAAAAAAAACAAACTCCAGCTCTAACACTGAGCATGTAACAGCAGCATAATGTACTGGCTATATTTGTTTTCTAGAATTGCTGTGTGGTGTTTTCAAGGCAAAAAGTTCTACCCAGCAATTATATAAAAAAAAACATGGGGAGTGCAAAACTCAATTAATGTAGCACCTCAGTGTGGGATGCTTTAATAAACTTAAATGTAGCATCCACACCTCAAGTGTGCATTAAAGTTCTTGTTATGAACCCCTCATGTATTATATGAACATATAAAATTTGCCAGCAGATAAAGGCCTAGAGGTCTATTAAGTCTACTTCGAAAGTGCAGCTAGCACCCCTTATCTCTGCAGCTGCCCCTCCCTTCCCCTTCTCCTGTCCCATCCTTGAAGCAGTCCACTGTTCTACTGATACCACTTCTGCAGGTAACTCCATTCTACCCAGCTACCACCCTCTGTAAAAGTGTCTCCTCATCTCCCTCCTGAACCTTCCTCCCTCCAGTCTCATATCATGGCCCCTGGTGTCCCTCCCTCCCTTACTTTGAACAGCCCCTCTGTACCTGTCTTGTTTATTCCGCTCATGTACTTAAAGGTTTCAATCATATCCCCCTGTCCTCCTCTCCTCCAAGAGAGTACATGTTCAACTCCCTCAGCCTCCTCTCGTATGATAAGTCCCCAGCCCTCGATCATCTTTGTCGCCTCGCGCTGCTCCTCCTCCAGTAACAATGTCCCTTTTCAGATACGGGCACCAGTACTGCACTTTAGTACCCAGGAGTGGTCTAACTAATGACCTATACAGTGGCAGAATCACCTCCTCCCTCCTTGAGGATATACCCTTGCAATGCAACTCAGCATTTTGTTGGCCTTTGCAGCTGCCTTCCTACATTGTGTTGAGTTGTTCATTGACCCTGTAATGAGCACACCAGATCCTTCTCCTCCTCCTCTGTCTGGGCTAGATGCACTCCTCCCGCTGGTAACTCCTCCTGGGTTCCTTCATCCCAAAATGCAGCACCTTGCAGTTTTTGCAATAAACCCCAGTTGCCAGGTGTCTGACCAGGTTTCAAGCTTAACCAGATCATTCTGCAACCCTGCCATCCCCCATGTCGCTACCACCACTCCTATCTTGGTATCATCAGCAAACAGACTGATCTTGCTCCTGATGTCCAATGATACGCCTGCAATGAATATCCCAAACAACACTGGTCCCAACACCAAGCCCTGTGGAACACCACTGTCACTACCCTTGGGTATGAGAGCTCCCCACCCACCACCACCCTCTGTTGCCTTCCTGAGTCAGTTCCCTCACCCATCTCACCAGCTTTGCACCTGCCCCGTGTTCTAATTTACTTTCCAGCCTCCCATGCACCAAGTCAATGCCTTACTGAAGTCCAGATACAGGACATCCACTGCATGACCCCTGTCCAGTTGCCTAGTTACCCCTGCACAGAACTCCACCAGGTTGGTTTGGCAGGATCTGCCGTGTAAAGCCATGCTGTCTGCCGCCCTGTAGTCCTTTGGCCTCTAGGAGGGACACCAGCCTCTCCTTCAGGATAGACGCCATTAGCTTACCCATGATGGATGTGAGGCTCACTGGTCTGTAGTTCCCAGTTCATCCTTGGGGCCACTCTTGTGGAGGGCACATGAGCCATCCTCCAGTCCTGAGGTAGATACCCTGAGTGTAGTGAGGCATTAAATAAGTCTGCCAAAGTCCCACAAGGACCTCTGCCAGCTCCTTCAGTACCCTGGGGTGGATGCCATCTGGGCTGGCACCCACCCTGTCCACCCTCAGTGTCTTCAAACCCTCCCAAACTATGCCTCCATGATTTCCCCATCTGTCACCCCTCCCTCCTGTGTCTGCCGTTCCTCCCCCTCTTCTCCTTAGTAAATACACGAGCAGAAGTATTCATTTAGTGCTTCTGCCTTATCGCACTTCGCTTCCACCCAACCCTCCTCCTTCCTAATCCTTACTATGTGGTCCTTACAGCTCTTTTCTCCTGATGTACCTAAAGAAGTCCTTCTCCTTTCTTAATGCCTTGTACCAGCCTGAGTTCCATAGATGCCTTGGCCCCTTACTGCCCATGTCACCTCCTTTGATTCCATCAAAGTACTCCTCCCTATCCTCCCCCTCCGTTTTCCTGTACCTCTTAAAGGCAGCTCTTTCCTCCTTACCTTTTCCGTGACCTCCTTGCTCAACCAGCTCGGTTTCTTAGCCCTAGCCTTCTTGCTCTGGGCCTTGCAGCAGGTTTTGGTTGCCTCCACTATCCCCAGATTTATGAGCTCCCACCTCTGGTTAGTGTCCATAGTAGGTTGAATTCTGGCCAGGTACCCTTTACTATTTCCCATCCTCCCAAAGTCGGCTCTCCTGAAGTCTAGCACTCTTGTGCCAGATTCCTCTCCTTCCTTGCCCATATCCAATGTGAGCCATACTGAGTGGTGGTCACTCCCTGACAGCGGTTCTTCCACCGTAAGTTCTCTCACAAGTTCCCATTTGCCAGCACAAGGTCAAGGGTATTCCTAACCTGGTTGGGTCACTGACAATTTGCAACAGGAAGCTGTCCTGGAAGGCATCCAGCAGTACCTGCTCCCTTCTGTTTCTGGTTCTTGGGATACTTCAGTCCACTCCCTGGCATGTTGAAGTCCCCACAATCACCACACTACCCCTTCTCGAGGTTCTCCTGATCTGCCCCTCTAGTTCCCAGTCTAGCTCCTCAGTCTGAGATGGTGGCCTGTACACCACTCCCATTCTGAGAATCCTATTCTTGGAATCCTGGATCTGCATCCAAAGTGACTCCACTGCCTTCCTCCCTTACACACTTCAGTCCTTCCTTCACATATAGTGCCACCCCTCCTTTTCCAACCACCCTGTCCCTACGAAATAAACTGTACCCTGGTACAGACAGGTCCCAGTCATTGTATTGGGTGTCCCATGTTTCTGTGATGGCTGCAATGTCCACCTCTCCCTCTGCCAGGAGCACCTGTAACTCTGCAGTTTTCCTCCCAAGGCTCCTAACATTAAGGGTAACCACCTTCCACGCTCCCATCCTGCCCTCCTTTACTAGCATCACCAATAGTACTTGCCATGTGTCCTTTGTCACGGTTATGAGGTAAGCTTATATGGTTTACCAACCTGTGGTCTCTGCATGTCTCTTGCCCACTTGCCACCCCCACTGCTAGTTTAATTTCCTACTTCCTCTATGTACCTCCATCCTGTTTCACTTTCTTTTCCTCCTCACTCAAGTATAGTCTGTCCTTGGCACAGAGACTACTGTCCTCCCAGGTTCCTCCCCACCCGTTTCTATATAAGATGTGTCCCTGACTAAGCCTCGCCCCTCGATTTATGAAGCAAAAGGTTGAGTGATATGGTAACCCTCCTCTAAAACTGATAAAAAGCCAAATCATTAAAATATAGTGCGAGATTAGGCTCCTGACCCTACAATGATTTCAAAGCTAACTCAAATCTAACCACACGATTTCCAGTTCTCACACTCTCTAAATGCAGCAGGATTACCAGTCTATAGTGTAGCTTCCCAGCCCCATCGGATTCCTTCTCATTGCTTTCCCAGTCTCCATGGGGTCCATAGGAGCCACGCCCAAACAGTGGATTCTGTTGGGAGGGTAGGGACAGGTGCTCCCCTCCCCACCCCTCATAGGTTTGCAAGGCTGGTGGGCAGTTTGATTCAGTGGGGCCCAAGAGTGCCAGTGTCATTTGCCATGCTCAGAGCTTTTCAGCCATACGCTTCTTTGCACGGACTCAGGATGCAGGTGGCGAGGACTCCATGTAGAGCATGCACACTGATGTGAGCCTGTGTCCTCCCTTTCTTGAGCATCTGTCTCCACACCACCTGTGGTTACCTAACTGCAGTGTAGGCTGCCGCCCTACCCAGAGAAGCGTGTCCTCTTGGACACTAACTTCTGCCACCAGATGGCCCTCGATGTCCCAGACATTGTGAACAGCAGTCCCACCACTACATCAATAAGCCAACAGTTTAAGTTAATCCTTCATAAACACATGAAAATTAGAATCCAGACTAGAAAAGGACACTTCTACGGCTTAAACCCCAAAGCAACCACACCAGTTCTGCTGTATATTCCACTTTCCATATTGGAATTTGTGAACTGTTAAGATAAGACAAGGAATGCAGGCCTGCGGTGCAGGGCAGGGCACCCAACTGCGATACCGATGGCCCAGTTTGGGAATGGACCTGGGGATAGTTGGAGGGCTGAGGGGGGAGAGAAAGATTGAGTGTCCTAGGGACTGCTCTCTTCTCTGAGGGGGGGAGGCGAGAATGTCCGGCACAATGTGGAGCCCTGGTGGAGGCCGGTGGTTTTCGTGTTGGCGCCCATTATTTGTTGGGGAGGGGGGAGAGGCAGGGTGGGACGTCACTGCACATACCTGCCCCAGGGGTAAAAAAAAACTAGAAAATAATGGACGCCACCTATGACGCCTGCTCACCCTGGCCCCGATCGCATGATGCAGCACTTCCAGGGATCCCAACCTATCTCTTTGCCCGCTATGGCCAGTAGACTCTGCGCCCACCTTGGAGAGCAAGCCTAGGAGGCAATGCCAGTGGGTTCTCCTGCCGGCACCCTTGTTCCATTGTCACGGGAGTCCCTACTGGTGCAGTGGCCCCACCCTGGGGACAATCCAGGGGTACTGGGGAACCGGAAGGCAAGTCCCAGTGTACAAGGAGGGTGCCGAGGGCAGGCGGGCTGAGCCACAAAGGCGGCTTCCACCAACAAAAAAAAAAAAAAAAAAAAAGATGCAACAAGGAAATCCCAAGCCCTGATTAGACCCACAAACTGCTGGCCTGGACACTCTACTGCAGTGAAGTGAGATACAAACAGCTGTGCTACCAGGACAACTGTAATCCTGGGGATCCCAAGGGCACTCGTCTTTTCCCAGCTAGAGCAAGTATTTCTCTCTCATTTTTAAACTGATTTTCAAATATATACACACATCACACCCTTGTAAAAACAAAACAAAAAAAAACAAATGCAAGTCTAATTAGGCTGGCATCCTGATGTCCATGACTCTGTAGCCAAACTCAGTAGTCTTAATGCTTTTAATATTTTTGTAGTACCACCATTAAACTTTTGGAATACATTTCCTATGCGTATGCTTTTTGTTTGTTTACAAATATATATCTTTGTGAGGCTGGTAGAGTGCTAGTATTTGTGTTTTTACTGGTTTATTACCAGGCACCTAACAGAACTCTCAGCTGTTTTTGTGCCTCTTGTAATTCTAATTTGTGTGGCTCCAGGGTGGGCATTGAGAAATCATGCATGCTGTTTGGATCCCCAGATTTCCAGTTGGCTTGGCTGCACATCAAGTAGTGCAGCAGAACAGTATTCTCAGTAGGCCTGGGTTCAAATCTCAGCTACAGCACTCATTTTTTTCACCTTTAAATTGTACTGCAAATATATGTACACTGCACACCTTGTACATAAAACAACAAAATTCAGTCCAACAGTATACATTTTATATGTTTGCAATTTGTAAGGCATCCTTCTGGTGAGCAACTTCAGGTGCCAAAGAATAAAAGCAAAAGAGAAAACTGTAGACAATCACTGCCAACACAAGCCAAGGCTCAAAAGCTATAAAAATGCCTTCCTAATAATAATGACTTGCACATCACAAGCACAATGCAGGTACAGGGACTATTCCAGTCTCAGGGACTTCTATTCCTTATTTTTCAGTTTTGTGGCGAGTGACTCAATGCCCCACATAATAAATAAACCTGGCTACAGCATGCAGTGAATCAAAGGCTCTAATGGGCTGGATATAAGAAGGCCTTCCATAATAAAAAGACTTGCAGTATCCAATATTGTACAAAGAAACATGGAATCTGATGGCAGATGCGGTCGCTTGGCCCACCCAGTCTGCCCAATTTATTTTCTACCTTCATTTTTGCTGCAGACTGACTTGATCTACAGCACTGCCTCCCCCACCACCGCAGGTATGTGGACTACAGGCTGGGACCGCAGAAACAGACAAACCAGCAGAGCCAGTGCACACATAAGCAAGTAAGAGTCGGCAAAATAGATAATGCCCAGTCCATATGAATTTATAAGGGCATAAAAAGACAGCCAGGCTAACAGTACTCCAGTGCTTTGCCTCAGTACAAGAAAGCTTCATCAAGTGGTGGGGAGATCTATGTGATGCCTTCTTATATGCACCAACAGTAGGCCGGCATCATGAATATGACAGTCCAAAATAGGGATGGAGAGAGCAGTGACCACAGAACAGAATTGAGACCTGGCCGCTGGCCTGGGGGTTCACAATGTAGCTGCTGACCTGGGGACTAAGTTGATACCACACAGTGCCGGCTGATGGCCCAGAGATTCATCTTGGTACCTCCCATGTGGGCTCAGCGACTCTGAGCAGGTACCTCAGACACAGTACAGGTTGCTGGCCTGGAGACTGCTAGCCTCCCTAGTGTTTCACAGTGCACATTGCCATACCAGGGGCCAAAACATAGCACCAACCTTCAGAGTGCTCATCCCGAGATTGTACCTCTATCCCTGCCCCAGGTTCATATCTCACAGTGAATAGTGAAACACGAAACATGCAAAAAATAAAAATGGGAACATACTTGAATGGGTGACCTTCATCAGACTTTTGCACAGCCTGTATAACGGATTTGTAGACACGGAAGCTGATGGTGACTGAAAGCAGGGCCAAGATGAGGTAAGAGACCACACTGATGACACTGAAGACTGCCAGGGATAGGAGCAGAATCAACGTTGTACCAAATACAACACCTGTCTTCTTTATGTCACGCCAATAAATCAGGTCATGTACTGTGAAGTGAATGAGAACGAACACAGGTTAAGTTGATGCAGCTTCAGCTGTAAACAGTATAAGTTTTACTAATGAACCACAGTGAATTCCTAAAATAGTGCTTCTACATTCAAGTCCCAGCCTGGTCTTCTTACTCAAACTCATGATGACTGATGCAGTACTGCTAATATTCCATGCTGTTCACCAAGGAAAACTGTACCTCTTATCATGCAGCAAACACTACAGAATTATCACTAATTGCTACATTTGATTTCACCCAGAAGTGGTTGAACAGTGGCGTCCACAGAAGATTACATGCAGCACTGGAAATCACTGGGGAACCCACCTCCTTTGATCTGGGATCAACCATACCGTACTGTACCTGATAAGGGTCTGGGGACACATCTGCTCATCGCATGCTGCATTGTTGCACTTCTTTTAACCAGTTATAAGCCTCTGGGAGGGGTATAACTTACACATGAGCAATCCTTCCCATTTTCTTCCTGGAACGGAGTCAAATTTTTAAATTTCTTCCAGTAACTGAGTTACCACGTACACCCCGCCCTCCAATTTCCCACTACTGGTTACAAGCACACATATTTTCTACCATTAGTAAAATTAAGTCCCCCGATCCCAGCTTTTTCTACACTAACATTTTTTTTTTAATAACATTTTCCCTGCTGATTACTAAAGACTTGAAGTCGGAGTACAGACCAGTCAATGGTTATGCAGGCAGATTCCTGTAAGAATCAACAGACCTGTTCATACGGCCAACTGTGAGCCGTAGTTGGTGGTGCACAGTGGCTAAACCAGTGCCGCCGAGCACGCCTGAATGACACCATTTTATGCATTACTCATTGCATGGCCTTGTGATAGCAACCCCTCTCTTCTTGGGATCACATAGTGGTGCTGATGTTTTGTGATGTTCTTCTGGTTGTGTGAACAGCCGGGCACCATCCACAATGCTGTGATGGGCTTTTCCCAGCCTGCGCTTAGTAGGCTCAAGGATGGGTCTTCAGACCAGAGTTTTAAACACAGATGAACTTGGGAAAGTGGCTCTTTGAAAACTGAGGGCTAAAATTGCAGAAAACATGTAGGTCATTCCCATTCATAAAGCCAGGGACCGACAATCCACAGACAACTATCGCCCGATCTCCATCCTTCCTCACCTAAGCAAGCTACTTGAAAAAGCCATCCACCACCAACTTGCTGACTACATAGGTAAGTATGATCTATGTAGCCAACAACATGGCTTCTGCAAGAATCACTCCACCACCACTGCCCTCACAACCCTAACTGACCACATCCTCACAAACATGGACCGTGGAAATGCAACTGGCACAGTCTTCACTGACCCCTCCAAAGCCTTCGACCTCGTCAGTCTCTCACCTCCTCTCCAAATTGCATCACCTTGGCTGCTCCCCAGAAGTTACCAACTGGTTTGAAGCTACCTTACAGGGCGCCTCCCAGTTTGTGTGCATTGGCCGGACCGCCGCCCACCCTGCCTGTCTCTACTGGGGTCCCACAAGGCTCTATGCTGGGACTCCTTTCTCCTTATTCATTAACTCCCTTCCAGCAGATAGTCTCAACTGTCATTCAACCTTTACGCCATCGATCTTGTGCTCTTCTCCAGTGGAAAGTCTACTATCTTCATCTCTGCAGCCCTCTCACAAAACTACATCATAGCCCACAACTGGTTCTCTGACAACCTTCTTCTGGTTAATGACTAAACGAAAAATAAAAATCGCTCAGATCTAAGCCCTTCCTAACTAACTGCAAATCTAACCAACCCCTAATCATCACGTCCCCTGATGGCCATGCCTAGAGGACGCCAAACATCTCAAATATCTAGGAGTTGTGCTTGACCTCTGCCTTTCCTTTACAGAGCACAAACTCCGTGGTTCTAAGATCTCACCAAAACTAGAGGCTGCCTACAGATACCGGAAATACCTCACCCTTAGGCCCACCATGCCATCATCCAGGGAAACCTGCTACCTGTCCTGACTACTGCTCTCTCATCTACTCCAGGACCTCCGCATCCACCATGGCAAAACTACAGTAGCATACAACAGTGCCTGCCACTTCTCCCTGCTGGCCCCTTTCTCCACATACCACTGTACACTCTACACTACACTGGGGTGGCTCCACTACAAGCCCACTTTAACCTTGCACTGTACAGATTTATTGATTCTGCCATCCGTATTGGTGAGAAATCCCTCTTGCTCCCCTTCTCACTGTCCAAACCTCACACCGCTGCCTACGCCTCCTCCAGTATCCCTCCCTGAAAATCCCCAGGGTAGCCACAAACATGGGCGCTAGTGCCCTGTCTATAGCAGCCCCCACACTATGGGAACAAGCTGCCCACTGAACTGCACACTATAAACACCTCACCGGTTCAAGACTTGCCTCAAAGACTGACTCCTGTTGGCATCCACCTGCCACTGCCTTAAGGACTAGCCTCCTCCCCTTTACAGGTTCCAGGGTAGGGACAAATAGGTTCTCTTATTTACTGAAACTGTACCACCATGAGCCTTACTTTGCTTTATTTGTTGTCCTTCAATAACTGCCACCATGTATTGCCAAATGTAACAACTGTAACCTTTCACTATGTATTATCTGCTCTTGTTATGTTCTTGTTATTTTGATGTTTCTACTCTGTGCTGACTTACGTGGCCGGGGTCATGCCTGAAAATGGTCCCTGGGATCGGTGCACCTACCCGGTTAACAAAGTCATAAATAAATAAAATTGGTGGGATGCTGGCTAGGCCAGTATGCAAACTGCTGACGCAGTCAGCTTTGACTGGACTAGTGAGCGCAGCACATCAGTATGAGTGGAACTCTGAATGAGCCAGTGAACAAACTCTTGACCTTGCCAGCTTGGAAAAGATCTAGTACAAGTGCCACACTGATCAGACACACATTGTAGGTACATGATGGTTACTTGACCAGAGCCAATGATCACACAGTAATAATGTGAATGGGACCCAGGAAAAAAAATGGTTATACAACTAGTATAGGGAAGTGAGGAACTGCGTTAGCGTGAGCATGGCTAGATAAAACACAGAAGCAGATGGTAAAGCTGCTCCAATTCCTACATATGTCAAGCTTTTCAGCAATTGCCATGTTGGTCATTTGACAAATTAAAAGTAAGGAAAAAAACTAACATCTACAGGTACTTGTAACATAAACACTCTGCTCATTGTGCCTTCAGTTTGAAACAACTGAATTCTTTGTTCCTCCTAATGCACATTAATGAACCACAGCCTACTGAGGCTCATAGCAAAACAGTTATTCTGGACATTAATTACACAGGCGTTCTTGTGTTGCACTGACACAGTTAAAAGAAACCGAAAACTACATGTTGAGCTTTATTCCTCCCACTCCGCCCCGTGGTTCTGTACAACCAGCATATAAAGAAGGATCTCAAGAGAAATGGGCAGAGAGCCAGTCATGGCCACTCCCTCACTCATGTAAGCCAGATTTACTAGACCCACTGAAATGTTACTGTTGCCCCTCGACAAGAGCAGAAAAAATGAAAACATGAAAAATGTTTTAATTTCAGACTCGTGGAATTTTTATTTTTCTAGCTGTGGAGTTGTGTCCAGCAGGAGCATGTGATTTGGGGCAAAATGCTGTAAATCAAATTTGTTTTAACAGTGCAATAAAGCATATAGCAAAGTGAGCAGGATGCTGGGATGTATCAGTAGGGGTATTGCTAGCAGAGGGAAGAGAAAATACATCACCTTAGATATCACCTTAGATCCTTGGTGAGGCCGAGGCCACACCTGGAGTACTGCGCTCAGTTCTGGAGTCCTCACCTCAGAAAGGATAGAGACAGGCTGGAGACAGTACAGCTCAGGGCAACAAAAATGATTCATGGTCAATAGGGCAGGTCCTATGAGGAGCACCTCAAGGCACTCAACATGTACTCACTGAAGCCCAGAAGGCAGAGGGAAGATATGATCGAGACCTTCAAGTTCCTGAAGGGAATTAGCAGGGTGAACTTGAGAAAATATTTAGTCTGAATACTAGTTTGTGGTTACATGGACATGAGTGGAAACTAACAGGAGGGAGGCTCAGAAGGGATATGAGGAAGTATTATTTTGCAGAAAGGGTGGTGGAGCCATGAAACAGTCTGCCTGCCGAAATGGTGGGTGTAAAACTGTTGATGGGTTCAAGAATGGTTGGGACAGAATGAAGATTACAGTGGTTGCTTGGTGGTGAAGCTGGGAGGAGAATGGGTGGGTGGGAAGGACTAAGACCCTGGAGGGACAGTAGGTCCCAGGGCTAAATAGGGAACTTGGAAGACTGGATGGACTGTTGGTCTTTCTCTGTCATCATTGTCCATGCTTCTATATAGGACAAGATTAACAAATGCAAATAGAATTTATTTTAATACCTCCACTGGAGGTTTAAGTGACGAGAATTATTAATGTATACAGATGTATGTACAGTTATTGATTACTGCTAAAATGGCAAAATTAGACCACAAAATGAAAACAAGGGCCCCTTTAGAAAGGTCTGACTAATATAAATACAGTAAAGTTCCTGTTCCGCGCCATGCTGTGAAAGAAAAAATGAAATATCTTGGTGGTACAATGCTGTTTACATTAGAAAAATATGGTAGCACAATCAACAGTATCTATTTGTTTTCTGTGTGTGACTTTAGTGCTCTTGAAAGGTGCAGGATTGACAACACTGAAACCTAAAATGATCTGCTTATCCACAACAGGTACACCAAAGGCAGTTACACTGCAAGCTTCTCCACATTGTCCCACCAATGTGCCTCAACCCTACCATGGAGGGACCACCACATATGTGAAAGGGTAGTTCAGACTACATGCCCATTCAACCCTTGGCCTCCAATGTCAGACTGCCAACAAGAGTAATCGCCTGGTGCTGTGTCGGTTTTGTGATGCGGACATCTACCTCCGGGACCTGGACTGAAACCACCACAACTCATTTCACACAGGCCGCTGAACAGCCCTCTTGTGATAAGTAAGATTAACCCATGACAGAGCGTGGGTCTACTTGGGGAATTAATCCATGGCTGGGGGTGTGTGGTTCCAACCATCCATAACCGCATATTAATTCAAAGTAGACCCATGCTCTGTGGTGGTTACTTCATTTGGAAACATGGGAAAGAGAAGGGTTCGCTCACTTTATCTGTGTTTTGCTTCTCCATGTTACAGGTTTCGGAATAAAGCAGTGCCGTGTGAACAGTTCACTTTCTCAACTGTTGCAGTGGGACATTTCCTTTCCTCTTAGGTCCGGCGGTGTCTTATGTATGACAGAGAAGTGCATGGCACACAGCTGATGCATGTCGAGAATAGAAAATGAAAGAAAATGAGTGAAAAACTGTTAAGCAATGTTATCAAGTACTGCTGTTTTGTGGCGTTTTCTATATGATCAACAACTGTGCAGGTTTCTGTTATGTGGAATAAAGTTACGGGTATGAAATCGTCCATCTGGTCAGTGTGCAGAATGAGTGACACACCTCCCAGAACATTGAAACAAACTTGCATTTTGATCGGTTGTCAACTGCCGAATATATTGTTGCCCAGAAACATGTGTCTTACATGTCGCACAGTATTGCAGGCTCCACTACTTTAGTCTGGAGCAGCACTGTGTGACATGCTTTTATGCTGTACTTCTACCTGGCCACATGTGCACTTTGTGCTCAGTGTCATGCTACACTGCCGGTGGTACAGCAGGTTTCTGAATGGGAAGGCAATGCCTGTTACACTGGTCTCGGGAAGCAGTTCCTAAGCTAAGTGGTGAGTCGCAGTCAGTGGGAATATGAGAGAAAGACAGGCACTGTGAAAACAGTGAGTGACATCAGCGCCAGGGTTGCAGGATAAGGGACACAGAGATCCACTGAAATGCAGATTGTTAACTGCAACGAATACATTTTACTAGGAAACAGAGTGTTAGTGGAGACCTGGTGTACTGCAACATCTTCACATGATGTGGACAGAAACTGTTACATGGGGAAGAGATTCAAGGGGCACAGTACCATGGATTAATTCCTGAGCAACTATGGATTACTTGAAAATTAATCCATGGTCACCTGATACAATTGGTCCAATCTAACACAACCCTTTATCTTTCCCATGTTACAATAGCTTTTGGCTACTACCAACCTGCACGAATCTGAACCAGAGACCTAGAGGTGAAAGGCTTGTTAACCCACTACTAGTTCACTGAGCCAGTCAGTTCCTGCTACGGTATGAATCTAGTGTTTTACATTCAACAGAAGTGATTTTAAAATTGCAAATGGAGGCCATCTTTAATTCGCGAGTCAAGCTGTAAATGCGGTTTTAAAGATATCTGAGAAAGTTAAAAATACACAGAGGATGAATCACAAGAAGTCAGAAATACATTTTGCTAAAAACAATAAAACTATATGATTTTTTTGCCAACTAACAAATACTGCTAGGCACTCTTATTTGTAATAATTGTAAGAATTGCCCATTTCATGTCTGGTCAGGCAATAAAATGCCTGTAAATGAAAGTCCCCCATGTGCTACACAAAATGCTTTATTGCCTTCAGAAACGTAAATGTGCACAACTGATTTACTTGGAAGCAGTCATTGTGCATTAAGGTTGAGCAGTGGAATGCTCAAATTTCAACAAGTCATATAAAAGCAGTGGGAGGGTTAAGAAAGGCAGTTGGCACAGGACGCCTGTAGCTTGGAAATCATTTTTTTTATTTATTAATTTTAAAGGAGGGACATGCTGACTAGAACGAAACTTTACTGACCAACAATTGTTTGAAAACATTTTTGTTGAAATAAATGTGTCAGACTCTCCAGGCTGCCCAGTGCCTTGAGGATACAGGTAGTTGCACAACAGGAAAATTCCAATCTTGTAAGAGTCAATAAAGAGTGTGTGTGAGAGAGAGAGAGAGAGAGAGAGAGAGAGAGAGTGTGTATAACAAACAATGTCTTGTCACCATCAATACTGATATTTATTCTCATTTTGCTGGCCACTATATTGCCCAAAGTTTCACGGGATCCACTTAGTCATGGGTAGCAGCCATTTTTATTTATTTATATAAATCTAGATTACAATACCTTACCACTATTAAACATCACTCTAGTTTATGTGTTCTCACAAACTTATAGTTAATACGATGCTCTAGCATTTCCAAGTTGCTTTCAATGCACAGGTGTTTGGGAGAAACAGTCTTCCTTTGCAGTTCTGAGTATGTTTTAAACAGGATTTAATCTCTTGCCACAGCCCTGCCATACCACACCCCCATGCTGATGTACATCAAGACTAGCATTTGAGACAAAATCTTATTATAAATGGTTTCATTTCTTGAACATACGATGTGTGTAGCCAAGGAGACCAGGATCAATGTGTGACCCCTAAAATCTCATTATAGGGCCAGCTGAGCTGAGGATGAACACATGGAAGTGAGGCACTCTACTTCTGGCAAGCGAGTGAGTCTAGGTCAGCTGGCACTCCAGCAACCCCTTCAGGATCATCATGGAATGAAACTGGCTGTAAAGACAGCACCCACTGCCCTTTGAGACAGAGGAAAGCAATGTCACAATGCCCCCAGTTGCATCGGTGAATCATAATAAATAAAGTTCTCTTCAAAATTATGCTATGCCATTTCTCATGGCTACACTTAACTTTGAAATCCCTAAATTCTTGGCTGTCTCTTATTGCTTGCTTTGATTTATTTTCTGCATCATTCTCTTCCGTAACTTTCTGCTACGTTTGTATCCTTCTTTCCTCTGTACCTGTAAAAGCCTCTTCCTGTAGCTTTAGTTTACCTTCTGTTCTTTATAACCTCATTACTGTATCAATCCCTTGCCTATTTTATTTTCCATAACTTTCCCCATCTAATGTTTTTCTTTTGGGAAGCTCTGAAATGATGGTCAATGCTAGCTTGGCCTCAGAGTTGAAGTAATCAGAATGCTTGTCTTACACTGATGTTTGTTTTTTATTTTAAATGTGTCTTGTATCTTTTCCACAAGAGTTCTTGTCTGCCTTAGACAAGGTAATGCAAGTCTTTCTACAGGATGGAAAAATAACCACAAATTTAGATGTGTGGTATGCAATATAGGATCTAAGGCAGAACAGTGATGGACTTGGAATGTTTAACCTCTACTGTCTTTAAATTTGACTTTCCTCCCTTCACTTCTGTCTTTAATTTTGGTAACCAGGTGAGCCCAGAGGTAAAAGCAACTTTTGCAAGAATACCCTGGGCACAGATGCAACATACATTAAAAAAAGATATAAGCAACAATACAGAGGCAATGTATATTAAAACACATGAGCAACTATGCAAACCAGAGGCAAATATAAAGAAGGCACCAGCAACAATACAGAGGCTTGGAAGGATGCAACACAGCATCTGTAACAACAACAGACAGTGTTCATATAGATTTTCTTAAAGGCTACACATAAATGGAAAGTCCCTCAACCTATTTTCTGTATACCTGTGTGGTTTTAGGCATGAACAATGATTCCCGCTCTTGCATCCCCCTTATTTCACCCTAATTTAAATATATATGAGGCTGCTTCTGCTTTGCCCTGTGAAAACCCATTTGCCTCAATTCTAAAGGTCAGGAGCTGATGTGTACATGCACAAGCCATCAGAAGTTATACTCTCATTCAGTTCTGTTACATCTCTTTAAGTCCCTGTATTCTCTGAAAGCATTTTTTCCCCAACTCAGATACACTTTGAACTACAGAAAACAGCATGACACTTACTGTGCCTTGAAAAGGTTCATGGCCAGCATAAAACAAGAACATAGGAACTGCAGAAGACAGCAGCAGTACTCACTAATATGGTTTAACTACTGCAGGCTTTGGCACCAAAACATCATAAAACTCCAGGATGCCTTACATGAGTCAGATAACAACCTTTACAATGGAGTCAGGCAGGTTTTCACACCAGACTTCCAGATTTTGTAACCCTGAAGCCAAAAGTTTTTGACCTATGGTAGTCTTCACGAGAGGAGATTTATTAGATTAAGATTTGAGGAGCATAAAGTCTGAATTCAAGTGGGAGAACAAGCTGGGAGCAAGTGGGCCAGATATCTAATCAAGACTGCCTTGTGAGCCAGAAACCGTACACTACATATAGCTTTATTGTCCAATGAAAGCCAGTTCAGTTTAGAGTATAGCAGGCAATGATACATATACTGGTCAGCCAGGAAATCAAACCTATTATAGAAATTTTGGCTGAGGATGAGAATGAGGAGCAATCGCTGATTTTGAAGGAAGCTGAACACACAAAGAAAGACCTTGCACCATATAAGAACATACTGAATTTGATCATTTATACACAGATCTAAAACACAAACTAGCCACGAATGAGAAACAACTTACTGAATGAAAGGAACAAGTTCAGAGATGAGGAAGACTATACAAATAATACCATCTTTAGGCGAGCTAGACCTTCACAATCTGTCAGTGGGGAGATCATAGCTTAGACGTTATTTCTTTAAGTAGTAAAGAAACATCTTGGATCTCTCTCCCCTACCGCCAGGCTTATCACGGGAACCAAGATCGGAAGCAACTCCCCAGCTCCTCTACAAGCAAGGCGATATGCAACAGATACAGGGATATGTGCTGGACTGTGGTGGAATACACTATCTGCATGAGTGCACACTGACCTCCCTCACAGTGGTGGAGGCGCAGGCAGAGCCATGAGTGATGCTGGTGCTCAGTGTGCCATGAGTGCAGATAAATGGTGTATCCAGCAACAGCCCAACACATTTAGGGATATGATGACATGGCCTGACTGAAGATATATTTATCTTCACAAGAGGCCAATGACATCATAGTATCTCTACAAGTAATGAAGCCACAGAGCAAGATATCTTGATATCACTGGTCTTGAGTGAAGATAAATGTGATCTCTTCAGTCAGGCCATGTCATGTTCTGTTTATACAGCACATGTTTGGTCAGGTTGAGATAGAAATAGTAAAAAATTAAAAAGGAAAAGTATAAAATGTAAACTGTGCCCTCGGTTCAATGGTTCTGTATTGGAGGAAATGCGACTACAAAGCTTACAGTCAATGGCAGCCTGAAGATATCGGGATCTCATCATGAAGATATATTTCTGAGCGTACTCAGTGAATAACTTCAAAAGATATCAGGGATCCCACATGTGCAAAAATATATATTTTTTAAATTCATCTTTATTAACAAAACTTGGGTACAGATAAATCTTTAGCAGTTGATTTAAATCATACATTGTTACAGTGTTAAAATCAGAAGCCATACAAAGGTGAATAGCTGACATCTCCTCATACAACTCCAAATATGTTCCATACAAGTATACATAAATGAAAAATAGCTGCTATTCTTCAGGTCTATTACTCTGCCACCTGGCAGGCTGTATCTGGGTGAGTTAATCTGGTAGGAATGACCATTGATGATTTTTGGTCTATAGCCTATCCAGTTTCGAGGTGTTTACTTTGGTCCTCCTCTCCCTCCGTGGAGCCCGTCCCTTTCAAGGTGAGCACCCTTCCACAGTTGCCACCTTGTCCATCTGCAGAGAAAAATAGGTGTTCGAAAGTTCACCTTGTATGTCGGCTCCTCCATGACCGAGCTGTCCTGGACTACATCAATCCACAGGTGGAGCTGGGGATCTGGTTTGAGCCAGTTACGTGTGATGGCTTTATGGGCAGTTGCCTGTAAGATACCCCACAAGTAGTGTGTGTCTGAACCTCGCATCCTCTGGAGTGGTAGGCCCAGGACCAGATTGGGTAGTCCCATGGGTGAACCTAGGTAATCATGTCCCAGATTAACACCTCTACCTCCTGCCAGAATGGACAGAGAACTGGACATGTCCAGAAAACATGTGTATAGTGGGCATGTTCTTCCCCACAGTCCTTCCAACATGTCTGGGGCAGCCTGGGTCCTTTTATTTTGCAAGACTGGAGTATAAAAGAAGCGTAGCCTGACCTTCCAGGCAAATTCTTGCCAGAGGGGTGATAAGGAGGTTTCTGTGGCTGTAGGAATATTCTTCCACTCATCATCTGTTAACTCAAAGTTTCCTTCTTACTGCCATTTCACTTTAACAGGGGATAGGCAGGATTTATAGAGGTCCTTAGAGCACCATATAGCACTGAAATGTGACCTTTCTGGACTTGTCTGGTTAAAATTTTAGTTAACACTTCCAGTAAGAGGCTGCTCTGAGTGGGTTTATGTCCATTCTTGGGACCGTTCAATATGGTACGCAGATGTAAAAATCTGTGGTGGTCTGAGCTGCACAATCCATATGCATCTCGGACTGTCTTAAAGTCATGACAGGTCCATTTTAGATTGGGGGGAAAGGAATCCCACATAAACCACTGCAAGGGCCACGTTGAAGTTTCTAGGTTATATTGCCTCCAGATCCTGTAGACCACCTTTAGGGTGTTCCGATTCATGGTTAAGGTTAGGTTTTCAATGCTATGTTTGATCGAGGAGGGGTGCCCTTTCCTCCTCATCCAGTTCTATTTGTTTTCAGTTGGCTTGGTAGGTTGGCATGAACCATAGAAGAGCTACTCTCAGGTGTGCTGCCAAATAGTAGTCCTCTAGGTCTGGGAGCGAACAGCTCCCGTCCAGCCTGTGTGTCTGCAGGACCATGTGCCGAACTCTGGGTTTCTTAACATCAGATATAATTATTTAGTGTTCACCGCCAGGTTAGAATTGGATTTTTGGGATACAGACTGGGAGGCACTGGAATAAATACAGGAATTTTGGTAAAATATTCATGGTAACAGATTGTATTCTAGAGTACATGGGAAAATTTTGTAGGGACCACTGTTCTATATCTAGTTGCATTTGTGAGGTCAGTGGGTTGAAGTTAGCGGTGAATAATTGATTTAAGTTTTTTGTAATGGATGTTCCAAGGTATTTTATTTTAGGGGCATTCCAGTTGAGGGAAGCATTTTGCATGTGGTCTACGAGGGTTGTAGTAAAAGCGCAGAACCTCGGTTTCAGATCCACCTCAAGAAATATTGGCTGGTGGTCCAAGAGGTGGATGTTCCCCACCCACATAGCGAAAGGAGGGTAGATCTTTACTAAGCTGTAAAGTGTCTAGCCATGAAATATTTTAAATCTAGGGAGAAACACATGCAGTCCCTAGCATTAGGTATTTACCTCCACACATTCACCAGACCCTAACTCGGTAAGTAGTTGTCTGAAGGATTGGGCTTTCCGTCCGTCAGGGTTTGGGATCTGGAAGTGATGTCCGTCCTCCATCAAAGATCAAGTTCCAGTTGCCCCCATTATCAATAAGCTTTCTCAGCAACTTGTTGGATCAGGGAGGTGTAAAAGTTCAAAGGGAGCCTGGGGGACATACACATTCACAAATGTGACTGTGGTATCTGGGACAAACCTAGCCACCACTATAACATATCTGGCACCTGGGACTACAAACACTTCCTCTTCCTCAAATGGGAGGTTGGCTGACAATATTCGACCCTCGTTTCCTTCCTCTTTCCAGAAGGTGTGGTATAGGATCAGTATGCCTTTGTTTTCATTTAAAGCCTCTGGGAGAGATAGGTGCATCTCTTGCAAGAAAATGGTCTTGCATTTCTACGATTCTACATGTTTAAGTAGCCGCTTTCTCTTAATGGGACTGGTAATACCATTTATGTTGTATGAGAGTATTTTGCCTTGGACAGAAACCATAATTTACTGTTTGCACCTCTGATCTAGCTCTCTACCGTCTGTAATATTCAATACAAAAATGTCTACCACTGTAAACCAATACATGTACCCCAATGGATCAAGACAAAAAGAAATGTCTGGTAACATTTATAAAAGATAAAATGTCATTAACCATAACTTAGAAATAGAGGTTAGGCAGACAAACTTCCTGCATAAGCTGTTTGTCCACAGCAACATCAAGTATTGAACAGGTTGGGGTGCTGCCCATAATTCCCTGGAATGTAGTTGGTGATTGACTTCCACAGGCGACTGCTAATTAACAGCCAGTTCATGGGTCACCGCCTCTGTGGTGAAAAATCTCTTGCTCAGAACAGGCAGGAACCAGAGAATCGTGTTTTGGGAAAACAATCTGAAAGTTTCAAGTAAACCCAACATCAAATACTTCTCGGCTGTTTGGTGACCGCTTGAAAATAACTCTCCCCAACCCATATGATTACAATCACAATTTTCCTTATGCTAGTTTGGTATGCATACATGTCATTTGCAACAATACGGATAACCCCAGTGGCTGTACATAGGGGATTCAACATAGCTGACCCTAGACATTTATAGTTTAAAGAGAAGTGTCAAGGAAAAGGGCATGAGTGTGTAAGTCAGACATGGCACTTGTCAACTCTTCTGACACCCAAGGTCGGCCCAAAGGGAGGCTCAGCAGATCACTGGGTGAGTGGACACACTCTACATTTTTATCCAGAGGACCGAAGAACATAAAGCCTCATTTCTAAGAGCATTTAGCATGGGGAAATGAGATGTGGAGCATGTGTGCCCCACAAGGCTTCATCCCACTATAGTGCCCTTCTCCAGAGTGCCTCCCACTGGACTAATGACTCTTTGTTTTAGGTTTCTTAATATGAGTAGGTAGATTGATATTGTTATAACCAACGACTTAAGTAATACTTGAGCAATGTGAACCTGGATATGATATATTACTGAGTATCAACTGCAAAATGCTTAAACAAGCTGGTCAGACAAAGATCTGGTGTGAAAGCAGTTAACATGCCAAGTCCGTGTATCTGGGACTGATATCCAGAAACCAGAGACAGCTAGAGTGCAAGCCAGTCCCTTTTTGTTTCCCCACCGTTCTCTTCTGGGATCCTCCAGGTAGTTTTGGACCCTTTTAAAGTTCAGGCCGTGTCATTAGTTGTTCATGGCTGTTCTGCCCAGTTATGGAGCGTCCCGGTTGACCGGGAGAGAAACCTCCACTCCCCACCACTGGGACAATTTCAGTTACCGGTAGAATTACTTCTATGTTGTGAAACTGTGAGGTGTACTTACATCTGGTGGGTCCGTTGAGTAGGGGTGTCAAATGTCACAGACAGCCCGGTGATGATCTCCAGGGATAAGGATGCTGGGTTGTAAAACAAAAATGAGGAAAGTGGAGTCCCTCTTCCTGCTGGAAGCAAAGTAAGGAGACAGATTGCATTTCAAATCAGGATTTTTCTTCCCAGTTCATATCTCGGTTTGTAGCAGCATGCTGCTGGTAGAAGCGGTGAGCAGTTTCAGCGGGTTCCTGCAGGTGCGAGCACACCTATTGACTGTCACAGGGTCTCCATATGTTTGAAGCATCGCAGTCAGGTCTGATCTGAGGTAGCGTTGGTCCTCAGGTTGGAGCCTTTATGGGTAATGCCTTTGCAGGCTATGGATCAAGCAGGCGTGAGCAAATCCCATTCAGGCATTCTTTGGCTAACAAGCAAGCAATAATACCAGACAGGGTAGGGTATTGGGCAACACCGGACCACCCCGGGGCACTGAGGCCCGACGCCGCAGGCGGAGGGCCTTAGACTCCTGGCGTCCGGTATTGCCCATACCGCCCACCCTGAGGGTATTATTGCACTTAGAAATGGGCTAACTGTGGTATTTTTAGGTGGTATTTTAAAAAATTACCCCAACAAATTCCAAACAAAAACCCCGAAAATAACAAGGAAGTTAGTAATAAAGTAGTTCCTCAGAGTTTTGTGCTGTTCCATCTGCTGTTGAGCCATTAACAACCCCCACCCCCAACATGGTATGGAGTTTCTGTTTCAGGTTCCCGTCGTCCCGTCCCCCAAAGTCTTGACATTGTTGTGGCAGTAAAAAGCTTTATTTTGTTGCAGCAAGACTGGATGCCTGGACGGATGATGGAGAATGCCTTCCTATTATGAGCTCGGGTCAGTGGACAGCAGTTAATAGTGTGAAAACGACTTTATTTGACCGTGTACAAAGTAGGAGTGATCAGAACCATCACTGCTCTTGTCCGGTTTCTGCCTCATTTCTTTTTCTAATTTCTCGGTCCTCGCTGCCTGCCCTGAGGACCGGGGGTATAGGGCGCCTTTCAGTGGAGCGAGTGAACTGAAACCAGAGCAGCAAACAACAACATCCATGCCAGTGCCATTTGGTGGAGCGATCCGATTAATGCTGGAAGTAGAGAAGCAAACAGCACCTCTGCTAGCAGACACAGGTACTAATGTTCAGGGCATGGATATCTCCGGAAGGGAGAGTCTGTTGTAGTTTGTTGCTGAGAAGGGTTTTCTTTGGGTTTGTGGACGGAAGGGCTGTTGCGGGTCTGGCATGTTCGCTCTGAACTGGCTCGCCTATTACTCCATTGGTGAGTGGAAAGAAAGAACAAGAACAACTAAAAATACATATATACACTTGCATTTGATGTCTTTTTTATATATATTTTTGGCTTTACTGGTATTGTCAGTCTCTGTGCTTAGGCTATTGCATGAATGGGGTGGCTCTCATTAGCTCTCTCGCTAAGCGAGTGTAAAAATGGCAGCAATTTCAAATGGAGAGGAGCGTTTATCCAATTAGGAGCTGAGGTGGGTACTAGATACTACAGTGGTTAAAGGGGCAGTATAGGCTGGCACTTTTTATTTCCTGGTCATCTACTGAAAGTTAATGTACCCCCCTGGCAGGTACCAGCAATCAGGAACCAGGAAATAAACAGCCCATTTTCTAATGGGACTGAGATGCCCAGCCTCTTCCAGGAATTGGGCTGCTTCCAGTAAGTCTGTAAATATTTTGGTTCCTTTGTCTGTGTCTACCTTTAAATGGGCAGGTATAAGATTTGAGCCCTGATGTTCTTTAGCAGAGTTGTCTGAGGATTGACCATAAAGACTTTCTGTTCTCTTGGACCGTTGAGGTGTAATCATTGTCAAGATTAATTCTCTGCCCTTGGTATCTAATTTCCCTTGCTGCCAGACTCTGTGGAACAGCTCCCTCTTTAATTGCGTAGGAGGTTAGCTTTGCTGTGATGGATCTTGGCCTGGCTCCTGGTTCACAAGGTTTTGGGCCTAACTACTGATTTGCTTGGTCCATAGCACGGTCCATGTCCTCAGGAAGCTTCAGGGCCTCTCTCAATAGTATTGGCAAGAAAGTGATCATACTGGTGGCTTTGTTCTAGGCACCTTCTGGAATTCTGTAGATGCTTATGTTTTGCAGCTGGCTGCAGTCTTCCAGATCATCCGAGCACCGGTAAGCTCACTATCTCAGGCAAGAAGATAAAGGAGAAGGCGGTCTTGTCTGTCATTCTGTGACATTCGTGAGGCACACCTTGATCTGGTCCGTTCAATGTTATTAAAGTCAGAGCAGAGCTCTGTTAGAGTTTGATCTATTTTTGGAGACCGTCTTTCCAGTTTGAATGATCATGGCTGCTAAATCAGGTTAATCATCTCCGACAGTTTGTGTGGACACCATGCGGCCCTCTGTTTCCTCTCCAATGGCGATCAATGTTTTTCAGGACAGAAGCTCTAAGTTTTGTGCTGGCATATTCATATTCCTTGATGGCAAAACCTTCGACCTTGTGTTTTTGACTGGGAGTTCACGGCCTAGTGTTAGATTTGAAAAGATTTTGGGTTGAGGAGTAAGCAGAGCTCTTGAATAAGCAGCCATCAGCTAGCTGACATCACGGAAGTTTGTGAAAATATATTTCTGAGCATGCTCAGTAAGTAAATTCATATATCTTTGTATGCTGGGTCAAGATATCCCTTATTTATCTTGCTATTTTTCAGCACACATGTTTTATAAATATAAATTGTATATCTATATCTATATCTATAAAACTCCACTACAAATGGGGGTTCCCTAAACGCCTTCCTTCAGCTTGCCTAAATGCTCACTGCCAGGCTAGTGTCCTGCATTTTAGCAGTTTAAATGTGATTGCCAGAGAGTGCCTGTACAGCCTCTGTGTACTGTCTCTAAGAGCTGCTTGGATTGCAGTCATAACTAATCTGACAGGGAGCTCTGTTGACAGTTGTAACTATTTGCTAAAATCCTTTAGAGTGATAATGATAATGTAGTTTGTCTAACCTGCCGCTTTGCAGCAAGGACTGTTTTGTTTATCGTCACTATCTTGGTCCTGGACTGCGAATTGGACCAATCAGTACTGGTGGGATCTAAAATGGAGCTGGACTACGGAGTTGTCTGAGTCAAAATCTGTAGGAATTGTAGTTTTGAGCTTTTTACACCTTTTGCACCTGAAGGGGAGCCTTTGTTGTGACTGACAGGAGGATCAGCCAACCAAACCTTTGAATCTTGGGAATTTCCCAGGCTGCTACAGCTAATTTTCAGTTTTGAGTCAAGCAGTGAAGTAACAGCTCAAGTGATTTTTGAGCAGCAGTTCTGTGTAGTTTTGCATGGGAGAACTGTGGAAAGGCCTGAGTTGTGGCCTGCATGTCTGCCTGCTGCCAGAGGGAGAAGAGAATTATTTTGGACTAAATCCAAGTTTGTGAGAATGAAGTAAGCCACTGATTTTTTTTTTACCAGGCTCATACCGGAAGACCACCAAGATTTTGCTGAATGTGATCAGCCTGTCAGGTTTTCCAGCTACTTTTGAATCCCGGTTTGTGCAAAGACTTTGCAATCATGACCAGAGAGCGGTTTGCCTGGTACAGTAGAATTTCCTTACATGTAAATATGCTGTGTATTGAAAGTGGGTCGTGATTTGGTTCCACATTGTGAACTGTGTTCTGCTTGCTAGGAGCTTTATCCAGCCTAGTCGGACTGAATCCACGCTCATCTCCATTCGGCCTGGGCCATGCCATGCTGGCCCTGCCAGACTACCCACTGCACAGAGAAAGCCACCAACGACAGACTTGCCTGGGGATCAGCCCCTGGTCCACTCTTTAACAGGAACGACGCCTCGGCGAATCATGTGGGCCCTGCTTCTCCTGGCACTCCAGATTAACTACCTGCTGTCTCGATTTTCGTCCAGCCTGTGTCCAGTCTTGGGTATCATGAGTAATCATCAGGGTAGCTCCCTACAACAACAGCCTAATCTAAAAGTGTGTCATCAGATTGTCTTGTTTCTTTTCACGAACTGAGCCCTTGGCTCCGGATTACAAATAGTGTGTGTTGTGCATGTTTTCTTCCATCCCAAGGCCCCAACCAGCTGCAATGTTCCTGGCTAGCCCACATTCTCCATCTGGGTACCCAGAGTGTGTGACTGTTTATGGACCCTGAAGTGCATGCATAACTGTTTGATAGAGCCTTTAAGCAAATTAACCTGATTACGCCTCCCTTATTCAAGCCCTTAAATAAATCAGATCCAACTCTTTTTGCATTTACCCTGACTGTGGTTCCAGTTTGTGCAAGAGTACTGTACTGCTGCTATTTGCTGTGTATAACCTTGTTTAACAAGGGGTCCCCAGGGCTGGGCCAGAGGAAAGCCCTGGTGGTAGTGCAAACAGTGTGGGTACTTGTGTGGTATATCAGGGGTATTGTGAAAGTGATTATTGTGTATTGTTCCAGTCACTAGTAAGGAAAGGGGAGGTTAGTGTCCCGGAGGGCTGTGCTCAGGTTAGCTTGACCTCTACCAACCCTGACCTCCAGTGAAGGCACCTGTTTCAGAACTCAGGGCCCTTACCCTGCTACTAGCCAAGCAGGCAGGGGTAGTAGTCTGGGATAGCGCCACCTAGGGTATATATATATATATATATATGTATTATGGTTGAGACAAAAATGTACAGAAAATGACATGTTTACATGGCAGTAGGACTTGAATGGTAGTATCATTAGAGGTGGCTTATCACCATTTCAGGGTTTTAAATAAGCTGAAAAAATGATTAGCAGTTTGATGCATGAAAGTGATAATCAGTTGTGAAAATGTATAGCACATAGCACAGATTGATTAGCAAAATTTAAAAATGATATTTTATTAATGTTGTGTACTTTGTCATGGACTCCTCAAAAATGGTTAGCTGTCTACTGCCAAGCATTTCTGAAAATGGTTAGTATTACCCTCAGTTTTGCTGTGCTGTACCAGCTATTTAATACCCTGCATTTATTATCACTTCAGGCTGGTCACAAGAGAGCTCTTAACCAATGGAGAGTAGTTTGAACAATGCCTGATGGCATCACAATTACCTTTTTTGGGAATGAAATTTTATTGAAAATTTTCCAACACATACATTCATAAAAATTGCAACAAACATGGGGTTTCAGTAAGTTCCATTAAATTACAGAACAGTACCAAGATAAGTAGTCACTGGAGTTCATGTTATTTCACATTACAATTACCTCTGCTGCACTCAAAACTCAGCAGTGAAATCAAATAAACAGTTTATTCTTCATTAAAAGAATGACTGAAAGCTTTACAATTTAAAATACATTATATAAGAAGCTTTACAATTTAAAATACATTGAATAAATTGGACACACAATGGCCTCACTCAGAATATGACAATTATAAAGCATGAGGGCAAGACTTTCATAAGTCACTGTGACTCTGCCACTTGTGGTCCTGCCCTCACTCACAGTGATACACAGCATATTCAGAGTCTGGCCATTGTGTGTCCTATAGATACATTCTTTGCAAAAACACATGTGAATTCAAAATTTAGGGTTCAGACTAAAGCAACAAAAGTAGGGAAATGTGGTTTAGGGTTTCCAATCCTAAAACTCCAATGCCACCCCAAAGCTAGAGCAATAGCAAGGAGGGCAGAGCTGGATGTCATTGTCCACCTGGGGACAAATGACCCGCGGGGACAGTACACAGATAGGAAGGGTGCAGCAGGAGTTCAGAGAGTTGGGGAGGGGCCTGGGGCAGATAGTATGCTCCGTATCCTTCTCAAGAGGTGCTGCCTGTCCATGGCAAGAGGGGAACTAGGGATCTCCACACCAGGGACTTCAACGCTTGGTTGAAAAACTGGTGCAGAGAGCAGGGATTCGCCACATTGGGGACTGGGGACCCACCTGGGGGAATGCAGACCTGTACAGGAGACTATCTGCAACCTTCCAGGAAGGGGCCAATGTCCTCGGTGAATGGTTTAGATGCTTCACTAGCAAGCATTTAAACTAGCCAAGGAGAGTAAATCATACTGCTCACCCCCACAAGATTATGCAGCCAGCAGGAGAACAATAACATTACAAAAGCACCAGGAAGACTGGACAGGGCGGGCGGAGGAGGAGGAGAAAGCTCAAGAGGAAAAGAGGTGAGGGCAGGAGGGATATGCAGAAAATGGAAGGCCATGTGTGCAAATGCCCACAGCATAGGAAGTAAAATCCCAGACATTGCAGCCTTGATGGCAGAGGATGACCTGGATATTGTGGCTATTACAAAAACATGGTACAATGGGAACCACGAATGGGATGTAGCTATTTCAGGCTATACTTAATTCGGAGGGACAGGAAGGAAAAAGGGGTGGGGGTGTCTCTTTATGTCAAAGAAGGGATAAAGACATCAGAGGTGCAAGTATTGCAGGGGGAAGTAGAGGCACTATGGGTCACCCTGAGACAGGCAGTAGCACAGCCATCTGCAATGGAGTGATCTACAGATGCCCAGTACAAGGGAGGAATTGGACAGGAGTTACTGGAGGCCATACACAAAATGGTGGTAAAGCAGGGTTTTAAATAATTGATTAGCAGTTTTTTTCTTGGGACGATACTAACTGTACTGAAAGTATTTATATAGATTTTCTAGAAGTGCTGTGTTTGTTAAACACAGTGAGGCAAGAGCTATGCATTTTCACAAAGTTTTAGCACTTTTATGAGCAAAATGCTAATCAATTTTAGAGTTAAATAAAACCCGGTAAACGGGGCGTAATGCTGGTAGTGACTTTAACCTGCTGGATGTAGATTGGAACACCTCAACAGAGACTACAGCCAGGAGCAGGACATCCTGGATGCCCTGCAGGAGCAGGCCTCAAACAGCTAGTGCTTGAGCCAACCCAGGAGGAGTGATTTTGGACCTGGTACTAACAAGCGGGGACAGAATTACGGGATATCAGAGTGGGACAGCACCTGGGGACCAGTGACCATCGCAGTGTGGTTCGAGATAGTACAGAGATGGGGTGAGCCACACAAAGTGAGGGTCCTGGACTTCAGGAGGGCAGACTGCACCATGATGGGAGTTATAGTGGGGTAACAAACCATTGCATTCGCAAATACACAAAGGCAGGAGATAAAGGAAGCCACTGTGTTTCTCACGGAGATGGCTGGGAAAGTAAGGCAAAAGGGTGCTTTCAGGAATTAAAAGGATACACAGGAGGAGGAGGACAGAGCAGTGCATCTGTGTATCTAGAGAAACAAATAGAGACAGGAAGCACGGTCAGAGTGCAAAGGCACGACAGAAAAGAAGATAGCAAAGTAAGTGACTAAGGGAACAAGACCTCTACTGATACATTAGCAAAAGAAGAAAGATTGGGGGTGGGGCAAGGCTAAAAGGGGAGGAGGGAAGCTGCATAGAAGGAGACCAGGAAAAAGCATCAATCCTGAAAAAGATATTTTTGTTCAGTTTTCACAGAAGAAGGTGTGGGGAGGACCACAGCTAAGGAAGAAAATTGGAAGGGAGGTGGACACAGGACCATTCACAGAGGAGAGTGTCCTAAAGGAACTCAGTAAACTAAATGTGGACAAAGTAATGGGAACGGACAGGGCACACCCTATAATATTGAAGGAGTTGAGGGGGTATTAGCAGCACCACTGGCAGCACTGTTCAGACAGTCTCTGGATACAGGAGTGTCCAGACTGGAGGAGGGCAGGTGTAGTCCCTTTCACAAAAGTAGGAGCAGGGAGGAGGCTGGAAACTATAGACCTGGCAGCCTGACCTCAGTGGCAGGAAAGTTATGGAAATGCTGTTAAAGCAGCACTGCAAGATAAAAAATATCTGCACTTTTCAATAGTTTATTCACTGTGCTCTATTGAGCATTTACTTGGTAATCTTTCTTGCAGGCACTGTACTATCACGGTAATTTGCTCAGTTTCCTTTGTTTTGTTTACATTTCTGCAACCCGCCATGTTGAAAGCAGCAGTACTAGATAGGCAGCCGCCATATTTACTGTGGCGCTACAAAACTGGAAACTAATCCCTTCCTGATTATCTAGTACTGCTGCTTAAAAGAGAAGATAATGGAGCACCTTGAATCAAGCAGAGCACAGGATCAGAGGCACCAGTTCACATCAGAAAGGTCATGTCAGATGAATCTGATGGATTTCTTTGACTGGGCGGCCATGGAGGAGTAGTGGATGTGGCCTACCTGGACTTCAGCAAGGCGTTTGACACCGTTCACACAGGTGGCTGATAAACAAGCTGGGCGGCCTAAGATTGGGACACAAGGTAGTGAACTGGGTTGCAAGTTGGTTGAGGGATAAAAGCAGAGTGTGGTAGTAAACTGAGCCAGATCTGAGGGGAGGGTGACCAGAGGGTGCCACAAGGATCTGTGCTAGGGCAGTCCTGTTTAATGTTTTCATCAGTGACATCAAGGAGGAACTGGAGGGGAAGGTATGCCTATTTGCAGATGACACAAAGATCTGCAATAGGGTAGATACACCAGAAGGGGTGGAAAAAATGAGAAGAGACCTGGATAAACTGGAACAATTGCCCAGAGTGTGACAGCTAAGATTTAATGCGAGAGTGAAAACTCATGCACTTAGTTAAGGAATCCAGGAAGAGTACATGATGGGTAGGGTACTATCAGTCACCAAACAGAGATAGACCTTGGGGTTATCATATCGGACGACCTTAAGGTGGCCAAACTATGCGCCAAGGCAGTGGGAAAGCCAGTGGGATGTTGGGGTGCATAGGGAAGAGGTATCACCAGCAGAAGGAAGAAGGTGGTGATGCCACTATACAAGTTCTTGGTGAGACCGCATTTAGAATACTGTGTCCAGTTCTGAAGACTGCATCTCCATAAGGACATAGAGTAGAGGCAGTTCAAAGAAGGGCAACAAAGATGGTGCAGGGTCTGCACCAAAGGTCATACAGAGAGAGGCTGGAGGCACTCAATATGTATTCCATGGAGGAGCGGAGAGAGGGGAGTTATGATCAAGACTTTCAAGTTCCTAAAGAGAATAAACAAAGGTTCGGTGGTAGCATCTTTCAGAAGAGTTACTGCACGGCCCAGTGGCATGAGGGCTGAGGTGCTGGATGCCTGACCTCGCTATGCTGGTGACCCGTGTTCGAGAAACGAGCATGGGTCGCTGGGGGTTGGCAGGGTTGAGAAGGATTGAGCATCCGATGGACTGCTCTCCTTCTCTGGGAAGGGGTCTTCACTACTCTGTGCCCGGTTGCCCCTGGCAGAGACTGGGAACAGGGCACCATGTAGCATCTTGGGAAGGAGTCTGGGCAGATGTCTGGAGGGCGTGGTGGAGTGCGCACACGTTTCCCTCCGACAACACTGCATGCCCCAGATGCCAGGGAAACAGAAAAGTGGAAAAACTGATGGCACCTTTCAGTGACTTGATGGCCGTCCGTGCGTTCAGCCAGGCTAGCGCTGCACCTGAAACTGGATCCATTTGGGTGGGGATTTGGGAGCTCCCTGCCACCCTGCTGTGGGGGTAAGCCACAGGGGTTACAAGGTGTGGACTGAAGTTGCAGTAGAGGTGGACGGCGGCTGGATGCCATCTGGATGCCTGGGCATGGGAGAAGAATAGGTGGCTGAGGAGGTAAAACAGGCAAAAAAAAAAAAAAAAAAAAAAAGAGTTACTCCAGAACAAGAGGGCATTACATGAGATTGGTAGGGAGGTAGACTAAGGGCAATGTTAGAAAGTACTTCATAAAAAGGTGGTGGAAGCATGGAACAGCCTCCCAGCAGAGGTGGTGGTGGCGAAGTCAGTGAGGAGTTCAAAACTGCATGGGATAGATCAAGGAACCCTAACAGTACAAAGGAGGAGATGGCATCGGAGATAGTGGAAAGATCAGCGCTTTGTTTAGTAGATCTGCGGGGAGGCAGACTAGATGGGCCTACTGGTCCTTATCTGCCATCAAATTCTATATTTCTAAAGCCAATCAGGGCGGAGTCTTCCTAGGTGTTGTCAACCCTAAAGCTCACCCATTAGGGTGTATGTGTTTCTGGTGTGTATAGAATGGGGAGCTTTAGGGTTAACAACCCTAGGAAGACTCTGCCCACAATTGCTTTTGGGGGATGTTGGGATTTTGGATTGGAAACCCTAAAGCCACATTTCTGTACTTTTGTCGCTTTAGGCTGAACCTAAATGTTGCATTAACAGTTTTTGCAAAGAATTTCCTACTTTTTGAGATGATATAATGGTATTCTTACTTTTCCTGTCTGATCATGCATCCATACTATTTGAGATTGTGTAATCATATCCTTATTTGTATGGCCCTCCATAGATGCGTATATTTATGTTTATGGGTAAGGATAACAGCAACCAAATTGTCAACATAGCCTTCCTATCACCCCACCTCATCAACCCGGCAGCAGAAATTGTCAAATCCCACCAAAACATCACTCTGCGCCTCTGCACCGTAATTCGCAGCAGGGTCATGAAAAGTCACTCTGGGCAAGATTTGAAAATGACAGCTGTCACATTCATGAGGTGGTGTAAAGAAATGGCTATGTTGATAATTTGAGGGTTAAAAGTATTGAAAACTAAGAAAGTTACGAAGCCAGTGTAGCAAAATGTCAACAGATATGCACAACACTGCCATTTTAACATATTTTGACCCCAAATTTTCAACATACCCTTCTTATGACCCCAACCTCATGAGCAAGTATGGTGAAATGTTGAAATCTCATCACAAAGGTGATTTTGCCAACCAACCGCAAAATCACCCTTCAGGCAGGATTGTGAAATGACACCAACATTGTTCAAGAGTTGGTGTATCAAAAAGGGTATGTTGAAAATTATGTGTCAAAATCTTGAAAATGACAAAGTTATGCACCAAAGTTGAAAACCCCATTGAAATACTTCAATTCCCCATATGAAAAATATATTTTTTCGCAAGTAGATCATTTGAAACAAGAATCTTGTTTCATATCACAAGTCACTTAAACAAGATTTATAATCTTAAAAACACATTTTAAGGGCATTTCTGTAACAGTTAAGTGCAGAATTCAGCTAATGGGGTCCCAATAAGCAAGCTACATGTCTTGGTTGCTTTCAGGAATGTCATTTTGTGGGTTTTCAAATGTGAATTTTCATGGAAAAGGGAAAACAAGATGGCAACAAATGAAACAAAGATTTTGTCCTCATGAAAAAGATTAGTTCCATACAAAAAAAAAAGAAGATTCTTTTCATTTCATATAGCTAGTTTTCACTGCTTACTAAGCATGCTCAGAACCAAGTATTCAAAATGTCAAAATTGAAAAACTTTGAAACGGATTAATATTTTTCAATAAACAAGCAAAGTGCCATCTGAAGGCCAGCCCTTTCTACTCCCCAAAAATCTGAGGCCAAATTCAAAACCATCTGTGTAAGCAGCTAAGTTGACAGAAATCCCACTCAAACCAATGGGGAAAAAATCTGTATCTCGGAATCCGCATATCTGACCGGAACGAAACTTGGTATGAAGAGATCTGCCCTGCAAGACCGCCGTACAAAACTTCATGCAAATCCATTGAACAGTTGCAGAATTATTAAATGCAAATTTGGGGATTTAACACTGAAGTGCTCTGTATAACCCTTAATATAGGAAGATCACACTCCATAATATAACATGATAACAGCATATTCTGAGCCTGGCCATTGTGTATTGAGAGAGAGAGGAAAGAAAAATCCATCCTCCAGACATGAAACCCCACAGTGTAATAAAACAGAAAACAAGAAAGAGCAAAAGAGGCAAGGAAAGTCAGTCCCTATCTGCAATTCGCTCAATGAAGGAGAAAATAAATATATCCTGCATTACCAGCTAACCTATCTTTTAAATAGGTTTCAAGGAAACATCAATCGGTCCTTTAACTTGACAAAATAAAGTGCTGGATTATCTTATTTTATGATTTAGGCTCTAGCACTCCAAGAGATATGACTGTGTACCAAAGTATCCAAGCTGCCAAGAGTAAGAACATGTGATGGTGAAGAATTTTTTTTGTTTAATTTATACCTGTAGAGCTTAGACTCCTCAGCCTGACCAGAGACTGCTCACTAGACAATCGAGAGCTCACCTCTTTATTCTGTTCCCAAGCTCCCTGTTTGCAAAGGCTCCCACCCTCCTCCTCAGCAAAACAAATAGGAAAGCTGGATCTGTGCTGACAGAAATGGAGCCGAGACACTCAGAGTAGCTCACATGGGTAGGGGAGCAGACGAATGAATCTCCATCATCCAGCCATTTTACTCCCCTGACCAGCGGCACTGGTAGGATGGCACAACATTATGACAAGAGCACAAACCAGCATGTCTCCCTTTCCGAAGCTGGCTAACAGGTCCTACTAGTATCATCCTTTCTACGCTGGAGCATAAAGAGTTTCTACTATAAAGTAAGTAACAAACTGACAAGTTTAAGAAATACCAAAATCTGTAAAGCAGAAGTACTCCACTGGAAAACCAAAATCAGTATAATTCCCCACACACACACCAATCCACCCCACCCACATACACACACACACACACTAAGTCTGTAGAATAGCACCCACACCTGGCCAGGAAGAGAAATCAAAATCTAACCTGAAACAATTTTAACAGTTACACAGATTGAGACACTGGAAAATTGTGTGTGTTACCTCCAACAAGATAGGGCAACCACCACCACATCTGATCACTTGGAAAATCACTATGGAAATACTGGATGGGGATGAGTAGTGGCAGGCACGGCTGGTGCTGCATTGGGTAGTAAGTATATGCAGGAAGGCAATAAGAACCATTCTGGGTCACAATGAATGTTAAAAGATATGGTGAGAGAGAGAGAAGAGGCATTCAGGAAATACAAAGCAAGTTAAAGGGATGAGGAGAAGGAATCTAGGAACCAGCAAGACAGTTTAAAAAATCAAAAGCCAAGGCACAACTGAGAATAGCAGAGGGACGAAGCAGGGGATAAGGAATTCTTCAAATTTATGTCATATCTTATACAGGCACTGTAGTGTCTGTAAACACTTTAATGTTAAGCCCCAATTTTGCACCTTAATAACTTCCCCATTCAACTGATTTACATGAAATTTGGAAAGCACAGTGCTGGTGGCAGGCTCTCTGGATCCTGAAAATTTGTGGTGATCGCTTCACTGGGGCAATGTTACAGAGGGCAAAACCCCATAAAAAATCAACATAGTTAAGACTTTCTTTTGCTCATCTATAACTAAAAAATTAGGAGAACCTGAAATGTGCAGTTTCATAGAGAGCTTGGCTCAAGGTGTGTGCTTTGTGTTTTTTATATCCCAAAGTGGTGCATGTGCAGTTAAAGAAAAAGTTCTAAAGATAACTGAATTTTGATGACACCATGAACTTGCATCATTTTACTACAAGACAGCTGGGAGGGCTGGTTCCCTGCTGACAAATCTATCCCTGCTGTTTTCATTCAGCGAGGACAGGGCTACATGTCAGCATGTAGCCTAACTAACTAGAGTGTGCTGTGCATGTCTGTGTGTGGCTCCACCTGCCATTAGTCGCATAAGCAGCTTTATTAATTTCAACTGGTCACTAGGGTGCTCAATCCCGGTGCCAGTTTATCACATTCATTTTGTATAACCAGAAACCAGTGTGACCACCCCGGTGTGGGTCCTGTTCTCCCCTCCATGCGCCCCCAACACACCTGTTATCACGAACTTACCAACACCAGGGTGCCCAATCCCCAGTGTCAGCGTAAACAATCTCTTCAGCCAGCAGTGAGACTGGGGTGCTCACCCAGTGCCCCGGCTATTGTGCAGATACTGGAGGGCCCAGTCCCCAGTGTCAGAAATAGCAGTAACTGCTGCTGAAAGTACAGTTACGTAAGAACTACCGTAACAGTAGATCTTTGAGAGGAGCTCTTGCAGCGGGCTATAACAATTAGGACTATGCTGCAGGCACTAGGACCACAGGAAAAACTTCTGCCAGCAATACCAGTGAGGGACCACCTGGACGCGGCCCGCCCGACGTTGGTCAGGGTACAAAGAGGGCGGACCCAGCTCCACCTAAGTTCTCCCACCAGTACCCAGCAGAAGGCCTGACAAGAGAAGAGGCGAAGCCTACCATCGATAAGAGAAGAAAAATGTACCTGCACACTCAGAGGGGAAGGTGGAGGAAAATAGCGCTGTTGCAAGAGCTCCTCTCGAAGATCTACTGTTACAGTAAGTTCTTACGTAACTGTACTATCTTACTTGAGATAGAGCTCTTGCAGCAGGCTATAACAATTAGGACCAAGTCCCAAGCAGTCCCCTAGCAAAGAGGTAGCGGACTCGGAAGGAGAATATGCTGACTCCAGAGACCTTCAGGACAAGAGTCCTTGCAAAACCGTTAGGCCGAAGCCAGCATGACATCTGGAGCGATGTCAAGCTGTAATGCTTGACAAAGTTATGTATCGAATTCAGGTTGCGGCCGCCAGATGTCCTGAATGGCGACATTCCGCATCGCGCAAAAAGCAGACACTCCCCGTGGAGTGACCCCTAACCGACCCGCAGCAGGGTTTCTTGTGATGCTTGTAGCAAACGAGATGCAATGGACTATCCATTTGGAGATAGTCTGCTTGGACACCTGTTGACCCAAGCGCTAGGCACAAAGGCCACAAAGAGTTGCTCTGATTTACGGTGTTGAACCGCTCTATTGAGGTAATACCTCAGGGACCTGTGGACATCCAATGTGGAGGAGAACCTCCCTCTATTGGAAGGGAAGGAAAATAAACTGGTAGATCAACCGACTGGTTGAGGTCAACTCGAGACCACTTTGGGAAGAAACTTAGGATTAGTCCTGAGGGAAACCCTTTCCCTGTGAAAACCAAATAGGGCTCTTTACACATCAGAGCCTGCAGCTGGAAACTCTCGTCGAGCGGAAGTAACAGCAACCAGAAAACAAACTTTCCAGGATTGATTTATCGCAGCTCACAACTCGCTACAAGGGTTAAAAGGGTGGAGGGGGAGTTTCTCCAGCACAGAAAGGAGGTCCCAGGGTGGGACAGGGTCCCTGATGGGAGGTCTCATGTGAAGAACCCCTAAGGAAGGTGGGGCCACTTTCAACTGGGCCAGTGCTCTCTCTCTCTCTCTCACAAGAGCATGATAGGCCGAGATCGCCCACATGTGCACCTTGATAGAGGAATAGCTCAGGCCTTTCTCGTATAAGGAGGGAGATACTGCAAAATGGAGTTCCAGAGCAGGTGACCGGGTCCAAATGCCGTGGCAAGGCCCAAAGACAGAAACGCTTCCACTATCAGCGTAGTGGAGCCAGTAGAGGCTTTTCATGAGCTAAGACTCAGCCACTTCCTGGGAAACTCGTGATCTGTTCTTAGCTACGTCTGGAGGAGCCAAGCATGAAGGTGCAGGGATCTGAGATCCGGATGAACCAGAGAACCCTGGTCCTGGGACAGCAGTTGCGAGCAAATGGGCAGCAGTTGGAGGTTCCTGGGACAACCGCTGCAGGAGTGAGAACCAAATCTGTCGGGGCCAACTGGGGCCACAAGGATCATCGTCCCCCTCTGCCTGTAGTTTGAGCAGAACCCTCTGGATGAGAGGAAGGGCAGAAGGCATAAAGAAACCTCCCGCCCAACAAAGGACATAGCGGTCTGGCCAAAAATGCAAGTAGCATGCTCTGTCGAGCAAAATCGTGGCAGTTTGGCATTCGTGGAGTACATAAGACATGGAAGAAGTCAAATGCTCAAGTAAAATCTAACTAGATACCCAATATACACTGCATTGTCCATCAAGTTACCTGCAGAAAGCAATATACTGCACTGGAGTCTCTAGTGACATGGACATTAACAAAGCTGTAGGTCTATTAGGGCTGATCTGTAAAAGTCATTGTTTCTTGCTGCTGAGAAGACTCTCCTCTGGGCAGTTAAGCCCACCTCACAACAGGGCTTTTATGGAGGTGGGGCACTTGTATGCAGTTAGTGATAAGTTTTAAAAATGGGCTCATTCTTTGGAAACAGCTCCCCATCTTTGCGTTACCATCTATGCTATTGTGTTTGCTGCTGTACCTCCTCCCAACTCCCATTACATGGGGAGCAAAGTGGTGGGCATCCAGCAGCCAGGTGTAGGCACAGCTAAAGCAGGCATTATTAATGAGAGGCTCAGTAGCAAATAATGCAGTTTGAGGAAGGACTGATGTAAGAGCATCCAAATACAAAGGCGCTCTTACATCAGTCCTGCCTCAAACCATGTTACTGGCTACTGGGCTGCCAGTCAATGCCTCCCACCTGGACGCACCATACCCACCGCCATATCTCCACTACCACCACCACATAATGTGGTCCTTGAGGAGTGCAGCAAGCCGAACAGCATGGTTAAACTGCAGATGGGGGCCCACATACTCTGCTGCACCCCTGAAGAGTGGGGCCCTTTTTTTTTTTGGATGCTCTGGGGTCCACCTAATTCAATGAAAACTTTAACTATACATTGCACCCAGGGTTTGCCACAGTACATAGGAACATAGACTTTACAGACAGGAGGGAGTGTATGCCTATCTAGCCTGTCTTCCGCTGACTTTGTGGTGGTTACCAAATGACCCACCAAGACATTTATCTAGTCTGGATTTAAATATATTTAAGGTTCCACTGTCCACAGTGTGTTTAATTTCTTCTATCGATTCAAGAGAAATTGTAAACACATATTTAGTGACTCAGTAGTTTCAAATAAAGCTTCCTCATTTTCACTGCATTGTGAAATAGGTTCATAGGAAGATACGAACTCAGGAGGCAAAGAATGCCTTAATGAGCTCGCCACCAACTTGGTGGAGTAATTCTAATACAGATATGCTGTTTTTTTTTTACTTCCATATAGTTATCTGTTTTTAAAAGATTAATATTAACACTCTCCACTACTTTCCTTGGTAAAGCATTCCATTGTATTACAACCTTAGTGAAACCATTTAGCCCTTTTTGTGTTTTACAGTTCACCCTCTAAGTTTATGGCTATGTGATCTTGTTTGTGTCTCAGAGTTATTCTTTATTAGACCTAAAGTTTCAAATAGATACTGGTCATAGATACTGGTCATTGATTGCTTTATATATTGTACATAAATCTCCTTGTATTTGTCTATATTGTAGAGAAGAAAGACCCACATGTTGTAATCTTGATTTATATTGAAGGGATCCCAGGTCTCTCTACTTTTTTTTTTGTAGTTATTTTCCTTTGCACCTTTCAACTAATTTTCCTTTTTTTGTGATTGGTCCACAAAGGAAGAACAGTATTCTAGTTGATTCCTAACCATACTTGTATAGAGTGGCAGGATTACTTTTTGGTCTCTACTCTTAATATGTTTCAGAATACATCCTATAATTTTATGACACTTTTAACTTTAACCAATGTATCTTCTAAATTTGTAGCAGCCAGGGAAGAATGGTAAGCTGAATCTTGTTCTTTGCTGCGTGTTTGTGTATTGATTTGTAAGCATGTTCAATAATGTTACAAAAACAAATCACACCATTGTAGAGACGAACAGCTCATTAAAATTATGAATAAATGTTATAATGTTCTTCCCTTTTGTTATTCTGGGGACCCCAACAAACCCACAGATGCCTACAGTGATTCTTAAAGAGCTGGTGACACATTCAGGAGAACTTTAATAAAACCTAATATTTAGACACAATCCAGCTTGTATTTCCTATAGTGCTGTATTCCCTCCCTATTATTATTACCGAGGTCATTTGTATGAAAACAGGATCTTTGCTCCTGAAGAGTGTTATCTATTCCTGCTGCTTTCTCCTACCAGAAGTCAGAGTACTGCTTGTGACCTCACAGTTACTTCCATGGCAACAGGTTGTGATGTCCCAACAGAGGATTATGATGAAGTAGGAGTACGCTATTGAGGCAGATGGACTTTGAAGGAATTCTAAGGACAAATAATACATCCATGCAAATTCCTTTAGTAATACATAATGGGAGGGAAAAATATACAAAATATAAATGGAATGCAGGCAGAATTGTACCCAATTATTATGTTTTTAAAGTTTTCTTTGAGCGTTAGTAGCTCTTTAATGTTCCTAGACCAGTTATTTCTTCCACAACAGAAAGGCATCTTTTATTGGAAATACATCCAAAAACCTCCAGCCCACCAGATTAACCAAGCTACTTAAACAGCCTCTGCCACCACACGGACAAGCAACTTAGGAAATAAGTATACCAAGCAGATACAGTTTTGCTTATATTTCATATGCCTACCATTCTAGCACACTATTTCTATAACCTTTTTATTCTTAATTTACTTATAAGTTTGTAAAATACAAAACATTACATTCTCCAAAATGTGGACACATGCCCACAAGGCATATTGTACAAATGACAGGATATGACAGTCATCCTGCCTACCTTGTTATAACACAGGAACTCAAATCCTGAGGGCTACATATTATAATCACCCAGTAAGATACCACATTAGGAATCGTGATATAGTAAAGCTTATAACTATTTTCATTAAAGATTTTATCACTAAACGTAAACAGGGTACCAACACTAACCATATTTAGTGGTGGCCTGGGCATATTTATTAATTTGTTCCCTTAACCATGAGACTCTATAGATCAAGAACTGATATAAACAGAATATGGGGAGGGCACAAGGGGGCCACATGCACAACACATGCCTTCAACTGGCCAAAAACTGGATTACAGACCACCATCTCAACATACCATTTTGTCAGGCATATAGCCTCATCGTGCCACAACCATCCAAAACAAAAAGCTTTTACTGGTATTCCTGCACATTCAGTCCAGAGATATTATTTGTCCCAGATAGCAAATGCTGGTGAGAATGAAGTCATGCTCTCTGGAGTCTTCAGAATCAGGCTCATGT
The DNA here is from genome assembly GCA_016271365.2 of Neoceratodus forsteri. Taxonomy (NCBI): domain Eukaryota; kingdom Metazoa; phylum Chordata; order Ceratodontiformes; family Ceratodontidae; genus Neoceratodus; species Neoceratodus forsteri. The sequence continues at coordinate 613,289,615 of CM028132.1, forward strand.
ACTCCCTGTGTGACAATTTAGCTGCCAGTTGGCGGATCTGTGTAAACAGAAGACCTGCCTCTACAGGTCACCCTCAGTTTGGCTGACAAAGAAATAAGTGGCAATATTTATATCCGTGAATTTCTGGCATACACATTCAAACTCTTTCAGTGCTGCTGAGCTGAAAAGCTCAGATCTGGGAAAAGCTTAATTTGTACTTCCTCACAGCACAGCACCTTTCTCTTGGTGCCATAAACCAACGTTAACTCTCCACCACTTGTCAGGACAGCCAGCACACTGTCCAGGAGTGGGATCTCAACCCAAAGTCTATCTGATGAACTTTTTCAAACCACACTCCTGGTTCCAGCCCCACCTCCTGGTTAATTCAGCTAGACAGAAAATTAAATAAATCATTCTTACAGCTTTCCAGAAATCCTAGAATGCAAACATGTTGTTCCCTTGTTTTGTTTTCCACCTGTTCCAGGCAGAGTCAGAGCACAGCATTCTCTTGATCAGGGAGACAGTGGTAGCTTGAAACATAGACTTTGTCAGCAGAAAAGGACGACTTGGCCTGCCCAGTTTGCCCAGATGGTTCCTGCCTAGTCTCTCTTCACAGACCCAAAATGGTCTCCAGTGATCCTCCTTCCTCCCTGTCCATGAGAAATGTTCCCCCTATGTCTATCCCACGCACGCCTGAAGCCCCCGACTGTTTTCACCTCCACCACTTATGTTGGCAGTCTGTTCTTGGCATCCACCACTCTTCAGTTGAGTAGTACTTTCTACATCCCCCTCACCCCACTTCACTGAATGCCCCTGGTCCTGGTGCTCTCTCATTTGAAAGACTCCTCCTGCACCCTGTTCACCCCATTAGGTACCTGTAGTCTCTATCATGTCCCCTCTCGCTCTCTCTCATCCAGGATGAACATGTTGAGATCACTCAGTCTCCCTTGTAGGGATTTTGGTGCTACCATTGCACCATTTTAGTGGCCTACTTTCTAATGCCTCCACCCTATGTTCTTTCTGAGGTGTGGCCTCAGAACTGAACAAAATACTCAAGGGATTTCACCAGCTAGTGATACAGTGGCAACACCATCTCCCTCCTCCTCCTGCTGGAGATACCTCTCCCTATGCATCCCGTTGGCCCTACTCACTTCTCTGTCACATTGCTCTGCCACTTTGAGGTCATCAGATATGACAAAGTCTCTTTCCTGCTTAGTGATTTTGGTACCTCCTGCCCTAGGTGCATGATTTTGCACTTTTGCACTGAACCTCAACTACTATGTCCTTGACCACCTTGAGCTTCCATGGTCCTCACTATTTTCTCCACTCCTCCAGAGTGTCCAGCCTATTACAGATTTTGACTTCATCTGCAAAAGGCATACCTTCACTTCCAGTTCTTCTGTAATTTATTAACACAATGATGAGGACTGGTCCCAGTACTCAGCCCTGTGGCACACCTGTTGGTCACTTCCCTCAGAGTTAGGGCCATTAACCACCAATCTATGTTGCTTATCCATTAACCACTTCCTTACCCAATTCACCACTGTGGATCTCATTCATAGGCTGCTCAACTTCCTTGTCAGTCTCCTCCTGTGTGGCACAGTGTCAAAGGCTTGCTAAAGTCCAAAGAGGCCACATCTACTGCCCTCCCTGATCCATTTCCTTGGTCACCCAGTCAAAGAAATCAATCAGATTCATCCGACAAACTCCCTCCCATGAATCCATGCTGCCTTTGGCCTTGCAGTCCACCTGATTCAAGATATTGTATCAATCTTTCATTTAATGTGGTTTCGATTAATTTCCACACCACTGACCAGCCTATAGTTGCTAGCCTCCTCCCAGCTGTTGCTGTTCTGGAAAGGACCATGTCTGCTCTCCTACAGTCCTTGAGAACTATGCCCGTTTCCAGTGAGCTGTTGAATAAGGCTGTCACAGTGGGGCAGCTAGCACCAACATGGCAGGTTGCAAAGCCTCCTTGCTGCAGACTGAGCCTCAGCTGCTTTGTTTCTATCAGGACCATTCTTTGAGTATACGCGATAAGGTTTTTAATGATTTCTGCAATCACTTTGGTTAAAATGATTAGGTTGTTGCAAATAACAGGAATCTAATGTTCCCCAAGGCAGCGGGGTCTGATGCAGTCAAGTTAACTCCGCATTAGGCGCTGCGTAACTGTTGGCTTTTAGGCTTAAAGAAATCTTTACTTGCAGACTTCTTCAACTATTTGATCATGGCCGATATTGTTAGAAAACTATTTTTGTTCCTGAATAACCGCAGCTATTTGTAGACTAAACAGCTAACTTTTAAAACAATAAAAGTTGCAGGATTCTATGTGCTGGAAGGAGCTCCACTCAGCCATCTCTTCAGGCTAGCTGCTGGCTCCACTGGCACTCCCTCCCCAAAACAAAAAACCAAAACTAAAACCTTTTCATGAAAACAGGACCTCTGGCTTGACTACAAATGACATCATAATCCTCTGCTTGTGACACCACATTTGGTTTTGCTGGAAATAATGTCAGAGGATTATAGCGTCAACTGCAGATGAGCAGACAATGCAAACTGTGCTCAAAATACTAACATTTTAACGAAAATGAATAAAGAAACAATTTGAAGTTGAATTCTGTCTAAATGTTATGTTTTTTATACAGCATTGTCAGATGTGTTTTTTCATTGTTTTCTATGCAGAACTGTCAGAGGCCTGTATGATTTCAATTCCTCCTTCAGCTGCTTAACTTCAGTAAAACCAGGATTCTTACTAAGCCCACACTATACTAACCAACAGAACCCCCACCCTGTTGGCAGCAGATTATCCCTTTCTTGTGTAGAGTTAAGCTTCAGTGCTTTACCCTAATGATTCCCGTAAATGCTGGTCACCATTCTGAAGACTTCACTGCAGTTACACTCCCAAATCTTCTGCAAGTCACTCAGAGTACAACACAACATAATTCACATTGAAATTGGGAAACTCAATTCTCTGTAATACATGTCTGTGATACAGCAAAAGCTTCCTGTAGTCCTAGTGCCTGGTGGCTGTAAGTTCCACAGGTGTGACCTGATGAAAGAGACATCCTAGAAGATCATCATGTGTTATATAGAGATTAAAGGATGGGGAAGGGTGCTATGCAATTGTACAGCCGAGTTTGTGGGATGCTACATAAACCCTGGTGAGCCGAGGGTTTATCAACATCCCACAATGAGAAGTATGCATAAAATTCATAGCACCCCTTCTAATCTTTACTTTTATAATACACTGGGCAGCAATTTTTTTCAGGCAGGATCAACCAGAATAAAAAAAAAACGATGCTGAAAACTCATGTAGTGGCAGCTCCGCGAAAGAGAGATGGAGCCGCCATATTTTTTAAACTGTTCGCCGCCCACAAGCAAGACAAGCACCAATGAGGAGTGGCATACTTTGATTGAAATGGCTCGTGAATGTCCGTAACAACCAGGCGGTTGTTACGAGAAATATCAACTGGTCCAGCCCACAGGAAAAATTACTGGCCTGTTATTATATTACTGACTCTGCACAAGCCGCTCAGCTTTTTTTCTGCATGGGAGAAGCCACTGTGCTCAAATTCCTATCACATACAGCTGAGTGAGCCACGGTTCTCTCCTACGTGTCAGTTCATCTGAGAAAAATTTTACTTGCCTTTTAAAAACATTGTTATGATGCTTAATGTTTCTGTTGAACTTTTCAAAGATTTTTCCTTTTATTCTTCCAGCTTAATACACAGTCACACAATGAATAAAACATTGTTTTCATGCAGCAAATCAGCTCCAGTCTCTTTATGATAATTGGGAGGGGTGCTCTCAGTAAATTATATTAAACCATGTGGAGCTCAAATTCTTTTCATACACCTCCTCGGTGTGTGCTGTAAGTAATAAACCACAACAAGGGTGTGCATTATAGATTTTAATGCATGCCCCAGGGTGCAGTAAGGCACCAGTCCAAAGGTCGAAAGTGTCCTTATACCACTGGAAGTGCGTTAAAATCCTATGATGCACACCCGGGGCTTATACTTATAAAATGGCTCCAAGTAGGTTTTTGGGTAGTAAATGAGATTTGGCACCTGACTGTGCATTTATAGAGATTTAATACATGGTCAGGTGACACCTCTCAGCCAATAAAATTTCTAGATTTTTCATGCTATTTTATGAACTTTAATAAATCACTTGAGCTTCGATCTTGTGATGAATTTATGTAGCAAGCGCACCTTGGAGTGTATAAAAATCTCATATCACACTTATCCCCATGCATTATCCTATACTTAATACAAAATTAAATGTGATATGAGAGAGTTGAGCAGAGCCCTGGAGAGGCAGGTCCACACTCCCTGCTACCACCAGAACACATCTGGAAATGAGCGGTTACCAGATAAGTATGTGTTTCCTGGTAAAACTTTGAAATAAACAAACACCACCACATGACTCCAGTCACTTCAGTCTTGATGGAAGCAAAAGTTCCTATTTGCAAACAAGTCAGGGTTAACTAATATAAAGAGAGAAATATTCAGTGTTTTGTTTAGTCCTCTGTTTCTATAGTAACTGTCCATTTTGATTATGTATGGTGCTGCATACCCATAGGGTAAAAGCAAAGAATTTTGTCATGTCGTTATCTCCCAAGTGTGACTGCTCTAAATTTGTGTGAACAACGTCCCTATTGAGGCTATGCAATGACATGCAAACACATGCCTTTGTCTCTTGTAAAACATTTTCACAAGTGTCTGTGTGTTGTCATACAAAGCTGCTCAGATATATGAGTAAGTATTAAAGGCTTATTCCTGGACTTACTCTAGCCATTTGACAAAGCAAAAACAACTTGTGTTTGGCCTTAAAAATCTGCCCTGCACTTTTTATTTTTAATCCTATGTATGTTTAATCAAAGTTAAAATAAGCAGACAACTATCATCAGAAGGAAAGTGACTAGCGGGTGCCACAGGGCTTGTTTGATATTTTATATCAGACCTGGATAACAATATTACAAAATTGGTGCAGCAAATATGCAGATGGCACCAAATTAGGTGGGAGTCTGTGCCACAAAAGAACAAGCTGATACTATACAGTACAACCTAAACCATAGAAACAGCTGGGCAAAACCTGGGGCATGAGCTTTAATACAGAAAAGTGTGCAGTGCTACACCCAGGGAACAGCAGTAAGAGGTGCCAATATAAGCTGGATGGTAGCATACTGAAAACAGAGGACTGCTAAAAAATCTTGGAAGCTATAGTCGACAATAAACTAGACTGGAATATCAATGTTGGGAAGTGATAGCTAAAACAGTGTATGGTGGAACATCAAAAGATCTTTCAGAAGCAGAGAAACAAGTACTCTGTCCACTTTTATAGGTCGTATATCTGCCCTCTTATGGATTTCATGGGTCACAGCTATGGGCACCCAATAAGAAAATACATTAATTCCCTGGAGAGAGTGCAGACAAGGGTGACAAAGTCCATCAAAGGACTTAGGAACAGAACATACCTTATCAGGATACAATGCAACACTTACAGCTACATTTATTAGATAAATCGCCATATATTACGGGGGTTTATTGTTTGTGTTTGAAGTCATAAACAGTCCAGAAATGATGGTGGATTTGAGCCTCGACTTTAAACTGAACACTCAAACCAAAGAAGGCACAAGCTTAGAGTAAGCATTTCAGGAGCAAAAAAGGATGCTTATTTGTGCAAAGTGTAGTTGGGATTTGGAATAGCATCCTTAGAAGTGGTTATCAGTAAAAGATTGACATCCTTAAGAAAAGATTAGATTCCCATGTGGAAAAACAAGTATGGTTTACTACTACTGAAATTAGTGAGGGAGTAGTTGAAATAGATCAATAGGCCTTTATCTGCTCCTACCATCCGTAGTAAGAACAGGAGCAGTATGTGACTTCATGTTCTCACCCCATCTCCAGGTTGACAAATGTAAACTGGACTCCATTTCAGTTAGCTCACCCGACAACAAAATGAATAAAACAACACTGTCTTTTGCTTGCTGATATTGCTGGCCCTAACTGGAACTGAAAATTACAATATTAATGAGATGGAGAGAGTCTGAATTGTTACAAGACAGGCCGAGTGGGGAGGAGAAGAGACTCACTCCTTATAAAGTTGATTTTCAGGGTATGGGCAAACTGGTGGTTAGGACATGGAAGGACTGTGCTGGGAAGTCATGCACACTGACCGTGCGACTTTCAACCAGAAACCAATAATACTTAGAAAGCGGAAAATAAATGCACACCAGGCAACATGAAAGTTAATCTAACACTCTCGAGTAACCCCCTCAAAAATGTAGCGCCTACTCACTAGGCTTCATCAGGGTATGTGGTTGTAGGTACGTGAGGTTTAAATAGCCCCAAAGTGACATAAACACACATAATGCAAGAGAAAAATACAGAAGTACAAAATGTAGTGCACACTAAAAATATTAAATAAATTTAAATTATTAGTTACCGTATGTGCTAGATTAAATATCACTGGCCTGAGCCAGCAGTGTGTGTCTTTAGTTTCCATTTCTGGAGTGCGACATGGATACTGCTGGGTTGGTTCAATGGTACTATGGTCACAGCCTGCATAGGACAGATATAAATGCCATGTAGCAACCCATTGCTATTGTAAAATACTGCCCGAGTATCTGCACTCAAAACTACACCATTTCTGTATTTATAGAAGAAAAATAAAACTGATTATTACCACAGTATTCAAACAACTGGTCCATAATTGCCAAAAACAATAAATTACAGCAAACCACCCAATAATGCTGCATTAACCCACAAATCACGGTCTACTCTCTTTATACCAAAATAAGCGAAGGCAGGGTGGCAACTGCTGCAGGATGCAGTTTCCTCATGGAGTTCCTTGGGTGTGGCTGGGATTGGAGCCCTAATACTAGGGGTTCCATAGTGTGTGCCATTCCCCTTTTAGAGATTCTGAGGCCTAGCATGTGCATGATGGGCATGCTTCTGCTGGCCTCAGCCAACGTGCCTCCTGCCATGTCTGCTACTTACTGCACTGCCACCTGTGGTCACAAGGTGGCAGTCATGCAACAACAGCCCACCCATCCTTCCTCCCTGGAAAAGACAGCATCTTCTGCGATGCTCAGTCTTCCTACAGCTCAAGCTCATTCCCAAACTCTGGTGCGGCATCAAAAGCAGTAGTGCCATCATTGCACAGATGCGCCTAACTGCAGATCACCATTTTAAAATTTTGTATAGTACTTCCACTGGTACCATCCCCGTGTTGTCAATTTTTAATTATGTATTTTAATTTGTTTGGAAAAAAAAGGATCTGAACATTGTGTTTTTGTATCTTGATTTAAATTTTATTTGTGGTATTTTCTTTTTTTTTTTTTTATGCTCCTCCCCATCCCTGGCCGGCCACTCCTTCAGGGCGCCTAAGGCCCCACAGCCATCCTTAGCGGTTGCTGTCCGCTGCCCCTCAACTGCCTATTGATTCCCCGGGTGACTCGACATAACCCTTCATCAGATGGGTCCCCCTTCCCGGGTGAAGAACTAGAGGCACAACTGCTTAGCCCAGGGATCGGGCGGGCGGGGTGGTCAGCACAGGCTAGCATGGGCTATCACAGGCTATCGTGGCATGCCAGGAACTGGTGGCAGTCATATGGTTGGGAGGGGCATTTTCCAGTTTCCTTAGCCTGCCTCCAACCCTAATGATTGGCCTGTGGGAGTGGCAACCTTAAGTAAGGGATGCCTTGAGGGCATGTCAGGTTTCACGCCCTAGCGCATCACCCAATCCACCTGCAGATGCCAAGGCCCTGCCCACCCCCAAGGAGGAAGCGTTCAATGGATGCTGGATCCCCTTCTTGCTGGTCTCCACTCTGGCACCTGGGCTCAAAGTCTTGAACCCCTTCGCTCGGCGCTCCACGAGCTGGCTTTTTTTTGAAATAGCAGGCCAGGGGCCATCTCAATAGATAGTAGGTATCAAACTGTGTCTGTTACCAGGCAATAATCCCATCGAGAGGTATTGGGGACTTGGAACGCCGAGGCTGAGCTGGAAAGGGTCTAAAGTCCACAAAACCTCAAGATAGGATTACTACCTAACAATAAACAGGTATGTTGTCTTTTAATATATGGATCCATTTGTTTTGTAATGGGCGTCGGCTTCTGTGGTGAAGACACTGTCCTGGCTGACTGCCGCACTGTCTCGTCCTCTAGACCATCCCCCAACCCGCCTCCCGGCACCCTCTCGAGTGCAAAACAGGGTTTTATTTAACTCTAAAAACTGATTAGCGTTTTGCTCATAAAAGTGCTAAATCTTTGTGAAAATGCATAGCTCTTGCCGCACTGTGTTTAACAAACACAGCACTTCCAGAAAATCTATATAAATACTTTCTGTATAGTTGGTATCATCCCAAGAAAAACTGCTAATCAATTATTTAAAACCCTGCAAAGTTTGTTTTATAAATGGACCTACCCTTTTTGGTTGCTGAATGCAGGAGCAACTTGATTATTCAGTTTTGGGTACAATTTAAAAAAAAAAAAAGACGAGAAGAAATGTCGGACGCGATTCTCTCTCAGTAAGCGAGAGCCGGATGCCATGTTGTTCACAAGTTCTTCCCACCCACAGAGAAAAGGCGTGCCAATCATGAACCACATTTTCAGATACTACTGCATGACTGACAGTGGTAACATAGCGTGCTGTGGAGAGCCTGCACTTGCGCTGTTGACTTTTGTGATAATACTATCATTCAGAGCTCCGACTTACAAGTAGCAGCCCTGCAGATTTCCTGGATAGGGACATCCCTGGAAGCAGCCACAGAGGCAGTGGTATGAGCCCTTAGCCCTACAGGAGGCCCCCTATCCACCAACCTACAGCAGAGGTCAAGCAGGATACAGTCCACCTGCCAATCATCTACTTAGCTGATCAGTGTAGGCAACAAATAGCTGGTGAACCTCCCAAACTCCAGCCATGTGCTCTTGTAATAGGCGAGCGCCACCGTGAGGTCCAAAATATGGAGCCTGTGCTCGGCCTCCAAGGTGTGGTTGATGAAGTACACTGGGAGACTGTCAAAAGGTCACCCCTTACAGCTAGGCCACAGGGGTTTAATACGACTAGGAGAAAGGGTTTACACCCAAAGAGTGATACACCCTGGAACAATCTCCCTTACATATTATTGTCAGTGAAAATAAGGAACTGTTTAAAAATAGGCTGGATGGGTATATTATTGATGGAAACATACTGATCTACTATGGGTAATTGGATAGGAGCTTTCATGGGCTCAACGCCCTTTTTTCGGGCCTCATGCCTTTGCATGAACCTCTGTATGGTTAACGGAAATTCAGACACAACCTTTGGGAGGAACTGGGTTGGGGTGAAGGATAACCTTGTCCCTGTGGAAGACCAGGTAAGAAAACCCCAGCGAAGGCATGGCACTCACTGATCCTTCTGGCTGCCGCGGACAGCCACCAGAAGGCAGTCTTCCATGGCGAGATGTATCACACGTATGCATCGGGTTTGAATGGCTTGCCCATGAGCTTTGCCAACACCAGCAACAATTCCCAAGGTGGTGGTGGTGATGGTTCAGACACTGGAGGGGAACTGTGGCCAAGGTCTTTGAAAAAGCCCCAGACCAAGCCAGCCCGGTGGCATGGTGGGTTAAGTACTGGACACCACCGTCTGCAACCTGGGTTCGTTAACATGCTTTCGGGCCACCAGGGTGAGAGGATCGAGCGTCAGAGGACTGCTCTCGTCTCTTTGGGAGAGAAGAGAGAGACCTGTCGTCCTACTCATTGACTGCCCTCTGGCAGTGGTTGGAGGACAGTACAGTCGGGAGGCACATGCCAACGCCATCACATCAGTCGAGAGAGAGGACAGGAGAAATGGAAAATCAAGCCTGGCAGGTTCCGTGATGGTGCCTGTGTCCGTGGGGTTGGCCGGTATATCGGATTGGGCCTTGGAGGTGCCTACCCTCCCTCCTGGCCCTGCCGTGAGGGTAATCCACGGGGAACTAATCGGGCTGGCGATACTGGGATGCAGGGAAGCCGGAGAGCGAGTCTCTCCAAACTGAGAGAACACAGCCACCTGCCAGGGCTCCCAGGAGGATAAAAAGCTCTAGTTTGGAAAAAAAAAAAAAACCCCAGACCACCTTTCTCTCATGTGGACGCATACCAGCCCACACACAGTATGCAGAGATGGCTGTCAGGTACACCATAAGGGTCACAAGAAGGCCTGACAGAGAAGGACCAAAGGTAGTCCAGGATGCTAGCCACCGGACAAGATAAAAGGTCAAGCTCTTTGCCGTAGTACCAAATGGAGAACCTTTTCCATTGAAGACATAGCATTTATGGGTTGACTCTTTCAGAGAAGCCTTGACCACGCGGTATCTTCAGAAAAAACCAAAACCTGGAACTGGCAGCTCAGGAACCAGGCTGTCAGGTGCAGGGACTGAAGTTTCTGATGGAGTACCTTCCCTGACTGCAGAGAGAGCAGGTCTGGGCAGACAGAAAGATGCCACGGGAGCCTGCGGCTGAGGAGACTGGGGTACCAGAACTGGCAGACCAGTCTGGAGCCAACAAGATCATCCTTGCCTTGTCCCTCCTGGCTTTGATCAGCACTTTGTGCATTAAAAGAAAGAAAGAGAGGCATAGAGGAGGCCAGGGATCCAGGGCCTCGAGAAGGCATTCCCCTGCAGTGTTCCCCTGCTGAGGGGGTGGGGCACAAAGCCTCAGCTACGTTCCTCCCTGGAGGTGAACTGGTCCACAGAGGGGAGCCCCAATGGGAAAACAGGCTGTGTACTACCTCCGGATGAAAAGACCACTTGTGAGATGCCCCACCCACACAGCTGAGGTGTCCGCCAGCTGGCTGGAGATGCCAACCACATGGATGGCCAGGAGACTGGCATCCAGGCTGAGCACAACAGTCCAGATGAGGAGAGCTTCCCTGCACAGAGGAAGGGCATGTGTCCGCCCTGTCTGTTTAGGCAGTAAATGGTCAAGGAGTTGTCAGTCTGGACCTGATCAACCTGACCCCAAATGTACAGCAAAGGCTGTCTGCACCAACCAAACTGCCTGAAGCTTCAACAGGTTGATACGGCATCAGGACTCCTCGGGGTCCAAAATCCATTTAGACTCTGCTCCCCAGGTGGGCATCCCAGCCCATAAGGGAGGCATTGGTTGTGATGGTGACTGTCTGCACTGGATGGACAAATAGGATCCCTTCCTGTAGATGCTCCAGAACTAACCACCACTGGAGGGCATCCCACATTGGGTGGGTAACAGTGACTGGGTGGTCAAAGCGGCCCTGGCGCTGAGACCACTGGTGGGAAAGCTCCCACTGCAGAGAGCGATTCTCTGCCGGGCCCACTGGACCACACTGGTGCATGCCACCAAGTATCCCAGAAGCTGCAGGAAATCCTGAGAGGGGCACAACTGCCCAACCCGAAATAAACAGGCAAAGGAGGAGAGAGCCTCTGCCTGGTCCGCTGGAAGTCAAGCCCTGGCTCTACAACAGTAGAGCTCCCCCACGATGAATTGTATCACCTGCAAAGGTAAGAGCTCTGACGTGGCCTCACTGACCAGGAGGCCAAGGGACAAGCAGGTCTGGAGGGCCAGGTCCCAGGACCACTCCACTGCCTCCTTGGAGGACCCACTATAAACAAGTCATCCATTTAGGGGTATACTTGGACCCCTCATCACCTCAGGTAGGCTGCCACCACTGCAATGCACTTGGTGAAGACCCTGGGAGCAGAGGAGAGGCCGAAAGGCATGGCCTGGAACTCATAGAAAATCCCATCCGCACAGAACCACAGGAACCAGCGGTGGGACGGACGGATGGGGACATGGAAGAATGCATCCTGGAGATTCAGAAAGCAGAACCACAAGTTCTACAGTAGAGAGAGAGAGAATGATCTGAGACAAGAATGACCATCATGAAGGTGCGCGACAGAAGAAATTTGTTCAAGTCGTGCAGATCTAAGATGGATGTCAGCACTCCCATCTGTTTTGGCACCAGGAAGTACCTGGAAACAAACCCTCTGGGCTTACTGGAGGGTCCAGGACTGCAGCCACTACCTCCTTATGGAGGGTTGGGGATGTCTTAGCAAGGAGCTGACAGCATGTTGGTGGACACCATGTCCTCCGTGGGTCATGGGTGCAACAGGGTGGTTAAGTATCAAACTCTAGATGCAGATCCTAACCAACTGTCTTGAAGACCAAACCTGTCCAGATGACAGTGGACCAGGAGGAAAGGAAGTGGTGGAGCCGCCCCCACGGGAGGAACCAGGGAGGCAGGACAGGCATGGGAGGCAACCCCATCCCGTCACTGAGGCCTGGAGGTGGAGGAGACCGGCTAAAGAAGCAGCAAGGCCTCGACCACCTGGCTTTGGATGACCACAGTAACAGACTTTGTTCAGGAACATCAAGCCTGGGCCTACTGCCCAGCTGGTGGCTGGGACAGCTTGGCCACATGGGCAGAAAGGGATGGAAAGGGCTTCTTCCTTTGGAGTTTAGAGCTCTTGGGATCCCTCTGGGTGGAGGCGACAGAGTCTAGGGTGGCATCAGAATTTTCAGTCTGAGTAAGGTGTCCTTCACCCCCATCCTGAACAGGTCAGTGCCCAGAAGGGACATCCGCCGACTTGTGCTGGGTATCTGCTGTAAAGGTTGAGATCCTCAGCCAAGCCCTGCGGTGCATGGCCACTCGCGGCAGCCACAGACTGTGTGCAGGAGTTGCCGATGTCCATGGCTGTCTGGAGCTGCTGCTTAGTCACCTCTCGGCCCTGGTCCCAGACCTACTTGACCGTGGTCTGCAAGTCAGCTGAGAGCTAGGAAAGCACCTCACCGAGAGTGCCAAATGGGTTAGTGAACAAAGTGGGCCATTAAAGGGACAAACTCACCTGTCAAGGCCCAGAGAAGAGACTGCATAGACATTTTGGCCACATGATCAAATTTCTTGGATTCCTTGTTGGGAGGCTTATCCATGTCCCTGAAGTTGCCAGTATCTTGGAAAGAAGGAAGTCAGTCACCAGACCCTTGGCTGAGAGATGTTGGTGAAACCAGACAAAGAACCGTGGGACCCACTTGCGGGCCATCAGAACCGACAGTGCAGGGCAAGAGGCAGGATGCTGTAAAAGCTCCAAAGCGGGGCTAAGAATGGCCTCGGCGACTGGGAAGGCCACCCAGGAGTCGCGCCAATCGAGAATCTCAGTCAAAGGGAGTCCCGTAGGATTCTGAGATCAAACAAAGCAGGCCCGGGAAAGAGGTGCGATCATGCTCTGCCAACAAATCCTCTCCTGACTCAGCGCCAGCAGATGGGAGTGTAGGAGAAGCCCTCAGACTTAGAGGATTCATTGAAAAGTGGTCAACCGCTACAGTCCCCACTGACCCTACAGGGTCTGTCAGGGGTCATGGTGATCGACAGCCAGTGAGGAAGCCTGGAAATGGTACGGGTGTCCTTCGGGGGAAGAGACCCACCGCAGCTGCTTAGATGGTGGTTCTACCTAGGTGGGGCGGAGAGGACGGAATAGGCTGAGCAGTAACCAGCTGAACCAGAGTAGGTTAGCCTGGGTGGCAGGAGCCACGGAAGAGAAGGTGTGGGAGCCAGAACCGGGTTAACCCTGAAAACATGAGCTGATGCCATGTGTGCTTTCGCAGCACCAATGCATTTTACAGCCGAGCCTCTCCTCATCACAGGAGGAAGAAGGGAAGTAGCCAGTACCACTTGCCCAAATGCAGAGAGCATGAACGTTGACATTTGTCGTTTATTTTACAAATAATATTAGTACCAGACACATTTGAAATGGGATTAATGTTATTAAGACTAAGCTTTTACCACTTGAAAACTGGCACTTTGACTTGTAGTGTGCAGTTCATCTTAATCCAGGCCTCCTCCATTCAGCCCTAGCAGAGGTGTTAAACAGTAAGGGCTTGGGCCATGTCTGTGACTCTGGTTCGGTAGCCGACTGGGTGGCTGGGGAGGGCTGGAATACTGAGAGGTGCTGCAACCCTGTAGTGGACCAGACAGCCTGCCTCCTTCACAGTAAGATGCTGTATGTCATGAGGCCTGTCAAGATGCTGCTAGACACCTGCAGGTGGGCAGGACCTGGGAAACGGACAAAAACAAAGACCCTATGTACCACATTCCATCAGTATGAAGATCACTGGCACTCTTTGGCCTTTCCATGGACCCTGATGGTTCTGATAGTGTGTGTGTGTGTGTGTGTGTGTGGGGTGCTGTGGATTGGGCTAAGATTCTGTTGACCCAGGACCAAACAGCAACCAGAAGGATGACAGTTCTAGGACAAAAAGCTGCATGAGAAAAGTAATGGTCAGTCTTTGCATATTTTAATGTTTGTAGTTTGGTTCAAAAAAATGGATTAGGTTAGGAAATGATTATCATCAACAGATCAGACATTATGGTGCTAACAATCTTGGCAGACTGATGGGATCCCTTATGGCATAACTGTGATGGTTACTAAATTGGGGTAATTATAATAAGCAGTTCAGGGCACTGTCTTAAAGTTCACTGCATTACTGTGTCAAAGATTTACTTGCAATACAGTATACAGTACAACCTCCTGATTGGAAAAGATCTTATGATTGAAATTCTCTGCCAAAAGTTTTATTTGTTTCACTGGTTGGCTGCTAGCCAGCTGGTACCTCACAAGGAGCAAGTAGCTGCTTTGCATGGTGTTAGATCAAATGTCTTCCCATCTTCAAAGAGGTGCATAAATGTTACTGTTTTTTGCTTTACATTTACAAACTGAACACACAGCTGCATGCATCATGTACAAATTAATTTGTACAATGACAATACAATCTTGAACTGTGGTACTAAGGAGCTCAGTGACGAGCAGGCAGCATCCTTCAGTCAGGTTTTGATGCACTCCATCACTACCTGCTCCAAAACAGATTGGTGCTATAATAAGACAAAGCGAAGACCATGCTATTTGGTACCAAACAAAAATTAAATCTGAATTCTGGGTCTTAGAAGATTAGAATATTTGATAATGAACTTCTATAAAATGTTCCTCGTTACACATTTTGGGTCGATTGGACTCCAGCTAAAATGGGATGTCCACATCCTAAAACCTGTTAAAAAGGACAAGGCCCAGATCAGATTGATTTCTTGCTGAGGTAAAGCTAGTCTGTCACAAAAGTCACGCAAATAAAGTAAATTATATGTGGATTCCCTCATTAGATGATCGCAAGTGTGGCTACATTGTATTTAAACAAACTACAATGTTTAAGTAAGATTAAACCATGAGCCAGCATGGGTCTACTGTGGTATTAATCCATGGTTGGGGGGTTGGACCCACGAGGCAGAAGGCCGTGTGGGTCAACCAACCAACTCATAGATTAATTCCACTGTAAACCCATCCTTCGAAAGTGACTTAATCCGCTTGTAACATGGCAATGACTGTATGACTAAGTCTTTGAATAAATGAGTACAATCACACTGATTTACTTTCAGAATACCATAAATTGAGTTATTAAACAGTGTACACATACTTGAAAACAATTGGAACACACCTATTGGAAATATCATGGCTACTATTTCACTTTTGCTGAAATAACTTTCATTACAAGCTTTAAGCTTTCTAACATCAAAACATATTTTACAACTTTTCAAAAGCAGGCAATTCACTTTCTATTCTAGGTGCTTTGATTTTCCTCTCTATGTATTAGAAGATGTGGGCTGCACTGCATGATGGAGTGTGCTATGGTACATTTTAGTTTTCTTTCTCAGTTCCTTTGCAGACCAATAGGTGGCTGTCACACAGTCCTAGTAGCACAAGCACCTTTTCTCCAAATGTACTGAACTAAGCCAATCTGAAAAACACTTTATTGAACAACTACTAGTTTGCGGAATATTATTTTCACTTTTTTCCTCTAAACTACCTAACTCAGCAGGACATAGAACATACGTTTACTGCTTTCATCTTTCAAATACTTGTTTTGACTACTATTGTTAGTCTGTTTCTTTGATTTCTTTTGTTTCTCTCAGTTTATTTCTCTTCACCCACAGAAGTATCCTCTCTAATTTTGCTTTGTTTATCTCGGTGTCTGTTATTTTTGCTTTCAGTTATAGAAGCTGCATGCTCATCTTTACCACTGTGTATTCACCAAGGCTAGGCCAGATAATGTTATTCAGTCATCCACAATGCATTGCACCCACAGTTGCTTAGAAAGCAGATGATCAGAAGGGATGGTAACAGTATGTAACTGTTCACTTCTACAGAAATATTGCTGCAGCATAATTAACAGTATATGTGGAGTTTAAATGTCAATCTTCAGTAACTCATGAACTTCTGTTGTGGTTACAACATAAAACAATCTTGAAAAAGTCAAAAATCCTGTGCCAGGAAAATTCTTAGTGAATACAACTTGGGACAACTACACACTGCAAGCTATTTGCATATTGCTTTCACTTGTATACTGCTTCTTACCTGTAGTGGATTGCCACGGTATTACAATACAAACCATGATCTACTATGGTATTAGACCATGGTTTCTACTGTACCACATGGTGTGTTTGGACCTATCTGACTGCTTCAATTCGTTTTCTTTGTTATGCTATGTTGCAAAGACATTAAGACAGCAAGTAAAAGATTTAGTTAGTTGAAAGACATATACGTTTGATTTGATGCATAAATACACTAGAAAAGAATGTGTTTATTAATATCTTCCGACCATTTCAAAAATACTGTTTTATAACACTTAATATATATTATGAAAGCTGTAATGTCAGAACTGTTAGATGCAGAAGTGATTGAAAGACAATTCCAGTGATTCAAACAATTGTTTATACCAATGTTTTACCAATTTTGAAAACATATAGACACATAAAATTGTGCTACACATACAATATGCTTTTTAATATAGTTTTTGCCCTCAGCCACCAACTGTGCCTGCCATCGGGTTTTAAGTCCAATGACTTGCTATTCCCCAACCATCAGAGCTTCTGGGGATCAATGTGGAACATGTCCTGACAGTACCAGCGGCTGTTGTACCAGCGGCTCAGAAGGCAAATGGATTTTCCATTTTACTCCCTTGTCCGGCAATCCCCATCTCCACCTACTAAGTGTTGGGTTAGACTATAACAGCCTCCAGGAATGCAGTAATATCCCTATGGAGGATCTGTCTCCTGTCCCTCTTGCAGGGGTTGCTGCAGCAGAGGAACCTACCCACCTTCCTCAACTGGAAACATTGCCCAGCCACAGCGCAACCCCAGTCCCTCCCCAGCCACCTGACCCAGCTCCACAGTCAGTCCCTAAACCCAGGTTACCACATGGAGCATTCTGCACTACCCCCACCACACTGTTGGGTGACCTCAAATACATAACACTTCAACCCCAAAGATAATGTTGCCCACTGTAATCTTTTTATTCATGTTTATTTTGTTACTTGCTTTATTCTCCATTGTGCTGTGCTTCAGCTTGTGCTTTACCCCATCTTCCGTCAGAGTCTCCATTCTAGTCAGCACAGTCTCCCTGTTGGCCGCAGCTCTTGTTACTGGTTCCCCCCTCGGGCCCCCTATTTCCTGCTCCCCTTTAAAGTGTACTGCTAGGAAGTTCAGGACAGGATCACTGTGCTGTAGTCGATCAGTGGCCTTATTCTCCACTGTGCTGTGCTTCAGCTCGTGCCTTACTCCATCTTCCATCCAGGGTCTCCATCCTAGTCAGCATGGTCTCACTGGCCACAGCTCTTGCTCACTAGTTCCCACCCTGGGTACCTATTTGCTGCTGCTCACTTAAAGTGTACTCCTAGAAGTTCAGGACAGGAGTGCTGTGCTGCAGTCAATCAGTGAGAGAGGTCCTTCTGGCATGCCTGGCAGCATTAGATCCATCACTATTCCCCAACAGAAACTTTTCTCCCCATTTTTCATTTCACCCTCCTTCCCAGTGCTAGTGTACATGCCCACAGCGATCCTGGAAGGAGATGTTAGACAAAGTGTGGTCACCCATGCCTCCAACAGCGTCTCCACTAAACCCCATCAGTTGTTGCTCTATGAGTGGTACAGCACTAAAACCACCCCCAAGAGGAGTGTCGCCTCATGGACACACTATCTAATCCACTGGCTTCCACTCTGGATGTTCTGGTCCTAGGGTATGAAACTAGGTTGCCAGCAAGGCAGAGTGGTCCCCACACTCAGAGACAATGAGCCAGCTCTAAATATGCTTTAATATTCAAGTGCATTTTCCACTGATTCACACCCCAACCATTGTAGCCAACATTAAAGCGGGAAAAAATATTCTACTGCAAATCATTACCTGTAGTTCTAGTTAGAATTCTTGTCAAAGCAGTTTGGCTCTTGCTAGAAGTGGAGGTTATTTCCACATCTGAAATCACTTTGGAAGCTGGAGGTTCACTAGAATTCCCAGTATCACTGTCATCAGGAAACAAACCAGCATCTTTCATCATCTCCTGCACTTCAGTACATAAAGGACTATGTATAACAGAGTTCTGAACAGACACATGTCCAACAGCGATACATCCATCTCCTCCCAATTTATGACTGCCTTCCAGGCCAGTCTCCATTTCTAAACATTCTGCATCTTTCTTAGTTATTTGCTTCCATTGTCTCCTTTCTTCAAGTTCCTTAAGGGCTTGAATAGTGACTTCTTCTTGTTCAAAATCTAATGCTGCAATCTGAGTACCCTGAGAATATGCTGGTTTATGGAAAGCTTCAACATTACTTTTCTCAACAGCATCTTCATCACTTGTTTCTGTGTCTTCTTCCATTTCTGTTGCAAAGGCAATTTGGCACTTTTCTACATCTTCAACATTTGTTTTGCTTACAGGAATCTCGAAAAATAGCTAGTGAGGTCATCAGGAGAATCATCATTGTTGAACCTTAAGCACTCCCTCATGAAGTCTACAAACTCTCTCCAGATGATGAAGTTAAACATTCATGATCCACATCTGTACCATGTGATGATACAGGCAGATTTTCTAGCTCAAGCAATGACATTTCTGTTATATTCTCAGGCTGCTGTTTCTCTTGAGATATGCAAGCCATTCCAACCAGCTCATCCAGCTTTTCAAGTGAATTTCTATCAGTGCCGTCAGAAGGCACTTTTGACAATGTAGAAGCGATATCAGTCTTATCTTCAGAGAATGGGCCTTTCACAGCCTCAGCCTGTGAGAGCACTTCACAGCCTCTAAGTCAGTCAAAGCAACCTTGCAGACCTTAGGTAAATTACAGGCTACTTCACATACTTTAGGAGCTTTAAAGGTTCTTTACACAGCTCATCCTGGTCACTAACCACTGCTTCAGCAGTTTCAGTAACATTTATTACTGAAATTAAAACAGGTTTGCTCATGCAACTGGAATCACTTTCAGTTTTTACCTTTCAATACTACAGCATCATTTTCCTCACTTTCTTGCTTTATACCTGCTATGGTGTCCTCTATGACCAAGTCATCAGATTCACCAGAACTGTCTAGATCTATCATTTTAGTTGTTCCAGCATCGGCCCAGATGTCAAATTTTGGTTCAAATTCTGAAATTTTGCAAGTATAGTCAAGAGGCAACTTCATTTCACCAGGTCCCGATTTAAAGATACTGCATCTCCTGCCCGCGCTGTGAATGTCATAAACCTGTCATCTAAATTTTCACACTTAAATTTTGACTTTTCTTCTTGATCATTATTCACAACAGGTGCTCTTATATCACTAGAGGGCTGAGTGGGAATACTGAGGCTATGCTTCAAGACTCTGACACTGCCTCCAGATCCTGAAAACGCTGAACATAAGTTTCTGCCTGGACTTCATCATCGGTTCAGGTGTGCTTCCTCCGATCGTCATCATCATCAGTAAAATACTCAAAACAGTCCAATGCATTTTGGGCTGGTTTCAGAAAGGAACCTGCTGCACAATCCTTTGAGCTGCAAGACACTGTACATCAGCCACTTTCTCTGAGGTACAGGTATCCAATCTCTGACAAGCCTCAAGGACAGCATTTATTGGAACAAGGTCATCTACTTGCAAATCAAGTTGGGATCCACTGCCTCTGCTCTTTGGAAATGAGGCACTAACTGGCAACTTTGTTTCACTCTTTTCTAGCAAAGTTCCACTAACTTCATGGGAAACTACAAGTGGCACTTCTTTTAAGACTCTGGTGCATTCTTTCTGATTAGGAGAAAGGTCATCAGTTGCTGCAACTAGCAACATAGAATCTGAGTCAACACTCAGAATCCAAAATTCTTCATGCAACTGTTCTTTGTCCTTTACAAACTTACTCGAGTCGATACTTAACGCTGGTTTTCAACAGTTTCCTTATCTGCATTCATTAAAAGGTCCTTAGGACATGGAGTTGACAATTCTTCTGTCTCAGTTTTCCATCCTTTTCATTTTGTTCCAGAAAATGACTGGTGACAATGGGCTGGAGTTATGAAATACCCTCCACTAATGGATGCAGGTGTTTCTGGCTGAGACTCAATTGAAACGGCTTCTGTTCCAGAATCTGCACTAGGACCACGGATAGCAATATATTTTTACCATCTGGGGCAACTGTAATTTCTTTCTGAGAATCAACAAATTCAGTTGTATTTGTACTTAAGAGTTCATTTCTCTGGATGTCTGGACATGTGCAAAGTTTGGTTCGAGGTAAATCAGTATTGGATATCATGTTTGGAGGAAAAAGTCAAAAGCACTAGTTATGACTTCAGAAACACAAGCAGCTGTTGGTAGATCTGCTGCTTCTTTGTTAGATAGGAGTGTTGCCATCCCTTCTGCAGCCATGTTATAGGAGAAACAGAATGTAAACACTAACACGCACACACCCCACAACCCCAATCAGGCAGGGCACTCGCTTTATTATAAAAGCCTTGTAAGACGACAGCAACAAAAAGAAATGCTTAACTCTGTTGAACATGCATGGAATTGGCCACTTCTGCGATGGAAGCATCATTTGTAACAAGGGGTTGCAATATCAGTTTCATATGCTGTGGTTTCACAACTAAACAGAAGGGCTAAGAAACAAAATGAAACTACTGAACTCTGCATGCTGAAGCGTATGCACATGGAAGCAAGCTGTGCTTAAACCCTGCCATATTATTCAAGCCACATTTTTGCTGCAAAACGAAAAGGGAAAAAAAGGATTAAAATGGCACATTTTTAAAATTGCTTTGAGTAATTTTTTTTTATATAAAAGAGCACCACATTTGGTACCAATTTTCTCTGAACCCACATTTTAGTGCTACATGTTGATTTGCACTCAACTTTGTGAAACAAGATGGTTAACAAAAGATTTTAAGATAAAATGGTCATCCATTTTTGAAAATAGAAAAGCAGTGGTCTTTTACATCTGCAAAGTAAAGCCATTCATTCCCCTCAAGACAGTAAGTATTTGGCTGTCAAGCTTGCTCAGACATTTGTCTTACCATAGTACAGACTACAGTGTATCTAATTACTTTAGAGGGAAATGATTTATGAACTCTTCCATCAGTTTGAAAGCCCATGAACAGCACTTTAAATGAGGTACTGGGATCCTCCACTACTGGCAGCAGTCTAGAGACATCGATGATTAAGTTTGCCCCATACTGATGCTGTGCTGCCATCATCTTTAAAACACTGTGTTGTCATGGACGATCAAGTTGTGCTGGACTTCAGTGTGGTTAACCACTGCTTGATCATCAGTGACATCACAAGGGTCTAAAATGGTGGCAATGTAAAATCAATGTGGGCAAACATAGAATTTGACAGCAGATAAGGACTGCTTGGCCCACCCCAGTCTGCCCATTTCCTACCTGATGGATGTTGCAGATTCTAGTTAATCAACAGCTTACCTTCTGTGCCCCTGACTAGAATTGCCTCATGCCTGTCCCATGCATTCTTGAATTCTCCCACTGTTCCTGACTCCACAACCTCCTCAGGAAGGCTGTTCCATGCATCCACAACTCTCTGTGAAAAATACTTTCTAACATTACCTCTGAGCCCTCCCCACTCTATCTTCAAATTGTGCCCTCTTATTCTTGCACATCTCTTCTTCTGAAAGATACTACCCTCTTGTACCTTGTTAAATTCCTTGAGATACTTGAAAGTTTCTATCTTGTCCCCCTCTCCCTCCTTTCCTCAAGGTATACATATTAAGCTGCTTTAGTCTCCCTCGATGTCTTCTGGTGCAGACCTTGCGCCATTCTAGCTGCTCTCCTCTGAACAGCCTCCACTCTGTCTGTGTCTTTGCAGAGATGGGGTCTCCAGAATTGCATGCAGTACTCAGATGGGGTCTCACTAACTGTCTGTAGAGAGGAATAACTTCCTGTTTTTTCACTGTTGATGCCTCTCCCTATGCATCCCAGTATCCCCCAGCCCTCCTTACTGCCTTCTCACATTGCTTGCCCACCTTTAGGTCATCTGATATAATTACTCCTAGGTCTCTTGATTTTTGTTGTTATTAACTCACCCCTCCATTGTGTACTCTTCCCTGGGTTTTGTTTCCCAGATGCATTACCTTGCACTTCTTTGCATTTAATCTGAGCTGCCACGTGTTGGCCATTCCTCCAACCTTGCCAAGTCCCTTTCATTCTTTCTACCCCACTTTGTGTATCAACCCTGTTGCAGATCTTTGTGTCATCTGCAAGAGATATGTTTTCTTCCAGGTGCTCTCAATGTCACTTAAAGATATTAAAGAGGACCGGTCCCAGTACCGAACCTCGGTACCCCACTAGTTACCCTCCTTTCTTCACTGTGGACTCTGTTTACTATTACCTTTTGCATCCTGTTGTCCAGCCAGTTTTTATGCAGGTTACCACCTTGGGACCACTCCAGGGCAGACTAACTTGTATATTAATCTTTTGTGTGAGACTGTGTCGAATACCTTGCTAAAATCTAGGTAGG
The DNA here is from genome assembly GCA_016271365.2 of Neoceratodus forsteri. Lineage (NCBI taxonomy): Eukaryota > Metazoa > Chordata > Ceratodontiformes > Ceratodontidae > Neoceratodus > Neoceratodus forsteri. The sequence goes on from CM028132.1 coordinate 613,312,384, forward strand.
CCATATATCCACAGCCCTCCCTGGTCTACTACTTTGGTCACCCAGTCAAAGAAATCTATTAGGTTCGTCTGACATGACCTTCTTGCTGTGAAACCATGCTGCCTTGGGGTCCTGTGCCCCACTGGCCTCTAGGTACTCAACAGTTCTTTCCTTCAGAAGTGATTCCATCATTTTCCTACCACTGAAGTCAAACTAACTGGTCTGTAGTTTCCTGCCTTTGCCCTGCTCCCACTTCTGTGAAGTGGAATTACATTGCCCTCCTCCAGTCCTCAGGTACCACTCCATCCTCCCATGATTTGTTAAAGAGAGTAGTCAGTGGTGTTACTAGTTCTACCTTAGTTCTTTTAGTATTCTTGGGTGAATCCCATCAGGCCCCATTGCTTTGTCCACCCTCAGTTTCAAGAGTTCTTTCAATTCAATTTCAATTCAATTTTATTTATAGCGCCTTTCAAAACCAAGGCGCTGTACAACATTAAAATTTATAAAATCCAAAATTTAAAATGAACCAGAGCTAAAAACACAAGAAAAACCATTAAATCTACATTAAGCAAGATGTTACATCACTTATAAAACATTAATAAATTCTTTCTTCTGTGAATGGACTGGTATCGACCCCCCTATTCAGAGTTTCTCCTTGTTTGGTTTAGGCACCTCCCCTCCTCATCTGTTGTGAATACTGAGCAGAAATATTTGTTCAGTATCCCTGCTTTTCACTGTCACCCTCAGCCCACATTCCTCCCTTTATTAAGTCTCTGTATCCCTCACTTGGTCTTTCTTTTCTCCCTAATGTACCTATAAAAGTTTTATCCCCTTCTTAACAGAGTTGGCTCTCTTTTCCTCAGTTTGTGCCTTTGCTATTCTGACTGCCTTCCCTGCCTCCTTCTGCTTTAACTGAAAGTTTTCTGTCCTGCTCCTTCTGTGTTTCCTTATATTTCCTGAATGCTATCTTTTCCTCCTTAATCATCCCTGCCGCCTCTTTTGAGAACCATAGTGTTTTTTCCTTGTTCTGTTTTATTAATTTGCTTCACACAAAGGCTTGTTGTCTCTACGATGGCTGTTTTGATTGTTACCAATTGTTCCTCCACTCCTCCTTCTTGCCCATTTGCTGGTGCTTTCTAAGGCACTCTCCCATTTTCCCCAAAGTCAGCCTTTCTAAAGTCCAATACTCTTGTTTTTGACAGTATGGCTTGACTCTATGGCTGTGTTTATTGTGAACCACACTGTCTGGTGGTCACTTGTTCTCAGATTGCTACCCACTTGTAAATCTGAGATTCTTTCTCCTTCCCCATTTGAGAGTAGCAGGTCTAAGATTGCTCCTCAGAGTGGGTTCCAACACTAGCTGTCTGAGGCATGACCCTGAAGGGCATCAAGAATGACCCTGCTCTTGGATGTGCCTGCAGCAAAGGTACTCCAGTTAACATCTGGCACATTCAGGTCCACCATCAACAATATCTCCTTTTCTGCCATTTTAATGATGCAGTCTATCATTTCCTTGTCCATTTCCTCCCCTGAGATGGGGGTCTGTACACTACCCCCATGCGATGTGTGCCATTTCCTGTCTCCAGGGTGACCCATAGTGACTCATCAACTTCCTGTTTACTCTCTAGTTCTGTTGCTTTGATCCCTTCCTTTACACAGAGAGCTACTCCTCCTCCTCCTCCTTTACCCACCCTGTCCCTCCTGTAGACTGTGTATCCTGGTATGTTGACTTCCCACCATGGTTCCCTGTGTACCGTGTTTCAGTGACTGCCACAATATCCAGGCATCCTCTTCCATTAAGGCCACTAGTTCAGGGAGCTTGTTGCACAGACTACGGGCATTGGTACTCATCACCTTCCATTTATTTTTTATGGCCTTACCCTTTTAGCACCATCCCTGTCCTTAACACCTCTTCTGCATTTATCCTGTCCTGCTCCCTACTGACTTCTCTGCCTTGGTGTTTACCTCTCTAACTACTGTGCTTTGTGGGAGGCTGGGATTTCAATGCTCCTTTCAGTGCCTCCCCTTGGCTAGTTTAAAATCTTGCCAATGAAGCATTTAAACCTGTCACCTAGGATCCTGGATCCCCCGGACAGATGCAGACCACTGCACCAGTATAAGCCTGCATCCTCCAGGTGGCTCCCCAGTCCCCAATGAAGCCAAAACCCTGAGCTCCACACTGGGTTTTCAACCATTCATTGAATCCCATGGTGTGGAATACCCTAGCATCATCCTTGCCAAGACAGGCAGCACCTCCGAGAAGGTTACCATACATGCTACTTTCTAAGGCCCCTCCCAACTCCACAAACTCCTCTTGCACCACTCTGATCCCATTTACAGCCAGGTCATTTGTCCCTAGGTGGACAATGACATCCAGCTCCTCTCTCGTGCAGCTGCTCCAGCGATCCTGAGGATTCACTTCCTGTCCCTCCAAGCAGTGGTGCCAGGCAGGCACCTTACCTCCTATCCTTCCTCCCCACGTCTACCCCCCAATGAGCGGGTCCCCACCAGGGTCGTTTCCTTCCCCTGTGGGTCTCTTGTCACCCTCCTGTGGGTCTCCTTTGTGGAGGTTCCCAGCATCCTCCTTGGCCTGCACTGCAGGTGCCTCCATAGAGGAACCACTCTTGCCAGAACAGCATATGAATTGTGAGCTACAACTGGAGGGATGCACCTCTGTTCCACCACCCTCTCCTCCTGAGCCCACCTTGGTCTGACCGCTCCTCTTTCTTGGCAACCTCTGAGATAACGGTGGTGGCCCTGGTGGTCCCTGGGTGAGGGAAGAGGTTTCACGAATCCTAGCCAGGTCAGCCTGAAGACAGGCAACCTCCTCCTTCAGACTAGAGAGGAGCCTGCAAACAGGGCAGCATCACAGCCTCCAGAATGTCTCCCGAACACTGCTGCTCCACAGCCATTGCACTGCACCACTCCCATCTTGACTTATTTGTGTCCCTCTCCTGTTGCTTTGTATGCTTATTGTCTCCTCCTCTATGTATTTCTACACTTACTTTCCTACTGCCTATGTGCCTTACAACTCTCACCCTTCCTGCTGTGGGACAGAACTTCCTGGAAGTCTTCAGTAGTCTCCTTCCTCCGTGCTTGGATTCAGACCTCCAGCAGCCGGGGATAGAGTTTTTTTTTTTTCACTTAAATAAGACCCCTTCTTCTAATAAAGTATCTGTTTGCTTAATCCGAACAGGTATTACTCCTGCTGAGACAGAAGTGATTAATTAGTAAAAAAACATGTAGCTCTGGACTTCTGTTTGTTGCTCTGCAACTAGTTCTCTTCTGCTAGAAACAGCCGCCAAACATAGCTTTTACAGTTGGCATCGGACATATCCATCAAAACCTGGTTTGTCCACTATAAGCAGCATCCAATTTGAGCTTTTGTAGCGTCAGGCTGACTTGTAGTTGTAAAGTCAGGTGTAGTGTAGTAGCGCCTGCGCTGTAGTGAGAAAGGTGTTCTGCATATTAAGGCACAGCAGTCTCTTACTGCTGCATCATTAACCGAACAAAATATATATATATTTTTTACATTTGATCTCTATTACTGTACTGTAATACTAGACAGCATCTGCTCACCCTGCTCGACTCTCCTGCCCTCCAGCTGTCTCATTTTCTCATTTGGCGTGGTTTATTTGGGAACTGCGCATTAAATCAATCAGGTAAGGAACATCTTAAATTATCTCTATGTACCAGTGAATAACCTGTGAATTGCCATAAACAAGCAGACAACTGCTGGAATTAACAACTGCTGATGTTCAAATTAACACCTACTGATGGCTCTGGTGGCCCTATATGTGGTGGGTATAATATATTATAAGGCGGTTTTAGAACAGCAGTTACATGGTTGTAGTTTGGGCAAATGAAATTGGTGCTAAAAGCATTTGTCCCCTGTAAGGTAAATGTTATAAGTGCTGTTGACTAATATCTCGGGGGCTGCTGTCAGCTACAGTTAAGCCCAATACCTTATTTAAAAGGCACTTTCAGTGGCTCTCAAGCTATGATGGGCATGGTTCATACTGTAAATGTTCCTCTTTAATGTAGAGGTACCTAAAACCAAAACCAGTTTTCTATCCCAGACGACAGCAAACTGACTGCTTATTTTTTTTTTTACTTATTCAAATGTTTTTCCAGAAAGATGCACTGAAGTAAGACTCCGTTTTCAAATACATTGTGGGAGGCAGGGCAAGACCTGCGCGTATAGAACATTCATACAAAATACAATTTAACATTAATGAATTCAATAAAGTTATATTGTGTTATTTGTTTCAAATAATTATACAGATACGATGTGATGGAGCTGTTAAATTCCAGTTGAATGAAGTGCAGACAGAAAATGAACACTAAATGCAGGTTATTTTTGACATGTATTTCATTAATATTACGTAATGCATCACTGTTCTCCAAGAAGGGATACATAGTTATACATATACACAAAGATAGGCTGTATGCTCTTAACAATTGTCTGTCTGGCTACAGACCTAGTCTTGATTTACAATATATAGCCATGTTTCCTACCTAATATAAGTTTGAAACTGTCCACTTTATCTGTAACAATGTAATGAGGTAATGTGTTCCAGACAGTAATTATTCTTTGAGTACATCAGTTTTCCTTTTGTCGGTTTGAATAAGCTCCTCATATTTAAGACTGTGTGGTTGGTTAACATCATTTGTTTTGGTGCAATACATTTTCCATTTTCTTATCTCTGCTAGCCCTATATGCCATGATCATCTCTCCCTGTACCTCCTTCTTTCTAATAATAAAAGTTCAGGCCCTTAATCTATCTTCATAGTTAGTTTGCCCAATATTTTTAACTAGTTTAGTGAACTTCCTTTGCACTTTCTCAAGTTTACTTCTCTCTCCTTCAGTGTATGGGCTCCATACCTGTGCGGATATTCCAGGTGGGGGGTCTCACAGAGGCTGGATACAGGGGCATTGGCACCTCTCTCTCTGCTCCTGACATTTCTATTGATGCAGCCTTTGATCTGACTAGCCTTTTTAAGTGCTGTATTGATTTCTTCAGCCCACCTTAAGTCATGGTAACAATTACACCAATGTCTCTCTCTTTGTACTACTGTGCTATGTAATGTGATGCCAATCAATTTACATACTGCATATGCTTTGATTCTTTTTCCCAGAATGCATCACAGTACATTTATCTGGGTTAAATTTCATGCCCCAAACCTCTGATCACCTTTCTAGAATGTCCAGATTTTTGCATGATGTAGCAGTCGACTGCTGAGTCTATCATGACCCGATTTTTGGCATCATCTACAAATTTTGCTGTCTACCTTGCTTTTCCATTTCTCACGTCTCTAATATTAGAGATTAAAGAGGGCTGCCGCCCAGTGGTGCTGAGGGCTGAGGCGCTGGACGCACTGCCGCCATGCTGGTGACCTGTGTTCGAAACCCAGCACGGGCCGCTGAGGGTAGGCAGGAGGAGAAGGATTGAGCATCCTTAGGATTGCTCTTTCTCTCCGGGAGGGGGATACCATCTCGTGCACTACTGGCTTCTAGTGGCGGCTGGGAGCTAGGGGTGCTGAAGGCAACAATAGGGGAAGCCGAGGCAGACGCTCGGAGGAACGGAAAGGGCGTGTGCTTCTACTTGGACATCATTGCACGTCCTCAGTTTTGGGAAAAAAGTGGAAAATGATCATGGCTTCCATGATGGTCTGTCCTCGCAGGCGCCCGCCCCATGACTGGCAGCAATACCAGCACGAATCCTAGTGTGAGGCGGGTTGAGGGATCCCGCTGCCCCACCACGGGAAAGCCGGGTAGCCAAGGGTTGAGCTGGGATGGGGCTGGAGACGAGAGGAGGAACGCCACCAGGGACCAAGGAGGAAAAGAAATTAAAAAAAAAAAGAAGAGATTAAAGAGTGCTGGTTCAAGAACAGAACCTTGAGGGACACCACTGGTGACTCTGCCCCTATCTGAAGATGTATTCTTGATTTTGACTTTTGTTTCCTGTTTCAATTTTTCACCCAGAGTGTTAAGTTGTGAGGTATATTGTATTTTCCCCATTTTATCAATCAGAAAAGTGTGGCACAGTGTCAAATACTTTGTTGAGAGACAAATAAACCACATCTACTGCTAAGCCATTGTCAAGTGCCTTACTGACTGGGTAAAAATTTTTAGATTTGTTTGCCAAGATTTTTTTCTTTGAGAAGCCATACTGGGTAATGTCATCACCCAAGTTACTGTTGATCCATCTGTCAAAAGTTCCTTTTTAACAATAGTGTCTCCCAGTTTTCCCACTATGCTACAGTAGCTGGAGGTCAGGTTTCGATATTTGTTTTGGGCCTTTTTATGTATAGGTATATGATCACTGCATTTCTCCGATCCTCTGGTACTGTACCGAATTAACAGAATTATTTATAATTTATGCTAGTGGTTTAACAATCTGGTTCAATAACTCCTTAAGAACCCTTAGGTGCATGTCATCAAGGGTATACTTGGACAGAACACTATATTTTTGCTGTAGTACATGGCTAGCCAGAACAAATTCAACAATACTTCTGAGGGTTAAACAAGCGTACTGTCTGTAGACAAGTGAAAAATATTTCTGGCTTAGCTGTTGATACTCATACATCAGTCATTTCAATGAGTGGTTATCTGGACTAAAGCCGCTCTCCTTTAGCTATACCAGGTATGGAACTCTCTGTTCCCACCTGCCATTCTCCAGTCCCCGGTGGTCGTGAGGCCAAAAGGTAGCTCTCTCATGAGCTCGGCTGCGCCTCTGTAAGCAAAAGCAGGTAAGGTGAACACATCGACAAATGGATTTTAGAGTGTGCCACAGCCTGGAGCTACCGTTGGTTGGACCTAGATTTGATTTTAGGCCAACTTTGAATCTTTTAAATCTTACAACTAAGGACTCGCTGTTAATTTCATAACAGCAGAGCATTACTGATGTTTTTTTCCTCTTACTATTGTCGGCCTGATATGACAGATTTTGTCCTTAGTTTCATAGTTATAGTTATTTTACAAGTTCAGAAGGCCGAGGCCTATAATGAACGCACCACCAACTTAATGGTGGTATTTATACTCATATCCTTCATGTAATCATCCAATGAAGTTTTAAAACTATACACCATATCACTATTAACTGCATTTTTGGTAATGAATTCCATATAGGTGGTACTCTCTGTGTAAAAATCTCTGTCTTCATTGAGTTCTGTTTACTGGGCATTTAATTTTATTATTATGTGATCTTGTTTTATTTTCACCAGCTTGTTTTTCTAAATATACAGAATCAAGTCTGTCACTATTATGTAAGGCACTATACGTATATACAATCACCTATAACCTGTACTCCCGTGAATGTAAGTTTAACGATTTTAATCTATGCTCATATGGGAGATGCTGGAGCGGTTTACTTTCTTAGTTGCTCTTCTTTGGACTTTCTCAATCATCCTTAATGAGCGTGCAGTAGTGGGGGCGTGGCACAGAAGAGGCACAGTACTCCATGTGTGGCCTCACCAAACTTGTATAAAGCAGCATCAAGACCTCTGCCTTTCTACTCTTAATATGCTTGTGAATACATCCCAAAATCGAATTGCATTTTTTAACTGTTCGTTTTGTATGGGCATCGAATTGTAGATTAGTGATGGTTATACCTAGATCTCTTTCCTCTGTTGATTGAATTATTTTTCCTTTCATATTGTTTTGCCCTCCTATTATTGGTTCAAGTGCATCACCCTACACTTTAGCTCATTAAAAGTCATTTTGTTCTCATCTGCCCAGTTACAAATATTATCCATACATTTCTGAATCTAGATACAGAGTCTGAATTATTGACTATACTTGTAATTTGCAATCAGCTGCATACTTCCCTATCCAGACACCATTAATCACACTCATTGTAGATATGAGAACATTAAATAATGGACCCAGGACAGATCCTTGTGGGACTCCACTGGTCACAGAACCCCAATCAGAGTCTTGTCCCTGTACCACTACTCATTGTACTCTTTCATTTAACATTAGCTTATCCACCTAACAATATTACCATTCAATTTTAGTTTACATAGGTTTTTTAACAAACGTGCATGTGACACTGTGTCAAAAGACATTAGCATAATCTAATAAGATTACATCCACTGGTAAACCTCCATCAAGAGCTTCACTAACTGGTTCAAAAAGCTGATCAGTTTGATTAAGCATGATCTTCCAGGTGTAAAACCATGTTGTGAGATATCATATATTACAACTTTATACATATGCTCAATCATTCTTTTTGTATTATTTTTTCCAGCATTTTACCAATCACAGAGGTCAAACTAATGGGCCTATAATTTTCAACTAGTTGTCTGCTGCCTTTCTTATGTACTGGAACAACATTAGCACACATCCAGTCTTTCAGTGTGGTCCCACTATTTATTGATGTGTTATATAGCTCAGTTAGGGGACCTGCTAGTTCTTTAATCAATTTCTTTAAAATGTTTGTGCTATACCATCTGGATCTGGTGCTGATTCTTCCTTCAAGCTCCTTATATTATCCTCTACTTCCTTAACAAGAATGCTTTCCAATATTTCTGAATTATCTAACTGGTTAAGTTCAGTGTGTTCATTAGGGCAAAAACACTCAGAAAATAGATGTTTAACTCATAAGCCATATCTGAATCATTGGTCACTACTGATTCCTGTATTTTAAAGGTCCCACAGTATTTTGGCTTCCCTTCAAGATACAATATAGTTGTAGAAACCTTTTTATTATTTTATGTTTGGAATTAGTTGCTAAACATAGTTCTAATTCTGTTTCTTTTTAAGTAAATGTTTAGTTTTTAATTTACATTTTATATTTTAACAAATGAGATGTATTTTGGGACTTCTTGTATTTTTGATATGCCCTATTTTTGTTTTTGATGGCTTTATTTATTTAATTTGTCCACCATAGCAGGATTCTTTTGAATTGTTACATATTTAATCCTCCATCGTACCCAAGTGTTAATGCAGTGCATAATTTCGAATTGATTAGGTTCCACTGATCCTGCAGGTTAGATTTTTCTGTTAATTCAAAGCCCAGTTCCAACCTCAAATAGTTTCTCATACTTTCATAGTCAGCTCTGTTAAAATCCTGATCTTTTGTTATTCCCTATTTCTTCCTCTAACCATTATATTTAAATTAATTTGTATTAATGTTATGATCACTACCCATCAGAGGTGGCAGGACTTCTGGTTTAGAATCAATATTATTGATATTAGTTAGGATAAGATCAAGTATATTAAATTCCCTAGTAGGTACCTGGACAAGTCGCTTGAGATTACTCTGTAAATTCCAGGAATCTTTTTCCATGGCTCCTCTTGCTTCAAGTTTATTCCAATTAATGTTTGGCATATTAAAATAACCCATAAGAATATAATCATTTGTCCTTCCATACTCTCTATAGCACTAAAAGTGCTGAATCACTATCTGAGTCCAAATTAGGGCATCTGTATACTAAATCAATAGTTATTTTCCTGTTGTTCAAATATAGGTCTACCCAAAGTGCCTCTATGTTATCATCCTGGAGCTTTTGATTTCAGATTTTATACAATCATTAATATATAGAGCATACCTCAACCTATTTTTGTTTCCTACTGTTGAAAAAATTTAGTATACCAATAATATCTGTGTCCCAGTCATCACTAGTAAACCAAGTTTCACACACAATACACATCCACTGTTGCTATTGTATAATATTTGTCTCAACTCATCCATTTTATTGTGCAGACTATGTGTGTTGATTAATTGAATAGTTATATTTTTATTTTATATTTGTTTTGTGTATCATGTGTGTCAATGTTTTTATTTTTACATTTTCTGCTCTTTGTTTTGCCTCCCACCCCTTTAGCAGTTTAAATAATTCTTTCTATATTTTACCATGTGAGAGCCATATTCATATTTGCCTTTATTATTTCGATGTAGCCCATCTTTGCAGTAGTATTCATAGTTTATACAAAACTCTTCCCAGTGGAATATATGTCCTATCCCTTGCTTAAGAGTCCATGAACACAACCAATTATTCACTCTTTGTAATTTTAAAGTCTGTTTATATGTAGCCCTGGACATCGGTAATATTTCTGAAAATGCAAAATCACATCCAGAATTTGCCAATTTATTTGTCATATCTACAAACTCCTGTTTAATCTGTTGTTCATTTTGTGCAAATACTGTATATTGTTAGCTCCAGCATGTATTATGACTAGGGAATCTGTGCATCTTGTTTCACAATATCATTTATCATTCGATTTATGTCCTAACTCTTGCCCCTCTAAAACACGCTAAAGTTCTTGAGGCCATATCCTCATTGCATATAGTTCTATCAACCTTTAACCAGGGCGCTTTAATAATTGCAACTGGCTGTTTAGGGATTAGCCTTGGTGCCACTGGGTACTTTAATACAACGAGTGGCCATTGCTTTCTCATGGTATGAAATTTATAAATGTTTGTAACCAAAATTCTAGCTCTGTTAAGGAAATTGCTTGCCATACTTGTAAAACTTAACACTACTGATTATAGCTCCTACGGTGTAGCTTAAATTGAAGCTCCAGTAAGGTAACCATACCTACTGCCGAATTTGTAAACTGTTTCAACTAAATTATAGTCTCACAGTGTAGCCTGTGTGCTACATTACAGCTTCCTCTACCATCTTCGGAGACCTTAATTTGTTTAACTTTGCTTCACCTTCTGACCAACTTTTCACCCCCACCCTTCTGCTCTTCCTCCACCTCTTACCTGTGTTCTTAACTGCTGTTTCTTTTCTCTGTCTGCAGCATCTTCCCAGTCCCCGGTGGTTGTGAGGGCCAAAGGAGGAGCCCTCCACAGCTCACTGCAAGCCCCACAAGCAAAGCAGGTACGGTGAACATAGCGACAAACAGATTTCAGAGTGTGCCACAGCCGGAGCTACTGTTGGTCGACTAGATTTTGTCCTTGCCCGACGCTGCGTGTGGCTACCCACCACCACCACCCTGGTGAACTTGCGCTCTTATACACCTGTGCCACATGTCCTTCAAAACCAATCAGCTTGCTTTGCCCTTTGTAGCTTATCTTGTGCTACCACAAGTAGCTGTTTTCATATAAAAGCCTTTCACTTACTTAAGCTATCTAAAATTCAACCCCAGAGATGCATCCACTAATTATACTCCTTCATGCCCTGCTCTACCTCCGCCTCATCCCTGCACCACCCTCCCTGCTATAGCCTATTGCCCCCATGCTCTTTTATGAGATTCCACTACAGTTCAACCTCTTATGACCTCCCAAACTATAACTCCACCACCTATCTGGACCTACTACTAATGCCCGTTCCTTTCTTCCCTGGGCTGCTGATATTCTTTCTTTTATCGATCCACCCAGTTAACTCCCCAACCGCCCAACTAGCTTCCGCCTGCCACAAAAGCAAACTACCCAAACCACCCTCTACAGACTTGTCTGCCTACTGCTGCTCCTCGGGCAATATACATCTCAACCCAGGTCCTGCCTCCCCTCAGCAAACTAGACCCACGCCCATGGTCTAAGGTTAGCATCCATTAATAGCTGTAGTTTATTAAAGAAACACTCCTCCTACAAGCATGGGTAGTTCAAAACACTCCTGATGTCCTGGCTGTGGTAGGGACCTGGTTGTCCCCAAAACCCCTGACTCTGCAGTATACCTGAGATGGCTACACCCTTCACCGAGTTGACAGTACTAGTAAAGGGTGGTGGGTGTGCTTTCACCTTCAGAACAACCTACTGGGTCATGTTGTAAACACCCTGAGCCTTCCCATGGGGCTGAATCTCTAAGGTAAAATTGACAATAGGAAGCTGGGTAAACCTCTATAATTACTGGCCGTTTACATCCTCCACAAGGCAACAAAACCCATAGTCTCCTCCATCCTGGATAACATCTCTCAACTCCCATCAAACTCTGAAGTCACTGCCCTCTGGGATTTTAATACCAACTGGCTTGCTCCCAAAGCAGCTCAGTACAGAGATGCTACTGCGGCCTGACTCTCACACAAATGGTTCCTATGTCCACACAGCTAAACCCCTCTAACAGAATTTGGACACTCATTGGCCTCATCTTGGCTAGCCACCCTGATCACCTCCTCGATGTACAGGTTCTCCTAGACTCTCTTAGCGACCATTCCCCATCATCTGCTGTTGGTCTAACCTTCTAAACCCTCCCACTAGAGTCTCCTACCTAAGTCGCCTAAAAAAAAAAAAATCCTTGGAACACTTCAAAATTACTTAGTGAACACTGACTGGACCCCCACACACACACAACACGTAACCACAGTGGACAAGGCCTTAGCTCTCTTCATTTCCTCCTTCAATGCTGCTTGTGACAGCTTTGCCCCTCAGTCAAAAAGCTTATCAAGAACCATGTCTCTCCTTGGATTACCCAAGTCCCTATTAAATTGCATGTGTTACACAGACAACCTTTGGCGTAAAGCCCTCGGCTCTGGTCTAGCAGCCGACAGGCAAAACTACCGTTGCAGCTAAGCGCCTGCGCCCGTGAAGCATAGCAGGCCAAAGCGGCCTACTACCAGGCAAGCCTCTCCTTCTCATGGGGACATGGGCGCAAATTCTGGGAGCCCATTTATAGACTGAATGGTAAATCCTTTTCTTCCCTTCTACCCTTCTGCAAGTTCAAGGTACTACTACACAGGATCCTGAACTCATAGCTAGTGCCCTAAACACTGCCTTCACTGACCTCGACAGTCCTCCCACCAGACTACTTCTCCACATCCTACCCCCCGGCTTTCCTCCTATGAGGTGCCCCTTTTGCCTTAAGACTATTTCCCAGAGTACTGCCAGAAAATACCTATCAAGGTCCGGAAATCCAGACATAGCGCTAACACCTTAGATCTCAATCTCCTCAATCTGTCCTTGAATCTGTTCTAACCCTCTTACCAAGATTCTTAATATGGCCCTCTACCTGGGACAATTTCCATCCCAGTGGAAACAAGCCATGGTCACCCAATCTTTAAGAATGGAGATAGAAATTTACCTAGTAACTATAGACCCGATCTCCATACTGCCACCCCTGTCTAAAGCACTGGAGAAATTTTTGCAGACCAACTCACAGCTCCTAGACACACAATCTACTATGTCCTCAATAGCATGGTTTCCGGAGGGCCACAGCACCACTACTGCCCTCTGAAATACCTCCTTTATCCATAATGCACTTGATCAGGGCCCCTGTAGTTGGGTCAGTTTGTGCTGACCTGACTAAGGCCTTTGATACTATTCATCACCCCCTGCTAATTGACTCCCTCCACTCCCTTGGCATATCCCATGAAGCCACCTCTTGGTTCTCCAATTACCTCTCTGGTCGTCGCAACAGGTTAAATTAAACCTTGCGCTGTCTTCCCCTCCCAGTCAGATATAGGGTACCCAGGGCTCAATTCATGGACCTCTATTATTCACCCTGTTTCTGAACACTCTCTTCCAGTCCTGCTCGGAACAAGTATTGATTTTCCCATTTGCTCGTCATAGCATTGGGCCACTAGAGAACATAAACCTCACTGTCCCATTGTAGTCTGCTTACATAATAAAGATTACATACCTCCCTTTGGAGGTTGGCGTTGACCCACCCTGCCCCCAGCTTGCTTCCTCATTTCTACATTCCCTTTTAAGCCCTTCTCTAAACCAGGCAACATGATCTCTTCCTGTACGTGTCCCTTGTGTCTCTTCCTCATCGTTTCACCTGGTCTCTCTCCATCCTTCAATTGCAAATACTTCCTCCCCGACACCTCCCTTGCAAACCCTACTACCCTGCTAACCTCCTGCTTCAACCAAGTGGCAGCTTCAATGCCTTATCATACCTGGACCCACTTCTCTACGACCTTCTGCCCCTCAAGTCTTTACCTTACTCCTGTACTTTACTGTGCATCCTTAATTTCAGCTCTCACCTTCAGTTATTCACGTCATTCCCTAAACCATCTAACAAACCTTGGTTCAGAAAGCGAAGCTGAACTTCATCATTATCTAGCTCTTACTCCTCTCAGCAGGAGACATAAATCCCAACCCAGGTCCAACACTCAGTAAAGCCCTTACCCCATTCACTCCCTCCTCCTCAGCCTCTGCTCCAACCCCAGTTTCACTCCCCCATGGCTAAAATCCTTCATCTTAACATTAGCAGTCTGCTCTCAAACTTCACCTACTCCCTTACAGGATCCCTCAATCCAGACATCCTCATTGTATCAGAGACCTGGCTAACAAACCAAAATCCCTATAAGCTTCTATCACAATTCCTGGATATGTCATTACCCACCAGGACTGTTCTGGTAGGGTGGGGGCATAGCCATCTACTCACCCTCTTCTCTCAAACCACTACTGTTCTATCAACCACCGACCCCAATGCCTATGAAGCCCTCATCATTAGATTATCTCTACCCTTTTCTGTACCAATATTTATCGCAGGAGCCTATTGCCATCCTGGTCTACACCACTCTGTTAGCCACTGATCTAATCACCACTATTGGGTCCCTCAGCTCTTCAGGTGAGCTCTACCCGTTAGAGGATTTAAACCTGAACTGGCTGTCACCCACCCTAGATTAGACTCATACTGAAATAGCTGCCCTTAACCTGTCCTAATTAATCACAGAACCCACGCCTTCTTGAAATCCCATAATCACACTCTCATAGGACTAGGCCCTTACCTCCCATCTCACAGGGTGATCCAGTCGGGCCTACTGCTAGATCGCTCTTAGCGATCATCATATGATCTACATAGTCACGAAAGTACACAGACCTAAGGCACCCCACAAACTAATAATGATCCACTCTTATAAAACATTAGACCTTGCCCCTCTACATCATGACTTAACTCACGTTGACTGGGTCCCTATATCCTCAGCCAAAACCATCAGTCATGCCTGGCTTATTTCAAAGATAACTTCATCAATGTCTGAAACAAACACACTCCCCTAAGCAAGTTAGAGTGCATGGTAGTTACCTCCACTGGGTAACCCCTGAACTCCTGGCCTGTCAACAAGCGTGATAAAGCATGGAAAACCCACAAATCCTCCAAACTCCCTGGTGACTATGCTCTCTAACGGACACCCCGAAATGCCTGTACCAAAGCCATCCACCTGGCCAAAGCGAAATATTTCTGGTCCACCTTTAATACTAACAAACAATTCATCAAAGTTTGGAAAGTAGTTCACTCACTTTCTCTCTCCAAACTAAACCGCCATCTCCGCTGCTCAAAATAAACAACCAGATCATTGCTGACCATCCTACAGTAGCAGCAGAATTCAATTCCTACTTTACTTCCTGTGCCTCCACCCTGTTAGCCTCCTTCCCACCCCACCTACTACCTCTTCCCTCCCTCCCTCCTCCAGATTCCTCCCAACACCACCAATTAGTGGAGAGTTTGCCTTTTCACCCATCTCTCCCAATGACACCTTAAAAGGCACTCTCTATCAACCCAACTAAGAGCAGCTCCTGATGGCCTTGAAACCTAAGCTGCTGTATCTCTCTGCTCCTGCTATTTCCCTCTCCTCTCTAATCTCTCAACCTGTCATTCTATACTGCGACTATTCCTGAAGCCTGGAAACATGTTACAGTTCTCCCCACCAAAGGGAGTGAGCTCATCTCCTGGGAATTACCGCACCATCTCGCTTCTACCCACCCTGGCTAAACTTCAGGAACACCTTGTTCTCTCCCAACTCTCCTCCTTTCTTGGCGAAGACTCCTTCACTCCCTTTCCGCCTGGTTTTCAGAAGAATCACTCTACAATCACTCCCTACTTAGACTCACTGACTATCCATTCAGCCTTGGATAGAGGTCACATCACTTTTTGCTATCTTTGTGACCTTGCCAAGGCTTTTGACTGATCTCCCTCCCTCCTCCTCAAAACTCTCATCAGCTGGCTTGTCTGTCTGCCTGCAACTGATTCAGAGCCTACCTCACAGGTAGAACTCAATCTGTTAAAATAGCTGACTTTACATCCCCCTCTGCCCATCTCTACTGGTGTGCCTCAAGGCTCTGTACTTGGCCCTCTCTTATTCTCAATTTTCTAAATGACCTACTGCCAGTATGCTCCTCATTCCCCATCCATATGTATGCTGGCATGACACAGTTTTGTTCACCTCTGGCCAATCTCCCTCAATGCGACTTCCAGACTGCAGCTTGACTTCAATTATGTTCAATGCTGGCTAAGCTCATATCAACGTTTCCTAAATGCCAAGAAAACAGTCTCCATGACCTTTGGCACTAGGCAGAGACTCTCTAGGCTGCCCTTCATTCCCTCCTTCTACACCCTTAATGGAACAACACTGAGGACAACACCTTTTTCAAATACCTGGGTGTCTGGCTTGACCAACACCTTAACATTTCTGTACATATTGATGCTAACCTGAAAAACTGCACCAAGCTCGGCACCTTTTACAGGAACTGTAGTTCCTTACCACTACTAGTTAGGCGTGATCTAATTCAGAAAATGATACTCCCTATTTTTGACTATTGTGACATAGTCTACAGTCCTGCTCCTAAGTCTTCCCTTACCAGGTTGGATACTCTCTTCAGTGCTGTTGCTTTGCTCTCGACTCCACCCTTCTGCACACATCATTGTACCTTGCTTCATTCTCTAGCTTTCCCTTCCTTAAATGTAGACCTCTCTCACTGTGCCAAGTTCACATCTAAATTCTGGGTTGGGACTCTTCCTCTCCTCCTTACTCTCTGCTCCGCTCTCTCAGATCTACTGATGCACACACTCTAGCTATTCCCAACTGCTCTACCTCCATAGGACAGGAAGCTTTCTCCTACCGCTTCCAAAACCTTTGGAACTCACTGCCACCTCGTATCAGGCTTTCCTCATCCCCATCTTCAATTTCCTTAGCCCTTCACAATTTGTATTCCTCTAACTGCAATTATTCTTAGCCCCCCTTTCAACAATCCCCACCCTGACACATTATCCTTTAGCCTACTTTACTCCTATTCTCCTAACTGTACTTGTTCTTAACCCCTTCACAACCCTTCAATCCCTTGCACTATCCCTGACTTACCTCATTCTCCTAACTGAACCCTTCCTCTGATTCTTCCTCGCATACTACCCTATTATACCCTCTCCTCCACCCCTACCACAACCTATTGTGCCATTTCAACACTATAGTCCACAAGCTACTGTGCTATTTCAACACTCTCGCTGTCCTCCTCCCCACAACCCCTATTCCCCGATGGATACTCTCCCTTTTCCATTCCTTGTTTACCCCTATTTTCTCAGCCTCCCTATTCATATGTAACCCCATTGTTACCGGGGTTACTAGAATCCCAGTAAGACCTAGCGGTGAGGCAGGAAGGCAGCTTGTGAAACTCCAGCTAAATGGATTTCACACTGTCTCCTCTGTTCTCAGTCTCAGCTGAGACTGAGGATGACATCATTTTAGAACTGTCGCAGCTGTATAAGCCACACTGGAATGTTGCAGTTGGAGGATAGAGTAGAGGCATGAATTTGAAGCCAGTCTGTGCAGTCTTGAGAGACTGTAGTGCAGCAGAGTGTGTGCAGGCTGTCAGAGCTTTAAGCTCTGTTTCAGAACTACTTTTGTTCAAGGTGTGTGTTTCCACCTGAAGAGGAACACAGGAACTGGTAATTGAAGTGGTGGAGACCACTCTCAATAGTTCAGAGCCCCATCCCTGAGCGGGGGAGAAGGTGTCTGCCTGTTTTCAGGGCAACCCCCTGGGTCCGGCTAAGGGAAAGAAGCTGCCTGTCTGAGTTGTGCTGAGGCACGGAAGCTCTTTAAGAGATTCCTTGAGGAGGAAATGCCTGTGGGGCACCTGCAACCAAAGGGTGAGTTCGCTCTGAAAAAGGTCCAAGTGTTTTCACCTGAAACAGAAGGAAACTAAAGGGACTGTTACTGTGGGGTCAGGAAAGACAGCTGAGTACAGTTGGAAGATGTGGGATTGCTAACTCAGTAGGGGGTCTAGAGTAATAGACAAAGCCACTTATAAGTATGTTCAAGTCCAGCACAAATGGGAAGCAAGACAAGTAGACTGAATGTGAAATACATTTAACAAGAATCTACACAGCAACGTGCCAAAGATGAGGCATTTACAGTCCAGAGAAATGGCCAGGTATGAATTGTGGGGGCGAGAGGGTGGGAGACCCTCCTCCCATCAGTAAGTAACAAATTCACCTCTCTGGTTGCTCTGAGACACCTTTTGCTTTCCTCGGGGTACTTGGCCAGTGTCTGAGAAAGTACCCAGGCGTGGGATTAAAGAGGAGGATTCCCTGATGGAGCCGAGGTGCTCTTAGGTGGTTTAGAAGCCGCCAGAAAATGTTTCCATGAAGTATGGAAGGTGTCCAAGTGGCTGTCAAGGCAGCGAGCCAGGAGAAAACCCAAAGTAGTGTACAAGTTCGGGCTGTGTAAACCAGAGCAGTGTACAGGTCCGGGCTGTGTGCCCAGTGTGTTGTACAGCCTAAGGGCTAAAGTGATGAGGATGTGTTCTGGTCTCCTTTAATCTGCATTACCAGGGTGTAGACCCATGGGGGTCCATCTATGCTTTGTTTATTCTGTTTGGATGTGAATAAAAGCCACACTTTAGAATCCCACTTCTGGTATTGGACATTACAGTTATTGCTTCCTGTGTTTGGAGTAACTTGGGTGCCCCTGTGCAGAGTAGCCAAACCTAGCCTTTGTGCCGAGTGGCCTATTCCTCCCGAACCCAGCCCACCTGGTAGAGCTGTCAGATACAAAACAGCATACCAGGTGAGGGTTACTTATCCCTCTTCTCCCCTCTGGTCACCCGCCACATTCCACTTCTCCTCCCCACCCCCTTCTCTCCCTGGTTCTGTCCCCTTGCAGGGTTCTCTGTCATTAAAAGGGGTACAGATCTTGACTCCTCTCTTCACCCCTCTTCCTTTCCCCACTTTCCAATCTTGACTCCCTGGAATTTCTCTGCATCCTGAAGGGGTATAGATTGTCTCTCTCTTTCCCCCTCTCCCCTACTTTCAAATCCATCACCTGCCCATCTCCTTCTTCCTTATCCCTTCCCCCTCCTGTTCCCCTGCCCTCTCTTCTCTACCACCCTGGTCTGTTTCTCTCTTTTCCTTCTGCCTGGTCCTAACCCCCCTTTCCTTTGCAGGGTTCTCAGCAACCTGGATGGATAGAGAGCTTGGCTGCCTCTCTCTCCCTCTTCCATCCCCACCCTCTACCCCTCGCCTGTCCACTTCCCCACTTGTCTTATAACTGCCCTCCCTTGGGTATACAATAGCACTTTGAATCTTGTGCTCAGCCTACTACTTCTAGCACTTCAAATGTGTTATCCATCCTCTAACCTTTAACCTACTGGATCACCTGCTCTTGAGTTGTTGCAATGTATGCTATATCCGAATAGGTTTTGTTTTTTGTTTACCCTGGCCAGTTGGTTCAGTTATTGTGTAATTGTATTACACTGTTTTGTTTTAGAAATTGTACTTGTATTGCTATGTGTTTGCTTGTTCTCCCAACTCTTGCCCACCTCCCGCCCCGACGCTTCTAGAAAAGAGCCGTTTACAGCTCATGTTGTCTTTCCTGGTGAAACATTTTCCAAATAAAATAAATAACCCCTCCTCTACGCAGATGATGCTGTCATTTTGCCCCAGCACCAGGACCCCTTCTCCTGCAACATAACCTCAGAAACATTTCACTGAAACAGAGACTTGGTTTACCAACCATAAACTGGTGCTCAATTATAAGAAAACCAAAGTGACGCTATTTGCACACACTCAGAACAAAATAGGTCCTTCCTCCATTTTCAATTCTAACTCTGCACCCCTTGAAACTGTCCCCAGCTTTAAATATTTAGGGATCACCCTTGACTCAGCTCTCTCCTTCCATGAGCATATCTCAATCACCTGCAGAGCTTGTAAATGTCTGAACTGGTCTACTGTATCGGCTGCGCTCTGTCTTCCAGGAAATGCTCTTAGACTGTCCTTATCCAGCTCAGTTCTTCCTCTTGTTGACTATGGCTTAGTCATGTATGGGTCTGCTTCAATACCGCTCTAAACAAAATTATAACTGCTCTGAAAAAAGCCTGGCGACTAATAACTGGTGTGACAAATACCATACATGTGATCTCTAACGGCATACCTCCTGATTAAACCTAGAGAGGCATCTCCGCTACTACACCTGCCTCCTTGCCAAAAAGATGTTCCTTGGAGTCCTGCTTGGGTGTCCACATTAATACCTGCCCGTGGAACGAGGCCACTTGACACTCCAGCAATGCTGCCTTCAGACCCCCCATTTTAGAACCAGAGCTGGTCAAAGATCCTTCAGTTATAGAGCACCTCTTGGATGAATACCCTACCAACCTCTCAACTGGCTACCTCTAGGCTGGGACTTTCAAGTTTTAACTCGGCAGCTGTTATTTACCTCCTCTAATTGTGACTGCCTACACATCTCCCCTAAAAAACCCTGATGAACCTAGTAGCCTCAGTACTCAACACCCCCGCAGACCTTGTATATGCCTACTCCTACCTCGTAACAGACAATATCCCATGGATTGTTCTACAGTTGCACCACAGCTGTTGACTAACCCGTTACCCAATTGGGTAATGGAAATAAGTAATTTCTGTAAAACTTTGTTGTTATAACCATGTAAGTAATTCTATGCTGTAATTACTATATCCTAAGTCTTGTATGTCTTGCCTGTGTTTCTACCCCCTGTAACTGTATCTTGGACGCGAGCTTTGCAAACGAGTCCCTGACTCAAAGGGTTGTAATTCCTACATTTTAAATAAATAAAATAAATAAATAGGAACATATTAGTTTTGGCTAAGTGGCTGAAGAAATATTTAACTAGCCAACCACCATGGCAAACAGAATGAAGATCTGTCTTTTATATTTATATAATGCATTCTCTGCCATCAGGAATGCTGCTGTCATTTAAAGAGCAGCTGGCATGTTCAGGAGAACTTTAACAAAACAGAACATTTAGACACAATTCAGCTTGTATTTCACATTAGTTTTGTATTCCTCCTCCATTATTTATTACTGAGGTCATTTGCATCAAAACAGGATCTTTGTTCCTGAAGAGTTCATCTATTCCTGTTACTTTCTCCCCACCCGAGGTCATAATGCCCTGCTTGTGACATAGTTACTCCCATGGCAACAGATTGTGATGTCACAACAGACCTTTATGACTTGTAGTAGGAGTAAGCTACAGAGGCAGATAAACTGTAAGGGAAATCTAAGGATAAAATCACATACTCATGCAAATTTACTCAGTAATAATGTGGAAGAGAAATACACAGAATACACATGGAATGCAAGCTAAATTGTACCTAATTATGTTTTTCAAAGTTTCTTTTTAGGCATCAGGAGCTCTTTAAGCATTTTGTGAGGATAATTTTTGCTGTTTTAGAGTTGCTTTAACCACAGTGGTGAACAAAATAAAACCTCAGTGTGAATATGGTAACAAGACCAAAAGTGCTCATCATGCAGTTTCACTGTAAATCAGACACTGCACTATCCTCACAACTTAACCAATTTCTACAACTCCTCTGCATCAGCTATTTTAGTGTGACATATGGATGGTCACTTTCCAGATAGCTGCTTGCCCCATCATCCTGTGTGATCCCCAGTGGCTTTGACAGTAGGCTGAGAGGTTGCAGGGATAAGGGCTAGATGGAAGGGAAGGTAGCAGTCCGGGGCAAAATCCAGCAGTCAGATTTTTTAAATGAAAGCTTGAGGGGCTCCAGTGGCAGACTGTCACGCTGTCATAGACGACCCATGTTCCACAGCAAGCTCAGATCACTGGCTCGGGAGGCAGCCTGGCCGCAGCAGCTGTTGACAGACAGTGCACTGCAAATCAGGAGGGAAGGCTTTGGGCACCGGTGCTGCAGCAACCCTGCAGTCAGCCAAGAGATCTTGCTTCCCGCAGGACATCGTTGTGTACCAGAGGCTGCCAGAGGCTAAAGGCCGTATGTGGGATGGTGGGGGAAAATGGGTAAAATCCCATGACCATCTGTAGGACAGCCTGGGTTCTGAGAACTCCTCTGGATCCCAGTACCAGTCATCACTGGATCTAGTCCACATGGTAGGCTGCTTTGGGGAGGATAAAGATGCCCCCAGGCCCTCTGCCATAGGTGGGGGCAGACCCACGAGAGACACTGAGCTGGGTCCCAAGGAGGTCAAGGGTTAACAGGCCTGATCAGGGTATATCCTGTGAACTGAGTATAACACTAAAGAGGGATGATCAGGGCTGGGACAAAAGAGCAATAAAAAAAAATAATTAAAGAATGGCTGCAACAGAGACTGCCCTTGCTGCTAAAATAAAACTTCAAGGTTCCAGTTTATACACAAGAGTGTTTCAGCAGTCACTGTAGTTAAACAAGTCCATTATATGGAATAGTTTCTTACCAGCTGTGTCAATACTGCTGGTGCTGTTGTGTCTGATAAGTCTGCACAATCAACACCTGTTCACCATACTTTAATCTTAAAGGCTCTGACTGTCAGAGCACACAATATAGCTGCTACCCATGTCCAGTCTTTTCAAGTATACTTACTTAAAAGGTGGCTCCTCCTTTGTTAAATGTTCATTTGCAGCAGTGGAACAGTAATAACCTGCCTTAATGCTTAAGTAAATAAAATGTTTCATTTAATAATGCCACGCTTGTGTTTTGGGCCATCCATGTGTAGATTAGGTCAATTACTCTTCTGTCTGTGAACCACATCAAGCAAAATTGGACAGAACTTCAGCAGGAATGAGCCCAGAACAAAACATTATTATTAAATAAAAGGTTTTAAGTTAGAGCAAAATATTAAATGACACTGACATTTCATAGGAGAAGAGAGTGTATGCTACCAAAAAAATATTCTAACCTGGTTTGCTACTGTAGGTGTGCACATATAATGTCAAACCATGTACTCCTATTTCGCTAACTGGGTAAAAGGCAACAACAGACCTAATCTGAGAGGCAGTTTGTCCTAGTGACTAGAACAAAGCTGTGACCAGAGAACTAGGTTTGAATCCCACCAGTGCAAAGTATTCACTGCATAACCCTGAGCAAGTCATTTAAACTTGCTGTGATTAAGCTTTTTAATTATTAAAAGTTGTATTGAGACCCTCATCCCTATAATATTCCCCAACTTGAACAGATGATTAACCATACTTTTCTTCTAGCTAAACGTAGTATACTTATGAATTGGAGAGCTAATATAATCCCCACTCTCCTGATATTCGTAATCATTTATCTTAATATGCATCCCTGGATCGTATACACATTTCTCTAAAACCGACTCAGCATATATAATAAATATTGGCAGAATATTCTAAATATTTGGATTCATCTGGCCAATCTGCGCTAAAGTATGGATTGAAATACTTTATATCTCTCTCTCTCTCTCCTCTTATTGATATCCCCATTTCCTCAGATTGTGGTCTAGGCTTTTCTCTACTTACTTGATACTCTCTTCTCTTTGCTATTTAGGTCCTCTTCTCTTGTTTTCTTAATCTTTTCTATATAGCTTTAGTAGCACTCAACGATATATACATTGTAGTAATGTACACCTACGACTATTCATATCTTCTCTTTTACCTTATACCTCTTCTATTTTTACTGTATATTATGTAGTGCTAGCTCTTTTTTCATTATAATATTGTAACTGTTTAGTTTAGGTAGTTAACCCATAATTATTCTATTACCATTGAATAGTCTTTTTCCTCCTTTGTTAGATGTTATGCTACTTGGTTTATCATTTATATAACTTTATATAGTATTCTTATAGGATATACTTGTTTATCTTTAAATACTTCAATAAAAGATCAACTGCAAAAAGTTGTATTGAAAGAGGATGTTAGATATACAGTCCATGGCTGAAAATTATCAAAGTAAAAGAGACACTACATGCTAAATACAGTACATGAATATTGGAAATCTTTACATAAATAGAGTTGTGACTGAAATACAATAAATAAGTTTCCATAATAATTCCAGGTCATAAAAGTATAACATTTTTATTTTCCGCCTTTGCTTGGTAAATTATATATATATGCCAAAACCTTCGTCAAGTTAAAAAAAAAAAAAAAATTCTGTATCCTACAATGGGTCATAAAAGTTGCTTCTGTTCAATGCAAGGAAAGCCTTTTATTGAAACTGTTTCCTTCCACTACTTTAACGCAGCTCTGTGCTGTTTGAATCTCCTGGGGCTAATCTGCATCAACATTCTTGCTTAACTGTGAAACTCTTTGGGATACACAGTTTTTGTGAAAGGCTTGTATAAAACCAGGATTTTTTTTTTTTTTTAATGTCAAACTAGAATTGGTAGGCACCAACCAGTTCAGAGTCTGCTTCTACTCCTAACCCACCCCAGGCATGTGAAAGAGCTGGCAAGCGTAGTTTAAGGACTCCTGGGTCCCGAAACTCCCTCACACCACCCCACCTTGTGTGTGCTCAAGTTAAGAAGCTTTCATCCTGGCATGTGATTAAGCAAACGGAAGTAAAATGGACTCCTGGGCCTGAGCAACCCCAGCTGTCCCCTCTCCACGAATTCACAACTTGCAACCCACTATTTTCATTGTCAGGCACTGAGATACTCGACAGAAGAAACTGTTCTTAAAGCAGATAAACATTTACTAGAAAGAAACGTGGTAAAGTTGTTAAAAGAAACCACAACTGTGTTCAAAATGAACCTCAAACCTGCTTTATACAGTATGTATCTAACAGTCTTGCAATGGGTGCATACAGACACTCAGTGCTAGAAAGAGTACAGTAGCATTGTTAGCCTTCCCATGGCTCTGTTCTGCCAATGCCTGATATAGCTGCAGTGTCCTGCACCTTCCTAAACCCTTCTTTTGTATCTAGTACTGCATCAGGAAGGAAGACACCTGAAGATATTTAAGGGCTCCAACTCCAGCATGTCCCAGCGCGCTAGTGTCCCAGTGAGTTGAACAGCCAAGAAATGGAGCAGGTGTAAGACTGGTGTCTTAGGTGCCTGCAGCAGGAAGCAGGGAAGCAAGAGGATTTGCCAGGCAACTATGGTACACTCATGTTCTAACATTCACTGCAGGGAAGGGTGGCGGGTAAAAGGTAGGCCAAAACTGGAAAGGTGCAACACCCTATCTAGGTAGGAGTATTAAGGAGTTTAAGGAGGGTATAGAGAAACACTAAAAACAACCTATCTTGGGTTAGGTAGCTAAGGGCTAGGTAGCACAGAAAGGTTAAGGGAGTAAAGGAGAAACAACTTCATACAAGAGGGAACTACTTGTTAAGTGGGAAGAAGGAAAACCTTATCTAGGGTTAGGGGCACAATGAAGCAAACAGAGAAAATGAAACACCTATCAGGGTTAAGGGTACAAAAAGTATTTCCAGGTGACACAGGAGAGTAAGGTTTGGAATGCTGGGGGTGGTGCAGTGTAGTGGCTGTGGTGCAGCAGTTTCAGAGAGCCCTTCTGGAGACTGCGTTGCTGTCCCAACTGCACACACCCCTCTGGGCAGAGGAGGAGGACACCAGACTCCAAACTGAGTTGCTAAGATTTGAGGATCTCTTCCCCACCCAGAGGACACCAAAATTGTCACCATTACATTAGAGGATGCCAGAGAGGAGGAACAACTGGACTATGGAAGGGTTTGAGGTGGAGAGTCAGGTGCACATTCCTCAACCATCACTATATAATTCCTATGCCTCTCTGGTGGGATGAGACTGTCTGAAGCAGGCTCCCGGTAGTGGCTAGGAAGGATGTGGGGTCCTCCTTAGGGCAGGCCCCAAGAGGTTGGTAAAGGGCCCCAGAGGAGGAAGTTACTTCTGTTGGGGGACCTCGTTTGTGAGGGGATGTGGGAATGGGAAGGGAGGAGAGGAAGGCAAGCTGCCTCGCACTGCCATGGCCTGGAGGAATGGGAAGCAGATCCTGAGGATGGCAGGGCTAAGGAAGAGCTGGATATCACTGTCCACCTGGGACTAATAACCTGGCTAGGGATGGGGCTGGGATAGTGCGGGGGTGTTTAGGGAGCTGTGAAGGGACTGGTAACATGCTCAATTACTTTTGCTGAGGTGGTGCCTGTCTTTGACAGGGCAGAGGAAGGTTCTCTGCACTATGAGCTTCAACACATGCTTGAAAAATGGTGCAGAGATGAGGATTCGCGACATGGGGACTGGGAACCTACCTAGAGGAATAAGGCCCATACAAGGTGATAGCCTGCATATATCCGGGAGAGGAACCGCAGTCTCGATGGACAGTTTAAATGCAACTTTGATGAACATTGAAACTAACTGAGGGGGTGGCGGAAGGAATCAGGGAGGCGAACTGTCCACCCACAGACTGAAGTAGAGAGTAGGGAAGACAGAGGAGAGATGAATCCCCAAGGTACAAATTAATAAAATAAGTCAGGTGGTGGAAATTAGGGACGGGAATGAAAGCATTAAAAAGGGGAAGGGGGCACCAGAGAGTCGTTCCAGGCAGGAAGCTTCTTCCACAAGCTCTGCACTTCAGCTCCTAAACTTCACTAAAATATTATTTTACACTGCTGGAACTCTGACCTACAGCTAGATTTGATCTCCTGAACTCCTTAGCTTGCAATTGATACCAAACATTTGCAGATTTGACTCGAGAATCTTAATTTTGCAGCCGCTTCTCTCGTTTACCAGCAAGGCCGCAAAGCCTACACTTTTGGCTTCTATGTTCAAGATGCCCTCCATGCAGAACTCTCCTTGGGAACAACTACTTTCACTATTAAGTGGTATGGACTCTAAGCTGGAAAACACTCTATGAAGACTGGGGATGTCCGCTGAAGCATCTATGGCTCCAAGTGAAGTGATGCGACACTACAGCATCGACCCCTGCAGATATTCGGAGTTGCTGCGGTACTGAATTCTGAAGAGACATAGAACCCGGGGCCATCGTGCGGCCTTCCATCCTGGGACTACGCAATGGGGTCCTACCGATCAGATGGACTCAACTGATGCGGCGTATTGGATGGAGTTTTCTTTCATGAACTGGTTGAAGTCTGTTCTAAGCAGCATTTGGATGGCTACTTTTGTGGACTAATCTCCTTAGAGTCAATGGCGAATGATAAGATTAAGCTGCACTGCAGTTAGCCGGTTTGGCTTTTGGCGTCCCAAGATGGCGGAAGATATGGAGACTCCTCCTGCATGGGACAGAATGACTGTAACTTTAGCAAATTTGTGAGCATACTGGTGCATAAAAATACTATAATAGTTATGGGGCTCCTTGAAATACTTCCTGAGGATTAATTGGACTGGGACTCATGGCTGTTGGGTTAGTTGGGAGACCAATACGGTATATTACGGGATGGGAATCTGATGCAGGTCATTTTATTCCCAATGGTGGATTTTTCCACCCTCTGTGTTTCTTTTTTGTCTTCCAGCCCGTTTCAGCTGTGTAGACATCAGTTTCCTGATTCTCTGAATAGGAAGCTCTATGTGTTTAATAAACTGCATTACTGTCTTGCTGCTTAGGTATCAAGTTAATATTCCTGAATCTAGACTTTTGAAAGCTGACAGTGTATTAATTTTTCTGGTGTCTGCAGAGCTGTGTGAGAATATATATTTCCTATTTTTCACGGTTTCCTGTTACCTGGATTAATAGCAGTCAGTTGGACTGCGTTTAAATACCTCTAAGTTCTACCTGTTGAGGACATTCCATGGCCCGTTGAGATGGCTGACATTTCTGCTACACTTTGCTAAGAACAATGCTGGATACCCCCTCACTGTAACAGCTTACAGGGGTCATCTTCGATTGCCACCTTTATCCAATACTTTGCCTACTACCCTGTATAAGGGATTTGAATGTATGCATATACAGTCCAACCTCAATTATCCGGACCGCCCGTTCGGCGGACTCGCGATCTGGTCCTGAATTGTTAAAGTAAACAGATTTGCGATTAAGCTTTTTTTTGAACTGCGGTCTGTGAGAGAACAGATCACCTGTTCTAACTAACCGATACTGCAATAAGCAATCACTTAATCAGGTGCTAATGCTAATCCTTATTTGAATGTTTCCTTAATCAATAATTCACTTAATCACTTAAGCAGGTGCTAATAAAGACCATTATTTCTCTCCCGTGCTCATGCTGATACTGATACAGTACCTCTCTCAAGCTGCGAGCTTGATCCATGTAAATCTGTTTTCAGCTTAGCAACCTGCAATATGATGGAATCCCATGGTGCTGCCACAAAGAGAAAAGATGGATCTTGGCAATCAGTGACAAGATTTCAATTCTTGACCGTTTGGGAAAAGGTGAAAAAAACGTATCCATCGCGTCTTTGTTTGGCATAAGCAAGCGACAAGTTTCTGATATAAAAACAATGGGATCTGCTGCTGTGCGTATGCCACCAGTGTGGAAGATGACCAGGAGCTGAAGCGGCGCAAAACTTTGAAACATGCATCTGATGCGTCACTAGAGAAAGCCACCTACCTCTGGTTCGCACAGCAGTGGAGTAAAGCTCAGTATCTGGCCCAATGCTTCAGGAGGAGGTTATGAGTAACTCTCAGGCAGTGGAAAACTTTAAAAATGCCAAAAATGGCTTGAAGACAGTCAGATGCAGACCAGATTCATCTACTGACCCTGAACCGTCTGTCACACTAGCGCCTGCCAAAAATATAGTGGGGCGAGGCAGATGAAAATAAACCAGTTTTTAAAAACTGAGTAGAGCGCAGCAGTAGTTCATGATAGTAATTTCTTAATTACATGTACATTTATTTTAAATGAAATAAAAATAGGCACACTAGTTATTGACGTGCAGTGTCTTTACATTTTTTCGATTATCCGGACGTTCCATTATCGGACTATTTGATGCCCCATAAAGGTCCGGATAATCAAGGTCGGACTGTACATGAAAATTATAAAAATAAAGTATAAAAAAGGAAGGGGAAGGAGGGAGGGCAAAAGGAAAGAGAGGGTTAGCAATCAGATTGGTGGTAAAATCTAGAAGGCCATATGTGTGAATGGTAGAAGTCTAGGAATTGAAATTCCAGACCTAGAGGCCATCGGGAAGAGGCTGACCTGGATACTGTTGCCATTATTGAGTCATGGTGCACTGAAAACCATGACTGGGATATAGTCATACCAGGCTATGTTCAGTTGAGGAAGGAGACAGGAAGAAAAGGATTGTGTGTGGTGCTTTATGTTGAGGGAGGGCATAAAACGATGGAGAACAAGGAAAACTAAGGGGAGGTGTGAGGTACTGTGGGTCACCCAGGAGACAGGGAAAGGAGCAACTGCTCACACACTGGCATGATCTACAGACCTCCAGCACAAAGGGAGGAATCAGATATGGTACTGGTGGAAGCCACTCGCAAGATGGCAGAAAAAGGGAGGTGTTGTTGTTCGGGACTTCAGTCTGCTAAATGCTGACTGAAGTCTCCCAGCTGCAGCTTCAGCTGGAAGCAGAGGCATCCGGTACTCCTGCAGGGGCATTGCTCAGACAACTAGTCAGGGAGCCCAGTTATGATGGGGCAATACTGAACCTGGTATTCACGAACACGGGCAGTGTTGTGTGATGTCACGGGGAGAACCACCTAGGGACCAGTGAACAGCACACAGTGTGGTTCAACTTGAGGCCAGCTGCAGAACAGAACCACAAGGGTGAGGGTCCTGGACTTAAGTAGGGCAGGTTTTAAAAGATGGGTCAGTGCCCAGGGATCACCTAGGGAGGGGGTGACATGAGTGAGGTGAAGGAACAGTGGAAACAAACCTCTATGCCAAGCAAGTGAGCAAAAGCAATAGAAAATAAAGACCACTGTGGTTCCTGAAAGAAGTGGATGAAAGATAAAAGCTAAAAGAGTAGCATTCAGAAGGTATAAGGAGATGAAGAGGAGGAGGATAGGGAGGTATATCAGGGAAACAGAGGGAAGCGGAAAACAGTAAGGAGTACTAAGGCACAGACTGAGGACAGAATAGCCTAAGCGGTATGATAACAGTCAAGACATCTTTTGGGGCTGGCCCAGTGCGCTGAGGGTTGTGGTGCTGGAGGCCACACCACGCCATGCTGGTGACCAGAGTTGGGGAACGCTCGGGCAACTTAGGGTCGGCAGGAGAGGAAGTAGGACTGAGTGTCTGAAGGACTGCTCTCCTTACCTGGGAAGAGATCCAGGGTGTCTCCAGCACAGTAGTGACCCCAGTGGAGACTGGAGGCACAGCTAGCTCATGAAGCAGTCAAGGGGAGGAGCACAGCAGACGCTACAGCACGGCCGGGGCGCCACTGCACACCCCGCATTCCTTAAGGGTAAAACAAAGCTTAAAAGTTCCCCTGATCCCAGACAGGCAATTGTTCTCCTCTGAGCCATGCCATCACACGCCAACACTGGGCCCTGTCTCCGTTCTGTGCCCCGCTCCTCGCACCTCATCCAGCACACTTGATTCTAGATAGCGCCCCGGAGTGGAGGCGGCCCTACCCCATGGGGCTCAGCACTGGGGAGTCTGCCAGCTCAAGGATGGTGGAGGGCAGACAGAGATGGGGGAATCAGGTGGGCGAGCAAGGTGTCAGGCATGCAGAGCAGCCTGAGAGAGTTCCAGTGATAGGTACAGAAACAGAACATAGGGTGCAGAAATTGAGAGAAAATAAACAAAGACCTTTTTAGGTATGTAAGTGAAAAGAGGAAGACCAGGGAGGTACTGCAAGGTTAAGAAGGAAGTGGGAATGTGCAGCGGAGGACCAGGAAAAGGCAGATATCCTGAATAAATAATTTTACTCACTTTTCACAGAGGAAGGAGAAGGGAAGAGGCCACAAAAAGTAACAAGGGCTTTGGAGGAGGAAGGCGGACACTAGTTCTTCAGAGGAGGAGAGTCTCCTGAAAGTACTCACAAATCCAAAATGGACGAGTGATGGGACCAGATGGGGTGCTTCGAGGGTATTTGAGGGAGCTCAGAGAGCACTGGATGCACCTGAGAGTCCTATTTAACAGTCTACTGGAAACAGGAGTAGTTCTGGAGGACTAGAGGGGGCAGATATAGTCCCACTTCACTAAAGCGTAGCAGGGAGGAGGCTGGCAATGATAGGTTGGTCATCCTGACATCAGTGGTGGGAAAGTTAATGGAATCACAGCTGAAGGAAAGGACTGTGGAATATTTTGAATCCAACCAAATACATGATCCGAGGTAGCATATATTCATTGTGTGTGTGATGTTAAACGAATCTGATAGAATTCTTTGACTGAGTGACTGGGAAATTTGATCAGGGTGGAGTGGTGGACATGGCCTACCTCGATTTCAGTAAAGCTTTCAACACCGTTCCCGTAGGAGAGACTTAAGGAAGCTAGACTGCTTAGGGCTGGGTCCAAAGGTGGTAAACTGGTAAGAAATTAGTCATGGGATTGGCAATAGAGGCGGTGGTAACGGACACTCTGGAGAAGAAAGGTGACCAGCGTGGTTCCTCAGGGGTCAGTACTGGGACTAATCCTTTTTAATGTCTTTATAAGTAACATGCAAAAGGTGGCCAGCTAGCCTTGGCAATAGGGTTACTACTTGTCATCCAGATGACCCAGATTCACCCCGAGTCCGAACGCCTACTGCCAACCAGTGAGGCAGGATCGGTGTCCCTTGGATATCTCCCGCCTTGGTGAGGAGGGCACTGCCTTCTGTAGCATGACTGCCCCTGGTGACAGGGAGGGGTGTGCAGAAAGGAGTAAGTGGTACCTCTGGAATGATCTCACATTGGCACTCCATCTGGGTCACCTGGCGGGTGACACAGAGGCATCACCCACCCAGAGTGGGGCCAGGGAGCACCAAGGGAGGGAGGGCTTACCTACCTTCCAATGGCCCTATAGTTGAATCACTGGGTCACCTCTCAGGACCACGCACTGGTGTGGGATAAGGGAGGGTCTAACAGGGATGAAATACTCCCACCAGGAAGATAAAGCTGCCTGCTCCCCATACCACAGCAGGGTCACTTTTGCTTCTCCATGCCTTGCCGGCTTCTCCTCCGGTCCCCAACCATCGAGTGCTGTATCCTCCTCCTGGCTTGGTGTACTAGGATGTCCTGCCCATAAGCCGTGGGTTACGGTCAAGGTATCCGGGCAGGCTGTGGAGCAGAGGCTGGTGGTGGGCTGAACCACTGAAGGACTGCTTCAGTGGGTACAGTAACAGGGGTAGAATTCCTGGTAGCAAAAATGGGGACAAAAATATAAAGTGAAAAAAAATTGCAGAGGAGCTGGATGGGAAGGTCTGCCTCTGTGGATTACACAAACATCTGCAACAGGGTGGACAGTCCAGGGGTGGAAAGAATGAGCACAGACCTGAGAAAACTCGAAGAATGGACAAGGTATGGCAGCTGGGTTTCAATACTAAGAATGGCAAAATCACGCATTTATGGCACAGAAACCCAGAAACAGAGTACAAAATGGGTGGGAGGTAGTGATGATCACTAACACAGGAAAGAGACCTGGGGATAATCCTATCTAATGGCCCACGGTGGCACTGCATTGCTACAAAACAGTTGGGAGGGTTAGTGCTGGGGTGCATATGGAGGATATCACCAGCAGAAAAAGGAAGTGGGTATTGCCTCGATATAGATCATTGATGAGACACCAGCTAGAGTATAGTGTCCACTTCGAGACATCTCCACAAAGACACAGAGTACAGGTTATCCAGAGGAGGCAACTAAAATAGTGCAGGGTCTGCATCAGAAGCCTTCAAAGAAGGGACTAAAGGACCTCTACAAATACACCCTGGAAGATAGGGAGGGAGAGGGGACTATGCCAGAGTCCTTTAAATACCTCACAGGAGTAAATAATGTACAGGAGGGAGTATTTTCAGGAAAAAGATGGTCAAAACAAGTGGACCTGCAATGAAGCTGAAAGGGGTAGATTCAGGAGAGATGCAAAGTACTTCTTCAGAGAATGAATGCATGCCTGGAAAGTCTTCCAGCAGAAGTAGTGGGAGCAAAGCAATGGTGGGGTTCAAGAATGAATGGGATAGGCACAAGGAATCCTAATGCAGGTGGGGCAGAGAGGAGGAGATCAAGTAGGATCTGCATTGACACTGCAGGTAGGGAGAGACAGGCAGACTGGGCAGGCCAAGCAGTCATCTGCTGTTAAATTCTATGCCAGCCTAGTGGCATGGAGGCTGAGGCACTGCAAGCGCCTACCTCCTGCCACGCTGGCGGCCTGTTCCGAGAACAGATGGGGGTTGCCACGGCTCGGTCTGAGGAAGGAGAATTGAGTGTCCAGAGGACAGGTCTCCTCCTCGGGAGGGGGTGTCTGTGACTCACTGCTGGACCACCTGAAGAAATCCAGCTGGCAGCATGTGAGAGTCACGCCAGTGGGAGGCTTCACATACAGAGCACTGGGACATCTCTGCAGTGGCAGAGCTCACACAACGTGCTCACTGCATGCTCGCCGAGTCGTGTTGAAATGGATGAAAACGCTGGAGGATGTACGCCATGAAACCTGTTCATTGCACCGCAGTCTACTCCACTGCTCCAGGGACAATCTGGATGTATTGATCGTTTGGAAAGGGGGGGCCCGCCTCCTTTTCTAAAACGCTTAAAAAAATTTGTGTCTGCGGTTACAGCATGGGTTGTCAGTGCCCACACCGCAACCCATGCTTGCCTGTTTCAGTTCAGAGACATGCTTGCAGCAATATCGGGCACCGCAATGCATGCCGGATACTAGCGAACGGACACGGTCACGGATTGGGAAACAAATTACCCATTCGATTTGAGAGCTTCATCGTGAGGTCGGGATGTAAGTCACTTATCCCTTTCTTCTGGGCAGCAATGTACAAGCCCCAGAAGTTGGCGAGGTTGCCTTGAACTGTGTTACAGCACGGTTTGCATCCACACAACTGTTAACGTGGTTTAAGGCAACTATTTTGGTCTGAAACCATGCTCAAAAGCTGCATTGATCAGGTATCGAGCATGGTTTTTGAACACTGGTTGTAGCACGGTAAGGATGCGAACATTGTTTGCTGTTCTTGTAACATTACAGACAGCCAGTAACGTAATAAGACCTCCAGTCTGAACAGAGCTTCAGAGTATTAGTGCAACCTAAAAGACGGTAAAGTAGGAGGTACACCTCTTCATTGCTGACTTCTGAGATCCTGGTTCTATTAACAACAATTCCATTTTTTCTGGATTAAGACTCAACTAGCTAGTAGCCATTCAGTCATTTAGGTCAGGCAAACATCAGCTTAACACAGCAACAGGATCACTCTGGTCTGGTGTGAAGGACAGGTACAGCTGGGTATCATGTGCACAGCAGTGAAAACCAGGCTATACCATCTCACAAGTTCTCCCAGTGACATGTACACCGCGACTAACAGAGGACAGGATCGAATCTTAAAGTATACTGCAGGAAACAACAGAAGACCCGACACAAAAAGATCAAAGGGTTATATGCTGCTATCTGTCAGGCAGGAAAACTCAAACCATTGCAGCAGCAAACCGCTAGTCCTCCACAGCACATATGGCAGTCAGTCAAGACCCCATGGATCGCAGTGTTAAATGCAGAAGAAAGGTTAAGTAAAACGAAGAAAGAACATTCTCCTTGATCCCTTGCCAGGAAAAGACTGTTCAACACTTTCACCAGTGCAGTCTCTGTGCTATGCAGATGTCTGAAGCCAGATTGGAATGGCTCGAATATATCATATTGTATCAGATGAATTTCCAGCTGCGACGCAACCACCTTTAAATCCCCTTCCCCCAAAAAAGGGAGGCTTGAAACAGGACTCTAGTTGGATAAAATATCAATGTCTGGATGGTTTCTTGAGTAAGGGCTTCACCAATGCATTCTTTAATGCAGAAGAGAAGAACCCCTCACCAGGAAACACCAGACAATTTCAACAAAGGAGATAGAGCCTCCAAACAGGCCACCATCAAATAGGTAAGGCTCTGGATCCAGAGCACAGTCTGTAGATCTAACCCAGATGTCACCTATGATGTATCCTGAAACGAGACTAGCTGGAAATTGACCCATCAAAACAGAGTTCTGTTGTTCAATCTGTCCTCACTACTGCTGGGACTATTCACCCGGAGATCCCGCTCTAATGGAGGACACCCTGTCAAGGAAGAAAGATACCAAAATCTCACATCTTCTGTTGAAACCTCCCTCAGACAGTAGACAGGCAGATGTAAAGCCTGTCCACAGTCCAGAAAAGCTAAGCTGGTTTATTCCTCCCGCAGCAATCAACCCCGACAGGAACTCTGTCTTTTCTGGGAGACTGCCCTCTTACAGGCCACATAATGGGCCCTCAAGAGCCAATCTGTCCTCTAAAGAGCACAATCTCAACCAGGAATGCTCCAATGTCTGCCCCATAGTACTGTATTTAACCTTCTCAGCTTCTCATTATATCAAGGCAAACTGGGTGGGAGATCAATGGGTGTGCACGGTTACAGCCACCTCTGCACCCCAATGCAGATGACTAACATGACTAGCTGTCAAGGAGCTCCAGGAACCTGTCAGGTATCAGATCCTGTTTAGGTCAGTACTGTATCATCTCCATAGAGAGGAAGTTACCCAGAGGGCCCAGAATTGGAATTTCACCACAAAATAATCCGACCAAGCTATCAGAGTAACCT
Source organism: Neoceratodus forsteri (assembly GCA_016271365.2). NCBI lineage: Eukaryota > Metazoa > Chordata > Ceratodontiformes > Ceratodontidae > Neoceratodus > Neoceratodus forsteri. The sequence goes on from CM028132.1 coordinate 613,347,783, forward strand.
CAACATCAAATCTGTCAAGTCCTGAGGCAAAGACTAGGTCCAGTGGGTGACACTGTTCATAGACAGCAGAGGAAATTGCCTGTTTAAGGTCCAGCACTGACAGTCAGCAGGAATCTGGCTGCAAAGATGATTCTTCATCAACCCATTCACTGAAATCACCTAGCAGCAATAGCCTGGGCAATTCCAGGTCATGCTAGGTCATGGCGACATCTGTAAATTCCTGCAAAGATTCAGCCTCACCCATCGGGAATGACTGATAAGAAGAATCCTGCACCTCTAACCTGCTTTCCCGCACCAACATACTGTACTCAAAGAACCCAGCCTCCATCACTGGGAACTGAGTGAGCCCCAGTTGCATAAAAACAGATGGCCAAATCTATTCTCTTGCCTTGGGCAGTGCCACAAAGAATCCGTCAAGGATCAAGCCTCAAGCACTGCCCCCGAGTAATCCCCAGGTCAGGTCTCCGAGAAACACGAAGATCTGTTCAGGGATCAGTAATGAAATCTCTCACCACCAGTTTTATTCCCAAGAGAGCTGGTATTACAAAGAATCCTGTGAAAGGAGGGCCATGCCACCTGGTCAACTCACTGTCTCCTCTAAGAGGGCTCCTGGGAGTTAACGGACACAAGACATGGACTACTACATCTGTAGGAACTGCCCAGCCATGAGGCTCCTGCTCTTCACACTCAAAATCAGCCTCTCCATAGATTACACTCTCATTTCACATTTCTGCCCGTAGTACCCCAAGTATGTCATGCAGCTGGCAGCATTTAAAGGTTGCTTTTGGGAATCTTGGTCTCTTCAGTGGATGCAGCTGGCAGAGCTGTTTGAAGAAGAAGGAAAGCCTACAAAGCATTACACACCAATCCTTGCAAATTTTAATAATGACAACACCCCCAAAATAAAATCCCAAGTAATACTAACCCCCCAACACACCAGTTCATCTCCCAAATAACAGGACAGAATAAATATATTCACCCAACCACCCAATTTCTAACAAATCTTACCACCCAAAATACTCAAAACTTAAACCTCGTCCCAAAAGTCTCATAGGAAAAATTACTCACCGTAGTAATGTTCTTTCTTCCAGGGATTCTTCAGAATTACTGACAAGTGCAGTATGCCAGCTGGGTTAAGCTTCCCCAGAGAGGTGGAGTCAATGCAAATGAGGAAGGCATTGGTCAGTCAGGATAGAGAGAGCAGAGTGCTGCCTGCAGTCAGCCTGAAGGACCTCAGAACTGTTCTGAAGCTGAAAAGAGCAACAACTGTGCAACAGGGTAAACACTGCTAGCAAACACAAACTGAAATTCCAAACCACTACTGAGATGCAAATCAACAAGAATTCAGAAAATCTCAGCAAATTTAGCTAAACCCCATTACAGAGCCATCCCCAGACAGGTTTGTAGGGGAAGATAGCAGTGTCAATAATGCTGAAGAATCCCTGGAAGAAAGAACATTACTGCGGTGAGTAATTTTTCTTCTCACCCCAGGAATTCTTCAGCATGTATTGACAGGTGCAGACTACAAAGCAGTACAGTTGGGAGGAGGCACAGAAACCTACTTAGGAAAGAGGCTCTGTAGCACCACTCTGCCAAATTTGGCATCAGATCTGGACTGCACGTCAAGCAGTAGTGTCTGGCAACATGTAAACCGCTTTCCAAGTAGCTGCTTTGCAAACCTCTAGCAAAGGAATGTCTCTTGAGGCTGCTACTGAGGCAGTGGTTCCCCTAGTTGAATGGGCTCTGAGCTCGAGAGGAGTTTCTTTACCAGCTTTCCTGTAACAGAACTGACACAAGAGACAATCCAGCGGAAAATGGATCTCTTGGTTGCTAGTTTTCTTTGCCCACTTCATCACAGGTGAGAAAGTGGGAGTGTGCAGTCTCTGAATTGCTTAGTGTGGTCTAAGTAGTATGATAGGGCTCTCTTGACATCCAAGCTATGCAGCTTCCATTCGCCTGGAGTGGACCCGTCTGTGAAAAGAACCGTCAAGGAAACAAGACTAGTTAAGGTGAAATTCAGCGACCACCTTGGGCAGAAATTTACTATTCATCCTAAGGACTACCTTGTCCTTGTGGGAAATTATGTAATTAGGGTCTGTATAAAGGCCTGCAACTCAGAGATTCGTCTGGCAGAGGTAATGGCCACTAGAAAGACAGTCTTCCAAGTTACTGAACTTAAGATCGCCAGTAGCTATGGGCTCAATGGAGGTTCCAGGAGTTTGGCTCTACAAAGATTCAAGTCCAAGGGGAACTGGTTCCCCAGATGGGGTTGAAGGTGCTGCAACCCTTTGAAAACTTTTTGAAAATGGGCTGTGAGGACAGATTTTTCTTTCCAGTGGAAAGGTAGGCGAAATGGCTGCCAGATGTACTCTTAAGGATGAAGCTTTCAAGCCTTCCATCTGAAGGTGTACTATGTAATCCAGTAAGATAGGAGAAGCAGCCTGCAAGGATTCTACATCCTTATCCTTGCACCACAAAGAGAACCTCTTCCACTTGGAAGCGTAATTTTCCTAGAGCTAGATTTCTTGGCCATATATAGAATCTTAAGCACTTGCTCAGAGTACTGGGATTCGGGAAACTCTAGCTCAAGTATCAGGCTTTGAGGTGAAGGGACTGGATGTTGGGGAACACTACCCCATCTGAGGAATAGTCAGGAGACTGGGATGGTGGCAATCTGATGGGATTCCTGACTGACAGGGCGAGGAGCAGGAGTACTAAGGCTGTCTCACCCAATCTGGGGCCATCAGAATCATGCTGGCTGGCTGAGCCCTGAGTTTGAGAAGAACCCTGTAAATCAGAGGAAAGGGAGGAAAAGCATAAAGGAACCTCCCTGTCTAGTCCAGGGTCAGAGCATCCACTGGAATGGTCCCCAAAGCTGGAGGCCTGCAGCAGTACTGAGGTAACTGGTGGTTGAGGCTGGATGCTGATAGGTCCAGATCTGGAACGCCTCCCAACCTCCTGAAAACTGTGGCTAGGACCTGTTTGTTGAGGGTCCACTCATGGTGGCCTGACTGATGTGGCTTAGAGAGCCTGCCAGAATATTGTCCTTGCTTGGATGGACGGCCGCGACAGGAAATGTCCAGGGAATGCACCAGGGATGAAATCCTCTTTGCTGGTACAGAGTCTGGTTGACCTTGTGCCCCTACTTGTTGATGTAGAACATGGCAGTCGATTTGTCCATCCTTAAGTGGACTGACTGACCTCTGAGCTGTGGGGCAAAAGCCTTGATGGCCAGGACTGCTCTGAGTTCAAAAGGTTGATGTGGAGTGTGGACTCTATGGGCATCCAAGTGCCACTTATGGAGATCCTAGGTGGGCACCCCAACCTAGAAGGGAAGCATCCATAGTCAGGATCCTAGAGGTTGCTGAATCTGAAAGGAACCCCTACCCTAAGATTTTTGTTTCCTTCCACCAGTGCAGAGCCCACAGAAAGGTTTCTGTGACCGTACTAGCTTTGTGAAGGAGTCTTTTTTCTGAGACCAATGAGATCTGAGGTGGTATGAATGTCCATCATCTGTAATCTGGCACCCGGGACTACTGCGGTCATTGAGGCTATGTGGCAGAGTAGTCTGAAAAGTGTCTGGCGGTCTTGGCTGGCTTAGAATGAACAAATTTAGCAGAATGAGAAAATTCTGAATTCTGGCTGTGGGAAGAAAGCCTTCCCTTAGCATGTTGAGCTCTGCACCTATGAACTGCAGGATTTGGGCAGGCTGGAATTGGGATTTTCCTTGTTGATAATGATGCCCAGAGACTGAAGAGTGTCTGGTCAGGTCTAAAGCTTCTGAGACAGCCTGAGGAGAATTGGCCATGATTAGCCAGTCGTCCAGGTAAGGAAAAACTGAGACTCCTTGTCTTCTGAGATGAACTGCCGCTACTGCCAGGCACTTGGTGAACACCCTGGGAGGCGGATGTTAGCCGAAGGCATTACTGCAAACTGGTAATGGCCAGAGGGCAGTCTGAATCTGAGGAATTATCTGTGGGATTGCCTTACTGGAACATGAAAGCAGGCATCCTTTAAATCCAGGAGACTAGCCAGTCCTCTGCTTTAGAGAATGAATTACCTGAATCAAGGTTACCATCTTGAACTTTGGTTTCAGCAGATGCTTGTTCAGGTACCTTAGGTCCAGAAAAGGTCACCGCCTCCCCATTTTCTTTAGGGTTAGGAAATATCTGGAATAGAGACCCTTTCCCACTGCGAACAGGTACTCTTTCTATGGCTTTAGCCTCCAAGAAGTTCTTGACCTCTAATTCCAACAGCTATTTTCTGTTGGGGTCAGAGGTTTGAGACTTTGGGGCTAAGAAGAGGGAAATCTCTTGAACTGAAGGAGGCTCTGTTCCACTACCTCCAACATCCACTTGTGTGAGGTGATTTGACACCAATGATGGAGGTAGTGGGAGAGCCTGCCCCTACTGGGAGAGGAAGCGGACCAAAAAGGAGCCAGGAAGACTGCTGTTTGGTCTGTGCGGAGGTAACAGAGAGGATTGGCTCTTCTCGGGCGTCTACTACCTCTGCCTCTGAAAAAAAACTCATTTCGAAAAATCCATAGGCACTGGCATAGGACAGAAAGTCCTAGAAAATAACCCCTGCCTCCCTTGCTCTGAGACTTCTAGGAGGAGGAGGGCTTTTCTTTGGCTGAGTTACTCTTGAAAGTAGCTTTAAACTCATCCATTCTTTTAATGTAAGCTTCACTTTGGTCCCGAATAGGGAGTTGTTCCCAGGAGGACAACCCATAGCTTGCAACTGGACATCCTGGGTGAGACATGGTTCTTAACTAAGCAAATCGCCTGAGAGAAATGACCTGTGCCATGACCCTCAAGGCTGTCATTATTATCTACAGCTATATAAAACTGATACTTGGTGGCTTCACAGCCCGCTTGACAGTCTTAGTGATATCCCAGAGCATAGTGTCTCACCCATATTGCACTATAGCAAGGATAGATTTCAGTAAAGTCTCTGATATCTAGCTGTGTATGCCATGTAGTAGACATGCGAACAGCAAAGAAGCAGTAGCATTATGATTTTTCAACCACAGAATCTAGTTTTCTAGAGCCCTTCTCTGGGGGACAGCAGACAGCACACTGGCTTTGTCATATTGGCTACTCCACCCTTTGTGATCTGGATGTATAGAGAAAATCAGCAGTACACTAACCAAGCTGTTATTTCCTCTCAAATCTTTCTGTCCACCCCAGAGGAAGCTGAAGAGGTTTCAGAACCTTCAAAATTGCTTGCTTTAGAGTGTTATGGATAGGGAGGATTAATTTCTTTGTCGGAGTGTGACCCATTATTTCTACGTAGTCATCTTCCATCTCCTGATTGGTGTCGTCCTGAGAGGGAAGTTCCAGGGTGTCCACCATCTGCTTAAGAAATGTGAAAAGGAAGAAACTTCATCATTGTCATCATTTAAGTCAGCCCCGGTGACCATCTGTCTAGTGTGTCCCCATGAGGCAGTTCATCCACATCATCCTCTCCATCATAATAAAACCTTGGGCATAATTAGTGTCATGGAGAGGAGTACTAGTCCCAAGGAACTGAGAAAATATTGCCCATGGATTGTAAAGTCTAATATAGATGCCAAGCTTTAGCTAGTTCATTTGCAGAAGGCAGAATCTTTATCAACCACTGTTGTCTCCTTGTACCTTGCGGGGAAGGACAGCAGTGTTATCTTTCTTAATTCTTTTAGCAGGCACTGGGTCATTTAGTCTCTTAGACGCTTGGCTAGAATTTCTACTTTTATCAGACTTGCTTTCAGAAGAGTCCCTAGAGGACTTATCAATAGTTTTACGTTGATGTGAGGTACCCTCCTCAGTGCTTTTAGAGGAGGAGGCAGTGGACTGAGAGGCCATAGTACTGAGAGTTTGGTCAAATGCTAAGCCAATTGAAATTAAACTAGCTAAAGATTCCACCCCCAATAGTGGAAAGGAAAACTGCAACCCCTCCAGGACCTCTTGCCAACAGTAGCCCACTGCACAGTAAAAGAAGATTTACCCCAGAGAAAAGAGGGAAACCACCTTTCAAACCACGTTAACTTATAACATTATACAGAAAAAGGTTCCAGAAAACAGTGCTACTGCATGAAAAAATTTACCACTCAAGCGTGAATAAAAATATTAATTTTAAGCGCAAATGTGGTAAAAATGCAAACAGACTAAATACTCTCAGGTAAAATAAAAACAAGCTAATTTATTGCACATGCGCAAACTTTACCTCATGAAAAACAACGAGAAGCACAAAATTGGTAAAAACCTCGCAACTCTAAGGAACCAAACACAGTTGCGATAAAACTGGCAAAATGAAGTAAATACCTCCAAGGCAGCACTCAAAAGAAAGAAAATGTCATAGGATGATCTCTGAAGAGGAGAGCTCTCGGGCAGTGTTGCCAGTTCAGCGGAGAAAAGTTCTGAGGTTCTTCAGGCTGTCTGCAGGCAGCACTCTCCTATCTCTCTATCCTGATTGGCCACTGCCTTCCTCATTTGCATTGACTATCTCTCTGGGGCAGCTTAACCCAGCTGGCAGACTGCACCTGTCAATACATAATGAAGAATTCCTAGGGTGAGAAAATGAAGATTCCTCCAGAGGAAGGGCCACAAAAGATTTTCAGGAGAACTCTTACAGCACTTGCCGTGTGACTCTCCTCAACCTCCAGTCTGGAACCATCTCACTACATCTTAATGGAGGAGGATATCCTCAAGATTCAACAGCAAAAATCTCTAGAGGCCCGAAATCCACTGACCAGTCACCCCTTTATTTCAGTAATATCACAGCAATTTTACTAATTATCAAGTAGTCTCTCCACGATCCATAGCTTGTGCCTGTACCAAATCACAGCTCCAGGTTCCCAGGCAGATCCAAACCTTTAACCTCGGTTCAGTTTTATTCTCCCAGTTTGCTGGCTAAATCCTCTCCAGCCCTGGATCGATCTAACTGGTGTACCATGATAATCTCATCGCAGCAACAATGAAATCCACTCCTATACCGACAATGAACACTCCATACGGCACCACAAAGCAGTTCAAGTCCAACCCACAAAACCCTGCCACACTTTTGCAGCTTCCACACCTGGCAGGTTTCATGGCATCACTCCCATTTCAGCCAGGTCACCAGTTCTTTGATGAGTATATCATCACAACTGACCCAGGAATCAGCCTCCCTGATAGTGGACCACTGCAACTGCTAGCAAACCGCAAATGGCGCTGCACTTACGGTGTCCCCACTGGTGTGTGTATAACACAGTTCTTTGGTTGAAAAACACTAATGTTTCATACCCTTGATGCTTTGATTGTGAATGTACCGGGTCTGGCAGGACTGACATCTTGATTCCTCGGTGCATACTGATGCCATACACCATAAGCAGTACCCAAGCTTGGTGCACTGCGCAGGAACAAAGCAGTAGCCCACTTCCTGGCCACCAAGAAATTGTTTTATAAAGATGATTCTCCTTGTTGACTATGGTGATATAGTCTACAGCGCGCCCAAATCCTCCTTGTCAGTTGGGACTCCTATTTCACACTTTTTGTTTTGCCTTAGACTGTCCCCTTGTACACATCACTGCTTTCTCTACTCTGCCCTTTCCTCCCCACTCTTGATGCCAGGCACCTTTCCCATTGTGCCTCCCTTATTTGCAAATTCTGGTTTGGTTCTCTTTCCTCATACCTTACCTCCTGCTGTCCTCTTCCTTCTTCCTCTTCCCTCTCTGCAGTATTTCCACATCCCTCTCTGGTCCTTCTAGGAAATCTACTGTTGGTCAATATGCTTTCTCATCTTGCTTTCCTAAGCTCTTGTCCTCCATCCCCTGTCAATCTGCTCTACTTTTCTACGTCCACCTGCAACTGCCCATGACCCTTTCCCTCTTACTTGCACCCCACTGATACTGTCCTGGTCATTTAGCTCCCCTCATTCCCGTGTATACCCGTTTGCATATTTATCCCTGCCTATCAATACTTTACTCCTGTTCTACTGCATGTATCTGTTGTTCTTATTTGCCTTCGATATTTATGATTATGTTCCTTTGATATACTAAATTGCTGTACAGGACTTCCATTTTGTTATTTTTTGCAATGCTGTTAATACCTTCATGTTTCTTCTCCTTTTGTACTACTATCTCCATTACCCCTCACCCCGGGCCACATTTGGAAATGAGCTGCTAGCAGCTCAGCATCTTCTGGTGAAGCTTTTGAAATTAAAGGGAAAGTCCCTCTGCCTATTTTCTGTATACCTGTGTAATTTGCAGGCATGAACAATGATTCCCTCTCTTGTATACTCTAATTTCATCCTAACAAACAAAAATGGGGCTGCTTCTCTCTGTTTTGCCCTGGTGTGAAAACCTGTTTGTCTCCATTGCAAGGATCATGACCCCACTCATGCAAGGCATTATCACGGTCGATGGTGCATACCTGAACAAGCCAGCAGAAGTTATACACTCATTCAGTTCTGTTACATGTCTTGTGAAGTCCCTGTATTCTCTAAAAGCACTTTCTTCTAACTCGGATACACTTTGAAGTACAGAAACCATCAGGGCACTTACTATGCCTTAAAAATATTCATGGCCTGCATAAGATAAGAACACAGGGACTGAAGAGGACAACAGCAGCATTAATTAATACAGCATGACCACTGCAGGCTTCAGCACTAAAACATCATAAAATTCCGGATACCTTACATGAGTCGGGTCATGACCTTGCAATGGAGCCAAGCAGGTTTTCACACCACACTTCAGTAACTTCATTTACATTCTAATCCTGATAAAATTAGGAGGGTGCAATTGAGGCAATCATTGTTCATGCCTACAAACTACTCGGGTAAACAGAATAAAAGGCTGAGGGGGCTTCCTTTGATGTACTGCTTGTGCCACTGATCCGCAGAGTCAGAGCAGAACACATAACTAGCCAAATTAGTCCAGACACCACAGGAACTGGTATGTTCAAAACCAGTCAGTCACTTTTTGGATTAATTAAGGTTTATAAAACCAATCTGCAAACACTAATCTATAGAACCCACTCATGGGTCACCCAGCATGGTGGCCATCTTGAGTTTATGTTGCAGTTTTCCTCTTACTTCCAGTCCAGGGGTCCTGCCTTCGTAAGAGAAACCAACACATATACTCTGGTTGCATTAAAACTTTTTTAAAGTTAGGGTGGCCTGATAAGCCCGCTGCCATGCCAGCAACCGGGTTCAGGAGCAGACTCAGGAGCCAGCAATCAGAAGGCCATGCCTCCTCGGCCAGGAGAGAAGGTGCTGGCAGTTGCAGTGACACAGTAACCCCAGCAGAAGGCAGCTTGCTCCCCGCCAAGGGGTGCAGTGTGCACACTCTGCATAATCCTGCGGAGAGGGTTGGCTAAACTGGGAGGGAAAATGGTACCCCCAGTGCTATCTAAATAACAGCCAAAGGCAATCCTGGGCCCAAAGTCGTATCGACTCCCACTGGACAGATGGAAGGGAAGTGGCTGACAGCTGCGAGGTTGCAGGGTGCCACATACAACAGCCCTGACGTGAAGTGCAGGCAGACTGGCACTGTGGGAGAAAAGCTTCATTAACAAAACAAAAATACACTTGTTTAAAGCTGATTATGGACATTTCAATTTGAGTGGTATTATGCTCATCTGGTAAAACTGTAACACTTGCTGCACCCTGCTTACCATCACAATCTTCTATCAACTGCTTACAATCTGTATGCTGCCCTAATGTAATACATCCACTTCTAATCATATGTTGCATATTCTACATGCAAGCATAATTTTTGTATCATTTCAAAACTGATAAACAAGCTATTTAAAACATATTCAAAAACATAGAATTTGATGGCAGATAACCGCTTGGCCCTCCCAGTCTGCCCATTTTCCCTACCTACATTATTACTGCAGACCGTATTTGATCTACAGCTCTTTCTCCTCCCTCCCCTTCCTTTCCACTATGATTCCCTTGTGCTTATCCCACGCCTTCTTGAACCCCACCATTGCTTTCGCCCACCACCTCTGCTGGAAGGTTGTTCAAGGAATTTATTTATTTAGTTTTTGTTAACTAGGTTGGCGCCCTAGGCAATCAACTGCCTATTTTAGGCTTGGCCCAGGAGGTTACAAGACAGCAGACAATCAAGACAGCAGAAAACATTACAGTGTACAGGAGATGGGGTACAATATTTAACACAGTCTGACCCTACGAGTTCAAATAACACTGGTGAACAATCAAGAGAAAACCTAGCCATATACATTGTACAAAACCTAGCCATATACATCGTACAGCTGGTTACAATAAAAATATCAAGGAAAATCAAAGCAAATACAGTCAATTAAAAAGTGCAAATTGAACACAAGATCACTGGGAGTCAAGTGCAAGAACAAATATCTGTGCAGCTTAAGAATTTTTCAAGTGCTTTCTTGAAACTGTAGTTGAACTGGGAAGCTCGGAGGTGAGGTGGTAGGGCATTCCAAGCTCTGGGGCAAAATGGCGACGCCTGCTCATCCATTTTAGAGGAGCATCTGGGTACTGCTAGAAGTGACTGATCACAGGATCGCAAAGGATAGGACTGGACCTGGGGAGTAAACATGGCTGCAGGAGCAGCAGGTTTGGAAGATTTGATAATGTTATCAAGCATACAACCGAGTGTAAATAAGCAATGAAAGGGATAAACAACCTAGTTTAGAGTAGAGTGTGCAGTGGTGTGTTAACCTAGAACTGGATAAGGCAAATCAGCAGATGTTATTATAGAACACTCCTTTTGTCTGGACTGGAAGCACTGGTTAGACAGAAGGAAGTGAGACCGTATATAAGGCTGGGTAGCAGGATTTCTTGGTCAACTGCAAGCCTGGCAGCAGGAGAGAACATGTATTTTATTCTATAAGCCAGACCAAGCTTAGTATTCACTGATTTACAGATGTTCAGGGTAAAATCAAGGGCAGGATCCAGGTAAGACCTACATATTTGAAAGAGCAGCAGAGAAGGCAGCCATCTGAGCAGCTGGTGGCTAAGCCACTGGGACAAGTCCTTAGTTTAGGTGGGGACCCAAAGATCATAGTCTGGGTCTTGCTAGAGTTTATAACAAGGCCATAAGAGCCGATCTCAGTTAAACTTCTGGAGTTGGTGTAGAGTACCATGTCATCAGCGTATAGGAGGGTGCTACAGAAGGATGGAACTTTGGGGGCATCATTATTTTTTAAAATTTTATTTTATTTATTTAGTTTTTGTTGACTGGGAAAGGAGGCCAAGACAATTTTGCCTATTTTTAGCCTCGTACCAGGGAGGGGAAGATTCAGATGGCAACCAACTAAAACTGAACCAGATTAAGCTGTTGGTGGTATTTTTAGTAAATGGGGAAAATTTGGCCAGGACACCATGGAATTTCCCCTACTCTTTTGAGAAGTGCCATGGGATCTTTAACATCCACCTGAACTGGAGTCGGTCCAGTGGCACAGAGAGTCGAGGTGCTGGATGCCACACCTTGCACCATGCCGCGACCCAGGTTCGGGAATGAACTCGGGTCATCGAGGGTCAGCAGAGGAGGGAAGGGATCGAGCATCCAGTAGACTGCTCTTCCTTCCTGGGGAGGGATCTGGGGTTTGCTCCACCTCTTAGTGGCACCTGGCGGTGGTCAGAGGCAGTGCAAAGACATGCAGTAGCCTACGCGGCGGATGTTGGCATGCTTGTGTCATGGATATCACTTCATGTCAAAGCTCGGAGGGAAAAGGATGCAGAAAACCCAGGCGCTAGGGAGGTGACGAGGCCACCAGGGACCTATGCACAGCCCCAATGCCGGGCCATCTCCCCCAGCGGGCTCCTGGGTTCCCCACTGGACAGACCTCTAACCTACAGACAGGCCACCAGGTAGGGTGAGGCAGGCCCTCCCTGGGGGTGATCGGGGGCTGGGAAGTCCTGGTGGGGAGAGCTGGGGGTGACAGGCGGGTGTAGAGGCAGTAGAATTGAGAGTGCACTCTGAAAGATGCCCTGGCATCTGGGACAATAAAACAGATTGTACAAAAAAAACAAAAGCAATGAACATCCACCTGAACCACCAGAACAGGCAGAGGGACCTCGGTTTAACATCTCGTCCAAAAGATGGCACCTCAGGATGGAGTTCAGCATCCCCCTCATGATGTACTACAGTGTCAGTGTTGGGATTTTACCCCAAGTGCCTGGTGTGGGGCTAGAACCCACAACCTTCTGATCTTCCTGCCTCAGAGGGGAGTGTGCAACCTGCTGAGCCACTGATACTGGTTACATTAATGAAAATGGAAAAAGTAGTGGGCCCAGAATGGAGCCTTAAGGTACACCTACACTGAATGTGGTTAGGGCAGATTTAGCCTGACCAAATTTAACAAATTGTTGCCTATTACTTAGATCAATAGTTCTTAGACTGTCACAGCGAGCCTCCCAAATCCATGGAAAAGATTTTGGCCTCCCCAAAAACTGAAATAATCTTAGGCCTCGCCAAGAAAATAACATACCGTACTGCGCAGTACACCATGAATAAATTGAAACCCCTTTGAGTACTTGGCTCACATTCAGTTCTTTCATTCAGTTCTTTGTCGTATACTAACATACTAAAATGCCAGCAGAATAGGCCTAACGGTCTTTCGTGTCTGCTTCGTTGGTCAGCCCCACCCTGGGTGCTGACCTTGCTGTCCCTCGCTCTCTCTGGCTTCTCCTTCCCAGTTCCGGATATTCTTGCTGCATTGGATTTTGCTTCCAGAACCTTCCCTGTACCTGTCCCACCCCTCTTGAACCCCTCCACTGTCTCTGCCTCCACCAGCCCCTAGGTAGTGCATTCCATGGCTCCACCACCCTCTCAGTGAAGTAGCACCTCCTCCTTTCTCCCTGAATCTTCCCTGATTCAGGGAGATAATGGATACTGATGTGGAACCTTTGAAAAGAGCTCCTGTGCTCAAAGGTGTTATCTGAATAACAAATAAATAATAAACAAAATATTATTCAGCTTATTGTACCCCCCACCCCCTCGGCCAGCCTACTTGCTCTGCTATTTTCATTCTTGAACCATTGTTACCCTTGTTGCAGTACCTCCATGGGTCAGACTGCTTTCTGTTTCCTCTCTATATGAAATAACCTTCCTACATACTTTACCTCTCCTCTCCTTCCATGCTCCTAAGCAACTTCTGGGATTATTTTGCTCCTTCCTGCTATTGCTCTTAGCACTTCTATACTCAACCCTTATATTTGGGCTGTTCTGTCATCAGTCTACAAATTGATCAATTACCACCACTCATTAGTTTATTGTTTATATTTATTTGCAGTATTGTTCATTGCGTATTTCTTGATTGTTTTGCAGGTACCTTTTGAAATCTATTCACTACCTACCCTTCCCTGGTACACCTGAAATGAGCCTTGGCTCATTCACCTTCCTGTCACCTATTAGTAAATAAATACATAAAATTCACCTACTATTATCTTCTTTCAGTTTGCTTCATCTCTTCACACAAAATACAAAAACTCAAAATTTAAATACAGTACTTTTTCAGACTTGTTTGAGCCTCCCAAGAACAGGTTGGGGTCTCCACAGGAGGCTGGCTCACCATTTGAGAACCATCTGATGATTTTTTTTTGGGGAGAAGAGAAGATACCAAATGATGACAGTTTAGATTCACGAGGGTGTGGTTTACAAGATTTAAAGCCTTTGTGAGATCGATAAAGATGGAACCAGTATACATCCCTTATCCATGCCCAGTTTAATATCATTGGTGAACTGGGTGAGCACTGTGGGGCGCTATGGGTCTGCCTGAACCTATGCTGGGCAGAGGACAGCAGGTTATATTTGTTGAGGTGATCTGTGATGTGGAGGCCACAATATTTTCTAGCAGTTTACTGAGGACAGGCAGGATTGCTACTGGTCAGTAATTTTCAAGGCTCTTAGGATCACCTTTTATATACTGGTACTATTTTTGGCCAGTTTCCGGCATAGGTACAGTGCCCGAGGATAAGGATATATTGTACAATCTAGTAAGTAGGGAGGCAAGGAGCAGGGCAGCAATCTTAAGCAGTTCAGGCTCCAACCCATCAGAGCCAATGCTCCTGCAGGTGGAGTTAGAGTTTAAGAGCCATAGTACTTCACCTCGAGTAACGGCATGGAGGTAGAAAGAAGTGGAGGGAGCGAAGTGTGTGGAGGAGTACTCTTTCTGTGAAGTACTCTTACATCTCTTCAGAATCTACGCCTCCCAGCTTCACAGTATATCGCTACTGCTTGAGCACCTTTCTTCTGAAAATTACTCCCTTCTGCACCTTATTTACCCATGAGGCATTTAAAGGTCTCCATCATATCCCCTCTCCTCCCTCTTTTTGGGGCGTACATATTGAGGTCCTTTAGTCTCTTCTTGTAGGTCTTTTGATGCAGACCCTGCACCATTTTAGTTGCCCTCCTCTGAACCACCTCCACTCTGTCTATGACCATCCAAAGATATAGTCTCCAGAACTGGACACAGTACTCTAGGTGGGGTCTTACCAGCAACCTATACAGAGGCAACAGCACATCCACTTTCTGCTGGGGATACCCTTCCATGCCCACCAGCATCCCACCAGGCCTCCTTGCACTGCCTTGCCACCTTTAGGTCATCCAGTATGATTACCCCCAGGTCTTTTTCCGCTTACCTCAGATCTCTTTCCTGCTTGGTAGTAGTTAATACCACTCCACCCATTCTGTACTCTGCTCCTGGGTTTCTGTGCCCCAAGTGCATTATTTTGCACTTTTTGCATTGAAACTCAGGTGCCATATCTTTGACCACTCTTCTAGTATTCTTAGGTCATACTGCAGTTAGTTATACAGACAAAAAAATAATATCATCTTTAGTCCCGGGGCACTGGTACAAACTTCATGGTGATCTCTCGTGACATGATCCAATGAATATTAATTTAAATGCAGCCAACATAAAAAAAACCTGCTAAAATAAATGGCAAAACCCAAATATCAACATTTTTGTTATGGCCTAATTATTCTAAATTTGAGACAGGTATTTTTACCCCACATGATGCAGATTAAAGAAAAGTCTACTTTTCGTGCTCATGTGGCTTTAAAAATACTCTGACATTTGCAACTTGACTGGAAATTAGCAAATTAAGACTGCACTTGTGCAAGTCACTGAGTAATGAAACCAAGTGTAGCAACAGCTAAGCCCCAGAAAGGATACAGTGAGAAAGCAGGAATGTAGGGCTAAGAACAACCACAATGTGGCAACCACAATGTGACCGCCAAATGATCTCCTTAAATGGCTTTCTTTGTGTTCTACACTGTATACATCTGCCCATGAATCCAACACCACACTACCTTGATGGCTACTCACAAACTGACTTTGTTGAACAGAACAGGCTCAGGAATTTCTACTCCCTAAGCCTAAGAAAGGTTTGTTCCAGTGCATTAAAGTGCAGAGAGAGGTCTGCAAGACTGCACTGCCTGCTTTATGTGATGAGATGCCACTTATTTTCTGTGTTGCAATAATCAGACACCAAACACGAAATAAAAAGTTCCATACACTCGCTAAGTACAATCATTACAACTGTGTTGTATTTGCTGCCATTTAACATTTCACTGTTTTTGGAGTCTGGTTGCACTATCTGGAATTGCTCCTAAGGGAGGCCCGATATTCAGACAGGCTACCCTTTGCCTCAGCAATAACACAGTACTGACTGTTCTTTTCATCTATTTTTAGAAGAGTAGCAAAAACACTGCCAGGATCACAATTTTTGTATATATACTTTCTGCCTTGTCACAGGTGCTGCACACTTCAGTCCCCCACCACAGTGTTCCTCTCCATTGTTTACTTGCTCCTGGTGGTTCATGGAACACACTCTCTCTGGGGCTGGTTCAACTCCCTGCAGGTCGGTCATGCATGGAGAAGCAGAGAGTGGGTTGACAGGGCTTCCTGGCACACATCCAAACATGGCTGTGCAGCCAGATCCGCCCAACATTTCAGAATGCCCATCCGCGGTCACTCTGATAGCAGTACAGCAGTGGAACGTAGTGCCCACCCACACCAGGAGGGTGATGCTCGAATCCTTCTCCTGATGATTCTGGCCCGCTTTAAGTCCAGTTCACTGGTGTTGTACCATTTTGCTTTGCCTGGAAGACTTAATATACATTAGTCAAGAAAACTGCAAAGCATCTCAAACAGATAACATTTTCGAAAATCTGCCTCTTACTTCATTACTAACTTCCCATCTGACGTGACGTTAGTGACTCCTTTAACATCTGAGGCTAAATGTACTTTTGTTATTTTCACTGCTGAGGTGCATTTGTAACAAAATATTCTTTATTTTAAAAGCACTGTGTTTGTCATTCCCATCTCTGCTTCGAACTTTCAAGAGCTGAAGCATTCCATGGAAACAGCATTATGCCATTCATTTTAGTTTCACCAGTTTTCCGCCTGCTGAAAATGGGTAAACAGAGCATCCTGCAGTGCTCCAGATAATATTGGCATGTAAAAGTAATTTACTGACTAGTTTTGTAATATGGCTAATAAAATTAAATTTGGATGGGTAAAACTGCTTTAAATCTGGAAAAAAATGCTCCATTTGAATCACTGATGGTGTTATGAAACACTGTTCCATGAAGTGTAGAAAATTTCCAAGTGTTGAGATGTGTATTGGCACTAAAATATTTTTTGAAGAGTATTTCTTAAAAAGAGTGCTACTACCTTATCTGAAGCCCCGACACCCACGCATATAAAATGAACCAGATACTCAAAACGATTACAGTGAAGCCCATGTAAGTGCACATCCGGATAAGTGCACATCCCAGTTTAGTGCACAGAAACCAATATCCCATTTTTCCTATATTATCAATGTTAAATAATCCTGATAAGTGCACTACTCATAACACAGAAACATAGAAACAGACTTTGATGGCAGATAAGGACCGCTGGCCCATTTAGTCTGCCCATTGCACACAGCAGCTGAAAATAGTGCACATTTCGGATAAATGCACAGTTTTCGCTTTGAAAATGTCAGATTTTGTGCTTAGAGACTGTGTAAGTGCACATTTACATGGATGATTACTTAATTGAATGACCAACTGCTCACTTAGAAACCGGACCTACAGTACTGTAAGTGACCACTTGACTCTTTAGTGCTGGCTTATAAAGACTGTTCAGAGCAGAGCACACTGAACTAGGCAGTGCTTTCGATACAGCGTTACACATGGATAAAATAAAAAGAATACTCTAACCCTGGAGCAGAAAATCATTGTTCTGAATAAGTTATCACAGCCTGATGTTAAACATGCTGACATTGCAAAAGAGTACAATGTAGATGTTTCTACAATTTCCCGTATTTATGCTTCTAGAGAAAACTGCTGGCAGAGTGGGAAAGTGGTGAGAAGCTAGGCGAAAGAGGAAAAGAATGGAAAAAGTGACGCAGCTGAAACGGCACTGCTCAGGTGGTTCACTGCAAGCCGCTCTGTGGATGCACCTATTAATGGCCCTATTCTGATGCAAAAGCTCAGCAACTAGCTGACATTATGGAAGTGCTATTTACACCCATGAACGGGTGGTTATGCTGATGGAGACAGAGAAATGGCATAATTTACAAATGGTGTCATGGAGAAAAAATAGACGCCGACACAGAATCAGCTGACAACTGGATAAAGAACATACTCCCACAATTTGTCAGACTACAGCACCCAGGACATATTTAACTGTGATGAGACTGGCTTGTACTGGCCATGCCAGAAGGCACCTTAGCTTTTAAACAAGATGCAGCACCCGTGGAAAAAGGCAAGGAGCGCATATCTGTGCTGCTGTGTGCAAACATGTCAGGCACTGAAAAACTGAAGCCTGTTGTCATAGGAAGTCAAGGAAGCCTCGCTGCTTCAATGGTATCGAGGTAAATCCACTACCTGTGGTTTACGAAGCCAACTCAAATTCATGGATGACAGCTGAGATTTTTACTCGTGCTCCACAGTGTAAACTGCCAAATGAGAAGACGTCTGCGTAGAATCGCTATGCTGCTTGACAACTGTAGCGTATACCGAATGTGCCTTTGTCCCACATTAAACTTATCTTTCTTCCCCAAACACAATATCTTTAATCCAGCCCATGGATATGGGCATTATCCATAATGTCAAGCACTTATACAGGAAGAAGGTAAGCTGTGAAACACTCAATGCACTTGAAGCACTGTGTTCACACTATGCTTAAATTTCTTATTTTAATTTCTTGTAGATCATTGAGAAATTGCTTGTGTGTATTGATTCTGGATCTTCAGCTGGGGGCTAACACAGTGTCCGAAATGGCAAAGAAATTCAATGTGCTGGATGCTATACAAATGCTAGACTTTGCCTGGACTTCGTTGCTGTAACAACAATAATCAACTGTTACAGGAAGACTAGGTTCTCAGCATCAATGTCGGACGCTGAGTTAGAGCAGGATGACACTGTGTCAGAGACTGATCTTCCGCCAGTTATGTCGACACGGAAGTTTCGAGTATGCAGACATCGATGCTGGATCGCAGACTGAGGGGCTCTTGATGAGCAGGAACTATGTAACTAAGTCAGAGGGATATCGTGGTCAACCAGGAGGATGAGGACGGGAAGGATTGGGAGGATGAGACAGTGACCGTAGCAGCCGCTATCACAGCGATGGAAACTGTGAGGTGTTTTGTTTTAAACAAAGAAAAATGTGCTTTTGCTTTGCTATTTCAGTTTGATAGTTACTTTAACAGTCTGGCAATTCAGTCGTCAAAACAAAAAAGTTAGATTTTTCCAACAATAATTTGATTTGCGAGTTTACTTGTTTTTATATGACTGCACCTGTTTAATTTAATAAAGTGCTTACCGCAGTACAAAACCGAACGTTTTACTGTAAAATTTGTTTTGTCCGGATAAATACACAGCCCGGCTTAAGTGCACAAAAATGTCATATCCCGAGGGTGTGCACTTTAGCGGCTTCACTGCATTACTTTTCCTAAAGTGCCAAGGTAGAAGAAATTAAGAGACCCCGACTAAAATGGCATCAAAGTATTGTGGAACTGGGAAATCAGGAAAGGAGCATCACTGAAAAACAGCAGATTGTCACAACCCCATGGTAAGTCTGAGGAACTTTTTTCCTTCCACGCTTTATTTCTCTCCCTGGCATCTGCAGGCACCAGGCAGGTTACTCCCTCTGCCTTGCCACCTGTGTCCATCCACCACCCCGCCCCCAGTACCACCAAACCCCTAGTACCCCCACGGATCCACCCCACCCCACCCCATGGTGGGGTCAGGAAGACCATCCCGCCCCCACCCAGTACATCAATCCAGTTGGTGTCTCTGGTGGTCTGGCAACAGAGTGAGATGCCGGTTGTCAGGCAGGGTCACGGGGCCTGCGGACACCATTTATCCATTTTCTTTGTTCATCCCTCCACGTCACTCTAGCACATGTAGGCAACATGCACCACATTCTTTTTACCTCCTGACTCTAGTGTTGCCACCCAACCTCCATCAGGAGGCAGTCAAGGAGTGGACAAAATTCCTCCCTCCCTGGGAGAGGGAGGAGAGCAGTCGATCAGACGCCGATCCTCTCCTCCCTGCTGACCCCAGTAACCCAAACCCACCTCAAAGCCCGGTCGCTGGTGTGGTGCAAGGTGTGGCATCCAGCACCTCAACCCTCAGCATCACAGGGATGGCCCTCTCCCCACCCCTTTTATTTATTTATTTTTTAACTTAAAACACAACTTTTATTGCTTTTCTCAGGCTACCATAAAAATAAAAAAATTATTTAAAATTTAACATTGATCTTTATAACACAAGCTGTGGTCCTGCTTTGCCCCATCCTGCCTTTGTCACCAGTAGTATGAATATGTCAGTAGCATCAATTTGCACTCTAGTATTTTGCCCAGCTACCTTGCCCTGTTGCAGTATTGCCCAGCTTATCTGGTTTGATCAATGTTATGCAGATTATAGTCCAACCCCCATATATTCTGTTTTCCATTACTTTTGTTGTTTTCTTATGTCCCCAATCCCCTTTCCCCTCAGGACACGTGTCAACTAGATTACCATCATCTCTCAGACTGTTTTTCCTGTTTAAATAATTTCAATAAACAAACATTCTTCTCTGCACCTCTGAGGCCTGCCTCAGCCATGAATGGTAAGCAGAAGCAGCGAGGATTCTACTCTCCTTTGAACAGAACGTAAATCACACTGCTGAAGGAATGGGACTCCGGTCCATTTTCTTTTCATTCTTTCAATAAACATTTCATTCTAACCCCACCAGCATTTTGTGGGCAGAGTCAGGGGTCGATCTTAGCATTATTTCACTGGCCGGGGCATAGTGCAAATGCCTGGCCAGTGTGACTGTTCCCTACTTTCTCGGCTCGGCTAGTGCGATCTAGTGATTACTGGGAAATGTCCCTTTAAGAGGTCTCAGTACAAACGTTTGCCGGTTTTCTAGTTTTTTCTTATTTAAGCTCATGAAGTCAACAACAAAGTAACTGCTCCTTAGGTCCTCGGAGCCCTCCATTGGTGTAGATGAGTTTGAGCGCTGCCTGCTTCAATCCCCAACATCTCGGCTGCTGTTGCTGTGTGGGAAACATTCGAGTGAAAAGCCATCATGTAGTAGCAGATGAGTGCTGTAAAAGAGGCGGAAGATTTAGCTTTTCGCGATGACGGACGTCGTCTAACTCCTATGTGGTATGTCTCCCCATTTTAGGAGCACATTTTTTTTTTTTTTTTTTTAAATACCCTCCTTCTCAGTCACTGAGACCAGCAAAAAAAAAGTTTTAATGTAGGGAGTGAGTCGGCAAAGCGTAAAGGGACACTGTCAGCCTGGCGGTCAAAATTCATCTGCAAGTAAAGCAGAAGGTGCCAGAGACAAAACTTTCCTAGTGCAGAATGCAGGCATGGCACCCAAATCCCATGAAGTGCTAAATATGTATTATTTAGTAAAACTCACTTTTCTGTCGCCTCATGATAATCTTGGCTCTGCATGTCCACAGAGTAGAATGGCGCCGGCGGGAGCTTGTTCATGACTGATTCAGTTATTTTGGTCCTATAGGTAGTAGAGGTCTTACCTGGTAGCTGCTAAAGAGAGGTGGGCAAAACATTCTATATTTCAAAGCGAGCACTCTAGTTATTCTAGTCTGTGTGCAAAAGACCGGTTGTACTTCCGGCATGTGCATTTTCAGCTCCAGTAATGCGCATGCCCGAAGTATAGCTTCTGCTTTTGCACACAAAATACAATAAGTTATGAGTGCTCTGCTTTGAAATATAATGTTTTTGCCCACCTCACTGTTGGCAGCTGCACCAGATAGGACCTCTACTACCTACAGGACCAAAAATAACAGAATCACTCATGAACGAAAGCTCCGCTACGCCATTCTACTTGTGGATGCGCAGAGCAGAGACTACCGTGGAGCGACAGAAAAGTGAGTTTTACTAAAATTATATATTTAGCACTCTATGGGATTTGGGTGCTGTGTCTGCATTCTGCACTAGGAAAGCTTGCTCCTGGCACCTTCGCTTTACTTGCTGAATTTTGACCACCAGGCTAACAGTGTCCTCAGGGCGATTAATCCGGCTGGTCCCTGCAGAGTTGTGGCAGAGACCTGACTGTCACACTTACCTGATTAGAACCAAGTATTCGACAGCGGCAGCTGAGGGATGTTAACCAACATAGCCATTTTTAATTTATTAACTCCCTTTACATCCCTCAGCTGCCAACAGCAGCAAATTTGCTGAGATAAAATGAGAAACTGTGTAAAAGTTGACCAGTATGGCCATTCAAGCAACACTGGGGCTCCGCTTCTCTAAAGGGTCTCTAGTATAGCAAGGTAAGGCAGCTCTGTCTGAACTTATGCTGTGTACACTTTGGATTGAGGCAAGTACAGTGAGGAATAAAACAATGCCGAGACTGGGGAGGGCGGAGGGTTATTTTTCAGCAAGTCCAGTAAATAAGTCACTGTGCTATATATAATAAGGGAGCAGAAAACAATCAGAGTTTAAATTCAGCAGTGGCTTCAGGCTCTAGAAAGCTGTGAATGTGTGGTAAAAGCAGGGAAGGAACTTGAGAGTGGAGGGTTGATGAACAGACTTACTGAGGGATGGTGGAAAGATTCCCCTGGGGCACACTATCTTGTAGCTCTGGTGGACAGCATGAGAGGGAATTTGAGAAAGGAGGGCTGGTGAACTTGGGGTGGAGGAAAGAATCTCCAGGGCATCAAATCTTGCAGCCGTGGTGGCTTCATGAGTTCTGCCAGTAACTCCTGCAAACTGAGGCTATGCACATCTGTTGCAGGAACAACAATTAATGAAACTTACACTGGAAAATATGAAATAGATAGATAAAATAAACAGTTTAAAAATGCTGTCTCAGACATACAGACTGTGTCACTGTGCTTATTTTCTTAATATTTTAATGTAAGCTTGGGGCTAGTGCAATTAGTGGGGGCCAGTGCAACAACAGCATCACTTTCCCAGGTGGACCAGTGCAAAAAAGTTAAGCGTGACCCCTGAGAGTCCTTCTTCAGGCTGAGTCAGATGATCCAAACTTTTGTATTTTTGCCAGATCCTTCAAGTTTCTGTAGTTTGGCTCCTTTGCTAAAGATGCATGTCTTTTCTTAATACTACATACATGTACTGCTCTCCTTAGGTTCCTACCTTGCTTCCTCAGTTTCAAAGTGCAGGACTAGAGGGTTAAAATTTTCTGAAATCAAAACACTCATAACGGGGGGTGAAGCGCTATTGAGCACTTTGCTAAATAGATGCGGTTCCACTTTGTCTCTGCAGACTTTACTTGTATTTACAAATAAACGAAAATATTCCTCCTTTTTGAATTTTGAAGCTGTACTGAGTAGAACTCAACAAGAGGAATCGAACGATACCAGTTCAAACAACTAAGGAGGAAGAGGTGGCTCTAAAATGTGCACCCTACAGAGCCACTGGCCCGGACTGTGCCTGCTGGACCCTCAGGTTCTGGTACATGCACCTTGGAACTCACTGGTCCTATCCGTGAAGGCCATCAATGGAAAGGTAGAGGAGATCCTTCGCCGTATGAGCAAAAAGACCTGAAAATTGAATCGCCAGCAAGACTGCTGTGCCAGGCAGAGTAACAGGCTACCAAAGCTATCAATGTGACAACCAAGTTGGCACAATAAAACAACTAGCTCCAATACAAGAGGGAAGCTATTGAAAATGCCCAAAGAGGGAACTTAGGTTGGCTGGGTTGCCAAGGCAGTGAAGGTCCAGACCTTGTAGCCTTTCTAAATCCTCTACACCCAGTGCTTTGGGCACTGTGGGCATGGGAACAAACAGAGTCCAGACGTTGATTCAAATTCAAGAAGAACTAGATTTATTTCTCCAACAGACAAAAATAAAATTAGCGGACTGAGAACGGAAATAAGGCATTAAACAGAATCAAATTACGGTTTTAGGTCAATTCCATAAAGCAAGACGCTCATCCACCTAGTATTAGGCTAGGGACTGGTAGGAGTAGCTCCTACCAAATAACTGATTCACCATACAATCTGTGGTGCTTATATACTGAAACAGTCACATGTCCATCATAGTCCCTCCCATATCTAACTTGAAAACAAAATTATCCTTTAGAGGATTAAATTCTTAATACAATAACTTAATATTGCTATCATACAGAATTGGAAAGGATGTTAGGCACTAGATAAACAAAAGAAAATAGCTTATGCTGGAAATTCAGGCACCGCCTTTTTAACATCATCATGGGGGAGAAGTCATGGCCGCCAGCCCTAGAACAACTTTAAAAATGCAGGAGGTTCTGAAGGCCTGAACCAGGAAGTTAAAAGAAAAAAAAAAGGTATAGGTATACAATCATTTCAAACAATGAGTACAATATGACGAAGAGAACACATTATAATTATATTTAAGCTTGTTTAAAAGCTGGCAGCAACCATTCTTTGTTACATATGTCTTTTAATGCAGCCCAGAACTTCACTCTACATGCAAGCTGCATGTATAACCTGCAACTGTGCTTTTGTAAATATTAGTTCCTGTTCAGTTTCTCTCAAGGGCTTGGAGTGTTTACTGAAATAAAAAGAATGTGAGAATTCTTTCATAGTCAGGCAGCAGAATAGTTTGTTTTTATGCCTGGCTCATTTTGTTGCTTTGTACTAGCTACGGTTGAGAGTCTCTAAACCGAGAGAAACAGAGAGGATTCACTGGCTTCAGAGATGCCCACTTTATAATTGCTCAATTTGCTCTTCATTTCTGGGAGACACCACAAACAGTGAAAACCTCTCAAAACTACAGGCTCCTAAAGATTTTATGGAGTCTAACACTAGCGAGGCGCTAGCTTCGCTTTAGGAACATTCTACTGTTGCACTAGTTTCGTAGCACGTCAGGCAGTGCTATCATGTGCACTGTTGCACAGGTCCACCAATTAGCAGATTTAAACAAACGGGCATACAAGCTTATTTAATTACTTGATAGCAGTGTATTCGCTTTTTTCAAAAGATGCGGAATAAAATTAGAGACGGAAAGATACCTACATGTGGCCAGTATGTGGTAGGGAAAGTATAGGGTTGAAAGGATAGAAAAGAGCCAGAACCAGATACTGCAACAGATTTGTACTTTGGACAGAGAAGAATTTTGGAAAGTCCATATACCACGCTATTAGCAATATCAAGGCACTTTCTGAGTGTCCTTCTATAGGAATCCTGAATAAACCTATATCTATACAAAATAATGAAACAAACAAATACAAAATGGGGGTACCATGCCCCGTTCACAGGCATCGATGCAGGGACTGTGATGGCTCCCAACTCCTCAAGGCCTACCGGATCGCCCACTGTAGCCCAGTCTTCCCAGAGCCATCTTGATAATCACTATGGGTGTAGCCATTCGGGACTTATTCCTACAAGTTGCAAAGGAGTCACAAGACTAATTTTTCTGGGAACACTTTGCACCTTTCTTGGATCTCTCCTTTGACACCACGCAAGAAGAAAGAAGTTCAATGCAGTGAGGCACATCTTCAGAAACTCGAATTGTGCACTTATTACTGATGCCCATTCACCTGCAAAATACATCACGGCCATATACATACATTTACCATTACAAAAGAAGCTGGCAAAAAGGTGGAGGTACTGAAGCGAATCTGCAACCGTTCAATCGTCGAGAGAGGCAGCGCTGAAGACAACACCTGTAAGAACTATTCAGTAACTTTTCCTTTATTTGATCACTTATTACTTCATATGATGCTATAGTATGGACTAGAGACTGGTTTAAGCCTTTGGAGTTTTAATGGCAGATACCGCGTGGTAGCCCTTATATGCAGTAACTTAAAATGCAGATGAATGTTTTTCATGATTTTTTGCATCGTCTAGTCTGGGAGGGTTTATCAATCATTCAATCAATTCTTTATTCAGGCATCATCATTGAGCAAGGCATGCCTCAGATTTCAAAGTTATCTTGAACAGCATCCTCTACCATTTATGCCATTTCAGTTACTATATTGCAGTAATCTAAGATCTCTAGTACTAATAACCACTATAGCTCTCCTTCAAAATGTCTTCTAGGGTCCCCTAGAAAAACAGGTAATGCTATTATATTTGGTTACTCTGGCAGTTTGTCTACTATGAGGAGTATTTTCTCTAATAATAGTGAATGCATCATCCTATACAGGGTTTTGAAGTCCTGCCGGGGAGGGGGAGTACTATTTTTGATTTTCACGTTAGGTTTGGGATCACATCAGCCAATTGGTTGAGTACAAAAATGTTGGATTTTATTATTATAAAAGGATCGCCTCAATATTGCAAGGTGCAGCTATGTTGGATTCACTAATGTATAACTGCTGTTGAAATACCCCACCTCCTTATTTCTACCTGTTAGGGCTTTGTATTCTATCATCCATTTTAGCTTGCATGCCTGGTAGGAGGTATTAACTGCATGTTGTTTTTATAAAACAAATATAAGTTAAAAACAAAAAAAAACACTTATAACAGGAGCAAGGGTGGAATTTCTTAAAGTGGAATTCATATACTGTTTGCTAATAAAGACTATGATCACTTGCTGATGTCTACCCCACAACAGCTCCTCAAGTGTCAGTCACATTTCACAACACCCAACCACTTGCTTGTAACTGTTCATAGGCAGGGGAGGGGTGTCACTGAAACTGGAACCACATGACCTAGGGCTGCCATGCTTTGTAACTAGAATTGCACAGCAACCCCTCCTGCAGAGGCACAGTGAAAGTAATGACTGTGCAGTGAAGGGCTGGGCCTAGCATTGTGTGTGGGGTGGTCATAAGCAAGGGGCTTGTAGATAGTCATTTATTTATTTGTTAACGCGGTAGGTGCACTGGTCAAAGAACTATTTTCAAGCATGACCCACAGGAATACAGCAAATACAGAGCATCAGGAGACAATTACACAGCAGTGGGAAATTAAATATAGAGAGAGAAAATTATACATAGGTAGTAAAATAAAAGGGGTAGATTAGACAGCAATAATAAATACAGTACTCTAAAAATAACACATTGGCACAATAATTCTGGGACAGTCCCTTGCAATTGAGAATCAGGCCCCTAAAGTTTTACTTTGCTACAGAATATGAACTAGACATCAGAATATATACAAATTACTGCATTAGTAACTTGGGGTGGTTAGGAATTAGGCAGGACTGTAAAGTGCCAAAGTGCCTGCTAAAACAGTACTCTGCAGTTATATAACAGTGTAGAAGCTTGTTCAGTATGGATTTTATCTGTACCAGAACACTGTTGTGCCACAGTGCAAAGGTCATGGAACATTGTACCCTTCTGGGGTACAACTGTATTACATAACCATCAATGTCCACAAGCCCGCCTGGTGCATGCTACAGCTGAAAACAACTGTCGATCATCAAAGTTGAATCTCAACTGAACCAACGACATGGCGGTGTTAGTAAAGGACTGCAGTGACGCAAAAATTTACAAAGGGTGATAAAAACAGTTTACCCTTTAAAGTAATTGGCAAAATATTATTATTGTTTCATGTATTCCATTTAAGTTGGGACTTAAAAAAAAAAGTCAGTTTCTCTGTATTAGACCGTGTTAGAATGACCATAAACAGGAGTTTCACTTTTAAAATGAATTTGAACAGTAAAAGAACAACTTATTACTGAAATCTTTGTCTTGGAATTTATTTATACCAGTGTATTTCTTCCTTTATACACTAAAAAAAAAAAAAAAAAAAAAACTAGCTAGGCAAATCCATGCCCAACCAGCCGTTCTGAGGTGAATTGGAATCTGAAACTCTTGGTGGCAGCACAGGTCTGCTAGCATGTCTGCCGAACCAGTATTTTCTATTTATAGTATTACCAGGATAAATATTAAAATTCTTGTTTCAAAGGTGTGCTGGAGGAAAGAAACAAAATACCAGTCAAGCCACAACAGAATACAAACACAGAGTCACCTGTAGACAAACAAGAATGGCACAATCTAGTTCCTCTCTCTAGTTACAATACCAGTAATGCAATTTTCTCTCAGTCTCTATAACCAAGCTGTAAATGGTAGAAACCACTGATCTGCTTTAGGGTTTCACTACAACAGAATTATGGTATCTTGATAATACATAGAGTAATGTTTGAGGAGGTGTGCATAATGAGAATTTTATACACACCTGAGGTGTGGGATGCTACAAAAACCCAGACAGCAAAGCGGGACTACATTTTTTCCTTATGTTCATATTTGTATTATGGCATGGGTCATATTAGCATGACTACAGACAGCAGGGCAAACAATGCTGCAGTCAAAATGTCATGCTCCAACATAACGCTGGGCACAACAGTGACCACACAAGAAACAAACACCAGGAGACCTGGAGGACGAACCATGATCCCAGGTCTCCATTGCTGCTGTGTCCTGGTGCCTTAGCAGTCAACCATGGAAGTGGCTCTGCCAGGTACAGCAGCACAGGCTTCTCCACTCTGCCGGTCAGCGACAAGGGTAGCAGTAATTCCTCACCGCTTCTTATACCCTGTCACTGTAAATTTATTTATTTAGCTTTTGTTGACCAGGTAGGTACACTAGACAATCTGTATGCCTATTTTCAGGTACAACCTGGGACAGTACAATGAAAATACAGGTTCAAACAAGGTACATAACAACAAGAGGGCAATGTACAGCGTTACAAGAGAGCAAAATAAACAGATGATCTACAGTGAGCAGTAATAGGTAAAATATACTGTACATATACATACAGAAGAAATAGACCAACACATTCAATGGTAATTACATTGCGAGTGACCCTGTTTACCAGGGCCACTTAATTCATAAGCAGATGGCAGTCAATCACATGCTACCCAGAGTTAAAGGACAGTAGGCAGTGGGTCAGATGGGACCAATTTGGAGACCTGGTTAGGGTGGATTGGGACACCCACACACAGGACAGTTTCAAGTGCTCCCACAGGGAATTCTGGAGACAGTTTTGGGGGAAGCGTACAGGGTCAGGAAGGGAGTTCCATAGCCTCGGAGCACATGTAGCAAAGTCCCTATCCCCATTAGGGTTTGAGTATACAGAACTTTGAGCACTGCTGAACCCCGAGACCTGAGGAGTTGGAGGAGGATACAGCAGGCATAAAAAGCTGCAAGCCCGGTGGTGTGCCAGTTCTGAGCACCTTTCTCTGAAAGCAGCCCAACCCAGTATTTTAAGTGACTGGCTGGGGAAAGCCAGCTCAGTTTGTCGTATAGTTTACAATGGTGGGTGAGATGTGGGACAGCCAGGGCAAGCGACCAGATGTTATAGGTTGTGTTCACACCTGGCAAGGTGGACCTTGGAGAATGCTAGCGAACAGGAGAAGCCATAGCTTAGTGAGAGGAACAGCACACCTCTGGCCAGTGCAAAGCGTAGCTGCAGATGTCAAATTTTTCTTTGCCCTGTAGGCAAGACCCAGTTTGCAGCTTCGGTTCTGCAAACATTTAGGATGCGACTCCCCCAGGTCGAGTCGGGGTCAAGTGTAACCCCAAGGTATTTTATTGAAACTGTGGTTAGAGGGAGAAGTCATCCACACCACTGACACACAAGAGGGACAGGGGAGGCACTGATCTTGGCTGCTGACCCAAAAAGCATGGCCTGAGTTTTTTCAGATTAAGGACAAGCTTGTGGGGCTACTAAGGCTTGAGTATTCTTAAAGGCCTCACTCAGCTGAAGGTTAAGAACCCCAATATCTCGAATTGCAAGGATGACAAGATCATCTGCATCATAAAGGGTGATACCACAGTTGGAAGCAGCAGCAGGAGGTTGTTAACAAATGCAGAAAAGAGAAGGCGCCCAAAACTGACTCCCTGGGACACCAGAGGTCACTGGAGTGGGGTCAGAGAGGACCTTGTTGAACTCAGTCTGCTGTATTCTGCCCTGGAGGTAGTTTTCAGCCAACTCAAGGCAGGGGTGGGGGGACAGGCCTAAGGACCGCATCTGTGAGCAGAGTAATGCATGGTCTACAAGGTCAAAGGCCTTGGATAAGTCTATGAATATAGCCCCAGACAGTTCACCCTGGTCCATGGCCGCCCTGATGCTGGTAGAGACAGAGACAAAGGCAGTAGTCGTGCTTTCCTTTACGATATCCATGCTGTGCAGGGGACAGCAACTCATGAGTCTGAATATACTCTGTAAGCTGTTCAGCCACAGTTTTCTCTAAGAGTTTACTAATGGCTGATAGGATGGCAACTGGACAATAGTTGTCCAGGACTTTGGGGTAATCTTGCTTGGAACAGGGACAATCCTTGCTACTTTCCAAATGCCAGGGATAACCAGTGGCTAGGGACAGAGTAGAATATGTGCCACTGGGATGGCAATGTAGGGAGCACCCAGGTTCAGAAGCTTGGGCTCCATGTTATCATGGCCAGCACTGGAGTGTGGGAGAGACCAGAGAGAAGTTTCTGCATCTCCTTAACAGCCACAGCCCTTAGATAAAATAATGGGTGAGAAGGGTGAGCCTCCTGAGGAGAGGCTGAGGGGCCTCTAATATCCCCTACAGCGGGGAAAAGGAGGTAGCGCATATAAGTCTGAAAAGTGGGAATTTCGTGAGTGGATTATTACAACTTGACCTCCAATGATCATATCAGAAACCCCAAGTTGGAGGAGCCGCTAAGTTTTTTATGTTCCTCCAGAACCTTCATGGGTCCTTAGCAGAGCTAAGCAGGGCAGATTACAGTATTCACTTTTGTCACCCTGATGGCATTTTGCACTGTGGTCTGAGCTTCCTATACTGTTGGAAGATGGACTGATCCAATGTGGATTTGAAGTGAGCCCAACACTTGTCCCTTGCATGCATAAGGGCTAGGAGGCTCCCATGCAGCCATTTTGTGGCAGTCTCCTCCTCTCCATCTAATAAGGGGGATGTTTGTTCTGCAGGCGCAAAACAGTGAGAAACTGGGAGACAGCCATGGATGTCCTGGGTGCTTGAGCACTCCTGACCAGTCAGTGGTCCTCAGATCATCAAGAAATG
Organism: Neoceratodus forsteri; assembly: GCA_016271365.2. Classification (NCBI taxonomy): domain Eukaryota; kingdom Metazoa; phylum Chordata; order Ceratodontiformes; family Ceratodontidae; genus Neoceratodus; species Neoceratodus forsteri. Next base: position 613,378,135 of record CM028132.1, read on the forward strand.
ACCCCAGATCAAACCTAGAAAATCCTAACATGAATGATTTTGTGGGAATTTTTGGGAGGGACCTTCCACACAAATCACCAGGGTGTGATCAGAGATGGAGTCAGGTAGGTTCCAGCTGAGCTGATCCTATCTGAGCGGTTAGATAGGACCCAGTCCAGTAGGGAGCTACTACCACCTTTAGCAGCCCGCCTAGTGGGCTCCTGGATAAGCTGAGTCAGGGCAAGACTCGCTAACAGAGGTTCAAACTGCTGGAAGTTACTTCCTGTCCAGTTTAAGTTCACGTCACCTAGGATCAAAAGTTCATTATCCCCAACAGAAGGACCAATGGTATCCAGGAGGTGGGTAAGTCCAGAGCAGACCAGCCTTGGGGGATTATATGTGCATACAACATGCAGCTTCTTGTATTTCAAGCAGCAGTACAGTGTGCAGCAGCTCGCGAGGTAGACAGAGGGACTGCTGATGGATTACCGCAGATGCACTAAGGTGACTCATAGTAAATTAGGATACCACCCACTTGCTTTTTTCCTGGCCGATCTTGTCCTAATAAACTATGGCCAGGAAGCATGCAGGCAAGTCTGGTACTGATGGTTTCAGTTGGGACTCTGTAATGCCTAGTATGTCAGGCTTACAGTGGACGACCCAGGCAAATAGTTCATCATGGTTGGGTAGTAGACTGCAAATGTTAAGGTGAGCAATTTTAACCCTTTCCTAAATTCCAACATTCAGGGATCGAGGGGCCTGATCTGTGGGACCAGGGTTTAGCTTGATGTCACCCACAAGGCCAGTATCACAAGGAAGAGCCAGAGGAGAAACCTTATGGGGAGGGGACCACTGTCCGAGGGCCTCGTGATAGACGTCTTCTCACCAAGGCAGTGCCCAGAAGGCATCTGAGGTCAAGACAGTAGGCAGGCCAGGGAGGCAGTCTGTCTGTGAGAAGGTCAGAGAAGGTGAAATCAGACCCTCGTGTGGGACAGTAGTTCCCCAGTAGACCCATGCAACCGAGAAGAGTCTATGACCGTTAGAGGAAAAAAAAAAGGCTGGCAGGAGACCAATGGAGAGGACAGCACACGGCAGGAAGGGGCAGGACACCATTCCTGACAGGCCTTGAGTATCCATTTCCACTTTCCTCAGCAGTGACTAGTGACACCAAACTCAAGGAGACAGCCATGACTGGTGGGTCAGCTTCAGAGGGTGAGACCAGAGTTCTTAGTGTGTCTAGTTCAGCCTGTGCGGACAGGGTCTGCCTGAGAGTGTAAGGCATACAGCATAGACAGATGAACAATGACCTAGACTTAACTGCAAAATACTCATCCCGATGATACTAGCAGTTAGGTAAGGTAAGCAGGAAACCCAAGAACCCTAACTTTTACCTAGATAATCCAGCAAACATTCAAAGCAACATCACGTGCAGATACTGAGCAGTTAGAGTATTTCTAACATGAAACTTAGAGAACACTAATTTACTGCCATTATTAGCGGGCTAACACCCAAAGTAACAGTTCTGGGTAATTTTAAAGAGTAAGCAGAAGCATTCAATAATCATATGGTACAAGAAAGTACAAGCAGAACAAGGAACTGCCCCATGCAATGTAAGATATCATAAGCTAGTGAAAACAGACTAATTACAAGAAACTGGTTTGTTATTTTTAGCCCTCCCAATCACCCAATAGGATCCAGAAACATTAAGGAGGGGCTTGCAAGCGCATTTAAGGGAGGAGGGACAGGAGGAGGAAGGAGGTGGGTGGGAGGGGCAGAATTTTTCGTTTCACTCCGATCTCTCACTCACTCTCTTCTGCAGTCCAATTCCTCTATGGCAGGAGCCCAGCGGGCGAGCAACAATAGTCCATGTGGGAAGGAGGGGGGTCCCAGAGAGGACCAGTCCACACTTCTAGCCCCCAATTAAAAGTCCATCAAATACTATTGTGCTTCACACAGCGCAGTTGTTGCTGCATTGTTTGTGAAGCACTACATTAAACCTGATACCATGTATTACTCTGCCACTCAAGGCATGAGGTAAGGGTGTACTGGCAGTGCTGAGAAAGAGGAGAGCTGCAGTGTGTGTTCCTGGCCTTGTTGCTGTTTGTCAGGCTAGGAGAGCAGAGAAGACAACATGGTGAGAGAAGTTTTAAACAGGGCGGCAGCAGAACTTGCTCTTGGTCAGGATGAGTAAGCACCCTTTGAATTCTTCAGTAGGCTGGGAGTTGAAAGTGCCACGGCTGGAGAAGTGTGTGCATGGTTTCTCAGAAAAACCCAGCATGTGAATGCTGTAACCAGCTGGCAATAACAGCAAAATAATAACCAGGTTTCCTATGGAATAAAACAGAGCCCATTTATTACGTAAGTAATGAGCTACAACATGGTGGGCATTATTAGATACTTAACCCACAGTCAGGTTACATTTCTCAGCCAATGAAATTTCCAGATTTTTTTTCGACATTTTGTAAAATAAAATAGATGAGGGACTGTGTATCACAAGACTATAATACAATGGAGAGTTCTAGGGACATGGAACCTTAAGAAAAAAGCTTGAGTTCCATGTCCCTGAACTTCGAGATATGTAACTTTTATGAGACTTTATTTCGTCCCTCATTCTCTGGCCTCATAGACCTCTCCCGGTGTGGACACACTAGGATTAGCTTTCTCCCACTCTGGGGTCCTCCATCAGACCCCCATCCCAGGAAGCTCTCCAACAGTCACCGACCTGACCAACTCCTGGCTCCAAATCCTGAATGGTGGGACCGCCAATTCCTCTAGCATCTATCTACAATCTAGTAGGTTGCCTGGGTGAGAGTCGGGGCAGGTCAGAAGGATAAGCGTTGATCGTGGGTGCCATCTGTGGGTCCTGCTCGCCAGTCCAGGTGCGGGGTTTTCCACTTTTCTCCCCTGAAATGCAGCCATGCAGTGGCAACCAGCGCATGATGGGCATGCTCCTGCACAAACCCGCAGTGCATCCTGCTACACCTCCCCTTGTTACATACCTGCTAGGCTGTGGTGCCCCAATCTCCACTGGGCACTACTGGACCCTCGAGTCCACAACCCACCCTCTCCAGGAGGAGCGCAGTCCTCTGGATGCTCAATCCTACTATGCCCTGACATCCCGTGTCCGTTCTCAAACACAGGTTGCTGGCGTGAAGCGGGTGTGGCGTCCAGCACCTCAACCCTCAGAAACACCAGGCCGGCCCTGGTATTGTAGCTTTGAAATACACAGTTCCATATTTGTTTTTGTTTTTTTTTTTTAATAAATGGATCCAGGAAGTTTTCAGTGTTCTGTAGCAATGCAGTTGTAAGCAGACAGGGTGGTGTGCGTGCTTGGCAGGTGTTGCTGTGGATGCCAGAACATCACAATGCTTCTGAAATACCCATCATGTGTTTCTATTGGTTCTGCTTCAGTTTCAGCTTCTTGAATAATTGCATCGAAAATGGCAACGGCTGTATGCACACAGTTTGTGGGAGTGAGCAATCCAGTTGTTGGAAGGGCAGGAAGCGTAGTGAACAAGAGATGGAGGTTAGATGTTCCCTTTCACCATATATAGCTGCAGGTTAAATTTATTTGGTTTTGTGTGAGCGGAGGCGACTTTTACTGTCACAACAGTTGTACTGAAATCCGCTCCCCTCTGCCTAAGTACTGTTGCACCTGTGTTGTGGTGTTTTGTGATAATACTATCATTCAGAGCACTGAGCGACAGTATTCACGGGCTCTGAACGTACTATTATCACTTTTGCAATCAAACCTTATCAGAAATTTTTTGTATGCCTTTCAGTAGCATTATTAATGGCTATCAGTTTTGCATCCTATCCAAACTACTACAAATGTGTTGCTGGTCTCCATCTGTGCATTTATTTTACAAAATGCACACCACATTCTGCAGTGCTGTCATTTGTTTCATCAATTCAAATGTTCATGAAAGGTGCCAGGCTGACAGCCCTGAAGACCAATTTATCTTCAACAGGTACAGCACCAAGCAGCCACATGTCAAGTTTCCCCACGCTGCCTTACCAGCGTGACTAAACTCCTGGACCATTCCCTACTCCAAATGTGCTGCTGGACAATCTGCTTTCTCCTCCTCTCTCCTTTTCTCCCTCTGGAACAACCCTCCCCACACCTTTTCTATCCTGTTCCTATCATCAACTTAAGCACCAGCTCAAACTCCTTTTGTTCCCTCTTGCCCTGGCTTGTCTGTTCCATGCCCTCACTCTTTTCTTGTGATGTTTTATTTATTTTATTACTGATAATTCAAATTACAATCTCTGAGCTAAGAGCTCATTTACAAAGGATCCTCATCAGACAAAGCGGACCTGGGGACAAGAAATATACGAGGTGGGGGAGGGGCAGTAGCTGCTAACAAGCATTGTCTGATAAACTTTAGGTAATAAAAATATGGAGTATATATATTTAGCATAGTACAGACTGCAGATACATTCAATATGTCAAAACATTCAGCATCCAAAATCTGAAAAGATCATTTCAGAGCATCCACAGACATTTCTGGTTAAGTCTCATCAGTTGCAGCTGTTGAGCATTGCCAGTTAACTTTAGTGGGTACAATGCATGAATCGTTCACTATAGTAGCACAAACGCTGGCACATTCACAGCTGATAAAAGACACCAGGTTAATACAGTGCAGAACACAAAATTCACAGTTAATACAGAGCAAAATTTAGGGTATAGCTGGAACAGTCACGCCTGGGGGGTGGGGTGAGGGTAACTGGGGGCAATTAACTGTGGGAACACACTGATGCAGTCAGCCCCGCCTTAGGGAAGCATCATGACACCCAAGCAGTAAGGGGATGGGCTTGTCATGATTTGTGGTAACACTAGTACTAGGCCCTGGGTACTAGGGATAGTCATGTCACACTAGGTGGGGTTAAGTCCGCAGCTGCAGTGTTCTGGAGGTGTGATGGATTTCTGACGTCTGGTTGAAGTGGCCAAGACATGTGAGGCTTGTGGTATTTGTTGCCTTCATGCACCTACAATTTTTATACTTGTGGACTGCATGCCCTCCCAGGGTCAGGTAATTTCTACATAGTCAACAAACCAGAGTTCGCATTAAGGATAGTGGTGCTGCCAGACTAAATACAAACATTCAAATAAAACAAAAAAGTCAAGCACTCACAACACCAAACATTCAAGGACACTGGTCTTCATAAAGAACAAATATTTTATTAATGCATAAATAAAGGCAATAAAAGCATACAATGCATTTGTAAAACACAATATCCTTTCTCAATTTCAATATACTCTTCACCCTTTCCTGACTGTATCACAACTGGGGTGTGCGGTGTCTGTGTAGATATATGCAGAGATATATAGATAGATAAGGGATCTGTTTATAAGAGTGCTGTTTGACCTCAGGTAACCTCACAAGTGAAATAAACTACAAGTGAGGTGTCAGAGGTCAAATAGCAAATACTCTAAACATCAGTTATCATAGACTCCCCCAAATGCCGTTCCACTTAACCAATGGGAGCTATTCTTGATACTATAGTTAGATTTAGTTTAAAAATGTTTGTTTAAATAAATTTTAAAGGACTATCCGTGCTCTAACGTATGCAGCTCCACTTCATGGATTAAGTTGCTAGGTGCTGCTAAGGATGCATGGCGTGCCGATGTCTGACACCCCAGCAAGTTCTGTGATTGATGTGTTGTCCATTTATGAATAGCAAAGGCAAACCCACCTGTGATATGCAGTTGAAACAGTTCAAGTACTCAGTTTGGAGAAGTGTTGGGAAATAGTTCATTTTGAAAAGTTTCTATAGTTTGTAGGAGAAGAGAACATCACCGCTATTTTTGTTGTTGTATCGGAGAAAGAGAGTCGGTGGGTTTGTGTGGCTTGAAAGAGACAGCAGTCAGAGTACAAGAATCATGGTTGGGAGACCTTACTTGTGCCAGTGGGTAATGTTTTTCCTTTGGATTATGTGTTGGTGCAGTGGGGGAAGAGTCACGGCTGAAAGTGTGAGAAGCAAGTTGAGAGCTGGGGCGGCATGAAAATCAGAGGACTGAAGAGTATGAAGGCCTACAGAGTGAAGCATGATTTGTGTGGACTGGGCTGAAATAAAGGTATGTCCTGACAAAAAAAAAAAAAAGGAATCTTTCTGTGTGAGATGATATTACCAGGGTTTAAGGAAATTGATGCTGGCAGGAACACATTTGCACTTGTGCAGGTTTAGAAAGAACTTAGAAGCAATGTTTTCTTTTGGGCACTGTAGTTTGAGCGCATCTTGTAGAGCTCTGAGAGGATACCAGTGTATGGCTAAGGTTTTCGACAAACCAAAAACAAGGCGTGCTGGCGGCTTACGGGTGGGGGTCTGAAGGCGACTTTACTAGAGTTGCTCAGATATCAAGATTTATACAGCAACTTTTGTGTCCCGCCTACTGCATAAGTAGGCAGACAGACAAACACACACACACACAGGCCTGACTATCAAAAGAAAGGAACTGGACTCAAAATGTGCTTCTCATTCCGAGCTTCTTTATTTCCTGTATACCAAAGTTTATTTGTCAACATTTTAAGATCCACAAAATGTGTCTTCCTCAGGTTATTAGCTAAAATAAATTAAAAGAGTAATAATCAATATTCATCTCCCTCTCATCTGATCATTTTAAACAATTCTGAATAATGGAGTGAATTAAGCTCCACCATATCTGTATTGCACTAAAATGAGTTTTAGCTATTTTTAATCCTTCTAAGTTGCACAGCTATATTCTGAGAAATACTCAGTATTTTTCTAAGTTGCAAAGTGTATTCAATGAAATACTCAGTATTTCACTAAGGTAGTAACTGAAGAGAACTGGCGAGTCACGATTTCTGTCGTTTTTCCAAGATGGCTGCTGCCGCTGTATGCGTTGAAGGAGGACGCAAGAACAGGAGTGTTTAAACACTTTCATTGCTAATAGAACAGGTATGACACCACTGCCTAAATAGCTGTGCTTAAATACTCTTTCTGGACATTCTTGTGCAGTTCATCTTGGTTCCCAAACAAACCCATGTGCTTTGTTTCCTTACTGGGTTCATGTCAGGAGTTTCAGCCCACACTACCTGAGGATCAAACAAGGAGCCCTGAGGAAGGTTTGATCGGGAAGTACTGGAGGTATGGATTTTGCCCCATTTGCCTTGCTGGTCCAGCTTATGATGGACTTCGATGACCGAAGAACCGGCGATGACAGATGCAAGATCTTCTATTGAGCACTGAGTACTGAGTAAAGGCTAGAAGAAATTAAACCGGCTGCCTTTGAGGTAGAAAGATTTGTCTCTAGAGATGGAGAGAGATCATCTCTCAAACTAGTTTTCATGAAAAAACTATCATTTTAAATATTTTATCTTATTTTAGTAGTTGTACCTGACGGGGCATTTGTTTTGTGTGTTTATGTGCTTATTTTACTTAAACATATTTTCTGCATCTTCTGCATTTTTGTGCATTTGGTATTTTTCATTGTTACCAATTTTGTTCTCTTCAGTCTTAAGAGGTGCTCAGAATCCTAGATAGACAATATATGGATAACAGCTAGCATACTGATCACATAATATCAACAACACAAATTTAACTACCTTTAGTTACCCTTGGCTCTAAACTTTCTCTAATCAGAGACTAAGACTAGGAGTGCAAATTTATGTGGCTCCAATGGTTAACAGAAAGAGTTAGTATAATAAAATTACACAGTGCAATTACCTTGATTAGAGATAACCATCTGTTGAGGATCATTACAGAATCAACTCAAATGGTCTCTTACTTTAAAAGCATGCACTGGCATCCTTTTGTTAAAACTGATAGAGCCGACAGAGTCAACAGAGCTTGCAGCACTATTGTAAGCCACAGTTGTCTTGTCACTTGCTGAAAAGGTTTCGCCTTTTTTTTTTTTTTTTTTAACAAAAAGAAATACTTGCTAAAGCTGTTAGTACAACTAGTTTTGGGTTATATTTACATCAGGATCACAATCCAGTCAGCAATTCTACAAACTTGTGCATTCTGGACTTCAGCAGCAAGTGCATTTTAACCTTGTAACTGGGTAATCGATACTTTAGCAGTACACGCCTGTTAATTTAATGTTAACTTGAATTGGGTTTGGAGCATAAAGGTAAGATACCAAACATTCTTTTCCCCACTAGATATGTCTGTAAGAAAGGAAGAAAGCGGGTTTGACTGTTTATGACAGATCCTCAAAGCCTCTCTTAAATATTTTATTGCCATTTAATGTAAATATGGGAGCTTGAAAGTGCTGTTGCATATACCTTGACATTTATCAAACATTAACATACATAAATATATCTTAATAAACATAATTTTAGAAAAAGACAGATAACTGCACATATTCTCTTTCCAATTAAAAATTGGAATCACTTTTTATTGTTTTCCTGAATAGATGCTTAAAGAGGTGCCTAATGAGATGACAGTGCAAAGCTTTAGAGTAATTCAATAATAATACATCAAAGGGCGAGTCAAGCTTTTTAAAAGAAGGTATTCTGCTCTCTTCTATTGTATTATATTTTTATTTATGGCTTTATAAGCCCCTAGTCACAAGCCCTAACAAAATTACAAATATAATTATCTATTCTTTGCTATAAATATCTCTGTGGAAAATACTAACTAAAGGTAAAAGAGCGAAGTAAATTATAAACTGCAGTTGGCATAGGTTGGTATAACCAGTGACTGAATTGTGTAATCACTAGTGTTTTTAATATTTACAGTTTATGGCTGTGGTGAAAATCTCAAGCACCATCCGAACCTTCAGGCCAGCCACCTTAGTCACCTTCACTACTGCTACTTCATTACTTCATCAAGGAAAGTGACTCTGCTATAACCCAATTCTTTGACTGGAACTATATGTACTGGTATTGGCATATGTATTGGGCTATAATAACCCATTGTAGTTAAACTAATTTCTGCCCTGATTTACTCTTGAGTTTTTTATTTTGGTTCCCTACTAGATAGAATTAAGCAGGGTATAAGTGGGGCACAAAAATGGCGTAATGTACACCAGAAGTGGAAAGACCACTGATTCACAGCTAAGAAACAAAATGAAAATAAGGTGTTTATATGTAGGAAAACTGGAAATTTCCCAGTCTTCATTACCTGCTACTTCTACCCTACTGGAATGAATAAAGGGAAAAATAATGCCACAAGTGGAAAGGGCTACAAACCAAAAGGAAAGTCTCAAAACATGAACCTTTGTAGAAGTGAGCTGAATTAAATATCAATAAATCTCTCAGAGTGAACCAAGCAGAGTATTGGGACAATAGAACTGAGACAAATTAGATGATAGAAAGGAAATTAGTGTAACCATCCAGATTTCAAATAATAAGCAAACTATGGTAAGTGAAGGTATAAAGCCAAGGAATTTAGAAGAAGTAAAAGTAGAAAACAGTTTAGACAGACCCCAGAATCTCAATAAGAATATTAAATCAAACAAAGACATCATAAAAAAAAAAAAATACTGAATTTTTCTTAAAACAAAAAGTTTATATAATATGGAAAACTCCAAAATAACCAAAGTAACAACACAAATAACAGATCAACCACAGGAAAAAGTCACAAATATTGGAGATAAACTAAAAAAACAAAAACAACAAAAAAAAAAAAAAACAGGAGCCAAAAGGTAAAGAAGACACACAAATGGAATTATTTAGCCCTCTTAATGCATGGAAAATCAGATATACTTTTGTCCCCTGTTAAGAATGCAGAGAGCTATTCAGTATTTCAGAATTTAGACAAAAACAGAACAGATCGAACTGGATCCTGATTTTTTGTGCACAGTACCCTGATACTCTCTCAAAATATACTATTAAAGCTTTGGCCCCATCCAGTTATGGCAAACAAAGTACTCCTCAGGCATTAAATAATCTGAAAATAAATTTGAGGATTTTCTAATAACATTTTAGCTAGACTTGAGGTTTTTGAAGAAAAAAGACGGAGGTGACTGATGAAAAAGCAACACGGAATAGATTGTCTTTCTCCTCCATAATAATGCCAGATACTCCTAAAAAAGGACGAGGAAAATAGGCAGTTAAATAATGGAAGGAAACAGAGCACAAAATAAAGGAAACAGCAGTAATAAAAACCAGGAATCAATTGAACAAGATAACCAAAATAAATTGCTTCATGAACAAAAACTAAAATATGTTCCTATGAGTCCAGTGATGATTATAAATAATAAAATGAAAAAAAAAAAAAGTCAATCAAGTCTCTAATGATAGTGAACTAAAACAGAAGAGCAATCGAGCTATAGTAGCAGCCATTCCTCTAGATTTCCAAAATTGGAGAAGGAGATTTATTCAACTGGCAAATAATCCTGTATTAGGATAGAAAGATTGTTTTGTAAAAGTAATGAAACCAAAGAATCTTTAAAAGATTTAAAGGAATACCTCCTTACAGCAGAATTAGGGATAAAATATAAAGAAGAGATGTTATGGGTACACAGAGATACAAATGAAGAAGTGAAACCAGTTGGCAATAGTGGAGAACATTGGACCACCTTTATGCATAAGAAAATCGTAAGCGAGCAGGTGATGTGCATAGAGACATCAAGCGCCTGAATCAAACTCTGCTTAGTTTTCACGATTGAGTTCAGTAGCACCTGTGTAATCTTACAGTTAAGTGAAATAGTTGTATTAGTTTATTTGAGTTGGGGAGCTTTGCCCCCACCCTCCTTTTTATTTATTAATTTTTTAAAGGGAGTGTGAGGGTGAAGCCCCTAGCTCAAATAAACTAATTAAAAAATAACAGAACTGTAGTTCTGCAAGAGCAGCATAACGCTAGCTATAAGTACACTCACGCTACTACGGTACACAACTATGTCGCAGGATTCTTATTCTCAAAAAAAAAAAAAAATACGTATAATGGTCCAATGTTCTCCACCATCGCCAACCAGTTTACATTCTGGTCACTGAGATGGAACTAGAGAAAAAGGCTGGGCTGCACAAAACAGGTTAACCTTTTGGGCCTTAAGGTGCCTGCTCCTGTTACCTGGAATACAATCAGTCAGCTTATGAATGGTGATCTAGAAACTAGAGATACCCTTACCTTTGAAACATGTGTAACTAACTTAATGACCCTAAAGTGGCATTTCCAGTAAAGACAACTAATGGGAAAACAAGGGACATAAAAATTAACTAGTTCTCTCAATATTTGGAGTAAATAGGTTGTTTGAGGAAAAACATGGTACCCTGGCATCATTTCTGGCAGGACTGATCTCTTCATTAATAGGAAGTCAGATTAATAAACATGAACTATTGCAAGTTAAGAGAGTGCTTGATAATGAAGAAGGAAATAAAGTTTATTTTGCTTGTGAATCTAAGAACTGATTTGATAAACTTAAAAAGGAAGCTTTTCAGCTGGATAAATCTGGAATTCTTTGGGTAGACATGTTTGATCCTGGTATATCAATCCTATGTGAAATGAAATATGATTGACTAAATCAAAATGATTCATTCCAAATAGAATCTAGAAATTTAGTGCTACTTCAGGAAAAAGACACCAAACTTGATCAGCTGGAATGCTGCAGGAATTATGGGAAAAATAGTTGATGAAGACTGGTTAAATTACATAAAGAAGTTTGATGTCACCTTATTGCAAGAAACATGGACAGAAGAACTGCCTGATATAAATGGATACCAGGCTTGCTGTTTGTTCACTGGCAATTAAAGTTAAAAAGTATGGAAGACCTGCGGGTGGCATCCTTACATATGTTAAAATATACAGGGATATCTTAATTGGACACCTTTAAGATTGATCCAAATTATATTATTATATTCATGAAATGGAACAATCAATGTTTTACCATTATAAATGTATATATTCCCCGTTTAAACAAACTCCAGATCATTATAAAATCTGGCATAATCTTTCCAAAGATTTAGATTTAGTATTTAAAAATAATTCCTCAAATATTTTGATAATGGCTGGTGATTTCAATGCTAGGATCTCTGATTATGATTACATGACATTCTGGAGACTGTTATGGATCTGAATAATTGTAAAAGGAGAACCAGACAGGGTAGCAAATGCAATAAAAATGGCTCTGAACTAATGAAGCTGATAGAAGCTAACACACTGTTGATTTTAAATGGTAAGTTGCCAGGGGACCTAGAAGGAAGAACTACATATCTTTCACATAATGGTCAAAAGCACAACTGATTTTACTTTATACGATCAGACAGTTATCGGTTTTTTGTAATCTGGCTATTAAAATTAGATCAAAAAGTGACCATGCTCCAATTGAACTCAAAATTGTTTTGAAAATGAAGTTGCTGACAACCCTCAGCCTACACCTCATCCAGCTCTTGGTTCAATAGGTACTAATAAGAGAAAACTTAATACTTTAATAATAATGGATATTCCTATGACATATTTTAATCCCATTTTGATCCCGAAATTAGTAATCCCCATGAAATAAAACAAATAATTGTAGATATCTATCAGAAATAAAAAAGATCTATGCTAATAACAGCAAGCAGGAGAAACTAAGTCCTGGTTTGATCTTTTTTTTTTGAGAGTCTTTTTCTCGCCTCTCGCAGGAACTCTCTCCAGCATCCTGTCCTCTGGTCTCTACTTCCCACCTGAGATGCTTCTCCTCTCCTCGCCTCGACAGATCCCCGGATCTGAACCCCCGGGAGGGGCTGCCCCTATCCACCAAGGGCGCTCTTATCTATAGTGTTGCGTGTCGGGCCTGAGCGAGTGAGGTCTTAGAGGGCGCCTGGCATTGGAAGTGTAGTCTGGAGGTGGAGGTGCCTTTGCCTATCCCTGGAGAGAGGATTTTCTGCTTATGGTCCCTCCCCATAGGCTCAGATGAGCAGTATGTTCAGCATGCCTACAGGATCGCCACTGCAGCCAATCCCCTTGGTTGCTGGATCTTGGGCTTGCTGTATTCCCCACCTGCCGGCAGCAGTTACTAGAGCCCGGGATCAAATCCCCTTCCTCCCAGGACAGGAGAGCAGTCCTCCCTGATGACCCCCAGGTGACCCAAGCTTGCTCCCCAAGCCTGGACCGCCCGGCATGTACAGTGTGGCTTTCAGCACCTCAATCCTCACACTCCCTCAGGCCAGCTTCTGGTTGATCTTGAATGTAAAAAGGCAAAAAGTGAATTAAACAGATTGGTAATATGGACAAAGAAAATCCAGCCAATTTGGACACCATACCTCATGCCATGCCAGCAACCGGGTTGGGAATGACCTCAAGTCACGGGAGCCAGCTTGGAGGGAGGGCTGGAGTGGGATTTCCCCTCCAGGGGGTGGGCGCTTGCTCTTCCGTGACTCGCACCCATCAGGTGGAGACCTGATGGTGTACAGGTGGTAAGAGCAACAATGCAAGTCTGGGTGGGGATGAAGGGTCACCAGATCCTGGCATGCATGGACATATGTATGTGCAGCTGTGACCCGGGAAGAGGAAGAAAAATGTAAAAGAAAAAAAACTGTATGTGGGGGAGATCCAGCAAAAATTATTTTGTCCATTTAAATAAAAGCAGAAAAATAATACCTACAATTTCTTGAAATTAAGAAATTGGAAGTGCAAAACAAATGCTGGCAGGAAATGTACAAAATAATCCAGAATAATGATAACAATGCCTTTTGGAAACTTGTAGCTAAGGGGTAAACTGTTATTCCTCATTGTCCTCATATATTCCAAAAGAACAACGGGTTAGTTACTTTAAATCTATTTTTGCATTCGATATAATACAAACTCACCATCATCCAAATTTAAATATTTTACAAGGAGAATATTCCCCTTGATGCTAGATGAAACAGATATGAAAACGCTGTTAAAAGTTAAACAATAATAAGGCAGCAGAACAAGACTGGATACCCCTGAAATTTATAAACAGCATTCTCAATTTTGGATACCTTTGTTGACATGTTTTTAATCTGTGCTTGAAACACATATTCCTCAGGCATGGATGAAGAATACCATCGTACCCATCTACAAAAGGTTCAGGTTATGATCCAGCCACTTTTAGACCAATTAGCCTGCTGGATAGATCAAAATTTTCAATAGAATTATTCTCAACAAATTAATAGAATGGATCGACACAAATTAAATAATTTCACCATTCCAGGCTGGTTTTAGGGAGGCTCATTCGACAATAGATAATAAGATGAATAAATACAAACACATTGAGAAATACATTCATATTAGGAAGATGAAAATGTTTGTCCTATTCGTAGATTTTACTTCTGCTTTTGACTCAATAAATAGGTTAAAACTGTGGTATATTCCTTTGGAAAAAAAAATACCAAACTCTTTGTTAGGCCCCATATACTTATATACCAATACATCAACCGCAGCGAGATACAGTAATAATGATATGACTGATTATTTTTATTCGAATCATGGAGTCAAGCAGGGATGCTTATTAACCCCTTATTTAATATCTATATTAATTCATTATTAGAATACAGTGACACACCTAATTGACTCCCCTTTAATCAATAAAATTAAGTTACACTCACTGGCATATTGACGATACTGTATTATTTTCATTGTCTCAAAACAGGTCTACAAAGACAGGTTGATATTTTTCAGAGAAATGTAAGAATTTAGAACTCAAAATAAATTTAAAGAAACCTAAAGGGATGGTAATTGGACCTTTACAAACTTGAAAAATAACTACAATAGATTCAAAAAGAAGTGAAATGGTAAAAAATTCACTTATCTTGGAATACACATTTCAGCCAGTGCAAAGTAGAATAAGCATTTAAAGCACACATTTTTAAGGCAAAATTAATATAAAAAGCCTTATTGAAATTTAACTTTACATATTTTGGGGAAGATATAGTTCTTCCAGCTATTTTAGCAGGAGAAGCCAAAATTAATCCTGTAATGATGTATGGGGTACAGAAAACTATAATCATTTAGAAAATCCACTAAACTATTCCTACAAATCACTACTTAAAGTTCCAAAATCAGTCTCAAATGCTATGGCGAGGGCAGAGTTGGGTAGAGTTGAAATTAATCACATAAAAGTGATCCGTTTGATAAATTATTGGATTAAAATCATAAATAACTCATTAAACTTCCTAAGATATGCCTGGAGGAAAAAATTAAATGGGACAAAAAAACAAGATCTAAGCGGCTACATGCCCTCAAAGATAATGTCCAGAATAAAAATGCTCCATTTATGGACGGACTGTGGTAGGGAATTAATATTGCAGTTCAATATAAAGATCTCATTAAATCAAAATTATTCAAAATACAAAATGTAAAGACAAGGAAAGAATCCAAACCTTAAAATGTGCTGAATGGTTTAAAAAAAGGCGCACTATTTAGAGGAATATTTAATGATCCCCATTAACCCAGAACAGAGGAAAAATATAACATGGGCAAGATTTGGGCTAATTTCTTTTAGATATACTTACTTTAATAAGTTTATAAGCCTCAATGAAAGAATAAACCATGAGCTGTGCACATAATAAAGGACACACTGATTCAGTAACTCATGTTATTATAAGATGCCCATTGTATCTGAAACCACTAAAGGAGCATATGTTGAATATATTAATTTTGTATGAAACAGCACTATACAATCCCATTTTATACTTCATCCAAGAACAACTGATGAAGCCATAAAGAAAGCAAATTTCCTGGTTTCAGTCATTAAAATAAAAAGAATCTCACGATCGCATAGAGTAGAAACAGAATAGATTAACTGGATTTCCCTTTTCTTTTTATATTTAAATCATAGAATATAGCCAATGCAAGTTGGAAAAACTCAATTTTAATGAAATGTTATCTTATGCAGCTTGGATTAACTTCTGACTCCCTGTTTTCTATTTATTATTGTCAAAATGTATTTATATGTACTTGTATATATGTTGTAATGTTCATGATATTTATCTATTATGATCGAACAACAAACCTTTGAATCTGAATCTGAAGTAGTAACACATCAATTGTATGTAATCCCCCACCTTGGGGGGCTTACCTGGACTACCTGCTGCTCACCCTCCTGGCTGCTGCTGACCGCTATTGATGCAGACTCCCTCCTGCTCGACAGTATGTATGACAGTGAGAGTGTGGCGAGAATAACCTCAGCATTTCCTGCACCTTTGAGGTGGCCGTGGCCAGGTTTCTTCAGCCCCAGTCCCCAAATTCTGGCAGAGGGACTGGGACACCAGGCCACTGCTTCTCTTCGGCATTTCTTGCACCACAATGGTGCTGCCAACTCGACCTGGAGCCCATGCTGCAGGAGTTCCTCCCCAGCACTCCCAGGTCCACCCTTCCCTGCCATCATGCTCATCCATGGACCTGATGCTCACCCGACTGTCACTACCTAAATGGACAATAGCCCAGGAGGGCTGCTCAATACCAGGGGCCAGCACAACTAAGGGGCAAAGAATAAGGACTCTGGAGCAAAGGCTCCAACAGAACATGGCTGTGGTCATCTTGACCAACGACCCCACCAACCAGAGGGCCAGAAAGCCCTAGCAACCACAGCAAGGGATTGTTGGGGGAGAAGAGATGATGCAACTGGCCCTACAGCGACCCTCCCAAATGGAATGGCAGGCTTAAGGAGCCAATCAGAGGGCAGGACAAGGCTGAAGGACAGCCCTGCCTGTCAATGGGACACTGAATTAGAGAAAGAAGTTTCTGAGCTCTTGAGGTGCTCATGACAGTCTGAGAGGACCTGCTGCTGAGACAAATGGACAGGCCTAGCCAGGCCAACCATCCTTCAAGCCCTCACCAGGGTTCATTCAGTAAACTCAGATTGTGCCAGAGGGCCCTGTGGAAGAAATTGCTGAAAGAGTTGAGCCTGTGTGCCACTGCTGTATACAGAAGCTGCTGAGCTGTACCAAGTGGAGACAGACCTGCATCCTACCTAGGTTGCTCCGGAGCTGGGTAAGGAGCCTGCTAGCCCTTCTGCATCTTAGACAGGTTACTCCAGGGCCTGCTAGCCCTTATCTAGTGGGGTGGAGCGGGAACAGGTAGACAAAGGGCACATGCCCAAATACATGGGTATTCTTGATCTGGAGGAGTCAGATCATGGGGTCACTCCTGGGGTCTGGGCTCCTTGGAAACTGGGAAGCTGCTGTGTAATGCTCCTGTATCCTGAGGCGTGTGTGCCAGAAGGGCTGTATCCTGAGGCGTGTGTGCCAGAAGGGCTGCAGACCATCTGAGAGACGAAGGTTTTCATCCTGAGGCCAGTGGTGCCTGTGCCTGACTGCTGCCTGGGCTGTGCGCTGTTCCTGCCACCACTGAACTGCTGCACTGGTGGGGATGCGAGTACTGGCACTGATCGCTGGAATTTTTGTACTTTAGACTATCCTTACTGCATTTGGATTACTGCTGTTTCAAGAATTTTCCTGTTGGATTTCAAGCTCTCAAAATTGTGTTAGCACATCATGGCCTTTTTTTTTTTTTTTTGGGGGTGGGGTTACTTTGCAAGCTTGCTAACTTTCATGACGTGCACCACCGAAAGAACCGCAACAGCGTAGCTACCAGGCCTGCAAGGGAAATCTAGTGTAATTCCTGGGTACCCAGATTTATTGTTGTCATACTTGAATCCGTAGTTTTACAACTGGAATCAGTTAATGAGTTTACCACACCTGTGTAGAATAATTCATCTTTTGTGCCCCTTAATTGGATGAGTGCTTCCTCAAACTGTGTTGGCTCCGGAGGGTGAAGGTGACCTATACAGTACAGTGGCTCTCAGAGTTCACTGCTATAGGGCAGAGTGCGTTCATGTAACTTGCAACTGTTTAACCCTTTTCTCAAGCTGTCAGGCCTGTGTTCTTAAATAAAAGCAATGTGAATTGGTTGAATTTTACTTCTGTTTGCATGCCCAGTTCATACTATCTGATTTTAGTGTTTACTAGTGAAGGTAACAACTGTCTTAGTGATCCTCAAGGGGTGGTCCAGTCCACTGTAGGGAGGTGGGCAGGTACTTCATCCCAGGGGCGGTACTGCACACATCTGGCCTGCCTATTCTCTCTGGGTGGAGGCACCACGCTGTTGTTGTGGATGAACCCTCTACCACAGGAGACGGAATAGATCAACCCCCTCAACCAGGTGGGTCCTGTACAGTCACCAGGCAGGGAAGTGAACAGGACCGAGGGTCATATATATGCACGCACTTGGTGAGTGAATGCTTGTTTATATAGTTAGTTTAGCTGAGTCTGAAACTTTCAAAACACATTTTGGTGCATTTGTCACAGAATTTCTTCTGGTTTTATATAGAGAAGCAGCACAGAGTGAACTGCACAGACTGTACAAAGAACTGTGCAAGAAACCTTTACAAACCCAAACATAATGTATCAATGAGAAACAGAGTTGTGACTTACAAGTTTAAATGCGTTTCAAGAATTAGTTAATAGGAAATGCTGTTTCAAACTAGATTTAAGAAAGGCCTTTTTATCTCACAGTAGGAATTAAAGAAGATATATAATCAAGTCATGTCCCCACTTTAGTGAAAAACTGAGTTAAAGTGCATACACATAACTGCTATGTTACTACTTCCGTGAAATACTAAGTGAATAGAAATGAATTCTATATTACCTTCATTTGGTTGGAGTGTTGGGATATGTGCTGGTTTCAGAAGATATCGGAAATACTTTCATGAGTTGGATTTGACCTCTGACCTCACAAGTGATAACAGACGTCAAGTACAATAAAAGAAAATAGTGCTGATATATTCAGTAAGCCAACACCTACTGGATGCATACAATATTGTGCTTTATTTCATTAACAGCCAAAGACAAAGCAACATTTTTGGCACAAGGAAATGCCACTGAAAATGTTCAGAGCAATTGGTAATGAGGAAGTGTGAGCATGATGTCTTTAGTGTAATAGTAATATTGTCTGACTGTGACACTATTTAACTAGTGACATCTTCTAAATGTGACATTAACTAGCAATATGTTTAGTGACATCAAGGGGTTGATATTTTTTATGTTACGTGAAATATACCACTTATTTGTGTTTTTGTATTTCCACTAGTGTATACATCGGTAAAGATAAATAGTATATGTAACAGAAAATCCACTACAAGGTGTGCAGTCGTGCTCTGATATGTGCTTGGGTGAACTGTGAGGCATGAGGCCATAGGTCAGGTGAGTTCAGCCACCCAAAGCTTGTGTATATCAGAGCATGACCTCACACCTAGTAGTAGATTATCCGTCTTATAATATGTCCAGAAGGGGCTGAGGATAAAGAAGAAGGAGTGCTGTCATTGTAGAATAATGCATGGTTATGTGAAGTGTTTCATCCATCAGGAGACTGGATTTTCAGATTTTTTCTTGCCCATTTTATATATACATACCTACTTATCCCTCTCATATACAGTGTGTGTGTGTGTATATATATATATATATATATATATATATATATATATATAGAAGAGAGAGAGAGAGAAGAGATACACACACAGGCATTTGCATAGGTTTCCTTGATGCTTTGTATTATTGGGGTATGTGCAATTTGTTTTCTTTAAAATCTGGCTGTATAGCCAATATCCTCTAGGATAACCCATGCCCCATTGCATTTGCTCCAGGGTGTTTATATGTATATATACACATATACGTATATACACACACACACACACACACACACACACATATTGTATTTGTCAGTACAACTTCACTGCTTACTTTGACAATTTCTCACTGTATAACAACATGAATTCTACATATGTGCCTCAAAATTTTAATGCACATGTTGACTGCAACCTCCCACTGTAAACACTGGCATCTGGCTGTTCATACTGCCAGTAAAATGCCTTTATATTTACTACACTTTACCTCAATGTATTGTTTTCTTGCATCCCTCTTCACAGGTCGCACCTTAAAATAAGTCTTGGCTCAGTATGACTTTCCCTGTTACCAGTTTTCAACAAATTAATAAAATTCAGCCTGCCATTCAAGGTATACTTAGACACCGATTTTAATTCTTCTATACCTGCTTTATCAAGGCCTCTCACTGAGACTGCTAAGGTGCCAATCCAGACTCTATAGAACGCACAAGACCTTCTGCTTCCTTGCTTCTGTGTTTCTAATAGCAGGCTTGAAATAGACTAAAATCACTGTAACTTTCTTCATGTAGGCCACTAAAACAGCTCACTACTACTGCCTGCATTTGAAACTGTAAAACTGGTCACTGAAAAGCATTACAACCTCCCAGAGCCAACATTAAATTCAATAAAACTACATCTGATTTAGGTAGTACATAATCCTTGGTTTATAATCCAACTAATTAGAATACTAGGAGGCCAAAAGCACATGTTACTGTAACCACATCACACCCCACAGCCACGGAGTGCAAGAATCAAGTCTCTGGATATTGAGGTTCATTTGAGTCAGATGCCCTTGTATCCCCAGAGGGAAAGTACAGGAGTAAGTATTTCCAGGGTTAGACTGGCTAGGTTTGTACAGTTTCAGAACAGAACATCTTCTTGGTGATCATGATTTCAGTGTGAAAGCCAGAGCATGCAGAATAAGCAGGAAATCAGCCAGCAGCCATTTCAGACAAGCAGGGTGGAAAATACAGAAGAAATATGTCCTGAAGAAGAGCTGTAACTGACTTTAATATAAAACATGACAGTTTGAGGTGAATAGCAGTTTTATACATTACTTTTGTTAACCTTACTCTGCATAAACTGAAAATCTCTAAAGCTGAGCGGTACTGGAACAACCAATAGAAAGATCCTATTTACTCAGTGAGTGAATAAATGAATGGGCTAGAAATTCTGTTATTTGTTTTGGATCTCATGAAAACAGAGAATAGCTGATGATTATCCCCACAAATCATACCACTTAAGGCTTAATCCGGACCCATACACACTGTAAATACCTGTGTGAATAAGCACTGTACCCTCTTGCTGGGAATACCATTAGGATTCTGTTACCCTTCTCTCTCCGCTCTCTTTAAAACCCGATTTCTGTAGCAATGAATGTAGTGCTGAAAACAGTATAGAAGATCTTCAAGAGAACTCCTTCACTGAGTCACATCATGACACATTATGTCGGCACCGAGACAGCCCAAAAACCTGTGCTAGCTTGGGCTGCCCACATCAATATGTGTCACTGCTGCCTATATAACACTGGTAGCCCCATCATGCCTCGGTTCCCCATCGGAGACGAGCTCGGGGCCACTGGACCTGCAGTGATCAACAATCACAACCAAACCAGGCACACAGGAGAGATATGGAAACCTGAGAAACAGAATGCTGAAATCAGGCTTAAGACACCCTGCATGCAGGAGTAGGCAGGATAACCCCAGCCACCTGAAAAGGGTTGTAGAATGGAGAGCTCTAACTCTATGAAGGAGATTCTCTTGGCGATCTAATGTTATAGTAAGTAACTATTTTATCTTCTTTGAAGATTTTTTTGTTTTGAAGTTTCACCAGGAAAGACATACTGAGCCGACAACAGTTCATTTCAGATATGTCCTGGGAGGAGAGGGTAAGAAAGGCAATAAAGCAATCAGGGAAACAATTACATAAACAGAAACAGTATGATATATAAGCATAATATAAAAAGTAAAAGCTACAATATTTAGGTAAAGAAAGGCATAGAATGTAATTCATGGGATAGCAAGGAAGATAATTCGAGGTACAAAGTGCAGTTGTAACAGGGGAAGGGCAGGAAGATAGTTCAGTGAGAGACAAAGCAACAGTGTACAGAGGTAAATGGGGAAGTTAACCACGTGAGCTACGGTGGGGAGGATGTATTAGGAGGAGAGGGACGAGGGTTGAAAGTAGGGAGGTGGAGGAACAGAGTAGGCATCAGGAGCAATCACAAGAGTGTGAGGTGAAATTGTGGAGAAGAGAGAGCACTGAGAAGTGGCAGACACAGATGGGGAGGGAAAATATCTCCTTCATTGAGTCACATCATGAAACCATTCCCAACATGTACCAAAGCACCGGGGATCTAAACACCCAGAGAAAAGAGGCCTTGCAGGACAGTAAGGCCAAATCTGCAGTCTATGAGAAATGATGTCCAGACTGTAATATTTAGTGCACACATGAACAATACTCCAAGTAGCTACAGCACAGACAGACATCAGCAGTGGACACACTCTGAAAACAAGCAATGGATGTAACATGGACAGCACCAGGAAGTTTCTACCATACTTCTGGTAACAGAAATTAATGCAGCAAACCAACAGTTAGGCCCTGCTTGAAATACGGAAGCCCATCATCCTGGGGGCAAGCAGAAACAGAGTCGCTTCTACAATCCTTAGTACAATCAAGGCACCAAGGTTTGACAGACATCAATCATGTGGAGACAACATTCCCTACTATCTGTGGAGTCAAAAAGTAAACTGGAAGGGCAACAGTTCGATTTTGTGTTTGCTCAGAAATGGCTTTTGGCAGAAAAATGAGGACTGGTACGCAAGTTAACCCAGAACTTGTGGAAAACAAGAGGAGGCTCCACAACCAGAGGCTGCACTTCAGTAATGCATCTAGCAGAGGAACAATATCTTCCAAAGAGGAAGCCAGCTCACAAGTAGCAGCAGACTCAAATGGAAGTACAGTAAGGATCTCCAGAACCAGATCAAAGTCGCACACAGACCCGGATCACAAACTTTGTGGTGCAGAAGTAGAATACCTCCGAGGACCTACGAAACCAAAAGCTGGGCCACTGTTTTGCAATTGGTGAGGGCATGAAAAGCAGACGCCACAGCCAAGTGAACTTTAATGGAGGAATACCAGAGGCCCATATCAGTAAGGAACAAGAGGTTGTTCATAACTAGACTGACTGGACATGTAAGGGAATCCAGGTGACTTGCAGTACACCAGAAAGTAAAACGCTTCTGTTTTTTGCAAGTAGGCATATCTGGTAGATTAACTTGTTTTTGTTTGTATTGGATTCACCACAACATAACCCAGATAGACCATCTTAGGGTAGCCGGTTCATTCCACAGGGATGTCAAACTGATGAGTCCTGGTAGGACTAAACACGTGTCTATGTCTTCTGTTGGCACCCTTTGCAAAGTGTAGAGGGGCCTTTCGGCACCATGCATTTCTGCTTAAAGTTGAACCAGCATAATATTCTTTGGTGATTTGCATATACAGCCCATGATGCTCTGCATTATAGGGGTATGTGTGATTTTGTATTTCTTTGAAACTTGGCTTCCCGCCAGTGCCCTTTGGGGTAATCATTGCCTCAGTGCTTGCGCACTCGGGGTTCTTTGTCTTAACTTGTATCTGGTAGAAAGCTTGAGCTACCAGCCGTAACAGCTGCAACCGCTGTGAAACCCAAAGCAGAAGAGCTCCACATCCTCATAAGCCAGGCCAGGTGGAGGAATCAAAGGTCTGAATATACCAAAGAGCCGTGCTCCTGTGGCAGAAGTCCCACTGTAAAGGAAATGAAACAGGGCTTCCACTGCCAACTGCTGTAGCAAAGAGAACAAGATCTGCCTGGGCCAGTACAGTCACCAGAATCAGGGTGGCAGACTCTGCCCTCAACTTGATCAGAACCTCTGTATCAGAGGAAATGTACATGTTCCTCTCTTTCCAGTACAGGGATAGTGTGTCTTGCCAAAGAAAATCCATGCCCTGGAGCAAGCAAGCAGAAAAGAGGCAGTTTCATGTTGTATGAAGATACAAAGAGGGCAATGCTCGACAACTTCACTTTATGAAGAGGTCACCTATGATAGAGTACAACAGCTCCCATTCACAGCACAAAGCCTTGAACCAGTTGAGATGATCCACCAGGGCATGGAGGGTACTGGGCAGAAACGCAGCTGACGGAACAGGTGGAGTTTCACAGCCCAGTGAGACTCATTGTCTCTGCAGAGAGGATGACAGTAGGCACTGCCTTGTCAGTTTATGAAGTACATAATGGAGATGTCTGTATGGATCAACAGCTTCTGATCTGAAGTAGGGTATCAAAGTCCTGAAGGCCAAGCAGAACAGCCCTCATCTCTAGACTGCTGGCATGCAGAACTATGTCTGAGGGGACCTCTGACCCAGAGTTTGAAAGGAGCTTGGATGGATTAGAAGAAGAAAAATCAGCATTTATATAGCGCTTTTCATACACAGTATCCCAAAGCGCTTTACAAGCAATGCTAGACTGGTAGTGACGTGACAATGTGTGGTGGGGCCATATCGCACATCACCACCCACACACAGCCTGGATAATTGCATGAACCAGTTTATGGGACTGGAATGTTAGCCAGACACCGGAATGTTCCTTGCTCTTTATGAAGAGTACCCTGGGTTCTTTACTTCCACCTGGACACCCACCAGGACAACACCAGGATGGGCAGAAGGGACGCGGTTTAACGTCTCATCCGAATGACGGCACATCCCAGCAGTACAGCACCCCAATACTGCACTCGGATGCGCGATTTTAGGTGCAAGTCCAATCCGTGTGGGATGAGAACCCATGACCTTCTGGTCCAGGGCGGATGTGCTACCAACTGAGCCACGCTGACACCTGGATGGATCACCCCAAACCCAGTGTGTCCGTCATCATCATTAGCAGAGGAGACAGAAGGAAAAAGATGATCTCATCTCTAGGGTATAGCAGTCCAACCACCAAAGCAGGGAGCAGTCAAGAGAGGAGTCACCTGTAGAGACTCCAGTTCATCTCAATGCTGAGCCCACAGAGCAAGGAGGAACCACTGTGGAATCCTCATGTGCACCCACACCAGTGGGACAGTCAGAACAGAAGCAGCAAACAGGCCTATTAATCTGAGGAGACATCTGGCTGAGAGTCACTGGAAGAGACCAGCTGAGCCTGGGCAACCAATGCCATAGCACAGTCCCAGGAAGAAAAGGCAGACTCAGACCCTTTTCCAGTTTTGTTTTAATATATTCTTTGGTAACCAGGTAAGGCCCACTGGGCCACAAAGACCATTTACTGGGGCAACCCAGGTCACTGGGGAGGTTAAATGACTCGCTCAGAGTAACACAATATGCAAAAAGAGGTTGTGGGATCAAACCCATGTCTGCTGGTTCTACCAAGCTCATTCACTGCTTATGACTCTAACATCTAGAGCTATACTGCCAACCAGAGAATCACTCCAAGATATTGGAGATGCTGGCAGAGAGTGAGAACTGACTTCAGCTTATTTACTAGACTACCCAACTGCTCAAAGAGCTGTTTGGTGTGGAGCAGTGTTTAAACTATAGCCTCTTTCAATGGGGCCTTCAGAAGCTAATAACTGATATATGGGAAAACACAGAGGCCCTCCCATCTGAAGGTGTCTGCAACCACTGCAAAGTATTTGGTTACAACATGTGGTGTAGACAATAAGCAAAAAACAATACACAAAACTGACAGTGCGCAGGCATTGTCTGAGAGACTTGCAGATCCTTATATGGGGTAAATGTCCTTCATATCCAGGACACACATCCAATACCCTTGCAGCAAGGGAAGAAGGGACTGTAGAGAGACCATTCGGAGGTGCGATGTCCTGGAGGACAACAGTTTGGCAAGGAGGATGCCGGAAGGGCACAGAGGAGTCTGGTGTGTCGCCTTGTCACCAGCACTCAAGCATCATTATGTCAGCGTGGCTCAGTTGGCAGCACATCCGCCTCTGGACCAGAAGGTCGTGGGTTCTCGTCCACGGGACTGGACTTGCACCTAAAATCGCTGGCATCAGAGTGCAGTATTGGGGGTGCTGTGACTGGGAGTGTGCAGTCATTCGGATGAGGCGTTAAACCGAGGTCCCTTCTACCCATCCTGGTGTTGTCCTGGTGGGTGTCCAGGTGCAAGTAAAAGAACCCAGGGCACTCTTCGCAAGAGAGGACATTCCGGTGTCCTGGCCAACATTCCCTTCCCATAAACGGTTCATGCAATTATCCAGGCTGTGTGTGGGTGATTATGTGCGATATCGCCACCACCACACATTCAGTCACTCACTACCAGTCTAGCATTGCTTGTAGAGAAACATAGGAACATAGAATTTGACGGCAGATAGAACACTTGGCCCACCCAGTCTGCCCATTTCTCACCTACTGCATAAGCTGCAGATCCTAGTTAACCAGCAGCCTACTTCTTCCTACCCCACCCCCAGAATTGCCTTTGACTATCTCATGCATGCTTGAATTCCACCACTGATTTTGACTCCACAACCTCCTCCGAAGGCCGCTCCATGCATCCACAACCCTCTCTGTGAAAAAATACTTCCTAAATTACCTCTGAGCTGCCCCCTCTATCTTCAAATTGTGCCCTCTTGTTCTTGCACATCTTTTTTTTTTGAAAGATGCTACCTCTTGGACTTTGTTGATTCCTTGAGGTACTTGAAAGTTTCTATCATGTCCCCCTCTCCCTCCTTTCCTCAAGGCTATACATATTAAGCTCCTTAAGTCTCTCTTCATGTTCTTCCGTGCAGACCCTGCACCATTTTAGTTGCCCTCCTCTGGACAGCTTCCATCCTGTCTATGTCTTTATGGAGATTCGGTCTCCAGAACTGCACACAGTACTCCAGATGGGGTCTCACCAGCTGTCTGTACAGAGGATAACAACTTCCTGTTTTCTACTGGTAATGCCTTTCCTATGCAGCCCAGTATCCCCCAGCCTCCTTGCTGCCCTCTCACATTGCTTGCCCATCTTTAGGTCATCTGATATGACTACCCCAGGTCCCTTTCCATTTTTGTTGTTGTTAGTATCTCACCCCATTGTGTACTCTTCCCTGGGTTTTGTTTCCCAGGTGCATTACCTTGCACTTCTTAGCATTGAATCTAAGCTGCCATACATTTGACCATTCCTCTAACCTTGCCAAGTCCTTCTCATCCTTTCCACCCACCCTGTGCATCAACTCTGTTGCAGATCTTAGTGTCATCTGCAAAGAGACACACCTTTCCTTCCAGTCCTTCTGCAATGTCGCTATAAAGACATTGAAGAGGACCGGTCCTAATACTGAACCTCACGGTGCCCCACTAGTAACCTCCTTTCTTCTGGAGTGGACTCCATTTACTATTACTCTCTGTGTCCTATTCTCCAGCCAATTCTTTACCCAGGCTGTCATCTTGGGACCCACTCCCAGGCTGGCTAACTTGTATATTAATCTTTGTGTGGGACTGTGTCAAATGCCTTGCTAAAGTCTAGGTAGCCCATGTCCACAGCCCCTCCCTGATCTACTACTTGGTCACCCAGTCAAAGAAATCTATCAGATTAGTCTGGCATGACCTTCCCGCTGTGAATCCATGCTGCCTAGGGTCCTGTGCCCTCTGGCCTCTAGATACTGACAGTTCTTTCCTTTGGAAGTGATTCCATCATTTTCCTATCACTGAGGTTAAACTAACAGGTCTATAGTTTCCTGCTTCTGCCTTGCTCCCACTTTTGTGAAGGGAATCGCATCTGCCCTCCTCCAGTCCTCGGTACCACCCCATCCTCCCATGATTTGTTAAAAAGGTAGTCAGTGGTGTCACTAGTTCTACCCTTAGTTCTTTTAGAATTCTGGGATGAATCCATCAGGCCCCATTGCTTTGTCCACCTTCAGTTTTAAGAGTTCTTTCAGAACCCTTTCTTCTGTAAATGGGTCGGTATCAACTTCTGTATCCAGAGTGTTACTACTGTTTGTTTTATGTACCTCCTCTTCCTTTGTAAATACTGAGCAAAAATATTTGTTTAGTATCTCTGCCTTTCACAGTCCCTCTGCCCACCCTCCCTCCCCTTTATTAAGCCTCACTATCCCTCCCTTGGTCTTCCTTCACTCCCTGATGTACCTATAAAAGGTTTTATCCCTTCTTAACTGAGTTGGCTATCTTTTCCTCGGTTTGGGCCTTTGCTGTTCTGACTGCCTTCCCAGCCTCCTTTGCTTTAACTGATACAGTTCTCTGTCCTGCTCCTTCTCGATTCCTTGTACTTCCTGAATGCTTTCCATTTCTCTTGAACCTTCACTGCCACTTCCTTTGAGAACCATAGTGGTTTCTTACATCGTCTTGTTTTGTTTATTTGCTTCACACAAGGCCGTTACCTCTGTGATGGCAGTTTTATTATTCCCCATTGTTCTTCCACCCTCCTTCCTGCCCATTTGCTAGTGCGTTCCTTAGGCACTAACCCATTTTAGCAAAGTCAGCCCTCCTAAAGTCCAGTACTTTTGTCTTTGTATGGCTTGACTCTATTGCTGTGTTTATTGTGAACCATACTGTTCGAGTGGTCGCTAGTTCCCAGATGGCTACCCACTTCTACATCTGTGATCCCTCTCCATCTCCATTTGAGAGTATCAAGTCTAATATTGCTCCCTCTTGAGTGGGCTCCAGTACTAGTTGTCTAAGGCATGCCCTGTAGGGCATCTAGAATAACTGCACTCTTCAAGTGGCAGCTGCAACTGCACTCCAGTTAACATCTGGCATATTCAGATCACCCATCAGCAATATCTCCCTTTTTCTGCCATTCTAAGTATACTTTCTATCATTTCCTTGTCCATTTCCTCCCTGAGAAGTCTGTATCTAACCCTGTGCGGATTGTGGTGCCATTGCCTGTCTCCAAATTTAACCACAGTGCTTCTTCTCCTCCCTGTTTACCCTTTTATTCTGTTGCTTTTATTCCTTCCCTTATGTAAATAACTCCTCCTCCTCCTCTTTTACCCTCCTTTCCCTCCTGTAGATAGTGTATCCTGGTATGTTTACGTCCCAGTCATGGTTTTGTGTACCATGTTTCTGTGACTGCCACAATATCCAGATGTTCCTCCTCCATCAAGGCCACTAATTCAGGAAGCTTGTTACCTAGACTACGGGCATTGGTACTCATTGCTCTCCATTTTTGATGGCTTTACCTTCTGTTGCAGCATCCCCACTGACTGTTCTACCTTGGTCTTTTCTCATTTAGTACCCTGTTTTGTAGGGAGGCTGGGATTTTTGTGCTGCTTGTCAGTGCCTCCCTTGACTAGTTTAAAAGCTTGCCAATGAAGCATTTAAACTGACTGCTCAAAGAACTTGTTCCTTCCTGGACAGATGCAGACCATCCTGCTAGTATAGGCTGGTGTCCTCCAGGTGGAACCCCAGTCCCAATGAAGCTAAACCCTGTGCTCCGCACCATTTTTCAACCATTCATTAAACTGCATGGTGCCAATTACCCTTGCCTCACCCATGCCTTTGACAGGCAGCACCTCTGAGAAGGATACTGTGTGTGCTACTTCTCTTAGGCCCTCCCAACTCTGCAATGTCCTTCTGCACTGCTCTAACCTCATGATGAGCCAAGTCATTTGTCCCTAGGTGGACAATTCGTCCAGCTCAGAATCCTTGCAGCTGTTGTCGTGATCCTGAGGATCGCTTCCTGTCCCTCAAGCCATGGCACCAGGCAGGCACCTTACTTCAGTTTTCCCAGCTCCTACCAGTTCTATCCCCATATTGAGTCCCCACCAGAGCTGCTTCCTTTCCTTGTGGTGTCCTCTGCCTCCTTCCTGTGGGCCTCCTTGTGACAGCTGTCCTCAGCCTCCTTAGTCTCCTCTGTGGGTGCATCCATGGGGAGCTATGCTCCCAGAATGGTGTATGGATTGTGAGTGGAACAACTGACTGGGTGTGCCTCCGTTCCACCATCCTCACCCTTCCTGAGCCCACTGTGGTCCAGCTGCTGTGTTTTCTTCGCAACCTCTGAGGTAGTGGTGGTGGCTGTGGTGCTCCCTGGATGGGGAGGTCCCGTACTACTGTTCAGTGTGGCCTGGAGGAAGGTCCCGTACTACTGTTCAGTGTGGCCTGAAGGCGGGCAACTTCCTCCCTCAGGGCAGAGAGTTGTCTGCAAACAGGCAGCATCTCAGCCTCAGAAAGACTCCTGGAAGACTGCTTCCCCACAGCCATTACATTGCACTACACCCACATTTTTTTTTTTGTGTGTGTGTGATTGGTTTGTAATATAGAAATATATTTATAATATACAATGTGTATGCTTATATTGTAAGTGCAGTGTGCTAGAGAGGATATGACAGTGACATGCACCTTGCACTCTTGAGGAAATGATGTCAGAACCCCAGGTATAAAGGAACTATTTCAGGGTGGGTGGGGTGAGGGTGGGAAGGGGTTGGGCCTAAACTGTGCCTCGTAAAACAATCAGCTAAAAGCTCTGACCCACTGCTGCAATGAGTGCCTTCCTATCAGCAAGATGCCCTACACAACAATTTGATAGAGAATACCCTGCTAATCAAACAGAGAAAAATCCACACATCCAAGTCAGACACAGGTAAACCTTCCCAGCCCCAAAACAGGCCTGGTGGTTTGTGCTCAGAGAGCTGTCAGTCCCAAAATAAGTCAGCTGTGCTTTAAACTCTTCCTGCACTGAAAAGCTTAAGAATTGTAACAAACAACGTAAA
Source organism: Neoceratodus forsteri (assembly GCA_016271365.2). Lineage (NCBI taxonomy): Eukaryota > Metazoa > Chordata > Ceratodontiformes > Ceratodontidae > Neoceratodus > Neoceratodus forsteri. The sequence goes on from CM028132.1 coordinate 613,408,318, forward strand.
CCTAGATCCACCACCCTCTGTTGCTTGAAAGACTGTCTTTTCCTGTTTTCACACTGCAGGTTTTTCTGTGACCACTCCTTAACCCCAGTAACACTGTTAAAAAGAGTTTAACTATCACAAACTCCCACGCACCAGTAAATTATTTAAAATAGTTTCTGTCCCCAAATCCTAGTAGTCAATCCAGCTACACAAGGGACAACCAGAATGCAGTATTCAAACACTTATGAGGTTACTTCCAAGATAAGCAGAGTTTGCAAGTTTCTTTTCAACTCCTCAGCCAACTGTAATTCATTTGAAAATAGTTTAACTGTCAGCAAATCCTAGTAGACAATCTAGCTACCTCAAGGACCTACCCAAATGCTGTATCTAAATCCTTCTGAAGTTACTAACAAGATTAACAGTTTACAAGCCCTTCTTGGTTAAACACTAAATAAATGTGAATAAAAGCAATTACCAAGGGTGGTTAGTTTCACCTCCCACAGAATTAAAGCAAAAGTGCATGTTTGTTGCAGATATCAAGTGCAATATAGAATTTCTCACACAGCTCTGAGTTGAAGAAAGTAGTGTCCTTCAGCTCCAGAAAATGTGCTTTGTGTCACGTTGAGAGCACTTGGATGTTTGAAAAGCGCTATATAAATGCTGATTCTTCTTCTGATCTCCTTCCACCTTCTAAGAAAGAGAAAACGCTGCCCCACAAAGATGCCCAGATCTGCAGGGGCTAGAGGAGAGTCAGAAGGTGCTGGTCACAGCAGGTGTGTCACCCAGACCTGCACCCTAGGTCATCCAAGTGAGCATCGGAGGCAAAGGGGTCTGTGGGAAGGCTGGGTCTGCTAGAAGCCACAGCTTGGTCCTCTGGAATAACCTCTGCCATGGCAGGCCAAGGACCTATGAAAGGAACCCAGCTCTAACCCTGAGGCTTTGGATTAAGAGTGTGGAAGATCTCAGTCATTTTAGAAGTCTGGAGGTCCCACAAGGTGGACTCAAAACTGGAGTCCAAAAGCTGCTTACTCGCAGAGGGAGCATTAAGGACTGATTATTGGACAACAGTGGCAAAACCAGCAACATTCAGCCAGTAGTAGATGGACAGAGAAACAGCCACATGAGTAGCATCATTACAGTCACAATAAGCTGACTTTAAGAGGTGCTTACAAACTCTTTACCATGGGCAACAGTCTACTGGACTTCTGTTTTATCTGGTCCATCAGGCAGCTATTTAGCCATAGCACCCACTGACTTCCACAGGCTGTTGTGATATTTAATCAGTAACTGCTCATTGCTGCTTTTGCTTCTTTACTGCTTATTGTTGCTTTCTCTTGGTTGATTTTTGACTTCTTATAAGGGGCTAACAGGGAAATTGTTTTAGGGCTGTTGATGAAAATGTGAAACCTATTTTGGTGTGATTTAAGCGGGTTTGTTATTTCCTTGCTTTTGAAAATGTGAAACCTATTCTGCTGTGATTAAAGCGGGGCTGTTATCTCCTTGCTGTTGAAAATACAAAACCTATTTTGGTGTGATTTAAGTGGGGCTATTTCCTTGCAGTTTTAACTCTGCAAAATTTTGCCCACGCCTCCCAATGTTAATTAAATGCCCTGTTAAATCTGATTGACAGGAGCCAAGCACAGGAATAGCAGGAGCTGTGGAGTCGGGAGGGGCATAAGGGGGAGTAAGCCCACCCTCAGCACAAGTTGCAATAACAGAAGCACAGTCAACTGACTACAGTAGCATAAATTACACACAAAAAAAAACCTGAAATCAAGTACAAATACTTCCAGCCAGCCGGTGGTGCTGAGGGTGAGGCGCTGGATGCCACACTGCGACAGGCCGGCAACCCAGTTTGGGAATGAGCCAGGGCCACTGGGGGTCATGGGGAGAAGAGGTCAAGCATCTGTGGGACTGCTCTCTCTTCCCGGGGTGGGTTCTGGATATTGCTTGCTCTTGGAGCCACCTCTGACTGTGGCTGGAGATCACTGACTGTACGGTGCAGCGTATGCCTGTGGGCAGAGCCACGGCAATTCACTGCCTTGCTGGCCGGGCTCTGTGGGGAGAGGGAAACTAAAGTACAAAAACCCCCAGCTCGCCGAAGAGATGACGAGGGCCCCAGGGATCTCCTCTCATCCCCAATGCCAGGCCAGGCCACACCGGGATCCACGCCAACCACTCAGAGGAATGGACCCTCTGATTTCAGAAAGAGCCTGGGCGCGATCCGAGTGCTGGAAAGTTCCTCTGGGAGGGATGAACCAGTGATGGCTGGCCACGGTGGGGAGAAGAAGAGGTAGGATTGAGTGGGCACCTCTGAAGGATGCCTCTGAGAGTACTGGTGCATAATAAAGTAAAAAAAAAAAAAAAACTTACAAATACTTCCAAAAACCAAACACAGGGACCTAGAAGGAGAACTACACGCCTAGGGGGAACTAGAAGGAAGACTTCATAAACAGATAACCATTGTAATAGCTAACAGACAAATAATGCAATAGTGTAATTACACAAATAGTGCAATAGCTGTATAAGTGCAGAATAATATAGAGTGTGGTGTAATACAGTGGATGCAGGGCAGCCATCTTTAGGCAGACCTTCTGGATGCTGGGGTGCTGCCTATCTGCAGGCATCTCTCTGGACTGCGGGATGAGGTAGTCAGACTCAGAGTGGTGGTAAACTGTGTCAGGGTACCTCCACCCTATCCAGAGACCACCCAGTCCAATCCGCTGCCTCAAAGGATGCCAAGAACTAGGAGCACATGGACAACAGTGGGCTCAGGAAGAGTTAGGATAGTCAGGCAGAAGCACATTTAAAATCCTATTCCACTCCAGAACTCTATGCCGCACTGGCAAACTGGGAAAACCATACAGAGGCACCTGGAAAAGTGTAGGGAAGGATGTGGAGGTCACCCAGGAGGTGACCTCATTGGGGAGCAGTGGACCCCAGAGGAGGAGGAGGAAACAAATCCTGGTGAGGGACTATCATATGGGGGAATCGAGCTAGGAGCACGTGAGAGGAGGACAGGAGGTGAGGTACCTACCAGATGCCACGGCATGGAGGGATGGGAGGAAGATCCTGGGGCTCACTGGGATGGCAAGTCAGGAGGAGAGCTGGATGTCATCCACCTAGAAACTAATGACCTAACAAGGAGCCTAAGGAAATTCAGGAATAGTTTAGAAAATGGGGAGGGATCTCAAGCAAGTAGCTATATCTGTCACCTGCTCAAGTACTACCTGTTAGAGGAATGGGAGAGAGTAGGAGTGCATGCCAGGAACTTTAAAACATGGTTGAAGTACTGGTGCTGTGAGCAGAGTTCAGATTCATTGGTAACTGGGGACCTATCTAGAGGATGAAGGCTTGCTCAAGCATGACGGTCTGCATCCATCCTGGAGGGAATCAAGCACTCAATGAAACATTTAAATGCTACATGGACAAGCATTTAAACTAGCCAAAGTGGGTGGCAGGTCAGCAAGAGGGACCTAATTTCCCACCCCATAGCTAGCAGTGGAACCAGAGAAAGGAGGAGGATTTCACTACAAAGCAGTGTACAGAAGATGAAGAGAGGCACCCTGAGGGTAGACAAGCAGAAAAAGAACAAAATACAATGGAAGGACAGAAAGCAGGGAGAACCAGGGATAAAGGACAACCAGAGAGGGACTAGAGTAGAACAGCATAACAGACCAGGAGGTCACATCATGGAAAGCCATGTTGCCAATGCCAGGAGCCTTGGCAACAAGATGGAGGATCTGGAGGCTGCCATGGTGCAGTCGGACCTGGACATTGTGGTCATCACAGAGGCCTGGTGTAATGATAACCATGACTGGGAGATGGCCATACCTGGCTACAGCATATTCAGAAGAGACAGGGCTGGAAGGGAGGAGAAGTGACACTTTATGTGAAAGATGGCATAAAGGCCAGAGAGATCCAAGAGGAACAAAATGGGGAGGAGATACTGTGGGTTAGCTGGAAAGTAAGCGGGTCAGCCATCCACACAGGGGTGGTCTACAGACTACCAGCCCAGGAGGAAGAGACAGATAGGAGTTAATGCTAGCCATCAGACAAGGGGAGGTGGTGCTGGTTGGAGATGTCAATATTCCAGACATGGACTGGAGACTCCCAGCAGCAGCATCAACTAGGAGCAGATTTATCCTGGACTCCCTTCAGGGTGCCTTCCTTAAGCAACTGGCCATGGAACCAACTCAGCAGAAGGCAACAGTGGACATCATGCTCACAGACAAGGACAGTGTGATAGGGATAACAGCGGGGCACCTGGGGAACACCCTGGTTTGAAATCGTAGAAGGAGCAAAACCAAACCACACAAAACACGTATCCTGGATTTTAGGAGGGCAGATTTTGGGGAAAATGGGGACATGCTTGAAAGAGGCACTAATAGGAATAGGGAGGAGATCGGGGTGGAGGAACAGTGGGCAATATTTAAAACAGGGATTACAAGAACACCACAATTATGCATTAAGCAGGTTAGCAAAGGGAAAAGGAAGAGGAGGCCATTATAGTTTTCCAAGGAGGTAGCAGAGAAAGAGAAAGCCAAAAAGATCACATTCAGAAAATACAAAAAGGCAGAAGGGTATAGGGAGAAGTACCAGGAGAAGCAAAGGGAGGTCAGTAAGGAAACCAAAGCTCAGACAGAAGAGCGCGTTGCAAAATCAGTGGTTAGAGCGATAAAACCTTTACAGGTACAGAATTGAAAAAGAAGGGCGAAGGGACTGCTAGTGAGACTGATGGGGGAGGACAGGGCAGCATGGAGGATGACAACAGTAAAGTGGACATATTTAACAGATATTTGTGCTCATTCTTTACTGAGGGCGGGGAGGGTAATGGGCCTGAAGGGGTACAAGGGTGGGAAGACGCGGAAATGGACATGTCCCTTTACGGGAAAGAGTACTGAAAGAATAAGGGTCAATAAAACAACGGGGCTGAGTGGGGTGCACTCCAGGGTTCTAAAGGAACTAAGAGGTGGTGGCTGAACCTCTGGCAATCCTGTTTAGCCAATCACTGGAAACAGGAGGTACCCAAAGACTGGAGGACAGCAGATGTAGTCCCCTTATACAAAAGCAGGAACAAAGAGGAAGTGGGGAACTACAGACCAGTCAGCCTGACCTCGGTAGTGGGAAGATCATGGAAGCACTACAGAAGGAGAATGGCTGGTTGAAAATGCACTAGGACCCAAGGCAGCATGGTTTCACCGGGAGGTCATGCCAGACCAGCCTCACTGAATTTTCGACTAGGTGACAAGGAGGTGGATGGGGAGGGACAAAGGATGTGGCCTACCTGGACTCAGCAAGGCATTTGACACTGTGCCACATAGAAGGTTGTTAATCAGGGAAATATAGGAGTGGGTAGGACAGTAGTGTGGTGGGTGGGTAGTGGCTGGGTGGCAGGACACAGGGGTGGTGGTAAATGGACGTCACTCCACAGTGGGAAGAGTGACCAGTGGGGTGCTGCAATCGGTCCTATTATTCGTCTTCATCAGTGACATTGCGGGACCTAGAAGGCAGAATTTCCCTGTTTGCTGATAACATGAAGCTCTGTAACAGAGGGACATGCCAAAGGGTGTAGAACAGAATGAGGAGGGACCTGCAGAAGCTTGAAAAATTGTCAAGGGTTTGGCAGTTGAAATTTAATGCAAAGGGTGCAAAATAATGCATATAGGGCACAAAAAGCCTGCAACATATAATTTGCAGGATGAGTATATAACATGCACCTGGCAGGAAAGGGACCTTGGGGTTATCATCTCTGATTACCTCAAGGTAGGGACAGTGCGACAAGGACAAGGTGGCAGGTAAAGCAAATAGGATGCTGGGATGCATAGGCAGGAGCATCACCAGCAGGAAAAGGGAGGCTCAGTAATCTCGCTATACAAGACACTAGTGAGGCCCCACCTGGAGTACAGTGTACAGTTCTGGAGATCTTATCTACACAAGGACATAGACAGGGTGGAGAAGGTTCAGAGGAGGGCAACAAAGAAGGTGCACGGAATGCTTCACCAAGTCCTATGAGGACAGGCTGAAGGACTTGAATATCATGTACTCCCTGCATGACAGGAGAGAGAGAAAGAGAAAGGATATGAGAGAGACATACAAGTACCTTACAGGAGGAACAGGGTACAGGAAAACACTATTTTCCAGTGAAAAGGATGTTCCTGGACAAGAGAGCATGGAATGAAGTTGGAGGGAGGCGATTCAGAGGAAATGTGAGGAAGAATTTCTTCACAAAAGGTTAGTAGACAAGCTGAACACCCTGCATGAGGAAGTGGTGAGGGCTGAAGCAATCACGGGATTTAGAATACATGGGACTGACATAAGGGAATCCTGGAGGTCAGGGCAACAGACTTAGAAAAACTTATAATGATGTTACAAGCTCAAATGGGCAGACTAGGTGGACCACAGGCCCTTATCTGCTGACAGTACCTATGTATTTAATCATATAAGCCTGGTAGTTGGCCATCTTGAGACCAAGGGATGCGAAACATATGTCCTCTTGCCCAGGTCATCCAGCTTCCTTGATTCTTTGTCCAGAGAAGGAAAGTTCATATATTTAGGAGCTTAAGATCTGTCATGTGTCACCATCAAAACCACAGAATCCATCTCTGGCTGAGATGAATAATATAGCTTATCTGAAGGGCAAGATGATGTTTATCTGACTTACGAGCACGGCAGACAAGGTCTGTGCAAGTGGCCATCATGGCATCCTCAAAGATGAACTGGGAATATGGGTGTGGGCAGGACAGTAGTGTGGTGGGTAGGTAACTGGCTGGGTGGCAGGACACAGAGGGTGGTGGTAAATGGCTGTCACTCCACAGAGGGAAGAGTAACCAGTGGGGTACCACAGGGATCAGTGCTGGGACCGGTCCTATTCAACATCTTCATCAGTGACATTGCACAGGATCTAGAAGGCAGAATTTCACTGTTCACTGATGACACAAAGCTCTGTAACAGAGTAGACACACCAGAGGTGTAGACAGAATGAGAAGGGACCTGCAGAAACTTGAAGAATGGTCAAGGGTTTGGCAGTTGAAATTCAATGCAAAGTGCAAGATAATGCATATGGGGCACAAAACCCTGGCACAATATATCAGTTGGAGGGTGAGGATATAGCATGCACCAAGCAGGAAGGGATCTTGGGGTTGTCATCTCTGATGACCTCAAGGTAGAAACAGTGTGACAAGGCATCAGGTAAAGCAAATAGGATGCTGGGATGTATAGGGCAGGGGCATCACCAGCAGGAAAAGGAAGGTCATAATTCAGCTATACAAGACACTAGTGAGGCCCCACCTGGAGTACAGTGTACAGTTCTGGAGACCATACCTACGTAAGGACATAGACAGAGTAGAGAAGGTTCAGAGGAGGGCAACAAAGATGGTGCATGGGTTGCATCACAAGTCCTATGAAGACAGGCTGAAGGAACTGAACATGTACTCCCTGGAGGAGAGGAGGGAGAGAGGGATATGATAGAGACATACAAGTATCTTACAGGGAGGAACAGGGTGCAGGAAAAAACTATTTTAAGCAAAAAGATGTTTCAGGACTAGAGGGCATGGGATGAAGTTGGAAGGAGGACGATTCAGAGGAAACATGAGAAAGAATTTCTTCACAGAGCGAGTGGTGGACAAGTGGAACACCCTGCCAGAGGAAGTGGTGGGGCTGAAACAATCACGGGTTTAAGAATGCATGGGATAGACATAAAGGAATTCTAGAGGGCAGGGGTAAGGAAACAGACTTCTAGGAAAACAAACTGAACTTACAAGCTCAAATGGGCAGACTAGGTGGGCCATAGGCCCTTATCTGCCGACACTGTCTATGTATCTATGAATGGATAGGAGGGACAACAGTAGGCAGAGCAGAAACTTCTAAGAAACCACAGAGAATCTTCTGGAGGAATCTTCTTCCTCAGCAGAAAACTCTGCTTTGACTGGATCTGCCAGAGGACAGCCTGAAAAGAGACATCCTCTGGAGGGACCTAGATGTGTAAGGCACACTGTACTCACTACAGAAGGACAAAGTGGAGCTGGGACCCACCATTTTTTTTGGGGAGGTTGTAACATTCTCATATTCTTCCTCCAAGTCAGGATAAATCTTCCAGCTCCTCCTAATCAGGAGTCATGGGCAGTGGTCGAGGCAGGAAGAGCCACACTACAGGCACCGACAACGGACTAAGCATCGATGAAGGAAGCTCCTTGTTAGGTACAGTAACCAGCAGAGGAGCTCTGGCATCAACTAAGTAGGTGGAGGAGGACCTGGCTGCAGAAATGGGTTTCGTGTCGACAGGTTTAGGACCAATGGCAGAGTCCAGGGCAGAGGCGTTGAAAGTTAAGACATTGTCTGACACCATGTAATGCGCTGGACGGATCAGGCAGGGGTCATAAATGACCAATCTGGGACAGTGCTAACGGTGGCATTGGCAGTGCTTCACATCACATCACACAGCAGGGATTAGAGCCATTGCCAGTCCCTTAACTTGGTGTCTGAGATGCTCGAGTGGGGAAGAGCAGACTTGAGGACAGCCTTAGGGACATGTCTTTTCAACAAACTTACCTGATTTAAGAGAAAACAAGACCTAGCAGATGAGGTATCTTTTTGTGATGCCTCCATTTTCCCCTTATCTGCACAGTGCTTTTCCCACTGATTTAGTTGACATGTCCTTTTTCTCTGAAGATTCAGAACCCAGCGCAGTCAACTGAGGAGAGAGGCCAGTTGATGGCGGGGTAGGGGAAGGAGCAGCATATGACGGCTAAGTCACCTGCAACCCATGCGGTTTGTTCTCCACTAAAATAAACTTTCAAGGCCTTTTGCAATGTCTCCGTGTAGCCTGGTTAAAGCCCTGGCAAATACTACAGGCCTTCATGGCATGGAAATGTCTAGACAGAGGATGCACATGGTGTGAGCATCCTTTTAACTCTGGACTTTTAATGCAATGACAACAGTGGAACAGAGGTTCCTTTCTTGTCAGCAGCAGCATAAAGTTAATTATAAAATAACGAAGTAGAACTAGCAATACTTGGAAAGTTAACAGCATTCTTCAGCAGCAGTGAACCAACAAACAACTGATAGTATGGGAAAGAACTGAGGCAGGAGGAGGCTGCCCACATTACATAGGCGGTGACTATGCACGTTGACATGCACGGACCCAGCTATCAGAATTTTCTGGGTGGTCTGATGCCAACAGCTTACAGTTACATGATGTGGCTCAACAGAGGAGATATCCTCAAAGAAAATCTCTCAGTTAGCCTACACATACTGAGACCAAGCGCAATGCAAAATTCCACACTTCACCCTCAACCCAATCCATAAAGACCACCACTCCAGGATGGGGAAGGGGCAATTTAGTGGCCACTGCCATTTAACAAGAGACCTCTTCTGAGCAATGACTGCCAATAATGGGCAGTTCTTTTGTGATTACTGTTCATTGTCTTCAAGGGTTTCAGCCCAGACCAAAATTTATTCTCAGAGAGCCAAGCCAAGATCTAAATACTGGTGTGTTAAGTACCAGCTGGGTGTACTGTAATGCTTAGTTTTGGTCTAGGACACGTGTGTGTGCGCACTAAATTAAATGTGGGGTATCTGCAATGCACATTTTTTCTTCCAATCACTGTTAAAACAGAACATTAACAATTTAAAAGCAATATTAGCACAAAAAAATATATTTATATTCTAAAGCTGCTATACTGATTTAGTAAATGAAAATGTTACTATTTGGATTAATGGCTTTAGCAAATTACACCACTTCTTCTGTGTTCCTGCATGCACCTCAGCAAAGTTCTAACTCTGACAGCCCAGTAAGCTGTGGATTACAAGCAAGAAACTTAGAACCGATGTTCACTAGTTCACTTGTAGACCACATCATGGAGTACTTCAACAGAGCTACACTACGAAAAAATGTATGTGGCAAATACATTGAGTATCTACCTGGTGAAACCTACTGATATAACGTGCTTGGTGAAATATTAAGTGGTCTACAAATTCTAACCAGTGACTGGTGCACAAGAGAGACCTAAGAAAAGCCTCATCTCTAACAAAGATTCTAGCATCCGTGCTTACTATGGAGGCCAATACTAGCCCTGCCCATTATTGTAAAGTGTTGGTAGAGGAGCAACAGCCAGACTAGAATTAGAGGAGTGCGAGAGAAAACAGCCACAGCTGATCTCCTTCAAGGCAGTACGCTCCTGTTACCACACAGTGGAATTCAGCAACCAGCAGCAAACAAAATCCAGAACAGAATAGCAACACTGCAAATAGGTTAGTGGAAATGTTGGAGCTCCAGTAGTCACTAGCTAAGCCCATCAGAAGTAGTTACCCGTTAACCATTCAGACCTTTTAACAACAAACAGAAAACCCTGTCACAATTCTCTTTAGAAACCTTCACTATCTATACTCCTTCCTGTTACAGCCCTGCTCCAGACATTTTCTTCCAAGAAGGCAGAAGGAAGAAACTAAAGACTTGCCTTGGGAAGGTGAAATAAGAGTAACAGGCTGACGAGAAGAGACAATGGGATCTGGAAAGAATAAAGAAACAGTCAAGAATCTGAGATTGTGTTGCTGTTATATAGCACTAACACAAAATAAAATAAAGACCTAATTCATAGACAGCCCTTGATAAAACCCAAGATGTAGGAGATGTCAAATAGTACCAGATCAGATTTTTTTCCTGGAGAACAGAACCAATTTTTAAATGTTTTCAAAATAGGCCAGTCCAGTGGTGTCCGAGGGTTGGCTGGCATGCTGCCTCCCTGCAACACTAGCAACCGTGTTCACTCGTGATTGTGGGCTGCTGGGGGTTGGCCAGGGAGGAATGCTGCCTTCTTTTTGGCGAAGGGAGGAGGGACTTGCATGCTCATGAATGACTACCACCTGGTGGAGGCCAGGTGGCAGTACAGATCTAGGAGGGCAGTGGAAGGGAGGTTAAAAGCAAGGATTTCTATTTTAGAGGATTTGTATGCACTTCCCACAGGAAAAATACACCTACTGTACACAAACTGGCTAGTTTTTTCAGTATGCCAGTAATTATTTTATAAGATCCATACATGGATCTATAAAATAAAATAAAAAAAAAGGGGGAAGAGAAGGGGGAGGGATTACCCCATATATTTAACTGAAAGGATTTCTTGTACACCTTTGCTCTTATTTTGTGCTTATTCAGTTTCATCCGGTTCCTTAAATTGTAACTTAAAATCTCAGTCTGAGGCAGGGTTTATACAACTTGTTCATTACATTATCTGCAGAATGTATGTTTACTTATTCTTTCCTTCCTTTCATTTAACAGTTCAGTTCAACACACCCTCAAAAGTCTTCATATCCCTCTTTCCTCCTAAAATAATTCTAAGTGCCCTTTTCTGGATGTGTTCCCGTCACCTCGTTCTTCAATATTTAAACTGCAATGCCATATTGTAGGTATGCATGTGATATAGTGGTATTACATACAGGTAGTATTTAATATAGTGGTACTATATAGGTAGTATATATAAAAATAAATGGTGCATTTTAACTAATAAAGTGTTAATAACACATTCGGCACAAAAGAAAACAAGGAGGCCACGCTATAGCAAAATAGGAGTGGTCCCTTAGCATATATAATAAAATAGGAGGGACAAAGCTGGTCACAGCGCTCCACTCAGTGAAGGAAAGAGAAGCTCCACTGTTGCTCCAAGTATACAAACCTTTATTGGATAATAAATGGTCAAAATAACCCACACATACACCCATACTCCTTTATTTGAAGCCACACTAGCTCTTTGTCAATAAAGAGAGCCATCCAGTGAACATGAAATTTATAGTGGCTAAATGAGCACAGTGTCAGTGGCTCAGTAAGTAGCACACTCACCTCTGAGGCCGGAGATCAGAGGTCTGTGGGTTCAGTTCCCACATCTGGCACTTGGGTTAATATCCCAGTACTGACACTGTAGTGCAGCATTGAGAGGGTGCTGCACTTCTGCGGTGCGTCTTTCGGATGAGACGTTAAACCAAGGTCCCATCTGCCTGGAATGGTGGTAGTTCAGGTGGATGTTGAAGATCCGTGGCACTTATCAAAAGAGTAGGGGAATTTTCTCCGATGTCTGGCCAAATTCCCTCATTCACTAAAAATACCACCAACAGTTTCATCTGGTTCAAGGTCAGTTGGCATTCATCTATCCCCTCCCCAGGTCATGGGTCATGCCTGAAAATAGGCAGGATTTGTCTAGTGCACTTACCGGTCAACAAAAGCGAAATAAACATATTTAATTCAGTTAAAGTGACAGTGCACCTATATCGTGCAATACTACAATATAGTTATGCAACCCTCACATGTGCAAAGATTTAAAAGAACAGCCCAATTATGACGATTTAACCAACAACATATGTGGAAATAATAATACAAAAAGCTGTAGGGAGGAGAGGTGTTAGGTAAAGGAAGGTAGGACAAGAAAAGAACATGTTAAACTGTTTCTAAAGTGATTACACATCGTGATAAAAGCATACCAGTGCTATATTTGATTATATACACACACACACACACACACACACACACACACACACACACACACACAATTGGTATCAGAAAATTTCATACACAGAGATATAGAAACAAATTGCCTATGCCAAATTCATGGAATACTGTCTAACTGGCCATTTCCTATAAATATTCCATACTGTTATCCAAGGCACAGAAACCACTATGACATAAAAAAAAAAGTCTGCAATTGAAAAGCTTCATTGAGGCCTGGCAAACTATGTGCAAGCAACATGTGTTACCAAAGTTTCCTTTGCAGTAGCTGTTTATCCCAGTTCCCCAGCTCAAAATTTGAATTTATGGTCTGTGCCCTTTTTTCTTAATATGCACGCAGGACATTTGTCGACTTTTGTCTAACATGTCCCTGTTTTAACAGCTCTTTAAGTTTTCCCCAGTCTGCTGTTTTAGGGGTCTCAGAGTTTCTACTAGCTTCTTACAGACATGTGGGCCACATAGATCACTGATTCTGTAGCACATGTAATCAGTTGTTTGATGAATACTCTGTTCACATAGAGGCTGGAAAACTGATTTTACTAATGTGTTTCCAAAAGTTACACTTACCACATGGGTGGCCGTCTCTAGATGAGTTGTTCCTTTTGGTGACCAAATCCTGTCTGAGACAGCTGTTGTACCAGCATGTCACATAGACTAGTACCTCTCCTGGCGATTCAGGGGAGCTGGAGTAATGTGGTCCAATCTTTTCTCAGCATGACAAACATGTCAGTTTTTCTCCAATACCTGTTTTACTGCACAGGGCTGGGGAAAGGAGGTGGTAACATTTAAGCAAGGTCTCCTGTTCTAATCAGCAAGGATGAGGAATTATACCAGAAAGACAGAGAAGGATAATACAACTACTAGAAATCTTGAATCGGAGTGAAGACCTTGCTTAAATTTTGTTACTACCTTCTGTCCCCTGCCCTATGCAGTAAAATCAATATTGAGAAACACTGGCACATACACTTGAGCTGAGAAAAGACGGAAACACATTACTCTAGCTCCCTAAGAATGGTCTTCAGGAATTGTAGAAACATAGAAGGTGACAGCACAAAAGAACCATGTGGCCCACCTAGTCTGCCCTTCTCCCTATGTAATGCAAGGTACCAATCTACGTGACATGTTGGTACAGCAACAGCTAACTAAGACAGGATTTGGTCCCCAAAGGAACAACCTGCCTGCAGGCAGCTACCCATGCGGCAAGTGTAACTTTGGAAACACATTAGTAAAATCAGTTTTCCAGCCCAATGTGAACAGAGTATTCAACATAATACAACTGATTACATGTACTGCAGAATCAGTGTTCTATATGGCATGTCTGTGGAAACATTTACGTGGAGAAAAGCGTGAGAACCTAAAACAGAGACTGGGAACACTTAGGGCTCCTGAAAACAGGGACATGTTGGACAAGGTTGTACGAATGCCCTTGCTGTGCATGTTTAGGAGGCACAGATCACAAGTTCAAATTTTAGGGCTGGAAAAGTAATGCTAGGGCCAAGAGGGTGACCTGGAAAAATGGCTACTGCAAAGGGAAACCTTTTAGCAATGCATGTTATGTGCACAGTTTGCCAGGCCTCAATTAAGCCTTTCACTTGAAGCCTTTTTAACGTCATGGTAGTTTCTGTGCCTTGGTGACAGTATGGAAGATGTATAGGAAATGGTCAATTAGATAGTGTCATCTTACATTTGGCACAGGAATTTTTTCTGTATCTCTGTATGAATTTTTCCAGCACCAACTAAGTATTACCCATGTGTGCATATAATCAAATACATCACTTTATTACTGGTATGCTTTCATTACAGACAAAGAATCAGTTTTTCATGTTCTTTCCCTGTCCTACCTTCCCTATCCAACCCCGCCTTCCTAACCCCCGCCTTACAGCTTTTCTTTTACTGTCCTCTTGTATTCCTGGTTAAATCATCACGTGAGCTGTTCTTTAAATCTCTGCACATGCGAGGTTTGCACAGCTTGTATATACTGCATTATTGCACTGTCACTTTAACCAACTACACATGTGCTCATTTAGCTGCTATACATGTCATGCTCACTAGATGGCTCCATTCCTTGACCAAGGGCCAGGGTGACTTGAAATGTTGGAGGAGTATATGAGTGTACGTCTGGGGTTATTTTAACCATTTAGTATCTAATAAAGGTTTATATACTTGGAGCAACAGCAGAGCTCTCTTCTTTCCTTCACTGAGTGGAGCGTTGTGGCCAGCTTTGTTCCTCTGATTATTTGATTATGTACATTGAGGAACCACTCATTCTGCTATAGCGAGCCCCCTGTTTTGCCTGTGTATCTTAATAGCCTACACTAGTGAACTCGGCGTTTTGGACTGTAGTACGGCTACAGTTCTGCTAAACTGGACAACTCCCATGTCCCACAGACCAGTACTTTACCCACATCCGTTTTTATTTCATTCTTTTATGAAGACTATTATCCCTGTTAGCGGAGGAACCAGCATCATTTTTATTTATTTTTGTTGATTGGGAAGGAGGACTAGACAATTCTGCCTATTTTCAGCCTCGTCCGGGAGGGGATACAGATGGATGCCAACTGACACTGAACAAGGTTAAGCTGTTGGCGGTATTTTAGTGAATTATATGCTATATGGAGGGGGATGAAAGAACCGTGAGTAGTTGAGCAAACATAAAGGAGGATTTTCTTCAATTAGAAAGGGCTGCCTTAAAAGCAAGGCATTTATACTGGCTACAAGTGTGCCTTGAGGCATATTTAAAATGTAGGCCATGTACCGAGGGACAACATACAACAAAATTTAGTCATGACAGAGACACTTTGGAAGGACCATTACACACATCTTCAGCGGACTCATCAGGACGATTCTTGATGATGCTAAGCAAGTGGAGTTGGAGGTGAAACAAGAGCTACTAAAAAAGAGGTGGCAGTAAATAAGTACTCTTCCTCTGCTGAATACTGGATTCAACTGTCGAGACTATTAAGCACCATGCCCAAAGAATCAAAAAGTTCTTGAAACAAAAATCAGACAATGAACAAGGGTGGATATTCGATTTGAGCAGGAAGCAAAGGGAACACCGCACTCCACACTGCATCAAGAAGCACCAGGAAACAGCAGCAGTAGTACATCCAGTTTAGCAGGCCACACAAGAACAAACTAGGATCCTACACAGAGGGACATGAATCAGTGGCCACTGTAGCAGAGCCTAAGAAAGCAAGAGAGACAGCAGCTCCCAGCCCAACCTGCTGTATCCCAACAGGGTTTAATCACAGGAACACACATCGAGCAGCAGCCCACATGTCAAAAGACTGCAGGAGCAATCGTACTACAGAGGACATAGCGGGGAAGAGGAGGCTGGGAAAACAGAAGACAACTATCCTCAACAACAGAGCAAGCTGCAAAAAATGCTGTACATAGGTAAGAACTGACAGCCACAACAGCGTCCCCAGAAACACTAAATATGGGACAGCACAATGTGGTAAATGTAAGCTCTTGTATTCTTAATGATGCAGATATTAAAATATTACAGAAAGGGTTTACGTTCATGTCAAACAACTTCACTAGGAATTTGATACTGTTATCTATCTCCATAAATTCATACCAGGTCTTGTGTTGAAATCCATTTTGATGAATCACAGCAAGAGGCAGAATCACATGGGAAGTGACTCATGCTACCCCTAGTCCACATCAATGTGAAACGGATCAAACTTTAAAGGAAAAAAAAATCAACATCTGTGCCAACCAATTATCCAGCAATCGCAGTATTCAAGAAATGATGTGAAAAAGATATACAAGACTTGTGTTCACAACTCCCCGCCCGATTTTTCAAATGCGCACAAAGAAGAAAAATGGCTATTGACACTGCAGAACAATAAGTTATCAAGCCAGCTGATAAACGGGGTTCCATTGTAGTGATGGACTGGGACAAATGTGATTGAAAATACTGACACAGCTAGCTGTAACAGTTTTTTTTTTTAAAGATTTGACTACTGATTCCACTGTAGTACAAACAAGACACGGATTGGTTTTTGTACAAAATGTCATTGAATTTCTCAGGATGTACATATGTATTTTTACAGCTCAATTTCCAGTAAGATTTACTTTGTACTGTCATAAAAATCCTAAGAATGTGTTAAATCCACCAGGCAGGCCAATTTTGTCTAGTATAGGTCCTTTAACAGAACCACTAGCACAATTTGTGGACACGCATGTACAACAGGTTGCTAGTTCACTTCCCTCTTATATTAACATACATTACATGCTACACATTTTGGGGATATACGAATGGAAGCTGGATGGATGCTAGTTACTTTAGACATACAAGCACTATACACCAAAATCCACCATGAGGAAGGCCCCCAGCTCTGGAGGAAGCTCTTCACCAGCATGCAGATTATGACCCATGTACTATCCAGAGGTTTCTTCTAGTTACTGAGACCGTGCTTAACAGCAACTGTTTCACATGCTTAGGCAAACATTACAAGCACATTTAAAGGAACTGCAAAGGGGCATTTTCTGCCCCAGCTATGCTATAATATGTATCTGGGAACGGGAAGAAAGTAATCTTTTCCCGGAGGTGAATTCACTAGATATAGATATAGATAGATAGATATATATATATATATATATATATATATACACACACACACACACACACACACACACACACACACACATACACATATATACACACACATACACACACACACACAAATGGTACATTGATTTTTTATTATTTTTTTTTGGAAAGGGTAAAAGAGTGAGCTTAACAAATTGAAAGTAAATGGAAGGAAGCAGACAGGAGATTTAACTTCTTGAGTTTACACATTTAATTGATCAGGAAGGAGACAGATTTATACGGAAATAGTGGGATAGAAATTCAATTTTACATTTCACTAGCTGCCACTAATGTCACCTGGTGGAGAACATCCCCTCTTTTCAGTATATTAGTCTCAGAAGAAACTGCAGTACAGAGCTAGATTTCTGAAAAGAGGGTGGCTGACTTGGGACAGAGATTTGTAGAGAGGTTATAATAGGTAATGTATAGCAAGAGCCGACAGTACGACCAGGAATTATGGCAATGGCAGATAATAAAACTTTTAGAAATCTTGACTAGAATAGAAGACCTTGCTTAAATTTTGTTACCACCTTCTCTCCCAGCCCTATGCAGTAACACAAATACTGGAGAAACACCGAAACGTACACTTCAAGCTGAAAAGATTGGACCATGTTACTCTAGTTGCCCCTAGAACAGGTCTTCAGGAGAGGTACCAATCTGTGCGACATGCTGGTGTAACCCCTAGGTGGTGCTATCCTATGGACTACTACCCCTGCCTGCATGACTATGCATAGGTTGAGGGCCGAGTTCAGTGAACAGGTGCCTCCACCGGAGGAATGGTATTGGGGTAGCATAGCGGCTTTGTATAGCCCTCTGGGATGCTATAACCACCCACCAATCCTTCTAGTGGCCTGAACGGTAAACCAATAGCACATTTACAGAATAACAGTAATAATATGCTCACACCCCCTGCACTTACCACCAGGGCTGGATCTTCTGCAACTGCCCAAGAGACCCCATGGAAAATAAGACCAGTGATGCAACAATACAATAATAAGGCTGTAACCCAACCAATAAGGTACACACTAGACATGTTAAGCGTGAAAACCAACAATCTGGTTTATTTAGGGAGGTGAACAAGGGTGGGGTGTGAATATAGCAAACAATTGGTACATCCGATTTAATTCAGATTGATTCAGCATGCACTGTAAGTCCCTTGGAAACAGTCCCACAACCCTGGGTACCTAGTATGTTACACAGGCTAGCCTGAAGCATTGCCTGGGGTTGGCTGGTGTTGCAGCTGTTGGAGCCCATGGGAAGAAAAACAGTTAACATGCACACAACCCAAATATTTGTAATCCAGAGCCAGAGGCTCAGTCCGTTCACAAAAAAAAAAATCAAAATAAGATAATCAGATGGCACACTATGATTGCAGCTGTTGTTGCAGGGAGCTACCCTGATTTGTACTCACGCTCCCCAGACCAGGATGCAGGACAGGTGAGATGAAAACCTTGTGGTGTTGCACTGGGTTACCAGGGAAGCAGGGCGGTGATACTGAAGGATTACGGTCAGATCGCGTCGCTGCACAGCTTTCAGAGACTTCATGGTAATGTGTAGCTTGAGCTGCCAGCGAGAGTGAATAACCACTGAGGACCCGGGGGTGGGGGTGGGCCCAGAAGAAATATAAGCAATCAATATTTAGAATTTTTTTTTTTTTTTTTTTACAATAACCAAGACAATATTTGCTTGTTCTTTCTTCTGGGGGCACTCCCCCCACTCCCAGGTCCTATGAATTAAATTATTGTTGCAAACTATGTACTCCCCGAATATCATCTTTCTTTTAGTTTACTTGTTTAATGAACTGTTTTTATCTTCTGTGGGGTGCTCTGCCCCCCCACACCCTCCAGGTCCAATGTGGTACTTTGCACACACTGTACTGACAGTACTATAACTATTCTATGAACTATATTATATCACTTTTCTATGAACTATACAATATGACTATTCAATGAACTGTTCGGTGACTTGGGCATAGACGGAAGAGGCGTGACAGAGTGGTGTCGCTTTAGACGCAAGCCTCTTACTGTAATACTTTCTTATTTTTGCGCAACTGGCCATGATCCTTCAGTATCGCCACACAGGGCCTATATGACTCACCTCCTGGTGGTTGCTACCTGTTTGGTGGTGCTGAGCAGGGAGGCGAATCTCCAAGTGGGTCTTTTGCGAGAAGGTCTCTGAATTGGGAGTAGTGGCCTCAGCAGAGTTGGCAAAGCCCAGGCAGAGAGAAAGTTCAGAAAGGTCCGTGGCTGGATGCTGAAAAAGCCTCCAGCTGATGCAACAAAGCTTCGCCTCTGGGAACCAAATCATGACCCACAAAACACATTCAGCACATCTACAAGACTTAGTTTCCCAAGCCACAGTTCAGATAAAGTCGGTTTGCCAGCAGTCACAGCTTTACTGCACAAACCTTTTGATCTGAGGCTCTCTTCTAATGTCAGGTGGGCTGATTGCTTGAGAACAAGTCTTCAGTCAATTTACAAGTAGCAATAAACACATTTCTCTCTTCTGCAGGGTCTCAAACAGCAATCAGAAAAGACTGACGCTCACACTCAAGGCTGGAGAATGTGACAGGCAGGCCAGCAGAGCTCACATCGATTCCCATATGCTCCTCCTAGGAGCTGCTCAACAGTTCGAGCTGTTCACTCTTCCACCTCCAACTTTCAACGGACTCTGCTTCAGGCAGTTCTGGGCATTTTCTCAGAGATCCAAAGGGTTCAGTTGGCTGAGGAACTGTCACAGCAAGGGCTCCCCTAGGTCCATTTAGGTACCAAACCCTTAAAACTACAATTACTACAGAACTTCCTCCCACAAGACCTCTGGGGACAGTATCCATTTTGGTCCCCTGTGGTTCGATTGGTCCAACACTGGAAGTCCAGAACCAGAATGGTGGCTCCTATTCAAAAGCTAAAGCTGCAGTTTAAAGCAGGTTAGACAAACTTCTCTCTCATCATTACTATTGTAGCAGATAAACGGTAAATCACTTTCCTAATAGGCCTCCCTCTGCACAAGTAGTGACTGCAGAATGGAGCAAAACAGACTGTTTGGCTGGTCACAAGCAATAAAACACTCAGACCCAGCCCAGACTAATCTTCTAACACAGGCTAGACATTCTCTTAAAGAGACTGGTACGAAGGCTTACTAAAGCACTCTCATGCAGACAAATAGAACTGCTGCAGACAGGGCATCATCTGACAGTGGGCATTAGGGGCCCAGAAAGGCGACACAGTAAACCCCATTTGTAGGGGCTTACACTGGTACACAGCTATCACAGACAGGATTTGGGCCCCAAAGGAACAACTCACCTACAGGCAGCCACCCATGTGGTGAGTGTAACTGATACTAACATGTTTGCAAAGTTATCAGCAATGTGAACAGAGTGTTCGACTTCAAACAACTGATTATATGTACCACAGAATCAGTGGTCTATAGCCACATGTGTCTGAGGCAGCTTTCACGTGGGGAAAGAATCTGAGACCCCTAAAACAGCAGATTGGGAAACACTTAAGAGCTGCTGAAAATGGACTGCGTTGGTAAGGTTGTACAATGTCCTTGCCGTGCACGTGAAGGAAGGCACAGGCCATAAATTCAGATTTTCTGGGGCTGGGGAACTGGGATAAATGGCTACTGCAAAGGAAACCTTTGGAAATACATGTTGCATGCACACAGTTTGCCAGGCCTTAATTAAGCCTTTCAGTTGCAGCCTTTTTTAATGTCAGTGGTTTCTGTGCATTGGTTAACAGTATGGAAGACTTATAGGAAATGGTCAGACAGTATTGCATGAATTTGGCACAGGAATTTGATTTCTATATCTCTGTGTATGAAATTTTCTGATAACAACTGGATATTACCCATGTGTGTATATAATCAAATATAGCACTTTATTATTGGTATGCTTTCATTACGGATGTGGAATCCTCTCAGAAACAGTTTACATGTTTTTCTTGTCCTAATTGTCTTTACCCAATCCTCCCATCATACCCCGCCCAGCCTTTCTCTTCTTCCTTACTGTCCACATGTATTAACAGGTTGCTTCATCGTAAGTGGGATGTTCACTTTTAATCTTTGCACATGTGAGGTTTGCACAGCTGGTATATATTGTATAGCTGCACTGTCATTTAACATGAATTAATATGTGCTCATTCAGCTGCTCACTAGCTGGTTCTGTTCCTTGACAAAGAGCTAGGGTGGCTTCAAACGTTGGGAGTATGTGGTTGTGCACGTGAGGTTATTTTTTACCATTTAGTATCTAATAAAGGTTTATATACTTGGAGCAACAGCAGGCCTTCCCTTCTTTCCTTCACTGAGTGGAACGTTGTGACCAGCTTTGTCCCAGGAGTACATTAATATAGTGGCAGTATAAATAGGTAGTACAGAGATATGCAATAGGGTGGAGAGTAATCAGTTTAGATAAATCATTCATCTCTCTACGAAACAGCGAGCATTAAGATAAATGCATTTATCTCAACAGTTGCATTCATCTCCACAGTTGCCAATTCATTAACCCCCACCCCCTTCCTGCTGTTACTGCTTTACAGGCAGTCTTACTTTCTGGGTCCTCTACTGAGCCACTCCTGCAGTTCCCTAAAGTCCATTCTTTTACCCTCAATATTTCCATTGTGGCTACCAACTACAAACTGCCACACTACAATAACCACTCTCCAACATTAAAAGTGTCAGAATGTCACCTCATCCCCAGCCATATGCTCTCCTCTCCAAATGCTGCAGCTGCCAACCCTGCTCACTCCACTCTTACAGCTCTGGTCCAGTTGCATTCCAGTCCCCATTCAGCTGGCCCACCTACTTGCTCCCCACTCTCAAACAAGGCATGCCAGTTGCTTTCATGCTTTCATCTCCTAAACATAGGCAGTCCATTTTTGCTTCTTTTCAGAAAAAAAAAGCCTCCCGCACTAGCCCAGTGTCGTGGAGGCTGGGACATCCATGCCATACCATCTGCCACACTGGTGACCCGTGTTTGTGGTGTGGCGGGCCGCTAGGGGTTGGCCAGGGATGGAGAGGATCGAGCATCCAGAGAACTGCTCTTCTCTCCCAGGAGGGTGGGGATGGAGTCTACTGCTTGACTGGCCCTGGCGGTGGCTGGCGCAACAGACCCATAATGTAGGGGGCAGATGCAGGGCAGGCATGGCATGCAGTGTGCGGTTCGGGCACTGGTATCATTATGCCTTCTCTCCACACTCTGGGTTGGGAGTAAACACAAGAAAATTCCTACCTGTGGGATGATTCCAACCCCTGCAGGAGCCGACTGGGCCAGCCGCACCTCGTGGAAGCAGAGGTGAGTCCGCTGGACACTGTAGTGACGGGACTGGGGGTGGCGGTGGAAGGGGCCAGCATGCGAGGAGAGAATAGCAGAATAAAAAAACACCTCCTGAACTGCTGCAAAGTGCTCACTAGCATTTTGCTCCCACAGCTAGCGCTTTCCTCTGCTTCGCTCTCTTAACACTAAAAACTCAGCAACCAGTCTTTCATTTGCTTCCTCCTGGACCATGGACATCCACCAGCAATCTCTTGCTAAATGATGCTGCTATGTTTCCTTGCAAATTTTCTCTTGGTCAATCACCCAATCACAGTACATGTCAAGGTGGCACAGCTGTTAAGACATCCTGTAGCTGCCAGCAACCCCTACTGAAAGTGGAGGCATAACACTAGATCATTAAAAACCTCACCCAAATTTCACTTAAAGAGCAACTTTACAGGTACTCCCCAAGAAGCATAAAGAACCCTTTACCTGCCCCAATTCAAATGCTGCTAATCTTTCAGTTTGTAATTGCTCTTATTTTGGAAGGAAGGATTGTATTTTGGCTCTGTGAAGCTGAACCACGCAGACCCCTTCCACTTTCTGGTACCTCACAAAACTGCGATCTGCCTTTGTGCTAGCACATTGAGGAGGTCACTATATGGACAGCGTGGTGCGCACTCCACAGACATGACTGGGCAGTTTTTAAAGTTGATTTTCAGTTCATTTTATTTTACCAGGAATGGCACCAATGAGCAAGCTTGTTTTCAAAGTGGTCCTGGAAAGACAACTATTTACAATACAGACAATGCTGACAATACATGATTATACAATGGGTCTTGAAATACTATCTTCCGATTGGCTGAATGGCACCTTTACCTGTGGTAAATCCTACAATATAACAGGAAAAAACCAGTCTGCTGCATCTAGAAATCCATCCGACCCTGAAGATGAAAGGCAGAAACCACCATACTGATTCCCGCTAAACCGGGCGTAAAGCAGGAGTTCCAAACCCAAACTGCAGCATGAAAAACACTTCAACCCACTATAATAAAATGTTTTTCTATATCTCACTACCAACTACTCTACTACTTCATAAGCACTTCCAAACTGCAGCCACCTGACCTGTTGCTTATTCTTGCTTGAATCCTCTCCGATCCTTTCCAAGTCCATCTCTCGGTACAGTCCTGCTCTATCTGCCATATTCATAAGCAAACTTCTGTTTTCTTTTCTAAGTAACTTGTGTTCAATAGCATTTCTGAATCCATACAGAAATAAAAATCTCACAGCATTGTTTCAGCGGCTGTGCCAGTGGAGGATGCTCGCGAACATCACACAAGCGATCTCAGAACAGACTACCATGACACCCACAACTCTATTATCTTTCTCAAGTCTTTCCAGTTACTACAGTAAAATACACCGATATAAAAAACTTCTCACTCATGCAGTATTTCCTCTCTCTCTCTCTCTCACACTATTGTTTGTGATTATAAAAACGGAGCTTAGTCAGCTCTCCCTAGCAACACAGGACTACTTTATGTGGCACAATAATAAATTACAAAAAATTATTTAAATACAAACAAGTCTTTTCTTTTTCTTTTTTAGCTCAAAAAAAAATAAATTATACTGTATAATCGCAATATACCACTCCGGGGTGTGGGTTATGGCAAGTTTACCATGCCTGGTGTGGTTTACTCACTGACCTGTGGCCTCATGACCAAAACCACCAGGCGTGGTCCTGCCACACCTACACACTGTTATAGTATATTGCTTGAGTACACATAAATCCAGAAAAAGCATGCGGGAAATGCACACACGTATAGACTATTAGGAGAAAACAATGAAGCATATCTAATTGTTAAGGTAATAAGACAGGCTGTACTGCAAACCAAGGGAAGCAACAATACAAGTGCTATGCAGTCATCAGCAAACAAAACAGGCACCACAAGGAAGGCCGTGAGTACATGCCAGTATATGGGGACAGAATACAGGTTATGAATAAAATTACAGTTCCCCTGGGTAAGAGGCTCTAATAGGGTTTTGAAGGCCTATAGGCAGATTATGTTAGTAAAGTTAAAGAGCACTGGAAGTTATTCAATAAGGCCAGAAGGGCATGGCTAATCACCGATTCACTGTAGCAGGACACTGCCCTAGCTACATCAAATAGTATGTAAGAAGGACTCCTCAGTGCATAGCTGCAGGGTGTACACTTAAAGAGGTCTGTGATGTGGGAGGAAGTTTGTACAGGATGGCTCTGTAGATCTATATTAAGGCATTTTTTAACCTTCTATTGGCAGAGAAGGCCAGCCAAGTTGAGCATATAGGCGCAATGGTGTGTTCTCAACAGGGTGTTAATAATGAACCTTAAGGCTCTGTGTTGTAGTACATCCAATGTATCAAGGGCTGATTTGGAACAGTGACTGTAGATGAAGTCAGCTGAGTCGATAAGGGAAGAAAGGTGGTCTGGACTAACCTCTTTGCTTCACAAGAAAGAAAGTGCTCGATTCTAAAGAAGAGGCCTAGCCTCGTTTTAGCTTTGGAGAGTTCCTCAATATGTACTACTAAAGATAGCTGACAGTCAGTCCAGAAACTCAAATATTTAAACTTGTCTACCGTCTCAAGCGATTCACCTAGGAGGGTCACATTTTTGGGGAGAGAAGGGTGCTGATGGCTGTGGCACGGGGAGGGAGCATAACCTTTGTTTTTGCATCTAGCAACAACATAAGTTGGAAGAGACTGTGTCAGAGCTGTTGAAATCATGTTGCAGGTCTGTGCAGGCAAGATCAAGGAAGGACCAGGAGACAAACTGTCATCGCAAAGATGCACATTAGCTTTATTAACATTAGTGTTGATGTTATTTATATAAATTGCGAATATTAAGGGACAAGTATGGACCCTAGGGTACACCTCTGGGCAGTGTTCCGAGTGGGGAGTAGTCACCTTGCACTTCACTTGCTGCTGTCTGTGAGGTAACAGGAGAACCAATGCACAGCGGTAACATCTAGGCCAAGGTCATAATTTATGAAGGAATATTCTATGGTTCACAGTATTGAAGGCCTTACTCAGGTCAAGGAAGACTGTGCAGAAGTGATGTTTAATATCCAAAGTGGACTGCCAGTCCCTGGTGACTTCTGTCAAGGCAGACCAGTACTGTGTTTAGGCCTGAATCCAGACTGTAAAGGGTTGAGGAGGTTTGAGGAATCCAGATGCTGCCGCAGCTGCATATTAACTAATTTGGTGAGTAATTTGGATAAAATAGGTAGTAGTGATATGGTACAGTAGCTGTTGAAGTCACAGGATGGCTTAAAGAAGGGATTTATATATGCTGTTTTCAAGGCAGGAAGGACCCCTTGGGCAAGCGATAAATTGAGATGAGTGATGGATGCAGTCAGGTACGGATGGCTCAGTCTGAGGAAGAGGGTTCAAGCAGGTCGGCACCAGCACTTTTCTTGATATCTAGAGATATCAAGCGGTCCTCAACCTGCTTAAATGAAACATGGTTGAAACTAAACTCCTAGGCCCAGATATTCAAACTGCACCATTTTGTAGTGTGAGCCTTGCGTCGCTCAAAAAGTTGCGCAGGGGTGTGTGGGCGATATTCAACAGAGTTGCGCTATTGCACAACTTCTTTGAATATTGCCCTCACACCTACTGTGCATGGCGCAGTGGAACTCTGCGCCAGCGCGAGTGGTCAGAGTGGAGCATTGAGATCTTGGCGCCAGAGTTCCATTCGTCATGCACAGCACCTGTGATATTCAAAGGGTGACATGCAAATGGGGCCATAATTTATGCAAAGCGCGGGGGCATTTGCATCTAATTATAGCCCCATTTGCATGCCATTAGCATGCAGGAGCACCGATCCCCAGCGACTTGCGCCTGGCGCCCGCGGGCAGCAGCCGTCGAGGCACCAATGCCCCTGCAAGCCGGTCGTGGGAATAATAGTAATCCCCAAATTAGCCAGATCGCGGGCATAACAGTATTCCCCCACCCCCATTAGCCTAATCACGGCATAATAGTATCCCCTCCCCCCATTAGCCTGATCGCGGGCATCAGACCTCCCCAAGTCTAACCTCCCTGGTGGTCCAGTGGACTGCAGAAGCCCGATCGTGGGCGGCATCCTCCTCCCCGTCAAAATCCTGGTGATCTAGTGGCCCACCCACCCGGAAACCCCACCACCCCGCCCGTCAGTCAGCGGGCGTAGCACTTACCGCCTGCCCACTACTACCTGACAGTTCGGTGGGGCTGCATGCCCACTGGTTCAGAGCATGAGCCAATGGGCGTGCAGCCCAATTCATTCATATCTGGACGGCTTGCATGGTATGGGCTGCAGCCCATTGTCTCATGCTCCGAACCAATGTGCGTGTAGCCCTACCGAGCTGTTAGTCAGCGGGTGGCCGGGCGGCAGGCGGGTGGGTGCTGCCGCCCGTCGGCTGACGAGGGCACTAGCTCACCAGGGATTTCCGGCGTGGGGGTGGGATGCCCGCCAGCGGTCAGGCTACCGTGTCCACTGGACCACCAGGGTATTGGACTTTGGGGGGTCTGATGCCCGCGATCGGGCTACTGGGGTAGGGTTTCAGTTATGCCCGAATTGGGCTACCTGGGGTGGAGAGAATACTATTATGCCCGTGATCAGGCTAATGGGGTTACACTTCAGCCC
Source organism: Neoceratodus forsteri (assembly GCA_016271365.2). Taxonomy (NCBI): domain Eukaryota; kingdom Metazoa; phylum Chordata; order Ceratodontiformes; family Ceratodontidae; genus Neoceratodus; species Neoceratodus forsteri. The sequence goes on from CM028132.1 coordinate 613,435,295, forward strand.
TCAATTGGGGCATGGGGCGCCGCCAGGTGGCGGGAACAAGTCCAGGGCCACTCACAGGTGACAGCTGCCGTTGCGCCTGCAATGCAGCCCAGCTCACCTGTGGGTGGCCCCTGACTTGTTCCTTTTTTCTGCGTAACTTTGTGCGAGGCGCAGGTAGGGAGTTGCACCTGCATAACTCGCGGCCCGGGCTGAATATCAGGCTGTGCAGTTTATGCGCCAGGCACGCCTCCCCACCTGTGCCTGCATACATTACAGTCGCCCCAGTGCGCCGGGTTTGTGCAGGCGCGCCTCCCTTTAAATATCGCACTCGAGGCATCGTGGGTTGTGCATGGCACAACACTGTTGCGCCATGTGCAACCCTTTGAATATCTGGGCCTAGTGTGACTGGGTATTGAAGTGTCAGTTGGAGAGGGTCAGTGGGTGGAGGAATATATGAAAGTGGTTGGCTGGGGCCATATCAAATGCAAGCCCTGCAGAAGCAAAATGGTTAACTCTTCTAAGATGTGGTGCTTATTTGTGAAGGTGTCTCCATGACAGACAATCTCCGTGGGCAGGGATGAAGCTGAGCTGTAGCCTTCCGTCTCCTTTAGGATTTGCCAGAATTTTGTGGCATTATTTTGGAGGAGGCTAATGCATTTTGAAAGTATTCCACTTTGGCGAACCTTATGAGTTTGGTGTAGTAATTCCTTGTTACCCTGAATGCTGTCCAATTAGTTGCAAGCTTAGACTTCCGTGTTGCGTTCAAAGTTTGTCTCTGGCCAGCAATTCTGTTTTATTTCTCTGGTAGACCAAGGACAGGTCATTTCCTTGTATGCATTTTCGTTAAAGGGTGTGTTTAGATGGACATTTGGAACAAATCAAGGCCACTGCTTAATTAACAAGTCATGTCTATGGGTGCACCCCACGCTCTCCATATAGTGAGCTCACAAAACATGCTAGCATGGGGGTGGGCGGGGCGGATCACAGTTTACAGCGGTACCAGGAAGTGGAAGAAACCATGTGGCTCAGCTCCATGGAGCAAAATACAATCCCTTCCCTTCAAATAAGGGCAATTACAAACTGAAAGATCAGCAGCATCTGAACTGGGGGTAGGTAAGGGTTCTTTATGCTTCTTGGGGAATCTGATGAAGGGCAGGATAGTTGCTCTTTAATAGAATTGTGTATTCCAAACAAATCTATCTGTACAGTTCAAACTGGTCCTTATTACGTAAATGGAATATGCAACGGAGACCAGATAGATAGATATATATATATATACACATACATACATACACACACACACACACACACACACACACACACACACACACACACACAAGTGCAGTTTGACTTGGACACCTCAGTTGGGGCTTACCCCACTCATGAGATTAGCCGCAGTCAAACTGCACTCCTCTAAATAAAATCATGTATCTAACTGGCTTCAACTGCATTCCCATCCATCCATCCACCCACCCACCCACCCACACACAAACTACCATTTTACTACACAGCACTTAACGCATGTAACAAGCCCCTTAAATGTAACAAGCCCTTAAGACATGTTACAGCCACCCCTCAACACTATGGTAAAACAGGACACAGCAAACAGTATCCAACAATGTATTACATAAAACAACAGATGGCAAAGTCCAGCATACCCGTGAAATAATACCATTGTGAGGTCGAACAAGTTCGTAAAGGCCACTCACCTTTTGGCTCATGACTGTATGGCTTGTCGATCTCTCAATGGTATTAGTTCATTGTACACCATTTGCCCTCATTTATTCTACAGACATATATACAGACATTATAGTTTCCTGTTTTATAGCTCTTGGACTCCATACACCCATTTGGAAATATGTTGCTCTTAGTTCCCATCTGATGGCAACACGGAACTTTCAACAAGGTGTACTTACCTATTAAAACATCCCTGATGTCTCATGGGACACAGCATTTCAGTTTCTATTTTATATATTTAGTGTCTTCTTTCTTTTCTTTACTACAGAGACATGAAAACAGGTTTACTGGCTCCTAGACTTCATCGCCTCTGGATGCTTGCCTACACCAAACATCATAACCTTCTGCTTACAACATAATATATGTTGCTCATGAAATTACCATGAAGTCACAACTAGAAGATTATGTTTCCCAGTGTAGACAAGCAGCAAGAGCAGATTAGATCTAGGGGCTAGTTATCCTGTTTTCATGTTAATCGGTAAGGAATAACGACTTTGATGTGCCTGGCTGCTCTGGATGTATGGACGTGTCCAGATATCTAGCATAACAGAACACCTTGATGTCTGCTATTATTCTATACAAAACAAAACAAAACAAAAAAAACACATTTAATGAAAAACCAGCCATGAGATCTGAGGTCTCTGTTTGGTGTGATAGTCACATGACCCTCTTAGCAAATCAGATCACTAGAACTTCACCTGTTTCACAAGCATAGATAAATAAAAATGGAAAGCTACACGAATACGTATGAAATGTAAACAACAATGTGTCTAAATATTATATTTTCAATATATCCCTTTAGATGTCAGTGTTTATGAGCACGCTAAGCTATTCATCTTTGGAGTTTGAGTCTACATCATGGATTTATCCTTCCTCCATCTCTAGAACATTTAGACTTCATCAGGTATTTATTGAAAGAAAAAATAGGAAAAAATGTATATTTCTACAATTTAGTGGTGAGTGTGCAATGTCCATCTTTTTAAAGTGTGATTTTATAAGCTTTGGAAGTCAGCACCTTGCCAATTTAAATATTAAATGACTTTGCAGTGTATTTGGGCGAGTGTTGGCCTTTAGCTGTTTTAGACAGCCAAAAGAAATAAAAAATGGTGCAATACCCAACTTATTTACATGTCCACTCATTTCAGTGTAGTTTATACATGTCAGTTCTAACTAAATATCAGCTGCTTAGCTGAAAAACATTAAAGACATAGCTTATAAAGACCTATTGCTTCTTACCAGAATATCATCACCCAGAAAAAAAAAGACATACTGTTAACTGCAAAAAGAAACAAATTAAGTGGGACTGTAAATAAGAAAAAAAATAGGTGTATGTAGTAAGGTGTTAACCTTGTTCTCATTTAGCTTTAGGGAACTAGAGTAATTTTACACAGAAATGCTCCACTACATATAATTATAGTTCTCTCATTTGAATGGGTCCTCACCATAATGAGACAACTTGTTATTTTTTAGTACACTTTCTTTATCCTCCTTCCTACCGATCAGGACCTCCTTCAGCCTTTACCAGCACCACCATCTTGTCCATCAAGGCCCTCTTACATAGGCCCTGGAGTTCCTGAACCACCCACAAAACACGAGGCTGGACCCCCAGGTTGCTTTCTGCTTTTCAGTTTTCTCCCATGCAATCCAGCTGGCCCCAGTAGGGGTCAGGTCCTAGAATGGACCCCAGGCCCAGGAGAGATGTTGGACATGGGGGCAGGTGAGTTGTCATTTTTTCCTGATCGCCACATTTCCTCATGTCCTTGGTCCCTGGTAGTGCAATGATACCCACGATGTCACTATGTGTGCTTCCACAGTTGGTGTCCTCCCCTGGTTCTGGGCTCCTCTGTGGCCTTAACTAACCACTAAAAGGTCAGGCATGCACAAAAGCCACATCCTCCCACCCACCCCTGGAGAAGACAGCTGTCCCTCAGACACTCAAACCTCTTCCCCTGGCTAGCCTGATAATGTTCCAGGCTTGTGCCCAACTTGTAAATGTTGGGCTCTAAAACAAAGGAAGGATTATTAGCACCACCAATAACTGGTCCTGTAGGGTAACTGCAAGGTGTGAGATGATTTGTGGCTGCTGACAGGTTAGGGTGAAGCAAAACAGAGATGATCATCTTCCTTTGGATGATATTAAAAACCTTCATGTCCTATGCTCCTTTACAGCTGGTGCTGCAAGCTCCTTAATTTGAGCCTCAGTCACAAACCATGCACGGGGCAGGGCGCCAGAGCCACCATCTTCAAGCTTGTAGAGGGGTTTATCACAGCAGCCACACAATTCTGCTTAAGGGCAGCAACAGCAGCTATGACCTTTACACAGAGCCTGCCAGTAGGAAGGCAGTGGGGACCTGCCACACCAAGCCCTTGGAGAATAGCTTGCAGAGGGCAGCAGCCAAGAGTGGCCACAGTAGCCACGACCTGCCATACCAAGCCCAGGAGGGGCAGGAGTTGGGGCTAGCCACAATGAGATGACAAAGTGGCAGCAGTAAACAGGATTTACTATTGTCAAGCCTGGATGAACATTGTATTTCAATAATATAATGAGATACAAGTAGAAGTGATTAGGCAGCTACATGGATTATAGTCTTTAATGCTCTGGTCAAACCTATGAAACCTATAAGGGCAGCAGCAAGAGCCACCAAAACCCAGCACATCAAGTTCACGGAGGAGAGCAGCAACAAGGACCCACCATACCAGCCCACAATGGGGCATTGGCAGCTAGGTGCCACTAACAAAATATGCAAAAAGGCACAGCTCTCAGGAGTTATCCTCAACAAGGTTCTGGGACCCCAGAGACACCCACTCTGACTGGGCAAGTGCCATCCTTCAGCTCAAGTATGCACATAAACAGAAAATGTGACCCCAGTCCTCCTTGGGTCCCAGTCTATGTTGTCACCCCCCATCTCAGTAAAATATCCCCAGTCCTCTCTCCTACCTGCTGACACTCCCTCACAATGTGCATCACCTACAATGATTTTTTTTTTGCATTATTTGTTTATCTGCCTCCTCTCGTCTTTCGACTGGCCTCTCCTTCGGGATGGCCCTAGGGACACTCTTGTTTCCCCAAGAACCCCCCCGCCCTAACTCCCACCTCACATTGCAGCCTCGACAGGGTAACCAGATGTATCCCTTACGTCGAGACTGGTCCTGTCCTTCTGGACAGAATGTGTCTTCTGACTTACCTTTTTGGCTCTGGTGCTGCCGAGGTCGGTCTCTGCTGTCTGGGGCTCCATGGTGGTGAGGGTCCTGGTGGCTGTCATCCAGTAGGTCAAGGCAGCCATTTTTCCCTGGTTTTCTTAGTCCCTGTGTTGTGCCACTTCTGCAATGCTCCTGTTCTCCACCAGGGCGCTGCAGAGCTAGTCAAGCTCCCAACCATCCCCAGGAAGAGAGAGCAGTCCTCTGACACTCTGCCTTCTCCTTCCCTGCCGATCCTCGGCATCCCGAGTCAGTTTCCGAACCTGGGTCACTGGCATGGTGCGAGGTGTGGCATCCAGCACCTCAGCCTCTGCGCCACCAGGCAAGCATTAAACTAAATTTTAAAATGTTAGGTGCATTTTGCCATTCTCTATATGTTTCAGCAGCTGTGTGTTTCAGCATGTTTGGCAGCAGGCTGCAGCATTTATCACAATCCTGGAAGCAGATCAAAAAGAAAATCATGAAGTTGGCTGGCAAAAATGCTCCACATGGAGACCCATGTCCTCCTTGTTTGGATGCAGAGTTCTAACCCCAGCCCAGTTCAGCTGAGTAACTGCACTGGGTTTACAAGGTGCTTCAGGACCATCTTTGCCCATATCACAAAGCACAAGTACAACGAATGAATCCAGACAGGAGGAAAAACAATCAGTAAGAGGGAGCCAGGTGAGTCAAAGAGCAAGTCCACCTGAAGTCAGGAACGCTGGAAATGAAATGTACAGTTCCTGCATCCCTCACTCCAGCAGAGGACGGAAAAGGCACACCATGCTGGTGTCTTCTGTTGCTTTGTCCATCATTTCCGAGTCTTACTTCTTCTCCATTTTAAATCAGCGCTTACATATCACATCAGAGTGTAGACACTGCTTTGCCAGACAGACTCTTTGCATGTTAGTTTTATTTTACCAGAAAGGAGAAGGGCTAAAACTATGTTTGGACACACCTGACATAAAAACAATAGTACAATACAACACAAACAACATGGTTAAAAACATTACATACAACTAAAATGAAGGATGACAATTCTGAATTAACAAGATAAATGTAAAGTCCATTTTTTACTATGTGCAATTAAAGTGCCGGTTAAGTCAGTGCCCAACAGCTGACATAAAACTATTTGGTAACATTTCAACATTTACAAGATTTGGAAGGTGATTCAAAAAGGTAAGGCATAAAAGAGGTGTCTTCACCATGCTTTGTCTTGGTATAGCTCAGAGTTGCCCAAGTGGGATTATTCGGTCTGTTCAGGCTGTAAAACCAGTATTGTTAAATATGTTATGTGGAGATTTACATTTGAAGACACCACAGGAGTGGCATGGTGGGTTGAGCGCTGATGTCACAGGGAGTGGCATGGTGGGTTGAGGCGCTGATGTCACAGGGAGTGGCATGGTGGGTTGGCGCTGATGTCACAGGGAGTGGCATGGTGGGTTGACCACCACACCCGACAACCAGTTCGAGGACGGACCAAGGTCGAGGCAGAGGGAGAACTGACATCCCATGACAGCTCTTCTCCCTCATGGTTTGGGGTTAGTGTGTTCTGCCAGATGAATGCCACCTGGCAGAGGCCAGATAGCAGCGACAGTGGGAAGAGTAAAGGAGCAGACATGGCATGTAAGTGTGCATGCCACTGTATGCTGATACCCAGTAGGAAACTAAAGAAAACAAATTGAGGAAAATGTCCTTGAGCACTTGGCATCCCCTGCAGGCACTGTACCACCCTATAGGGCAGGCCACTACCCAGACATAAGGCAGTGACAGGGATGGATGGGAGGTGGGAGGACACAGGAAGCAGATATCAGGAATCACATCATATATGAATAAAAGAACCATGAATCAATTTGAATTCCTTCAGTAATATTCTATCTTCAAGTCGGAATATCTGAGATTTTGTAGAACTCAGTGGTACAATCTTGTACTAGCTGTGTGTATAAACTGACAAATACTGTTTTACAGTGTATGGAGGAAGCTTGTTCTGCATGGATTTTCATCCTAAGCAGAACACTGCGGTACCACAGTGCAAAGGTCATGGAATGTGGTTATACCCTTCTGTGGTACAACAGCATTCTACACAGGTGAACACAATGTCCAAGTGACCAGCTCAAAAGAAATCGCAGCTGGAAAAAACAAACAAAAAAACCACCACTCCCAACAGATACCGCAGAACAGAACACAATATGGACCTTTGGTAGCCTGCTCTGATTTTAACAAAATGTTATAAAATTAAACTTTTATATGGATGTTAACTAACAATCTTATTAAAAAATCATCTGTTTCTCTGTATTAGCTGTCACTCACAACTGACAGAGGGAGAGCGGCCAAGAAAGAGAAGCAGCGACAAAACAGTTCAAACACTTAAAAAATTAACTTTTGATCTCCATACACTATAAAAAATACCAGCTAGGCCAAACCAGCTAAATGGGTATACCTCGAGGTGCAGATTACAATGGATCTATCAAGCTTCACTCTCAAGATCTGCTGTAATCTGAACCTCTCAGTGACAACACAGGCTAATTATGCATCACTGCCCAACCAGTATTCTCTATATGCTGTATTTTTGTTTGTTTGTTTTCACACTTCTGGCACACAGTATAGGTGACAAGTCCCATACAGCAATGCTTGTATAAGGACCTGTCCGACAACCAGTAGCCAAGATTTGTAGTAAGGAATTCAAATTTCTATAAAGGATTTTTGATTGTTTTAGAAGCGATATCCAAATGTATATGTCAAGTAACTTGCTAGTGTACACAAAGTATTTGAAAGCCTGAACATGTACCAGTCATGTTTTCAGCCACCCAATGATTTGTCAGGTCATCTTCAACTTGGGCCAACCTGTGAGAGCCCTCAGGCGTCATAATCTTAGGCATAATGTCATGTAATCCGATCATGAAGACATTCATAGTTTTTCTTGTACATTAACCTGGATCTGTCTCACAGACAAGTCGGAGTAGAATACAGCCATGTCATCTGCATATATTTCCATACTCATTACCACATTCAGTTGACAGGCCACTTGTAAAAACTGAAATAATATATGTCCTAATACTGAACCTTTGTACAGATAGGGTGCCCCTACCTTTTGCTCTTTTATAATACTCCAATATTAGTTTGCCAAATAATTCTGGAACCAATTCATACTGTATGGGGCCACACCTATTTTGAATAATTTCTTCCAACAAAAATGTTATGATCCACCCACCAGAGGACTCAGTTTCACAAATGTGGCACCTAACAAATCTATTGAATCATTTAGTTCAGTAGCCAATGTGGCCAGCACAGCCTTAGTACTACAATTGCTTATAAAATCAGTAGCCAAAGTGGCCAGCTCAGTCTTAGTACAACTGCTTATAAAATCAGTAGCCAAAGTGGCCAGTGCAGTCTTAGTACAATTGCTTATAAAATCAGTAGCCAAAGTGGCCAGTGCAGTCTTAGTACAACTGCTTATAAAAATCAGTAGCCAAAGTGACCAGTGCAGTCTTAGTACTACAATTGCTTATAGAACCATGTTTCTTATTAAAGAACTGGTTTTGCCCCAAATATTTTCGCATATAGGCAGTCACTATCTGTATTTCAAAAGCTGTTGCTAAAACTGGTTAACATAAAAACTTATCTATAATTATTGTAAAACAGCAGCAAAGGTGATGGCGAGTTTAGCTTTGATTCTCTGGCAATCAGACAGAACAACTGACAACAGGAGAAAGAACAGAGGAATGGCAGGGCTGTCCATGTAACACAGGTGGTACTGACTTGAGTCAACATGAGCAAAACCCTGGATGATCCGACGCCAATGACTCACAGTTCCAAACAGATGGCTCAGTGGAGAGTTATGTCCTTCAGAAGATGATCATCACGTGCCCTCTGTTTTGGTGCCCTTGCTGCCGCTGCTGTGTCCCTCTAACCAGCCCTGATAAAGCAGAGATGCGGGATCTGCTACTATCCATATGTTTCTATGGTAGAGTGTAAGGACTACTTGTACCATGACTGCAGAAAGCTGTCTAGGACCAGCTATAGCAATTTGTATACAGCCTTTTTCTTTATAAAGAAAAAGGAAAATCAACAAACAATCCAAGCACAGCGTCACCCTCATATTAGATATTTTTATTCTGAACTAAAAATACTGTCATGAAATTTAATTCTGGTAGGTTTAGTTTGCTTTGGTGTGGCACAGGGCTTTTAACTATTTGACTCAATTTAAGTCCATAGTACCAAAGATTCCTGGCAACTCCTTTATACTGTAATTTTGGTTAAAGCAGCAGTACTGGATAATCAGGAAGTTATCAACATTCTGTTTTTGGCTGGAAACATGCAGCCATAGTTCTAGTTTCCATATCTTTAAATGTTTTTTTTCCCTAGCGATCTTAGTTTTTTTTTTTTTTTTTTTTTTTTTTTTAGATATTTCCATTGTCGTGGATCTACAGAAAATATGGCTGATGCCCAGTTTGAGCAGAGTCCCCCGCATCGCATCTTTTGTTTACTTCCATGGGACCCTGTGCTGCGTGTTCCCACTGTCCCTGTGCAGTACTGTGAGATGTACATGTGTGACAGGCTGCAGACATGGCAGGTGGGAAAATGTAAACAAAAACAAAGAAAAACAGAACAAATTAGGGGGACAGTACAGCGAAAACAAAACGATAACCAGGTAAGTAATCAACAGAGCATGGAGAACAAACTTGCAAAAGATCCAATTTTTTTCATCTAGTACTGCTGCTTTAATCAATTACTTATTTTTTTGATAGATTAGAAAAACTTCTTTTAAGTTTGACATATAAATACAATTTTAAGATAGCTTAAAGAAGCAGTTTAAGTTGGGTAAAGGAGGGAAGAGATGCATTTTAGTTTTACTGCAGATCACCTTTTATTTCACTGGTTTCTCTAATCTTTTTTTTTTTTTTTTAAACAATGTTTGGAATTTCTTCTCTCTCAAGAACGGCCAAAGACTGCTCCTGCCTTGTCTCTGCAGACTGTGCCCTAAGGTCCTCTTGGCTGGCAGATACTTCCAGTGTCCATGTCAGGACTGTGCTGTTCAGATCAGTGGCAGTGGAACAGAAAGATGAGCCCAGTGCAGGTTTTTATTGTGGGCCCTTTCCTCAAATTATAATGAATATATAACACTTATTTACACACATTAGACATGCCAGTTCATGATGGATTACTATTATTTTGGTGGAGGAAACAAAATGGCCAGCCCCTGGACATATAAGCACCACAGCAGCAGGAAGGGACTGCTGCAAGTTCTGCAACAGGCACTGCGATGAATACTGACCAGACACTGGCTGCTGAACAGCAGCAAAAGTGAAATTCATGTCATCAGGAAAAGAAGCAGAGAGGAATGAGGAGAGATCTAAAGCCACCGAGAAGGCACCTGTGGAATGGAAACATTGTGGATGGTCTGGTTGGCGTTACTTGGTTCGTCTGCCCTAGTGGAGCCCATCTACCCCAAATCAATGCGACTGCCAGCAGTTTCAGTACCTTCTGTGCACCCCTAGAGACTCAGGAGGTGCAGTCGGAGGGTGACCTGCAATGTTGCTACTCGGCCACCTCCAGTCATTGACCATCATGATCCTCTGAGAACAAAATCCAGTAGGTTGGCTACCACATTTTACAGAACCTCCAGTGGTTCGCCAAACTTGCCTTGAGTGGCAACCAGATCTCCCTCCTGGGCACGAGGTATCCCATGACTGATCAGCTTAAAGAAAGTACAATTACATAAGCACTTACCATTACAGTAGATCTTCAAGGGGAGCTCTTGCAGCAGGTTACACCATAAGGACTGAAGCCAATAGGTGCCAGGACCCCATGGAAAACTTCTAGCTAGCTAGGTTACAGCGGACACTTCCTTGAGACGGCCTGCCTGCACGGGCCAATAGTATATGGCGAGTGGTCCCCAGCCCTACCTCATTTCTCCCACTAGAGACCCGGCAAACTCAGAAATGAAGAACCAAAATGAGAAATGAATCAACGATGGAGAAACATATCGGGGAAGGACAGAGGAAGCAGCACCTGCTACAAGAGCTCCCTCTTGAAGATCTACTGTTATGGTAAGTTATTACATAACTGTACTATCTCATTTTGAGGGGAGCCCTTGCAGCAGGTTACACCATAAGGACAGAGTCTCAAGCAGTGAAAGGATCAACTCCTTTTAGGTTGGGGGAGGAGGAAAGTTGGCTGGAAAGCTCATGACGAAGTAGGCCCTGAAGGCCCGTGAGTCCGATGCCTGCCCCCGCGGCGAGAGGCAATGTCCAAACTGAATGTCAAATGAAAAGTGCAGAGAACTCCAAGTGGCAGCTGCTAAATATCAGCAGCAGACATATTCTTAATGGAGGCAAAGGAAGCAGCCATACTCCTGGTAGAACAGCCTTTGACCAGTCCCAGGAAGGTTTGTCGTACTTTTGGTAACAAACAATACAGTTAACTAGCCATTTGGACAAAGTCTGCTTAGTAAATGTTTCTTTTGCCCTGAGGACTGAAGGGCTCCAAACAACTATTCTGACTTCACGGACAACATGAGTGCGATCCAAATAGTAACAAAGTACCGGTGAACATCTCAAGTATGAAGCAGAGCCTCATCTTGATTAGAATACTCTGGATAGTAGACCGGAAGATGGATGTTCTGAGTCAGGATAAACTCAGACACCACTTTAGGCAAAAACTTAGGAATCGTCCGCAGACATCCAGTCCTTGTGGAAAACTAAAGGCTCTTTGCACATCAGAGCCTGGAGCTCAGAAATCCTTCATGCATAAGTAATAGCAACTAAGAATAACGCTTTCCACAACAGAAAGCATAGCTAGCAACTATGCTGGTTTGAAGGGAGGCAGAAGTTTTCCAAAGAAATAAAAGATCCCAAGGGGAGGGGCAGGGTCCCTGATGAGAGGTCTGAGGTGTAGAATAACCCGCAAACAAAAGTGCAGGAAAGATACAGCTGAGCAAAGGTTTTGCCTTCTACAGGTGCATGATATGAGAAACAGCAGATAAGTGCACTTTAATAGAAGAGTAGCTCAATACTGAATGTAATAGAAAGGAGGTACTTCAAAACAGAGTTCACAGGACATGCAAATGGATCAAGATGGCAGGCAGAAGCCCAAAGGCAGAACTGCTTCCACTCATCGAGTAAGGAGCTCTGGTGGAAGTATTTCTAGCAGCCACCCAAAACATATGCCACTCTGTGCGGGAACCCCAAACCAAGCAACTGCTAGGTCTGCAGAAGCCATGTGCAGGTGCAATGATATTAGGTCCAGATGGACCAAGTACCCCGCTCCTGGGAGGCGAGCCTGAGATCAGGGGTAGGTGGGATTGGGGGTTCCACTGCCAGCTGCTAAAGTAGAGGAACCAAATTTGACATGGCCAGTAAGGAGCTGTTAGAATCATTCCTGCCCCTCCAACTGCAACTTGAGGAGAACTCTCTGTAGCAATGGGAAGGGAGGCAGGTGCAAGAAACCTCCCTGCCCAAGAGAGGGACAATGCATCTCACCAGAAAACACCAGGTCCTGGATCTAGAGAGCAAAATTAGGCAGTTTGGCACTGAGGGGACGCAAAAGGTTCAACTGGGCCAGCCCCACTTGTCGAATAGCTCTTGCCACAATTGAAGGAGTTCCCACTGTGAACCCTGGACAAAGACTGGTTTAACTGTCTGCCAAGGTGTTTTGTATGCCTGGAACATGCACGGCAGCGAGTTCCAGATGATGCTGATGGCCCAATACCAGACTCTCATGGCCTCCCTGCAAGGGGGTAAAGTGATCCCCCGCTTGTTTATGTGAAAACCGCTGGCATGTTTGTCTGTCTGAATAAGTAGAGGACTGGGAGCAGATTTGTATGGAAAGCCTAGAGGGCATAGAGGATCATCCACATCTCCAGAATACTGATATGGAGATGCACCTCCTGGGGAGACCAGGTACCCTGTGTCTGATGGTCCACCAGATGAGCACCCCAGCCCAGACCAGACACGTCCATAGTCAGGATCTGTGAGGAGACCTGATGAAAGGGGACCCTAAGGGCAGACTGGAGGGTCCAACCATCAGTCCAGAGTTTGACACACCGGAGTGGAGACCAGCCACCAGCTGCTCCAACTCATCTAAGCATTGATCCCATTGGACCCACAAGATACACTGGGGAACCTTCATGTGTAAGCGTGGCAGAGGGACCATCGCGATGGCTGCTGCCATGTGTCCTAACAATCACAGGAATATTCTGGCTGGGACGTGGTGAGTACAGTAAACCAGGAAAGCCTGTTCCTAGACATGCTCCACTTTGTCTGGGGCAGAAAGGCCTTGCCAACGCTGTGTGCAGAATTGCCCTGACATACTGCAGCCTTGGCTGGGCCACAGAGAGGATTTTGGGAGGTTGAGGGTTACGCCAAGTCCCAAAACAAAATAAAGGTGTCCTCCATGGGGCTGAGCAGCCTATCCCTGGACAGGGCAGCTAGAAGCCAGTCATCCAGGTAGGGAAAGACGAATGACCCTGTTTCCGGAGGGCAACGCACAACAGCCAGGCACTTTAAATACTCGGGAGCCAAGGACAGGCCGAATGGCAGGGCATGGAACTGAAAATGGTTGTCCTGAAAGTGGAATCGAAGGAACCTCCAATGGGGTTTAAAGACCAGTATGTGGAGGTACACATCTTGCATATCCAGGGAGCACAGCTTGTCCCTTGATGAAGGGGGAGCAGGCCTGGAAGGGTGACCATCCTGAAACATTTGTACTCTATATACTTGTTCAGGTGGCTGAGATCCAGGATGGGTCATAGGTCTGGTCTCCTGTCTTTTCAGGACTGGGAAAAAGTGGAATAAAATCCCTTTCTTCTCTGGGCTGGAGGAAGTGGTTCTATGACCTGTTTCAGCAAAAGTGCCTGGATCTCTTCCTGGATAAGGAAGATGTGTGACGGAAGATAATGGAAGTGGATGGGAGGACTGGATGGAGGTATCTCCATGAACTACAGGACATGTCCTTTGTCCATCAAATGAAGAACCCACTGAGCCATAATTTTAGCCATCCCCTAAACAGAGAGAAAGCGACTACTGCCTCCCCAGAGATTCCGCTGGAGGAGGAGGTGGGGTCTGGTAAGGAGTCGGGCCAAGGAACCTGGGACAGGCAAGCAGGGAGGCCTGGGAGGTTTAGGGGCTCTGGGACCAGAACATCCGAAGGTCTGGGCTGTGGCCTACGTTTAAATGCTCCTTGTTTGCCGGCCTCAGAACTGTTAACTGGATAACCTATGAAATGGCTGGTGACAATTTTGTTTTGATTAGATCTGTACATGGTGTGTACAGATCTGACAGCCTGCCGGACTCCTGGATATTAGTGATGATCCTCTCAGAGTCCTCACCAAAAGGATGGAGCCTCTGAAAGGGGTTTCCAAGATTTTAGCTTGAACATCCAGGGCAAGTCTTGAGACCCGGACCACGAAGGCAAATTCCCCGAGGCGGCTGCCCTCACTGCCATATCTGCCGTGTCATAGGCTGGATGTAAAACATGGGTATCAACGTCAGAGCCAGAATTTAAAATTTGAAGCAGCTCAGCCTTCTGGCAGCAATCCTGCAAAGTCTGAACCAGCTCCATGGCCTTTTCCACAGGGCATTCCGATACTGGACCATGTGAGCCAAGAAATTAAGGAACAGATGGCACAGGTAGCTGAGATATATACCTTTCTACCAAGCAAGTTTACCTGCTTGGAGTCCCTGCCTGAGACTGGGTACTCAAATGATGTCTCCTCTTGAACCAGTTGTGAGCTGCCATGATGACCATAGTATCTGTGGCTGGCTGGTCCCAAAATAGGGTTGATCCCTGGCAGTGTTGTAAAGGGTTAGCTTTCTTGGAAACTGCATGGGTGGAAGACTGGTGTTTCCATGCTGACTTAGTGACATCCATTAAGGTGTCCACCAGAGGAGGAACCACCATGGGCTTTGGGTCTTTCTGAAGGAGAAAGACAGCCAAATGCCATCTTTCAGGGTCCAAATCTGCAGTATCCCAGCCCATATTTCGACTAGATGTGCCACATAACCTCTATAAAGGTCAGGTCATCCAGGGTGATCTAGGTGTGTCAGAGTCAGCAGGAGAGGGACAACCTGAGTCAGATGACCTCGGGGAGGAGCTACACGAGGCCGAAGCAGGTGACAGTCAGTACAGTGGCGATGGAGGTTGAGGTGCTGGTCACTACATCTCATGCCACGCTGGTGACCCGGATTCAGGAATGAGCCCAGGCCACCAGGGGTCAGCGGGGCTGGAGAGAGGATCGAGCATCCAGAGGACTGCTCCTCTCTCAAGGGAGGAGACTAGTCATCCCATTCACTGACTGCCCTTCTGGCAGTGGCTGGAGGGCAGTATGGGTTAGGAGGCTTGATCAGACACCCTCATGTCAGAAGGGAGAGGACAGGCAAAATGGAGGAAATGAGCCTGGCAGGCTCAATGGTGGTTTGCCACTCCCAGGAGCCATCACAGGCCCTGCTGCAAGAGGCAATCCACAGAGGAATTACCGAAACCAAAAGTAGAGGAGCAGCAGGACCAGAGAGAGAGACCTCCATTAGGAAGGCCCAAAGCTGCCTTTCAGGGCACTGGAGGATAAAGAGATAATAGGAAGAATGAAAGCGGGTGACGATGGCCATGAGACTGACATCTGAACCTGTCTGAAGATCTGGAAGACTAGTGACTATGCTTCCGCCATGACACTTGGAGCGACCACTGCCCATGCCATCCAGCTGTGGAGTAGGCTCCTTGGGTTTGCGAGAAGGCTTCAAGAAGGAGCTGGAGTTAGGCCAAAGTAGCAGAACGTAGGAGTCTGGACTGCAAGTAGTTGCCTTCACAGTGTTCCCACCAGGAGTGAAAAGGGCTGCTGAATCGGCAGAGAATTCTGTGGACTATGAGGGTGGACTGGTGCCGATTGAGGGACGTTAACGGTCCGGTGTCTGTCCTGTAGAGGCAGCAACCCGGTATTGGATCCTGTGGATTCAGATTAGGTGGCATTGGTTTAACGGGAGTCTGGTTATCTGGCCGTCCCGGTAGGTAGAATCAGGTCCGATAGCAGGTCCTCTGGCGTCAGATCCACAGCAATGGCTAGATCCACTGGCGAGAGTATGATCTGGAGATGACTGAATAGGTGTCACGGGAGCGATGCCAGGGTGGCCAGCTTCAACCTGAACTGGCGTGAACTGATGCCAGTTGGCAGAAGCCACTGGCATCATTCTAGAAGAACACCTGTTTAGGGGGCCAACTCCCAAACAGGGTAGGCGTCTCACTCTGCTGAGGCTGACATGCCCTGGTGCCGCCCGAAGGTGTTGGCTCGAGCTAGAGGCGACAGTGGACACCGTGGTCGTGCAGATGACTGGCAAAGACAAGGCTGATGAATGGCGCAAGCTGCAGGGACTGGGAGGTGGAGGACAGGGTCCCTAACCCCAGACAGTCACCGCTGAAGTCTGAATGAGGGAGGGTGGCTTCATCACGGAAAGCCCAGAAAGACAGAGTTGCTGTGGAACAGAGTCCAACCTCCTACTGGTGGAGGACCCTGGACGATTTAAGAGTGATGAGACTGGGAGCAGGTGGAAGACTTCTCTTTCTTGCAATTGTTTAACCAGGAGTGGCACACTAAGCTGAAAGGTTGTTTACAGGGGCAACCTGGAAGCACATGGAAGTTAAAGTGACTTGCTCAGGGTCACCCAGTATGCAAGTGGGGCTGTGGGATTCAAACCCAGATCTCCAGATTTGCAGCTCAGAGCCTTTAACCACCATGCTATACTGCCTTCTTCTTATGCTTCTCCCTGTGTTTGTTTTCCATCAGACTTTTACTCCGGATGGGAGGGTGAAGAGGTGGAGGCCCAAGAAAACAGAGAGGAGGAGAAATTTTTCCCTGGATTTGTTGCTCCATCTCTGCAACCTGCTTCTCTAGCAAGAAAGTTTTAAGGGCCTTCTGATGGCGGATCATGGTCCTCTGGTTAAACTTCAGGCAGTGGTGCGAGGCCTCAGAGCTGTAGTCCGGGCCTAGGCAGAAAAGGCAGAGAGAATGGCCCTACTTTGATGATATCTGCTTGCCACAAGGACACTTGAACCACCGCTAATCCACTGATATCACAGAGAAAATATACAGAAAAAAGACACTGAAATGTAACTAGAACACAGAATTTGATGGCAGATATGACCACTTGGCCCACCTAGTCTGCCCATTTCCTACCTAATGGATAAGCTGCAGATCCTTGTTAACCAACAGCCTATATCCTCCTACACCCCCAACTAGAATTGCCTTATGTCTGTCCCATGCATTCTTGAATTCCCACTGTTTTGACTCACTACCTCTCAGGAAGGCTGTTCCTTGTATCTACAACCCTCTCCATGAAAAAGTACTTCCTCACATTACCGCTGAGCCATTCCCCTCTATCTTCAAATTGCACCCACTTCTTCTTACATCTCTTTTTCAAAAGATGCTACTCTCTTGAACTTTGTTGATTCCCTAAAGGTACTTGAAAGTTTCTATCATGTGTCCCCCTTTGAGGGGATACATATTAAGGTCCTTTAACTCTCTTCATAGGTCTTCTGGTGTAGATCCTGCATCATATTAGTTTCCTCCTCTGGACAGCCTCCATCCTGATATGTCCTTGTGGAGATTGGGTCTCCAGAACTGCACACAGTACTCCAGATGGGGTCTCACCAACTGTCTGAACAAAGGATAACAACTTCCTGTTTTCTACTGGTGATGCCTCTCCCTATGCATCCCAGTATCCCCCAGACCTCTTTACTGCCTTCTCACATTGGTTGCCCACCTTAAAGTCATCTGATATGATTGCCTCAGGTCCCTTTCCATTTTTTTTTGTTAGTATTTCACCCCCACTGTGTACTCTTCCCTGGGTTTTGTTTCCATTACTTTGCACTCTTTGCATTGAATCTAAGCTGCCATACCTTTGACCATTCCTCAAACCTTGCCAAGTCCTTTGCATCCTTTACACCCCACCTTCTGTATCGACCTGTTGCAGACGACACAAATCTGCAAAGACAGATACTTTTCCTTCCAGGCCATCCGCAATGTCACTTATAAAGACATTAAAGAGGACCAGTCCAGTACTGAACCCTGCAGTACCCCGCTAGTAACCCCGTTCTTCAGAGTGGACTCCGCTTATTATTACCCTCTGTATCCTGTTGTACCACCTTGGGGCCCACTCCAAAGCTGGCTAACTTGTATATTCATTTTTGTGTGGGACTGTGTCAAATGCCTTGCTAAAGTCTAGGCCATGTCCACAGCCCTCCTTGGTCTACTACTTTGGTCACCCAGTCAAAGAAATCTATGAGATTCATTGGACACAACCTTCCTGCTGTGAACCCATGCTGTTGTGGGTCCCAGCCCCACTGGCCTCTAGGAACTCAACAGTTCTTTCCTTCAGAAGTGATTCCATCATTTTCCCTACCACTGAGGTCAAACTAACAGGACTGTAGTTTCCTGCCTGTATCTTGCTCCCACTTTTGTGAAGGGAATCACATCTCCCTCCTCCAGTCCTCAGGTGGTACACCATCCTCCCATGATTTGTTAAAGAGGGTAGTCAGTGGTGTCACTAGTTCTCCCCTTAGTTCTTTTAGAATTCTTGGGTGAATCCCATCAGACCCCACTGCTTTGTCCACCGTCAGTTTTAAAGTTCTTTCAGAATCCTTTCTTCTGTGAATGGGCTGGTATCGACCTCCCTATCCAGAGTGTTTCTATTCTTTGATTTAGGCACCTCCCTCCTCCTTTTTGTGAATACTGAGCAGAACTATCCATTCAGTATCCCTGCTTTTTCACTGTCACCCTCTGCCCACCCTCCTTCCCTTTATTAAACCTCACTATCCCTCCCTTGGTCTTTCTTGGCTCCTTAATGTACCTATAAAAGGTTTTATCCCCTTCTTATCTGAGTTGGCCATCTTTTTCTTAGTTTGGGCCTTTGCTATTCTGACTACCTTCCCTACTTCATTCTGCTTTAACTAGTACGGTTCTCTGTCCTGCTTCTTCTGCTTTCCTTATACTTCCTGAATGCAACATTTTGTCCTTTACCTTCCCTGGGGTAAGCATGAAATATGGTGGACAACTGGATCTGAAGGCATCTGTGGAGCAGATGTGCGGGTAGACAGCAGGAAAAGAACGGAGGTAGGAGCTGGGGACCACCCTTATATACTACTGGCCAACAGCGGGGGGACGACATCAAGGGACGGTCCCCGCTGTATACTACTAGCTACACATTTTCCATGTGGTCCTGACACCTGCTGGCTTCAATCCTCATGGTGTAACCTGCTGCAAGAGTGCCCCTCAAGTGAAATCTGCTGTTTTCCCTTTAGAGAAGCTGGACCTGAGCCACAACACTACCTCCACCATGCACCTGTTTACCTTCCAGGAGCCGGCAAGCCTGCAAGTGCTGAAGCTACAGGGCAATGTGCTCACCTCCTCTCCAGGGAGATCTTCGCTTTCAACAGCCTCCTCTATAGCCTCTACCTAGATGCTAACAGTTAGACATAAGACTGCTGGCTGAGAGGACCGATGCAGTGGATCAACCTGGCACACTCCTAAGGCAAGCTGCTCACCCTTTTGTGCAGTGCCACCACTTGCCAGCCCTCCGGGAAAGTATATGAATTATCTTAGCCTCACAGCTGCTGCCATCGTCAACAGTGGGGAAACATCTTAAGCTCACTTCCTTATGGGATGGTCACCACCGCTGCACCTTTTGCCCACCTCGCTGGTGAAAGATGCTCTGATGGCTGATCAGGATATCCAGTCCAACTAGGGGCATGGTGGAGCCAGACTGGATGGGCAGCAAGAAACCCCTAAAAGACAGCAAGAACGCGCCACTGTTACAGGGCTCTGCCCTTTCCCCAGCATGTTACCCACAAAGGACAAAGCTCAGCATACCACTGTCTGACAAGGCCATGCTGGCAGATATGATAAACTGCTTACACACTGTACAGCCAAAGGAACCCCTGGTGGTAGCATCATTACATGAGGTGAGGATGAATTTCCCCATCCGCTCCCCCTTTTCCTTTCGAATCCAGGCCAAAAAGCATTTTTCTCCAGTGGCAAGAGTCAGTGCTGGCAGTGGACCCCTGCCACATAAACAAGTTTTTCCTCCTCAATCTCACAGTGGACTCTGTTTACAGTTAATACTGAGTGCCACCTTTTCCTGGAAGGTGGCAACAGTGGGGAAAACCACACTGGAGCACGAAGCCAGTTCACTCGGTCCTCTCAACCAGTTCAGCCAGCCAGTCAAATTTCACCAGTTCGTGAATGGGGGGTGTGCTGGGGTCAGTGATCCTGTAGAGACTGAAGGAGGACATCCCTACCTGGTGTGCACTGAGTGTGGGACTGGGGACAGGTGTGCCAGGTGGCTTCAGGGACCACTGTGTGGGTTTGGTAACCCTCCCAGCTGGGAGCTGGCCACCAATTACCAGTCCTGATGATGAGTCTACGGGCAGCAAATGCCTCCGATCCTGTTAGTCGCTGCAGCTTGGACTTCCAAGGTCAGGAAGAAGCTGCTGATGCAAGCCGCTAGCATACACTGCCAGGCAGATGCACTCACGGCACCGGCTGAGGTCAATGAGTACAGGTATGCTAGCAGATTTCTCAGGGTTTCAGTCACAGCAGCTAGAGGGAGCTGCAAATGAACACACTGATTACATAATTGATTTAAACTTCTGAGCCTGTTGAGGCAAAATAAGCAGAATTAACACATAGACAAAAATATAGTGTGCAGCACGGAAAGCAGAAGAATATTTAACAGGTATGCAACATGTTTTAGTAATGATGGGATGAACACTAGCAACTCCCCATGAAAATTTGTCAGTTAATTGCAGACCACTTTGCCAAACTGTACAAAAGAAACACCCACTGTATAGCAACTGACAAATTCTGGCCCTGTCTAAACTGAGACAAGAACAGCAGGCATATATGGATGCGCCTTGATGGTGGAAGACATACTGCTGTCAATGACCCTCCTGACAGCTAAAACCACTGGGAGGGTCGGGTTGCCAGGAGAATTTTACAGAGCCCAGACTGAGGTACTTCCCAGTTCTGCATTAGCTAGCTCGTCTCTAAAGCCCCTACAGCAACAGAGGTAAAGTCACCACCACTACAAGAGGCAGTAATAGTTTGATTTGTAAAGATCCCTCACCAGTGGAGGATATCGTACCATCTGCTTACTGAATGCCAATATTGTGGCCAGTATTTAATATCAACAATCTGAATAACAAACATTGTATTACCATATTTGGTGACAGGGACAGGTGAGACTTCATCCCAGGGGGCCGAAATTAACATACAAAGCAAAGCCTGTTCTCTTTGTAGTGGAACACAGGCTACTGCATGTAATTTTGTCCCCTGCATGCACCGCAGCCCTGAAACTGGATTCCAAAACTTAGGGTGAGTTGCTGACAGTCACTACTGTCTGGGAGAAGGTGAGTGAATGCTGAATTATATTTTTATCCTACAGACTTGCTGCATGCCAGGCTGCAAGTTGCTATTGGCACCTGGGAGAGAAGTAGAAGTGGACAAGCCAAGTGAGAGGAGGCGGATTTGACTAGTGTGGAGATGGTGGTGGGGATTCAACTCAGTCTTCTTCAGAGACACTTGCCACTCACTCACCTAGCAATGACAGTATCTGTGACTGGCACCACTGGGCAATGTGTGTGGTGAGGATTCGACAGCAACCCGATCAGCGAGAGTATAGTCACTGGTACCACAAATATGCAAAACTTATGTGATTTGCAATAGCTGATCATGTGATCACAAGAAGTCAATCTCAGGAAGTCAATCAGGAGAGAAGAGATCCAGAAGCAAATGATTTGATACCTTTTAATGGACCAACATAGATGTAACAAGAACAACAAAGTGCTCTAGCTTTGGACCAACCAGTCCTTCATCAGAAGACTAATGGCAGTTTAGAAAAAATACTTCTAACAGCTAGATAATGCAGAAAAAAAAAGAAAAAATCCTATTGGTTTAAAATACTCATTTAAAAAAATACAGAAAATGATTGAGTAATTTAACAGCACCATACTACCTTCAGCAGGAGTGTCCCAGGGTCAAAGGTGGTTGGTGGAACACTGACGAAGGACTGGTTGGTCAAAAAGCTAGAGCACTTTGTTCCTGTTACATCTATGTTGTTCCATTTAAAGGTATCAAATCATTTGCTTCTGGATCTGTTCCTACGAAGATCAATATGGCAACTATTAAATCTAGATTTCAGAGAGAAGAGAATTTTTTCCTGCTGTGTAGAGTCTGTGGATTGGGTTGCACTACTGTAAGAGACAGATGCTGTTTAGCAGCAGTCAGAACCCAGAATTAAAGGTGGGGAGGAGTACTGAAGAAAGACATGAGAGAGAGTACAGATCTCCATCACTGTTTGCATACAGCATGTGAGGCAAACGAAGCATGTGAGGGTAGATTATCAGTTTGGTGCGGCTGTCCTAAATCCGTGAATTCAGTAACAAATTAGGCAGGGACAACAGAGTGTGGGAAGCAGAGTACTACAATTTATAGAAATATAATTTCAGCATACGTCTTTTTACATAGTTTAATTTCTATTTTTAATCATTTATTGACCTGTGCAGCTTACCAGACTCTGGTGTGTGTAACTTTTGGCCACGCAGTGTGCAAGTAATAAGCCTCACTGATGGCTCCCTGCATGATGGTGTGGATTCACCGTATGCTTCCTCCTCACAGCCAGGGTGCCAACACGGTATCTCTGAAACATCAGTGTCCCCTCGGGTCCCCAAAGTCTTCAGTTATGGGAGGTAAAGCACAGTCTTTCGCTGCATCCTCTCTGTGGAACAGTATCTCTGCACCCTTCTGTTCAGCTGGTTCGCACCTCATCTTCAAGTCCCTACTCAAAACCTGGCTATTATCCAGAACCAGCTGCTTCTGCTCGCTAGGGTAAGCCACTCTCCCTACATGTACTCTCTCCCCCACCCCCAGTGCCTTTAATATCCCTGGGTGGATTCTAAACCTCCACTTAGCCCTTGCACTTTCGTCCCACACAATGTACAATTTTTATTTGTACTGTACTGTTATCACCCATGCAGCTTCTCAGACTGCAATCTCTGGAACTGTGCTGTAGCTTGTATGTACTTAATTTTTGTTATTGTTAGCACTGAACCCATGTTACAGCTTGTATGATTCACTTCTACTGTAGTGTACTTGTATCCTGTATTTTATGATTTTATGTCATCTGTGCCACCTTTAGGTCCAGGTCGTGCCCGTAAAATGATCCATCGGATCACTGCACTGACCCAGTTATCAAAAGACTTAAATAATTAAATATATAATTAAGAAAAGTTCATTTCTATCCCTGCTTTGTCCCCAGAAGATATGGAGCAGACAACATTAGTAAGACGCTTAATCTTATGTGGCTAGGAAAGGGCATCCTTACTTCAGCTGGGGCGGTATCCACGGATACAAAACACTTTCGATTTGCTGGAATTGCCCTACCTAGAGCACTGCTCAAGGCATTTGGGGTTGGGAGCTCTCCTCAGCTATATTAACACACTGTATTTCAGCCTAGAGCAGCAGTCCTCGCCAATAATTTCACCTTCACTCTTCCACTGAAGCCTGGCACTTGCCAGGCTTGCCCTCTCCCAAGCTCTGTTTGTTCTAGCCCTGGAACCCTTTCTTCAAATGCTAAGGGCACAATGCACTCACCCAGGATTAGCACTGGCAACAGAAAATACAAAACATTGACATACAACCATGATATATTATTGGTCTCTGTGGACCTGCCTAGAAGCATCTCCTGACTGATGAAGGACCTGAGAGAATTTGCCAAACTATCTGGACTCCTTACAACTGGAGCAAGTTGGAGATGCTCCACTGTCAATGGCCTATGTAAAGCCACAGTTTAACCAATACCAAATGAAATTACAGCAATGTGCCCTTTACATACTTAGCAACTTATAGCTCTAACCAGCAAAATCTTACATATAAAAACATAGACCCAATGCTCATGAAACTGAAACCTCCACATGGGGCAAAATAAGCACCTCACGGTGAGCATGCCCTACATCCTGCATACAGTGGCGAATCTGACCCTAAATTACCCCAGATCCTATTTCAACAGATTGACAAGCTTTGCAAACTGTATTTATCAGAAGGCAAGCAGTCAAGGTTCAGCATGGCAAAACTGAGGACCCATCGGTCAGAAAGCTGCTCTGACCTCCACTGGATAAAGAAAACACACACTAGCGGCCACCTTTATTCAGTCCAAAGACTGGATGTTACCCAGTACACCCAGATATGCCAAAATGGTGCCAAAACTGAGAAGCAGACTTGTGCAATTTGGCAAGACTCTTTCAGCTATACACCCGACACCAGGTCAATTAAAAGATCACCTAACATGGATGCCACAGTCAACTCCTGGAGAAACATGGTGTATAACAAAATGGGGAACCCTGCCAGACAAATTTACCCCTTCATGGTCCAACACCCACATCAAAATTGACAAGAAGCCATTCATGGGCAGCCTCTGGGCCATAAACTGAATTCATATGCTGTAGCATCTACTGACCAAGAGCTTAATACACTAATGTCTATTGTTCAGACAGCACAAAATATAACTTTCCTCACCAGCAACACTGGAGACAGACATCACCAAACCAGGTCTGCCCTGAAACCCTTACTACTAGCAGAAATCAGCCACATCCCACCACCTACTAGGAGGCTCCGATAGTGAACTTTGGGATGGGAAGAGGGGAATCTTCAGTATGCTTAGAGCACACCTGTATCCTACCCCCAGTACTCTGAAACATAAGTGGAAAAGCCTTAGCATACAAAATAAATGACAAACATGGCACAGCAGCTGGAGGACAGCAAATATAAAAGCTGCAGAGGCGGCCGCTCCATGGTGCTGAGCCAAGGGGTTCCCTTGGCACGCTGGTGACCTGGGTTTCTGCCCAAGCCCTCGGTGTCAATAGCAGAGAGACTGGCAGGGAGGGAGTGCAGGCGTCTAACTGTACACTTCCCTCCTGGGGTCAGGCCTTAGGCACCTGGAGGTGGAATGGTGAATACTAGGCGGCATGAGGACTCTACACGCCACCAAATGTCCCCACCCCAGGTTGCCATCACGATCAGCCCAATGTAGGTGGAGGAGTGGGAAGGCAGAAAACAGAAAATCATGCCTCCCAAAAGCCAAGATGACAGCCGCCAGTCCCAGTCACACAGAAGTGTCCGGACTGGCCCACTGCACCAGGATATGTAGCTTCACCCAGGGAGCGTCCCCCTGGAAGAGAGGGACCCACCCAGTGAAGAGTTACGCTGGGTCACCTGGGGGTTGCAAACAGGGGTGGTGGATGGTGGAAGGGTGGAGTGGCGGAGGGTGCTCCTAGGAGGCCTGAAGGAGTGGCGGTCGGTGGTGCCGTGAAGGAGCAAAATAAATAAAGTTGCAGAGAAACGATAGGCCACTTTATCCAATATAAAAATACTGCATAGTTGGTATCACACACCAACAGTACCACAGCATGTGAATCTGTTCCCTCACTCCTTGTGCTAGAGGTATGAAGCATCAAGAGCAGACTTAATTCATATACTCTGGAGGTGCGACAAACCTGGAGAGTTCTGGGAGGGGCAAGAGATGAGTGAGGAGGTATTACAGAAACAACTGCCCTGGAGCACCTAATCGTGTGTGGTGGGTATTAATAGTAGTGTCACAGGTATATCTCCCTATGCTAAAAGGCTGATACTCTCCAGATAGAGGCAGCCCACCCCATCACAGACAGAGCAATGGGTCAATAATATGGTTACGCTTAGCAGCCAATGAAAGGCTGTCATATTTTGCAGTCAAGAGATATTCCACCAAATCTGGGAACCCTTCCTACTAGTCCCTGCAGTGCAATGGACTAAGACCCAAAGGTTCATACCAGAGTCAGACACTTAGGCCCTGTCCACACTGGAGGTCTTGTAACATTACGGCAGTCGATACGTTACAAGAACAGCAAACACGGTTCGCATCCACACTGTAGCATGGAAAAACGGCTAGAAGCCTGATCGAGCAGGTTTCGAGCACAGTTCCAGATCAAAACAGTTACCTTAAACCGTGTTAACAGTAGTGTGGATGCAAACCGTGATGTAACATGGTTTAAGGCAACCTCCACCGACTTCTGGGCTTGTATCTTGCTGCCCAAAAGGGATAAATAATTTACATCCCTGACCTCATGGTGAGCTCCCTGTTCCAACGTACTATTTTTTCCCCGACCCATGGCTATGTTTGCTCGTGAGTTCCCAGTATGCACTGCGGTGCCGTATTGCTGCAAGTACGATGGGAACTCAGAAATGGCAAGCACGGTGCAGGACTGCAGTGTGAGGATGCAGTGACACACAAAAACTTTTTTTTTTTTTTTTAAACGTGGAGCAGTGTGGACAGGGCCTTATAATCTCACACCCCCTTGAGTAACAGGAGTGTGACATTTTCAGATAAATAACTTCCCATACCAGTCTAAAGTGCAATGTGCCCCCAAAGGTATACAGTCAATATGCTTATTGTGACCAATGATTAATCAAAGTAGCACAGCATGAACAATGTTATTGTAAATGTTAGAAATGGAGTGGTCTCCTCTTTCTTCTCCGCTATTCTGCCTTTTCTTCTGCATAGCACTAAGAGTAATACCCCAGATGTAATCTTCCCCACTGAGCACAGAAGGGCTCTGGCAATTTTTCTAACCATTCTAGGGTGTGCCTGCAACCCAATAAGAGTGAGCAGGAGATGCACTGCCATCACTGCCATGTAACAGCCAACTATGTATTAACAGTGTCTATTGCTCTAAATTTAATGTGCACCCTGAGTCTGTATGTATGTTAATGTGTCTGTTTTAAGCAAAAATAAAAAAATAAAATAAAAACTTTCAACAGAAAGAATATTGGGGAAAAATGAGTTTCATTACTTTTCAGATGAAACTGATCTGGATTAAAATACATTTGTAAGTCAATTTGAAGATCTGCAACACTGGAAGCATTCTGTCAGGCAGATGCATTTGTGCAGACTCATGAACTGTTTATTCTTAATCTTGTGCATCTCTGTTCTGGTGGTTTTTATCAGTATAACACTAACTAGGGTAAGGTTTCAGACCCAGACAGAATCACATGACACACTAAATATAACAAACAAGGCTAGCAATAATCTTTAAATCTTGGCTTAGTCAATTTTGTATGTTTGCATCCTACTCTTGCTCACATTATAAATGTTCAGCAGTGGTAACAGTTATGAACAGTGTGAAAAGGGGGAGATAAGTTACATCAACTTCTGTTACAGACCCCAGTGTAAATCTATCACACTGGGTCCACACTGACATGCACTCAGGTTTTTTGTCTAATTCCTTTTCTCCTCGACATGCTACACGTGTTAGCCACTCCTTCGAGCATGCCAAGGGATGCTTCAAACCCATCCTGTCCCCCAACCCTCTGCTCTCAGACAGCAGCCACCTCGGGGTGACATGGTGTAACCCTTCACTGGTGGGTCCCCTCTACCAGGAAGGCACCAGCCTGGGCAGGGCAGGGCAGGGCAAGCAGACCACGCAAACTCTTAACCCCAAGGCACTGCAGAGGTGGATGGCTACAGGGCATTGATGGCCTTGGAGATCCGGGCAGCCGTCATCTGGCGTAACATGGAGCCATTTCTGTTTTTCTGGTATGCTTCCCTCCTTATGCCGTGGGTCGGCAGGTGCTCCTGGTCTCCACAGGGGCTGCTGCCACCCGACGCCTACTCCCAACCCACCCCAGGAGACACTCATGGACGCTCAGTCCTCTCTTTCCCTGCCAGCCCCCAGCATCCCAGTCCATTCCCAAACCCAGGTCGCTGGTGGGTTGAAGTAAGGCACCAGTGCCTCAAACCTCTATGCCACTGGGCCGGACACATTCAGTTTTTTACTGAACAGATTGGCTCCAAACTTAAAAATGTGGAGTCTACATTCTATATTTTATACTGAAAATGTCATGTGGTCCTTTGTTTCAGAGAGTCAGCCTGGTTTATGCAGGACAACTCAAAATGATAACATTTCCCATAATACAGACACACAGAAATAGGTGCACAAACATTTCTGAAGCAAGACAACAAAACTGCTGGCCAGCTGTTTGCATTGTCTGTGTTCGCTGGGATAACTAGGTACCAGGGGAGAAGGACAAAACAGAAAGGTGGCGAGCACACTAAGCTGTCTGTAATAACGCAATAATATTTGTGTAAACCTACTCAGACATTTGAAGTCATTAGGGCCTCAAAGAGCTTGCCATCTACTTCTCATACTGCATTTGAAACCGTGTGAACCGTCAGGATGGTCATGGAGAAAAAGCATTGCAAACAAATGCTTATGTTCATGCATAAAATCACATTCAAGGTGAGAGCCTCAGTATTATGGAAGGGTGTGGTGTCTATTCTGGGGATACCTATGCTCCTGCTTGTTGTTTTCAACAGCTCGCCCCACCCGATCCTCTTAGGAATACTGAAATGTAAGAGAAACAGAACACCATCCAGTCAGCTGCAGTATTCTGTGTTATAAGAAACAGACGCAGCCCTCTGTAAACTGTTTAGAAGAGAGATAAAAGACAGTAGTACTGTAGTAGTAGCAGCATCTTTATTTAGAATGCTTTTCCACTCACAGCACATCAAAATATAACCAACAGCTGGCTCCACAGCATCCAGCAACGGGGTGTGGTCACACTGCTACACTGGTGACTTGGCTTTGCACTCTAAGTCTAGAACATCAGGAGTGGACGACAGCAGGGAGTGCTCAAAATGTCAGGGAGGATGCTTGTTGAATCGCCGTAGCATCCACTGGGATATAATGGTGGAGGGGTCTTTGACAACATGGGTGAGCATATGCTGTCAGGCCACAAAGAGTGCCAGATGATGGCCTCTCCAGTCACCCCATGCCACTGGACACCCCAGCTCACCAGCCTTTTGTTTTCTCTTTAATTCAAGTTTACTGAACAATATTGGTACAGAGTACAGAATACAGTACAGGTCAATCACCCTGAAGCCCCTCAGCCAGCACTGGAGAATATTATCCTCCTTCAGGTCACATAGTGGCTCCCAGCAGGGAAAGCAAGCCAAGTTGGATGGAGGACAAGGTGGAGTCCACAAGTGTTTACCTTGATGACTGAAAGAGGCCTCTGGCTGGGACAAGCTGACCTCAAGGATGCAAGGCTGAGGTCTAGCTAAGTCTCCAATGGATGGCAGTGAGAAAAGAGTTGACAGGTAATAGAAGCATAGAAGGCCTGAAGGAGTGGGAAGCCAGTAGACAATGAGAAGCATAAAGAAATTACCAAAAATAACCATTTAACAAATTCAATACAGTACACAGAAAAGCATGAACATGCAACATGCAAAACAGTGCGTAAACATCCATAAACAATTAACAAGTAGTGCCTACAATCTAAAACTAACTACACCGAATATGGGAAGGCCTGGCACAGCAGGAAGGTAGTTAGAGAATAGTCAATGTGTCCAAAAGACGAGAACAATTGGATGATCCTGCCAGCCCGGGTGGCATGGAGGGGTGAGGGTCTATGCCTTACCTCTGCAGCACGGGTTGACGGGTTCAGCAGGGTGAGAGAGGAATGAGTGACCCAAGGACAGCATTCATTTCCTAGGAAGAGGTGGCAGCCCTATTGGCATTTACTGCCACCAGGTGGAAGGCCAGTGGCAGCACAGGCAACGAGGACACAGAGGCCTCCACACGACGCTTCTGATGCAACTCCGTGGCAGGGATTCAGGAGAAAAAACACAGAAAGGGATCCTGCCACAGGATGAAGCCCTGTGCTCCTCCCAGACCATAGCATCACTCGAACGCCTGGAACCAAACTGGACATGGGTAATGGGGAGGGAAGAGACGGCCCTTCCTCCACCCCCATGGGGTAATCTGTTGAGGAACAAACTCAAAAGACATCCAGGGATGTAGGTGCTGGCCAAGCGGATGGAAGACAGGAGATGTGGAGCATGATGGCGGGAGTAAAAATAATAATTTAAAACAAGGAGGAGAAGAAGCACTGTGGGTAAATTTGGAGACTGGCAATGGAACCACAATCCGCACAGGGGTTGTATGACAGACCCCTTCTCAGGGGAGGAAATGGACAAGGAAATGATAGAAAGTATACTTAGAATGGCAGAAAAAGGGGAGATATTGCTGATGGGTTATCTGAATATGCCAGATGTTAACTGGAGTGCAGTTGCAGCAGCCACTTCAGAGTGGGGTTATTCTAGATGCCCTACAGGGGCATGCCTTAGACAACTAGTACTGGAACTCACTCGAGAGGGAGTAATCTTAGACCTCGCTCTCTCAAATGGACATGAAGAGAGATCACAGATGTAGAAGTGGGTAGCCATCTGGGAACTAGCGACCATCGAACAGTATGGTTCACAATAAACACAGCAATAGAGTCAAGTCATACAAAGGCAAAAGTACTGGACTTTAGGAAGGCTGACTTTGCCAAAATGGGTGAGTGCCTAAGGAATGCACTAGCAAATGGGCAGGAAGGAGGGGTGAAGAACAATGGGAATAATAAAACTGCCATCACAGAGGTAACAAGATGTTGTGTGAAGCAAATAAACAAAACAAACGATGTGAGAAACCACTATGGTTCTCAAAGGAAGTGGCAGTGAAGGTTCAAGAGAAAAAAGCATTCAGGAAGTACAAGGAATCACAGAAGGAGAAGGACAGAGAACTGTATCAGTTAAAGCAAAAGGAAGCTGGGAAGGCAGTCAGAACAGCAAAGGCCCAAACAGAGGAAAAGATAGCCAACTCGGTTAAGAAGGGGGATAAAACCTTTATAGGTACATCAGGAGCAAAGGAAGACCAAGGAGGGATAGTGAGGCTTAATAAAGGGGAGGGAGGGTGGGCAGAGGGTGACTGTGAAAAGGCAGAGATACTAAACAAATATTTTGCTCAGTATTTACAAAGGAAGAGGGGAGGTACCTAAAACAAACAGTAGAAACACTGGATACAGAAGTTGATACCAGCCCATTTGCAGAAGAAAGGGTTCTGAAAACTCTTAAAACTGAAGGTGGACAAAGCAATGGGGCCTGATGGGATTCATCCCAGAATTCTAAAATAACTAAGCATAGAACTAGTGACACCACTGACTAACCTCTTTAATAAATCATGGGAGGATGGGGTGGTACGGAGGACTGGAGGAGGGCAGATCTGATTCCCTTCACAAAAGTGGAGCAAGGCAGAAGCAGGAAACTACAGACCTGTTAGTTTAACCCAGCGGCAGGGAAAATGATGGAATCACTTCTGATGGAAAGAACTGTCGATTATCTAGAGGCCAGAGGGCACGGACCCAAGGCAGCATGGATTCACAGCAGGAAGGTCATGCCAGATGAATCTGATAGATTTCTTTGACTGGGTGACCAAAGCAGTAGATCAGGAGGGCTGTGGACATGGCCTACCTAGACTTTAGCAAGGCATTTGACACAGTCCCACACAAAAAAATATACAAGTTAGCCAGCCTGGGGGTGGGTCCCAAGATGACAGCCTGGGTAAAGAATTGGCTGGAGAATAGGACACAGAGGTAATAGTAACTGGAGTCCACTCTGAAGAAAGGGGGTTACTAGTAGGGTGCACCGAGGGTTCAGTATTAGGACCAGTCCTCTTCAATGTCTTTATGCTTGACATTGCAGAGGGACTGGAAGGAAATATGTCTCTTTGCAGATGACACAAAGATCTGCAACAGAGTTGATGCACAAGGTGGGGTGGAAAGGATGAGAAGGGACTTGACAAGGTTAGAGGAATGGTCAAATGTATGGCAGCTTAGATTCAATGCTAAGAAGTGCAAGGTAATGCACCTGGGAAACAAAAACCCTGGGGAAGAGTACACAATGGGGGTTGAGATACTAACAACAAAAAAATGGAAAGGGACCCGGGGTAGTCATATCAGATAACCTAAAGGTGGGCAAGCAATGTGAGAGGGCAGCAAGGAGGGTGGGGATACTGGGATGCACAGGAGAGGCATCACCAGTAGAAAACAGGAAGTTATTATCCTCTGTACAGACAGCTGGTCAGACCCCATCTGGAGTACTGCATGCAGTTCTGGA
This sequence comes from Neoceratodus forsteri, assembly GCA_016271365.2. NCBI lineage: Eukaryota > Metazoa > Chordata > Ceratodontiformes > Ceratodontidae > Neoceratodus > Neoceratodus forsteri. The sequence goes on from CM028132.1 coordinate 613,467,196, forward strand.
GACCCAATCTCCACAAAGACATAGACAGGATGGAAGCTGTCCAGAGGAGGGCAACTAAAATGGTGCAGGGTCTGCACCGGAAGACATATGAAGAGAGACTTAAGGAACTTAATATGTATAGCCTCGAGGAAAGGAGGGAGAGGGGGACATGATAGAAACTTTCAAGTACCTCAAGGGAATCAACAAAGTCCGAGAGGGTAGCATCTTTCAAAACAAGAGGTGCACAAGAACAAGGGGGCACAATTTGAAGACAGAGGGGCGGCTCAGAGGTAATTTAAGGAACTATTTTTCTCACAGAGGGTTGTGGATTCATGGAACGGCCTTCGGAGGAGGTTGTGGAGTCAAAACAGTGGTGGAATTCACATGCATGGGACAGTCATAAGGCAATTCTAGGGGGTGGGGGTAAGAGAAGTAGGCTGCTGGTTAATCCGGTTCTGCAGCTTATCCATTAGGTAGGGAAATGGGCAGACTGGTGGGCCAAGCGGTCCTTATTCGTCAAATTCTATGTTTCTATGTTAAATACCTGTAAATTTTCTTTCTCAGACTGCTGGTCTCCGGCTCATAACTACTGGGAGGTTCTTTCTGGTACCATGTGAAAGGCAGGATACAAATCTCTGCAGGAGACTACATCCTCCCCTCCATTTCCTGCAGCCATCAGTTCTTCCTAAGGCAGATGTCCCCTACAGTACTCAGAACTTGGAAACAAAATGAAGAAACGTTAACCTGAACATATAGCTAGATGGCCGACTTCAACCATTCTGGAGGAAGGGCCCGAGACCAACAGTCTGAGAAAGAAAATTCACAGATATTTAAATTTCTATTTCTCCCCTAAAGCTGGTCTCTGGGCTCATAACTACTAGAATATACTAAAGCAGTACATCCCTTGCTTCCTGAGTGGGAAGAATGATAATAGCCCTTTACAGGTCCACCACTGCAGGAGGACCGGCGATCCGAAGGGCGCTCGCCGAGGCGGACACATCCAATTTGTAGAACCTTGCAAAGGTATGGATGAATGACCAAGTGGTTGTTCTGCATAAGCCTGCCAATGAGGCTTCTCGGGAGTCCACCCAGGATGCCGCCATTGCTCTCACTGAGTGGACCTCACTGCAGCAGTAGGGCTACCCCGCTTCTGCTAGGCGATGGATATGGTGAAATGAATCCATCTGGCAAATAGGGTCTTTGATGCCTTTTGGCCCATATTCTGCCCCAAAGTGAGAATAAACAAACTCAAAGTCTTGCACATGCAATCTCTCTCTTGATGTATAGCCCAAGTGCTCTCCTAGGGTCCAGCATGCACAATTCCCTCGATATCAGAGTGAGGACAGAAAGAAGAAAGGTTCAATTCTTGGTTGCAGTGAAAGGAGACATCACCTTCGGTAAAAAAAAAAAAAAAAAAAAGGGAGCTCTTGGCAGGACCACTGAGTCCTGATGAAACAGTCTATGGCTCTTTGGTTGACAGGGCTCCTATCCCACGGATGCGTTGTGCTGAGGTGATTGCTGTAAGGAAATGACCTTCATAGTCAGGTGAGAAGGGAAGTTTCTTTAAGAGGCTCAAGGAGACCTTGGTTAGGGCCTTGAGGACCAGGCTGAGTCTCCAAGGTGGGACGATGGGCTTGATTGGAAGGTGTTTTAGCATAGCTGATTTCAGGAATTGTTTAACATAAGGGTGAGCACCCAAGGACTCCCCTGAATCCACCAGCAGAAGTGTGCCCAGAGCTGAAACTTAGACTCACAAGGTTGCCAGTTGAAGACCCTTGTCAAAGCCTTCCTGTAGGAATTGCCATAGCGGGAGAGATACCTTGTTATCTAGTATGTCAGTGGATTTTAACCAGAAGAGAAATTTTGCCATACTCTGTAATAAACCATGGAAGACTAAGGTCATCTTGAGTGGATCATCATTTCAATGACAGGTAGAGTATAACCTAACTCCTTGAGAATCTCGTGCTCAATCTCCATGCCGAGAGGGACAGACTGGGATGCAGTACCAGGCCCTGATGCAGCAGATCTGGGTTGGCCTGAGAAAAAAAAAAAAAACACACAATCAGAGGAGGTTGTAACGACATTTGAACTGTCGAGGGAAGCATGGCCAATGGGGCCAGCGGGACAGATTAGAGTCAGCTCCACCTGATCTACAGTGATCTGAACAAGACCCTTGAGATTAGTGGTATTGGGGGTAACACGAGATCGTGACTGACCCCAGTTTATGGAGAAGGCATCCTGTGCTACTGCCAGCTCATCCCTGGTTAGGAGCAGAACTGTGCAACTTTGTCAGCAGGCTAAAAGATCTACCTGTGGGAGGCCCCCATGTAGTAAGGAGGTGGAAAGCACTATCCATCAGTTCCCATTCTCCTGCAAGAATGTCCTTTCAACTTAGCCAACCTGCCATGATGTTCTCCTGGCCTGGGATGTACACGGCCATTAGGCTTTCCAGGTGGTGCTCTGCCCACTGAAAGAGCAACAAGGTTTCTTGTAACATCCGAGAGCTCTGGTGCCTCCTGGTGATTGATGTAGGCCATTGTCGCTCAATTGTCTGAGGATGGGCACATCTCGGTTTGAGATCTGTACTTGGAACCAATGAAGTGCCGGGGACTGCACGCAACTCCAGCATGATGCTGCTGCTTGTAACGCATGTTTCTGCCAGTGACCATTCGCCCTGTGTCGAGAGCTGATCCATGTGAACTCCCAGCCCCAAAGACTGGTATCGGCAGTGATTTTCATCTGGTAAGGATGCCCCAGTTTGAGACCCTTCATAATGTACAGTTGCCAAGTCCATCAATGAATGAGATGCTTTCACCTGGCAGAGATTTCTATCCGCTGGCCCAAACTGTCCCTTAACTGGGACCATTGTTAGAGAAGGTTCAACTGGAGGGACACATGTGAACCAGCGTCCAGGGAACAGAGTCTAAAGGAAGACCTTCATCCCTATGAGCTGCATGAAGGTGTGAGCTGGCAGGTACTGTGCTGATTAGAATTTGCTGATAAGGGCTCTGAGGTCCCTGAACTTTAATTGTGGGAGAAACCATGTTTTGTAGTGTTTTAAGTCCACACCTAGATGATTCAGGATCTGACGGGTATTAGAGTGAATTGGAAGTGGTATTTCCACCTTGAATCTGAGCAATTGTCTGTGAGCCCTTCAGATAGGCATCCTGCAAATCTACTGAGGCCAAAAATCCTGATGGAATTCTGATGATGGATGAAAGTGTTTCCATCTTGAATGTTCTGTTGCAAACAAAACCAGTCAGAAATTTTAGGGCTAATGTGGACCTGAACCCTGAGCATTTTGGAACTAAGGAAAATAGAGAAAATGACCCTGTGCCATTCTGAGATGGAAATTTCTTTGATCGCTCGTGCCTGGATAAGATCTATGACCGCTATAACGTCGACACTTTCTTTCCTGATTGTTGGATATGGGAGGGCAACACATGGGGTAGCAGGGGCTTTGATTCGAACTCAAGTAACCCAGGCATACTATACCTAGCACCCAATTGTTCATGGTGGTGTGGTCTCACCCATGAAAAAGATGGAAAGCCTGCCCCTACTCAAGGATGGGTCCAGTGATCCTCATTGAGACTTTCTAGCATCACCTCCAGCATCCTGGGAGCCACCTCTTCCTCCCCTGAAGCCACACTGACTGCAGGAGGAGAACAAAGTTTGTTGGCCTGAAAATGTTTAATTTGTCCCTTGAATAATTCTGGGCCCAAAAATTCTGCCTGAATCCCAATGACCAGGACCTGTTCCTGTCCCTGGATTGTAGCATACAAACTTTGCCATTTCTCCAGGTTCCTTAACCGCCTCCTTTAGAGCCGATCCAAAAGGAGGCCTCTTTCATAGGGGCATTCACCAAGTGCATCTTTGGGAGGCGCCACCTGCCATGCCCGTAGCCACAGGTTACACTGAGCCAATGGTCTGGTAAAATATAGCTCCTGCTGTACATCTGACTGCCTCCTCAGATACATCAGTCAAGTAGGCAGAAGCTAGCCCCATTAGCTGCAGTTGCTGCAGGGCAGGTTTGTTCTTATCTGGCTCATCAGCAAGCTGGAATGCCAGGTCAGTAGCCCATGATAGAGCGGCTTGTGCCGAGAACAGGTTGGCTGTAGCTGCCTTGAGTGGGTTGCAGCGGACTGGAACGCCTTCTTGAGGATGTGTCCACCTTCCTATCCACTGGGTCCCGCAGGAGGCCCCACCTCTGCTGGGATAACTTTTTTTTGGTAAGGTTTGAGGGCAACAGTAGCCTAAAAGCTGGCTTTGAGTGCTTAAGAGCTGGTGAGGAGGGTCCCACGTGAATCTCCTCGGTGCCTGTTCGATGAAAAGCTAGCTCATCCAAGTCAAGGTTTGTGGATGGCAAGGTGCCTGAATCAGAGTCATTGTTCAGAAGTTCCCCTCTTCTGGGAGGAGTAACTGGACTCTGATGGGTCAGGGGACCCATCTCATCAGCGCTTCCCTTGTGGGCATCTTGGATCTGCTCCTGGATTTGGACCCTTTCTCCTCCTGTCATGATGTGAGGATGGGTATCCCTCCTTGTCTGAGGATGGGAGGTGGTTCACCTTCGGGTGACTTTCCTCTGCATCCTGTGATCTGGGAATTGTGCAGGATATCAAAGGAGACAGATGCAGACAAAAGCCCGCTTAGCTTTTGATGAGGTCTGGACGAGGAATGCCACCCATCTGAGGTGGAGGTCCATTCAGATCCCATCACCAGAGTTTGCTGGCTCCTGCAACTCTGAAATGGATGCATCCGTGGCCTCCTCCAACCTCGGGTCATGGTATTTTTACACTTTAAAGCAGGCGAGCCCACAAAGGTGGCCAGCAGTGGGTGGTGGGAGATCTGCATTTGTGGCACTTTCTGCCCTAGAGAGCTTGTCCATTTTAGCAAAGGACATACTGATGTTTGTGGTGTCCCTTAGGCAAGGAATTTAAACTGAGACTCTGTTCCAGCCCTTACCGACAGACCCCATGACAGCCCTTTTTACACTCCCTCCTGATGACATGGACGTTGGAGCTAGGGGCTTGAGAAGCCATCAACAAGCAAAAGCCAGTATTGAAGTTTGGAGCCAGGGGCTTGTAAATCCATCGATAAGTAAAGGCAGTAGATGCTTGTCGACACATTAGAAAGCGTTTCACATGCTTTGAGGCGGCCTGCCGCTTGAAAATGCTGGCCGACAAGCTGGTTCATCGCTGGGACTAACGCTGGTGGAGCGTGATTGCTCTTGACCAACTTCCCTGCTGCTCTCGAATGGAGCCTGCACATTGTACAGCATGGCAGTCGACAAGCTGAAGGGAAACATGGCTCTTCCACTGCCGGGAATAACTGTTGCGGTTTCCCCTGTTGCTCCTGGAGAGCAATATAGTCATTATTTTGAGCCCCTTGTAAGTCCTGCTGCACCCCAGAAGGAGCAGACTCTGGATTTTGGGGGAAAAAGCAGCATCGCAGGAACTCCTCAGAGTGCAGGAAGGCGGGGAGGCAGCCAGTCTGTACAGCATGCACGGCAGAGTAGAATTTCTTGATGAAACTGCTGAACCTCTCTTGCCAATAAAATAAATCAGCACTTACAGTTTGATGTCTTCAGCTCTGTCACTCTGATGACAAGAGCCCCTACAGAGAACCTGCCTCTTGTCAGGCAGGAAGTAAACTAATGGCTGCAGAAAATGGAGGGGAGGATGTAGTCTCCTGCAGAGATTTGTATCCTGCCTGTCACATGGTACCAGAAAGACCTCCCAGTAGTTATGAGCCTAAGAGACCAGCTTTGGGAGAGAAAGGCAGATGTCTAATCCAAGTGTGTTCCACAGGACAGGTGTTGCAATCACAGGCATGACCCCCACAGATTTCAAGTGACTAGGAAGGCACCCACAGAAGCCTCTGTCTCATGGACCTTGTTGCTCTCCCAGGAGTGTAGGGAGTCAGAAGCTCATGGAGGTAACGGGGTCCAGGTCCTACAGAGCTTCAAACGTAAGCACAAGAACGATAGTCAATCTACCACTTAACTGGCAGCCAGCCCAAAGCATGTAGCAACAGGGTAAAGTGATCAGGCCTCTGCAGTGATCAGAAGACTTGCTGTCACATTCTGTATCAGCTGCAGGAAACAGATTTGACCACCAGATACGCCTTGCACTTACAGAGTGCATTCCAAGATCACAGTCCAACCTAGAAGACACAAAGGCTTGTACCACTATATGCAGATTGACACACTCAAGAAAGGTGCATAGCCTGGAGATGCTCTTCAGATAATAATAGCAGCCCTTGACTAAAGCAAACATCTGGATTGGGTGTTGTTGAGGACTATTCCCCAGATTGCGAGATTTCCTAGTTACCTCAAACTTAATCCTGTCAAGTATGGAATGCTTGAGGCCCACTTCACTGCTGATAACTTGTCGCTCTGGTACCTTACAAGTAGCAACTCTTCCTTGGGTTGAGTGCCAGCCATTTGTAGGCCATCCCTATAACGTCAGTATTGTTTCATTTTCATACTTCTATTTTGGTACATTTTCATTTTGTTTTTCATTTTCACTACGAACCATTTTGAGAAGCTGAAGATAAACTGTGCTGCACTTTGACATTATGCAGAGAAAACCATGACTGAAAAAGCCTTGGGAACCCAAAGTCTAGTGACTGACCCTTACCTTCCAAGCATTAGTGCAGTTAGGGAGCTACAGAATGTACTGTACACTCTGTGTGATGTTCCAATTCCAATAAATCAAATGCCATGCACAGTAATGTTTTCTTTACAAAAACAAAACAGAAGCAATCGGTTATGCACTCCCACCGTCACTGCTTCCTTTGTGAAACTGTTCTTCAGGCCTATCACTCTCTGGATAAACAATGCTGCTTCCTCTTACCCCAATAATAACCCCCAGGGTAGGGATACACACTAGTTCTAATACTATAAACACACTGAAAAAATTCCTAATCCATCTTATACAAGACCAACATTTAAAAAAAAAAAATACAAATCATATCTCCATTTCCCAGTATAAACCATAACCAACTTGTCTAAGCATTTTCATACTTTACCTGCCCACTCCCTTCTTCATTTTAGGTGCTCTCTGCTGAATCCTATTGGTTGTGGACATATCTTTTTATCCTTCAACGAAAATCTTGATAATCAATATTCAAAACAAAAGTGAGCTAATAATCCTACTGTTAGTGCCCTTAGAAACTGTGCTTTACCGGCTCCGCCCAGGAGAGACTCTTTTGGACTAGCCTTCGGCCTTGTGGTCACTAGTTGGAATTTTAGGCACGCCATCCCCAAATGTGTGTACTGTAAATAATGTCATTATTGTACTCTAATGTAAATACTGTTTTTCTAAAAAATCTTTTGGGATTGTTCAGTGTTTTGTATGGTAAGGGTTTTAGGTAGACTGTGTATGCAGATTAGAGTGTGTTTTGTCTTTCTTTTTCTTACAGGTGTTCCTGGGAAGACAGAAGAGAAGACAAGAAGAGGAGGAGGGCTCATCGGAGTTCCTCGTCAGTGCTTTATTGTGTAGAAATTTAAAGTACTGTGGTGTTATTGTTATGATTAAATTGCTGTATTAACCCTTTCCTTCCACAGGTGTGGTTGTGGGGTGGGGGAGGCAGCAATTGGTATTTTAATGGTGTGGTTTCAGGTTGCCCAAGGTCGGGAGGTCCCTCGGTTTTGTTTTGTTTTGGGATATTATGATAGAGGCAGATAGGTTTTCCTAGAGGGTTAGGGGATGGACAGACTGTGGCCCTGACCTACAGTAGGGACCGTGAGTGCTGATCTATCAGGCTATGCTCTGGATGGTTCTACCAGAGCCACTGGGTGTCCATAGTAAGTGGATAGTGTAGAGGCTGATATGTCAGCTACAGGCCTCTAGGCCCTTAGTATTGCCTGCCTGTGCTGTGGCACATGGTAGGAGGGGCCTGATCACCCCTCCGTAGGTAGCACATAGGGTGGGATGGCCTAAGGTCGGGTGCATAATGACTGGGGACAGTCATTTTCCTGGTCAAGGTGAGTGTAACCCCTGTTACCTGGGGTTACTAGAATCCCAGTAAGACCTAGTGGTAGGCAGGGAAGGCAGCTTGTGAAACTCCACTTAAATGGGTTTCACACTGTCTCACTCTGTTCTCAGTCTCAGCTGAGACAGAGATGACATCACCAACAGAACTGTCGCAGCTGCATAAGCCATACTGGAATCTGCAGCAGAGGGAGTGAGATATAACGTTGGGAGTTTTCAAGGTCAGTCTCCTGTTTGTTTTGAAGCAAGAAGGTCAGCGCCCAGTGTTCAAGTGGTGGAGACCGCTGTCCGTCTCAGTGCCCCCTCCTCCGGGAGTAGTATCCCATGTAGATTCCAAGGGCAATCCCCAATTTCTGCTGAAGGAAGAAAGCTGCCTTTACAGTTTCAGTTTGTGCTGAAACGTGAAAAAGTTGTACTGCCTGTGGAGCACCTGCAACGAAAGGGTGAGTGTTTGCTCTAATATGAGAGGGCAAAATGTGTTTCTTCAGCCTGGGAAATGTGAAGAAATCTGGGATTTGAACTACTATTTGGGAGGCCTATAGTACTAGGACAAAAAAATGGAGTAGTGTCAAAAGCTAAAGTACTGTGTGGATTCAAGTAATGTTGTAGAGGGGTGCACAGTTCATCCATCGCTTAATCTACATTTCAAGTTTCAGTTTGTCCAGAGAAATGGCCGGGTATGGGCTGTGGGAGCTGGAGGTGGAATACCCACATCTTTAGTAACCAGGTCCACCTCTATGGATTTCTGCTGTGATTGCTACTTACCTCATGCGCTTGGCCAGTGATGAGGGAAGTACCAGACGGGTCCAAATGGGAAAATCTCTAGAGTCGTGAGACTAAGTGGTGGGGAGCCACAACAAGTAAAATGGGTTCATTCTTTCAATGAACCGCTAGTCAAGTGGCCGGCAGGGGAGCCGGGCCAGTCGGGCTGTGTATCCAAAGCGCATGCAAATCCGGGCTGTGCGCCTGGTGGGTCCAGAGCCTGAAAACAGTAGAAATGGTTCATTCTTCCAGTGGACCGCCTTGTAGTCTCCAATCTGCATTATCAGTATACGTAGCCCCTTGGGGGTCCATCTATGCTTTGTTATGTTCAGCTAGTTGTGAATAAAAGCCACACTGAAAAATCCCAATCCTGGTTCTGACATTACAGTTATTGCTTCCTGTGTTCGGATTTACTTGGGTGCCCCTGTGCAGAGTAGCCAAACCTAGGTCCCCTGCAGCCAGTAACCTAATCCTCCCCAACCCAGGTCCCCACTCAGGTATTGCTGCAGCGCTAACAGCATCACCTGTCATTTTGGCAAAAAGGCAGGGGTGGGGTTACACTAAAAAGGCTAATTTATTGTTAATATTTTGGTGAACAGTCATTGAATTGCTGATTACATGCAGGTGTAATCAACATTTCAGAATGTGTGCTCATTTCGGCTGACACTCATGAACTGTGGAATTATCTCCATTTTTCTGCTATGTTTGTTGTGTGTATGTTTGTTGTGTGAGATTTGGCTGCTGTGCATCATGGGATATGTATATCTTTAAAGGAGCACTGTCAGCTGTGGTCATCCGTTTTTCTCACATGCAAGTAGTGTGCCTCTTGGCATACACATATCAAAGATTGAGTTTATTATGCCCTTATACATCACAAACGGATTTAATCTGACCAGTTATGCATATTTTTGAAAGATCTGTTTGCAGTTGGACTGACAGAAACTCACCTCTCAAGCACATGCTGGCCGAGACACGATCTGACACAAGCACGATCCCAGGTGCAGTTTTGGGACATGCAGCATGGAAAATCAAGTTCTTCATCAGCATTTTGATTGCCTGAGTTGTTGTTGGTGTGCGCAAACAAATACCGAGCACAGAGAGTCCAGCAATTTACTTTTTAAAATGGGGGTCAACCTGTGCATGCGCAAGAGCAGCATGTTTTTGTGCATGCGCAGGATCTTTACTCACGTTGGCTTGTTCTAGCAATTCCTTGGCAAACAAACAGATGGCTGTGAAACTTGGTTGTTTCTACATACAACAGTGCTTACTATATATATATAAGCTAAGTTATGACTTAGGAGGATCTAATGGGAAATAATGCATGGTGGGGGTGGCACAAGGCCAAAGGCAGACTGCCTAGCTAACCACCCAACCATGCATTAATTCCTCAGAAGATGCTCTCCTCTCGGAGTGGCTTAATGCTCTTTGTAATATGGTCATTTGTGGGTTGAGCTCAATTTTCTGTTTTGTTTAGTACAATAGAAAATGATAGACATTTCTTATACTGTTGTGACAGGTTTAATGCAGTTTTCCCACTGCTCAGAAAAATAAAAAACTTACATTTGTTTCTATGCTGATGTTGTCAGCACAACAGCACAGCTCTGCAATAACAACTATCATGTAATATTTATTTCAACTTTGTAAAATCTACACAGCTATTGTTTGGATAACCTGAGTAGGAGGTTTAAGATTTCTGCTTTTCTGCATCCTGCAGTCTCGGGTGCTGCACTGTTTTATACTCATTTGCATATCTGCTGACCACCTTTTGGTGTCTTTGTGACTGGTCAAGTGTGCTGTACAGTACTCTGCATGTTTTCTGACACGGTTCAGGCGCTCTGTGGAATCCTGTTAGTACATTTCTGTTACATTCCTCCGACTATTTTTTCGTCTCACTACTTGGTTTCTTGGTGCTATAGTGGGAATTCACTGTTCCATGGACAGTGAATGACAATGTTAAAAGCTTTATGTAGACCAGACTGCATAGGTGTCTCTGCTCCGAAATACTTTGTTACTGCTTGCCGTGCTGTCTTATGGCTTGCTTGTGGGATATGCATCTGATATTAGAGTTGTCTTTTGTGGACATAGTCACGGCATTAGGTGGATGGGAAGGACAAATAGCGTTTTCTAAACTTTGTGGTGAGATATTTGTGTACTGCTTATTTCTCATATGTGGCTCACATTGGTACTTCAGTTTGGAGCAGGCATTATTGCATAATTAATGCAGTCTTCAAACTTTACCACGTGATGCATTTTAACTCACGGTATCTGTTGATTATGGTTTATCTATCTTTGCCATGTTACAATATTCTGTAGTTCACATGATAATCCATATTGTGCTGGTGAAATTCTGCCAATTCTATTCTGACAGAATTACAAGGAATAAGTTGGAATTTTCAGAAATTCCGTCTCAGTGGAATATGAAAGTTCCAAACAACACACTAGGTAGGGAACAGGGGAACCACGTGAGAAATAAAATGGAGAATAAGAATAGAAAAATTCTTGCAGCAGAAAGTTTCTGGCTTACTACCTCTCACTTTTAGTCAGTTGTGTAGTATAGTAGTTGTTCTCAGGGGAAGGAAAAAAATAAAAGAAGGGTGATAGTAGTACATGTGAGCTGTTCCATACTGCTAGAATCACAGGTGACATTGTGTGTCGCTAACAGCATAATCCATCTCTGTTCAGCTGCTCTGCAACAGAAACCAGCCAGATTAAAATAAACCACAGGTAATTATAGCCTACGCTCTCATAACTATCCAACAGGATGCCACCTTATAGTTTACAAACTGCTAAAGATGGAATTTTGCTCAGCCAAACCACAGATTCCTTGACCTAGTAAAACCCACTGCCATGCTGAGGCTTTTGTTCCAGAAACCAAATGACATTCGCACACTACTTTTGCTCATTTTGGCTGACTTAGTTTTTAAACTGTGAAATCATCGCTATGTTTGATGTATTAGAAATAGGCTGCTATAGTATATAGTTACTTTTTATACAGTCTGGTGTGTTTGCATTAGTTTTTGACAAGCCCACTTTGGCTGCTCTAACAAAGCGTAAATAAGTTGGAAATCTTTGTAACTCTTGATACAAATGTTACATGAATCATGGAATCTTAGCCTCATAATAATTGTAACGCTGCAGCAATTGCCATGTATTTTTGACTTATTCTATGAAACATAGAAGTTGACTGCAGATAAGGACCACAAGGCCCATCCAGTCTGCCCATTTCTTTTCTACCTTATAAATGTGCCATTGGCCTTTGCTCTGTCAGTGGCCTATCTATTCATACTCATTTGTATTGCTCCCTTATGCCTATCCCATGCCTGTTTGAAGCCCTGCACTGTATTCATAGCCACCACTTCTTGAGGTAGGCCATTCTATGCATCCACCACCCTTTCTGTAAAAAGAATTTCCTCACATTCCCCTTAATCGGCCCCTCTAATCTCATGCTGTGTCCTCTTGTCCTACTATTTTTCTTATATTTAAACGTTAGACTCTTTCACCTTGTTAATGCTCTTAAGGTGTTTGAATGCCTCGATCATATCACCTCTCCCTCCTTTGCTCAAGGGTATACATATTGAGCTCTGTTAATCTGTCCTCATATGTTTTCTGATGCAGTCCCTGCACCATTTTGGTTGCCCTTCTCTGGACTGCCTCAATTTGGTTAATGTCCTTGTGAAGGTGTGGCCTCCAATACTGCACGCAGTACTCCAGATGGGCCTAACTAGTGTCTTGTAAAGAGGGATTATTACCTCCCTCTTACGACTTGTGATACCCCTACTAATACACCCTAACACCCACCTAGCCTTACCTACTGCTTTAGAGGTCTGCTTGGATGATTTCAGGTCATCTGTGATGATGATGCCCAAGTCTCTTTCTTCCCTTGTGACTGCTAGCAACTCCCTCCCAGCCTTTAGGTGGCTTCAGGGTTTTCTTCCTATGTGCATGATCTTGCACTTTTGCATTAAATCCCAGTTGCCACTCTTCTGACCATTTTGCTAGTTTATCCAGATCTCTTCTCATTCTGCCCACCTCATCTGGATCATCTACTCTGTTGCAGATCTTGGTGTCATCTGCAAACAGACAAGCCTTACCCTCTAGTCCATCTGCAAGGTCACTAATGAAGATGTTGAAGAGGACTGGCCCCAAGACTGATCCCTGAGGTACCCCACTTGTGACTTGCATCTCTTCTGACTGTATACCATTTACCACCACTCTGTTTTCTGCCTGTCAACCAGTTTGCCACCAAGTTGACCAACTTCTGACCCACCCCAAGCCTACCCAGCTTATCAATCTTCTATGTGGAACAGTGTCAAAAGCTTTGCTGAAGTCAAGATAGGTGACATCAACGGTACCCCTTTGTCCACCACTCTGGTTACCCAGTCAAAGAAATCTATGAGGTTTGTTTGCAGGACCTTCCTGTTGTAAACCCATGCTGTCTTGGATTCTGTGCTCCTATGGATTCCGGTATTGCACTATTCTTTCTTTAAGGAGTGTCTCCATAATCTTGCCCACTACTGAGGTAAGACTGACTGGTCTGTAGTTCCCTGCCTCCTCCCTGCTACCACTCTTGTGGAGCGGGATCACATGAGCCCTTCTCCAGTCTTCTGGGACCTCTCCTGTGCTCAGAGACTCACTAAACATGGACCCTGTACCTTTCACTGTCTAATTGTACCACGTTATTGTTTCTTGCTTTCCTCCATTCTGTGACGTGAAGCTTTTGTTAATGAGCCTCTGGCTCAAAGGTTGTGATTCCAATAATTAAATAAATAAATAAAAAGAAATAATGAGTTGTCTTTGAGTTATCGCTTTAGAAACAGGATGCTCTAATATGCAACACCCTCCCCATTTGAGGGGCTTACCTTAATGCCTCAGGGTGTCCTCCCGCTACCTCCTGGCATCTCCGCTCCTCCGCTGCTCCTTCTGCCGCTAACCCAGGTCCCCAGGTGCCCTGCTTGACTGAGTCTCCGCGGGCCTGGAATCCATCTGCGAGCAGTCGGCATGTTTGCTAAGTCACCACCGTGACGCTCTTGAGAAGACGACCTTATCAGACTGCCAACTGCGGTCAAAAGTTAAAATGTGTCTTCCATGGTTCCCAGTGCCATGCCTAAATTAAAATAGGCACCAGGAGAAAAAAAAGGCAGCAGAAAATATTTTTAAATAAACAAACGGCAGCCGCCTGAAGCACTGCCTCCAGGGCACAGAGACAAAGGCCAGGGGGCAAGTGTCAGACAAAGGAAAGCCCTAATAAATATTCATAAGCTTGCAGTGTGTTACAGGAGCTGCGACTCTTAGGGAATTGTTCATTTCATAAAAAGTGGACTTGTTCAAGAGAGGACTGTGAGAGCTACAAAGCAGTGGAAAATGTCAACTAAATTAACGCTGCTCCTGGCTGCACCAGAACTTTATGTGTGGGGACAGTGGAACAGACTGCTTTGGGAACTGCATGCAGCCACCATTTTTGTGCCTTTCCACCAATTGGGAGCCAGGATTTAACAAAGGGGCTCTTGGGACCATGCCAGAGACTTATGGGGATTGACTGGGACAATTTCTAGGTGCCAACAAGCAAGTCAATTAACATCTGGAGACTGTAAGACAGTTTGGCAGCCAATGGAAACTCGAACTCAGCCCCATATAAAAAGGGGTAACTGCTCAGTTGATTCAGATTTGAAAGATTCATCCAAGAGTTCAGTCTGTGAGCCTCTGGGGAGCTTTGCCAGCTCTCACGGGTTAAGCCTGCCAGGCTTAGACTTTCTGGTCATCAGTCCACGGGTCCAAAGTATCCAGTTGGCCCACGCTTGGGGTCACAGAAGCAGGGATCTAGCAGCATCCAAGCTAAAGAAATTCAGGATCAGCCTTTAAGCTGGCTGGAAGGACCTGAATAGGACAGAGCCTTACATATAAATGTGCTTAGTTTGCCAAAGTGTTTGCACCTGATCGATTAGTTGGAGACGCTCGTTTGTATGTTTCGCCAGTGTTGGAATTGCTCCTGCATCCCAAAGACCAGCATTTTGATGAGGACCATGAGGGAATTTTCCTCCTGCTTCACCAAGCCATCTGCACCAGGTCTCATTTCGTCGGATCATCATTTGTTCTAGGTAGCACAAGTACAAACAGGGTGGCTCCTGCAAAAAGTTGCAATCATTTGTGTGTTCCATCTAATTTGCTTGTTTGGATTAATTTGCAATGGACTAAGCCATCCGGCTCCAGATTACAATTCTGGGTTGAATGCATGCAAATTGTTTTCCTTTCTAAGGGCCCCAATGATCCGCTGCAACGCACCTACTCCAGGCAACACTTCAGACTAGCCTATTATTCCATACTGGGTACCCAGGGTTGTGTGACTGTATCAAAGGGACTCACTGTCCAGGCTTGGTCAGCCTGAATTATTCAGATCTGCTAATCATTTGCCAGATTCATGCCCCACCCCTGTTCATATCCCCTAATAAATCAGATTGTTGTTTTTACATTTAAATCTGGCTAGCGTGTACTTCCTTGGTGGGGATACAGTACTGATATTGTATTGTAGCATCATTGGCCTTATTTTACCGGGAAGGGGGTACTCCAGGGCAGCCGCAGAGGATCCAGCCCTGGTGGTAAGTAAAGAGGTGGGAGCAGTTCATTACTGCCATACGGTCCAGGTGAATGTTTTGTTGATATACTGTTTAGACCACTAGAGGGGTTGGTGGGGGGGTTTATAGCATCCCGGAGGGCTATACCAACAGCAGTTACACTAGCTCAGAACCATTCCTCCGGTGAAGGCACCCATTCACCGAGCTCAGGCTCCTCAACCTGTGCCTAGTCACGCAGGCAGGGGCAGTAGCCCATAGGACAGCATCACCTAGGGGTTACAAGTATATTTGAGTATTAATATATGGTCACCTAATGGTGCTCAGCCAATCCAACGCAACCTTTTCTCTCCCCTCTCCTTCCAATCTGAGGACATTTGACCAAAAGCTGTAAGGACCTACTTCATGAATAATACCCTTCTAAAGTGCTGGTGGCAATATAGCGAACACTTAATACAAGTCATGAGACAATGGTGATCAACTCATGACTCTCATCCTTAAGAACCACCTCTTCACAGAAGCGCAATCTGATTTCAGACCTAATCAGTAAATATGCACTGCTCTACTACAATGTCACTAATGTGAGAGAAGCTAATAAGGCAACAGCCCAAGAGCAGCTCCTTAAGATCCATGGTAGTATTTAAGCTCCCTCCCCATTCTATATTTGTCTAGTCTTCTTTCAAAGAGTTCTTTAGTTTTGCTTGTTGTGTCCTCAGGAGGCTGTTCCACAGGTTCACCACTCTTCATAAAATAGTACTTTTTCTGTCAGTTCTGAACAACCCATCCATTACCTGTAATGCATGTCCTCTTGTTTCTGAGCTGATGTCCTTGAAATTAATATTCAGGTTGTTTGTAAGATAAGGGTCGTGCATTATATCATAGGACAGCAGCAGGTCTCCTCTTTTCCTACATTCTCTGCTAGTGTGTATAGTTTCAATTTTTTTTTTTATTTTGTTCTTCAAGTGGTTTGTCCTCTGTTTCCAATATTATTTTGCCATTCTATATTGTACCCTTTCTATTCTTTTTTTATGTCTATTTTATTGTTTTTCCATATAGTAAAACATACAAACACATCTTTGACAGGACTATTGCATATTCTGTAAATATAAGCAATCCACATTTTAAATCTGTTATAGATATGGTAGGGTCATTAAGCTAATCCACCTGCCTCCATCCCCCACCAGACCATAGGGTCTTGTATTTTCATGGTCTAAAGTCTAAATCCACCTTCATTTGGTATACAGTCCACCTCTACCATTTTGTCCGTATTTGCTGCTCCTTATCCTTTATCTTGGCCAAAAGGCTCTCCATTCTGTAAATATTAATTACTAACTCTCTCCAGTCCTGTATAGTAGGAATTTTAGGAGTCATCCATCGCCTTGTAATGGCCTTTTGGCCGCAACTAAGTATACTGAGAGCAGAGCTTTGATCCAGGATGGGGAGTGGTCCGGTAGATTTCAGGAGAAACATCTCCACAGTAAGTTCAAAAGGTTCCCCAATACATTCAGAGATATCTTTTTGTAATGTATCCAAAACAGCATAAGTAAGGACATTCCCACATAATATGCCCTAAATCCACCAAGGGCATCCACACCCTCCAGCAGCTCCGTAGCTGGCTGACATATATTTACTAAGTCTAGCCGGGGATCTGGAAGTATCTATACTGACACTTCCAAGAGAATTCTCCACAAATTCGAGGAGGTAATCCTCACCACTGCCAGTGCTGCTGCTGATCATTGTTCACTGAAGGCTTCCAAATTTAGGTCCCTATTTCAACTCAGTAGGACCAAGTCAGTTGATTCAGAGGATAGATCCCTTAAAGTTTTATACAAAGATCCTATTAAGTGATCCCAATGGTTACCCTGGATATGGTCCATGTATAGTTTAAGTAAAGGAGGGATTGGGTGTGACATCTTTGCTTGGATTACCCTATTCCGTAAAATATAATTTGTGACCTGGAAATACCTGAACAAATCGGAACTTGGGATGTTGTATTTATGGGCCAGGTCTTCAAATGTTAAAACCCCAGACTGTCCCAGAAATTGAAAAATATATGTTCTAGACCCTGGTGTCTCCATCTGAAGAAGGTTAAATCTGATTTTGGGGTTGGGGGAGAAGTTCCTCTTCTGAGATAATTTTACAGTATTCATATGTAGGTAGAAAAGCTTTCTTTTTGGACCCCAAACCAGATTTTTTTTTAAGACCTGTGCAGTTATATTTGAGAAATCTCTAAGGGTAGTGTTTTCCCGGAGAGGAGAGTAGCATCTTTTAGATCATGTAAGTAGTTTAAGTGAAACTCAGAGTCTTCCACTGAGATTCATAGTTATGGGATAGCCACAGTAAATGAAGATACAAGAATGCTGTTTCGCATACAATTTTAGGTCTGTAAATTTGTTCCTCCATGCTTTAATGATAATTTCAAAAGGCTTAGTCTTATTCTGGGACGTCCGTGTCCCCAGAGAAATTCAAGTACCCTTTCTATTCTGTTTAAGACTGACTTCCTGTGTGGACACCATATTTCACTGCAAAATCAAGATGGGGCCTACATAAGATCTATACAGTGGGATTAGGACTTCAGCCCAGCTGCTCTTAATGTTTCTTTTTATAAGCCCTAGTACCCAGTTTGCCTTTGATACTACACACACATTGCGCTCTAAAGTTTAACTCGTTGTTTATTAGTATTCTTAAGTCCCTTTCAGTGTTTGTGGTTTTAGGATTGTACTGTTCGAAGACATACCAGTGGGAGATGTTATTTCTGCCTAGATATATGAAACAACATCACCCACTTAGCCTTTTGTATGCCATTTCTAAGTCTATCTTGGTACAATTTTCATTGACCTAAAGCCGCTGACACTGCGTAACCACTAATTTACCAATCTATAAGTTATACCACCAGAGTCTGTCAAAGAACTCTATACAGTATAATCGCTCAAGGACTACCTCAAAAGGTAGAACACAAGTGTGTGAGGTCAATGAGAATTAAATTCCACTTACATGTACTACAGGGTTCAACTTGTGTCCACTACAGTTCATTCTCTTAAGAAATGACCTTCCACCACCATCTGTAATAATTCTGACACCAAACACACCTCTATGTAGTTACTATATATACATAGCGGACAGCTCGGTAATTGACCTCAACAGTTCCCTGCAATCCACATTCGACATGGCACACCAATGGATGAAGAATGGTTTAATCTTGGACACTTACTAAAGTTATTTCTCAAATCAAGCCCATAAGACTAAGACTCAAAACACTGACCCACCAATGGCCCCCACAAGAAACTGTACAATGCTTCAACTACCTTGGATTATGGTTCTATCCTTATTTGTCCTATAAAGAAAACATGTCCAAAGTAGTGAAGACTACACCTACAGTACCATAACTACAGACGCCTAGATCCATGGACCTGCATGGTTTTACTAGAACAGTCAGTGCTACCAGCTCTGGAAAATGCCTGTAAGATATATAGGGCAGCCAGCCAAGCAACCTGGACTACCAAAACTTTCAAGAATGTGCCAATTCATCATTGGCAGTGACAGATTAGTATCACCGTGATCAGCACAAACAGTTGGATTTTGGTCTTCTCCCACCTGACAAGAGGCAGATCTCAAACTGACCACTTTAATTTTCAGTGTATATGGACTTTAACCAAACTACCAATGTAACCTACTAACTAGATCATTACAAGTATGTCGCCTAAAGTCACAAGCAGAGGCATCCTTCATATCCCCAGCGCATAAATGGAAATTTGTATATGAGCCTTCACCATTACACTCCCA
The DNA here is from genome assembly GCA_016271365.2 of Neoceratodus forsteri. NCBI lineage: Eukaryota > Metazoa > Chordata > Ceratodontiformes > Ceratodontidae > Neoceratodus > Neoceratodus forsteri. The sequence goes on from CM028132.1 coordinate 613,486,280, forward strand.
TCACCTGGAACTGTATACCAGATCATATAAAAACTTGGTTACTCTCCAGCACTTCAACCTAGCAACAGTCGCTCACCTGCAGGTAATGTAGTTGCCCTAAACAGGTGATTACCATAAATTAGAAAATGGGCTAAGAAATCTATGGCTCTGACTGGCTGATAGCTCTGCCAAGGTGGGCATCAGGCAACAGAGCCCGGTATTAAAAGCACAAGCCCAGCTCGCCCCATCACCAGTATCCTGGTGCCACCCTGCTTCCTAATTGGTGCAAACCCCAATCTGATTTCAAATTTCCACCATTTTTTTGTCTCGTGCTTAGCCCACAGTAGAGCCGATCTCCCTGTTCACAGTGTGAAAAGTCACATTAATTCAAATACTTAAAATGACACTGTTGGACAGATCCACAAGCTGAGGTGAACAGGACAGAGGCCACTGTGTATAAGAGTAATAGAATTTTCTTTTATTTTTCTGGACTGCACATGAAGTGCTCTCTGGCACATTATGTTTCTCGCTGCCCAGTATCTGATTTATAACTGAAGAAAAAAAGACCCCCCAGTCCAGCTTCCAGGCCCACTCGGTACTATAAACAGTGGCTAGATATAAAAAGCAAATAAGCCTGCCGAAAAGCACTTCTCTCTCTTTTTTTTTTTTTTGGTTTGTTGGCTTTGCTCGTGAGCGAATGAACAGCTGCCTGCCCAGCACATTCATGAATCAGTCACCACATTCCAAACAGCTTGTAAATGTCCTGACTTGCGATTGTGCTCCAGCTGCAGTTCGGTAATCAAAAACAAAACAAAAAAAAAAAAAAAAACAAACACTTCCCTGACTTGCCATTGCACTCCTGCTGCCCTCCAGTCAGGATTCTCTTCAATATCGAAGCAGCACGGTTGTGTAAAGAGCAACGGAAGCCTGTGCCAAACTGATGCATCTTTTTTCATCATTTCAGGCACTGAGGGAAGATCTGGAGTCCACGGCTGTCACAGGAGGGGATTCATACTAAATCTTTGCTGTGACCCGCCCCGCCCCTTGCTCCATGGCATCTCTGACTGCGCTGTAAAAACAAACAGAAATGCTCTGACTTGGGATCGCGCCTCTCCCAAGTTTAAATGCATTTATCTGCTCCACAGTGTGACCGCCTGCCCGCCACTTCTGCTCCTCTCATTTCTAATTAATTAGTTCATCTTTTAATTGGCAGCCCTCATTGACAGTAACCCAGCTCAAAACAAAGGTAAGTCCACAGACAACATCAGAATTTACCTGTACATAACAGGCTGCTTTGCTGTTTGGGGGGTGGGGAGACCATTACAACCAGCTGAAACAGCTACCTGCAGAAAGGAACTATTTTATTACAAAGAACTCAATCAGCAAAGAGTTGTAACACTTAAAAAAAAAAGTTATTTAAAAATATTTAATGCAGTTGCCCATTTTTCTAAGCGCAATATTACCTCCAGGGTGGGCAGTATTAGGCAATACGGACCTTCCGGGGCTATAAGGCCCTCTGCCTGTGGTGTCGGGCCTCATTACGCCTCTGCATGGTCCGGGTATTGCCTAATACCACCCACTCCTGGTCGGGTATTATTGCTTACTCAGCCATCTCCCCCATACCTTATATATTCCCCAAACTCCCTCATGTCCTACACACAGAAGCACAGGAAAATGCAGACAGAAGACCAGTGGTCCATCAAGTTTACTCTATGTGTGCCATAATAAATTACTATTAGTCTGGGCTAGACATAGTTCATAGCAGTTGGTCTTGCCCTTTCTCCCCATGCCCTTGTTTGTGTCCACACCAACCCGACATCTATGTAACCCCTGCAAATGGGGGTTCCCAAAAGTCTTCCAGGAGCTTGCCTGAATGCTCCAAGTCTGGGCGGTGTTCGCGCCTGAGCTGTTTAAATGTGGTTCCAACTGAGTGCTGTTTGAGCCTCCCTGCATTGTCTTTTAAGAACTGTCTGCTTGCAGACTTAGTTTGTATGGGGGAGACTGTGTATTTAATGCTCGAATCTCGCCCGAGCTGCTGTCAATTCGCCAGTCCCCTGCTGCCGCCAATGTGCAGAGGGAGCCCTGTTGAAAGATATAACTGTTTGTCAGAAATCATTTAGAGTGACTGAGAAAATGTAGTTCATCTAACCCGTCTTCATTTCAGCATGAACTGTTTCAGTGTAGCTTCTTTCATTTTGGTCCTGAATAGCCAACTTGGACCAATCAGGATGATAGGGAGACCCTAAAATGGAGCCTGTGGACGAATTGGAACTTGACTCAATTTTGAGCCAGCCACAAGGGGACTGTATGGGCAGTGACTCTGGGAAATGTAGTTTTAACCTTGGTGCCCTTTTCCACCAAAAGAGGGAGTCTTATTGTGAGTGACAGCCGAACCAGCCAACAGAAAGGTGTGGAGCTAAAGGAAATGCCCTGCTCTGTGTCTGGAAAGATCAGATTAGTTGTGACAGTGAAGAGAGAAGGAGCTCTGTGCTTTTGCGGTGTATAGTTTCGCTGGGAAGCGCATGTGAGGTCCTGAGGTTCGGTCTGCAGCGTGTGTTCCGGACTGAACCTGACTAGTGAGGAGAAAGAAGGAAGTCTGAAGAGTAGAAACCAGGCTCACCCTGTAGAAGACTGGAGAAATTGCTGAATTGCGCTCGGTCTGTCAGGAACTGAAGCTGCTGTGTGTGCTCCTGGGTATTTTGCAGTAAGTGCAATCGGGATCGAGGACAGCCTGCCTGGTATAGTACTTTCCTTTACATATGAATGTGGTAGTGCTTGTGGGGAATCGCTATTTCCAATCCCCAGTAGTGTGTGTGTGTGTTGAAGCTGGAAGCAAACCCCAGCTTGTCTCGGACTAAAACCGTTGCTATAAACTGCAGTGGGTCCAGTCACAAGGACCTTGTCTCCATGCCCTATTGTTTCTGACAATCCAGAGAACATCCACCATCCAGTTCTCAGCTTGGGTATTGTAGTACAAATCAGGGTATTCCCCTGCAGCCTGTTTTCAATCACAAGTGTGTCATCTAATTCTTGTTGTTTCACTGCTTCATGGACTGAGCCATCCGGCTCTGTATTACAATTGGGTGTTGTGCATATATTTTCTTCTACAGGGCCCTATCCACCTGCACCTGCCAGGCAACGGACCTGGCTAGCCCCCCAACCTGGGTACCCAGAGGTGACTTTTCAGACCCTGTATGTGTGCACAGTACTGTGATTTAATGCCACCAATTAACCTGATTTCCCTCCCGTTACTGTCCCCAAAATAAATCAGATTTGTTGCTGTTATACTATATACCGTCTGTGGTGTTGGTACTTATGGAAACAGTATTGTATTTCGCTGTGTATGTTTAACCTTATTTTACAGGGGGTCCTCAGACATGCTACAGAATCAGTCTCGAGGGTAAGTGGTGCTTTATGAGTGAACAGTGTGTATCACGTGGGGTATTGGGGCTGTAACTCCTGTGTACTGTGTGAGCCACTAGAGGAACCAAAGGGGTCACGGTGTCCCAGAGGGCTGTGATCAAGCTAGTCTAACCACTCCAAACCCTGACCTCTGAGTGGAGGCACCCCCATAGAACCGAGGCCCCTCAACCTGTCAGTAGTCAAGCAGGCAGGGGTAGTAGCCCTTGGGATAGCGCCACCTGGGGTTACATCTATGCTATACTCCTTGAAACCAGACACTGTCTCAGCAGTCACCACCTCTGTGGGAAAGCCATTCCACCACTTGTCCACCTCTTTTTCCACATAGCACCTCCTCACACAGACACTGTATGTTACTTGTATAAATGGTGATTTGTACTTGCCTTCTGATTCGTATTCAGTTGTCACTGGCTGCTCATATTTTTTGACCATCGGATTGGAACAACTCATTAGGATGCAAAGAACTGTGCTATTATAAAGCCCCTCCCCCAAAAAAAATCTTGTAAAGTAGGTGTTGCCCTAAATGAGGTAATCCAAGTGTGTAAACTTTCAGAATAAATTAACCCACGTTGTACTCTTTGGCTCAATGCCAGTCCGCCCTCCTGATGGGTGTGGAAGACAACCCAAAGGTCCTACACCACAGGTGTAAAACCATGGGGTTCAAGGAGCAGTGGCAGGTGAGGTGGAGTTAGGGCTGGAAAGTCATCCGAAGGTTGAATGGGGCAGAATGGATGTTAAACAGCATAAATTGTATATTAAAACAATCGATCAACAACAGGGTTATGAGAAACAGCATACAATCCCTGGGAAATGTCTCTCACCCATTCCAGTCTCACTTCTGAACCATGCAGCTGTAACAGTTGAGACCAGTCTGTGGGGCTTGAGCAGTTACAGTAAAATCCCCAGCTGAACACAAGAAAAGTATATGCATACAAAACACAGGAGGAAGATGTCGGGAAAGTGCAGAAGAGACATGCAGACTCATGAAATATTTATTACAGTTCGAAATCACACTTTGAAAACTGTAACTGACGTGATAAACCATAGCTACCCAATGATGAATTAAGGTTAACAGATTCCCAAGGTAAATAACAGATATGGACAAATGATGATTCAATATAATTTACCCAAACTATAAAACATGTAACTTCCACAACAAGAAATGCAACTACACTGGTTGAAGTTTGACAAGAACTTAAAAATAAAAGGTTGTGCTTAACTCCACAATCTACAATGTTCTGATATGAGCACATTTATATTTATGTATTCTTAACCAACAGGTAACTATTCTGTAACTGTCTGATGTAACATTTGTAAGCAGGACAACTTTGAAAATAGGGACTCCTCTGTACTAACAGTTTCATTTGTTAAAAGCTTTTTACTATTTGGTACTACACAATAAAACTAGAAACCAGACCCTCATTCAGATTAGAAAGACACTAGCTAGATGTTTGGCTTCATATATGTCTCTTGTAGTTGTCATTTTAGGTTTTTTTATTTTACAATGTGTTCGGAGATCTGAATGTGGTCTGTCCATACAGGTCAGCTGCAATACCATGAGAGAACACTGCCCTCTAAAACACACTAGCTTGTACTCAGTCCTACTGCTCTTGTTTTTGTGTCCCATCTGACTCAGAACCATGTGACTATGTGCGACTATATCTTTAAAAACAAACAAAAAAACACCAAGTATTTTAAAACTTATCATGCGGTTGGACAGCTCTGCACTTTTGGTATCTGCAGGCCACAGATGAGGACTCTCTTCTGGCTGCAAGTGCTGCTGGGTAGTAACAGTAACGTGTCCTGCTTTAGCACCTTCCTCAAAATGCTTTCATGGTCTACACCACAGCAGTGACTCTGTATACAAGAACCTATATCCAAGGCCTTGAAACTGGGTGTTAGAAAGCGCATTACCTGCTGCAGCAATTCTGTGTTTCAGCCTAGCCTTCGCATTACATTTCATGTATTCTGTACACCAGGGTTTCTCAAATGATGAGGCCAGCCCTGGGAGTCTCCCAACCTGTCCTAGTAGAGGCTCAAGCAAGCCTAAAAAATATTCGTATTACATTTTCAGTCATGTTTCTTTTGCATGAAGGGATGAGACAAACTGTTTAGTGGATAAATAATTTGTAACCAGCAAGAAGCACACTTAGTATTGGCTCATTTCTAAGTTTTACTTACAAACTGGTGACTTGAAAGGGATTCTGAGCTAAACCTCATTTCCTGGTGTGACCCAGGAGAAAGGCACGGGAGTGAATACAATTCAGAATGCACAATAGTGTAAACAAATAGGAGCAAACTGGGAGAGAGAACAAATAACCCATTAGACTGGTGGCAGAACAATGCAAATACAAGGGCTAACCAGAGCTGCGCTAGGAGCAAGCGTAGGAAGGAGCGTGGTGATGATCCCCGAGAAGGTACTTAAGAGCAGGGTGAGTGGAGAAGAGGTGAATGGGGAAACAAGATGTTCTTGATAGAGGGCCAACAGACTGAGAAAGCAGTCTGATCCATGGAGGTATTACAACTAGGGGAAACAATGGACTGAGAAAGAGTGGATATAGCAAGATAACCCAGGGTGTGGGGGATATACAGAGGTGAAAAATAGCAAGTTGAATAAAATTAGAATAAACTCTGCCAACTACTCAGTGGCATTTCATACATTCCTGATGTACTATGCACAGGATGATATTTATTTCTAAGGAAAGGCCCCAGATTATTTCCATATTTATTTATTTTGAGGGGGCTCAAAATCTCTTCCATGACTTGGGGAGGCTCATTGTGATAAAGTCTGAGAACTAATTCTCTACACAAATCTGAAACATACTAGCAGTTGGTGCATAGCACCTGCCATTCCATACTGCATGGATAAGAGAAATTACCAGCTATCCTTCTAAGTCATGCCATATACATCATTTATGAGAGCACCAAATCAAAGGACCTCCATCTTAACAGCCCGAATATGCGACAATGACTGGGACAGGATTTAAAACGCCTTCTATAGCGCCAGGACAAGTAGGCACCACATTAGACCCCAAGTAGAGGCAATTTACAGAAAAAGGTTTTACAGTTTTTTCTACAGTAGCTGCATTGGGTCATGAACACTTCCACTTGTAAATACGCTGCAAGAGTCAGAATTCTCTTAAAACATTCATTTTATCAATTGGAAAACTAAAATAATTTGTTTACTATGTTATTTTATTTATTTACAATTTGGGGACCGGAAGGGCACACCGAGTTGGAGGCCATCTCCAGATGCATCTCAGAGGAGCGGAACAGGACAAGCTACAAAAGAATCATAAAGAGCAGCAAACATCATAAAAAGTGCAACTCTGCATAATGAGATGATTACAGCATCAGTAAACAAAGAGCAAATAATAACACCCAGCAATTAGACAGTCACACGACATTACACAAGGTGCCATCTCTAACAACGTTTTCATTTGTCGTATTGTATAAATGAGAGGCACGAGGATCCAGTTTGCCCTGCCAGTAAAAGATGACCCCTCATTTCTCCCTTATTTACACCATTTCTAAAATCCATCTATAATATTTTAAATATATTGTGAATTTTTATATATCTATATAGAGTTGGCTATGCTGTAAATGGTAAACAAAACAAAAAAAAAAAAAGAGGCACACAAAACCAGACTAGCAATCAGTCTTGAAAACACAAGACCCACTTCCATCCCAGAAATGATGATTGTGTTAGTAACCCCCTGCAAATGGGGGTTCCCAAAAGACTTCCAGGAGCTTGCTTGAATGCTCCAAGCCTGAATGGTGTTTGGCATTTAAGCCATTTATCAGTGAGTGTTTTTAGAACCTCTGGTACTGTCTCTTTAAGAGCTGTCTGCTTGCAAACATAATTAGTTTGTATGGGGGACTGTGTGTTTCTTTGATTGAGTACCACTCAAGCTGCTGCCAATTCACTTCATTTTTGCAGTCACTAGGAGTGCAAAGGGAACCTATCTGAAAGATGTAACTGTTTGCCAGAAATTATTTAGAGTAATAATGAAATTACAGTTTGTCTAACCTGCTTTCTTTGCAGTCAGAACTGTGTCTGCTAGTTCCCCATTCTAGTTTTGAACTGCTAAACTGGACCAATCAGTGTGGGTAAGCTAGCTCTAAAATGGTGCCTTGGACGAATCAGAACTTGGACTCATAATCTGAGCCAGCCACAAGAGGATTGTATGGGCAGTGACTCTGGGAGATGTAGTTTAGACTTCAGTGCCTTTTGGACCAACAGCAGCAGTCTATTGTGAGTGACAGCCAATCCAGTCAAGAACTGGGAGGAACTCAAAGGAAGTGCCCGGTTTTTGTCGGTTGGAGTTCTGTTGAGCTTTGGCAGAAGAAGGAAGGAGCCCTGTACTTTTCAGTGTGCAGTTTTAGTCAAAAAACGTGTGTAAGGCCCAGAGTTCGGTCTGCAGCTTGTTAGGACTGAATCCATCCTGTGAAAAGAATCAAAGATCTCTGAAGAGTAGAAACCAGGCTCACCCTGTAGAAGACTGGAAGAATTGCTGAAAATTGCACTCGGTCTGTCAGGAACTGAATCTGCTGTGTGTTCTCCCGGTATTGTGCAGTAATTGCGGTCGGGATACAGATGCAGCCTGCCTGGTATAGTACTTTCTTTTATATGGATGTGTGAAGAGGTTTGTGTACCTCAAGTGAGCCCTGCTGACATTGAAGGACCCTATCTTATTTGGAGGTCGTGAGTACTAATTCAGGGTTGCTCCTGTTGAATTGCCACATTAAATCCAAATGGAATTACTGTACTGCTTGACTGTTTAATTCTCCTTTTCTGTGGTGAAAGGGCCCTACCAGCTGCCACGGTTTGGACTAGCCACTAGGGCTTGGGTACCCAGGGACAGTAACTGATAGGGATAGGCCTGTGCACAGAGCCATAGGTAGATTATTAGAGTGATAAGCTAATTAACCTGATTTCCCCTGTCCTTGTTATATCCCCCTAAATAAATCAGAGCTGCTTGTTTCAGCAAAGTTATACTGCCTGAGGTATTTGTCTATGTTAAAGTACTGTACTGTGATTGTTGCACTGTATCTCATTTCACAGGAGGTCCCAGTGCGGAACCAGACCTGGGGGTAAGTGTATACTGTGAAGGTAATTCTGATATATTGTGTGGGCCACTAGTGGGAAGAAGGGGGTTGCAGTGTCCCAGAGGGCTGTGACCAAGTTAGTTTAACTATTGCAAACCCTGACCTCTGGGTGGAGGCACCCTCATTGGATCCAGGCCCCTCAACCTGTTAGTGGCAAATCAGGCAGGGGTAGTAGCCCTGGGATAGCGCCATCTAGGGTTACATCTTGGAGGCTCACCGCTGGGATTGTGTGTCCTCTAGTGGCCATATTTACGAACCACTGTTAAGAAAAAATGGGTACCCGACAGAAGTGGCTGTGCACCGCTGGTGGAGTGGTGTACTGGGGAGGAGATCGACCCCCAAATGCTATGCTTATCCTGGACATCCCCTGGGTATCAATACGGACACTGTGCAGGAGTACTTTCCAAGGTGGAAGGTTTACAAACCCTGTGGTGGTGGGGTCGGCATGCTAATCTGCTCACCCACACTTTCCTGGCCCTAGTAGAGTTTAAGGATCCCATAATAGCTCCAAAGTGCCACAGACCATTACCCCAGAGGAGCCCTCACTGCTTGGAGAGTGATAACTAAGGACAGTAAAGACCTGGGGAATCAGCCCCACCACTATCTGAAACTTTTGAGGAGAAATTTGCTGAATGGTTGCTGGGAGAGGGAAAACTGTGGAGGACTTGAAGAAACTATTCTTGCCACCTGGGGTGTTCCTCCCCAACACCCTCTCCTGCTCCAGTGCCCGTATGGTGGCTGAACCAATGCAGACTCCTATTTCTGCACCTGCCATTAGTCACGACTCTTACCGAGGTTGAGGATCTTCTCTGGCACCTCCCCACCCCCAAGGGAGGATGACTGGGAGACCTGGATAGACTATGTTGCCCCAAGTGCTAGAATGGCAATGCTCGGAAGGTGAAAAGCGAAGAGGTTAGTGAGAGCCTCCGAGGTCCTGCCCTGGCTACCATCCGTGCTAAGCGGGCCAGTAACCCTGAAGCGACTGCACAGGCCTATCTTGAGGCCTTGGAGAATGTATGGGAGCCCAGATTCTGATGAGGACCTATGGTGGAGAGTAAGAGATGCACAACAGTACCAAGGGGAGTTGTTGTCTGTGTATGTATCTCGGCTGGAAAAATTGTTGCAAGAATGCCTCAGAAAAGGTAGTTTGCCAGCGATTGAACTGGACCGAACCAGGCTGGACAGGATCCTTAAGTCTGCCCCTTCTCAGAACTGCTGTTGCTTCAGTTACACCTGGCAGATCGACTGGAATCCCACCCTCCTATGATGAGTTAATGAGAGAAATTGAGGAGTTGAGAAAAGACGACCTCGGGAGGGACCTGCACCAATAGCTGCGCCTGACCCGAGTGACTGAGGGTGACCCATCAATGAAGTTCAGGGCAGAGGTTGGCAGTCAATGAGTGCTCTGACAAGGAAAAGATATGTCACAATGGGGCGAACTGTTGAGAGAGATCCGAATTCAAAACAGTCCCTTTATGAAGGCCACGCCTGCAAGTACGGGCCCTGACCTATATCCGACTGCATCTGCTATGGGGGTGGGGTACCCACCCATGTATCTCCTGCTGATAACAGCTCCGAACTCGATTCCTTGACCATGGAAGTGGAGAAACTGACGAGATGTCTCCAAATGCTTATCACGCCGCAGACAGAGATGGCACCAAGGTTTCCAGTTAGTAATACCCCCGCCTGGCTCCCAGTGTGGCGCCTCGGCCAGCTCAAACTCCAGGAAGTATGTTTTGCTATAATTGTGGGAAAGATGGGCACATGAAAGGAATGCCAGTCCCCAAAGACACTGACAAAGTTGCATATAGGCTACAAGGAGAGCTTGGGAGAAGAAATCAGTGGTTAAGAGGTGCGACATGATCCCAGTGAGGGCACCAAAAATGCTAATTCACGTCCCTTGTGGCAAGGTCAGTTGCCCAGGCCCCCACTACCGCCTCTCAGACTGGTCCAGAATAGTGGGTCCTCCATGGAGACCACTGTAAAGGTGAACGGAGTGTCTACAAGAGCTATATTAGACAGTGGCTCCCAAGTGACAATTATGTTCCAAGATTGGTATCAGAAGCATTTGTCAGACGTGCCCTTACAACCATTAGAAGGACTGCATGTATGGGGGTTAAGTGAGAAGGCCTACCCTATTCGGGTATATCCAATTTGGCTGTCTTTCCCCACCTCCGTGGCTGGAGTGGCGAACAAGTAGAGACCCTAGCCTTGTGTGTCCCCCCACTGGACTGTATGATGGTGTCCCTTTGTTGATTGGAACAAATGCTCATATGTTCGGAAGGCTGGCACAGTTGTGTTATGAAAACAGGGGTCAAAGACTAGTAGAGCTTTAAGAGTTCGGCTTTAATTAAGAAGGCCTATGAGGCACAGAGAGATGCTGAAAAACAGAACCAGAGGAACCGGTCGGAATTGTATGGAAGAAGGATCCTGAGTCTCTGATCCTGGCGCCAAATGCCCAGTGTACCTTACAGGAGAGGTCCGTAGTCAGAAAGGATGTTAAGAATAAAATATTAATGTTGGATGCACCAGGCGATGGAAAATTGCCAGAGGGACTGCTGGTCAAGCCTAGTATTTTGCCCGCTAGAGCCCATGCTTATGCCAGAAGGGTAATGGTCCAAGTTCATAATGTGTCTGAAAGAGACATCTGAGTAAACAGAGGTTGCATCCTGGCTAATGTGCATTGTGCAGACACTGCAGTGCTACCCAGCAGCAAGAGTTCAAGGAAGAATGACAGAGTAACGCCTGACTTGTTTGATTTGGCGACTCCCGCTGCCAGCTGAATGGAAAGTGAAGATCAGTGAGAAGCTTGCCCAGAGAGACCAGGTGTTTTCTTTAAAGGAATGGGATGTAGGATGCGTGCAAGAGCTGAGCACAATATCCGGCTGCATGACGAAAGACCATTTCGTGAGAGGTCTCGACGCCTGGCACCTGCTGACATAGATGATGTGAGGCAGCATCTGCAAGATATTAGCTGCTGGTGTAATACAAGAATCCAAGCCCTTATGCTTCCCCATTGTGGTAGTGAGGAAAAAGAATGGAACAGTAAGGATGTGTGTGGATTATCGCACCTTAAACGGCGGACTATCCCTGATCAGTACACAATGCCCCGCATTCAGGATGCTTTGGACTGCCTAAGCGGAGCAAGTGGTTCTGTGCTGGATCTCCGCAGTGGGTACTATCAGATCCCGATGGCCCCAGAGGACCGTGAAAAGACAGCCTTTATCTGTCCGCTTGGCTTCTATGAATTCATGAGGATGCCTCAAGGGATTTCAGGTGCCCCAGCCACTTTTCAACGATTGATGGAGCGTGCAGTGGGGACATGAACTTACTAGAGTGCCTGGTATACCTAGATGATGTTATTGTGTTTGGCAGCTCACTGGAGGAACATGAGAGCAGATTATTTAAGGTATTGGACGACTGGAGGACTTTGGCCTTAAACTGTCCATTGATAAGTGTCAATTTTTCAAACATCAGTAAAGTATTGGGACACATAGTATCCACCGAGGAATAGAGACCGACCCAAGTAAAGTTGAGGCCTTGACCACCTGGCCACAGCCCAAAAATCTAAAAGAACTGCAAAGATTCCTGGATTCTGTGGTTATTATCGGCGCTTCATCAAGGACTATTCAAGAGTGATCCGCCTTTACTTAACCTTACTCAAGGGTATCCCCAACCCACAAAAATACCAAAGTCAGCATCCCTCAAGACTGAAAGAGGTATTTTCATCCGAGTGAAGTATTTGGGGCCCGCTGGACTCTGATTGTGAGACTGCTTTTCATGAGATCATATATCAACACCCATGCTCAGTGCTGGCCTATGCCGATCCAAGAAAACCTTACGTCCTGCACACTGATGCTAGCTTGCAGGGTTGGGGCTGTGTTGTACCAAGAGCACGAGAATGGCCTGAGACCAGTGGCCTTTGCCAGTAAACCTGACCCCATCCGAAAAGAACTATCCTGTTACATAAGTTAGAGTTCCTAGCTTTGAAGTGGGCTATTGTTGACCAATTCCATGAGTACTTGTATGGGGCTAAAATACTAGTAAAACTGACAATAATCCTTTGACCTATGTGCAGACCTCAGCTAAGTTGGATGCCACTGGCCATAGGTGGCTTTCTGCATTATCTACATATGACTATGCTCTCAATACGAGCAGGTCTGAACCACATAGATGCTGATGCTCTCTCCCGGAGGCCTGTTCCCAGAAATGATTGGGTCCGACTGGCAGAACCTGACATTCGGGCACTCTGCCGGAGAAGTTTGACAGGGAGGAACAAATGTCCCACGGACCATGATGGACTGCATAGTGGATTGCTTGGGAGCCTCTGAGAATTGCATACCTGTTGCTTATTGCCACTTTTCTGCAATAGACATTGGTGCACTGCCTCAGCTGGACAATGACAGTATTGCAAGGGCTCAATCCCGCGATCCCATGATCAAAGCAGCTTTAGAAGCCCTCTATGCAGGAAAAGATGTGTCCAAATTACGCCCACTGATTTGAGAACTGCACTGTTATACAAAGAAGGTCCTAAGTTGAAACTGATCAATAAACTGTTATACAGAGAAACAGTAGACAGAGGGGACAAGTAGACAAACAACAACTAGTGCTGCCCACGCCTTCGAGACTCAGTATTGAGGTCCTTGCACAACCACATGAGGGCACCTTGGTATAGACAGAACACTTGACTTGGTGAGATCCAGATTCTATTGGCCTAAGAGATGGGGGCTGATGTGGAGCAACACATTCGAACTTGTAGTCGCTGCTACAGAGAAAGCTTTGGCCCCAGAGGGCTGCCCCCTGTTAACATAACCACCAGTGCACCCATGGAGCTGGTCTGTATTGATTTTCTAAGTTTGGAGTCAGATCAAAGAAATATCAGTAATGTGCTGGTGGTCACTGACCATTTCACGAGATATGCCCAAGCTTTCCCACCAAAGACCAGAAAGCATCCACTGTGCCAAAGTACTTGTAGAAAACTTTTTGTTCACTATGGGGCTCCACAAAGAATCCATTCTGATCAAGGGAGAGACTTTGAGAGTCGCCTGATCAAAGAGATGCTTTCTCTGTGGGGAGTCGCGAAGTCCAGAACCACTCCTTACCACCCCAGAGACCCACAGCCTGAACGTTTCAACCACTTTGCTAGATATACTGGGCACCCTGCACCCAAAGGACAAGCCTAGATGGAGCCAACAAATTAGCACCCTGGTACATGCTTATAACTGCACCAAAGTGATGCCACTGGATTCTCCCCCTACCGCCTGATGTTTGGAAGAGAAGCTCGACTACCAGTAGATGTGTGTTTTGGGTCTCTCCTGATGGGGTTCAAGCTGACAACTATTTACAGTATGTGCAAAGTTAAAGGCCCAGCTAACTCATGCGTACCAACTGGCTCAAACCATGGCTGCCAAAAGAAATCTGGCCAACAAAGAAAGGTATGATAAAAGGTGAGATTGCAAGGAACTCCAGGAGGGAGATCGGGTATTGCTAAGAAATCTGGGACTGCATGGCAAGCACAAGATTGCTGACAGATGGCACCATCTCCCTCACATTGTAGTGGGCAAACTAGATGATCTGCCAGTGTACAAAGTAAGGCCTGAGAATAATTCAAAAGATGTAAAACAATGCATAGAAATCATTTACTGCCCATTGGACAAATCTTAATTGAGTCTGAGCCCTAGAAGATGCCCCTCTGGACCAGTGACTAGAGCTGCTGCTAAGAAAGATCAAGAAAGTCTGCACCTACAGAAGTAAAGTTAAAGTGTTCCTCCACAAGTCCCAGTTGAGCATGACTGTCAGTCCATATCGGAAGAAAGTGAGAGTGACTTTGAATACTATCCTTCTTACGAACTGAGTCAATTGTTTCGGGTAATCCCTAGTCAATACTGGAGACAAAGCTGGGCCTTCTGGACTGTCTAAGCCCCAGCTTATCCCTGGAGCCAATGCTCCCAGAAAGTGAAGTGCAAAGCATCAGATCAGATGAAATGGAATCATTGTGCATGGTTGAACTGTTTGAGCTTTCAGGGAGGAAAATGATAGATTGGGGCAGACTGGTGATACACCGAACAAGAAGAGTATTTTGAGTGCCCTGACAGTCCACTGCCAGTTTCAAAGCTCTCCATGCGAGCCAAATGTTGTGGACTCAGAAACTGTAACTCCTGGAGCTGAAAGTGCCCCAAGTTCTAGCCTCTCACCCCCATGGAGACTCCTGACAAGTGAGGACAATGCTGAAAATGAGGCTCAGAGTGCAGAGACTATAACAGTTCCCCTAGAAAGACTGGTCGAGCTGTAAAGCCTGTGGTGCACCTCAGTTATGATTCACTTGGGGGCCTGTGGACTTGCCTCTCAATGTTGTCCATAAAGGAGTGTATGTGTCCCCGAGCTCACTGCCCAAACTGAGCATCAGTGCTAACTCCAAGTTACTTGTGTTGCCCTCAGTATGGTGCCCTTGCCCCATCCAGCCCCAAGGTAACTGATAGGGAAGGGCCCTCTCTTCAGGTTTCATGTACAAGAGGTAATAACTTGAGTTATGGTACAATGTATGTAATACTGTGTAAAGAGTGACGTACTGCAATGTTTCAGAAATGTGTTCTTGGTAAAATGATATATTGACTGATGATTACATGTCTGAGCCTAATGCAAATGTATATGGTTGCAGTTGAAACTTATGAGTACTTGCTTGATGTGACGTCAAGCTTTCCCAGGCAGGAAGGGTGTAACCCCTGCAAATGGGGGTTCCCAAAAGACTTCCAGGAGCTTGCTTGAATGCTCCAAGCCTGAATGGTGTTTGGCATTTAAGCCATTTATCAGTGAGTGTTTTAGAACCTCTGGTACTGTCTCTTTAAGAGCTGTCTGCTTGCAAACATAATTAGTTTGTATGGGGGACTGTGTGTTTCTTTGATTGAGTACCACTCAAGCTGCTGCCAATTCACTTCATTTTTGCAGTCACTAGGAGTGCAAAGGAACCTATCTGAAAGATGTAACTGTTTGCCAGAAATTATTTAGAGTAATAATGAAATTACAGTTTGTCTAACCTGCTTTCTTTGCAGTCAGAACTGTGTCTGCTAGTTCCCATTCTAGTTTTGAACTGCTAAACTGGACCAATCAGTGTGGGGTAAGCTAGCTCTAAATGATAGCCTTGGACGAATCAGAACTTGGACTCATAATCTGAGCCAGCCACAAGAGGATTGTATGGGCAGTGACTCTGGGAGATGTAGTTTAGACTTCAGTGCCTTTTTGGACCAACAGCAGCAGTCTATTGTGAGTGACAGCCAATCCAGTCAAGAACTGGGAGGAACTCAAAGGAAGTGCCCGTTTTTGTCGGTTGGAGTTCTGTTGAGCTTTGGCAGTGAAGAAGGAAGGAGCCCTGTACTTTTCAGTGTGCAGTTTTAGTCAAAAACGTGTGTAAGGCCCAGAGTTCCGTCTGCAGCTTGTTAGGACTGAATCCATCCTGTGAAAAGAATCAAAGGATCTCTGAAGAGTAGAAACCAGGCTCACCCTGTAGAAGACTGGAAGAATTGCTGAAAATTGCACTCGGTCTGTCAGGAACTGAATCTGCTGTGTGTTCTCCCGGTATTGTGCAGTAATTGCGATCGGATACAGATGCAGCCTGCCTGGTATAGTACTTTCTTTTTATATGGATGTGTGAAGAGGTTTGTGTACCTCAAGTGAGCCCTGCTGACATTGAAGGACCCTATCTTATTTGGAGGTCGTGAGTACTAATTCAGGGTTGCTCCCTGTTGAATTGCCACATTAAATCCAAATGGAATTACTGTACTGCTGACTGTTTAATTCTCCTTCTCTGTGTGAAAGGGCCCCTACCAGCTGCCACGGTTTGGACTAGCCACTAGGGCTTGGGTACCCAGGGACAGTAACTGATAGGGATAGGCCTGTGCACAGAGCCATAGGTAGATTATTAGAGTGATAAGCTAATTAACCTGATTTCCCCTGTCCTTGTTATATCCCCAAATAAATCAGAGCTGCTTGTTTCAGCAAAGTTATACTGCCTGAGGTATTTGTCTATGTTAAAGTACTGTACTGTGATTGTTGCACTGTATCTCATTTCACAGGAGGTCCCAGTGCCGGAACCAGACCTGGGGTAAGTGTATACTGTGAAGGTAATTCTGATATATTGTGTGGGCCACTAGTGGGAAGAAAGGGGTTGCAGTGTCCCAGAGGGCTGTGACCAAGTTAGTTTAACTATTGCAAACCCTGACCTCTGGGTGGAGGCACCCGCCATTGGATCCAGGCCCCTCAACCTGTTAGTGGCAAATCAGGCAGGGGTAGTAGCCCCTGGGATAGCGCCATCTAGGGGTTACAGTTAGACTGCAGAAACCATTACAGGACAAGGAGTAATAAGACCATTCAGCATCACATATACCCATGAAAGTGGCTCCGGTGAAACCACTGCAGCTTAAAGGGACACTGAAAAGTCATTTGGCCTGAAAAGGGCTTCGTTAACCAGAACTGGCTGGAAAAGTGCTGTCACAAGGGCAGATTTGTTTAAATATTCAGTTTATTAAGCAGCCAGAGACGCAGAAAAGCGCAAACACCCTATGTAGAACCCTATATACAGGGCTTCATCGGTCCAGTGAGCAACAGCACCCAAGCATAATGTATACACCACATAATTAAATGAACACAATAAAAGTGGAATTTCATGTGCAACTAATACACTACATAGAAATTAACATCCCATAAAAAAGTGTGCAATTTTTTTTTTTTTTTAATCTATTTTAGCCCAACCCTGGGAACTCTCTCGGGCATCCTCTGTTTCACCCTGCTCTACCTCCGTGCTCGAGAGGCCTCCAGATTCCTGGCACCAACCTGGCTATCCCCCTGGCTCTGCAACCCCCGAGGTAGGGGGCCCCTATCCACCCAGGGCACTCTCTCTCAATTAGGTCAGGTTGGGGTTGGCCCAGGAATGGAGTGGACCACCAGCTGGTGAGCGTGGCTATGGGACGGATGTGCCATCGCCACCCCAAGACGTGATTTTTTCTGTTATGTTTCCGGGAGTGCAGCATGCCATGACGTCCGCCATACTCCCGCCTCCTTCATCTGACTGGTGATCCCTGCTGTACTCCTGATTCCATCGGGGTCGCGAGGCACCGAGCAGCCCCAGGATCCCTCCCAGGGAGAGGAGAGCTGTCCTCCGGATGCTCGATCCTCCTTCCCTGCCGACCCCGCCTCCCGAGTCTGTCCCCGAACCTGGTTGCCGGGCGTGGAGCAAGGTGTGGCGCCCAGCGCCAACCCTCAGCACCACCGGCCAGCTAAAAGTGTGCAATTTAACATGCAAATGAAACATTATCAATAAATTCATAGGGGCGTTCTGTAGTCTTGCCCTCCGACTAGTTAAACTCAAAGTGATTCAATTCATTTAAATCAAACACACGAGTTTTTAATATTATCAATGACCAAGTCTTATGTTAAAAAATTTAACAGGAAAGTGATCGAGGGCCTTAACGAACAGTTCCCAGAATACAGCCTCAAAACCTCATTTATTTGATTGCATTGCTTTAGTGCAGTAAACCATGAGGAAACTGGTATGGCATAATAGGAGGCTAAAAAATCTCTTTTGTAAATTATTTTAACATGCCAATCGCTGATTTTCAAGTGGCAACCCATTTGACAGACCCTTGAGCTCTGGCTGCTTAGTAAACAATTAATATTCAGCTGGCATAAGAGGTTTTTTTTTGTGGATATTCTGGCTACCTTTCTAACCCAAGGATTCCTAGCTGATCCAAAAGGGTCCTCCACAGTTTCTCCCTCACTGGATCAGGGCTGCTTCTCTTCGCTTCAGATCTGGATTTGGTAAGTGGAACTCATGTGATCACATAAGGATTTGATAAATGGGAGTCACTGGGATCACAAGGTCTGGGAGTGCCAACGCCATCATCCCAGCAGATGTAATTTTCCTCCAAAGCATCTGACCCCTGACCCATTCTCTCCCACCTCCCTAGCAGCTGCATGTATACCCCACAATGGACTTAAATGCACACAGATATGCCCTGCTCTGACTCAATTGGGGGGGTTGTCACTGTGGAGTGAACTCTCCTTCACCTCCATGAGGTGGGGCCAGCCTTGCCACACTTGCATTAGCAGTTGAGGTCCACCCCAAACCCAGGTAGTCTGTCTGGTTGCACCCACTGGTATGTCCCAGCATTTTATTTTAAATTTTTATTTTTAATGATTCATATCTTTGGTTCAGCGGGCACCAGCCTGCCAGTCAATTGCTGATTCATTTTGAATAACCTTCAGTTTGTGATGGCCTTGCAAATCAACCTCTTATGCATGCCTCCGTATATTACTGCACACAGTTTGTCTCTAGTCTGAACAAGAAAAACTAGCTAGGGCATAACAGAGGCGTGGATGCCACTGAAAAACAGAAAGGAAAAAGTGGGCATTTTAAAAAGCAGTTAAAATAGTTTTCTATCACCTTAAAATAAATATATAAAACTTTTCTGCTGCTGTTTAACAGGCATTTCATTTTGGTCAGGAAAGCCACAGTGAGCCGACTTTTGGTTCCAGGTGAATCCTAGCAGCACAGGAAGGTTAAGTGATTTGTCTTAAAAATAGTCTAGGATAAGCTGGCCGGTGGTGCAGAGGTTGGGCGTTGGGCGCCTTACCTCGTGGTATGCCAGCAACCCGGTTCGGGAATGACCTCGAGTCGCCAGGGTGCCGGGCAAGGGGGGTGAGGGTGCAGCAACACAGAGCATGCCGGTGGGCAGTTTCTCCTCTTGAGGGTGGGTTGGCACCCCTGTAGTTCCGCCTCCCACCAGGTGGAGGTAGGCAGGTGGGTAGCATAGGTGGGAGAGGAGAGCAAAGCATCGGGAGGTGGAAGGGAGAGCTGGCACCAAGGGGTGCGGGAGAGCTTCAACCTGCTTGCACAACTGTGCTGGGGCCTCGGGAGGTCAGGGAGAAAATCTGTAAACAAAAAATAAAATAAATAAATAAATAAAATATACATGAGCATTTATGTGTCCCCATTCCCAGTAGTAGGTGACGGGACCAGAAAGCTAAAATAAAAAAAAAATAAATAATCCAGGACAAGGAAATTATCAGTGTCAGTGGCTCAGCAGGCTACATACTCACCTCTGAGGTTGAAGATCAGATGGCTGTGGGTTCTATCCCCACACCATGCACTGGGTTAAATCCAATACTGACACTGTAGTGCAGCATTAGGGAGGTGCTGCACTCCTGAGGTGTAGTCTTTCAGATGAGACACTAGGTCCCATCAGACTGTTCTGGTGGTAGTTCAGGTGGATGCTAAAAATCCCATGGCACTTCTCAAGAGTAGGAGAAATTCCCAGATGTCCTGGCCAAATTTCCCATTCACTAAAAATACCACCAACAGCTTTATCTGGTTCAATGTTAATTGGCATCCATCTGTATCCCTCTCCCCAGGACAAGGCTGAAAATAGGCAGAATTCAGCCAATCCAGTGGCGCTGGATGCCTTATCTTGCGCTACGCCGGCACCGTGTTCGGAATGAGCATGGTCCGCCAAGGTCAGCAGGACAGGAGAAGGACTGAGCATCCGAGGGACTGCTCTCCTCTCCGGGGGTCACCAGTCAGCACGACTGTGCCCTTGTGGTGGCTGGGAAACAGCACACCGACACTCTAGGAAGGGAGGAGAGAAGGCAGACACTTGGATGAGCGCATGCGGACGCGCGCACTTCTCCTTAGGGCGTCATTGCACTCCCTCCTAAGGGAAGATGTGTGTGGGGGGTCCTGGGCGTGGCACACAATGACAGACAATCCCTCGAGGCCCTACTCCCACGAACAGCGATAACCTCCTGACTGATCCATTCCGTGGGTTGAGGATCCCACCACAGGGGCAAGCCAAGGAGGACAGCAGAAGGTAAGCTACAGTTGAGGACGGGCTGGGGATCTGGTTGAAGGTGGAAACCCAGAAAAGTAAGATTAACTCTGAAAATAGGCAGAATTGTCTAGTCCTCCATTCCTGATCAACAAAATGAAAATAAATTTGTTGAGGGTCACGCAGTATGCAAATGGCAGCTGGGGTTTTAAACCCAGGTCTACTGGATATTTCAATCCATAGCTTGGTGCTTTCATCATCCAGGATATACAGTCTCTTTGGCAGTGCATTCTGTATTTAATGGTGATTCAAATCTTTGTTTTGGTTAAAGTCTTTCCATGCCTAAAAATTCAGTGTCCCTTTAAAGCTCACATTACGAGAAAAAAAAAAAAAGGGCAAACATCTACCCAAAATCTAGTTAGTGCCTTGATTCAGTGGCCAAGTCTTCCACTCAGGGTCTGGGCTGTGTGACATTTGTGATGTTCAGTAATGCAAACTGCAACATCTGAAGGCCCCAGTAACACACCTCTCACATTTGACCCAGTGACAGAGGAGTCCAGAAAGTGCCCTTAAATCCCCAAGCAATGTGACAAAATTGAAGCCCCAGAAATGGGGACTTTACCTTCAGGCCCCAGAATCTTCTCTAGGAAAGAGTAATCTGCGGTTAAAAGACAATAAACATTTACAACACTTTTGAGGAAAAGCATGGCACATTGTGTAAACTAGCAGGATCCTGTCCGGGTGGCTGAGTAGATTGAAAATACAAAGGACAAACACACAGACATCCTATGAGCACAAAGTAGTACAGGAAAGAGACAGGGAAGTTTCCTGAGGGACTCAGATTACAAATTTGGCTGTAATTGTAGCATACTGCCACAAGAATAATGCAGTGCAGGAAAAGAATGAATTCAGCACCTCTGTAATAATGTAGAGGATTAACACGAGCTGTGCTCCCTTATCAACAGACAGTTGCATATCACTGATCCATAATTGCTGGCATCAGCCTCACGAGTGCCAGTAATTATGGAGCGATGATTTATATGGCAGAGGGTGCGTAATCTTACAGCACATTCCCAAATGCATGGGAAGTGTGGTCAGCTCCATCTTACTCCACACCTTGAGTGGGTTACAGTGCTTATAAAATGGCTCCCTTAGGTAGAGAAATACCTGAAGGGGTGTGTTTTATTAAATGTCCAGTTGAATGACAACAAGTCATGCAGTAAGACAAATCCTACCAGTCACAGAATGCTGTTCGCCAATCACACCCTGCCTTTTCGCTTTGCCATTTTATAAATGAAAACTGTAGGTTTTAGAATTGTAATCAAAAGAACAAAAATAAATAAAATGGGGGACATTCTCGATCGAGACCGTAGTAGGTAAACTGCATGCAAAGACGGCTTCTTTTTACTACTTACTGGCAAACTGTGCTTGGGAAGCAAAGTAGTGAGGGTAAGTCAGAGCAGGCTTGAGCCTTGTGTCTAGCTCAGCTCGATCTCTGTAAGCAACTGACAGCCAAGGTTAAACTGAGTCAGTTGAGGTCAAAGCAAGCACTTGTGCCAGCCAGAGCAGTTAGCAGTGACAACATTCAACTCTTCTAGTGCAATTCATGAGGGACACCATCAGTAATATAAAGGACAAACTGCAATAGCAATGACTCAGCTTGTGCTGGCTAGCGGAGTTAAGTCTAGGGTCAATGATGTTCCACTGTCAGCGAAAAACACTGGGAAAAAGAAAATAATTTGTCATTTTTAAACAGCACTTAGAAGTTAATTTTTCTTGAAAACCCCCCACTTTGCACCAGCTCCGTGGATAAACTTCATTTTGAGCCAAATGTTTGCACAAAAGATGCTGATCTGCCCTCATTTTGGGGGTTGTAAAACAGACTAAGATTTTGCCAAACAGAAGTGGCCATTTTTGAAAATGGAAAATAATTGGCTCTACTAATCAGACCACTGGGTCAGTCTGGGCTGGCTCTAGAGGAGCATTTTGCTGGCTTGTCTGTCTCTACGGTAAAGTCTAAACACCTTTTGGTGTTTCAGGAGATGCAGGGGCTTGATTTAATTTGTTTTCAGCTAGGACAGGTAACAACATTTTTTCTTTTCTTTAACATTCTCTCCCGCAGGCTGCCCCTGTCGGCAGTGTCCTAGCCTCCCAGCCCCATCAATGCCTTTTCTCCATGTAGCCCAGTCCTCTATCACCTTGACTTCCACTACAAGGTGGTGTGAGGGAGCTGACCATGCTTCCTCAAAAACAGATTTTTTGAGGTGGACAGACAGTCAGCACATTGGGGCCTGGAAGAGTCAGCATCTCCTCACCCTGCACACTGAGGCCCTGTCCACACTACCCCTCTATAATGTTAGAGTGCCCAAACAGTTATTGCAACGGTTATAGCACACTTGTAACGTTACAGAAGGTATTATAACTGTTGTTGAAACCACATAGAGGTGGTTTCAACAACGGTTATGAAACCGTTATGCCTCAGTAACGCTACCAGGTATAGGACACGCGGGCACCAGTCCCCAGTGCAGCACGAGCTGCATTGTGGGATTGGGTGCCACGGTAACAGCTGCCCGGCCCCCGAGTGTGGACTGGTGGTGCTGGTCCCGTAACAGACACTGCGGCAGTGTGGAAATGCTGCACCGCTCCCCAGTTGTAACGGTTTCTATCCATCACGAGGTCTGAGCGGTGCAGTGTGGACTGGCCAGATTTTTTTTCCCCTTCTTATGATCCCTTCTCCACGGAGCCACCTGACACAGTGATGAGTACACGCATGCAGGTGTGTGACAACCCACTGACTCAAGACGTGGTGCCTCCTATCCTTTCTCGCCTCCCGCCTGCAACCCACTTGATATTAACTAGATGGTGATCACACTATGGAGAGGCAGCCCCCGAGGAGACACAGGAGTACTGCCTGCAGCACTAATGATTCAGCTTTGAAGCGTGCCCAGACTCCTCCTCCTCCTCCAAACAGACAGGGTCGCACACTGCCATCATACTGCAACCTGGGCTACCAAAGCAGGCAGTGAGACAGTGACTTAGGAGATGCTGCCTGCCTCTGGTGCATGGTCATGCATGTGTGCACAACGGCACCTCAACTCTAGCCAGCAATATCTCGGGAACTAACAGAGAAAGCAGGGAAACACCCCATCATGCAGCAGAATGGCATAGCACTGTCTGGCTCCACTGCTCCAGATCGTCCTACCTGTCCCCAGACTTGAGACCCAAAGACGACATCACAGCCATCGCTTCACCTGAGGAGCCCAGCACACTGGGAAATGCTCTCCCTAGGGAACCAATACCCCCAATCTGACCACATAGGGAACAGAGAAGGGACATGAATGGGCCTGAGAGATCCCATGGCAGAGCAGTTTAAGCTTCTGCCGCTTAGTGATATTTCTGCCTAACTCATCTTTGCGCCAGTGTAAAACAAGATATAACCAGCCCCTGCATGTGAAGGAGTTGTGGATAATGATACCAGACATCGAGGTTCAATACACAACTCTGTGTGATGTTTATTCAAAATGCAGGAGATAACCTTTCTTCAGCAATGGCATAACCCTTCATCAGTTTGCAGCAACAGACTATGCAAGTCCTTCCTCTACACTTAGTCAGCACCTACTGATCTAACTTAGCAGTTGAGATCCAGCCTCCCTATGGCCTTGTTTGCTTGAGTGGTGGGGCTTAAATAACATAACATATAATAATAAAAGTAGAAGATAAGAACTTCAGTGCAGAAGCACTGAAACAAGTGGTATCCCAAAGGGCATTGACAATAAGCCAAGTTTCAAAGAAACACATCATCACACATACGTCCATACGTAAAGCATCATGGGATATATGCAAATCACCATGAAATTTCAGACTTGTTAAACTTACAGCAATTTAAATGCATTTTAAATAGCACAACTTAATTTTTATAATACAGTCCCCTAGTAACTTTTACCTTTATCAAAAACACCAAGTGCCAAGGTATTTTCAACATTTACAGGTTTCATACACATAAGGTATATGCATCAATGTATTTTATGACATCATGCCATTGCATACTAAATCCAATAAGGAACACAGCCTGTTTTACATCAGCTTGAGGTCACAATAATAACCTCCCTGTAAGAGGACCTGACAGGGAAAAGGAAAATTAAAGAGGGCACTATAGCATAGTCAAGAAAGGGGATGGGGTGCCCACAGGTGGCCAACCTTATGGACTAGAAATTGTAAAGGATAGATTAGCTAAGAAATAGAAGAACTATTGCAACAGATTTAAGAAAAGGTCGGTCCTCAAGACTGGCAGGAGCTCCCTGTCACACTGCAGAGGAAAGATGGCTACGCTTCTGGCACTAGAGCACCCAGTACGCCAATCAAGGAGCAGTATTAGGTGCCAACTGAGGCCAGTTGTTTATTGCCTTCCTGACTGGAAGAATGATGCAGCTGTGCATCATTTGGGTGGGGGCAGAGGGGAAAAAATTGACAACCCTGGGAATGCTACATGTCTCGATGGCAGAGAGGGACCTGGGGGTGGTGGTGGATATCAAGATGAACAACTCGGAGACTTGTTGGAGGGCAGCAGCAAAGGCCAACAGGATGCTTGGATGCATCGCTAGGGGGCTCACCTCCAGAAGAAGGGAAGTGATACTCCCACTGTATAACCGCTTGGTGAGGCTGCATCTGAGTACTGCGCAGCAGTTTTGGAGGCCACATTTAAAGAGGGACATTGAACTCCTGGAGAGGGTCCGAGGAGGGCAACCAAAATGATTTGGTGCTTGGGGATAGGATCTAGTGGAGAGGCTCAAGAGCTAAATACGCAGAAGTTGGAAGAGAAAAGGGACTGAGGGGACATGATAGAGGTCTTCAGGTATATGAAGGGGATAAACAGGGAGGAGCAGTCAGGGTGCTCCAAAGGAAGGTGGGGGCAGCTAGAGGGCATGGGTGGCAGCTGGAGGGGCAGATATTCAGTGGAGAAAGGAGGAGGTGCTATTTCACTGAAAGGGTGGTGGAGCCATGGAATGCGCTGCCCAGGGGCTGGTGGAGGGGTTCAAGAGGGGTGGGACAGGTACAGGGAAGGGTTCTGAAGCAAAATCCAGTGCAGCGAGAATATCCGGGACTGGGAAGGAAGAAACCAGAGAGGAAAGCAGCAAGGTCAGCTCCCAGGGGGGGCTGACCAACGAGCAGACACGAAGACCGTTAGGCCTATTCTGCTGCCATTTTAGTATGTTAGTAAAGTAGTTATTCCATTCTTCCTTTTTTTTTTTAGTTTTTTCTGGTTGGATTGGCCCTGCTCCCCATCCCCACATGGGTCTTGAAGCCACCATGGTGATGGCACTCTTCCTAAGGTAAGGACAGCGGGAGCAGCTGCCAGGGGTGCATGAATGCCCGGCAGCCAGTCCCCAAAAGCATCTCACCTCTTCAATGCACATGGCCCCCAGGAAGGACTCTGTGTGGGATTCTGAGCCTTGCACACTAATCACAAATTTCCAAGGCAACAGCAACTGCTGGGGCAATATCCCAGTCTTTCAAAGGACCCAAAACACAGTTTACTGTGATTGTCAGTGAAGTGCATATACCCACAAATGACATCACTGCAACATAGCAATTATAAAGCTACCGATTCCATCAAGGATTTTACTGACATAATCCATGAGGGCAAAGTACAAGGGGTTTATTATGTATTACCAAAATGCAAAGATGGAATAACTAGCTTTGTATATAACTATCCCACATTTTCATAAAACAAAGCAAAAATAATGGTTTATTTTCTCAAGTTACCACTTTACCCAGTTAGTAGGGTCTTCCTTTAGCCCATTCATAAGCTAACACTCCATATCCTATGGAGAAATTGACTCTGGGCCCTAGACACTTGTACCTGTCCCCAACCAGAGATGAGGACAGGAGACCCACGTGTCTGGGGAACCACATATGGGCAAGGAGAGCACCGCGGCACCATCTGCCCAAATGCCATCACTGTTTACAACCTTCCCTCCCAAATACCCCACCCTGCCCTACTGTGGTACAGCCGGATACATCCTGAGATGGGAAAACTTTGTGCAAACTGGAAACTGTCATGGACCAAGCCCACTTATCACACTCCATCACTAACCTGGCACAAGACTAGATGTGTGATACCATCACCTCGTATATTAGTGACCGAGTCATGCCAATGGCATGATTCTAACCTCCCCCACCCCAAAAGTCTGTATCCCTGTATTTCTTCCCATGGCTCCCTCCCGCATGCAGGTGCCAATGTGCAACAGCAGTACCCACCTCAGTGAGGCGGGGGTATCCAGTGCAAGATACTCAGCACTGCCTCTGCCCCAGCTGTGTGACAGTCTTAGCACAGGGTGCAAATCAAAGTGGTCAGCCTGGTAGCCACACCACTACATTAGGCTACTGGGCACTTATTTCTTGACATTCCATTTAATGGTATCTGAAGGCCATTGTTGATAGCTATGATAGCAGAACTGTGAATTATTACACGCTTGAATTGTGACTTAAGGATACATTCATGTCCAGTGGCCTCATTTGTTTTAGAGTCCGTGAAAGCTCATTTCAACAAGGTACTGGGATCATCTGCAGCTGTAAGCACTCCAGAACATTAGATGTCAGAGTCTATTCTATATGAATACTGTATTGCAGTCATTTTTAGAAAATTGCAATGTCACCGAGGAGCAAAACTGTTCCTAACTACATGGAACAAGCTGTGCTTGACACATCAATGACATCACAATGTAATACAAATGGCTGCAATGTAGTACTGATATTTACTAGACTCTTCATCTCGATCTCTGAGTGCTTCCAGCTACCAGGTGAGCCCAATACCTTATTTTAAAGAGCTTTTTGTGTGTTTTCAAACTATGTTAATCACCATACATGAATGTTTCCTTAAGGCTTTCTACTGCATGGTTTTGCAATAGGCGGGTGGCATGGTATTTACACACAGGTCTCAAACCATACACATACAATCCAGCCTCTAGTACAATGCATAGAGCAGAGAGTACATAACACACAAAAGTGCAGACAAGGGAAAAGGGTAGTGGACACAATGGGAAGGACAAACCTATCTCATGGAAGGCAGTTTTAATTAATGCTAGAGACTGGGAATGACATAGACATTCCAGGCAGTGCTGGCAGAAGCCCAACCAGAGTTAACAGTCATGTAAATATGAGCAATACAGAACAATGATAGGAATCTCACTATTCTGGGATATGCCCCATTCAGAAAGGATAGCGGTCCTGGGGGTAGGGGTGGGGTGAACAGTTTACTTTTGTGACAGTATAAAGTGATGGAAGCCAAGGACCTGGGAGGGATAGGAGTATTGAAACAGTGCAGATGCAGCTGGTAATTTAAAATGGGAAGAATCTAAGAGTGGCCTACACAGTGACAGCACGGGAAGGGGGCATTAAAACATGTGTCAAATTGACGCACTACTGTACCACAATATGGGTCAAACGGGAACCAACTGGTGAAAAAAAAAAAAATTCAAAAGCAGACACTTACCGGCATGGTAGCTAAAACTTACCAAGAAAGTACTTTTATGGTTCACTTTTCCTTCCTTCTCATAGTATTACAAAGCAGGTGCATCACTCTAGACCCACTGACTAGAGAAAGACAGGACATTTCTAGCAGGTTGTAAACTGTTTTATTTTTAGTGCATGTTAGCATTGTCCTCGGCCTATAGGCCATCAAACCTGTCCAAGGTAAGGGAGAGGAAGCTAGAAACCCAACCAGGACTTCCATAATGGGCCATCTTAATCTCCCAGATATGTACTGAAAAAAAAATCAATAGCTAAATGTGCAAAGTAAGAGACAGGCCCTTGTAGAGTCATCACACAAGGACGTCTTTGTACAGTGGGTGAAGGAACCCACTAGGAAGGAGCCATCCTTAATCTGTGGCTGTCAAACCAGGACATGGTAGAAGAGGTTAGGGAGAGAAACACCTAGGGATGAGTGATCACACTTATTCTGGGTCCCTTGACCCCAGATAAACAAAAGAATAATGTCTAGGACCAAGAACTTGGTTTTCAGGAGGGAAAATTTCATGAGGATGGGTGGACGTGGTCCCGCCTGTACAAGAATGGCAGCACGGAGGACAAGGCAACTTTTGACAGATTAGTTTGACATCTGAAGTGGTAAAAGTGCATTTACACAAAAATTACCATAACAGTAGAGAGAGGCTCTTGCAGTAGGTAACCATTGAGATTAGAGCAGTCAGGCACTAGGACAACATGGAAAACTTTAGCTAGCAGTGTCTGGCGGGGGACTGCCCACCAACGTCATGTGATGGACATCAGTGTGACACTATACAGTGGGCGGTCCCCATGCCTGCCTCCAGTTCTCCCACTGGAGACCCAAGCAGGTGCAACAGGAGAAAGAGGGCCCTGGAGTCAAAAGAAAGGCTACTAAGAAGTAGCCACATAAGGAGGGAGTACATACTGCAAGAGCCTCTGAAGATCTACTGTTATAGTAATTTCTCACATAACAACTGTACTATCTTATCTTGAGAGGGCTCTACAGTAGGTAAACCATTAGGACAGAGTCCAAGCAATGTAATTCAGACAAAGGTTGAGCGACAGGAGGCAGGAAAGGTCTGCAGTAGGTACCAGATTATGACAGAAGGCCCTGAAGGACTGCTAGTCCAAAGCCTACCCTGTGCCTAGAGGCAATGTCCAGACTGTAGTGTTTGGTAAAGGTGTGGACAGGAGCCAAGTGGCTGCTGCACAAATGTCCGTGGCAGAAACATTCCTGAAACAAGCAGTAGAGGCAGCCATGCCTCTTGCTGAGTGTTCCTTAACTCCCCAGAAGGAGCTTGTTATGCTTCTCATAACAAAACAAAAGCAGTTTGCTAACCATTTGAACAAACATTGTTTAGAAACTGCAGCGCCTCTCTTTGGGCACAAAGGAAACAAAAGCTAATCCATCTTACAGACTGGTTTCTTTCAGTTTCTATAACATGGTTCTGTGCACATTGAGCTATGAGTATGGCCTCCCTTGACTGGAATGCTCAAGGTAATACACTGGCAAATGTATGGTCTGAGTCAAAGTAAACTCAGAAACCACCTTTGGTAAAAACTTAGGTTTGTACACAGAGACACCTGGCCTCTGTGGAAAATCAAATACAGATCCTTACACATCAGGGCCTGAAGCATGGAAATCCTTTGTTCAGTTCCAGGAAAGGTAGGCGGAGTGCCAACTCACAGCCAGTTGAAAGGAGGCAAAGTGAGTTTCTCAAGAATGAAGTTTAGATCCCACAGGGTAACCAAGTTTCAGACGGAGAATTCCTTTCAGCAAGGTTTTGAAACCTCCAGCTGGGCTAAGGTTTTGCCATCCACCGGAGTGTCTTAGGCAGAAATGGCAGACAAGTGGACCTTCAGAGAACAGTAATTAAGACCAAGGTTAGAGAAATGTAGCAGGTATTCCATGACCTGTGGGACAGGGCAAGAGAAGGGGTCCCAACCCTTGGAGGATGCCCAAATGGAGAACCTCTTCCATTTTTGGCATATGTGGTTCTAGTGGATGGCTTCCAGGACTCCACAAGGACTTGTGCCACTCTGGAAGAGATCCCAAAGCATGCAACAGCTGTCAGCAGGTGCCATGTGTGAAGGTGATGGGACTTGAGGCTCAGATGGATCAACCTGCTCTGGTCCCAAGTCAGCAGATTCTGGCAGAGGGGTAGGGAACCAGAGGCTCCACCTTCAACCTCTGAAGCAGAGGAACACACACTTGGCAAGGCTAATAAGGGGTTATGAGACTCATGTGGCCCCCTCTTGCTGTAGTTTCAGAAGCACCCTCTGCAACAGAGGGAAGGAAAATGCACAAAACCTCCCTGTCCAGCAAAGAGACAGCATATCTCACCAGAAAACAATACACCCGGAACAAGCGAGCAGAACCTGGGTAGTTTTACATTGGATGGGGAGGTGAACAGATCGAGATCTGGGTGACCCTACCGATTGGAGATGTCTTCGACTACTGACTGCCTCAGTTCCCATTCATGTGCCCTTGCCCGAGTGTGACAGTGTCCACCAGGACATTTTGAATGCCTGGGACGTGCACTGCGTAAGCTGCAGGTTGTGTTGTATTGCCCATTGCCTGCGCACATTGCTTCCTTGCACAGTGGATACGACCACGAGCCTCCCTGTTTGTTCAGTACAGTACAGTACAGCTCAGCCTCTTTCACACTGATGTGCAGAGAAAGCTCCTGCCGAGACCAGGATCCCTGTGTCCTCGCGGTCACCCAGATTGACACCCCAGTCCTGACTGGAAGCATCCATTGTCAGGGTCTGAGCCAGAGGGGTGTCTAAAAGGAACCCTGCTGGTGAAATTGGCCAGATTCTGCCACCAAAGGAGGTCCTGATGCATGGGGCTGGACACCAGGTCCTGTGATCCAGGTTGTCCGACTTCTGGTCCCACTGGACCCTGTGGGTCCACTCATAAGTCTGCATGTGGAGCCTGGCCAGTGGGACCACAGGAAAGCCATTGCCATAAGCTCCATAGGCATAAGACAGAGCAGGCCAAGATCCACTGGCTAGATGCCACCAGGATGGCCTCCTGATGCAAGGTTTCTGCCCACTCCAAAGGAGGAAAGCCTGACCCTGAACAGTATCCACGACCACAATAAATTGGAGGTGTTGAGAGGGTACAAGATGGGATTTGGGGTAATTCAACATGATTCCCACTTGCCTGAACAGATTCAGGGTAGCAGTCAGGAGGCTACCAAGCTGTCCCTCGACTGTCCTGAGTGCAGCCAATCATCGAGTACCGGAACACATATCCTGGCGGCATTAAGCTGCTGCCATCACTGCTAGGTACTTGGCAAACACCCTGGGTGCCGAGGAAAGGCCAAAGGGGCGCTTTGAAATGGAAGTGTTCCCTGATGGTAAAGCAGAGGAAGTAGTGGTGGAGGGAAAACTGGAATATGTAGGCAAGCATCCTGCATATCCAGAGAACAAAGCCAATGTCCCTGGTGGAGTAGGGACAACAGACCTAGTAGGGTCAGCTGCAAAATCTCTTGTACTCTATGTATAGATTTAGCATGCTGAGGTCCAGGATCGGACAGAGGTCCCATCTTTTGGGGACCAGGAAAAGCTGGGAGTACTATCCCTTTCCTTCCTGGGCCCAAGGAATGGGCTCTATGGCAGACTTTGTTAGAAGAGCCTGGATTTCTTCCTTTATGTGGCCTTGTGGTTAGTGAGAGGAGACCTGAGACTTCTTGGAGGTCTCTCTGTGAATTCAATGGTGTGGCCTTGAGCGATCTAGCTGAGGGACCCATGTGTCTGTAGTGATCGCCTCCCACCTGGTCAGGTGGTTGGTGAATCTGCCCCTACTGGTTCCTCCGAGGCTACTGGCAGAGGCTGGGTGCCATGCCACAAGTCAGGAAGTGGAGGGGGTATGGGGACGCACCGCTCCACAAGCCCTTTGGGACTTGGCTGAGGCGTGGCGCTGCCACATGACTGGGGAGTCAAAAACAGTGGTGGAATTCAAGCACATGGGACAGTCATAAGGCCATTCTAGGGGTGGGGTAGGAAGAAGTAGGCTGCTGGTTTACTAGGATCTGCAGCTTATCCAGTAGGTAGAAATGGGCAGACTGGGTGGGCCAAGCGGTCCTTATCTGCCGTCAAATTATATGTTTCTATGCCAAAGGAGCCAGACATTTGTTATGACAGCTGGCTGACTATTGCCCATTCTGGTGCCTTTGCTGGTGACAAAACGGCTGTTCTGGCTTGGTGCAAGAGCGATACATGGACTGGACAGAGCACAGTGCCTCACCACTGTCCTGGAGCTCAGTAATTATGTCCTAGACGTCATCCCAGAAAAGGACAAGTCCTCTGAAAGGAACGTCCCTGGATGGCCGACTGGACATCTTGGGCCAGTTCAGATACCTGTAGCAAAAGTACTTGCCCATGTTGACAGCTGTAGCAGTACTCTGGGTAGAGGCATCTACCGATGATAAGTCGCCCTAAGAGAATGACGGCAGGAGAGTTCTGCTGTCCCGTCAATCTGGGCGATTCTGGTTTTAGCTTTGGAATCAGGCAAAGCCCGAAATCCAACTTCAACCATCCCAAGATAGATTTCTGGTACACAATCATGTGTTCCAGGCAATTCAATGCTCTGAGGGCCAGTATGGTGGAGGAATAAATCTTGTGTCCAAACTGGTCTATTTGCCTTGACTCCTTGTCAGGAGGAGAAGTGCTCATGTGTTTAGGTTTGGCCGTATGGTCATCGAGTCCGCTTTAGGATGGGAGCAGGGCCCTTGCCTCACGGGCTCAATACAGTCAGCCTCTTGGCAACCACAGCCACAGACAAAGGCTGCTGCCAGACCGAGGAGGCCAGGTCCTCATGTGGTCCAATCCATGGAGGAATGAGTAATGGGGACAGCTCGAGCATATCCAGGTGCTCCGCCAACCTCTTGCACTGGGGGTCCTGAACCTCAGTCTTCCACCAATTTGCCTCCTGAATCTTACAGGGAATCTCTGTAAAGGAGGGGTCCTCTGAAGGGGACTTGGGGAGCCTTTTGCGTTTGATCCTTCGGGGGTCTCAAAGCCCAAAGCAGAAGAGTCGGCAGAGGTGGAGTCACAGTCGACGGACTTCTGGCCAGAGACAGAGCCCATGGGAGCGGAACCTTCTGCAGGGAGGCTGTGATGCCTCTGCCATTACCAGCTACCACGTAAAATGTGAAGTCTGTCCCAAGGCAGACAGGCAGACTCCACTGGGGAAAGGGACCTTAGCGTAGGGTCTGTGGAGGCCGCTGCCAGATGCTGTCGGTCAGCTCCAAAACCAACTGTGTCTTGGTTTCAGTCCACCTGGAAGTCCGCCTGAGACTGAGGGAGGTGGAAGGGCTGGTGATGCACGGGTAGTCTTGAAAGGAAAACCCGGCATTGTATAGCCCTGGTATTGGGTAATAATAGCCCAGCATCTGATACCCTGGCAGCAGATACTCTAGTGAAAAATAGTAAGGCATAGGGTAACCTGGTGTTTTAAGGCCCAGCAAAGGGCTTGACAATACAGCCAAGAGACCAACCAGAAACCCGGACGGTGGATAACCCAGCATAGGCCCTGAATGGAGGAACTGAGGGTCCCGATGGGGGTCCTGACAGTGGGTGGCAGGTATAGGCCACAAGGAGGGGCCAAGAGTTACTGTGAGGACCTGACAGGCGTGAAGGGCTATTATGTCGGACATTGAACCTCGGAGGTTCAGCGTTGGCCACGAATGGGCTGAGGGCCCCACCGAGGCTGGGGTGGGGAGCTGCCCAAACTAGGGAGTCTGCAGTGCAGGAGACACCAGCTCTTGAGGGAGGTCCAGCATCGAAAGACATTCTGGCCCCGCACCAGGCTGTGCCAAGCAGATGCTCCTCTGACTCTGGCTCAGAATGTACGCTGAGTCAGAGTCGCCACCAGGGAGGTGGTGAAGGAAGATCCCGAAGGGAAACGCCTGAGGGGCTGTGGCAGAAGTGGCAGCGTGCACTGATCCAGAGGATTGATGTCAGGCTTGTTATCAGGGCCCGATGGAAGCACAGTGGCTGGGCGGATGCCAGAGGAGCTGACATGTGACTTATCAGCTGCACCACCAGGCTTAGGCCCCAGAGTTTTAAGGGGCCTAATGGTGACGGAGTTCTCCAGAAGATCAGAGGCACTCCATGAACTGTAGCCAGCTTGGACAGAGGGGCCAAGGGCTGCTCCACAGAGAAAGGACCAGGCTTGGCCGGAGTGCAGTACACACATCAACAAAAGGCTGCTCGACGGGCAGAAAAGAGACTGATCACGGTCCTGGTGCTTCTCCTTTCATAGATTCATAGACCGTACAAGTTCGAGGGCATGACCCATTTAGAACTCGCCTGTCATTTTACTGAACAATGGAGAGAAACTTATTTGTCTCCGCATGCAGATCAAGTCTACTTTTGAATATTTCTATATTATCACTTGTAACAATCCCACTGGTAGTGTGTTCCATATTGGTGGAAGTCTCCTTGTCCTTCTTTGTATGGGAGTCTGAAGAACTCCCGGGAGGATGATGATCCTGCAGCTCTTCTCCATGGAACCCATCTTCAGTTTGAGAAAATTAGCTTTAAGGGCCTGTTGGTGGCATTTCCATGTGGCCTAGCTGAAAATCTGGCAGGCATCACAGTCCTTTGTCTGTGCTCTGGTTTCAGGCAGAAGAGACAGAGGAATGGGTGTCACTGTGAGGGAGCTGAGTGCCGCAGGAATCGCACTTGTTCTTATGCCACTCGGAAGGCGTCAGAAAGACATGCACGAAAAAGGTAAATACTTTTAACGTTATGCAGAAAATAAGGTGAACCTTACATTTTACAGTTGTCTTTGGTTTGAAGCAGATTCCTTAGGAAAGTTAATATTCTTCAGGTGGAGGATACGTCTAACTGAAAGGTGAAATAAGGAACTTAGAATTATCAAATTATCAGAAAAAGCAGTCTTTCAATCATCAAAGGGAGGTGGACCTTGCTTTACTTTTGTTACAATTGTTAAGATTTTCAGTGCAAGAAGAGTTTAAACCCACAGGGACTGAATACTGTTTACTGTCTCTGTCCTTGTGCACAGCTGACGTGTTTTGGGGCTGACCGCTTTC
This sequence comes from Neoceratodus forsteri, assembly GCA_016271365.2. Classification (NCBI taxonomy): domain Eukaryota; kingdom Metazoa; phylum Chordata; order Ceratodontiformes; family Ceratodontidae; genus Neoceratodus; species Neoceratodus forsteri. The sequence goes on from CM028132.1 coordinate 613,521,174, forward strand.
AGAGCACAAGTCACCAGGCTGTTTTGGGGCTGGGGAGGTTTACCTGTGTCTGACTTGGATATCTGGATTTTCTCTGATTGGCAGGGTATTTTCTCTGTCAAACTGTAGTGTAGGGCATCTTGCTGACAGGAAGGCACTCATCGCAGCAGTAGTCAGAGCTTTAGTCGATTGTTTCGTGAGGGCACAGTTTAGGCCCAAACCCTTCCCACCCACCCTTGAAATAGTTCCTTTATACCTGGGGTTCTGACATTTCCTCAAGAGGGCAAGGTGCCTATCACTGTCATATCCTCTTTAGCACACTGCACTGACAATACAAGCATACACATTGTATAATATATATTTCTATATAACAAACCAATCACACACACAAAACAAAACAAACAAAAAGAAGCCAAGAAGGTAGAAAGACATGTGGGAGTAATGTAATGGCTGTGGGGCAGTTTTTCTGGAGGCTGAGATCTGCCCTGTTTGCAGACAACTCTCTGCCTTGAGGGAGGAAGTTGCCCATCTTCAGGCCACACTGGACAGTAATAGGGAACCTCCCCATCCAGGGAGTGCCAGAGCCACCACCACTACTGCAGAGGTTGCAAGAAAGCACAGCAGTTGGGACCACAGTGGGCTCAGGGAGGGTAAGGGTGGTGGAACAGAGGCACACCCAGCCAGTTGTTCCACCCACAATCCATACACCTTTCTGGAGGAGCACAGTTCCCCAAGGATGCACCCGAGAGGAGACTAAGGAGGTTGCAGACAACTGTCACAAGGGAGGCCCTCAGGAAGGAGGCAGAGGATATCACAGGGAAAGGAAGCAGCTCCTGGTGGGGGACTCAATTATTAGGGGACAGAACTGGGGGCAGGGAAAACTAAAAAGGTGCCTGCCTGGTGCCATGGCTTGGAGGGACAGGAAGCGCATCCTTAGGATCACGAGAATAGTTGCACAGGAGTCTGAGCTGGACGTCATTGTCCACCTAGGGACAAATGACTTGGCTCATCATGAGATTAGAGCAGTGCAGAAGGACTTTATAGAGTTGGGGAGGGCCTAAGACAAGTAGCACACAAAGTATCCTTCTCAGAGGTGCTGCCTGTCAGTGGCATGGGTGAAGCGAGGGTACTGTGCACCATGCAGTTTAACAAATGATTGAAAAATGGTGTGGAGCACAGGGTTTGGCTTCATTGGGACTGGGGTTCCACCTGAGAGGACACCAGCCTATACTGGCAGGATGGTCTGCATCTGTCCAGGAGGGAACAAGTCTTTTGGGCAATCGGTTTAAATGCTTCATTGGCAAGCTTTTAAACTAGTCAAGGGAGGCACTGATAAGCAGCAGGAAAATCCCAGAATCCCCTACCAAACAGGGTATTAAATGAGAAAATACCAAGGTAGAAAGGTCAGTGGGGATGCTGCTACAGAGGTAAAGCCATCAAAAATGGAGAGCAATGAGTACCAATGCCCGTAGTCTGGGTAACAAGCTTCCTGAATTAGTGGCCTTGATGGAGGAGGAACATCTGGATATTGTGGCAGTCACAGAAACATGGTACACAAGAACCATGACTGGGACGTAAACATACCAGGATATATTATCTACAGGAGGGACAGGAAGGTAAGGAGGAGAAGTAGCTCTCTACATAAGGGAAGGAATCAAACCAACAGAACAAAAGGGTAAACAGGGAAGAGAAGAAGCACTGTGGGTCAATTTGGAGACAGGCAATGGCACCACAATCCGCACAGGTTGTATACAGACCCCGTCTCAGGGGAGAAATGGACAAGGAAATGATAGAAAGTATACTTAGAATGGCAGAAAAAGGGAAGATATTGCTGATGGGTGATCTGAATATGCCAGATGTTAACTGGAGTACAGTTGCAGCAGCCACTTCTAAGAGTGGGGTTATTCTAGATGCCCTACAGGGGCATGCCTTAGACAACTAGTATGGAACCCACTCGAGGAGAGCAATCTTAGACCTGGTTCTCTCAAATGGAGATGAAGAGAGGATCACAGATGTAGAAGTGGGCAGCCATCTGGGAACTATCAACCATCGAACAGTATGGTTCACAATAAACACAGGAATAGAGTCAAGCCATACAAAAAGCAAAAGTACTGGACTTCAGGAGGCTGACTTTGCCAAAATGGGTGAGTGCCTCTAAGGAATGCACTAGCAAATGGGCAGGAAGGAGGGTGGAAGAACAATGGGGAATAATAAAAACTGCCATCACAGAATTAACAAGCCTTTGTGTAAAGCAAATAAAACAGAACGATGTAAGAAACCACTATGGTTCTCAAATGAGGTGGCAGTGAAGGTTCAAGAGAAAAAGAAAAGCATTCAGGAAGTACAAGGAATCACAGAAGGAGCAGGACGAGAATTTATCAGTTAAAGCAAAAGGAAGCTGGGAAAACAGTCAGAACAGTAAAGGCCTGAACCGAGGAAAGATAGTCCGCCTCAGTTAAGAAGGGGATAAAACCTTTTAGGTACATCAGGAGTGAAGGAAGACCAAGGGAGGGAGTAGTGAGGCTTAATAAAGGGAGGGTGGGCAGAGGGTGACTCAGAAAGAGAGAGATACTGAACAAATATTTTGTTCAGTATTTACAACAAAGAGGGGAGGTACCTAAAACAAACTATAGAAACACTCTGGATACAGAAGTTGATACCAGCCCAAATACAGAAGAAAGGGTTCTGAAAGAACTCTTAAAACTGAAGGTGGACAAAGCAATGGGGCCTGATGGGATTCATCCCAGAATTCTAAAGAACTAAGGGTAGAACTAGTGACACCACTGACTACCCTCTTTAACAAATCATGGGAGGATGGGGTGGTACCTGAGGACTGGAGGAGGGCAGATGTGTTCCCTTCACAAAAGTGGAGCAGGGCAGAAGCAGGAAACAACAGACCTGTTACTTAGTTTAACCTCAGTGATAGGAAAATGATGAAATCACTCTGAAGGAAAGAATTGTCGAGTATCTAAAGGCCAGAGGGGCACAGGACCCAAGGCAGCATGGATTCACAGCGGAAGGTCATGCCAGACGAATCCAATAGATTTCTTTGACTGGTTGACCAAAGTGTAGATCAGGAGGGGCTGTGGACATGGCCTACCTAGATTTTAGCAAGGCATTTGACACAGTCCCACACAAAAGATTAATATACAAGTTAGCCAGCCTGGTAGGGTCCCAAGATGATAGCCTGGGTAAGAATTGGCTGGAGAATAGGACATGAAGGTAATAGTAAATGAGTCCACTCTGAAGAAAAGAGAGTTACTAGTGTGAGGCCGAGGGTTCAGTATAGACCGGTCCTCTTCAATGTCTTTATAAGTGACATTGCAGAGGACTGAAGGAAAGTATGTCTCTTTGCAGATGACACAAAGATCTGCAACAGAGTTTATTCACAAGGTGGGGTGGAAAGGATGAGAAGGACTTGGCAATGTTAGAGGAATGGTCAAATGCATAGCAGCTAGATTCAATGCTAAGAAGTGCAAGGTAATGCACCTGGGAAACAAAACCCAGGAGAAGAGTACACAATGGGGGTGGGATACTAACAACAACAAAATGGAAGGGACCTGGGGGTAGTCATATCAAACGACTTAAAGGTGGGCAAGCAATGTGTGAGAGGGCAGTAAGGAGGGCTGAGGGGATGACTGGGATGCATAGGGAGAGCATCACCAGTAGAAAACAGGAAGTTGTTATCCTCTGTACAGACAGCTGGTAAAGACCCCATCTGGTACTGTGTGCAGTTCTGGAGACCCAGTCTCCACAAGGACATACACAGGATGGAAGCTGTCTAGAGGGGCAACTAAAATGGTGCAGGGTCTGCACTGGAAGACATATGAAGAGAGACTAAAGGAGCTTAATATGTATACCCTTGAGGAAAGAAGGACATGATAGAAACTTTCAAGTACATCAAGGACTCCAGCAAAGTCCAAGAGGGTAGCATCTTTCAAAAAAAAAAAAGAGGTGTGCAAGAACAAGGGGTACAATTTGAAGATGGGGGGCGGCTCAGAGGTAATGTAAGGAAGTATTTTTTCACAGAGAGGTTGTAGATGCATGGAACAGCCTTCCTGAGGAGGCTGTGGAGTCAAAAACAGTGGCTGAATTCAAGCATGCATGGGACAGTCATAAGGCAATTCTAGGGGTGGGGTAGAAAGAAGTAGGCTGCTGGTTAAGCAGGATCTGCAGCTTATCCATTAGCTAGGAAATGGGCAGACTGGGTGGGCCAAGTGGTCCTATCTGACAACAAATTCTATGTTTCTAAACTGCTGAGTCTACCATCTTGTCCTGAACAGGATCTCTATCACTTGATAGTGGGCCATAGTAAAATATATTTATTGTTATGTTGGAAATTATATTCTGTTGGATTGGTTCTATGCCGAAGTAATGTAAGGAAGGGTCTTGCTGCCACCAGATCCCAAGTAATGTTTTTGCCACTAGTGATGAACAGGATTCTCACACTGCCAGTCTCTAGCTTCAGCTGTATCCTAGCCAGCACATCAAACCAAAGCTGATCTGCTGACAGGACTTTGCAGCCCCTGCAACTGCTTTTAAAAATAATATATATAATAATAATAATAATAATAATAATAATTCTTTGCCTGGCAATTTTTTTTTTTGAGATTCTATTTTCCCCTCCTGGCTCTGTATCTTGCCACTCCTTCAGGCAGCCTAGGTTCCCTGGACCCCTCAACCTCTCTGGGTGCCCTTCCACCTCATATTGCAGCCTACCTTGCATTACCCTGGGCCGAGTGGGTCCTCTCCTCCGAGGGGGAAGGCACCAGTGGGGGTGCCAGCACACACTATTTTTTCTTTTTCATCCTCGGTGATGCTGAGGTGGGGCTAACCCACAGAAGTCTTCAGATGTTTCGAACTGGGTGCAGTCATCCAGCCAATCTGGAGCGTTTTTCTCGTGTTCTGGTGTTTTTGTCCCTCCTGCGCCACTGCCTGCAGTGCCCTGGTCTCCACTGGGGCCACCACTGGATCGAGGTGTCCCACCCATCCCACCCCAGGAGAGGAGAGCAGTCCTCCGGACGCTCGATCCTCTCCTTCCCTGCCAGCCCCGGCACCCAGAGTCCATTCCCGAACCCGGGTTGCCAGCATGGTTCAAGGTGTGGTGTCTAGTGCCTCAGCGCCACCGGGCCAGTGGCAATTTTAAATTAGGAAACATTGACTGGCAACAATTAAAAATAAATTTAAAAATGGTCAGCCGGACCGGTGGTACAGAGGGCTGAGGCATTGATCCCTCACCTGCTGGCGACCTGGGTAGGAATAGACCTGGGTCATTTGGGGGTCAGCCAGGAGAGGAGGACTGAATGGTGCATCGGATGCTCTCCTCCTCTGGGATGGGAGGGTTGCTGGCTCTGCTGCAACACTGCCACCTGGGTGACCACGGTGATAGCCCACACGGAAGCTGGCATAGAGGCTGGGGTGCCTGTGACTGTGATGCACATGATTCTGAGCGTCCCATCAGCCATAACTCACCAGAGCACCTTAGGGAGGGGCTAAAACCAAGCAGAAAAGCTGAGGCTGTGCAGTGTAACCGGCACTCCCTCTAGATCCTACACCATCTACTAGGCTGCCTGTTACCACATCCCATACCAGTCTCCTCCAGGATAAGTGGGGGCCCCAGAAGTCCTACCACAGGGGCAATCCATGGGGCACTGTTTGGCAGCAGGAGTGCAAGCCCCAGAGACGATGGGTAATTGGGGGGCAGCGAAACTGATGGGTGCCAGCCAAGGATGGGGAGGTTAAAAAAAAAAAAAATGATCAGCGATTCTCTCTCACTAGGACTTAGGGTGGGGGATGATGCATCATCACAGTATGGCCAGAGACTGATGGACCAATGGGCTGATAGAAGCAGTCGTAGGATCTCAGACACACTGGGAGCCTCAAAGGTATCTTTTACATGTGTCACTCAGCACAACAGGAGGCAGTCAAGAGGACGACGAACAAACTGGGCTGGCAGGGCAGTCCATGACATACATGGGAGCATCTGTATGCCCATCAATCAGTGTGTCAGGAAGAAGCCAGAGGATTAATTGGCATAAGGAATTGCAGAAACAGTCAACCTAGCCAACACTGCAGAGCTGGATGCTGTCCCAAAATCAATGAACAGTGGAACTTTTCAATCCCAGGAACACTTGATCCAACTGTGGTCTCTGCGAAGCAGCACTGTTGAAAGTGTTCTAGCTGTTGAGAGGCATTTCTTTAAATTCTCCACAAGCTGGCACTCTCACCGTGTTAGGAGATTGTTTCAAATATTTCTACAGGGCAAGGTCATTCATGTTTGTTACTGTGCGAGGGTGGGGGACTTTAAAAAGCAGCGCAACAGCAGAGTACCGAACAGTGTCAAAAGGTGCCTTGAAAACAGAAAATAAAGCAAAGTTTAAAGCTGTATTAGGAGGTTGTCAGAGGTGGGTATAGATTTCAGCACAGACAGGAGGGTGATTAAATTTAGTGTGCCAGTAAGCGTGGTGATATTTTAAAAAATACTGGCATGTCAGGGGCTCAAAAAAAAAAACCCCAGGGTCAGTCCAGACTGAATCATGCAGTCATTAAAAAAATATATATATATATGAAATGGCAGAGTATGAAACTAGGTTTCAGCCACATACTTTACTTTTATTTTTTATTTTAGTCTTTGGTAACCAGGTAGGGCACTAGGCACAAGTGCCCATTTTCAGGGGTGACCTGAGAGCACAGAGCGGTTAAGTGACTTGCTCAGAGTCACACAGTATGCAAGTGGAGGTTGTGAGAATCAAACCCAGGTCTGATCTACTGGATGTACCAAGCTCGTTCACACCTCATTACTCTAACCTCTAGGCTATACTGCCAGCCCATACTGATGCAGAGCTGCTGAAAATAAGGGCTAATCAGCAGAATCATAGCATTAGATGGCCTTCTGCATCTGTAAAATGACACTTGTGAGAAACCGTATATATCAAGAGGAACCTGCACAGATGGATGACTTACCTGATATCGCAGAGCCTGATGTAAAGACTGTAATTAAAAGGAGCCGAGCCCCACCCCATTGTGACACATAATGACTTCAAGAAGCCCACCCCATGGTAGATGCCTGCATGAAACTGAAAAGTATGTGGTGTATCACGTCATTATACACACACACACACATTTTTTGAAAAACAGGGTTGGCACAAAACAAGCTACAAATGTATTATACAAAATAAACAGCCTATTGTGAAGAATGCAACTCTTCTGATACCTTGGACAGTAATCCTGTGGCACTGCAATGTCACTGCAGAATCACAATACCTTTGTTCTTCACACTAAGCTGTCTAGATGTCAGACCCCCTCAGTCTTGTTAATGATGGGTTATTGGGGTTCATCTATTATTCAATTTGTATTTGAAAGGCACTCCTATCTGAAGTGCACTAGGCCCACAAGCATAAAGTTAGCAGGCTTCTCTAGATTCTCAGAGGTGCATCTTCATGTGAACTGTCCAGCATTCGCACTTCTCTCGATCAGTAATCCTACAAACCAAATGACTGTTTAAGAAGATGAATACATTCTCCAAAGATAAATCACCATGCACCACATCGGCAGGAACAGCTACATCAGAACCTCCTGTTCCAGCACTGCTTTTACTGATAAAATACAATTGGGTGGGGATGATTTGACAATCTTCGTCTCTGGCTGCTTTCATCATATTTTACTTCAGTCCGTCTCTCCCTCTTTCCTCCTTTTAACCACACTCAGTACTAGCTAACAGCTCATCACCACCCTCACTTGATCAACTTGTGTTACATTCTTAAAAGCAAAAATAAATATGTTCCCACTGCCCAAAGGGACCAGCTGCTGACACAGCATGACCCACAGCACCCTCTAAATGCCCTTGATTAGGCCGATTTAAGTCCTTTATTAGGATTAGAAGGCCGTGGGGCAATTTAATCCTGTTATAGTAGTGCCCTCTTCTAAAAATGCATGTCTGATTGCAGGTTTCCACTTTCAGGAGTACATTAGAATCCCAACTTCAAAGGAAACATTAGATACTGAAAATAAATGCATTCCTATTTAGACTGCACAGCAGAAACTTGACAATCCACGTCTTGTATGTAGTGTTTGTTGCACTTCCATACCCTGCAGGCTATGTGGTTCGACTGTAAAGCAACAGAAAAAGACCACACACAAAAAAAGCCAGGCTAGGCTGGAAACACGTGCTCTGGCCCTTTAAGATATGATCAAAGCATGCCTTCTAGTTCCTTTCGCAACAATGTAGCTAGCTAGCTACACTGCCTAGCTCTGAAGAAGGAACTTTGTTTCCTTCGTATTTCTCGCATTTTGGCACCGATCCCCCAAAAAGGTACCTTGAAGAGGCGCGTAACAATACATAAAACATGAGAACCATCTCAAGGATGGCTGCATACCTCTTAATTGTCCCCGATGTTGCATCAAAATTTCCCCAAACTTTGTGTTTTTGTGACTGAATAGTGGAACTGTAAGCACAAATGACGTCAAACATTAAAGTTACATAATCACTCTTCAGAAAATGCAGCTTACACTAAGCCCCTTATTCGGTCAGCTTTCTGAGTAAATATTACCAATATTTAAAATGTGTCTCTAATTTTGGTTCTTTGTCCCTGATTTTTTTTTTTAACCCTTGTTCCCGATGTATGATGCAAGAGATTGAGATGTATGGATGGATGGTTTGTTACTGGCTTGATAACATCATTTCTCTAGCGGCCTCTGGCTATTTCTTCATCAATGAACATGTTGCAATCGACATTTCCAAATCCAACCAGAACCCATCGATACTACTATTGCCCGTTCCACAGTGCCAGTCTTTACGTGTTTTTAATCCGAATAACCTCTCTCCGTCTCTCCAACAACCAGATGACTAGCCTGTTAATGATACAATAAAGAGAACAAGCCTCCATCTACACACAATGAAGCAAGGTCTCAAAGGGCGTCATTAAGCAATGTTGCAAGAAAAACATTTTTTAAAAACGGATAGTTCTGTTTTAGAGCATTCTTTTAATTTTAAAGGGAAAAGGCTGAATCCCTGTCGCTGAGGCGTTTCTGGACTAGGGAGGAGTGCCTGCCTATAGGTTGCTGCTCATGCGAACCCCTCCACTGTCCCAATCCTACAACCCCGCCCCGCAGAGCCCCTGTGAGCCGCGCTGCAGCCCTCCTTCTTACCCATGCATGCCGTTGCAGGCCAGGCTTGCTCCCTTTGACTTCTGTGTGCGTGTCCTCGCCATCTCCATGCGAGGAGGTAACAATCGGGGATTGAGCTTTGTTGTCCGTCATTTTCAGTCCGGCTGGCAGGGGAAGAGGTTGTCTGGTGAAAATCCGCGTACAGAAAGCGTCTGTCAGCACCACAAGCACGCTGAGGATCTCTGCAACCCAGCCCCGTGCTGCGCGCTGGAAATGAGGCCAAAGGCTCTTCCTCCGCTCTCCGGACTGAAGTGGTGACGGCGGCGCCCTGGTGGAAGCCTGAATGCAGCTCGAGAGTTTACCCTGGGAAGAGGCGGGCGAGGGAAGGAGGGTTGGTTCTTGGGGCTGGGCTTGTGTTCGGTGTTGTCGGAAATGCTGCAGCTTTTTTTGGAATTTTTACAGAAGGAAGATGACGATGCTGAATGAATTAGTGTGGATTTTAGATTTGCTCCATCAATTAACAGAATATGTGTTGTAATTTTATGGGAGAGTGCACAAAATAAGTTATCCCATCGGTATTTTTTCCTAAATCTTACCAATGACAATTTCCATTACGGTGTCTTAACGCTTAATAATAATCACGCCAACGCCTGTCTCTGCCCTCCATACTTTTGCTACCAAGTGCGCCACAAAGAGCTCCTTCCCATTTTGTTACAGCTCTTCATTCTTTAGGGTGAAAGCAAAGCTGTGAAAGACTCGCACTGAGAGCAGTCTGCTGGGACTTAAAAACATAGTATTTCTTTACAAAGTCATTTATGTAGTAAACAATGCTCTTATCCCCAGTTTTAAGCATCTCCCATTGTGTTCATGGGGTGGGGCTCAAACAACTGCACAGTTTCAAAAACACCCTCCTGTAACTCTCCATTGAAAAAATGCCCCATTTCAGCACTAGCTTGAATGAAAAGCCTGTTTAAAAACACAAAGACAATATTGCTTGAATTCGTGACAGAAACGGATCAGTATGGCGGTACTTTCCAGAACCAAGCTCCAGTGACCAAAAGTTAGGATGGCTCAGGACTGGGATATATTTATTTACTGGTGTAGGAAAGATAACGTAATTACATGAACTGGTCCAGTAAACCTAATGGATAATCTGGTAGCAATTGCTTTATGTGGGGGCAGGTATTGATATATTGATACCCGTATCTTACAGGGTTACACTGGAAAGGCATTGGCAGTGTATCTTGTAACATTTGTACTTAGTCTGGCATAAACATGTATTTAGTTTAGTGCTGTCTCGAGCTTGTCTGTCTCTCATTAGTGAACAATTATTATGCTCTGTAAGAAGTCAGCTATGGCAAATGTCAGATATATTATCCAAAACAGGCTTCAAATGATAGAAGTATTTACAGTAGGTCTCTGCTATAAAGTAGAACAGCTTAGTAGTCTGGGTGTATATCTCTGCGCAAGCTGCCAGACCCTGCATCCAGACTGGGACTTATAAACCCTCCTTCACCTTTTTATGCTAGTATTGTGTTTTAAATAGCCCTGTTGTTGCTCACTCAGACTTGGAGGCACCGTGCCTAACATCTTGGTCTTCAACACCTCCCTGTTGGTAACTCTGCATTTCTTTTTAGCTCACGAGCAGCCCCACCCCTCTGACTTTCTTATTTAATTCTCCTCTGCCTTCTCCTCCCAGGTAGTCTGAGAGCCACAGCTGTGGTTCTCTGACGAACTTGACCTGCCAGACTGCCACCCGCAGTCCGGGTCTAAGCCACCAGCCCCTCACAGAAACACAGGTACGGACATGCCCTCAGGACCATTACCTCCAGGAAGGAGCCCTAGCTGCCAATTTTTGCCCCCAACTCCCCATCCTGATTAAATATACATAAACCCCGCCCCAGCTTTCTAGCTCACGCCTTTCTAGCTCCCCCATCCTTGTTCCACTATGTGTGTCAAATCATGGATCCTGTTCTGGTCCTTCTTCGATCTCATATTGCATACCCAATATATGCCACCTCAAGCCTTTATTACTGTGGATACTAATCTGATCTGCTCTGTAACTAGTTCCTGCCCCTATGTGGATATATGCCTTTTCAACTCCCCAATTCTTCAACACTATTTTCATATTACCTTTAATGCTGGTACACAAAATGAATTACCACCTCAGCTTATGACTTTCACCAACATCACAGAGGTGTCACCTCTACAGATAGCAGTCAGACTACTCATCTCTGCCACCCTTAGTGGAAAGGGCAAAAATGTTGGGGCACACCACCCCCAGGATGACGGCCCACAACGACGTAAAGGGGTTACCAATCTGAAGCTACTATTGCCACTCTAAGAAAACCTTTACTCCTTCTTCTCCTGTGCTCAGGAAATGTGGAGCTCAATCCGGGGCCACTAGCTGCAATCACATCACCCTTTGACCTTGTCACACTGAAAGGCATGAGTTTCCTCCACATTAATGTATGCAGTCTGTTAAAAGTTCTCCATGATCCAGGCCTGGCTCCTCCATACTTGACCAGACATCCTAGTGGTTTCAGAAACCTGGTGTAACCCCTAGATGGCGCTATCCCAGGGCTACTACCCCTGCCTGATTTGCCACTAACAGGTTGGGGGCCTGGATCCAATGGCGGTGCCTCCACCCAGAGGTCAGGGTTTGCAATAGTTAAACTAACTTGGTCACAGCCCTCACTGGGACACTGCAGCCCTTTCTTCCCACTAAGTGGCCCACACAATATATCAAATTACCTTCACAGTATACACTTACCCCAGGTCTGGTTCCGCACTGGGACCCCCTGAAATGAGATACAGTGCAACAATCACAGTACAGTACTTTAACATAGACAAATACCTCAGGCAGTATAACTTTGCTGAAACAAGCAGCTCATTTAGGGGATATAACAAGGACAGGGGAAATCAGGTTAATTAGCTTATCACTCTAATAATCTACCTATGGCTCTGTGCACAGGCCTATCCCTATCAGTTACTGTCCCTGGGTACCCAAGCCCTAGTGGCTAGTCCAAACTGTGGCAGCTGGTAGGGGCCCTTTCACACAGAGAAAGGAGAATTAAACAGTCAGCAGTACAGTAATTCCATTTGGATTTAATGTGGCAATTCAACAGGGAGCGACCCTGAATTAGTACTCACGACCTCCAAATAAGATAGGGTCCTTCAATGTCAGCAGGGCTCACTTGAGGTACACAAACCTCTTCACACATCCATATAAAAGAAAGCACTATACCAGGCAGGCTGCATCTGTATCCCGATCGCAATTACTGCACAATACCCGGAGAACACACAGCAGATTCAGTTCCTGACAGACCGAATGCAATTTTCAGCAATTCCTCCAGTCTTCTACAGGGTGAGCCTGGTTTCTACTCTTCGAGATCCTTTGATTCTTTTCACAGGACGGATTCAGTCCTAATAAGCTGTTACATAAGCTGCAGACTGGAACCTGGGCCTTACACACGCTTTTTGACTAAAACTGCACACTGAAAAAGCACAGGGCTCCTTCCTTCTTCACTGCCAAAGCTCAACTCAAACTCCAACCGACAAAACTGGCACTTCCTTTGAGTTCCTCCCAGTTCTTGACTGGATTGGCTGTCACTCACAATAGACTGCTGCTGTTGGTCCAAAAGGCACTGAAGTCTAAACTACATCTCCCAGAGTCACTGCCCATACAATCCTCTTGTGGCTGGCTCAGATTATGAGTCCAAGTTCTGATTCGTCCAAGGCACCATTTTAGAGCTAGCTTACCCACACTGATTGGTCCAGTTCAGCAGTTCAAAACTAGAATGGGGAACTAGCAGACACAGTTCTGACTGCAAAGAAAGCAGGTTAGACAAACTGTAATTTCATTATTACTCTAAATAATTTCTGGCAAACAGTTACATCTTTCAGATAGGTTCCCTTTGCACTCCTAGTGACTGCAAAAATGAAGTGAATTGGCAGCAGCTCAAGTGGTACTCAGAGAAGCACACAGTCCCCATACAACTAATTATGTCTGCAAGCAGACAGCTCTTAAAGAGACAGTACCAGAGGCTCTAAAACACTCACTGATAAATGGCTTAAATGCCAAACACCATTCAGGCTTGGAGCATTCAAGCAAGCTCCTGAAGAATCTTTTGGGAACCCCATTTGCAGGGGTTACACGCTTAGACCCGCCACCTCCGACAGGAAGTCAATATCCCTAACTATTTACTATTTAGAGCAGACAGACTCTCCGGGGTGGAGGGTTGCCATCTATGTCAAGGATAGGTATACGCATCCTGTCTGAGTGTTTTATCTGTTGCAAATGCTTATGAATATCTGTCTCTTCAAGTCACCATCTCGCACACTTCAACATTATGTATCATAGGTGCTATAGACCTCCTTCTGCCGATCTACAATTGTTACCTCATCTGAGTAATATAATCGAATAACAATCCTCAGAAATAATTATTCTTGGGGATCTTAATTTAGACTGGCTATCTAAAAACCCTCACTCCTCTTGTAGCTTTTCAGACACCCATGGATTATCGCAACTCATTGTCAAACCAACACGAGTAAATAAAAAGAATGTGGATAACAGCTCCCTGCTAGATGTTATTCTAGTGAATAAACCACACCTCTTCTCCTTTGCTGACACCTTCTTCAGTGATATCAGGGATCATGCATTTATTGGGGAGTGTTTGGTATCCTGCATCTGGAAGGGTGGGGGTCGCTGGTGAGCAACGACAGCAATGGGTAGGGTGGTAGGCTGCAACAACGGCAGGTGCACCAATCTTTCTAAACATTGCCTGGAGAGTAGGAGGATGTTTAGTGTGCAAACCACATAGAAAACTTAGAAAGGAGATTGAGGGTCTGCAGGAGGAACTAAGACAGGCAAGGCAGATTGGGGTGGGTTTAGCCCAATACTGAGGGAGGAGGAAGGGAGATGAGGAGGGAAATTTAAGCCAACAGTGGTGAGGAGAGGCTCAGAAGAAGGAAGCAGAGACAAGGGGCCCAGGACAGGAAGAACGATTGCCGGGAAACCAGGTCAGAGACAAAAGTCAAATGGAAGGAGGCAATAGGGACTTGTGAGGGAGGCAAGAAGTGGCAAAAGTCATGGAGTGGAAAGGAGAGAACAGGTTACTATGCAGAGAGAGGGAGCAGGCATTTGTGAAGGATCTTCAGAAAATAGTTTTGCACTGCTAGAGAGGAAGAAGGTGGAGGAGGAAGTGATGAAATTAGAGGAGTAATTGATAAATGCCTGGACCAAACTGAGCGGGGAAGTTCTGCTGGGAGAACTGCAACAGGGGTAAAAGGGCACAATAATGTGCAGGAGGAAGAAGAGGAGGTGGAAATGAGGGAGGGAGATGAAAGGAAGCAAGCAGGAAGCAGAGGGTGGAATCTTAGTGCTGGGGACTCAATACTAAGAGGAGTTAGGTGGGGTAGCAAGGCGGAGAGGCATAGTCGAGTTTGGGTGGGGGCCTTGCCAGGAATGACAGCGGAAAGGGTGGGACAGTCTGTTCTGAAATATGCTAGAAGGGTAGGGACAAGCCTCATTTAATTATACATCTTGGGACAAACGACCTGGTGACAAGACAGTGGATATAGTCCAGAGGAGGTTTGAGGAACTAGCACAATTATGTGAGGGGCAGGAAGATCAGTAACTTTTTCCGAGATACTTCGTGCCAAAGGCAAGCACAACAAGAAAGCTGAGAATAGAGGAATTTAACAGATGGCTAAGAACCTGGTGTTGTGCTAAAGGGTATGGGCTGTTGGGGGTGGGAGGGACCTGGGAGGACAGTAGTCTCTATGCCAAGGACAGACTACACTTGAGTGAGGAAGGAAAGAAAGTGTTGAAGCAGAGGATGGAAGAATATATAGAGGAAGTTTGGAGTTTAAACTAGGAGGGGGTGGCAGTTGGGAAGAGATATGCAGGGACCACAGGTTGGGAAATCATATGAGCTTACCCCCATAACAGTGACAAAGGACAAATGGCAAGTACTGTTGGTGATGCTAGGAAAGGAGGGCAGGATGGGAGGAGGGGAAAGGGTGGAAGGTGGTTACCCTTAATGCTAGGAGCCTTGGGAGGAAAACTGCAGAGTTGCAGGTTCTCATGGCAGAGGAGAGGTGGACATTGCAGCCATCACGGAAACATGGGCCACCCAATATAATGACTGGGACCTGTCTGTACCAGGGTACAGGTTATTTCTGAGGACAGGGTGACTGGGAAAGGAGGGGTGGCACTATATGTGAAGGAAGGACTGAAGTGTGTAGGGAGGAAGGGGAGGAGGGCAGTACAGAGTCACTTTGGGTGCAAATCCAGGATTCCAAGAATAGGAGTCTTAGAATGGGAGTGGTGTACAGGCCACCATCTCAGATGGAGGAGTTAGACAGGGAACTAGCTGGACAGATCAGGAGGACCCATGAAGGGTAGTGTGGTGATTGTGGGGACTTCAACATGCCAGAAGTGGACTGGAGCACCCCAACAACCAGGAACAGAAGGAGCAGGTACTGCTGGATGCCTTCCAGGACAGCTTCCTGCTGCAATGGTCAGTGAACCAACCAGGTTAGGGAATACCCTTGACCTTGTGCTGGCAAATGGGACTTTGTGAGAGAACTTACAGTGAGGAACCGCTGTCAGGAGTGACCACCACTCAGTATGGCTCACATTGGATATGGGCAAGGAAGGAGGGAATCTGGCACAAGAGTGCTGGACTTCAGGAGGGCTGACTTTGGGAGGATGGGGGAAGTGGTAAAGGGTACCTGGCCAGAATTCAATCTAGTATGGATACTAACCAATGATGGGAGCTCATAAAGTTGGGGATAGTGGAGGCAACCAAAACCTGCTGTAAAGCTCAGAGCAAGAAGGCTAGAGCTAAGAAACCGAGCTGGTTGAGCAAGGAGGTCATGGAAAAGGTAAGGAAGAAAGAGCTGCCTTTAGGAAATACAAGAAAACAGGGAGGGGGAGGACAGAGAGGAGTACTTGACAGAATCAAGGAGGTGACAAGGGCAGTAAGGGGAGCCAAAGCATCTACGGAACTCAGGCTGGCACAAGGCATTAAGAAGGGGGAGAAGGACTTTTAAGTACATCAGGAGAAAAGGAGCTGTAAGGACCACATAGTAAGGATTAGGAAGGAGGGGGTTGGGTGGAAGCAGGGTATGATAAGGCGGAAGCACTAAATGAGTACTTCTGCTCAGTATTTACTAAAGAGAAGAGGGGTGAAACCCAAGATGGGTGAAATGGCAGACGAGGGGGGGAAGTGGTGACAGATGGGAAATCATGGAGGACAGAGTTCGAGAGGGTTTGAAGGCACTGAGGGTGGACAAGGCACCAGGCCCAGATGGCATCCACCCCAGGGTACTGAAGGAGCTGCAGAGGTCCTTGCAGGACCTTGGCAGACCTATTTAATGCCTCACTACATTCGGGTGTGTACCTCAGACTGGAGGATGGTTTCATGTGGTGCCCTCCACAAGAGTGGCCCCAAGGATGAACCGGGAAACTACAGACCAGTGAGCATCACATCCATCGTGGGTAAGCTAATGGAGACTATCCTGAAGGAGAGGCTGGTGGCCCTCTAGAGCCAAAGGACTACAGGGACAGCAGACAGCATGGCTTCATACGTGGCCGATCCTGCCAAACCAACCTGGTCGGTTCTATGACTGGGTAACTAGGCACTGGACGGGGACATGCAGTGGATGTCCTGTATCTGGACTTCAGTAAGGTATCTCGACCCAGTGCCACATGGAAGGCTGGGAAGGAAGTTAGTAGGCACAGGGCAGGTGCAATGCTGGTGAGATGGGTAGGAAACTGGCTGCAGGGAAGGCAACAGAGGGTGGTGGTGGTGGGGAGCTCTCACACCCAAGGGCAGTGATGAGTGGTGTCCCACAGGGCTCTGTGTTGGGACCAGTGTTGTTTGGGATATTCATTGCAGACATATCATGGGACATCAAGAGCAAGATCAGTCTGTTTGCTGATGATACCAAGGTTGGCGCGGTGGTGGATGACCTAGGGGATGGCAGGGTTGCAGGATGATCTGGCAAAGCTTGAAACCTGGTCAGACACCTGGCAACTGGCTTTAATGCCAAAAAGTGCAAGGTGATGCATTTTGGGATGAAGAACCCAAGGAGGACTTACCAGCTAGGGGGAGTGCAGCTAGCCCAGACAGAGGAGGAGAAGGATCTGGGTGTGCTCATCACAGGGTCAATGAACAACTCGGCACAGTGTAGGAAGGCAGCTGCAAAGGCCAACAAAATGCTGGGTTGTATTGCAAGGGGTATATCCTCAAGGAGGGAGGAGGTGATTCTGCCACTGTATAGGTCATTAGTTAGACCACACCTGGGTACTGCGTGCAGTTCTGGCGTCTCGTATCTGAAAAGGGACATTAAGTTACTAGAGGAGTGCAGCGAGGGTGACAAAGATGATCAAGGGTCTGGGGGACTTATCATATGAGAGGAGGTTGAAGGAGTTGAACATGTACTCACTGGAGGAGAGGAGAGACAGGGGGACATGATTGAAACCTTTAAATACATGAAAGGAATAAACAAGACAGGTACAGAGGGCTGTTCAAAGTAAGGAGGGAGGGCCACCAGGGCCATGATATGAGACTGGAGCGAGGAAGGTTCAGGAGGGAGATGAGGAGACACTTTTTACAGAGAGGGTGGTGGCTGGGTGGAATGCATTACCTGCAGAAGTGGTATGCAGTAGAACAGTGGACTGCTTCAAACGAGGATGGGACAGGACAAGGGGAGGGTTAATGAAGGGAAGGGTGGAAGGAGGGGCAGCTGCAGAATAGGGGTGCTAGCTGCACATTCGAGCAGACTTGATAGACCTCTAGGCCTTTATCTGCTGGCAAATTTCTGTGTTCGATGTTGTATTGCTTGCATAAGATCAAGCAACAAACCTACTACTTGCCAAAGTTTGCTGCCAAGAGATCTAGATGGAACTTTGATCTCACTGCCTACATAAACGAACTGAAACACTTCTGTATTGGCAAGAGTTCTATTTGGCAAAATCATGCAATCAGCATTAGACATATTCAGCAAAATTATCCTAGACGGCCTAAATAAATATGCCCCATAGTTAAAGGTGCGAATAGCAAAAATGCATGTAGATGGTTCACACCTTTATTAAAATCTGCATTGACTGAAAGAGATAACCTATGGAAAAAGACACAAAACCCAGTCTGCTGCGGACTGGTGCAAGTTCAAGGGCATGAAACTCATGTACTAGAATAGCTAGAGATACAAAAGCTGCATGCTATCATTCTGAATTTCTCTGCCTCCAAAATCCTACAAAATTTTGGAAAACCATCAAGGACTTGTCTGGTCACATGTCTGGTGGCTCACTACCTGATGAAATCTTCTTAAACAATAACACCATTAGTGACAGACTGGAAGTTCTGGATGCCTTCAATAATTACTTTAGACTGCAGGCTTAGCCTTCGACAATTCCCCTGCAAATTTGATATGCTCTCAGGTGGATAATCAAGGTGCAGATCCTAGCGCCACCGATTCAGTCTTCTCCTTCAGTCCTACTACTCTGAAAGAAGTTTTTTATTTATTTATTTATTTGGAAACAATCAGAATTACAAGTTGAAGACCTATTGCTAAAACTGGATGTAAAAAAAGTGCTGGTGCAGATACCTCTACCCATATTTTTTGAAGGTGGCCATCCATGTGTTAGCCATGTCCATAACCCATTTATTTAACCTATCATTAACTCAAGGATCCTTTCCTTCAATATGGAAAACAGTGCATCATACCCCTGTTCAAGTCAGGAAATCTTTGTGATCTAAATAATTACAGACCAATTTCAATTCTCCCGGTCTTGTCAAAATTACTGGAAAAGTCATAAGTAACCAGCTGAAGCAGTATCTAGAAGCTAATAATCTGCTTAATCCAGTCCAATCAGGGTTTAGAGCTAAACATAGAACCATCACAGCACTTGCCAAAGTGACTAATGACTGGCAAAGAGAGCTAGACAACAGGAATTACACCTGTGCCGTATTCTTGGACCTGAGCAAGGCCTTCACACTGTCAACCTTTCTCTGCTACTCTCTCCTGACCTCACTTGGTGCTGACCCATTATCTTTACAGTGGTTCAACAACTACCTCCCTGATCGTTTCCAGCAGGTGATAGCAGAAGGAGCCTCTCAACTCTCAAACCTCCGCCTAAGAGGTGTTCTCCAGGGTTCTATCTTAGGACCGATCTTATCTGCAAAATACAACAATATTTGTGAAACCATAACTAAGGCCTACATTCATCTGTTTGCAGATGACATAGTTCTTTATGAAGCCGCCCGTCATTACAATCTGCATGTAATGACCTTCAGTTTGAGTTCAACCTACTGCAACACCAACTCCTAAACAAAAAGCTATTACTTAACGCCAAGAAAACAAAAGCAATGCTCTTTTCTCCCTCTGCCCATTGGTAAATTCAGCCCTATCAGATCCTGTGCCATAGATTACTACAATTTTTGGCAAGAAGTTGCAATTTGTCCCTAAATTCAAATACCTGGGAGTATGGCTGGACCATAGGCTCTCCTTTATTGAGCACATTGAAGAATTACTCAGAAAATTACCACAGAGACTTGGCCTGTACTTTAGGATAGCCCGCTTCTTAACTAGAGATGCCAAACTACTGCTGGTACAATCAACCTTTCTATCCTTGATAGATTATGCTGACATCCTCTACAGTCACTGTCCCATTTTCTACCTCACCAAACTTGACACATTATATCATAGAGCTTTGAGGATCATCACAGGCCTGCCTTATTCCACTTGCCACTGCTCCCTATATCAGTCAATGAGGTGGAGTTCTCTTCAATTCAGGCGTGATAAAATGAAGCCTTATGGACCCTGAGAGCCATCTCCAAAAACTGCCCCAATATATTACAGACTGTCTTCCTATAAAACCAATAGGCAATTACACCCTGAGAAGTTGCAAATCTCTCCTACTGATGGTTCCCAAAGTTAACTCTCGCTTGGCAGGGCTGCTATAAGCTTTACACTGTCCTCCTGTAGGAATAAATTGCAAAAACACCTAAAAACTGAGGTGACCCATCGGCATCTCATCTTTCAAGGTCTTATATTCACGCCTCAGAAATGATCAGTGCAGTTGTTTCCATGACCATGAACTGTCATCACGCTAACCTGTACCATTTAACCATGAAAAAATTACTTCTAGTGCTTGTCTCCTCCTTGGCCCTGGTCTGTCATCATGCTTTCATGTAACACCTTGATGCCTCTGTCTTCCCTTGATACTGTCTATCTTCTCACTTTCTCCAGCCTTCTTTTCACAACTCTATACTGCACTCATCCGCAATCTACACGCAGTCATACTATAAAAGTCCGAACTCCCTTCCTCTCCCCATGGGCCCCCACTGCCACATCAGTTCTCACCGACCTGTCCTTGGGACTTCACTTCTCACAATGTTTATCCTTCGCTACATATTACTTACCCTCCTGGTACCCCATCTGCCATTAGTTGGTGGTTCTCAAGCCATTTTCATGGCTAGTACTAGTGACTGCCCTGGTAAATGAACTAACTGGTACTTCTATACAGAGAACATGGGTTATATACAGTTGCATGGTTCAATGGTGGACCTGCCCCTTGTATTTGAATCCTCTTCTGTTATGGCCTGCCTTGTCTTCCTTTTATCATTTGACTCCCCTATTACTGCATCATTGTGTTTCTGTTTATATACTTATTTACATGTATTTATATGTTTTATGATGGATGTTACCCGACTCGTTCTAACCAGGTCCATCTTGTAAAAGAACTCTGCTCAATGATGTTCACCTGGATAAATAAAGATTTTGATTGATTGATTGATTGATATAAAAATGCTACATAGATGGACACAATGTCTACCCATCTGCATCCAACATGATAAATAAGTGCATGTCCAAACTGACTAATAGGCAGTCATACTGGATGCTGATGCATGTCAGACTCGGGAGACCACAGGAAGTCACCTCCCTCTCGAACCTTTCATCAAACCCACTATGTATTCCTTCTGCTCTTTCCAAATATGGATTAAACATCCTGACTCACATTTCAAACTCTCAGCATGCCCCAGCATGCTCTGCCCCACAAGTGCATAAATAAAGAGTGTCACGGGAAAAACCTCTGATATTATTATTGTATGATATTGGTATTATAAATACATGGTCTGTGTATGAAATTTCAGTGTGTGAGGAATTTTGGCCTGTAACATCAAAGTGTCAGAGGCTGAAAACTACAGGAGGCAATAAAACTGACCAGGAACCATTTAATTAAGACTTCTTAAAGAAATGGTATTTTATTACCTTTCTATGAACTGCCTAGGCTTTTGAAATGGAAACTAAATATAAAGTTTATGACGTCAGGAAAGAAAGGGTAATTTGGCTGTTCCTATCAAGTTTAACATCTAAATGACAAATGCTGGATTGCTAAAATCAAAGAGAAATAATTAAAGGATGTCATATTTAGAAGTGTTTTTTTTTTCTGGTGTACCATTAATTTTAAAATTTATTTATTTATCTTTTGTTGACCGGTAAGTGCACTAGACAATTTCTGACTATTTTCAGGCACGACCGGGGAGGAGGGATACAGATGAATGCCAACTGACCTTGAGCCAGATTAAGCTGTTGGTGGTATTTTTAGTGAATGAGGGAATTTGGCCAGGACACCGGGAACTTCCCTACTCTGAGTAGGTGGAGCCTTTGCTGCTGGCTGCAAGATGGCCAGTTCGCATGATCCCTGGAGGAGATGGACGCTGTTAGCTCAGGGAGTCGGCCTCCTCCTGTGCTACCTTCTCAAGAGGCCCCAGATGCATGTCTTGCTGTTGCTGATGTTAGTAATCGACTATTTTTGAATTTGACTGCGTTCTTGAAACGACCCTAAAGAAGTTGTTTCCAGTCTACCTGATGTGCAAAGTGGCTCGCGCTCAGTTCCAGTCTTCAGGAGCAGCGAGGCGTTAGTCCTGCAATTGCAGCTTTAGATTCGCATTGCGAGTTTCTGCGCAGGCAGCCCGGACGCCACTTTCTTGTTCTCCTTCTCGCGACGTCGGCATTGGAAAGCCCCCAGTCGATGGCCCACCGATGGATCTCGGCTTCTGTTCCTGCTGTGGAGAATTCTCTTCAGCCCCTGCTACTGCTGTTTCTCAGACTACTTCAAATGACCCACTTGACTACCGACGCCGGAAAAGCCAGATTCTGAAATCCCTGCAGCTATTCCCTGCTCTGTAAGTGACTTTAGCGCCACAACTGCTTCCGCTTCGCTTTGGAGAAACCCACAGTATTTTTTTTTCTCAGCTACACAGGAACCTGGCTGGTCCAAACGAGGGGGTTCCTTATTCCCCAAAAAATTAAATCTGGCCAAAATACTGATTTAGACTGGTCACCAGAGTCAGCTTTATTACATGCTGGCTGGGAAAGAGATATTGAAGGACTTGGACTCCTGATTCTCAGGACCCTGTCTACATTAATATGCTTCAAAACTCTGCTAAGAATAATGACCTGAGCTCCAACGAACCCCGGTGTGACTCTTTCTTCTTCTACTGTTACTAGTGACACTATTGTTGTTTCTAAGTCTATTTCTACTGTACCTGAACCCACTACTGTTTTTCAGGACCTACTTTGTTACCTACTGTTGCTGCACCTAAAAGTTCAACATTTAAACTTACTGATTTATTTTCCTCCAAAGCTAACCTGCACCTAGGAGGAATGCAGCACGTTTGCTTTATAAGGGTGGATTAGAACTCCCACCAGATCGCTTGTATATAGCTAAAACCCTCCTTAAGGGTTCCATGAAGTTTTTCTTCTGAGATTTTGCCCTGATTAATATAGGTAATTCCAATTTTGATGTTAGTTTTAAACAAATGTCTGGGCTTGATAGATTCTGGGCCCAATATGACAAACTTCAGACTACACCCATTTGGTCCCCCTTCCAGGCCATCCCTCTCACCAAACCTGCCATTCGTAACATTACTGTTGTTTTTAAAAATGAGGGAGTTCAATTGAAGACATTTTATTTTGGTTAAACAAACGCTGAAGTCTTGAATAGGCCTACCCCTAATCTAGACTCTGAACAGATTTGGGATGGCAGTTGGAAGGTCCATTAATCTTTTTTCCACTAACACTGGCCCGACATTTGCCTAATTTTTTTCTTTCTAGGTAAAGACAAGGGCTTCATTTTTTTACGGACAACCAAGTCCTGTTTTAAATGTGGGTCACGACTCTATTTAAGTTCGGCTTGTGATACCCTTTAAATGTAGCCACTGCTTTGAATACAGGTCATATTGCAGCTAAATGTACTAATTCATTTAAGTGTAACTTATGTGATGGGACTGGCCACGCATATGGCAGGTGCCCTGGGCCTCTCATAACAGAGATTGTCCCTCTCATGATGGCATTATTACTATTGCTCAACAGTCACTTGCCCATAGTCTAGCTTCCTCTAATTCAGAGGTTACCCTCCTCCGGTAGTTGGAGATGTCTCTTCTGTTCCAGTTTTCAACCTCTTTTCCTGTTATACCTACTCCTACTGCCATTGTGGTTTCTGATACTACACCCGTTATTCCAGATATGGATACCCCTCGGGTCAAGGGGAGATAATTTTAGTTTTACCACTGTTACCCATAAACGGACTAGGAAGGGTTTAGCTGTTGCTATCTAGTAAGGAACCCCTGCACGGAACTGGCAAACCTCTAACAAATTTGCGGTTTTAGCCACAGATTTTTCAGACAAAGACTCGGGGTGAGTATACTGATTCCTCCTCTCTTCTTTCTTTCCGGATGGGGTGATGGGGCTGATACTGATCCCATTGCAAAACGTACTAGGCAGCTATTAAGGGTAAGTCACCACCTATTACTTAAATCCTGTCTTCCTTAAAGATCTGCTCTTTAAATGTGAACAGCATTAAAGGGAAGAGAAAATTAGGGGGATTTTTTAACCCTTTCTGATTTACAGAGTGACATTATCTGCCTTGTTGACACTAGATTAAAGACCCATGGGGAATTATTCCAGGCCTCTAAGGCATGGACTGCAGGCTCTTCTTTTGGTCTGTTGGACCTGATACTTGTGATGGGGTCGGGATATTGTTCTCCAGCTCTAATTTTACAGTCTCTAGACTTGTAGATATTTCCCTGGTAGAGCTTTGTTATTAGATTTCTCATATAAATCTGAGAGATTTACGTATGATTGGGACCTCTGGCTCTCAAAACCAAGGCTCAGAGGGCTTCCTTTTTCACCAAATTAAGCCCTACCTTTTTCCTCCAGATTACTCCTATGGGTCGGAGATTTCAATTGCGGCCTACATCAAACAGATCGAGGCCTAAAGACTTCCAAGTTATTTTGTGACTCTGTGGCTTTAAATAGTGTGGTCTCTATGGCCAAGCTTGTGGATGTTTATAGACATTTCCATAAAACAGGTGGGTCCACTTTTTAAAGGGTCCTTACATACTAGGATAGATTTTCTTTTTTATCTAAGATTTTGATTTTACTTTCCTGTACAACTGTGGCTACCGAATTTTCGGATCACGTTGCCCTATGTGCCACTTTTTCTCCTGGGACTCTGCTCCTAGATGTAAGAAAGCCAGTTACGCTTTAATGATTCTCTACTTAATGACCCTCTTTTTCTAAACTTTGGCACAAAGAGTTTACAGCTCGGTTGTCAGTAGTTGATTTTTATGATACTGGGATGGATTGGTGGGAGGAATCTAAGCAAAGCTGGAAACAGTTTTTCAGAAGGTAGCGGCAAAAAACAGAATACTAAATATTTGTCTTATCTGTCACTACGCATCAGCTACAGCACCTATTCTCTTTAGCTAGCTCTACTACTCATGATTTTAGCTCTCAGATTAGTGAGGTCAGCGCTAAAATGAGGTTATCCCAGTATAATCGTGCTGACTCTTTGGGTCAGGAGGCGGCGTTTGGCACTCATCTTACTAAAGGTTGTTTAGACCCGCTTAAGGCCTGTAAAGATAGAGTTGAAGCTAAATTAATTACTCTCTATTGTCTCCATCGGGAGTTACTTAAGAAACCTGAGGATTTGCTTCACTGTGTTGAAAATTATGTTTTCAACATGTTTGGCACTAAAGCTGACCTTGACAATGCGGATCATTTTCTTCGCCACTGTCCTTACCTCAGCTGGACTCTGATCGACACAAGCTTTCTTGGTCATTACTGAACCAGAGGTATTGGCGGCCATTACTAGTTTAAAATCGATTCTGTTCCGGGTCTGATGGCCTAACCCACATTTTTTCAAGACTTTCTGCTGATCTTGTTCCGGTTCTAACTATTCTCTATAATGAGATGTTACATTCTGATGCCTTGGCTACTTCTATGAAAGACGCTTTACTGATTTTACTGTTTAAGAAAAAGGGATCCTTTTGACATTACAAATTGGAGACCAATCAGTCTGCTTAATGTGGATTATAAGATCCTTGCCAAAATTCTTTTATCTAGAATGATTACTTTGGCATCACACGTGATTAGCCCAACTCAAACCTGTGGTATCCCAGGTAGGCATCTTTCTGACAATTTGATTTTATTGAGAGAATTGTTTACTCTGGGACAACAAAATGCTGTAACAGGATGGATTATAAGTTTAGACCAGGAAAAGCATTTGATACAGTCTCTCATGAGTTCTTATTTCTAGCCCTGAAGGCTTTTGGGTTCCCGGTATGCTTCCTTCCTGGCTTCGTTTATTATATAGGAATGTTGTAATATCGCCCTAATGTGAACGGCTGATAGCCCTACTATTCTCCTGGCCCGTGGGTACGTCTAGGGGTGCCTAAGTCCTTATTATATACCTTTTATTGATACTCTTTGAGAGCCTTTTTCTTTGCCCACAGATTATTGGGTTGCTCTGTACTCCTCCTCTTTACCACTTAAAATATTAGCTTATGACGATTTAATTTGGCTGTGGATTCTTCCACTAAACAAGAGGATATTGTTCAGGTTTTACAGGCATTCTCTTCTGTTTCAGGTTCTAAGATAAATTTTACAAAAGTATTTGTGTACCACTAGGGCATACTTCCCTCCTAGTACGGGCCTTTATGCTGGTGTTTCTGTATCCACTAATGTTTTTCATATTTAGGTATTTTTTGGTTGTGATGATCCGCATATCTATAATTGGAATCTTGCCCTACAAAAGGCAGATAATGTGATTAATGGGTGGAAAAGCATTTAATTGGGAAGAAGAAACGGTTGTGCTCCTTAAAACTCTGGTTATACCGATCTTCCTGCATCTTTGTTATGTGTTCCCCGCCCATTTCCTATTTTCCAGATTAACGGGATTTTTCAAGGATTGGGGATCCAGGCTAAACCCCATTAAAAGACATATTATTTACAGACTGCTCAAGGAAGGTGGACTTGGTATGATCCACCCGTTGTTTTTTTTAGCCTTTTCTTCATTATAATTATGGGAAAGTGCTGAAACCAGGGACTGTTTTTTGGAAGCCCTATTTTTAGCATGGTTCTCCTCTGCCTTGATAACTGGCAAGCCTGTTATAAAGGGTTATTTCCAAATCCCAACTGATCCCCTCTATGGGAAAGAGAGTTTTAAGATGGCCTTGACCTGGTGTCTTCATCCTCAGGACTTTTGTATCTTATCTAGACCCCAACTATATGAGCGGCTTTGGAGGTTGGCTCAGGAGGAGATTGTTTTCCAGTTCTGCCCTCTGGCCGTCTCCCTGGGTACTCCACCAACTGCTAAATCAACGGCTGCCATCGATTTATGGGATATGGTATGGTTATGCAACTATGATAGACTAGAGTTAATAACAATCATAAGCATAAAGCCTTGTCTTTGAGATATTGTCCTAGATCCTCTTGCCTCAATGTTTGTGAAACTCAGCAACATTTATTTTGTGAATGCCCCTTCTTTGGAAGTCTGGTCTACCCTATCTGCTAACTGGGCAGAACCTTGCTGGCCTCTTCTTTATGAACATGTTATGTTTTGCACGAATGACCTGCTTAGTAGAAAGTATCATGTTGACAGTTTATATATAATTTTGCTATTATTCGTTATTATTTATGGCAAGCCAGATGTTTGTTAGTGCTACACCAAAAACTATTTCCATTCATGAAGTATTTTGTAATATTCGGCTGCTTTGTGTTCTGTAAAAAGTCTGACTTCTTACTTTTTTCATCATAAGCTGTATTGTTTTGGAAACACTGTGATACTTTCTTCTGTTAACTGATTTTTGCCTTGTTTGGATTGTTTCTGTTTATTGAGTTGTTTTGTTTTTTGTAATGAAGCCCACTTTATTACCAATAAAATTCCCCTACTCTGAGTAGGTGGAGCCTTTTGCTGCTGGCTGCAAGATGGCCAGTTCGCATGATCCCCTGGAGGAGATGGACGCTGTTAGCTCAGGGGAGTCGGCCTCCTCCTCTGTGCTACCTTCTCAAGAGGCCCAGATGCATGTCTTGCTGTTGCTGATGTTAGTAATACGACTATTTTTGAATTTGACCGCTTCTTGAAACGACCCTAAAGAAGTTGTTTCCAGTCTACCTGATGTGCAAAGTGGCTCGCTCAGTTCCAGTCTTCAGGAGCAGCGCGAGGCGTTAGTCCTGCAATTGCAGCTTTAGATTCGCATTGCGAAGCTTCTGCGCAGGCATCGCCGGACGCCACTTCTCTTTGTTCTTCTCGCGACGCCGGCATTGGAAAGCCCCCAGTCGATGGCCCACCGATGGATTCGCTTCTGTTCCTGCTGTGGAGAATTCTCTTCAGCCCCCTGCTACTGCTGTTCTCAGACTACTTCAAATGACCCACTTCGACACCGACGTCGGAAAAGCCAGATTCTGAAATCCCTGCAGCTATTCCCTGCTCTGTAAGTGACTTTAGCGCACAACTGCTTCCGCTCGTTCGGAGAAACCCACAGTATTTTTTTTTTCTCAGCTACACAGGAACCTGGCTGGTCCAAACGAGGGGGTTCCTTATTCCCCAAAAATTAAATCTGGCCAAAATACTGATTTAGACTGGTCACCAGAGTCAGCTTTATTACATGCTGGCTGGGAAAGAGATATTGAAGGACTTGACTCCTGATTCTCAGGACCCTGTCTACATTAATATGCTTCAAAACTCTGCTAAGAATAATGACCTGAGCTCCAACGAACCCCGGTGACTCTTCTTCTACTGTTACTAGTGACACTATTGTTGTTTCTAAGTCTATTTCTACTGTACCTGAACCCACTACTGTTTTCTCAGGACCTACTTTTGTTACCTACTGTTGCTGCACCTAAAAGTTCAACATTTAAACTTACTGATTTATTTTCCTCCAAAGCGTAACCTGCACCTAGGAGGAATGCAGCACGCTTGCTTTATAAGGGTGGATTAGAACTCCACCAGATCGCTTGTATATAGCTAAAACCCTCCTTAAGGGTTCCATGAAGTTTTTTCTTCTGAGATTTTGCCCTGATTAATATAGGTAATTCCAATTTGATGTTAGTTTTAAACAAATGTCTGGGCTTGATAGATTCTGGGCCCAATATGACAAACTTCAGACTACACCATTTGGTCCCTTCCAGGCCATCCCTCTCACCAAACCTGCCATTCGTAACATTACTGTTGTTTTTAAAATGAGGAGTTCACATTGAAGACATTTTATTTTGGTTAAACAAACGCTGTGAAGTCTTGAATAGGCTCACCCTAATCTAGACTCTGAACAGATTTGGGATGGCAGTTGGAAGGTCCGTGTTAGCTTTTTCCACTAACACTGGCCCACCTACATTTGCCTAATTTTTTTTTTCTATGTAAAGACAATGGCTTCATTTTTTACGCGGACAACCCAAGTCCTGTTTTAAATGTGGGTCACGCACCATTTAAGTTCGCCAGATACCCTTTAAATGTAGCCACTGCTTTGAATACGGTCATATTGCAGCTAAATGTACTAATTCATTTAAGTGTAACTTATGTGATGGGACTGGCCACGCATATGGCAGGTGCCCTGGGCCTCTCATAACAGAGAAGATTGTCCTCTCATGATGGCATTATTACTATTGCTCAACAGTCACTTGCCCATAGTCTAGCTTCCTCTAATTCAGAGGTTACCCTCCTCCGGTAGTTGGAGATGTCTCTTCTGTTCCAGTTTTCCAACCCTCTTTTCCTGTTATACCTACTCCTACTGCCATTGTGGTTTCCCTGATACTACACCCGTTATTCCAGATATGGATATGCCCCCTCGGGTCAAGGGGAGATAATTTTAGTTTTACCACTGTTACCCATAAATGGACTAGGAAGGGTTTAGCTGTTGCTACCGTAGTAAGGAACCCCTGCACGGAACTGGCAAACCTCTAACAAATTTGCGGTTTTAGCCACAGATTTTTCAGACAAAGACTAGGGGTGAGGATACTGATTCTCCTCTCTTCTTTCTTTCCCGGATGGGGGTGATAGGGCTGATACGGATCCCATTGCAAACGCATTAGGCAGCATGTAAGGTAAGTCACCACCTATTACTTAAATCCTGTCTTCCTTAAAGATCTGCTCTTTAAATGTGAACAGCATTAAAGGGAAGAGAAAATTAGGGGATTTTTTTAACCTTTCTGATTTACAGAGTGACATTATCTGCCTTGTTGACACTAGATTAAAGACCCATGGGGAATTATTCCAGGCCTCTAAGGCATGGACTGCAGGCCCTTCTTTTGGTCTGTTGGACCTGATACTTGTGATGGGGTCGGGATATTGTTCTCCAGCTCTAATTTTACAGTCTCTAGACTTGTAGATATTTCCTGGTAGAGCTTTGTTATTAGATTTCTCATATAAATCTGAGAGATTTCGTATGATTGGGACCCACTACCAAACCAAGGCTCAGAGGGCTTCCTTTTCACCAAATTAAGCCCTACCTTTTTTCTCCAGATTACTCCTATGGGTCGGAGATTTCACTGCGCCTACATCAAACAGATCGAGGCCTAAAGACTTCCAAGTTATTTTGTGACTCTGTGGTTTTAAATAGTGTGGTCTCTATGGCAAGCTTGTGGATGTTTATAGACATTTCCATAAAACAGGTGGGTCCACTTTTTTAAAGGGTCCTTACATACTAGGATAGATTTTCTTTTTTATCTAAGATTTTGATTTTACTTTCCTGTACAACTGTGGCTACCGATTTTCGGATCACGCTGCCCTATGTGCCACTTTTTCCTGGGACTCTGCTCCTAGATGTAAGAAAGCCAGTTACGCCTTAATGATTCTCTACTTAATGACCCTCTTTTCTTAAACTTTGGCACAAAGAGTTTACAGCTCGGTTGTCAGTAGTTGATTTTTATGATACTGGGATGGATTGGTGGGAGGAATCTAAGCTAAGCTGGAAACAGTTTTTCAGAAGGTAGCGGCAAAAAACAGAATACTAAATATTTGTCTTATCTGTCACTACGGCATCAGCTACAGCACCTATTCTCTTTAGCTAGCTCTACTACTCATGATTTTAGCTCTCAGATTAGTGAGGCTGCCGCTAAAATGAGGTTATCCCAGTATAATCGTGCTGACTCTTTGGGTCAGGAGGCGCTTTGGCACTCATCTTACTAAAGGTTGTTTAGACCCGCTTAAGGCCTGTAAAGATAGAGTTGAAGCTAAATTAATTACCTCTATTGTCTCCATCGGGGAGTTACTTAAGAAACCTGAGGATTTGCTTCACTGTGTTGAAAATTATGTTTCAACATGTTTGGCACTAAAGCTGACCTTGACAATGCGGATCATTTTCTTCGCTCACTGTCCTTACCTCAGCTTTTCGGACTCTGATCGACACAAGCTTTCTTGGTCATTACTGAACCAGAGGTATTGGCCATTACTAGTTTAAAATCGCATTCTGTTCCGGGGTCTGATGGCCTAACCCCACATTTTTTCAAGACTTTCTGCTGATCTTGTTCGGTTCTAACTATTCTTATAATGAGATGTTACATTCTGATGCCTTGGCTACTTCTATGAAAGACGCTTTACTGATTTTACTGTTTAAGAAAAAGGGATCCTTTTGACATTACAAATTGGAGACCAATCAGTCTGCTTAATGTGGATTATAAGATCTTGCCAAAATTCTTTTATCTAGAATGATTACTTTGGCATCACAATGATTAGCCCAACTCAAACCTGTGGTATCCCAGGTAGGCATCTTTCTGACAATTTGATTTTATTGAGAGAATTGTTTACTCTGGGATAACAAAATGCTGTAACAGGATGGATTATAAGTTTAGACCAGGAAAAGCATTTGATACAGTCTCTCATGAGTTCTTATTTCTAGCCCTGAAGGCTTTTGGGTTCAGTATGCTTCCTTTCCTGGCTCGTTTATTATATAGGAATGTTGTATGTCGTCCTAATGTGACCGGCTGGATAGGCCCTACATTATTCTGGGTCTGCAATGCTCAGGGGTGCCCGTTAAGTCCTTTATTATATACCTTTTTATTGATACTCTTTTGAGAGCCTTTTTTCTTTGCCCACAGATTATTGGGTTGCTCTGTACCCCTCCTCTTTACCACTTAAAATATTAGCTTATGTGATTCGATTTAATTTTGGCTGTGGATTCTTCCACTAAAACAAGAGGATATTGTTCAGGTTTTACAGGCATTCTCTTCTGTTTCAGGTTCTAAGATAAATTTTACAAAAAGTATTTGTGTACCACTAGGGCATACTTCCTCCCTAGTACGGGCCTTTATGCTGGTGTTTCTGTATCCACTAATGTTTTTCGTATTTAGGTATTTTTTTGGTTGTGATGATCCGCATATCTATAATTGGAATCTTGCCCTACAAAAGGCAGGTAATGTGATTAATGGGTGGAAAAAGCATTTAATTGGGAAGAAGAAACGGGTTGTGCTCCTTAAAACTCTGGTTATACCGATCTTCCTGCATCTTTGTTATGTGTTCCTCGCCCATTTCCTATTTTCCAGATTAACGGGGATTTTTTCAAGGGATTGTGGGATCCAGGCTAAACCCCATTAAAGACATATTATTTACAGACTGCTCAAGGAAGGTGGACTTGGTATGATCCACCTGTTGTTTTTTTACAGCCTTTTTCTTCATTATAATTATGGGAAAGTGCTGAAACCAGGGACTGTTTTTTGAAGCCCTATTTTTAGCATGGTTCTTCCTCTGCCTTGATAACTGGCAAGCCCGTTATAAAGGGTTATTTCCAATCCCAACTGATCCCCTTATGGGAAAGAGAGTTTTAAGATGGCCTTGACCTGGTGTCTTCATCCTCAGGACTTTTGTATCTTATCTAGACCCCAACTATATGAGCGGCTTTGAGGTTGGAGGCTCAGGAGAGATTGTTTTTCCGTTCTGCCCCTCTGGCCGCCTCCCTGGTACTCCACCAACTGCTAAATCAACGGCTGCCATCGGATTTATGGGATATGGTATGGTTATGCAACTATGATAGACTAGGAGTTAATAACAATCATAAGCATAAAGCCTTGTCTTTTGAGATATTGTCCCAGATCCTCTTGCCTCAATGTTTGTGAAACTCAGCAACATTTATTTTGTGAATGCCCTTCTTTGGAAGTCTGGTCTACCCTATCTGCTAACTGGCAGAACCCTTTGCTGGCCTCTCTTCTTATGAACATGTTATGTTTTTGCACTAATGACCTGCTTAATAGAAAGTATCATGTTGACAGTTTATATATAATTTTGCTATTATTCGTTATTATTTATGGCAAGCCAGATGTTTGCTAGTGCTACACCAAAAACTATTTCCATTCATGAAGTATTTTGTAGTATTCGGTTGCTTTGTGTTCTGTAAAAAGTCTGACTTCTTACTTTTTTCTACTCTAAGCTGTATTGTTTTGGAAACACTGTGATACTTTCTTCTGTTAACTGATTTTTGCCTTGTTTGGATTGTTTCTGTTTATTGAGTTGTTTTGTTTTTTTGTAATGAAGCCTACTTTATTACCAATAAAATTCCCCTACTCTTTTGAGAAGTGCCATGGATCTTTAACATCCACCTGAATTACCACCAATCCAGGCAGATGGGACCTCAGTTTAACGCTCATCCGAAGACGGCACTCAACAGTGCAGCACCCTCTCATGCTGCACTGCAGTGTCAGTACTGGGAATGTGGAACTGAACCCACAGCCCTCTGATCTCCGGCCTCAGAGGCGAGTGTGCTACCTACTGAGCCACTGACACTGCCATAAAAATACCTCCGGTAGTAAATTATGTTAGAATTAAGGAGGAGGAGCTAGTTGACTCACCAAAACAGGGTGGGGAGATAAGAGTTAAAATATATCAGTGTATCTGAAATGGGTTATATCTTTTGGGACTCTAAGAGAAAATGTTCTCTGATCTAACTTAAAATGCACTTACAGAGGTAATACCTTAGATAGCAAAGATCTAAATGTATTATGGTAGGAGTTTTGTTCTGTAGTTTTTCCCTTTTTTTTATGTGATTGTGATGAGCTTTGTTATTTGTTCTGTATTTTACCCTACTGTTTTTATCGATTTTAGTAAACATTTTCTTTAAGATACTACCTGGGTCTCCTCAGTCATTTTTTGCATGTTATTGCTGAACTGATATTAAAGGATACCTAAACAACATTTGGCAACAAACTATTAAAAAATCTGACTCCGTAGGTGACTAAAGAAGAGCTGTGTATTCATCAATGCTAAAACTACATTTACATAATTTACGTAAATGTGGTTCCAGAGCATTTGAAAATTGTAAAATCAGCCTTCCAATTTAAAAAAAAATTCTTACCTGCTTCCTAAAATAGCCACCAAATGTGTTATGTGATGACATCATTGGAGCCAAAGTCAGAGAG
Organism: Neoceratodus forsteri; assembly: GCA_016271365.2. Taxonomy (NCBI): domain Eukaryota; kingdom Metazoa; phylum Chordata; order Ceratodontiformes; family Ceratodontidae; genus Neoceratodus; species Neoceratodus forsteri. The sequence goes on from CM028132.1 coordinate 613,554,960, forward strand.
ATATATACTGTATGGCTCTCTATAGTGCTAACTAGTTCTTTTTTCCTTTGTATAGAATTGTTTCACCAAAATGAATCAAAACCATGTGCATTATTTTGTATAATGCACATGTTAGCTATGGTTCTGTTCATTTTGTTTACTTTAACATGCTAAAATGTGTTTTCATCCAATCGACTTTCTCTGCGGCAAACCACAGTGCAATACAAATCTTGAATAACCTGGTGGTCTAGTAGTTATGGTAGATTCAGGATGTTACAATGGGGTGTTGGGGTGGTGTGCATGCTTAATATGCACTTTTTAACATTTTTATTAAACCTTTATATTTTCTCTATTATTCTTTTCTAGTATGTTTTGACAGAACCTACAAATATAATTCATAGTTTGAATGTAAACATTTGTACAATCAATAAATCTGACTTTTTTGACAAAGTGAAATGCAGCAGCAGCAAGCAAGTACGTTACTTTGTGGGGGTTGAAACCACATCCTTCACCACCCTCGAGAGCCACCACTTTTGTAGCAAAGTTCTTGTGCAGTCCAATGTTAGTTCATACTTTCTCAAAACTCAAATATATGCTTGTCTTGTCTTCTTTTCCATGGGAAATAATAATAATAAGAAGAATACGATTTATATAGTGGTTTTCATACACTTGTATCTCAAAGTGCTTTACAAAGAAATACTAGACTGGTAGTGAAGTGACTGAGCGTAGTGGTGGCAGTTTCATACATTGATATCCACACAGCCTTGGACAATTACATGAACTGGTTTTATGGGAAGGGAGCATTGGCCAGGACAATGGGGTCAGGTAGTGATCAAGGTGCTGGCAGCCCATCTTATTTCTCACAGTAATCTGCTCAGATTTCTCTCCCTTCTGTCTGCCCTTCCTGAATATAGCAGTACCTTGCAGAGTGGCCTTTTTCAGTCCCCTCTGGTATTCATTCTTCACTATTCTTCACACCAAAAACTGGTGAGCTCATCATCCTTCTACATCATGAATGCAAGTAGTACAGCTCCTGTTTTATTTGACATATCAGATATAAACATATCTTTCCAGTAAGTGAGGCTAACACCAGCAGGGAACAAGGTGAATGATGGGCTTTCCTATCCTTAAACGATCTAGGTTACCTTGATTAGGCACTATTAAATGACAGGTGTGTACATCATTATGCTCTGCCATTTAATAGTTCCTAATCATAGGTGGCTTAGATCTTATATGGGTAGGGAAAGCCTATTTTCCACTCTGTGCCATGCTGCTATCAGCCTGGCTACCAGAAGATCACGCTTATTATTAATATGTAAACATAACATGGGAGACTGTACTGACCACATTCATGATGCGGGAAGGTAGTGAACCCACCAGTTTTGGTGTGGGGAGCAGGTGAGAAGAATGAATGCCAGAGAGGGACTGAAGAGGCCATTCCAGCAGGGTACAGCTATATTCAGGTTAGTTGAAGACATGAAGGAGGACGCTGAGCAGATCACTGTGAGACCTGAAATGGGGCTGCCAGCATCGTGATCCCTACCTGACTGTGGATGAGAGTAACAGCAATAACAACACCAGAATGGCAGGGCTGCACCTAAACTGTTACTTGAATTCAGTGTAGGGAGATTACCCTCGGTGTGTGTGTGTGTTGGGGGGTGTTGATGGTTGTTAGGACAGTACTGAGGGAGTTGTGTATAGCTCATTCAAGATTTGGAAAGGTGGTAACCAGCCAACTCGTATTGTGGAATAGAACACAGAAAAGTACTGGAGAAGAATTGCTGGGAATTGTCCTGTGGGGTTCTGCAGATCACAGGTAAAGGAGTAGACTGACACTTGAAGTCAGTTGGATTTGCTTAAGGTATTAGTATGCCTCTCCTGCTAATAATATTGCTATCCATTGTAGGTGCAGCCCTTATGAGGGCATGAACAGCAGTTTTCTAGTGGGTCATGATGCTTATTGCTTGGCCCTCCAGGAAGACCTAGTTGTTGGTTAATAAGGTGGGAAGAAAACACAACAGGGAACTGTACATATTACCTTCACTGTGCAGAAGGGTGGTGATCCACCAAAGTTTACTGTGGGAGCAGAAGTCAAACACTGAGAATGTGGACTGGAGAGTGATTTGGGAGGCATTTTTTAACAGTGCCAGCTGACGATGCGTATCAGTATAGGTGTGCACAACTCTCTGAGGTACAAGATTACAATCTGAGGTGTGATAATCTCTTCATGAGACTGCAAGCTCATATGCGCCCCCAGGCAGTACTAAGGACAGGGTATGGATGGTGGGTGTTCAACAGAAGGCAGGCTAGGTGCAGGGGTTCATATGGAAAAAGAAAGCCTTATCTGTGGATTAACAAAGAGCATGAGCTTTGGAACTGAACAAGACCGGTACTTTGCTGTGTGACCCTGAGCTAGTCACTAAACTTCCTTGTTAGCTCCCCAGGCCACACCTGTAAAACAAGCTTTCAGCTTAGTGTGTCGCCTCCTTGTTAACAAAAAGAAAAAATTCCGTGCATCATATAACCATTAGATCATCAGGTATTTGAAGTGCTGTACTGTAATGCAGTTTGCCAAAGAAAAAGTCAGCTGGATTGCAAACATTTTCTGCAACTTAAAGTAAACAAAATGAACAAAAGTATAGCCTAACATGTATACTGCTCAAAATAATCCATGAGGTAATACATGGTGTTGATCATTCTGGTACAACAATTCAAAATAAAGAGGCAAAGAAGAACTAGTTCACACCATAGAAATATATGTGGATCTCTGTCTCTAGCTCCTATGATGTCATCATGACTCATCACTTCACACACTTGGCAGACATCTTAGGGAGAAACCAAGGCTGTTTTTGAAGTGAAAGGCTGATGTTTACATTTTTCAAAAGCTATGAAACTGCATTTATGTTATTTATGTAAATGCAGTTTTATCATAAATGTAAACAGCAGCCTTTACTTTACCTCGCAATGAAGCCAGATTTTGGAGTTCGCAGTTTTAAAACTGCTTGTTTAGGTATCCTTTAAGTCTGACAACTGTTCAAGGGCTTGATGGTGTTTCTAAGCTCGAAAAAGGTAAGAATATACCTAAGGTCTCTTATAGAGTTTAATGGGTTCATTTTGATACCTGGTTAGTGCCCTGGGCAAAGGATTGACCGCATTCCTCAAGAGGGTACGATCCGAGCCTGGTAATTGGGTATACTAGCATAAGGTTCACAGTTTGAATTCCTCCAGAACTTGAGGCTAAAAGGTGATTCGGACCCAAAGCAGACAGGAGGGTTACCCGTCTGTTACCTGTTCACACTATTGCACTCTGAGGTTGACACTGTGGAGCAAGGGCTTGATCTGCAGAGTGTGTTTGTGACAAAGATCACACACCCACATCTTAACTTCTTATCAAGCCCACCCAGCACCTCATACTCCCAAGAAGAACCCACCTTGCTGACAGTTCACATTTCTTCCACCTCTGCCCCAGTCATCCACCAACTGATGTAACAGTGCCATGGGAACATATATCAGTCAGTGGCAAGCCGGGCAGAGATGTCAGGGCTGTACTGAACTGGATTCAAGCTGTAGACAGAGTAGGTGCTTTTCAGGGATGCAATGGGTACTTGCTGTGACCTTGGGATGCAGGTGGCAGACTTTCACCACACATATGGGGGGCAGAGGATCTGAAAAGTATGTGGCTTGCTGAGTTCTTGGGATACCGTAATGATATTTGCAACACTTGGGAGAGCAGAGGTTAAGGAGATTGTACATGGTGGGGATGTGAAAAGCACAAAATCTGCTTTTAGTTGTACGTCTGGTATGCACTTATGGCTTGAATGTGGATCCCATTTTAGGGATGTTGCAACTCGGTGGATCCACATTCTCAAAAGTAGGGTCTTACCAGCATTTAGGGTGTGGGTGCAGAGGATTGAGGGTCAGAGGGCCAGAAAATGGGTAGCAGGGTGGTTTGTGAATACTGTCCTGGCGTGGCATGGATTCAAGATCAGCCTGGGTCCATACTTTTGGTCAGCCGTGCACCCATGCAGCAGCTTTATGAATCCTGCTCAGTGTATTCCAAATGCCCCCAGTGTCATGTGACAGTGATACATCCAGGACCACTGATTCAACAAGTACTAGAGATAGGAGGCCAATGTTCCGCCACTACTAAATAGCTCTAATTCAATAGTTTTGTTTGTGTGTGTGCGTCTGGTCTAGCCAGCAGCAATAAATGTTTAGCTTCTAAAACCTTTCATTTCATCCAGATACACAGGGCCATAAAAAAACACAAATCACTCCAGATTATCAGTGCTATAATTAGTAAAGAATGTAGCTGTTTTCTTACAGAATAACCCACTCAGTTGGCCCTCAAGTATTTGCTGAACCGTGACTGTAGCCATTAATGTTCACCGGATAAGGAAAGCTATTTGATTTCACAGCTGTGCTGTTGTAAAACTGACTCTAAATCAGTCCTTGCTGAATCCATGATCCTGCATACATCACTGTCACATGGGACAAGAGACATTATAGGAAAAAGTAAAGTAGTAAACCATGCCTAGATGGAGATCCACAGGGGCCATAAAACTAGCAGGCTAATTTAGAAAAAATTAATAGCAAACAAAGGAGTGACACACTAGGACAATGCACACGAATCAGAGCACTCTGCACAACATAGGTTTTGAAAATTAGGACTGTAGTACTTTAAGGATCAGATATTTAAAACTTTGTGCTGGGCGCCAAACCGTTTGTGCTGGGTTAGCATGGGTCCACTATATTCAAAGGTCAAACAGCGTGCAAACTGCATTAGCGCTGGGCAAAATCATAATGTATGCAAGGAAAACTGAGGGGCATGCAGGCGCATGCTATATTCGGTGCACAGCGGTGCACAAAGTGGTTATAGCTGATGTTAGCACAACACATTGGGCAGTGCAGATTACCACCCAGGAAAAGGTAGTCTTAATCCTGGGCAAATCAGCTTTACATGACTTTATGCGACCCTAACCAATAAGTATGACACATAGAAATAAGTCAGACATAGAGGACACATGCTGCTCACTGATGGCATCACTGTGATGCCATCGCCTGCCACCAGTCCCAGCCATGCCGGATGTACATGATGACCTGGCTCCCAGTGGACACCATGACAGTGCAGCCATACAGCACACACCTGCAGACCACCCTTCTGTGGACACCAACAGGTGTCAGCACACACATTCAGCTCTGTGGGCATGGATGGTGTTGCAGGAGGGTGTACAAGTGGCCATGCTGCACCATAGACTGGGTGGCCACAAGGCTGGGACACATCACACAGTGCACATGGGTCAGTGTTGGGAATACTCCAACACCAGTGTGCCTTCTGATCGTATGTGCCCCCAGCCCATACTGCACATCTGTACAGACACCACAGCACACAGTAATGTCCACTGTCAGTAAACACCTGCAAGTTGGGCCTGTCACGTTGTACAGTGCAGTGGTTATCACTGACCTACACACCACAGGTATTGCTGTGTCCCTCACACTACTGGCCCCTTGCTACTGTAGTGTCTAATGTGCACTGTAGCATGAACTACAGTTTGACAGTTGCATGCAGCACCACCACCTGTGCCTGTGCTGTGTAGTCCCCGGGCACAATATGCTCTGCTGTACTGTACAAGTGTAGCCTGCAGCTACCACTCGCACCTCGGACAGACATACAGGAGGAGCTTGCAGACCCAGCCAGCCCCTGTACTTCCACACTGACCTACAGGTGGACCTGTGGGACCCTGCAGTAACGCTTGGCAAATTGCATGCAAATTAGGGCATAATTAGATGCTAATCTGATGTTTGCCGAGAGCCTACCTAAGTAGGCTCATTTGCATGTCACTTTTGAATATAGCAAAGTTTAGCCCTGGCAAACATGATTGCGCCAGGCAACCATCTTAGCTCTGTGCTAAACCTGTGCAAATGTGTTAGCGCCCGACAAACATTTCAGAAGTATTGTACATTTATGCACAATGTAACTTCACATGCGCTGCTGCTTGCAGCTTTACTGAGTCCATGCCTTTGCTGGCACACATTGGCCACATAGTTCGCCTCCTCCTTCACGTCACTGTAGACTTGGCTGCTGTTGTGGTGTGCACTTCCTGGTTGCTATATTCAGAGCTGTCATATTCCCAGACTATGTTTGCACTGCACTCCCAGCCCAGTTTGCCTGGCTTCTTAGCATGCTATATTCCCAGGGCTATCCCTTTGAATATAGCAAGTTATTAGTCCAGGCTAATTTAGCATGCCAGGCAGTGCTAATTTAGCCCCGGGCAAAGTTTTGAATATATGGCCCTAAGTGTCCAGCTGACCTCCTCTCTAGTTTTTGTGTCTGTCCAGCTTAAAGACTTCATTGGTACAGCCTACCCACCAGGGTGAAGCACTCTGTGTGAAATGTCACAGTTTACTGCATGAGAAATTGAGTAATTTTATTGACTACATTCCTCCTGCAGTATCCTGCAAGATATCACATCAGAAGTGGTAAAAAGGCTTAATCCTGGCAGTCAGCACTGTATGTCTGTGGGTTTCCTGGAAACTTAAACTGAACAGGAAAAGAGTCCACTGCAGGGATAAGGACATTTCTTGGAACACCTTAACTGCTTGTATGGAGCTCCACTGAGAAGTTTTGTACAAGTCCCTTAGGTGACTAGACCCAGTGTGGGATGCATCAGTAGTTCATGCATGTGGTGTGGTCTAAGGTCAAAGAACAAGGTTGACAGTTGTTTAACCCATTGATTGTTGTGTTAAACAAACATAGGCTTGAACAGATGCCTTGTATGCCTGGTTTTCTTCCCTGTCTGGTTATAATTGCAACTAATATGCCAATGCGAGACAATACTGTATTGTCAAACTTTCCAAAGTTTTGTGAATGACTGCACTAGTAACTAGTGTATCAACAGGTACTTAATACTGTACACTTGAGTGGCAAGGATAGAGGTTTGACCTCTCAGAGAGAATTCAGTAATTACCAGCATATGAGAATAATCCATTGTAGATTATAAAATGGGTCTTGAAAATCCTGTAATCTCATTGGCCAAAACCTGTCACATGACCATGTCTAAATCTTGCTACAAACAACCAGTAGAGATTCTGTTACCCAAATATTTACTTTCTTTGAATCTAATTCATTTTGATTTTAATTTTAATAACGATTCACTTTATAATCACAATAATGCACTTCAGGACATGTGTAGTAGTGGGATTTATACACTTCTTATGTGGTTAAAGTCACTCAGCTGTGCTCGTGACACACCATGCAAGGCATGTGTAAATCCCACAACAACACATGCCCTGTCATGCATTACTGCTTAATTTAAGAAGGTGTCATCTAAATCTACCTCCAAGTTCAGGGGATATAAGGAAACTGATGGATGGATACACAGCCTGAGACCACCAGAAACGTATTCTGTGTTTCTGATATTATGCAGCAAACTAGACTTCCCTTTGGCTTTGACATGTTTCCATGTAGATTATCGGTTTATCAGAATTGCAGAACCTCTGCTTCTTAATCTCTGTCTTAGTGTGCACTTCAACATGCTGTTGGGAGGAGTGTCTGGTCTATAGTGGCAGTCCTCCATAAGCACTCTATCTGTCCACCCTTCCTAATGACCCTTGCTATGAGGAGGCAGTATAGCACAGTGGGGTAAGGCTCTGAGCTGCAGATCTGGAGACCTGGGTTTGAATCCCACATCTGCCTAGGTGCATACTGTGTGATCCTGAGCAAGTCACTTAACTTCCATGTGCTCCCAGGTCACATCGGGAAACAAGCTTCGCCTTAGTGTGCTACTCCTGGTGAAACAATGCTCCTTTATGAGTAATGGCCCGGCTTTCTGTATCACCTGGTTATTGTTCTGGCCACTGTCTCCGTAGACTGGAAACTATGGGAAGAGAGGTCTTAATTGAATCCTCTAATAATAATAAGACTCTTGGGGTCTTAATTGTGGTTACTTTGAGCTGTAGTGGTGGGAAGGAGTGCTTCCCTTCTCTTGACTGAGTTGGAGTAGCAGGGTACCCACACCCAGTTATCCACTGACTGAGACACCTTGGGGCTCATTGGTACTGGTCTGCTTCCTGTCTCTTCTCAAGGCAGAATCTTATTCAGCTTCTTTTTTTTTTTTTTTGAAATTTCTTTTTATCCTCCTGGTCGCCCTTGTCACTCTACTCCTTCGGCTAGCTCAATGCCCTCCAGTCCCACTGGGTCTGCCCTAGAGTGCCTCTTTACCTGCCTCCTTCACCTTGCACAGCCGGGTCTGCCCGTGGTTGCAGACTGGGTGGCTGGAGCGTCCATCCAGAGTGCCGTGGTTGTTTTCTGTTTTCTTCGTCCCTCCCTCCCTCCCACTGAGGACGCCGGAAGCTACGGAACGTGCTTACGCACGGTGCGCTAAATGGCATCCTCTCCCTGCCCCCAGTGAGCCGCCGCTGCCCCGAGCCAGTGCTTCCACCAGCTCTTCCGCGCGCCGGGTGTATGAACACCCCGGTGTCCTCCGAAGGAGGAGGCATCCGTTGGAGCGCTCTATCCTCCTTCCCCTGCCAACTCCGATGACCCGAGTCCGTTCCTCAACCCGGTCACTCGGCGGCAGTGAGGTGTGCGTCCCAGCGCCTCAGCCCTCAGCGCCACCAGGCCGGCACCTATTCAGCTTTTTAGTGCACTGGTTCTGTTGGACTGCACTTTCTATCCTGGACTATATTTGGGTTGATTATAGCTGGACTAGATGGATTTTTGCTTCAGTAATATTATTGCAGTGCACATCTTATTCAGCTGCTTTCACCATTTGCATGCCTGCTTGCTTTTGTCCCTGTTTACTCTGACACCTTGCTAAACTCAGGTATTTGTAATTGTTACACCACTCTGGAGTTCAGTATTATTATCTCTGTTAGGCCTCGCAGCATAGTTTTAATACTATTTGCCTTTTGTTTTAACTGCATGATAGCCAATGGTTGCCTATGTACTGGTGTTTTTGCTAGTGTTTGAACAAGTTGCTTATGTCAGTTTTCAGTCAGTAGCAGACAGGTTTGGGATCATTTGGGAGCCAGGGAGGGCCATGCAGTCAATGACAGGCTCCACAATGGGCACTAAACAGTGAATAAAGATGGTAGCAGGGTGCCACTACTCACACTGGAGCCAGGAGGGGTGACTGCCCCCATCCCCCTGGCTCCGCCACTGTTCTCAGTCTACCTGCTTACCATGCTCCTGCTCTGTTCCCCTGCTTTCTCCTTCTCCAGTTCCTTCCCCACCCCCACCTCCTCTCCACCTTCCATCTTTCCTTCCCCTTCACCCATCCTCCCTCCTCCTTTTCTCCCCCTGCTCTCCTTCCTCATCTATCCTAGTGTCCTTCCTTCCCTCTCCCATAACCTGGAGTTCCTTCACCATTCATCCTGTCCCTCCTGTTCCTCCTTCTCTCCCCTCCCAGCCAAGGGGCTATAAGTCCTACTCCACTCTTCACCTCATTACACTGCTTCTCCTCCTTGTTGGTGATGTGGAACTCAATCCTGGTCTCTTCCTCTTCTATTCCTCAAGGCCTTAGGGTTTTCAACCTAAGTGCTAGGAGCCTCCCTAAACTGGATTTTCTCTCTGTATGGGTCTCTGGTCACTCTCCAGACCTCCTATGTATCCACGGAACCTGGCTCTCTCCTAGGATTCCTGATTCCAGCTTGGATATTCCAGACTACCACCTCTTTAGGCAGGACAGGGGTAAGGAGTGGGTGGGGTTGCCTACATCCACCAGAACCTCTCCTGCACCATTACTCTCAGGAGTCTGCACCTTCTCCCATGAGTTTCTGTTATCTAAACTCTCCTTTCCCTCCTCACTACCCATTTTATTGGTGTTTTCTATGCCTCACCAATAATTTACCCCTTGTCTCTGATGGACTCACTCTCCACTCTCTCCTTACACTCCTCTGCTGGTGAGTTCCTCCCTAAACTGGATTTCCTCACTGTATGGGTCTCTTGTCACTCTCCAGACTTGGCTTGTTTCACAGGCCACATTCTAAGGGAAGCAAACAAAGGTAAACTCACTGGGGCAATCTTTGCTGATCTCTCTAAGGCTTTCGACCTAGTAGATCATGACAGTCTCCTTTGCAAACTATATTCTTATGACTTCTCACTGGGTACCACAGGTTGGTTTAGGAATAACCTCTCAAATAGATTTCAAATGGTCTGCACTGGAGGGTCATATCCAGCCCACTACAGGTGCATAATGGAGTCCTGCAAGGGTCCATACTAGAACCCATCCTTATCTCACTTTTTGTCAACTGTCTACTTGGAGATTGCTCAGGCAACCATAAGATCAATTATGTGGATGGGCTTATCTTATTCAGGAGCGACAAAAGTTCACATAATCTATCCCTGTCCCTCTCTGAGGATTTTGCATCCACTCACAGCTGCTTCACATCTAACAGATTTATTATCAATGCCCAAAAACTAAGACTATGTTATTTGGGTCCAAGCCTAGGCTTGCTAAATGTCACACTGGGCAAACTAACCCCTGTGTCCTGGCCCCAGATGGATCCCTCCTTGAACATGTCACCACCTTTAAATATCTGGGGATCACACTTGATCCCTCCCTTACCTTCAGAAATCATATCAGGTTAGTTGTGAAACAGGATTACCAACAGCTGGGTGTTTGCTACTGCCTGAAGTACTTTATGACCCTCGACATGCGCCTGGCTATTGGGCAGGGCACCCTCCTACCTCTCCTGGACTACTGCTATCCTATTATCTCTCAAACCTTGTCTCATCACCTCTTATGTCTCAACACTGCCTTTAATAACATCTGCAGATTTGTCACTATTGTCCTGTACCAACATTCACCACTGGCACCTTTACTCAGTGCTTGGGTGGCTCTCCCCCAGGCCGGTCAGGACTTCCTTATGGCTCCATCATATACAAATCCCTCTATGACAGTGTTCTTGCCCTTAACTAGACTTCTTAGCATCAAACATGGTACATGGGAACTGAGGTCCTCCCAATGCTTCCTCACCTATCCCCAGTCTGCTACTGGCATGGGGCAGGGAGCTTTCTGTTGCTGCCCCCAAGCTCTGGAATGGCCTGCCAGCCTCACTTCATTCATCAGTTTCCTTCAGTTATTCAAAGTACACTTTAAAAACTCCCTCCTATCAGCCCTGACCAGCAAGTGCAATTCCTGACCTTAGCTAGACAACTTCATATGTTGGCCTCTTACTCCATGGAACTGTTGTGTGCCATCCAATTGGCTGGACTGTATTTCCTTACTTGCACTCATATGAAGTTCTTTTATCTCTTTTGCCCAACTGCATGTGATAATGGTAATCACAAAACCGTGACCATCGTTAGGGTGAGTGTACATTGCCAAAACCAAATGGCTATGTACACTGCCAGGGAGACAAGTAGAGCAACACTGCCTGACATTATTTTGCTCCTCGACGCACTCCTTATAAAAATAACACACTCGGGCGGGTGCATGTCAGGAGGGAAGAACCTACCAAAACTCCAGCTCACACAAAACACAAAATATTGTGCTCCTCCCAGCCCCAAACCCTGCACCATCCCCACTGTAGCCAGCCACCCTCACCACCACACCACACAGCCAGCTCAGCAGCCTTCTCTCACTACCTCACATACCTTCTTTCCTCTCTTCCATTTCCTGTCCTGTGGTTCCGATCGCCTTCCTTCCGCCAGTCGCACTCCTTTCAGGGTAGCTCACATTCAGGTAAGGAGAGTGAGTCACCATTTGAGTCACTCAGTCTCAGTCATTGTATTAACGGTATACCCTTTGCACTGATTTATATGTTGTTATCTTGACCTAAATATTATGATTTATAAATTATCTAACTTACGTGTTGTTTAAATCTGTATTTTTATTTGTGTATTACTCTTCCAATTGAACTGTATGCTGTAATTGCTCATGTATGTTTTACTTTCATTCTGTGCTGTATGTGCCATCTACTTAGCCTGGGGCATGCCTGAAAATGGTCCCTAGGACCAGTGCACCTACCTGGTTATTAAATAAACAAATAAAATCCTCCTGGGTGCCTTCAACATTAATTGATTTCCTGACCTCCAGGCCAGCCACCCACAGGATTGAGTCCCTGAACCTTTCATAGTTTATCATAGAACCCACCTGATGCAATCCCCATTCATCAAACCATACCCTCCTGGACTGTCAGGTTCTCACCTCACACCTTCACTGCACTGTTGCAGAAGGTCTATTGCTGGAAGCCTTTAGTGACCACTGCATGATATTTTGCATCAGGAACATTTGGCTCACTCCTCCCAAAGTACGCTCTGGTCCATGTCCCTTCAGTCATTGAACAAAGAAGTTGTACTGAGTGACCTGGTGCAACTGACTGGTCCCCATACTAACTGCCTCAGACACTGATATGGCCCTCCCTCTTCCACTCAGTATTTACTTTAGTCTGGGAAAAGTACTCCCCATCAGGAAATTGAGGATTAAATCTATCACCACCCCTAAATCACTTTCATTCTCATCGATTTCTGCAAGATCTGTGACCAAACTTGAGTGAGACATAAGTTATCCCACCCCTGTTGGACCTCCTCTCCTACAGGGCTCTTAGAAACTCTTGCACTAAGGGCATTCATACCACCATGCCACTATACTTTAAGGCCAGCCTCTAGAATCATCTTAATTCACCAGTCAAATTCAGGAAGGAGAGTCACTTTTTCTGACCCTCCAACCCAGTCCTCTCCCTGGCCGTCATGGTTAATGGCTCAACAATGTCTGGCACTCCCTCTGTTGCTGCCCACTTCAATGAGTTTTTACCACTAGTGCTCTCCCCTCCCTCCCTCCTCCTGACTCCTCCTTCCCCCATTTTCTTCTCCTCCTTCCCTTCACCCCTCTTTTTAATTCATGTTTATTGGTCAACATGGGTACACTACATATATAAATGCACAAGCCTCTTGACTCAGCAGATATAAAAAGAAAAGTTTATATAGATAATCATTTGACATTCCTGGATATTTATGGTTGAACAGCCAACTTAAGACATATATTCAACTGAATGATCATAGTCAAAACCTTTAAGATTGAGAGAGGGGTTGGCAAGGAGTTCCAGTAAAGGATCCATCAGAGCCCATCTCCAAATTAATATAGGGGTCCTGAATTTGACCTTATATATTCTTCCATATGTTAGTGCCTTGAACTATATCGACACATTGTTTGATTTCGGAGGTGTTTCCTGTAGCCACCAGTGTGTAATCACTTTATGCGCAGCTGTTATCAGATTGTTTCATAAGTAAAGTGAGTCACGCCCGCCCACTCCCGGAGGAGGCAGCCCCAGCACAGTGTGTTGGATTATAATGTCAATTGGAATGGAGGAAGAGAGTATAGGGCAGAGCTAATCTGCCGCCAAAAAAAGATAGCAATGTCGGACAGGCCCAAAAGATATATGAGTGGTGTTCTCGTGTGGCACCACATTTCTCCAGCAGACCCAGGAAAAATTGGTATTCCATTTTGCTTGGATGACAGATATGAAGAAACAGGTCTGCACTTTCCATGCAGACGTCTGCCAAGGGGGGAGCTTAGTGGTTCTTGCACCAGAAGCAAAAGATCTTACCCCATTCCTGATTATCAAGGATTAACTCGTTCTCCTCTGACTGCTTCTGCTGAATGTGAGTAGTTTGGTCTCCATGTAGGGACCATATGGCTTTATAAAGGGCAGAAATATGCCCTGTTTTTGTTTCCTGTGACAAGATTGCCACTATGGTAGTCAGTAAAGGTTTAACTAATGGGTATTCTGGGAGTAGCATTGAAGTTATCTGAATATGGTTCTCACTTGGAGGTACCAAAAGAAGTCTATGTTGGACAAGTTAAAGGTTTATTTCATGGATTGGAAGTCTGTAATGGAATCCCTGGACAGAATTTGATTTGGAAACAATGTCCCTGTAGGGCCCATCTGTGGAAGGTTGGGTCCATTCTAGATGGAGAAAACTTTCATCTCTGGCAAACCACCTGAAAGGCCAGAGGTTTGGGCCGATACTGAATTTTTCTACCGTCTGTATACACTAGTTGAGGTAGAGCAGACTGATAGTAGGGTAAGATCCCCATTTTGGTGGGCAAATGAGGGGTCAATGGCTCTTGCAGTTAGTGGTGAACCTCTCTCCTTCCCCGTTCCATCAGTTTCTGGTTAGCGGTGTATGTTGTGTTAGCCCACTGGAGGACAGTTTTAAGGTGTGTAGCCAGATAATAGTCTTCCAAATCTGGGACTGCCCTTCCTCCAACAAGCTGAGGAGCTTGCAGTAATTGAAATTTAAGTCACGAGCATATCACTGCCCAGAGATATTTGAAAGCATTTGTTGCCAGTTTCTTTTTTTAGCTTAGTCTTTATGCCCCCCTTCCTTCACCATGGCCGCCCTTTTCCATCAGGGTTTCTGATGCACCACACAGGCTGTGCTGGGAGGACCTCTGCCCCCATAAGTGCCCTGCTCCTGTAACCATACTAGCATCGATAACTCGGTGGGCAGAGAAACTCCCCCAGTCCCTCCATACCTCAGGGGAGCAGACACTCAGAGCTACCTCAGGCTCGCCAGTCACCAGCGCAGAGGCCTGCCTTCTGGTGCAACCGTAGGGTATTTTCTTACATTTCTGGTCCACACCTCAGGACATCAGCACTCGAGGAGGGTCAATGAGATGGCATGCTGAGACATGCCTCTGCTCCTGGCCCTCTGCCAAAATCCGCCCCTCCCAACTCTGCTGCTTCCTCAACTGCACACCTGTGGCCACCCAGGTGGTGGTATAGCATGGGACTGCAGCCACCCTCCTGAGAGAGGAGAGCAGCCCTGCGGTGGCTGTGATCCTTCTCCCCAGTCAACCCTCCAGCAACCAAGGCTCTACCCAACTCGGTCACTTGGTGTTGCAAGGGAAGCTCTACTGGCTGCGCTGTGGGCTGCTTGCTCGCTTCTAAACTGAATAAGTGAAATTACTATCGGAAGGAACTGGAAAAATATAGGTACCTGGGAAGGATATTCATAACTACTGATTGACCGCAGGAGTACATAGGGAGGCCTAAGAGGGTCCAATGCCTATCTCTTCTCAGATTGTTTTACAAGGGGCTCAATGTTTACATCAAAAGCTTATTAACATTTTGGGGTATTTGAATTCCTAACTGAATCTACTTTGTGGTCCATGTAACCCTCTCTGGGGTTTGATTTGATTTCCCCTGCCACTGCAGAGGTAACTGGAAGGAAGGTCTGTCTCATTGTGGATAGCACCAAAGTCTGCAATAGGTGCACATTCTGGGGATGTGTGAAAGGATGAGCAGGGACCTGAGAAAGTCAAGGAGCAGTCAAGGGTATGGCATCTGGGTTTCAATTTGAAAAAGTGCAAAATATTGCACTTTGGGCACTGAAACCACAGGTGGGTACAAAATGGAGGAATGGACTGACTGCTCACCAAGCAGGTAAAGACCTGGGTGACCATATTGAATGTAACTTGAAGGTGGCCAGGCAGCATTGAACAAAGTGGGAGAGGCAAGTGAGATTCTGGGGTGCATAGTGAGGGGTATCACCAGCAGAAAGAGAGAGGCAAGTGCTTGTGTAGGTCATTGGTAAGACCCCACCTGAGTACTGTGTCCATTTCTGGAGATCACATCTCAGAAAAGACATACAGAGTGTAAATGGTCCAGAGGAGGGTAACTAAAATGGTGCCGAGTCTGCATCAGAAGTCCTATGAAGAAAGACTAAAGGAAGTAAATATGTAGACCCTGAAAGAGAGGAGAGAGAGAGAGAGAGGATATGATAGAAACCTTTAAATACTTCATGGGGGTTAATAAGGTACAACAGGGAGATATTTTCCAGGGAAAAGTGCTCAAGGGCAGTAGGCATGAAAAGAAGTTGGAGGGAGGTAGATTCTGGAGAGATGAGAGGAAGTACTTCTTCACAGAAAGAGTGGTGGATTCCTGGAACAGTCTTCCAGTGGAGGTGGGGGGTGAGAACAGTGGTGGGGTTCAAGAATGCATGGGCTAGGCATAGGGAATCTTAGGAAAGGGAAGGGGAGGGAGGGTGAATGGTCCGTAGATCAGCTAGGATCTGTAATGATACTATAGGCAGGGAAAATAGGCAGACTAAGTGGATGAAGCAGTCTTTATCTGCCAGCAGATTCTATGTTTCTGTGTCTCTCCCCAGAGACCCTGTTTACCTTTCCTCACTCAGCCCTTCCAAATCTAGTCCAGATGGCTTGGACCCTAAACTTCTCCTCTTACCTCCTAAATCTCCTTCACCCTTTGCACTGTCACTCAGTCTTGAAAGATTGATAAGGTCCACCCTCCACAAAGGGGTGGTCCTTCCATTCCTAACAACTTCTGTCCTATCGCCTCCTCCCTTCTCTTGTGAAACTGAGGAGAAACTAGTCTACCATGGCTTGCAGATTTCCGCCACTCCTCCAGCTTCTTCTCCCTTCCAGTCTGGCTTTTAGGAAGGATCATTCCACCATCTCTTCCCCACATACGGTCACTGATCTGCGCCCTCACAGTGATGGATCAGATGAACATCACAGCTGCCATTATCATTGATCTGGCCAAAGCCTTTGATTTGGCATCCTGTTCACTCCTCCTGGATAAGCTGAGCTCTGCCAACCTCTCAGGCCCCACAGTTGACTGATTCTGTTTCTTCCTCTTGGATTGTAAACAGTCAGCACAGGTAGAAGGTACCATCTTCACACGCTTCATATCCAGGCTTGGGTCTCATGGGGCTCCATTCTGGGTTCAATCCTCTTCTCCATCTTCCTAAATGACCTCACTCTACCTGTGCCAACTCGTATATTCGCATATATGCAGATGACACAGTTCTCTACACCTCCGGTTCATTGACTGCCTCTCTGGAGGTCTCACTTCAGCAAGACTTTCACAGTGTTCTGTACTGGTTCCAGCCCAATCAACTCAGGTCAACACAAAAAAATGGTGCCTATGACCTTGGTACCAGCCAGAAGTGGCCTGGCTTGCCCTCCCCATCTTCACACTGGGTGACACACTGCTTGAAGTAGTTCCAGCCTTTAAGTGCTTTAGCATGTAGCTGGATAGCAGGCTTGACTTCTCTACCCACATTGATGCCATCCATGCCAAACTCTACCCCAGCCTTGGTGCCCTGTACCACAATAAGGACTGCTTTTCTCCCCAGGTCCATTGAGAGCTGGTCAAAAATGGTTCTCCCAGTTCGAGAATATGTGGATGTGGTTTATGGTGCTGCCCTCCACCACCCTTGCCAGACTGGACACCCTCTGCAATGCCTTCTGCCACTTTGCTACCAACTTATCCTGTCATACTCACCACTGCTTCCTGTACTCCTCCATATTCATGCTCCTCTCCTCGCATCCTCTCATGTCACCACTTCCAGTGTGCTTTCCTCATCTGTAAATACTGGTTTGGGTCCCACCCCTTATACCTATCCCATCTTCTCTCCCCATCCCTCCTCCTACTCCCTGTGCTCAAGAGACCCACACGCTTTCTACCTTCCTCTCCCACACTGCTCAGCTGGGAAATCTACGTTCTCATACCGCATCCCTCCTTTTGAACCAGCTACCCTTCTGCATCCGTCCTCTTGCCCTTCCCTCCATTAGATGCCATCTAAAACTCTGACTCCGCTCCTACCAACGCTCTTTCTAAACCCTTCTTTATCCTTGCCTGGCTTTTGACCACCATTACCTCCCCATCCTCCTTAACCTCATAGTTCCAGTAACCTCATCAAAGTTTATCAACCTGTTTTGACTCCTACTTTCAACACTAGCTCAGCCTCCCTTCACCTTCACTCTGGCACAATGCTATTTCAGTTTGAACAATTTATACAGACGATTTATATACTAATTCATTTGTCCGCCATATGCAGTGTTTTGCCATTTTGCCTGTACTGCACTCAACTTATGCTCTTTATGTCCTCCTCATTGTTGCCACATCACCTGACAGGCTGTATTTTGTTTGTAATTGTGCTTCTCCTTCCCTTCCCCCAGGTTGCACCTGGCAACAAACCTCAGCTCAGTGTGCCTTTGCTGGTTACCAATTTTAAATAAATAAACATAGAAACGTAGAGTTTGATAGCAGATAAGGACCGCTGGCCCACCCAGTTCGCCCATTTTCCCTACTGTACCTACATCATTACTGCAGAACGTAGTTGACTCTCTTTCTCCTTCTCCTTCCTTTCCTCTATAATTCCCTTATGCCTATCCCATGCATTCTTGAACTCCACCTTTGTCTTTACCCCATCACCTCTGCTGAAAGGCTGTTACAGGAATCTACCACTCTTTCTGTGAAGAAGTCTTCTTCATATCTATCCTGAATCTACTCCCCTTCAGATTCATAGCATGTCCCTTGTTCTTGAACACCTCTTTTCTGAAAAATACTTCCCTCCTGTACCATATTTATCCCTGTAAGTTATTTAAAGGTCTCTATCGTATTCCTCCCTTCTCTTCCTGGGTGTACATATTGAGGTCTTTTAGTCTCTTCTCATAGGGCTTTTAAGTAGACCCTGCACCACTTTAGTTGCCCTTCTGGACTGCCTCCACTTTGTGTCCTTCTGGAGATATGGGGCTCGATTCTTAAAGCTCCTGGCATGACACAAGGGCTTGTGCTAAAGAATGATGCAAAAGTGCCCTTATTGCAAAAAGGTCGCCTGGGCAATTCTTAATGGCAGCCTGTGTCAACCGTGGGTTACCTGCCCCAAAGGGGCTTAGCCACCGTGCACCCAAAATGGGCTAATGCACAATTCTCAGAACACTCCCAGAGGGAGAAATTCTACACTTAGATCAGCCAGGGCTGGTCTAAAAGTACTTAGAAAAATTTTCCTCTCTGGCCCAGTGGTGCTGGAGGTTGAGATGCTGGTTGCTACACCTCTGCCATGCCGGGCGACCTGGGTTCAAGAATGAGCCACTGTCGGCAGGGTGAGAGAGGATTGAACATCCAGAGGGCTGCTCTCCTCTCTTGGGGAGGGTGGGTTTGTCATCCCATTCATTGACTGCCCTCTGGCCATGGCTGGGGCACAGGTTGAGAGGCACATAACATCCTTGTGTTGGTAGGGGAGAGCAGGGAGAAAATGGTGGAAAAGAGCCTGGAAGGCTCCGTGATGGCCCGCCATGTCCCGAGGGCTGCCTCAGTTTCTGGATTGGGTCTCGGCTGGGGAGGGAGAAGCGACATCCTCTACACTTGGCCCGCTTGTGGGAGGTAAACCACGGGAATTTCCTGGTTTTGGCAGGAACAGAAACAAGCAGGGTCAGAGAGTGAGTCCTCCACAAGGAGGGCTACAGCTGCCTGCCAGGGCTGCAGGCAGAGAAACAAATAATAGAAAACAAAATTCTCCTCTGGGAGAGTTGACCTGTATGTGCCATGGTCCTTCCTCCCCAGTCTGATGTCATCACAATGAATGTAGTAAATAAAACCCTGGTGATCTAGTGGTTCCCTCCCAATCCTTGATGCCACTGGTAAGAATAAAATAACACATAACACCCTTTCCCATCTCCGATGTCCGGCTAATAATATTTAATACTCCCTTCACTGGTGGTATAGTGGCCCCCTCTCCAATCCCTGATGCCACGGAAAGAATAATAAATACACATAGCACCCCTTTCCACCCCTGATGTCCCAGCTAATAATATTTAATACCCCTTCTTCCCTGGTGGTATAGTGGCCCCCTCTCCAATCCCTGATGCCACGGAAAGAATAATAAATACACATAACACCTTTCCCACCCCTGATGTCCCAGCTAATAATATTTAATACCCCTTCTTCCCTGGTGGTATAGTGGCTCCCCTCCCTGATCCCTGGTGCTGCCGGTAGGAATAAGAAATATAAAGAACACCCTTTCCCATCCCCGATGTCCAGGATAATAATATGTAATAACACCCCTTCCCCGGTGGTCTATGGAAACCCTTCCACCCCAGGTGCCGAGGCTGATGCCACACACCACCATGGCCACTTGTCATCTATCATTAGCAGAGAATGCATCTTATGCATAGAGTAGGTGTGTCGCCTGCTCACTGTAAATAAGATGTGCTTCCTTCTAATGATAGAGGCTGAGTGCAGGGTGCTGTGTGTTGGACTGTGATGCTCAACATTGTTTAACCTTTCGGTGACTGACAGGTAGTGAGCCGGGGTGGGATTGTTTGTCAATGCTGCAAGTGGTAAGTGCTTTTCAATTTGTGGACCCTAAGGAAGCAAGAAAAGGGTGGATGAAATCACAACTGAATTTAGATCAGCGGTGCCTGAAAGGATCACAGAAGATGGAAAATCGAGACTGAAACCTAAGGTACATAAATGATTTTACAAAATGTTTATTAATTTTCAAATGGGACACCTGAACTGGGTTATGGGCCCTACATTACAACAAATGTTGATTGGACACTAATCCTATGTCATATTACTTGTAGGGGCTCAGGACTCAGAGGGTCATATTTACATGTTAAAGAAATGGCAGTTTTAGATTTTATTTCATGTTGTTGCTAGGTTACAGCAGCCATCCCCATAGCAATCGTAGAGTTAAGATGGTGCCAATTTCAAGTCTACGCAGTTTCTTTCCTGGACATTTGGCATGAATAAGGCATTCCATCCTTCAGTGGTGGGGATTTTAATTATAAACAGAGTACTTATCCTTGTTCTTTTCACTGTATCACAAATGTAATTAATCTCCGTATCCTGTTTATATCCATATGAATGGGGAGTTTTTGTTAAAATCAGTTTGGACTCTGCATATGAACTGATATTTTATAGGGGTCTGTTGAATAAACCCCTCTTATTTTCTGTATTTGATTATATTGAGGACTAATGGAAAAGTTATTGAAGTATGGTCAACTTGATTGAATACCTTTATGTTAATACCTGATTAGTTTTTCCACAGGTCATGGCCTGGTGAGCATATCCATAGTATATGGACTTGTATAACAGAATTAATGATCAGTTTCATATATGTTGTACCACAGCTCATAGACTCCTCAGATCTAGGTATTGAAATGTGTTGCTACATTTTTATGTACTGTGACATCTGAGATCTAATAATGTAAAACTGTCTCTGGCTGGATCAGTGCAAAGCTTAATAAAACTAAATTTAAAAAGAATTGTGTTAGAGCAATACCTGAACATTTTGCCATCCGAGTGTCACTGGGTGAGTCGTCACAAAGCAAACTAACCTGGTCATTGCCATCGAGATCACAGAGCATTATTTGGAAGCAGAGAGACCAGAAGCCACTAAGAATACCAGAATCCATGATGAACCTGGTGGTGAACAGAGGGAAGATCCCCATAGAAAAGGGGAGAAAGGACAATGGGGGATGGGAATAAGTGTACTGGTGTGGGTAAGTGGTCAAGTGGTGAAATAATGGTTACCCCCTTCTTGTCTGAAACTTGTAACCCCAGGATCTTTTCCCCAGTCCTAAGACCCTGGTCCCAGTCCCCAAATGGGGGGCACAGGTGAACTACCTGATAGTACCATTATATGTTTCCACTTTGGTAAGTGGGGCATATCCATAAGTTTTGTGACATTATGGACTGTGGCTTTGTGGAATGTGTAGCTATGGACAACAGTAGTGGACCCCTTCCAACCATCCACATATAGTCCCAGTGCAACTGTGGGGGCTCTGTGGATTTGGGATGTGGGCAGTCACTGGTTAAAGAATCTGTGGTTGGATCCAGTTTAGGTTACTGGGAAGAACCCATAAAATTGATATATCTGTGCAGATACCTGCACATATCATACAGCCTAGTGTGGTTAAAAGTGAGCAGTTGGGTAGGGATAATAAAGGTGGGGATCTAAAACCCTACCTTGGCCAGTAGTCCTGGGCCCAAGATTGAAAGGTTTTCATGCCATCTACAAAATAATTCTGAAAGTGTATGCTGACAGGAGGAGGAAAACCTGGCGGGTTAGAACAAATATTTCCCTTCAGTGATGCTGAATTATTTGGCCCAGAAGGGAAGCTCGGAAGTCCCAGTGACAAAAATGGAGGGAGAAAACAAAGGATCCCTCTGTCCAAGGTTGGGTGGTTGGAGACTGCAAGGACCTGGGTTCAAGGAAGGTCAAAAGTGACTCAGATGAACTGGCATTCACATCAATGGAGGTCCTGAGGCACTTCCGGAGGTCAGGCCAGACATGTTTCAAAATCCCGGTCAATATTATTTCTGAACAAAAAATGATGAGGTTCTTAAAATGTTTATCAGAACCAATACTCGATACTCGATGTTTGTGAGAACAAAGGGGAGATGTCTGACTCAGCTGACTGATCGAAAATTATGTTGACAGTGTACCGCAGCCTGAATGTAAACTTCACCATGGAGATGATATGACGGTTGTGGCACAAACAAGGCACACAGTTTTAATGTAGGATGCTCTGGCTACATACTTTGCCTCACTGTGACTTATGTAAGAGTTGTCACTGTCGTGGATGACTAAGTGCAAATGCCTGTATGAACCGTATAGCTCACAATGTAATGTGTAAACCTCTTTGTTGCTCTGTTTTGTTGTACCAGTTATTAAGGAGACATGACACGCCAATGTTTTTAAAACCATTTAAAAACTTTATTAATATAGCGTTGACACGTGATATAAACTGTCATTAGTGAATGAAAAGTGAATGAAATGAATACGCTTTGTTAGTTAACCTTATTTTGCTTACCATTTCTCAAAAAAAAAATGCATTGTAGGTAACAAACGTTTAACCTTCGGAGGAGACATTAAACTGAGGTCCCATCTGCCTGTTCTGGTGGTAGTTCAGGTGGATGTTAAAGATCCCATGGCACTTCTTGAAAAGAGTAGGGAATTTTTATTCAAGATTTTCAGACAAAAAAATATAAAAAGTATTACAGCATACAAAATCATAATGAAAAGAAACAAAACCAGAAATAAACATTTCAGCATACAGGAATGTCAAAATCAAAAGCACAAAAAATCCTCACCAACAACCCCCACTAAAAGAGAGGGAATTTTTATTGAAAATACATTACATCAAGTACATGAAAACATGAAATAAGTGGCAAAAGCAAGAAAAAAAATTACATTGAAACTTTTGAAATATCCAGGGAAAAAGGCATGTATCATACAAAGTAATGGAGAGACAAAAAACGAAAAAAGAAAGAGAAACATTTGATAGTCTCATGAGTTGTCTATTTCAAACAATTCAAAATGTAATTCCAGCCCAATAAGAAGCAAATTGTATTGAAGATATACATTTCAGTTCTGATTCTTGAAATTTCAAAAGAGCATTCTCGATACATTCAACAATACTCAATGGACAAGTTGGAACTTGTTGAACGACATATTACACCTAGCTTGCCACATATAATATTTGCATGTAGCAAACAATACTCTCAGAGTGCTGGGGTGGAATGTATTCCAGACACCAGAAAAATTCCTAAAATAAGAACTGGATATGTAATCCTACTGAGAAAAGGCCATTTCCATTTGTTCGCTAGTGTTTTCCAGAACAAAGAGCATCTGCACAGGAAAAAATGTTCCATTGTTTCTTCAATATTAATGCATTTGGTTTGGGGCAAAACCTATCTTGCGCTGATTTATGTTTTAAATTTCCTCGAACTTGAAGTCTACCATGGCAGCATAACCAGGACACGTTCCACATATGGGCGGGATTCTCTTATCTTTGAGGATGTTTAATGCAAACATTGTGTGGGATGGAGAGCAAAGTGGAAACAGTAATATTGGTTTCTCTAAGTTTAAGAAATAAGCGTATAACTGTTTCCTGGTGAGATCTATGATGGAAGTTTTATAAGTTTCCAGGACCTGAGGTACGGATGCTATCCACAATATAAGATGGAGCATCAGGCATGTGGGAGACAATGGGTGGAAGGTCAACCCATGCTACCATGAGGAGTTCACAACTTTAGCTACCCAGGAGTCTAAACCGTGGACTCATATTTATGACTCTGGAAGATGTGATAAAAAAAAGGAAGAAAGAAGGACACTGGATTTATCATTCCTAAACCACCCTGGTTTAGGGGTAAATAAGTTATATTTCTTTTCACAGGGTTTAAGCGACTTCCCCATAACATTTGAAAAAAAGGCAATATAGTTTGGTTTCCAGATGTTTGGCGGACCATAGATGTGACTCAAATATAAAAAAGTGGGGTTAAAATTTTTTAATCACCATAACCCTTTTCTTTTGCACAGTCTCCACATTTTCCAGATATGGACTTTGTGGTCTCCCAGTGCCAAACGCTTCTCCCAGTTATAGGTAGCATCGCTCGTGTGTTGAACCAAATCCCTAGGATTTTTGTATGCAGGTGCATACCCTGATACCGGAAACAACTGTTAAGTCAGTAGAATTTTGTTGTAATGGAATACATATGCTTTTCTCAAGATTTAGTCTACCCCAGATATTGGTGTAAAGGATTGAAAGGATTGTATAGCTTCTGTACGGAGGAAAGATTTTGACAAAATAAACCACATCATCGGCGTAAGCAGAGATTTTAATAGGTTGTAAACTGGGGTGAGGAGTAATGCCTAAAATACTGGAATTCCATTGAATCTGTCTGATGATGGGGTCTAGGGCAAAACGTATAGTAAAGGGCTAAAGGGCAGCCCTGATGAAGCCCTATTTTTTGTAAAAGGGTTGGGCCAGGAACCATTTATCATTGGAAAAAAGTAGGCTAAGGAGAGCATGTGGGAAATCCAGGATATAAATTGAGTGGGAATATCATACAGGGTTAATATATGAAATAAAAATCATGATGCACAGAATCGAATGCTTTCGACTGGTCTAGTATAAAAAGGCATCCAGGTAACTTGTTATACTTTCTCATTTCAAAAACTCACGTAAGAGAAAGAGGTTTGTTTGGATGTTTCTGCCGGTATGGACAGGTTTGAGCCGTATCAATCAGATCCGCGAACGATCCTGCCGGGAACAAAGGAATTTTGGTAAAATTTTATAATCTGTGTTTAGAAGATGCAATGGCCTCCAGTTGGTAAGGGAGGCTGCATCTCCTTTCTTATACAAAATTTTAGAATCGAGAGGCCAAATCCAGATGCTGTAGCCATATTGTCTAGGACATAATTAAAGACTTGGGTCAATATTTCCAACAGATTCATTTGGAAAGTTTTATAAAATTCATGTGTCAGGCCATCTGGCCCTGGAGATACTTTCAGTTTTAAACCAGAAATTTCCTAGCAACTTCTTCCTGAGAAATATTTTGATCAAATCAGGAATCAAATGAGTTGGGAGTTTAGGGTAAGGGTCTACGTGTCAGGGAAAGATCATGAGGGGATTAGGTGGAGCAAAATTGAGTCTGTAGATAATCTGAAGTAATCGATAACATATCTGGAACAGAGGATAGTATTTTACCATGAATGTTTCTTAACCCATGCATAACTGTGGATTGAAGTCTATCTTTGAAAGCGTAAAAGGGATCAGCAGATGGGGTATTTTTAGTGCCAGTTTGCATAAGGTAATCTAATGTAAGCAGTGTTGTACTGATAAGAAAACATGCATTCCTTACTTTAGATATTTGTTTTGAATAATCCACTGAAGAAGTGGTTTGAAGGGACATCAACTTATATAACTGGTTCCGTAATGTGAGATATGTAAGATAACTTTCTCTGACCTTTTTTTCCCTAAAGCCTGAAAAAGATGCTCAGATCTTTTTAGTATCTTGCCACCACTCCACATAGAATCATAACAAATGATAACTGAGATTCGTGCTTGGAAAAGATAGTGAACATGATCTTTAACAGATGTTGTGGAAAATAAGGAATTATTCAGTTTCCAGTGAGAATGATATGAGATTGGTATAGGAGAACTGATGAAAAATGACCAATGAGAGTACAATGGTCAGAAATCTCATTAGGTACTACTGAAATAGAGTGTAGGTACAGTGACGAGAAACAAAGAAATAATCTATTCTAGTATGATATATTGATCTATGATAATGTATGTCCTGCATTGGAGTGGAAGGCGGTATGCATCTGTCAAACCTGCATCTTTATCAGTGTTGACAAAGCTAAGGAGTCACAATAAATTTTCTTTCCTGAGAGAGTCCTGTTTTCAATATCCACTGAACAGTAAAAGTCCCCACCCCAAATGATGTATTTCGGTGCATAAAATGGTTTAATTAAGTCTAACAAAGCTATATGGGCTACTTTTGGTTTGTGGACTATAAATAACTATAATCCGAAATGAGACTGTGGATTTGGCACAATCAACAATAAGCGCTCTACCTGGGTGAATATCCACTATATGAGAAATGGAAAATTCGGAGGAAAAAAAAAAATAGCTACCCCATCTGCTGAGTCCTCCCAAATGTCCAATAGAGGGGCCTTTAAATCAACTTCGCTTTAATTGCTGAATGTCATGTAATGTGGAGATGTGTGTTTCCTGTACCAACAGAATATCTAACAAGAGAGTTGGCATAATGTAAAAACTGTTCTTTTCGATAACTCTTCAAACTGCAAACATTGAGAGAGGCTATGTAATATCCATTCTTAGCATTGACTAGGCTAACCACTCCCATCAGTCACCGTCATATTCTTCCATTTCTTTCCACCCTTTTAGACTTAGTCAGTTTTTCCTGGCAGCATCAGGGCTTGATAGTTGGGTATCTATATCAGATGGAATGGCAGAAACATCGAATCTCCATCAGAATCTTCACGATTCCCTTTTAGACATTCAAATGTATTGGACAGTGGAATGTCTGAGGTTTATTAGATTTGGGTAGCTGCCCTAGTAACTCGTCTACCCGCTTGAAACCCTTCTTTATCAACAAGAATAGTGCGAGAATGTGTAGGCAACGAGTTTCGTAGGAGTGTCTGTGAAAACGTCTTGTTGGGTAACCTGATCTACATGTGGCGTAGAGACCAGGGGTTCTGAGGGCACAGGGGAATAGGGCCATGTGGCTCTGGGGGCAAATGGAAGTGGCAGAAGCAACGGTCGGGTAACAATCTTTTGAGCTTTAGCTTGTGCCTTCTGTACCAAGGCTTCAGAATTCCAACCCTCAGATCTATTTTTGCTAGCTCATGGGCATTGGTGATATGCATGCCCAGATTTGTTACATAAGTTACATTTAAAGACATTATTGCAGGAAACACTGGGATGTCCATATCCCACGATGACTACATTTCAGTAAGTCACATGTGCTACTCAAGGTGAGTGGTAGCACCGCATTTATAACAAGCCCTAGGCTGACCTCCATAATAACAAACCCCTGTCTTTCCGAGGAAAAACTATTAGGTAAATGTATAACCTCGAATTCACCTGAAACAGTTTTACTGAACCTCCAGCCACCAGTCCATAGACCTTCGTCATCCAGGATAGCTTCTCGAGGGGAAAGGACATTGCAATGATTCTGCAACCAGTGATAGATATCGCTGACGCTAACTCCCTCATTTCAA
The DNA here is from genome assembly GCA_016271365.2 of Neoceratodus forsteri. Classification (NCBI taxonomy): domain Eukaryota; kingdom Metazoa; phylum Chordata; order Ceratodontiformes; family Ceratodontidae; genus Neoceratodus; species Neoceratodus forsteri. The sequence goes on from CM028132.1 coordinate 613,582,237, forward strand.
ACATAATTGTAACTGTACAGATAGTGGGTTTGGATAAAGGAAAAACAGAAAAGGGACCCAATTTGGGTTAGTTTTCTGAGAAGTGTATACATGCCAGAAACAATCTAGTCCTGTAGAGGTCTTAAAACTGACATCGAAAGTCTCTTCTCCTGAAATATGAATCAGGGCATAAATATCTGAGGCTTGAAAATGCATCATGCCTTTGAGAAGAGTCCGGCCACGTAATACCCATCAGGAAATTCTGGAGACCACCCTATAGCGGATCAGCACTGCATTCTCTGGGGGGCTTGTTCAAGCTTATTCTTAAATAGGTCCAGAGAAATGGGTGTCCGACCCATAGCAGGTTCATTGGGGTTTGTATCTAAAGTGTGCGAAGCTGTGGATGTGCCAAGCCCAGGGTTGTCTCCCACAGGAGTAGGGCCATGTTGTGAGTCCAAAGCCGGAGATGAGGAGAATCAGGGGCCCTTAATTGTACCCGGGGAGAGACATGGGGAGGGGTAGCAGGTGTGACATGTAAAGTAATGAGCGGAGTCTCATCGGCAACTGCATCTTTGTGGGTGTTTGAAAATACTCTGATCAGTAGCATCCATGATATCCCCCAAGAGTTAACATCTAGTTTAGCATTCGTAACAGTATTATGTGCATTCATAACAGTATTATGTGCATTAACAGTAGTAGTTGGTACCTCGTTGGAGCATAGAAGTAGTAGGCCTAGAAGGGAAAATAACACCCGTGTGTGCGCAGCTCCCATGAAGGATCTGAGAACCCAAGTACCTACAGTGTTTTGTGTCCAACCTGCCTTGGATAAGGCATCTGATGCAATCCATGAGGATTCTCCGACGTCCGGGTCGGTTAGGCAAACCAAAACGCAAACGCAAAACATATCCGTAACAGAGGGGTGAAGTAGAGGCGAGTCATCTGGAGGTTCGGTTCTGTAGGTGCTGAGGTGAAAGGGTCCAACATGTGTGTAAATTGGGCAGTCCGTGAAGCTCCTGTCTCGCGCCCTTGGTAGGCCTGATCCGGAAGGCAGTGGGGAGGCAACGTATCGCACTCGGTGTGTCCAGAACTCAGTCCCACGGAAACACTGGTGCCTTGAGTGGAAGCAGAAAGCTGTCCGGTTTATTCTTTGGAGAAATGGCAACTGGAGAAGTTGATACAGGTGAGGCTTGTACCTTGGGGATGTAGTCCTGAATCACAAGTAGTCGGCTCCATTAACATATTAAAGTCAGCGTTTGTCGGTGTTGGTGAGAAGATTTAAGAGAAGGTCCTCATCTCAGCCAGGCTGACCACTAACTAAAACCTCCATCTTGTCGGGACCAGAAACTCCACCTACAGAGTAGGGAATTTCCTGGTGCCTGGCCAAATTCCCCCATTCACTAAAAATACCACCAACAGCTTAATCTGGTTCAAAGTCAGTTGGCATCCATCTATATCCCTCCCTGGGTTGTGCCTGAAAATAGGCAGAATCTATCTAGTGCACTTACCCGGTCAACAAAAATTAAACAAAAATAAATAAATAAAATGCAAAACATTTATAGTACAGTCTAAATGTGTTCTTAAAACTTATTGTAATACTACTACATTTAATAAAGTTGAAGTGATTACCATATGAATGATGAACTTTCTAGTTAAACATCTTTAACATAGTAAAACTAATACTAGTATGACACATGTGTATTCATTTTGAACTTTACACAACATACACAAAGAAAAAACAAGACATATTTCAAATGGAAACCCAGTAAAGAAAACAGATCCAGGACAGTCTACCAGCCAACCTCACAGTTTTCCATTTCCCCCCCCACCCCTCAGCTAGTATATGTAGATAGCCCTCGATATAGTATTAAACAAGAAGTCACAAGCCTACCTAACAACAAAGAGCAGTCACACTTTTACACAATGCATACTGCATCCCCACCAGCCAATACTACATTGCGGTAAGTGGTGTTTTCTACCAACCGCTGCACTGTCACCAACCCACCATCCCGGCCTCCTACTTGTCCATCAGTGCCAAGGGTAGATGACGTCACACCACCTTGGCCAGTTGTCATCTGTCACTAGCAGAGAATGCGCCTATGCATAGAGTAAGATGCTTTGCCTGTTCACTGTAAATAAGATGTGCTTCCTGCTAATGATAGAGGCTGAGTGTCCGAGGTGCTGTGTGTTGGACTGTGATGCTTGAATGTCGTTTAACCTTGTCAGTGACTGACAGGTAGTGGGCCTGGGGATGGGGTTGTTTGTCGATGCTGCGGCTGGTAAGAGTGCCACTTTGCAACAATGTGGTATGGGCTGATGGTGACACAGCACAGTTGTGGAAATGTTAACAGACTTTATTTTTAGGTAGTGGCATGACTTCTTGGCTAATGCCATGCCAAGGGTGATTCACATATACCAGCTGAGTAGGGGTGGTGGTGTGGAAAACAGGGAAGGGTGGGTGGACTGAAAGTCCCTGAAGGTGGATCAGGTTGGAGGAAAGGAACATCATGCACTAAGGATGTGTGCTGATATTACCGGAATGGAGGAGAGGGCCACCACTGGATGTCATGAAATGAATATATATTGTACTGGACTAGGATCAGAAGAATGGGGTACCTCTTGCCACCCAGAGTACTTTATTGGAGTGTTTGAGGGGCACGGATGCAATAGCAATGACAACTGTTAAGTCTACGCCTCTTTGCACATAAAAATAAGATTTTGCGAAGGAAAGACTTTGTAATTTGGTGACCAATGTGCATTACCATGAGGCATTCACATGCATCACTTTCTTGATTCATCTGCAGGCAGGTAGCAGCTGACGGCACATGCATCATTTTGTTATAGGGTATGAGTCAGGGCATGTACATGTGTCACATAATATACCAGTCAAGTAGGATCAGAGATATGTCCATGACATGTTGTCTGACTGCAGTTCTTCAGTAAATGCTTGTGACTGCATACTAGTGATTCCACTGTGCCCTACACCAATAAGATACTCTGTAGTGCCATGGTGCACGTAAGATGAGTCACCACAATCATGTTAGGCCATTATCATCTGAGTGGCCTCATGTTCTTGAATAACATGCTGCCGCTGTGGCATACCATACCTATCGCTGGGACTGTTGTCTGCATGAAACGAAATAGTGCTACCTGCGTTCATCTGGGTAAGTGTGTAAGACTGAGGCGTGATGTGGGCCGTGCTCATATGGCTGCCACCCTCACGATTGCATGGTATTCTGGGAAATGATCGGAAGAACATTTTCATTATGTTTTTAAAAATTAATTTGTATGCTTCATTTTCTGTTTCTTAACCCTCTCTCCCATTTCCCTGTCAACCCTTGCCTTTCATTTTCTTGGTGCATTAACTGCGCATGCTATTCTGTTAACAATTCTGGTTGGCTCAAAAGTGCCTCTACCATTTCTTGCATGCATGTCAGTCTGGTCTTCATTCTAAGGTTACAAAGTGGTTCAGCACCAGCAAGTCTCTTAGTAGATGTTCCTGATGACGTTGATGGGTTGGTACTGCATCCAGCCTCTTGGATTTTAGCCGCACTGATATGCTGCATGGCATTGCTTGTATTCAAGGAGGCACCATCATTACTCAGCAATGAATCCTGATGACTTTCTGTATCTGAAAAAACACAAAATGGGAATCAACAAGTCAATCAAGCCTCAGAATTGAAAAAAAGTCAGTGCTTGTAACAAACAACAAACTTTCATCATATGTAAGCAATATTACCCGACAAAGTTGGCAGTATGAGGATATCCCAGTCCACCCAGGTGTATAACAAGGCCCGATGCCACAACTGGAAGGTCAGGCATAGCTCCATACCGCCCACCTGGTGGGTAGGATTGTGCAAAAAAATAATTTTGTAACGAGATTTTAATAAAGTAATAAAATACTGGGAACACCATTTTACAAAATTAATTAAAATGCCACAGTATAAACTTTTTTTGCTGCAGTTGTGTCTACATTTCTGGGCTGTTCCATCTGTCACAGAGGTATTCCTACTAATTCCCCCCACCGACCACCACCACCACCACCACGTTCAGAACAATACATCAAGTTTCTTAAACTCTCTTGAGCTAGGAGAGATAGAAACTGCTTTGCTTCTAAGCTTCAAAAGTATGTTATCCTGACAAGCAATGCACAGAATAAGAATTGTGGCATTACTACTCAATGTGATCGACCTATCCAAACATATCAAATTTCGGTAACACCACCCAGATCTACCTCCTGCCTCAAAGTATACTAAAGTATACAATAATTTTCCCTCACTTTTCTCAAAAACAGTAACAAAATCAGCAAGCATTATAAAGTTGAATTACTATCATAAATGAAGTGTTGAAAAGTGCTAGTCATTATTTCTGTACTTGACTGCGGTGGTTCAGGCTTGGGGTAGTCATCTGGTTCTTCAGTACTGGGTGGCTCCAGCGAAGATCCTTCCAAGACAAAAACTGGATCTGAGGAGGGTTTAGTGCCCAGAATGTGATCAAGCTCCTCAAAGAAAGGACAGGGTATCCTGCTACCTTCAGATCTGCCTTTACTGTGTGATCTCTCACTTTCAATTGCTTAATCTTCTCTCTCCGCTTGTTTGGCAGATCTCTCCACATCACTTTCTAGCAGGTACTCTGATATTTTTTGATACATTTTGGTATTTCTTCTGCAGTTTGTCAGCTCATCCTGCACAAACTCATGTGACCAGTAATCAAGTAACAGTTTGGCTGCATCGTCCTGACCAGCTGACTGAACTGTCACTTATTATGATACTGTATTGCTTATTTTTATTGTGTGCACAAAACAGTAAAACTAGCTGTGGTGTGCAAACACCTTTATAATTCTGCCAAAATCTGTATTTTTGGGTGGCTGCTGTCAACACGATCACCACACAATGTCTCACTCATGATCCACTATTTAGTATGGTAGCAGATTTCTTTTACTAGTGAATTGTCAAAATTTCAGTTGTAATTCCGTCGATTGCCAGAGAGCATCACTCTTGCTGCACAATACTCTCTACTACTGATGTGCCATACCATGGCATTGTGGGACATGTAGCGCTGTATCATGGGTGATAGGAGGACAAACACCATCAACCACACATGCACAGAACGATCGCCTGTCTGCATCACCAAGTAAATTGTTTTTATTTGAAAGTATGTTTAAAAACATGTTTAAGCCTAGGTAGCTTGCAGGGTTATAGCACAGTTTTTAAACACACTTTCAGACTGTGATAGATGTGGACGACACTGTGTTTGTCTTCTTAAAACATTTTAAACCTTTTAAAACGTTTTAAGAAGCCGAGTGTGTACAGGGCCATTATAGCTCTGGTTTGTTCACTGCCAGTCCGGTGCCATACTGAGACCGCTACAGACTACATGTGGCTGCACAGTCTATACTTAGTCTTGGCATGGCCCTTCTGGCCATGTATTGCACCAGTGGCACAGTGCCGTCATTAGGGCACCACATGGCCAAATTGCCACCCCCTCCCGAGGTCTGTCCCACCCCAGAGTTGGAATATTTAGAAAGAAGTGTAGAAGGCACAGGGGCACTGCCTCAAAAAGAGGGGGCCATGACATTGGGACTTGGTGCCCTAATGACTGGGCACATCACGCAGTGGAGCCATACATGCCCGGAACCTTGGTATGGCACTGGGACTGGCAGTGAACAAACCAGAGCTATAAATAGCTCTGTGTATCATTGTAGATACAGTAGTACACTCTCCCCTGCCACTGATCCCCGTGTCTGACGTTAGCTGCAGAAGATTCTTTGGCTGCGACGTAAGATGCACTAGTAGTAGTGTTTTATTCATGAGGCATGAACAGGTACATATCCTTGAACTAGCTCATTTCCAAGGGACACCTGACAACAGAGGATCTTACATAGTGTCTTAGTTACAGTGTTACATAGTTACATATTTACAAGAATTACATAGTTTACATGGTTGCATAGATTACATGGTTGCGTAATTTAGTTGATGTATAAGTGACAGATCATACAACAAGAATCTAGATAAGAAGAAGTAGAAGTTAGCTGAGCTGTAAAATGACAGAGGCTGCAATCAGGCAGCAGGAGCCGGCCAGATATCCCGTGGTGGGAGTGGGGTGGCAATTCGGGAGGGGTTTGGCATGAAGTGTTTACAAAATGCCGTGGAGGGACAACAGGATCAATTGGATAAAAGTCACCAAACACAAGAGGAGGTAACATTATACTTGTTAGGTGAAAAGCCTAATCAAAGACTGACCCACATTACAGTGTGGGACATTCTTAGATGCACGTTCTCTTTAAAAGAATCATGTCCTGTTCCATTGGACAAATGGTTCAACCTGACCCAGAAAGACGGCTCCAGCAACTGGTAGGAAAGTTTAGAATGTGTTCTCCTGTTTTGGGAGAACTGATGTGATCCAACACCTCATAGACACAGACCCCGTCAGTCCGGATCCACCAACAGCCATATAGATTCCAGGAAAAGTCAGAGGATGGTGCATGATGTTGGAACTGGGCATCATTGAGGAATTGCAGAGTGACTGGTCTAGCCCTCTTGTATTAGTCCCCAAACCAGATGGTTCCACTCAGTTTTGTATCGATTTGCAGACAGTCAATGCAGTCTCCCAGTTTGAGGCAAAGCCTATGCCTAGGGTGGATGAACTTCTGGATGGACTGGTAAGGCCCACTACATTAGTACTTTAGACCTGAGCAAGGGTATGAGCAAATTCCACTAACTCCTGAATCCTGAGAGAAAACGACCTTTGACACCCCATTTGGTCTGTATTACTTTACCATGCTCTTTCTTGGTGTATGGTGCCTGGCTACATTTCAGAGGAGGATGAATCAATCCTCTGTCCCCATTTGTTATATGCAGCAGTGTATTTGGACGATGTCCTGTTTAGCTTTGATAGGATAGACTCATCTGCAGGATGTGGCTGCAATACTTCAATCTCTCAGGAGGCAGATCTCACAGCCAATGCCATAATACATGCCCTAGAGCAACAGGAATAAAATACCTGGGATACATGGTAGGAAAGGCTATGTACACCCAGTTCTTAATAAGAGTAAAGCCCTTGCTGATTTCCCACACTGACTACCAAAAGCAAGTTAGGTCCATCCTTGGCTAAGTTGGATATTATCATCGGTTCATTCTGGAGTTTTCTATACTTGCTGCCCCACTGACTGACCTGACTAAAATGTTGCCCCAAATAAGATTCAGTGGTTCTCGACATGTCAGAAGGCCTTCCAAACAATCACAGTTGTGTTGTGCAAGGGACCTATCATATGAAGTCCTGATTTCAGCTGTCCATTCATTTTGTACACAGATGTCTCAGAAGTAGTGTTGGGGCTGTCTTGTCACAAGAATTTAATGATGGGATTACCCCATCCTCTATTTGTCTATTTCCCAGGAACAATGGTATGGCATGCTAGAGAAAAGTGTTGGCAGTGAAGTGGGCAGTAGTAGCACTGCACTACAATTTGTTGGGAAGATGCTCACTGAGGTTACTGACCATGCACTCCTCAAATGGCTGCATGCCATGTGGAACACCAATCCAGACTCACCCGATGGTACCTAACTCTGCAGTTGTATTCATTTCGTGTGTCACAAGGTGGATTCCATGCATAATAATATTGACTTTTTCTCCCAGGAGGGCAGCTCGATAGTAGCCAGTGCCATGGGCACAGCTCTGAGGGGCAGGGGGATATGGTCACCTGGAATCTCCTTGCCACTAAGATAGAAGCAGAAGAACAGGGTAATTGAGACCTAGCCCTGTTGATTTCTGGCCTGACCCTTTAAAGGCCATATGCATTTGCTGTATGCAGGCTTGGAAATCCCTGTGGGTGGAAGAGCACAGATAAGCCTCACCTGGGAGGCATAAACCAGAGCAAGGAGGAGGCTTTGGAGGCTTGAGTAGAGAGCAGGGCTACTGTGAACTGGACAGCTGAATCAAGCTAAAAGTATTTTGTTTTGTATTTGCTCTGCCAAAGTAAGCTGCTTTAAACCCTTGCTTGGTCCTGAAGTAAAGCAACTTTTGTTTCATTGAACCTTGCCGAGTATTTTTCCTGAGAGTTTCTCCAAAAGTCTTCACTGCTACAGCATTGTTACAACACTACTCCTGAATCTCCCCACCTGCTTCCACCTATATCCCTTTGTTTGGATTTGACATTCCTGCTGAATATTTCCTTGAATTCTGCCTTGTTCACTCCTTTCAGGAACTCAATCATATCACCTCTCCCTTCTGCTCTCTAGGAGTACATGTTCAGAGCCTAAGCCAGTCTTTGTAGGCTGTGTTCTACTGGCATTGAATCATTTGGTTACCCTATGCTGCACCTTCTCTAGTCTGTCTTTGCTTTTTCTTAGGTGGGTCTTCAGAATTGGGCACAGTATTCCATATGTAGCCTCATGAATGATGTATAGAAAGGTAATATCACTTTCTTCCTCCTGCTGTCAAAGCCCCTCCCAGTACACCCCAACATTTTGTTTACCTTGCTGTGGGCCTTGTTACATTGGCTAGATTGTTCTAGGGAGTCGCTATGATGACTTCCAGGTCCCTTTCCTCAGAGGTAGTGTCCAGCTTAACCCTCACATCCAGTTTTCTGTCCTGGAGTTCTTGTTCCCTATGTTCATCACGTTGCATTTCTTGGCATTCAACTGCCAGACTCTTGGACTACCCTCTAATCTTTGCAGGTCCCTCTCCACTGCCTAACTCCTTCCTCACTGTCTACCCTGCCTCAGAGCTTAGTGTCATCTGTGAAGAGGCACATTTTGCGTTGTATCCCTTCTCCTACATCAGTGATGAACATATTGAAAAGGACCAGCCCCAGGATTGAACTCTGTGGCATTCATGGCTCCTCTCCCTGACTTGATGCCATTTATTACCTCCTCTGCTGTCTTCCTACCAGCCAGCTTCCTATCCATCTAACTAGATATCTTGCTGCTTCCAGATCCTCTAACTTCTTCAGCACCCATATGTCTGGTGCATGGTCAAATGTCTTGCTGAAGTCAAAGTAGAGTAAATTCACTGGTTGTCCCTTATTCACTGCCCTAGTTACCCTACCAAAGAATGTTATCAGGTTGTTCTAACATTAGGTGTGTTTTCTTTCAGTACTGTAGCTCTCATTTGGTATGTTTTTTTTTTGTTATTGTTGGCACTAGTTGTGCACACTACCAGATCACGGAGTTGTATATGCCGGCACGACAAAAAGATTAGCGACTGGCATTACAGTGACAGGCTTCATGTTGACAGAAGTTGTCGGCCTGAGCCGCACTGCCCGAGACTATTTACAATGAAGTTATGCCTCTAAGCCCCTGCACCCCCAAACTAAAGGATTCTAACCCAGGTCAGATTTAGTTCAGGGAGGGGTGTAAGTCAAGGAAGTGGTTGCCCCTGTAGTGGCACTTCTACCTGATGCATGGCGCTGTAGTCGATATCAATGCGTGGGCCATAGAAATGTCGCTATTAGGTTGGCATACCCCAGTCATGTATGTATTCTTCTGAATACTCATAGTCCTTCCATATTTCATTGTTGTCTGGAAGCTTGTGCTTGTGTATATTGCACCTGTATGTTTGTTTTGTTATACAGTACATTGGAAAATTTAATAAACTATTTAATCACAAATACAATATATAGACAATCAGTATATGCACTGCAACAGGCAGAAGAGGTTTTAAATTCTAAAATGGCCTATTACAGAAGGACAATTTGGGTAAAAGTTGCATGCAGAGATTTGGTACAAGTTTCATGTAGAGATTTGGTACAAATTCCATGCAGAGATTTGAGTACAAGTTGTGTAGATATCCGGTTACATGTTACATGTAGAGACTTGGTACACATTTCATGCAGAGATTTTAGTACAAGTTGCATGTAGATATTTGAGTACAAGCTGCATACAGAGATTTGGTACAAAGTTACGTGTAGATATCTGGTACAATTTGCATGTAGATTTTGAGTACAAGTTACAAGTATAGATTTGGTACAAGTTGCATGTCGAGATTTGAGTACAAATTACAGAGATTTGGTACAAGCTGCATGCAGAGATTTGGTACAAGTTGCATGTCGATATTGGAGTACAAGTTGCATGTAGAGATTTAGTACAAGTTAAGAACATATGAATTTGCCAGCAGAACAGACCTACTGGTCTATCAATGTCTGCTTGATTGTGCAGCTAGCACCCTAGCATGCAGCTGCCCCTCCCCACCCCTTAGCCCCCCTTTGTTGTCCTCCTCACCCACCCTCACCCAGCCCTGTACTCTGTCCCAAGCTTTCTTAAAGCCAACCACATTTTGCTTGCTATCACCCTTCTGGTAGTGGGTTCCACCTAGCCACTACTTTCTTTCTGAAGTAATGCCTTCTCATCTCCTCCTGAATCTCCCTCCTCTATTCTTAGTCTGTGCCCCCTGGTTTCCCTACCTCTCCTCAGCTTAAACACCCCTTCGCCCCCCGTTGATACCTCCAGGTACTTAAAGGTCTTGATCATGTCCCCATCCGCCTCTCTTCCAGTGTGTACATAATCAGTTCCTTTAGGTTTATCTCATAGTCCATTCCTCCATCCCTTAATCATCCTAGTCACCCTCCATTGCACTCCCTCCAGCAGATTGTCATGCCATCTAGGTACGGCCTCCAGAACTGCACACAGTACTCAAGTGCGGCCTGACCAGTGACTTGTAGAGGGCAAGATCACCTCCTGCGCCTGGAGGTAAATCCCCATGCTATGCACCCCTGCATCCTGTTTGCCTTCACCGTCACTCTCCAGTATTGGGCAGAATTGTTCATGCTCCATGCTACCAATACCCTCAGGTCCTTTTCCTCCTCAGTGATCCCTAGCTTGATCGGCCCAAGCCAGTACTCTCCTTGGATTCCTGGCCCCAAATGCGCCACCTGTATTTTTTCACATTGAACCCCAACTGCCGCTTTCCCTGACCATTCCTCCAGCTTGATTAGGTCCTCTGTAGTTGCAGCCATCCCTCTGCATCGCCCACTATTGCACCCATTTTGGTGTTGTCGGCGAACAGGCAAATCCTGCTCACTACCCCTGTGCAATGTCCGAGATGAATAGCTCAAACAGTGCCGGACCCAGCACCAAACCCTGTGGCACCCCGCCATCACAGATCTAGGCTCGAGACCTCCACCACCACCACATGTTGTAGCCTATCCCTACGCCAGTTTGAGATCCAACATGCCATCTTTGTCCCCACTCCCAACCTGGCCAACTTCACCCTAGTCACCCATGGGGCACTGAATCAAAGGCCTTGCTGAAGTCCAAGTACAGCACATCCACAGCATGGCCCCCATCCAACTCCCTCATCACCCAGTCATAGTACTGTATTAGATTAGTTTGGCAGGATCTCCTGAAACAAACTCATGCTACTTCCGTCCTGAAGGTCAATGCTTTTCAGAAATGCTATCAGCCTTTTTAGTATCATCTCCATGAGCTTCCCCACTATGGACATCAGACTGACTGGTCTATAGTTCCCTGGCTCATCCCTTGGACTGCTTTTATGTAACAGTACTACATGGGCCATCCTCCATTCCTGAGGCACTCTCCCATGTCCAAGAGATGCTGAACAGGTCCACCAGTGGTTCTGCTAGAACCTCTGCCATCTGCAAGCACCCTGGGGTGGATACCATCTGGCTTTGGTGCCTTATTCACTCAGTGCCTTTAGCCCTCCAAACTATCCTACCCTCTATCCTGCCATCTGTTACCTCACCCCCACTCCCTCCTCCCAGACCAGGGTGGTGCTGGACCCCTTCTCCTCGTAAACATTGAGCAGAAATATTCATTCAGTGCTTCTGCTTGTTCCTTCCCCTTTCCATCCACCTCCCCTTTTTGCCTCACTTTACTGTCCCTGCTTCCCTTTCTCTCTGATGTATCTAAAAAGTATTTCTCCCCTTTTATTCCCTGAGCTAATCTGAGTACCCTTGTGGCCAGGGGTTTATTTAACTCAAAATTGATTAGCGCTTTTGCTCATAAAAGTGCAAAACTTTGTGAAACTGCATAGCAATTGCTTCATTGTGTTTAACAAACATAACACTTCTAGAAAACCTATAAGAATACTTTCTGTACAGTTAGCATTGTCCCAAGGAAAAAACTGCTAATCAATTATTTAAACCCTGCTTGTGGCCTTTGCTCCTTACCCTCCTGGTCACTCCTTTGACCATTTGGTGTACTTCTCCTGTCTTATCCCTCCCTTCCTCCTAAACTTAAGGCACGCTGCTCTTTTGCCCTCACTCCCTCTATCACCTCCTGTTCAGCCAGCATGGTCTCTTTACTCTACTCTTCTTACTCTGTAACCTGGTACACGCTTCCATCGCTTCTATGATTTACTTTATTATGTCCCATTTCTGCACTGTCTCCATCTCCTGCTCTATGTCCTGAGTCTCCCTTCAGCAACTCCCTCATCCTACTGTCCGCCTCCTGAAATCCATCACCTTGTTACTGATCCCTCTGGCTTCCTGCTCATTGTGATGTTGAACCACACCATTTGGTGGTCGCTGCCAGCTAACAGGTCCTCTAACTTTATGTCCCTTACTGCCTCACTGTTCGATAGTACCAGATCCAGTGTGTTCCCCAGTCTAGTGGATTCAGCAACCAGCCATGTCAGGAATCCCCGAGTGTGTCCAGGAAGATCTTCTCCCTAGTGCTGAGGTGACTGGCATGGTCCAGTCCACCCGGCAGGTTGAAATCCAACATTATTATCAGTTCCCCTCCTACATACTCTCCCAATTTGGTCCACCAGTTTCCTGCCCCATTCCTATGTCTGGGATGGCAGTCTTTCTTCCCCTGGAATCCAGAGCTGTATCCAGATTGCCTCCATTCCCCACTGTTCCCTTTGTCCCTTGTACATTTGATCCCCTCCCTCACATAGACAGCCACCCCTCCCTCCTCATGGTCCTTTCTTTACAGTCTGTACCCTGGGATTGTCAACCCAGTCCCGTACTCTGTGGCTCTTGTTTCTGTGATGGCCACAATGTCCACCCTCCTATAGCTAATAGCACCTGTAGCTTCGCTTATCTTGTTGCCTAGGCTTCTGCTTACAGAGACCACCCTCCACCTTGTTCCCTCCCTCCTCCTTTTCCAGTTTCCTTCCCCACCTTTCCTTCTGTACTAATTCCCTTGATCTTTCCTACAAGCTTGGTGGGTAGGCTCACTTGGTCCCTGGGTACCTTGTCTACCATCTGACCCCACGCCACCCCCAGCTAGTTTAAATCCACTTTGGTAGCTATGAGCCCTGCAGTTTCTGATTTAATACACCCTTTCCTCCCCACTTAGGGTGCAGCCTGTCCCTGCATATAGCACATTATTGTCCCAGGTCCTTCCCCAATCTCCCACTCCACCCATACCCTTTTGATCTACACCACCCTCCAGCCAAACATTGAATTCCTTAATCCTTGCAAATACTTAAAGTTGCACAGAGATTTGGTACAAGTTACACATAGAGAGTTGCATGCAAGAATTGGTACAAATTACATGTAGAGATTAGGTACAAGTTTCATGCAGAGATTTGGTACAAGTTGCATGTAGAGATTTACAAGTTGCATGTAGAGATTTGGTACAAGTTACTTGTAGAGATTTGGTACAAGTTGATGTAGAGATTTGGTACAAGTTACTTGTAGAAATTTGTACAAGTTGTATGTAAAGATTTGGTACAAGTTGCATGTAGAGATTTGGTACAAGTTGCATGTAGAGATTTTGGTGCAAGTTACATGTAGAGATTTGGTACAAGTTGCATGTAGAGATTTGATATAAGGTGCATGTAGAAAGTTGGTACAAGTTGCATGTAGAAATTTGGGTACAAGTTGCACATACAGATTTGTATGTTGCATGTAGAGATTTGGTACAAGTTGCATGTAGAGATTTGGTACATGTTGCATGTAGAGATTTTGGTGCAAGTTACATGTAGAAATTTGTACAAGTTGCATATAGAGATTTGATACAAGGTGCATGTAGAAAGTTGGTACAAGTTGCATGTAGAAATTTGGGTACAAGTTGCACATACAGATTTGGTATAAGTTGCATGTAGAGATTTGGTACAAGTTGCATGTAGAGAGTTGGTACAAGTTACTTGTAGAGATTTGGTACAAGTCGCATGTAGAGATTTGGTACAAGTTACATGTAGAAAAATGGTACATGTTTCATGAAAAGATTTGGTACATGTTTCATGTAGAGATTAGGTACTAGTTACATGTAGAGATTTGATACAAGTTGCATACAGAGATTTGGTACAAGTTGCATGTAGAGATACACAGGAGGCAACCTAGCATTGTGACAGGTACAGTGGCTGCCCTGCATGGACAGCCACCACTGACATGCCAGCCGACCGTGCAGGTCACAGACATGCAAGGGTGTCAGCTGCACAGGCCATGGATGGGCTGACAGGTGCACCATGGACACAGAGCATGCACCGTGGACCACTGCACACAGTCATCCAGTGCACAGGGAACAACACACACACCACAGACACTGACTGATAGCTACCCCCACACCATAATCACTCCACATGGACACACACACATACCCATGACCGCACCACCCTGACGCCATGCACACCACTGCAGCTGAGCACCTATAGCCCACTGCAAATCAGAGACCACCACAGTATTCATATCAAAATAACTGTATTGCAAAAACATATAAAAGTTAACTATTTACAAGACTATTTACAAAATATATACAAGGTGGGGGAGGGCCACAAACAAGGTGGGGTGGGTAAGGGCAGGGGTGGACAAATGGGATGGGAAAGGAGGGGTGTGAGGGTGGGTCCAGGGGGTAGGGGATTTCAGGGCTGAGGGACTTTACGGGAGTGCCGCCTCCCACTCTGGCTCCATCTTGTCAGTGCCTCCGCAGGACCCCCGTGTCATCAATCCTGTGGGAGGATGTCCAGCGACGCCTTTGCCACCTGGAGATCTCAAGTGCCTCTCTGATTTCCAGAGATGGCATGTACTCAGGACAAGGGAGCACAGTCAATAGGTGTGAATGCACAGCCCCATACAGCCCACCCACTGTGCATGGCATACAGCCATGGGACATACCTCTGTGATGGTGTGTGACCACCCACAGTGATCACGTCCACATGACCTGCCCACCCAGGTGCATACAGCCATGTGGAATGCTACACACACACCAGCCAGTCACACACAGCACCACCGTGGCCTTTTAGTGACATGGCTATGTGGTGCAAGGCAGTGGCACAACCATGTACCCGTGCACGATGGATCACCATTGACTGACTCCCAGACATGCATTGCCACTGGACAGTGTTGACTGTAACAAGTCGCGCAGCATGGCAGTGGTGTCGCTGGATGGTGGCCATGCCCGCTGCCCACCCTGTTACACAGCATGCAATAGTAATCATGGAGTTATGGCACTCACCATCATCGGGCCAGTCCAGTGGGCAGTGAGGGCCCTCACCCCGCCTGGCTTCCCTCTGCTCCTTCTGCTGCCAAAGATCACAGGCAAGATGGCGTTCCTCCGGGCCTGTGGTGTAAACATGGAAAGAGGAACATCAGTACAATCCAGTAGCAAAGCCCCTGCCCCCAGGTGTGTGCCCTCCCACCCAGCCAGACCCACCCACCCCACACCCTGATAACACCACCACAGCCAACCCTGGATGGTCCCTCCCATGTGCTGGACACATACAACTGTGATACCCATATGGAAGATAAAAGTGTGTTGACGTGACACCTACCTGGCCATGGCACTGTGCCCCTCCGGCTAGCAGCTCCGCCCCTCCACGCGAGGTCCCCATACCTGTGGCAGCACTGCTCAGCACTTCTCCCCATCCTGTGGCCTCCTCGAGCGCACTGGCCACCTCATCCCACACCTGGATGCTGGACCTGTCCAGGGCACCTCCCAAACAGTGGCCCATGGTGTGGCTCCACAATGGCCACTAGGTTGGCCAGCTCTATTGGCGACCACTGAGCAGCCCTCCTGCATGCCATGCTCACTGCTTGATTTGCAGATATGGTGCTCTGCAGTGTGGCTCCTACGCGCAGATGCTGTGCGGTACAGCGCTGTTATTCCCTATCGTGCTGTCACCGAACAGCGCGATGAGAGTGCACCAATGCCTGATGCATGGCACCTAGGGGCAAAGGTCGGGCACAGGGTCAAGGGTCTCTGGTGCACGGACACGCACAGCGCCATTGGAACCCAATGCGTGTACGAGATTGGCTGCCTGTGTGCCACCGCCAGTAGTGGCCTACTGCGCAGTTGCCCCAGTGCGCCTATGATGGCCCAGTGCCACAGCGCCATGTAGGTGACCATCGCTATAGCACCACTGGCACAATGGTCACCATGCCCTGCATTGCCTACCGTGCACAGCACATCAGCAGCACACAGACACCCGCGCCAGCAACACAGGCATGTGCAGTGAGGTGTGTACTACGATGTCACAGAACTGCGCCATTGGCTCAGCACGCTCAACACAATCGCGCAAAGCGCAAAAGTGCGATATTCAGCCATCATATGCAATCATCTAATCAGCCATTCAATGGCGCAGCACTGCAATTGCATCCACTTAAAGTGCGCCTCGCCTCATTTGCATGGGTTGTGCTATAAAGTGTGACATTGGGCTGCAGTGGCCATAATCAGTTACTGCAGTCTATTGGTGAGTTGCATGCTGTTTGAGAGTGTGGACTGTGGATTTAGGGACATGCATGGGACTGCACAGTCACAGGTAACAACTGCCATTCTTACAGGCTAAATAATGACCGAGCAAGTTGTGGGAGAGGAGGAACACAGTGGTGGGAGGAGGAGGAGGTCTAACTTTACCAAGGCGAGACCGAAGCCCTGTTTGAGGCCTACCTGGATCAGGAGCCGCTTCTCAGCGGATGGCAGGGAACACCTCTAGCCCGTGCTGCTGCATGGGAGGAGGTGGCATGTGCTGTGAACCTGCATGGCAGCCACCAGCGCTCCGTGCAGGAGTGCAAGAAAAGATGGCACGGACAGGAGGAGGATAAAGAAGGTGGCTGCCATCAGGCAGCACGTGCTGCAACAGATGGGGACAGCCGGAGATGGTACACCTCACCCCACAGGAGGAGAGAATTGCTGGAAGCATGCAGCGTAGTGCCATTGAGGGTGTTCTGGGTGGTGGCTTCAGACGGGTGGTGGCCCATCACTGCATGGTAAGTCATGGTCTGTCCATGGGGGGAGCCAGGGTAGGTCACATGCATGCAGTACCGACTTTTCTGTCCCTTACAGATCCTGAACATCTGCATGTTTCAGCGGTGGTGGGCCTGTCCACTGAGGACAGTCAGCTGGAGATGGAGGAGGCCCATCCACCTCCACAGGTATGCGTGGCTCAGTGCAACAGTGGGGCTGCCTGGCTGTCCACACTGATGTTGTTGTAACAGGTGCAGAGGAAGCTCTGCCTGTGTCCCAGTGTACCGGCGTCCACAGATGCCAGCTTGCTGTGCCTGGGGCGGTGCCGAATCCATCACCGATGATGATGTCGCTAACGCCATGGGCAGCGACACGGTATCCACAGGATGGCCACACAGCAGGACACATCCGCGTCATGGCTGTGGGTGGTGCTGCTGTGGAGGCTCATGATCATCACAGTCCCAGCCTGTGCCTGTCAGCACCAGTGGGGCAGCACTGGTGTTTGTTCAGGACAGTGGGACTGTTGCGGCCACCGGCGCAGCACCACTGAGCCCTGGGGAGTGGCAGCCGAGGGGCAACATCAGCAGTTGGCCAATGGGCTTGGGGTACAGGGTTCAGCAGTGGCATCTGTGCACCACCTGTGGACATGCCCAGACCTGGTCCTGGTGTGCAGCACCCATCCTCAAGGGGTGCTGAGCATCAGGCCGCACACCCTGAGGGACAGGATGCTGAGGAGGCAGATGACCTCTGGATGAGCACACCCGCCTACTGCAAGCATCAGTCCAGCAGCAGATGCGGCTTGTGACATCGGTGGATGCACTGCATGCGGCTCTGGAGCAGGCGGAGGAGCGTTGCAGCAGGGATACCGCTCTGATCCTGGCAGGGATGGACCGGTTGTGGAGGGATGTGACTGCTGACATTGACAGGCATGCACAGGCATTCACTGCTGTCATGCCATGGCGGCACACAGTCATATGCCCATGCGTCAGCAGACACCACGCAGTGCACTGTCCACCCCTGCTCCCGGCATTGTGCGACTCCTCCCTGTTGACACTGGGTTCAGCTGTGGGCATCCCGAGCACGCCTGGGCAGGCATGTTCGGTGTGTTGCAGACCCCTGCATGAGCATGGTCGCATTCACGAGTGGAACCCCTTGGGGACAATTGGTGCAACCCCATGAGGCCAGTGGTCAGCCTGTCAGTGCTGGCGGTCTCGCGGGCCGCCATGCATCCATGGTGGCCGGGCACTGTGTCGCGCTGACTGACCTGTCTTCCAGCGCGGCTACTGTCTGGTGCTGCCCTGTGTGCATTGTGTCTTTCAGTGGGCAGTGCATGGTGGGTACCTGGCCCTGCACGTGACACACAGTCCACCTGCACACCCTCCAGCTGCTGTCCACAGTTGCATGTGCATGATGATGCCTGCATTGCGCTGTACACCAATGTGCAGTGGTGCTCAGCATCTGACACACGCACATGGACAGGCAGTGGGCGTGGTGGCCTGTGAACATGTGTGTGGCTAGGGGTAGCATTCTGGGTCCGGTGTGCCTCCTGCCCTTTGTGCAGGTTTGGTGCATTGTGTATGTGTGCGTGTGTGTGGTCCGCCTGTGTGGCATGTAAGTCCTCTCCCATCCTGGTTGTGTGTGGTTCCATGCCCTGCCACTTCTCTTGATGGTATGCACCCTGGTGTGTGCCATGCGTGTTTGTAGGTTGTGCCTTAGCCACTGTTAGCTGCACATGGCCTCATGACTTATCTGGGTTGGCTGAAGTACTCCTCCGTGATGGTGTCCTGGTGCAGCTGTGCCAGCTGGATCAGTCGGGGTCCCATCGCCCAAGGGGATGCCCATCACCATTGTCACCAGTGTCTCATCGTCCCCATTGCTGTCCCCTCTTTGACCTGTACAGCTATCCCACATTCATTGGCCATGTTGTGCAGGATGCAACAAGCTGGGAATAGCCCACAGGCCTTTGAGGGGCTGTACTGTAGGGCACCAGCCGAGGTGTCCAGGCAACGGAAATGTGCCTTCAGCATCCCGAACACCCACTCAATGACATTCCATGTGGTGGTGTATGCCTCATTGTAGCATTGCTGCGATGGGGTCGCGGGCCGGTAGGGTGTGAGCAGCCAGGGACGGAGTGGGTATCCACTGTCACCTGTGTGTAGAGGGTGGAGGTTAATTTGGTGATCAGCATCGCCTGCCCCGGGCCATGTAGGTCACTACTCATGTCACCTCTGACCATGCCCCCAGGACCTATGATTGTCCATGTGGTTTGCATACTCACCCACTAGGTGGCCAGTGGGATGTCCCCACTCTCGAATCTGTGGCACAGTGCTGACTGGTGCCAGATGAAGACATCATGTGCTCCACCAGGGTGCGTGGCACAGACATTGATTATGCGCCCTGGCACGCACACCACCTGGCAGTTGATGCTGGCATAGCCCTTGCGATTTATATATGCGGCCCCTGGGCCAGGTGGTGTGCGAGTGGCCAGGGTGCAGTCTAGTTGCCCCTAGCACACCAGGCATATGCTACCCTGTGGAACTCCTGTATGTTTGCTGTGTGCCCACCGTGTGCTGGTGAAATGGATGTACTCTGCAGCATGTGGCAGCAGTGCGCTGAGGAATTGAGTGAGGTGGCATGACGTGGCCGACTGGGTTATGCCTGTGGTGTTCCCAGTTGGTCTCTGGAAGGTACCCGATGCAGCAAGCACGTAAGCTGTTACTTTAGTCTCCACTGACAGGCATGGCTCCGCCATGTGGGTGCCTGCATCACATCACCGCGCAGCTCACATAGCCGCCCCAGAATTGCCCCGATACAGGTGGTACCAGCCCACAATCTCAGTATCACTGTGCAGCTCGCTGGTGCAGGCTCGGTACTGTCTGTTGGGGGCATACCACCGACGGGCCCTTCCACGGCCACGCCCCCTGCCGCCCGCCTTCACCCCCTCATAACGGCCTCCATCTGGAAGGTGGCACTGGCCATGTCCCTGGCTTGTGTCACCCCGGCAGTTGTTACTGTATTCCCCTGCTGTCCTCACTGCTACTTCCCTTGCACAGGGAACACCTGCCTGTGGTGGCCTCTATGCTGAGTGGCACTTCCCCTTCTGCACTGGCTGTGGCTCCCCACACCTTCCCTGTGCCTCTGTGTTCAGGGTGCCCTTTCCTGGCCTGCCCTGCCCTGGTGTCCCTCCTGCCCCTGTCTGTGTGGCTAGAGTTCTGCCTCATGTACCTTTCCTGTAGCGTTCTTGTGCCTGTCCCTGCTCTTTTTTATTTTGGCTCATTTCCGCGTAGGCGCTAACTTCCATGCTCCCCTATTGCGCATGGCGCCAAGTTGTTGAATATCCGCTACGCCATTTATGCATGGTTCCTCCTTCAGTTGCGCATGCCTTCATTATCATTGCGCTGTTGCTCACCGTGATTTCGGTGCAACTGCCTCATGCTGAATATCGCAGAATGGTGCAATTTCGGACTTGCGCAGGTGCAACCCTATTGTGCATGGCTGAACTTTTTGAATATCTGGGCCACTGTGCAACTCAGAGAACATCATTCCATGAAACAAAATATGAAACCATAAAACAGCACAAGTGAAAATATTTAAATCATGTTTAGTTTACAGCACAGAAATATCCAGCTGCATTTATAATGACGTGGACTTCTTCAGTCATCTCAGTGAATGGCAACCCTCAAGACAAATTATAAAGTCATTAAGTTACGCTGGTTAACAATGTTTGAGACGTATTTTGTTTACAGCAGAGAGATACTACTCTTGTGATAACATACTCATCTTCAATAGTAAACATGATTACCAGAAGGTCATGTACATTAACAGTTTATATACACTTCCACAGTGGAATAAGCCAGATATGTCCAACCTTGTTATACCAAGTGCACTCATACATTATATGAAACAGATTTTCACAATTTGGTTTATCACAGTTGCACTTTTATCATTAATGTTACCAAGTTATTATACCTTGCCTTTAATACATTACTATAAAACAATTAAACTCTGTAAAGAGTATATAATAACTAGGTTTCTATTTTTCCCATAGGGACATTGTTGCTGTAATAAAGGGTGTTTATTGTGCCAAAACATGTGCACAGTCTCCCTCGCGCGCTGCGCGTACCGGCTGCAGTTTTCGGTACTTCGACCACTCTTCACTTGCCTTCTTGCTGAAAGAAACCACCAGTCAGTGTATCTCGGTGGTAAGTTAATTTCTTCAAACTGCTCATTTTCTACATTTACAGGGAGAAAAGAAAGGATGTTCTTACATTTAAAAACTCATCGTCAAAACCGGACGTAAACAAAACTGTAGTGTGGCCACACCAGAACAGAATGCATCCAGTGGAACCCCTATTTTATATAATTGTTGTGGCAAAAATAGAAACCCAGCAATTATTTAAAATAAAATAAGGGATGTGGTGTTGTGAAACGAAGTTTACACACACCCTTGAGGGTCAGATGCTTTCATACACATCTTGAACTTCGCCTCTAGGGTTTATGTAGCATCTAATCCTCTCAGGTGTGTGTAAACTTCTCATAGACACACCACCCATACTTTATTCTATATATAATCTCCTTTACATGACTCAGCCAGAAAGTCCAGATAACATATTAGACAGTGTCTGATATCATTCTGTATAAGTCATTGTGAATATCTGGATTGTCTGATTCTTTCTAGATCTTCACTGATGCTAAAATTTAATATCCTGTTTTTAGGGTCCACCATATAAATGCATGGTCAAAAATGGCACATTCAAAAGGGCACTGTGCAGACACCCAAAAAGTACATAGTCAAACAGCACTAATATGCATAAACTCCAAACCGCTCACGCTGTTATAGCCACACGGTTTTTGACCACGCTTATTTTTTTTTCGAGGTATTGACGGTATCTGCTGTTTTTAATATAAATCTTGTATTTTTTTTTTATATATTTCTTTTTTTTCCCCTTGGCCCTGGCACTGTCACCCAACTGGACTCCAACATTACTAGCCCAGAGGAACCCACATGGGACCGTGGCTTACCCCCACAGGCTAGGATGGAGTGGGAGGGGGGCCCGACCTCAACCCCCATCCTGGTTCCAGTACCTCTTGTTTTCTCGTCAGGGTCTACCACAGGCAGTGGTATTGGTGGCAAGGGCCTGCCTCAACCCGTTTGTCAGTGTCATGGTGGGCCAAGTAGTTTTCTAGGTATGCCACCCTGGAGCGCGATCTGGCGGTGATACTGAGGTGAGGCCAGCATCCATCACACTCCTCCCTCTATGCATGGCGTGAGCATGCCGATCCTCCAGCCACTACCAGAGGCTGGTCATGCATCGAGTCAGCAATTCCCCCACCCCTCGGAGGAGACAAGCAGTCCTTGGATGTTCAAACCTCCTCCTCCTGGCTGGCCCTCTGACAATCCAAGCCACTCCCAAACTCAGGTCACCGG
Source organism: Neoceratodus forsteri (assembly GCA_016271365.2). Taxonomy (NCBI): domain Eukaryota; kingdom Metazoa; phylum Chordata; order Ceratodontiformes; family Ceratodontidae; genus Neoceratodus; species Neoceratodus forsteri. Next base: position 613,604,728 of record CM028132.1, read on the forward strand.
CCTCATAGTGATAGCATTATTGCTGCACTGGAGGTCCAGCCTATAAATCTTGTGTCTTTGACTGAGGGTTACACCTCTTCTAGCATATTTTTCCAAGAATTCAAAATCATATTGTTCTGAAATCCTTGAAGAGCCCATAAGCTGGTCAGATTGTCTACACCCTACAGTGGCCCTGCTCTGCCTCTTCTTCAAGCATTTTATAGGAAGCCTGTGGTCTGGCATCCTTGTGATTCTTGGCCAATAATTTATTCTGCAAATGCTTACCAATTCATTCAAATTTATGAGTGCCCAGTTCAGCCCTTAAATAGTGAACAAGGGTTGAATTCTTTAGTCCTAGTAGTGTCCTTACATTTTGATTCAAAGGAACCGCCATTGGATCAATATTCCTGGAGTTCCAAACTTGCTAGAAAAAAGAGCCTGGGGTATGAATTTTACTCTACTAGCTTCCAACAATGGGAACACACTATTACCCCCATATTGTCTACTGAATCACTTCAAAGCCACTGCAGTCTATTTAAATTTTAAAAGTACTTCCTTCATCTATCTGGCCCATAGTCCATTCTCTGCAAAAGTCAAACCCAGATAATTAAACGACTTAACTGAATTCAATTTATTTGATCCAACCTTCCATACCCAGTTGAGCCCCTGGATCCAAATACAGGGACCTGGCTTTTTGTTTCATTTAGTTTAAACTGAAATTGTACTGCATAGTCATTCAAATAATCCATTTTTTTGAAAACTGGACTTTGTAAGAGCTGTTAAGGCCAGGTCAACTGCATATGCTAATGCAGGACAAAAGGAAGCACCTATCTTTGGGGAATCAAAAACACATTTTCCTTGCCAAAAAGCAAATTATTTAAATAGCTGCAAAATAGTGTGGTGACAAGGACACAGCCTTGTCTCACCTCCCTATGTGTAGGGAAGGTTGAAGAGACTGCCTTTGGTCCTTAAGCAGAGCTGAGCCCAGGTACTGGAATACAGATCTCTGATGATACTAATTAGAGTTGAGTCTATGCCCTAATTCCAGATAATTTCCACAATAAATTACGTGACACAGTATCAAAAGCAGACCTGAAATCTTTGAAGGCCTCATACAGTTTTTGCTTCCTCAGCCTTACATAGTTCCCAATTAAGTATACCATTATATAACAGTTGTCAGTGGTGCTATACCAGCTCTGAACCCTGCCTGCAGGTCTGACAGCCCGCTCACATTATCTATTTGCATTAACAATCATGACAGAATAATTTTTGCAAAACTTTTCCGATATATCAAGCAGAGATATGGGTCTGTACATTCTAGGATCCTTCCTATCACCCTTTTATGTTAGCCATGTGCATGTTCATGCAGCGAACATTTTGTTATGACAGTTGGGTTTTAAGAGGTGTGATTCTGTCCCCTAATGCAGAGCAGTCTTAAAGGGTGAGACCAATCATCAGGCAGTGTGAGCATGTCATATTTTTGGCTTTCTGGACTGAGGTGTTTTCTAGTCGAAAGGAAAAGCCGATCCAGTCATGGGTCAGCTCTTTCCTTTGATGATGTCACGCAGGCCAGCAAACACAGTTGATCTTTCATGAGGCCTAGGAATTTCAATATCCAGGAACAGCCCTGAGCTGTTCACTGACTCTGTGCATGGGGAGAAACACACACACACACACACACATACTCACTCTACTTTAAAGGACACTAAACCTTCTTTTTACACATGTATGCTAGCAGTACTAACTGTATTCAAATGTGAATAACTGTAAAACGAAAAATTATAACATGGTACTGTGAGTTTGAAAGTTGTTCAGCACAAAATATCTACAAAATGAATGGTACTTCATTCATAGATACCTTTTAGTTTTTATAATTAGCAAAAATCAGTAGAAAATTACTTTTTTTTCAGTTTTTCAACAAACAGATGCAAATAACTTTAAAACAAAGAATGATAGCATGGTACTGTGAGCACAAAATTTTGTTCAGCACAAACATAATTACAAAATTAATGGTGTTTCATTTAGTTTTTATAATTAGCAAAAACAGTAACAAATATATTTTTACACTTTTTGCAACAAACAAATGCAAATAACTTTAAACGAAAAAATGTTAGCATGGTACGTTGAGCACAAAAGTTGTTCAGCACAAAAATATGTACAAAATGAGTGGTGTTTTATTTATAGATACCTTCTGAGTTTTTATAATCAGCCAAAAATGGCAGGAAATTCAATTTTATTTTCACTTTTTGGAGGAATGGCTGCATAAATGGAATATGCTACCCCACTGGAAATATTGTTGATATTTTTTGTTCTTGTACCAATTGACCTGATGACATCACTAGTGGCTTCACCATTTGTGATGTAATCAGGTCAATCAACCCCCAGGTGGTTGATGGCACTCAGCTGCACTCATGATTACAACCCACCTGGGCGTGCAGTAATATACATAACCCACAAAGTGCACCACAATGCATCTACAACCCCAGGGCTTCTATACAGTACCAGTAGAACATCCAGCATTGACAAATGCTTGTTATATATGGATACTATTACAGCTCCTTTCCATGATGGTGGTGTATAATTATTGTAAATGCAAAGATTAAAAATGCATGGAGGACATTGATCCAAGCTGCAGGACTTAACAAAAACACTGCAGGGGGATAGTAATCTGGCCCTGAGCTTTCTTCTTAACACAGCAATAGCCAAGTAAACTTCCTTTGTCTGTATTGGAGGAAACTTTGGTCTGTTGAGTGGCCCTTCATTGAAAGGTAGCCTGTCCCTACTGTGTATGTCATAAAAATATATGTGTAATAATTTACCTAATCATCAAGAGAGATACAGTATGCATCTATTTCAGACTTGCCATTATTTGTGCCCTTGCTGCCATAAGACAAAAGATTTGAAGTCCTTATTTTGTATGATCTTTAACATCCTATTCCACTGGTTATAATAAAACTCCCTTTTTGTTTTCTATAAAAAGTTGTAGTCTTCCTTTCTCTGTTAAGTATCCTATAACTATTCCTGCCCAAGGATTTTTGGTTTTCCTTATGAGTTTAGTAAGAGTGGCTTTTAGTTTTTACACTCTTTATCAAGTCAAGTAATTCTGGTCTGAGAATTAGCTCTATTCCTAGCTGATCTATAAAGAGTTATGTTAGTCCTCTGTAGCAGCTAAAGAGTTCTTTGTTGTCAAATCACTCCAGCACTAGGTTCTATCATAAAGAGGATCAGGGAATGTGCTAGGTATTTACTAATTATTTCCTGCTGAGGACATTTCCACCTTATTTTTATATAATTCCTTACCTCTACCCTGAAATAAACTGTATACCATTAGAACAGCAAACCCCAACAGCGAATCCAGTACAGCGACAACAACCCATTCAACATCCACAGTGTCGAACGGGTTGTCGGAGTACTGTACCAATACGGTGGCTCTGGGTGTTGGCCGCTCTCCTCGTGATCTGCCTTCCACCCCGGAGTGGTATCCATAAGTCTGGAAGGTTGCGAACAGTAGAGGAGTCAGTGGCGCTGTGGTGGTCCATTGACACTGTGCCATGGTGATGTGATTGCTGTTGGCACAGATGTGTTGATGTAAAGTCTTTTAACAACATTGTTGTCACTGTGACTTGGTGAAACTGATATAAAACTAGAGTCAAGTTCCCTATTTCTGTTACTTGATATTCAGCTCCATTCCAATGAAACTAGGAAATGATACTTCCCCTTGTTATTACCCTACATACATCCCATACTCCCATTAGGCCCTCCATAAGATTAAATAAATTACTGAGGACACAGGGCTGGGGTAGGTAGATTCTCCTCCCAGCATGTCTCCTTAATTCTCTTATTCAAGGGGCTAAATTATATATGGTCATGAGCTCTATTAACTTGTGACCAACAAGACTGATTTTTCTGTCTCTAGATTTTCTTGGAAAACTCACAGCCTTATTATCCAGGCAATTTTTAACAAAGTTATCTAGTATCCACCAAAGTTCCCAATCCTTACATTAAGATCACCTACAAGCAGTATGTCAGTATTCCCATAAGTATCGTAAATTCTGTTTAAAATCACATGTAGCTCATCCCAAGTTGAATTATTATGTATTTTGAAGTAAATGGGGAACATTTATGTTCACCAGACAGAATTTATAAGTTGACAGTTCAGCACAAAAATCTGCAAAAGGAGGTTAAAAATACAACTGTCGTGGTACAAGTTGCATGTAGAGATTTGGTACAAGTTACAGGTAGAGATTTGGTACAAGCTGCATGTAGAGATTTGGACACAAATTACATGTAGAGATTTGGTACGAGTTACGTAAAGATTTGGTACACGTTACATGTAGAGATTAAGAGTACAAGTTGCATGTAGATATTTGAATACAAGTTACATGTGGAGCTTTGGTGCAAGTTGCATGTAGAGATTTGGTATAATCTGCATTTAGATATTTGAGTACAAGTTACATGTAGAGCTTTGGTGCAAGTTACATGTAGAGATTTGGTACAAATTGTGTGGAAAGATTTGAGTACAAGTTGCATGTAAACATTTGGGTCACATGCTGTATGTAGAAATTTGGTACAAGCTGCACATAGAAATTTGGTACAAGTTGCATGTAGAGATTTGGGTACAAGTTGCATGTAGAGATTTAGGTACATGTTACATGCAGAGATTTGGTACAAGCTGCATGTAGAGATTTTGGGACAAGTTACATGTAGAGATTTGGGTATGAGTTACATGTAGAGATTTGGTACAAGTTACATGTAGAAATTTGGTCCAATGGTGTCTATGCAGGGAACCTTCCAGACTGAGAAGGCAGGTAGCTGAGGACCAGTCTCAGCCTTTTGTCCTCTTCTGGTGGTGTTGTGCAATGCCAGGTCGATGGTGAACAAGACCGCTATAATATGGCGGAGCTTAGTTGCTTCAGTTGAACTGGTGTGCATTATGAAGACCTGGTTGGGGATAACTCAAACCCTGTACTAGAGGTGTCCATCCCAGTTGGGTTTACCATGGTACACTGTCCAAGGAAGGAATTCAGGGAGGGTGGCCATTTGTTTCAGGTCGGAGCTGGGCCTGGCGCACGCCAATGGGGACACCAGTTCTTTTGAGTGCATGGCTGTGTGGAAGGAGGGCCCATGTGGAGTTCAGGATTCTTCTGGTTTACTATCCACCTGGGTGGGACCAGAGTTTCCTGCAGGAAATATCTGCCTTTGTCACTGAGAGGCTGTTGGAGTCACTGATATGGCTTATTCTCAGCGACTTTGACACCTGGGTGAACCAGAGGCATCATCTGGGGCCAGAGACTTCCTTTTAAATATTGAGGTTCTGGGCCTCACCTGATGACCATGGCTGGGACCCACCACTCTGGCCATGCACTTGACCTGGTGTTCTCCCTGGGGGTCGAGTTGACACCATCGGGACTGATCCAGTTGTTTGTCAGATCATTGCACCATCAAGTTTGGCTTCAAAGCCCCTAAATGTCCCTTCCCTGTGGAAATGGTCCAGTTCCACCCTTTGAAAGGTTTACAACCAGAGGGACTGATGGCAAACTAGATGTTTCATCTGTGCTTCAGGCCTGTGCTGACAGTCCAGGGAGAACTGTAAGCCTATAATAGGGCTGTCTTCAGGGCCCTGGACTGCCTAGCACCAAACCGTGTCGCCCCAGGTGTCACTCCTCGGCTCACCATGGTTTGATGGTGAGTTGAGAACACTGAAAACCAGGGGCGGAGGTTGGAGAGGCATTGGAGGAAGACTAGGTCTCCAGAGGACAGGCTGGTTCTGATTACTCATTATGATGAGTATCAGAATGCAGTCATCCAAAAGCCAGCTTTTATGTCTAGGATGACTGTAGCTGGAAGAACTGACCAGCTCTGCTCTTTCCGGTTGTGGACAGTCTATTACATCCAGCCTGTCTGGAACAGTCAGAGCTTTTCAACTCACAAGTGTGAGGAGTTTGCTCGGTTCTTCTCAGACAGAGTGTCCTCCATGAGCTGCGATCCCTCCAAGCGGAATACCATCCTCCAACAGTGGCGGCTTCGGTGGGTAGATGCACTTGGTCACTCTGGGGTGGGTTCTGGCTGGTAACCATGGTGGAGGTCTGTGGGTAATCTCTGGACTTAAGCCAATGTTCTGAAACCTTGGCCCAGGCCCGACGCCACTACTAGTTGGATGCGTCGAGGTTTTGGGTCTGGTTTTTGCTGAGATTGTCAGGAGTTCCATGTCTGTGGGTTTTTCCAGAGCCTTAAACAGGCTGTGGTTAAGCCCCTGCTGAAAAAACATCTTACAAATTACTGGCCGATCTTGAACTGCCCTTTTTGGGGAACGTTCTTTTTTTGATTTATTAAACTTTATTAATTTTAGCAGCAGTTGATCCAACACAGGTAACAAGGATGAAGACAAATTCACTGCAAACACAATACTGTTAAACATCCTCCACACACCACCTCCCCAACCCATATCCCAGTCTGTGGCCCAATCAGGAGAGGAAGGAGGACAGTGGGGCTTGAATATTTGGCTGTTATGGTTTCAGAGAGAGAGTAGTGTAAGTAGAGGTTGCCATGTAGTCTGTATCAGTGTGACCTATGTTGCATGGAGGCGTGTGTCTCTCCAATTGAAGTGCTAGCAAGGCCTCACGACACCACTCCATAGCTGAAGGGAGGAGTCATCCTTCCAGTGTCTCAACATTACCAATTTTGCTGTCAAAGCCAGGAGGGCCAGGTGAGCTTTCCTAATATGAGGTGTACCTGGAGGAAAACGGTCAATAAGCAGCTTTAGGGTGAATAATGATTCCAGACCCAACAAGGGATCTAATACCTTCTTTATGGAATTCCAAAAGATTGGGTTTAGGACAACTCCAAAGTAAGTGGTATAGGGACCCAGAGGATCTGCCACAATGGGGACATACAGGGTAGCTAGCTTGCCTATCCTGTGCAATTTAGCCAATGTAAAATAGAGATTATGCATTATGTTGAATTGAGTCAGGTGTAAACTATCTTGTTTAATAAACTTATGTGTATTGCAACAGGCTTTCTTCCAAAAGTCTTCCCTAGTTGAGAGGGACAGTTCTTGCACCCAATAATAACAGACCCCTGAAGGGAGATGAGGATCCAAGGGCTGTAGGCAATTATAAACCCTAGAAACTGCATGAGGTTCGCCCACTGCTGTGAGCAGAGAGGACGATCCTCTGAGGTTGAAGTAATCCAGGGTTAGGACCCAGGAATGAGAGGACTGCATTTTTAATTTGCAGAAATTTGAAGTTGTCTTGGTTTTTAAGCTGAAACCTGGTCTATATAGTAGGAAAGGAGATTATGTCCATTCCCTGGAGAAAATCAGCTAGAGTACACTCTTTGGGGGAGAAAGAGATTGTGGGATGGGGCGATGACCGATTTGGAAGTGGGGTTGTTGCATATGGGTTGGGCAATCGACCTAAACCAGTTTAGGAGGATGTGCTTGAATCTGGTTCAGGGCCTTCAGGGACCAACCGATTGGGAGCTCCTAAGGGCCTAGGAAGTTGAGTAAATGGAATGTAGAAGAGAAAGTAGGGCGAATTCGATTTGTCTGCCAGGGTTTTTCAATGTCTAGCCAGAGAGCAGTGTATATGGGAAGGGTCCGCTTGCTCTCCCCTGCACCCCAAAGAGAGAGTTTGCTAATATGCTGAGCTCAGTAGTACATAAATAAGGAGGGTATGTGAGTCCTCCTTTAATTTAGGGCCAGCAAGTTTATTGTAGACTCTACGGACCCCTTTGATGTGCCATAGGAAAGCATTAGACAACTTTTGAAGGTGGAGAACCATGTTTTAGGTAGAGAAAACCCAACACATCCAATGGATAGAGTATGCGAGGCAAAATATTCATCTTAAGGATGCTAATTTAACCCAGAGGGATAAAGGAGTGTTACTCCACCTGTCCAGGTCAGCTTTCAGAGTTTGCAGCAATGTGTGGAGGTTGTCTTTGAGCACGAGTGGAACAGAATGGGAGATTCTGATACCCCGACACATCAAGGTTTTAGGTTCCCATGCTAAGCCATGATCCTCAAAAACTGCTCATATCAAACTGTTGTTGAGGGAAGTATTTTGGTCTTTGAACAATTCAGCTTGTAGAAAGAGACACTCTGGAGAAAGAGTCAATCTCCTTGAGTAAAGCAGGGATGGAGGTAATAGGGTTCTTTATGCAGCAGCAGGTCATCGCATATGCTGAGAGAGTATCTTCTCCTTGCAGCTTGAATGCCCAGTATCATGGGGGAGTTAACTACTTTGCAGATGAGCTTTTCTAGGTAAAAGCTGAATAGGAGAGGGAGTGGGTTTGGTGCCCGTTTGGAGGGAAGGGCTTAGAAAGACAGCCATTGCACCAGATACGAGCTGCTGGAGAAGAATGCAGCAGTTTGACCCATTGAATGAAATTGTTAGGGACCCCAAAACGTTGTAGGGATGCAATAGAAAATCTAGGATACCCAGTCAAAAGCTTTCTCTGTGTCCAGGGAGACCAGGGCCATTGGTACCTTAGTATCCCCAGATGCCGAGATTAAGTGGAGGAGCTTCTTAGGTGATCTCCAGAGACTCGCCTGACATGAAACCTACCTGTTCATGGCCTATAACCTCCCCATGACAGGAGCTAGAAGATTGGCCAATACTTCAAGGATTTTATGTCAGAGTTTAATACTGATATGGGGTGGTAATTTTCTGGTTGGAGGGGTCCTGCTAGGCTTCAGAAGAAGAGTGATGAGTGCCTCCACGAATGTGGGTCCTCCACACAACCATAAACCATAAGTTGAAGACTTCCATAAGCAGGGGTGCAGTTGGAGGAGGCAGGTTTATACAGGCTTTTGAGGAGACCGTCTGGGTCAGGAGCTTCATCAGTGGATAAGAGATTAATTGTAGTTTCCACTTCACCGAGTGAAATAAGGCCACCCAACATTGCTATGGAGACCGGGATAATGTTGGAGAGTAACGGAGTTAAGATAGTTCGAGATAGAGTCTGTGGGTGGACTGGATGCCCTCATCTACCGAGTAAAGCTTTTGGAAGTACTCCCCAAAATTGAGACAATCCTTCTTGGATCAGCAATGACCACTTTGTTTGGGTGGGACATAATCCGCACAAATTTAGCTGCCTCTGCTTGACTGAGCTGGAGTGCTAGGAGTTTTCCTGCCCGTTCCCTAACTCTCAAAATATTTTAACTTGGTGCTGCAAAGCTAGCTCTGCCTTCTGTGCCATGGCGTCCGCATATTGGGATTGCAGCAAATGCAGCTTTGCCCATTCTGAATTGGAAGATGAGCGCTTTAGGAATGTTCAAGATGGATCTCGGCTAGGAGGGAGTTCAAGTGTTCTCTACTCTTACGAGCCTTGGTGGCTGAGAGATGAATAAGTTCACCCGGAGGGAGCATTTAAGTGCAGTCCATACAAATGTCTACCCTTTCACGGACCCCATGTTGGTGTCTAAAAGGAGGAGATGAAGTTATGGATATGAGACAGAAGGTTAGGTGCTTGCAGGAGCTGGGTATTAAGACGCCAACAGGAGTTGCGTTTGATGCCAGGGCTAATAGTGAAGTGATGCTGACAGGGGCACGATCTGACAGTACTCTGGGGTGAATAGTGTGGTTAGAATGCCTGGGAGACAGAATGCACTCATGAAGAAGTGAGTCAGTTCAGGACAGGCGTTTTATGTGGAGAGGGTAAAAGTATACTGCCTCTCTGTGGGAAGAGTGCGCCATACATCTATCGTCCCTGTCCCAGTCATTAATTCACGGAGAGCCCTTTGGCAGGGGACAACCCTACCCTCCTAGCATCTGAGCGTCCAGTTCGGGTTGTGAACTAGAGTCCAGTCTCCACCGACTATGTTTAGCATGGGTGGGGGGTCAAATGGATGTGGGACAGGTGCATGAAGAATTGTAGGGAATCAACGTTCAGGCCATATATAGAGCCTAGGATTACTGGGAAAGACCCTAATGTGCCCTGGAGAAGAATATAATGCCTAGAAGGGTCCCACCACTCATGGGTCATTGTAAAAGGGACAGCTTTAGAGATTAGGATTATGGTGCCTCCTCGCTTGGGCAGAGACGCCAGAGCCAAAACCTGCCTCACCCAACATCTCCAGAAGAGGAGATATCTCCCAGGGGATGGGTTTCTTGTAAGCAGGCAATGCCTGTCTGAAGATGTTGAGATGGCATAAAATCATTAATCTTTGCACCATTCCTGAGCCCCCTTGATATTCCATCTGACAAAATTGTACAGTCCACTCATTTGTATTAGCATTATGAGTGTGAAGGAGAATAGTGGAATGTCAGTACATCCAGTAATTCTGCCATATAACCTCTAGCTGATGAAATATTGGGTGCTTCTAGGTCGCAGACATCCCCCCCATCCCCTGAACGCCTTTGAATAAGAGAGAAAAGTGAAAGTTCAAACTGTTCGAAAAACCTCGGTTATACAACTCACCCTCCTACCCTCTTCCCGTCCTCTAACTAAAACCCCTTAAACTAGAACTGTAACGTTGACATAGCAATAACAAACACAGAAAAAAAAAGGAAAGAAAAGGAATAATACTTTACCCGGTTCTAACAACCACACTACTAACTGTACTATGGCAGGTGATTTCCTTTTCATCTGTTCCAGGACAGACTATCCTCGCATCCTTCGCCCCCCATCCCGCTGCAATGCTGTAACAACAAACTAACAATATATTTAAGTAGCCAAATAACAAGTTCTTAACATCAAAAGAAGGGATCTGAAACAGTTCAATTAAAGGGCATGACTGTGGGAAGACGAACATGCCTGAGTGTCTCAGACACGCTACACTGTCAATATGTCCTTGCAGGCTCCTACACCTAAGTGTCTTCCTGGGAAGGAAAAGCAGTTAGGACACCCCAATGATGAGTCTCTTGGAACAAAGACAGTCCACTCTGAGGATCTTCTTTAAGCGTTACAACTCCCCTCAGGGGTTGACACAAGGATGTTGTTTGTTGTCGCCATGTTGCACTAGTCCCAGGAGGATAGCTTAGGTAAAGTTAATCCAGAACCATGGGGGTGGGTGGGGTGGGGGATCCAACCATGCCAGAACAAAAGCCTCCGGTAGAGGTAGTAGGTACTAGGTTCACAAGTAAAGGAGGCCCATCAACCTGCTCCATCATGGCAGGGCACTTCCTGTTGTTCAGGAACCAAACATGACAAGTCTGAATAATAGTCTATGCCCTGAGACCTTTACCTGGAGATCTGCTGCAGTCTTGATAGCCGGGCCATATTTCCTTGGGGAGACATAGCACCAAATGATCAGTGAGAGAAATGGGAAGTCCATTTGAAGGGAATTCAGGGTTTGTATTCCCATTTTAGAGTATGAGACGGATTTAATGGGAAAATGCTGTGGGAGCCATGCAATTGGTCAGGAAGCATCTCTGAGTCCTTTTAATGGAGTCAGGTGTAACAATTAGTACTCACTGTGCCACGAAAAGCCATTTCACTAGCAGCTGGCAGTGGCAAAGTATGGAGAGTGCCTCACTTGAGGTCTGGGAAAAAGATTTTTAGCGCCGTTGTTGCTTAGCTGGTGTGTCAAATGCGATCCATTTCTCCATGTGCTTGACCTGCAGTATTTAATTTTTTTTTTCAATTCTATTTCTTGCCCACACCTGGGCATCCTTCTGGGTGTCCTCTCGACGGCAGCCTCTACTCCTGGCCTGAACCCTGCATCCCTTGGAGGACTCCCGACCACCCAGGCAGACCTAGCACCCCAGATCACCCCAGGGTGGGCCTGTCCTCCTTTAACGGCCTTTCTGGGATTAGAGAGGCCTTACCTGGATGGCTGGTCAGCCATGGAGTTCCCAGTACAGGGCTGGTGTTGGGATGAGGGCTGCATCCTGGAACCCTCATTATCTCCACGGATGTGGTAGGGTTTTCTGTTTTGTTGGCCCCGAGGAGATTGGACATGCAATGGCGGCTGGGCACAGCATGCCACTGCCAGCCAAGCTCCTCCCACTGTACATGCCACTGCTGCTTGTGCTGCACTCGACCATCGCCTGGTGCCACTGCAGAGCCCACGCAGCCACAGTCCTCCCAGGAGAGGAGAGCTGTCCTCCGAACTCGATCCCTTCCTTCCCCTGCCGACCCCCAGCAGTCCTGGCTCGTTCCTGAACCTGGGTCACGGTGTGGCGCAAAGTGTGGCATCCAGCGCCTCAATCCTTAGTGCCACTGGGCTGGCTGATTGACCTGCAGTTTGGCAGGTCTCGAACCCCTAAAGGGTTTCCAGCTGGATCAACTTCATAACCAAGAGGTGTAATTCTTGCCTTTTGGTGTGCGGATAGAGGAAGATCTTGGGCTATTCTCAAGCGTTGGCCTTCCATTGCATCTCCTGGATATCCTTAATTTTAGGCAGGATATGCTGCTTGTCTTGAAAGTTGAGCAGCTTGAAAATAAAGGCATGGGGAGACCCAGGTGGTGGTGGAGGTGCAGTGAATGGTTAGCGTGTTCTATAATATAGGTGGTGTTGTTGGAGAGGGACCAGCCACCCTGTCACACAGTTTTAAATAAAGGCGATAGGGTTGTTTCCTTCTTCCTTCTGGGGAGACCAAAGATGATTAAGTTATTGCTCCTGCTGCACCCTTCTAAGTCTTCCAGCTTGTTCTCTGATTACGGATCTTTTGTCGCATGGCTGTCAAGTCTTGTTCCATCTTTCCCTCCAGCTTTCAACTGACACCAGTCTTGCTTCAGAGTCACCACCTCTAACGGTAAGAGAATCCATGGAGGAGTGAATTTTCTGTAAGTCCCTTTGAGATCGCTTATATGGCTTCCGCATCGTTGCATTATTTCCAGGAAGCGCCCTCTGAGACAGCTGTGCTGGTGGAAGGAGGTGTAGTCAAGTCGTGGGCTGCTGTTTGGGCCTTTTTATGGCCTTGTTCTTTTCAGGCATCGGAGGAGGAGTGTGCATGGAGGTGCCTTCCGTATCTCGACTTCCATTCTTTTTTTTTACTTTTATTTATAGAGTTTATGCAAATACATTGCACTGTAACTTCCTGTACAATGTAATACATCACAGTGTAAACAACATTAAAAGATATGCAGATATGTGATCCATTGTTACATTAGGTACAAGATTAGAGGGAGTTCCAGATAGCAAGAAATAAAATGCTTTCTAGTACATCAAAGCAAATATCCCATAGTTATTGCTATCAATGCCTATAATATGGCAATTACCACTTAATATATATAAAAGAAAAACCCCAGGCCATAAAGGCCCTTAATTATTAGGTACACCTTTGGTTCTATAGTTTCTATTATATCTCCCAGTTTGCTCCCTCAGCTGCTAATAGAAGAGTAATTAAAAAAGAAAGAAAAAAACTTAGATATTAGCATATCATCTCCCAAAACGTTTCTGTTATTTAAACCCTAAATCTGATCTATTGCCCCTACCTTCTCCATGTTATTAAAATCCTGAAAGTAGGTTATATCAGCAGTAGAAATATGAGTCCAAGTGTTCAATATAACTAACCGACGATCAACATCTCAGGCCCTTCTGTTCCAAACTATTGATCATAACTTCTGTACTGTCCACCTGCTTTTAGGAGGGTAATAAAACCATATGGGGCCATTCTGAAGCAGGAAAAATGAAGAGTTAGCACAGCAAAATTAAAGTCTCACTCATTCTATTTTTCAGGTGTCCTCAGCCTCTGAATCAGATGAATGATCTCCCTCCGGGGCTGCCCTCTCGGTCTCCAGCTTTTCCACCATCTTCATGGCTTCTCTAGGTTCTGTATAGATGTATGCCTTTCTTCCCACTGTTACATGGAGTCAGGCTGGCATCAGCAAGTTGTTAGGAATCTCCAATACCCTGAGGTGCCTCCTGACCATGTCGAATCCTTTCCGCTTCATATGAGTGGAGTAGGAGAGATTGGGGAAAGAAGACTTCAGATCCATCTACTTCAATGTTGCACCTTGCTTGAACAGCATGCAAGATACAGTCCCACACCACCACAGACACGGTAATGAGCATGATTGTATAGAACCCTCTATAGACTCCGGTCTCCGAATATTAACTCTGTATGCACAGACCAATTGGTCCTGTAGATCAAGTCCAAGGGTCTCCGATAGCCAAGCATTCAAATAGAGGAAAGATTCTCTCCTTCTGTGCCCTCCGGGACACTGATGATCAGGCGTTGGCAGCAAGGATCAGATTTTCCATATGTTCCAGTCTGGAGAAGAGCAAAGCCTGCTTCTTCACACAGGAGGCAGCCATGGCTTGGGCCCAGTTTGAGGTTCTCTGCATCTTGCGCCGTTTCTGTTAAATGGTCCAGTTTTGTTCCACATGAAGCAATCAGGTATTATACCCATCCATTTTCTCATCTATCGCTGGACAGTTTTAGTCAAAGTCAGAACTGCTGATTGCAGAGACTCCAGTGTGTCTGGACCAGTCTCCCCTACCACCGTGTCCCCAGGGAGATTTGGTGCAGTTAGAGGTTTGGAGGCCCCACCACATGGGGCAAAGAAATTAGTTTTGGTCCATGTTTTTCCACCCATCTCAGCAATTTCGGTATCCCAGAACCAGCTGGACCCAGGAACAAGCAGATATAGTTTAAAAGTTCAGGTTAGGCACAAAATCCAGAAAATAGGCTAAATTAAATATGCTGTGTGTAGCTCTCTGAAGTGCGCCTGTTCAGCCAGATAGTTAGCTACGCCACTTCCATTCTTAGTGCACTCAGAATTGAGTTCAGGAGAGGCACAGTAAGTAGAGCTGTCAGCTTGTTTTCTGTAGGTTCCCAAAAGTGAAATTAGCTGTAAACAGTGGGAATGGAGGGAGCAGTGAAAGGGAGCAGCTCTTATTCAGAAGCCATCACGTGACCCCTGGGAAGGTTCTTGACAAGGTGGTCACGGAACAACTTGAGAGTCACCTCATGGACTTCCAAATTTATAAACCATTCCAGTCCAGATTTAGGGCCTTGCACAGCATGGAGACCACATTGGTTAGGATGTTGAATAACCGTGCTCAGGGTGAGGGATAGAGCAGAGTGAATGATTCTAGTTCTCCTCAATTTCTTGTCAGCATTTGACACTGTGGACCATGGGGTGTTATTGGACAGGCAATATATGTAGGACTCACCAGCAAGGTCATCAGCTGGTTTGAGTCCTTTCTCTGAGGCAGGTCTCAGAGGCTGGTACTGGGGAATTATTCCTCGGGCCCAATGGACCTGCCCTGTGGAGTTCCACAAGGTTCTGTCCTCTCCTGCTTGTTGTTACTTAATGTACATGCTGCCCCTGGATGAGGTCAAGGGTGGTATGAGCTGAGTTTTCATTGCTATGCCAATGATATCAGCTCTACCTGTCCTTTGCATCCAGAAGATCTGATACGTCGACGGGGTTGAATGAGTGCTTACTCAAGATCCGGCCTGGATGGCATTGAATTGGCTGGTACTTAACTTAGGGAAGACTGAGGAGCTGTGGTTGAGCTGGATCGAAGGGTGGAGGGGCACCTCTGGAGATAGGTCGGTCTTTTTATTGGCCTGACTGAGCTGGAGGCCTCCTTACAGGTGAAGAATTTCGCGTTGTTCTGGACAACAGGCTGACACTTGATGCCCAGGTGTTGGCTGTGGTCTGGTCTGAATTTTACCATCTCCGGAACATTGCATGAATTAAGTCCCTTATCCCCCTGACAACCTGGTCATGCTGGTACATGCTCTTTCATCACCTTCAGGCTTGAATACTGTACCGCACTCTACCTGGGGTCAGAGGAGGTGCGATGCAGTGCTTGCAGCTTCTGCAGAACACAGCGGCCTGGCTGTTGACTGGACACATGAGGCTCAGTCACATTACACTCGTGCTGAATGAACTGCATTGGTTGCTGGTGTGCTGGCACATCACCTTTAAAGTTGGTCTTTTGACCTACAAGGCCCTACATGGGTTGGGTCCAGGCTACCTGAAGGAGCTTCTGTATCCCTACACCCCATCTCACTCCCTCAGATCAGCAGGTAAGACCCTCCTGGAGGTCCCCAGGGCTAGGTTAAAATCTTCCAGGGACCAGGCATTTGAAGTTGCAGCTCCGGTTTTCTGGAATTCATTGCTGGGAATTCATTACCTCTAGGAGGCACTGTCTGTAGAGTTCTTCAAAAAACATTTTAAGACCTTTCTGTTCGAGCAGGCGGCTGGAACATTAGGAACTTAGTCTGGGACCATCAGACAGCTTAGGAAGCAACTTGTTTTTAGACTTTTAGAGGGTTAATGAAAATTTATTATATTGTACTATTGTCTGTTTTCCTCTGCTGTACAGTATTTGTATGTTTTATTTTTGCTGTAAGGGTGCCCTGAGCCTTTTGGGAAGGGCGCCTGAAATAAATAAACTCTACTATTACTACTACTACTACATGTAGAGATTTGGTACAAGTTACATGTAGAGATTTGGGTACAAGTTGCATGTAGAAATTTGGGTACAAGTTGCATGTAGAGATTTGGGTACAAGTTGCATGTAGAGATTTGGTATAAATTGCATGTAGAGATTTGGAGCACACAAGTTGCATGTAGATATTTGGGTACAAGTTGCATATAGAGATTTGGTACATGTTGCATGTAGAGATTTGGTACAAGGTGCATAGAAAGTTGGTACAAGTTGCGTGTAGAAATTTCAGTACAGAAGTAGTACAAGTTACGTAGAAATTTGAAAGTATGTTGCATGTAGAGATTTGGTATGTTGCATGTAGAGATTTGATACAAGTTGCTTGTAGAGATTTGGTACAAGTTGTATGTAAAGATTTGGGCACCAGTTGTATGTAGAGATTTGGTACAAGGTGCATGTAGAGATGTGGTACAAGGTGCATGCAGAGATTTGGTACAAGTTGCATGTAGAGATTTGGTACAAATTACATATAGAGATTTGGGCACAAGTTGCATGTAAAGATTTGGGTACCAGTTGTATGTAGAGATTTGGGAACCAGTTATATGTAGTGATTTGGTACAAGTTGCATGTAGAGATTTGGTACAAGGTGCATGTTGAGATTTGGGTACAAGTTGCACGTAGGATTTGGGAAGTTGTATGTAGAGATTTAGGTACCAGTTATCATGAGCGATTTAGTATAAATTGCAGGTAGAGATTTGGCAAGTTGTGTGTAGAGTTTGGTAAGGTGCATGTAGAGATTTGGTACAAGGTGCATATAGAGATTTGGTACAAGTTGCATGCAGAGATTTGGTACAAGGTGCTTGTTGAGATTTGGGTACCAGTTGCATGTAGAGATTTGGGTACCAGCTGTATGTTAAGTTACATGTAGAGATTTGGTACAAGGTGCATGCTGAGATTTGGTACAAGTTACATGTAGATATTTGGGTACTAGTATGTAGAGATTTGGTATAAGTTGCATGTAGAAAGTTGGTACAAGTTGCATGCAGAGATTTGGTACAAGTTGCATGTAGAGATTTGGCTTGCAAGTTGTGTGTAGAGATTTGGGCAAGCTGCAAGTAGAGATTTGATTCCAGTTGTATGTAGAGATTTGCACAAGTTGCATGTAGAGATTCAGTACAAAGGTACATGTAGAAAGTTGGTACAAGTTGCATGTAGAGATTTGGTAAAAGGTACATGTAGAGATTTGGGTACAAGTTATATGTAGAGATGTGGTAAAAGTTGCATGTAGTGATTTGGTGCAAGTTACATGTAGAGAGTTGGTACAAATTACATGTGAGATGTGGTACAAGTTGCATATACTGATTTGGGCACACGTTACATGTGTAATTAGTTGCAAAAGTGATTAGCACTTTCATTGTAATCAATTGTGAAAAGTAGGTAT
The DNA here is from genome assembly GCA_016271365.2 of Neoceratodus forsteri. Taxonomy (NCBI): domain Eukaryota; kingdom Metazoa; phylum Chordata; order Ceratodontiformes; family Ceratodontidae; genus Neoceratodus; species Neoceratodus forsteri. Next base: position 613,622,439 of record CM028132.1, read on the forward strand.
ATGCATTTTCTAGCAGTTTACATTGTTAAACACAGTGTGCCATGAGCTATGCATTATCCCAACTGATTAGCAGTTTTACTTGTGAAAATGCTAATCAGTTTTGAAGTTATTAAAACCCTGAGAGATTTGGGCACAAGTTACATATAGAGATTTGGTATTCATTACATGTAGAGATGTGGTAGAACCTGCATGGTGATTTGGGTACACGCTGTATGTAGAGATTTTGCACAAGCTGCATGTAAGGATTTGGTACAAGTTGCATGCAGAGATTTGGTACAAGTTATATGCAGAGATGTGACAGAGTTGCATGTCGTGATTTGGTACAAGTTACATGTTGAGATCTGGTACAAATTACATGTAGAGATGTGATACAAGTTGCATGTAGAGATAAGGGCACACATTACATGTAGAGATTTGGGCACAAGTTTTATGTAGAGATGTGGTACAAGTTACATGTAGAGATTTGGGCACAAGTTACATACAGAGATTTGGTACTCATTACATATAGAGATTTGGTAGAAGATGCATGTAGTGATTTGAGTATAAGTTGCATGCAGAGATGTGGTGCACGTTTCATGCAGAGCTGTGGTACAAGCTACATGTAGAGATTTGGGTACAAGTTACAAGTAGCGATTTGGTACAAGTTATGTATAGAGATTTGGGTACCAGTTACATGCAGAGATTTGGTACAAGCTACATGTAGAGATTTGGAGTACAAGTTGCATGCAGAGATTTGGTACAAGTTACAAGTAGAGATTTGGTACAGGTTACGACTAGAGAGTTGGGTACCAGTTGCATGTAGAGATTTGGGTACCAGTTGTATGTAGAGATTTGGGTACCAGTTGTATGTAGCAATTTGGTACAAGTTACATGTAGAGATTTGGTACAAGGTGCTTGTAGAGATTTGGTATAAGTTGCATGTAGAGATTTGGTACAAGTTGCATGTAGAGATTTGGTACAAGTTGCATATAAGTTTGGTGCAAAGGTGCATGTAGAAAGTTGGTACAAGTTGCGTGTAGAAATTTCAATACAGAAGTTGGTACAAGTTACGTGTAGAAATTTCAGTACAAGTTGCATGAGAGATTTGGTATAAGTTGCATGTAGAGATTTGGTACATTAGAGATTTGGGCATAATTTACATGAAGAGATTTGGTACAAACTGCATGTAGAGATTTGGGTACAAGTTATATGTAGATATTTGGTAGAAGTTGCATGTAGTGATTTGGTACAAGTTACATGTAGAGATCTGGTACAAATTGCATGTAGAGATTTGGTACAAGTTGCATGTAGAGATGAGGGCACAAGTTACATATAGAGATTTGGGAGAAGTTGCATGTAGTGATTTGGTACAAGTTACATGTAGAGATTTAGTACAAATTGCTTTTAAAACTATGTATCAAATCTCTATGTAATTTCTATAATTTATACATGTGACTTGTACCAAATCACTAAATGCAACTTCTGCTTAATCTCTGTGTATAACTTAGCCCAAAATTATATCTAGATATTTGGTACAAGTTACATGTAGAGATTTGGTACAAGTTGCATGTAGAGACATGGTACAAGCTGCATTTAGAGATTTGGTACAAGTTGCATGTAGAGACGTGGTACAAGCTGAATGTAAAGATTTAGATGCAAATTGCATGCAGAGATTCGGTACAAATTACATGTAGAGAACTGGTACAAGTTACATGTAGACATTTGGATACATAGTTTTTAAAAAGCAGTAGATGCATTTAGGCAAAATCTCATAGATCAAAATAATAAGCAATTTCTTCTTTTACAGTAGGTGTGGTTCTCCTTTTTATGTTTGTTTAGCATATGTGCAAAGAAACATCTTTAGACAGTGTAACTCTTGGAGGTGTGTGTGACCTGGCCAATGTAGTGCTTGCTTGAGCGGGCATGTCCTCGTTGCACCAATGGATGGGTGAGCTCTGGATGACAGCATCTTGGCTGCAGTGGCTTTCACTTCTAAGGAAAGAGCCGCTGCAGTCTGGTTTGTTCCAGCAAGAAAAATGTAAACAGGCATCATGCTTCCCTCCCCGAGGTCTTTCATTTAGGAGTTGCAGTTGAGAGTTTGTTATTTTTCTGTGACCTCTCAGATCTCTTGTCCAGCTTTGTTTCCGCCAAAACAAGGTTTCTCTAGGATTTAATCATCTAAAATATGGTGGGTTGAACTTTGCAACCACTACCATTATGTGGAAATAAGACTGCGACCTGTGATTCTTGTGAAATTAGGCCACTCACAAAACACTATACTTACTATTCGATATAATACATGGAGAAAACACAATGACTCGCTGTAACCTAATAGGTAGTAATACACAGTATACTTGACACGCTCCGACTATTTGTTGATTGTGAGAATTATATAGCAGGGAATAGACTGAACCATATTTGCACAGGGAGGGGCATAGTGGTGTTAAATGTCTTCTTCTCTCAAATGTAATTATTAGTTTCTAGTGAAGGCAAGGTTTTGTAAATGTTAATACTTTACTCAATACCACTCATTTCATTCAACACTGCGAGATGGCCGTGCCCTTGATCCTTCTTGGACAGACCTGGTGACTCCCCACTGCGAATGGTGTTATCTTTATTTGTCCAAAACAAAAGAGGAGGACAAGTGGAAGAGCTGATAAGGAACCCCGTGGGTGGGCGGTTAGGGAGCTGAATATGCAGGTGTGTGTCCTGGGGATTTATTAGTGCTGGAAGTTGCCACTTTGTGTTACAGGTATAGTACTCTTTCTTTCGCTTTATTTTAGAGTGGTAAGTTATCCTCTGCCGGGCTGTGAGATACTGCAATTTGAAGACCTGTTGTTATTAAGAGGAGAGCAGCTGCCAGTGATTTTCTTTTTTCCTTGTAGCAGGTGCTGTAGAGTGGGGCCGCCCACCAGGATACCCAGAAATGTCCAACTGGTGCCCCATCTGCAAGGTTCATGGCTACCACATAAACTGAAAATCTTTGCATTTATGATCTGTTGGCTAATTAATGTTCGCACTGCAAATAGCTGTAAAGGCAAACGAGAACTAGTGTATCTCGCACTGGAGTGACCTACTGACAACGTAGTGTCATGTTAGCCCCAAAAATTGACTTCGGGGCTTAGATCTGCATTCCAGATAGTGTAGGTCCACAGTATCCCACTTCATCATTGAGCGGGTATGCAATAAAGTGTAGTGTGGGCAGCAGCGAGGAGGTGTTGGAATTTCATTTTATGATACTCCCATGGACCTCTCAACTGTCTGTGATTTTTGTGGACATCTCTGATTTTGTCTCAAAATTCCGGTGCCCCTCCTAAAATATGGTTTCAGACAATCCCTGAAAAGTAGGAATTTGAAGTATAAAATGACAAGCACTAGCGTTACATGTTGTTTCTGTATCTAAAATGCTTTTGATATTAAGCCACACACTGTAGCAGGCTTTTTGAGTTTATATTCGCATTTTTTTTTTTAAGAGTTGTCTCTGATTTTGGTCATAGAAACATAGAATTTGATGGCAGATAAGGACCCTTGGCCCACCCAGTCTGCCCATTTCCTACCTACTGGATAAGCTGCAGATCCTAGTTAACCAGCAGCCTACTTTTCTTACCCCACCTTCAGAATTGCCTTATGACTGTCCCATGCATGCTTGAATTCCACCACCACTTTTGACTCCACAACCTCCTCCAGAAGGCCGCTCCATGCATCCACAACCTCTGTGAAAAAATACTCTTTAAATTACCTCTGAGCGCCCTCCTCTATCTTCAAATTGTGCCTCTTGTTCTTGCACACCTTCTTTTTGAAAGATGCTACCCTCTTGGACTTTGTTGATTCCTTTGAGGTACTTGAAAGTTTCTATCATGTCCCCTCTCCTCCTTTCTCTGAGGCTATACATTAAGCTCCTTAAGTCTCTCTTCATATGTCTTCCGGTGCAGACCCTGCACCATTTTAGTTGCCCTCCTCTGGACAGCTTCCATCCTGTACATGTCTTTGTGGAGATTGGGTCTCCAGAACTGCACACAGTACTCCAGATGGGGTCTCACCAGCTGTCTGTACAGAGGGATAATAACTTCTGTTTCCTACTGGTGTTGCCTCTCCCTATGCATCCCAGTATCCCCCAGCCCTCCTTGCTGCCCTCTCACATTGCTTGCCCACCTTTAGGTCATCTGATATGACTACCCCTAGGTCCCTGTTCCTGACTGTTCCTGTCATCTGTTCCTGACTTTTTTAAGCCCTGTCCTTGATTTGTAGACAGGAGGCTGAGAGGTATGCACTCTTGTATTTTAATTGTTGTGCAGTACTATGCAGGAGAAGCAAGGGAGAGAGCAGCAGCTCTGCTCCAGTAATTCAGTGGGCAGTTTCTCACTTTATCACTGCGGGCGGAGGGGTTGTTTATGTTTGTGTGTGTGTGTGTGTGTGTGTGTGTGTGTGTGTGCGCGTGTTTATGTTTAGTTATGTTGCTATTTGCCATGTTGGCGTTTGTTTTATCCCTTAACCTACACTTGCAAGTCAAATCCTAGAGGGGTTGCTGTGTGTGGATTATCACCACCATGTATCAGTCATTTTAAGGTCCCAAAACTAAGGCATCTGACTCACTGAGAACATGTAAAATCCCATGGAGAAGTGGGAACAGTGTGGTAGGTCAGCATCAGTAGTGATCACATTCACATGACCATGCAGCAATTTAGTCACAACACATTGATATTATAAGTTTGAATAACAATTATATTAATGCTATTTTATAAGTGCAATAGCACACCCAAATGTGGCCATCGAGCTAAACCAATGCACAGTCTGGGTGATTGAAACCACTCTGCTATGCCTCAATGCCCTGGGGTGGATGTTGAAAGTGCAGGCCCTGTTGTGCTTTTGCTTACTTAAAACATTCACGTTTTATTGGTATATTAATTTTTATTTGGGGAAAATACTACCAAGATTGCTACTAAAGGCATTTTTCCTCCCAAGTGCAAAGAAAGGATGGCTTATTTATTTTTAGCTTTTATGTCCTCAGCTAAGATGCCATATCTTGTTTCATCTGTTACATTGCATCTTCAGTTGAAGAAGCAAGTCAGGTACCTTATATACCTGCATCACAGTTTTAGGTGGGAGGAAAGCTGATGGAACGCCCACAATATTTTGTTGACAACATTTTCGACTAATACAACTGTGCACTTTTTGCCAAAGACCTTACTGTACAGTATGCAGTTACAGACACTGCATAAGGTTGCTCGAGAGACCACCATGCCAAGGTGTGTGCACACACACACAAAACAACTCTGTAAACTTCAATGATTATGGGTACCAGTGCTTTTACTCCAAAGCATCCTGTAAGAATGAAGGCCTTGCTACCTATGGTGTCTTCACCTCTATGCCACCTTAAATGTGTGTGTGTGTGTATGTATGTATGTATGTATGTGTGTATATATAATTTTTATTTGGTGACACATCCTTTTGTGTGAAAATAAAGGATCATTTGGAAATAGTAGTACTGGTGGCAGTATGCATTGGTTTTGGTTTTGCATTGAACAGTACTGTATAACCCAGCTCATGCTTACAGTGTTGGAGTTAATGAATTGTAAGTAATTTTTACTTTGTTTCTATGGTAATAACAACATAATATCATAGTAAAACCAATGTTTGAAGTCACCATATGGCTATGCCAGTGTGCCTTTGTCTCCATTGCTCCTTGGTTTCTCAGAGATGCAATATTTTTCTTATGCTGTAACTTTTATTTAGTTATCAGACTTAATTGTACTCCTGGCATTTATGAAGGTGTTTTTAAACCCTAATGATTTCTAAACTTATAACAGAATTAACTTTTTATGCCAAGTGGTTCACCTGTGTCTCACATAATGTTGTTGCACTACAAACTTGGGTGAGGGTCTGTGACAAATGGTACATTCAATCTATTTTTGTGTTTGCTTGCATGCATGTGCAAGAAACACATTGAGTTAACTTCCTTTACAAAGGGTTGTGGAGGTGCAGCAGTGTTGTGCCGAATGGCAGCGGCTCATTCAGGTGCTGGTCTCTGCCTGGCCAATAGAGGAGCATACCCTGGATCACCACAGTTAAACAAGCAGACCACTACATCAAAGGAATTGAACCGCTGCAATCAGGGAGCGCCTCATCAGTACGCAGTCAGCTGTTCAGTACGCCCCTGACTGCAGCAGCCAATTACAGAGTTGAAAGCCGCCAGTCCCCCTTTTTTAGTGGGCCTTCCTGGTGAAACAGTTTATAGATTATATATATATAAAAAACTGGGTAGCCCACTCCCCATCGGCATAATTCCCCCAAAAACATTCAGGGTCTGCCGAGGTGCCCAATCCTCGGCTCTTGCCCCTCCCCCAAACATTGTTTTGCCAACAGGGGCCCAATCCTGTCAGTGTCATTCCCTCTGTCATTTGCAGATGGGGAGCCCACTCCCCGTCGGCATTATATCCCCTCAAAACATTTGGTTTGTGCAGAGGGGTGCCCAATCCTCTGGCTCTTGCCCTTCCCATGTGCCGACGGGGTGCCCAATCCGGCTACAGCCCCCAAAAAATCAGTGGGTTTGCATGCTGGGGCTCACCCCAGTGTGCCAAATAACTCTGTGAATTGAAAATGGTCCACGATGGTGTGTGTGGTGTGTGTGTGTGTGTGTTTTTAAACTGCAAAGCAGAAATGGTCCTGCGTCGAGTCCGGTGACCCTCCTTGCACCCACCCTCTGCGCATCCGCCTCCCACACACACCCTCACCCCATACTTACCTCCGGAGTCCAGTGCAATGATCTTCGTGGACCAGGAACACGCCTGCAGTCTTCAAAGCCGACTACTAACTGAGGAAATGCTGGTAAGCTGTATAATGGTATACATAGGGTTTTCCAACTTTGATACATATCTCAGGCATTTTTGGGAATTTTGGCACCAAATTTTAAACATGTGGTTTGGACCCTCCTCATGAATTCTGCCACTGTCATGGCGTTAATTGGCCCCGAAGATGATTTCATGGTCACTGCACGGAATCACCTTTCGGACTGATTAATGAAATGACAGTGCCATTGTTCATGAGGTGGGCTCTCAAAAGTCTATGTTGCAAATTTAGTGGAAAAAATCAAAAATTACTGTTTTATGAGCATTATGCGCAGTTACTACGCATGCTCATAACTGCACAAATTTACAATATTTTCACGCCACATTTTTAACATTGGCAGTTTTCCACACCTCCTTTTGAACTAGTATAGTGTCATTTTCACATCCTGCCCGAATGTGTTTTTCGCACCTTCAGCGCAGAATAACGAGGTTGCTTTGGGAAATTGGTGTTCGGGACAGATTATGAAAATGACAGTGACGCTGTTGATGATGAGCAGAGATCCTAAAATGCCTATGTTGAAAATTTGGTGACAATACTCCATAAAATGACTGTTACGAGCGGCATTGCGTAGTTTGCATGCATGCTCAAGTTTAGCATTTATAATATTTTCACTCAGATTTTCAACATTGTCATTTTATGCACCTCCTTATGAACAGTATAGCTGTCATTTTCACATCCTGCCCGGAATGTGTTTTCGCAGTTCCGCGCAGAATAGCACAGTCACCATGGGAAATCAGTAATGCGGACACATTACAAAATCACAGTGACACTGTTCATTACCAGAAGTCCTAAAATGCCTATGTTGCAAATTGGGTGACAAAAGTCCATGAAATGACTGTATTATGAGCGTTGCTATGCAGTTTCCACGCACGCAGGGTTTTAAATAATTGATTAGCAGTTTTTTCCTTGGGACAATGCTAACTGTACAGAAAGTATTTATAGGTTTTCTAGAGGTGTTATGTATGTTAAACACAGCAGGCAAGTGCTGTGCATTTTCACATTGTTTTAGCACTTTTATGAGCAAAACGCTAATCAATTTTTGGAGTTAAATAAAACCCTGGCACACTCTTAACTTCACACATTTGCAATATTTTCACTCCAGACTGTCAACATTGCCATTTTTCACACCTTCTTAAGCACAGAACAGCTGTCATTTTTACATTTCATCTGATATGTGTTTTCAGACATAGCATACAATGGCATGGTCTGTGTACCAAATCAATGTTCGGAACAGATTAAGAAAATCACAGTGGCACTGTACATGAGAAGAGGTCTTAAACTGGCTATGTTAAAAATTGGTGACAAGTCCATAAAATGACTGTGTTACTGAGCGTACATTGTGCAATTTCCACACACTCGTCATTCACAAATTCATAATCTTTTCAGTCCAGATTTTCAACATTGGCATTTTTCCACACCTCCTTATGAAAAGTACAGCTGTCATTTTCACAACCTGGCTGAAATGTGTTTTCGACTTCCATCGAGAACAGCACAGTCTCTATGGAAAATCAGTGTTCGGGATAGATTAAGAAAATCACAGTGACACTGTTCATTAGCGGAGGTCCCAAAATGCCTGTGTTGAAACTCTGCTGTGTTTTTTTACATTACGGTGTACTTTGCGGTTTCTATGTACACTCATGACTTCACTAGTGTGTGTGTGTGTGTGTGTGTGTGTTTTTTTTATTTTCATTCCAGATTTTCAACATTGCCATTTGTTTACACTCCTCATGAACAGTACAGCTATCATTTTCACATCCTGTTCTAAATGTGTTTTCACACCTGTGGCGCCAAATGCTGCAGTCACTGTGCAAAATCACCTTTCAGCTAGCAAACTGATAGTGTCTCTGTTCATGCGGTGGGATCACAAAAAGCCCATGTTGAAAACTTGGAGTAAAAATACCAAGAAATGGCCAGGGTGTTAGGGTTTTCAACCAAGATGCCTTACAGCCATCAGGATATGACTTGGGATTGTCAACAGTAATGCTCATGCCATCCACCCCCACCCGCACCCTGCAGCCAGTGACAGGCTTCGAGGTGCGCCATGGACTCTTTGGCCCCAGAATCCATCCCATTCTCCTATACTGCACCCATTTCAGCATATTTCCCTATGGAATGAGATGAGTAAAGCCCAAACATCCAGAGCACACCCGACACTTGTCAGTGTCTGCAGGGTAGGGTGAGGGAAATGTCGTGACTGCTTATGGGCAACAACCCAAAGGCACACCTCAGTGCCTGCCCATCTCTGCAGGGTGGGGGGGAGTTGGCGCTCAGTAGCTTCACTGCCATTCCTATACTGCATGGGCCCGATTTTCATATGGGCCTGCATCTGGCACAAGCTGTGGCAAGCAGCATCTTGCACCAATGCCTGGTGCACCAGGGACCCTGCACCTGATTCAGGTACAGAAGGGGTCCCAGTGGCCAGTCTCCATGCTAGCACTGACCCAGAACCTGTGGCAAGCCCTGGCACACTGCACATGTACACTCGGGCCACCAGAGACTAACACAGGACCCCCTGTCCCACTAGGTAATGGGCATGTGGACCCAACTGGATGGGTCGATGTCCCCCTCCACCATGTTTGGTGCAGTTGGCCTGGCCACAGAGGTGAGTGGTGGGATGTACTGGGCACTGGGGAGCAGTCTGCACTGGTGTGAGGGGTTTGGGCACCATCTGCTGGGGGCATGGGTGGGCACTATACCACCATACGTTGGTGCTGTAATAGCACCAGTAGGGCAGGCATCAGGGATCAGGAGAGCCGCATCAGGACGGGGGTACCAACATGGTACATAGGTGGCATTGGGGAGCTGTGAGGGGTGCCATTGGACCACTAGGATGGGGGCCACACATATGAGGCCACACTCTGGGGTGTATGGTGGGTGGACCGTCAGCCATAGTATGCCGCACACAGGCGTGTCACTTGGGAGAATTACGGCTGCCCTGGCTTGTCTAAGGACACTTAAAATTTCTCCCACCAGGTGATGCCTGTGAATCGCAGGATGCAGCTTGCATCGGCCACAGTCCCCACACTATGCCACAGTGCATTATGGTGCAAGCCCTGTTTGGGGCAGGTGGACTGTGGTCAGTGTGCTAAATCAATGTTTGGGACACATTACGAAGATCACAGTGACACTGTTCCTGAGCAAAGGTGTTAAAATGGCTATGTTTAAAATTTGATGACAAAAGTCCATAAAATGACTCTGTTATGAGCATCCATTGTGCAATTTCCACACACCCCTTATAAGTTCATGAACTTATGAACAGTACAACAGTCATTTTCACACCTGGCTGAAATATGGCACAGAATAGCACGTTTGCTGTAGGAAATTAGTGTTTGGGACAAATTAAGAAACACAGTGACACTGTTCATGAGCGGAGGTCCCAAAATGCCTTTGTTGAAAATCTGCTGTGGTTATTAAAAAAAAATCAATTCCCAAACTAATTACATTAAGTGTGTACATTGGGCAGTTTCTATGCATGCTCATGACTTCACCAGTTTCTGTACATTTTCACTCCAGATTTTCAACAGTGCCATTTTTTTACCTCCTCATGAACCAGTACACCTGGCAGTTTTCATCCTGTTCAAAATGTGTCTTCGCACCTGTGGTGCCAAATGGCACAATCGCTGTGCAAAATCACCTTTCCTAAAGAATTGATAGTGTCACTGTTCATGTGGTGGGGTCACAAAGCTCATGTGGAAAACTTGAGTAAAATACCAAGAAACACCCCAGGCGTTAAGAGTTTTTGACCATAATGCCCTACCCTGTAAGGTACTGACAAGCGTCAGAGGTATGACTTAGGATTGTTGACAGTAATGCTACAGCCATTCCACCCCCACCGTACAGCCAGTGATGGGCATCGATGTGCAGCTGGGACTCTCTGCTCCCAGAGTTCACCCGTTCTCCTATACTGCACCCATTTCAGCATATTTCCTTATGGAATGAGGTGAATGTAAGCCAAACACCCCAAGGCACACCTCAACACTTGTCAGTGTCTGAAGGGTAGGGTGAGGTGAAATGTCATGACCATCATGGGCGACAGCCCAGAGGCACACCCAATGCCTGTCCATCTCTGCAGGGTGAGGGTGGAGTTGTCATCAGTTCAATACTTCAATGACATTCCTATACTGCAGCTCTCTAACTCCTGCACTTCAACTGCTAATGCCAGCAAGCAAACATTCGGCATTGACAAATGCTTGTTTTACTGTTGGGTTGCCAGCACAGCATATGGCAGCTCTACTTCTGCACCACTTGGTTGGGACCTGTGTATTTTGTGACTTTTTCCAAAATTTCACTGTGCTTTTTGAGACATCAGCCCAGGTCTTATTGAGCTATGGTTTGGCTCAAGCGTTTCCATAACTCTCATTATGGCTTTATAGGACCTGTTCATTTCTTTCATGGTAGTTCAATTTGTGGGTTTAGTGGAGATTTGCAGCTTTCACAGACATTGATGTTGTTCCTGCTGAACTTGCTAGCATAGGGAATGTATCTGCATTCCTAGCTATGGGTAAACTACCAGCAGTGTCACTGGAGTAGTAGTTTATTTGGCGTAAAGAAAGATTTATTGACCCGGAGACTGGTTCATCTGGACTCAGAATGTACTCATGTGCCCTTCTTCTGTTTGGAAGGGTTGGACTTGAAATATAATTTGTCAATTTTCTTTGCTGTCTTACCCATTTCCAGATTATTCTACATGAAGCTACTCTCTTAGTGTCCAAACTGCCAGATGCCATCTTGGACTACCTTTTGGGTCAGATGTTCTGGCAAGAAGGACTGTTCACAATGGTCCAATAACATTGTCAGTCCATTGTCAATGCAGAAGTTATGTCCCAGTTTAACAGACAATTTGTTAATTTCTTGTCATAATGACTGCAGTTGGTGCTCTGAGTTGTAAAGGATCAAAGTCATTCTTTAGGTGTGCAATTGATTCCATGAAAAATGATGGACCACATCAGATTATCTATAACATACTACATAACTGAACTCCAACGAACTGAGATACACATTCACTGACCTTCCCAATAAATCTTTACCAGAGCCACTGTAATGCACTGTTAATTAATAATAATAATAACAATAATAATAATAAAGTTTTATTTCTAGAGCACAATTCTGTAACCAAAGTGCTGTACAAGTTAAGACAACTAAAACAGGTAAATAGTAAAACATCCAGATTCCAAACATTACACATAAAAACAAGTCAAGTTATTCTGTTTAGTCTCTATATGCTTGATGGAATAGGAGCGTTTTAAGGCTGTCTTGAAGCTCTTCACGGTCCTGCACTCTCGAATCTGATGATGTAGAGAATTCAACAGGGTCGAGCTGCACACAAAAAGCAAGAGCCCCAGAAGTTTTCAGCTGTACCCTGGGAATCTCAAACAAGCCCTCGTCAGCTGAGTGGGAGAGGTCAGCCGGGGCAGTAGGGATTCTGGAGCTCTTGCAGATAGCTCAGACCCTGTCTGTGCAGGGCCTTATAGATCAAGCCTGACCTTGAAGGTGATCCACCACTGGATAGGCAGCCAGTGCAGTTCATGCAGATGGGATGTTGTGACTCAAACAAGGTCCCCATCAACAGCCATGCCACAGCATTCTGCACCAGCTGCAAGCAGCAGATATCAACCCTGGAAACCCTAGGTACAAGGAATTGCAGTAGTCAGGCGTGAGGTCACAAAGGCATGGATCAGTGATGGAAGGTCGCTGGATGAAACAAGGTGCTTAATCCTGGCGATGTTCCTGAGATGGCAAATGAGGACTTGATGACTGCCAACACCTGCTAATGCAATGTCAGCCTGTCATCAAGAACCACACCCAGGTTTTGCATCTGTTCGGAGGAAGGCAACTGGACACCTCCGAGCCAAAGTCTAGAGGGCAGTCCTGCCACCGACCCCTCTGTCCGGCAACCTGGATCCACAACCAACACCTCAGTCTAACTGAATTCAATTTCAACCAGCTGGATTTATCCAGTCCTGGATTTCTACAAGGCAGCTGTTAAAGACAGAGATTGCACTATCTGGTTGGGCACAAAGACAGGCAGAGCTGGGTATCATCAGTATAGCGGTGAAACCTCAGCCCATACATTTTACAATGTTTCCGACGGGCAGCATATACATCACGAACAACATAGAGGACAGCACCATGTCGGCAGAACCCCACATGGCAGAGAGAGAATGGGTCTGAGGAAAATATCCCTGACACCACCCTGAAATCTGCCAGTGAGGAAAGATTGAAACCATCTGAGGACTGAACCTGCCAGGCCACAGATGACCCTCAGGCACTCGAACAGTACCCCATGGTCCCACGGTGTCAAAGGCTGAAGAGAGATGCAAGCACCAAGATGAAGTAGCATTTCTGATCCCTCGCCATGAGAAGATCATTGAGCACCAGACCAGAGTAGTTTGATACTATGCCTCTTCGAAACCGGACTGGAGAGGTCATAGATATCGTGGATGGTAAGATGGTTCTCCAGCTGCAGCACAACTGCTTTTTGGATCACCTTCCTACAAAGGGAAGGTAAGCAGGTAGGTCTGTAGTTAGCAAAGCTGTTTGGCAGAGCAGCTTTCTTAAGAAGTAGTGTCACCATCACTTCCTTCAGGAAGCTAGGAACTCACCTTCAATCTTCGAGACAGGGCCGATAGAATCAGTGCACCCCATACTCAGGCGTGTTGGGCGGGTCCAAACTACAGCATGTTGGCTGCATACTCTGGACAATCCACATGATATCCATGATCTCCAGCTGGTCGAAAGATATCCAGGAAACCAAGGAGGCGACTCGAGCAACCACCCCATCAACCCTATAGTATGGAACCCGATCTGCCCTGATGATGGCCACCTTATCTGCAAAGAATCGAGCAAACTCAGCACACTTAACTTGTGAAAATGCACTTTGAGCCTGCAGACAGGTTGGATTGCACAGCCTGTCCACAGTTCGAAAGAGCTGAGCAGGTCAATTCTGAGCAGCAGCAAACTTCCCCGGACAGGAACTCTGCCTTCTTATGGGTGATTGCTGATTGATAGGTTTGATAATGCTCTATCAATCTAAGGTGGTCAGCATCCAGGGCAGATTTCCACCAGCATCGCTTTAACCTTCATCCAGCTTATCTCTACTTCCCTCAAGGTCCCATCAAACCATGGGGGACCGTGGGCAGAGAGAAAGAGGACAACATGGACAGGAGCGATAGAGTCCAGGGCTTCAGTGACAGCCTTATTATAGGCCTGGACCAAACTGTCTGGACCTCGCTTGCCCTCAGAAATCCTAATAGGTCTTATACTGCCAGTAGACCATCAGGGTTCACATCCTCAAAGGGCGGTATCTGACCATCTCCACAGGGCAGGCCTATAAGGGGAGCCTGGAGACTGAACCTTATGGTGCAGTGATCTGACTATCTGACTGGTTTCACCACCAAGAGGAGATCTCCATCCCAGGAGGAAAACCAGATCGAGTGAGTGACCATGATTATGGGTTGCAGAGGTAACTACCTGTGTGAAGTCCAATGAATTCATAAGTTGGAGAAATTCCTGATCAAATTCAGAGTTTGTCATTGACCCAGGCACTGAAGTCACCCAGGACCATCAGCCTAGGTGACTTAAACACCATGTTGACCACGAAGTCTGTTACTTCCTCGTAGGAACAATTTCTCACCCCCGGGTGGACGCGTAGATGAGAACTATCCTACAGCCCACACCTGCAACTGTGGTATACTCAAACAATCTGGATTCCTCAACTGGCACACCTATGAGGCCCAGTTCCATCCTAAAAGCAAACAGCTATACCCCGCCCCTGCGGTCCAATCTTTAATGACGTGTCACTGAGGACCCAGCGAACAGCCGACTCCAAGATGGGGCGGCATTGTCATCCAACCAGGTCTCGGTGATGCAGGCCAGATCTGCTGTCCCAACAAGATCAGCAATAACTGTCGTCTTGTTCCTAATAGACCTGGCGTTGCATAACACCACTCGAGCTGGATGAGATTCTGGTGCTGACCGAGCTATCGGCCCAGAAACACTGGATCCCTTGGGTATGGAGACCAGGTATGGAGGACCATGGTCTGAATCCATTTCGCCCAGGGCGCCTCCTGGTCCTCAGTGTTGTTCGTAACTATGCTGAAGTACAGTCTAAAGTGCTTGATTTTCCCAGATAACTGTGGTGCATTTTTTGCAATAGTGGAACATTTTCATTCCAGTTTTGTTGTAGTTTGTTTATTAAAACCAACAAAATGCTTGGTGCATGCATGCCAATGACAGCGATGGTCTCTTAAACTAATGACTGTCATTAGTGAATTAGTGAATGCAAGTAATCCATTGACATCCATAGTTTGTAGTATCCAGGAAGGAATTTTTTTCTATCAAGGACTTTCCCAGGATGTAACCAGCTCATTAACCTCCCCGGTGTCCTCCTTCAGATGCAAGCCTTGTCTGGTTGGTGGTACAGGGCCTGTGGTGGGTGGAGCTTCATCCTTCCAGCAGAGTGTTTTTTTTTCTCCATTTTCTCCTTCCTAAAGGCCACCTGGTGCAGTGTCTTGCTGTATGGTCTTCCAACTCTGGATGGATAACCATTTTGCTGTTGCCATTGCAATGCTGAACCAATTAATTTGGTGATCCTTGGGTCTCTATGATACAGGTATCCTCCAGGAGGCACACCTGCAGTGTACATAGAAACATAGACATTTTCAGTAGATAAGGACCACCTGGCCCACCCAGTCTGCCCATTTCCTACCTATTGGATAAGCTGCAGATCCTTGTTAACCAACAGCCTACTTCCTTCTAGCCCCCACAAGAACTGGTTTATGTCTGTCCCATGCATTCTTGAATTCCCCATTGTTTTTGACCCCACAATCTCCTCAGGAAGGCTGTTCCATGCATCTACTACCCTGTCTGTGAAAAAATACTTCCTTACATTGCCCCTGAGCCATCTTCCTCTATCTTCAAATTGTGCCCCTTGTTCTTGCACAACTTTTTCTGAAAGATGCTACCCTCTTGGACTTTATTGATTCCCTTGAGGTACTTAAATGTTTCTATCATGTCCCCTCTCCTCCTTTCCTCCAGGGTATACATATTAAGATCCTTTAGTCTCTCTTCATATGGCTTCTGGTGCAGACCCTGCACCATTTACTTGCCCTCCTCTGGACTGTCTCCATCCTGTCTGTGTCCTTGCAGAGATGAGGTCTCCAGAACTGCATGCAGTATTCCAGATGGCGGCTCACCAACTGTCTGTAAAGAGGAATAACTACTTCCTGTTTCTACTGGTGATGCCTCTCCCTATGCATCCCAGTATCCCTCTGCCCTCCTTACTGCCTCTCTCCACATTGCTTACCTACCTTGAAGTCATCTGATATGACTACCCCAGGTCCCTTTCCATTTTTGTTGTTGTCAGTACCTCATCCTACATTGTGTACTCTTCCCCTGGTTTTTTGTTTCCCAGGTGCATTACTTTGCACTTCTTTGCATTGACTCTAAGCTGCCATACTTTTGACCATTCTCTCCAACCTTGCCAAGTCCCTCTCTGATCCTTCTACCCCTCTTGTACATCAACCCTGTTGCAGATCTTTGTGTCATCTTCAAAGAGGCATACTTTACTTTCCAGTCCCACTGCAATGTCGCCTGTAAAGACATTAGATCGGACTGGTCCCAGTACTGAACCCCGCGGCACCCCTAGTAACTCCCTTCTTTGGAGTGGACTCATTTACTATTACACTCATGTGTTGTTGTCCAGCCAGTGTTTTACCCAGGCTACAATCCTGGGACCCACTCCAAAGCTGGCTAGTGTGTTTATTAATCTTTTGTGTGGGACTGTGTCAAATGCCTTGCTAAAATCTAGGTAGGCCGTGTCCACAGCCCTCCCTGGTCTACTACTTTTGCCACCCAGTCAAATAAATCAATCAGATTCTGTCTGACATGAACTTCCTGCTGTGAATCCATGCTGCCTTGGGTCCTGTGCCCCACTGGCCTCTAGGAACTCAACAGTTCTTTTCTTCAGAATTCATTCCATCATTTTCCCTACCACAGAGGTCAAACTAAGAGGTCTGTAGTTTCCTGCTCTGTCTTGCTCCGCTTCGTGACCTGGCCACATAAAATTGCTTTTCACTCAAATACTGAACAATTACAAACTCCTCAACATTTTATGAAACAAAATCATATAACAGATACTAGAGCATTTTATATATATATATATTTATATATATATATATATATATATATATATATATATATATATATATATAAAATACAAAAATATATTTAAATTGTAGTCATCAGTTAAACCTTTGGGTTTAATAGTATCTAACATCAGAATGACTTCCTCTGAGAAAATTTCCTCAGTAAATCCCCCCTTCTGCCTACAGAAACCCTCTCAGTGCCCTCATAACACAAACTGCCACCCTTGCCATGATTTCTATTCCTGTAATGCCTAGCAATTGCATAATCCATATACCATGTATGAATCAGTGTTATGCTCTGCGGTCTTTCACATAATATCCTTTCAGTGTTACCTCTTGGATCCCACAGGAACAAATGAGTAAATAACTCCTGTCATCCCACAATTGATAACACTTTTTGATCTCATATGTTTTTCCTGAATGTGGTGCTTGAATTCTTTTGCCACCGCTTCATCCTTAATTGTACACAGTGACCACACTTGTGACAGCCACTGATACTCCTCCCAAATGGGTCTCTCTTCTTCTGATTCACAGATGTGTTACTATGTGATCCATGATAACTGTATGGGGTGGTTTTGTTTGTTTCATATGATGTACTTTTATTCCTAAACTCAACCCACAAAGGTGCACCTGGGAACAGACAGTGTCAGTTTTAGGCTGGACACATAAGGTGAACAACCCCAACTGGTGGAGGGTTGTTACCATAGAAATGTTTGGCCGCCTAATGGTAGCATGTTGTGTTTATCACCCAGGCAACCCCGATACAGGGCCTACAGCATATGATTGCAGAAAGCAATACAATCACGCAGTCTACTTCACTTTGTCTGGATATGTGGTTGTGTGGAGACAGTGTAGCAGGTCAGATGGAGGAGTTTAGAGCTCTGCAGCTTTTGAAATCCTAAAGAGTTTAAAAGTAGCTGAAAGTAGCAAATCAGGACTTAAGTCTCCTAAGGAATCTGTTTTTTCCTCCTTTTATATCTGTCTGAATGTGTCTGTATCTTTTAGTCTGCCAATTTAAAACAATTATCTTTTGCAGAATGTCACTGGTTTAGGTCCATCATTACTTTTTATAAAAAGAAAATTAGGCAGAATTGATATGAATTTTGGTTTTATATAGTACCTTTCTTTTACTCATCCCAAGGTACTTTGCAGTCCAGGACAGGAAGGGCAGAAAGTGTTGCAGCCATTTAGCAGTGACACCATGATGGAGTGGGCGCTTTTATGATTTAAACTTTGGTTCCAGGTTCACAGTTTTTCATTGACTGTCTGTGCGATTGTATTGCTTTCTGCAATCATATACTGTAGGCCCTGTCCACATTACAGCTTCCAAATCCGTAACGTTTTCAAAATGTTTTAAACAGGTAATGTTTTCATGTGCCCGCCCTACTTGTAGCTACAGCCTCTCTCTTTCTCTTCTTTCCTTGTTTCAGTGATTCTAATTTGTGATTTCTCTTTCGTGAGGGTGCCTATTTCAGTCCCATACTGTCTTATCCTGACCTACCTTGTTGTAGATTAGCTTTATCTGGAGTCCTTAGCTTAGAATATTTAATTATACCGCATAGCTTTTCTCAACCCTTAGCGGAGATTCTTTAACTGTACTGCACAGCTTTTCTCAACCCTAGCGGAGATTCTTTAAGTGTACTGCACAGCTTTCTCAACCCTTAGCGGAGATTCTTTAAGTGTACTGCACAGCTTTCTCAACCCTTAGCGGAGATTCTTTAAGTGTACTGCACAGCTTTTCTCAACCCTTAGCGGAGATTCTTTAAGTGTACTGCACAGCTTTTCTCAACCCTTAGCGGAGATTCTTTAAGTGTACTGCACAGCTTTTCTCAACCCTTAGCGGAGATTCTTTAAGTGTACTGCACAGCTTTTCTCAACCCTTAGCGGAGACTCTTTAACTGTACTGCACAGCTTTTCTCAACCCTTAGCGGAGATTCTTAATGTACTGCACAGCTTTTCTCAACCCTTAGCGGAGATTCTTTAAGTGTACTGCACAGCTTTTCTCAACCCTTAGCGGAGATTCTTTAAGTGTACTGCACAGCTTTACTCAACCCTTAGCGGAGATTCTTTAACTATACTGCACAGCTTTTCTCAACCCTTAGCGGAGGTTCTTTAATTATACTGCACAGCTTTTCTCAACCCTTAGCGGAGATTCTTTAACTATACTGCACAGTTTTCTCAACCCTTAGCAGAGATTATTCTTTTGCTACTGCACAGCTAGTCTGGATCAGTAGAATTGTTTCTGATTGCTAGCTGTTTATACAGCTAGCTGTTTTTGTACTGCTTCACTCTTCTTTATCTGCTCCCCACTGCTAACCTGCTCTCTCTCCTTCTTCTGTCCCTACCCCTCTATTTGCACCCCCACAGCTAAAAAGTTGAGTCAGATTCTGATCCTAACTGAAAAATGTAAATAGAAAAACATAAGCTTAGCTTCTCTCAGATTCTCTCTAACTCTCCATTACCCCAATCACTACCACTTCATCTTACCTCCTCAACTGTGTTCTCTCATCACATGCAACACATTGCTTCCACTAATCCCATGGGTAACCTTGGAAAAGAAACAAATACATCAGCCTAGCTCACCTTAATATTCAGAGCCTCCCAGCCAAAAGATGCTTCCAGGTGTGGGTCAAAGAAACAGCTTCAATATTATAGCCTCTCTGAAACTTGGCTTTCAGAGAATGTATCTTGTTGTGAGATTGAGCTGGATGGCTTCATCTCCATCAGAAGGACAGGTCAGGTAGAAGGGGGTCTGTATGTTCTACATTTTCAAAAGTTATCTTTCCATGATTTCTGCCCCAGCTTCTCTTTTTGAAACTAGAGACCTCTCCCTACATCTTAGCCTGGGTGTCAACAAAACCATAACTATCACCACCACTTATCTCTCCCCAGTACTCAAAGGAGACAATACACTTGTATATAGTGCCTCGATGTCTAATGTTATTAGCATCATTCCATCACTTATCTCTAAGCCATTTACCACATTTAAGATATCCTTGGTGTCTTTAACATATGATTCTAAAGTTTCAACATATGCACGTAGGAAGGAGTCCAGATACTGGGACAAGGGCTCTGTCAAAGAGCCCAAGCCACTCACAATAGGGTGGCCAGATGGTTTGTCCAAAGTTTTATGCATCGTTGGCAACATATTTATTTATTTAACTTTTGTTAACCAGGTAAGTACACTAACAAGACAATTGCCTATTTTCAGGTACGACCGGAGAGTACAGGAATAACAGATTTAAGTACATAAAATGACATTGTACAAATTAGACATGTTACAGGTCATGTGAGGACAGTAAGATTACAGATTCAATACAGCATACGAAATGTAGTAAGGCATAGATTATACAGTATGTACATAACAAAATAAACACCTTGTGGAAGATAAGAGCAGTACCAGAGGTACAGTATTGCAGAGTCTTCAGATATGACACTATATACAGCTTAGCGACCTCATGGAGTTAGGTCTTTTGTCCAGGAGGACCTCCAGGACAGAGGAGTGCTGTGATGGATCAATTTACGGGGTTTGGGACAGCCACAAGCCGAGGAAAGTTTAAGGTGGTTCCATAGGGTGGAGCAAAGACACACCTGTGAGTGCGAGGAATGGACCTGGGCAGGGAAAGTGTTCCACAGTCTGGGAGCACATGCAGCAAAATTCTGCCCACCCATTTGAGTCCGTGTAGCCAGTATCTTAAGGAGGCATGTCCCTGGGACCTGAGGGAGTAGGAGGAGGAGTCAGCGGACAAGTAATTTTGCAAGCCCTGGAGGGTACCAGTGCCAAGGACCTTTCTGGTGAAGCACCCTAGGATGAAGTCTATGTGGTTTGTGGGTGAGAGCCAGTTTAGCTTGCTATAGAGGTCGCAATGGTGAGTGGACAGGGGCAGCAAGTGTGAAGCAGCAGACATTGTTATAGGCAATAGACCACCTAGTGAGGTGGATTTTTGGATGAGCGGGCAAACAATAGGAGCCCATAGCAGAGCGAGGGTAGGAGCACCCCTCTGGCAAGTACAATCCGAGCTGCCAGAGTAAGATTGCTTTTTGCTGTGTAGGCCAGACCCAGTTTGCAGTTAACAGTCTTGCAAGTATTCTGAATGTGGCAGCCAAGGTCAAGCTGTGGGTCCAGTGTCACCCCAAGGTATTTAAAGTTGTCAGTAACTGGGTTCTTGACCCCGTCGACACAGAAACACATAATGGAGCAGGGGCGCCTTAATCTTGGCCTGAGACCCAAAGAGCATGGTCTGGGTTTTCTGAGATTGAGAACCAACTTGTGGGACAATATCCAGGATTGGATGTTCCTCAAGTCCTTGCTCAGGAGGTGATTTATGACCCCTATCTCTGGGGAATGAGTCAGGATGACCAAGTCATCTGCATAAAGGATAGGCTTGCAGTGGACAGTGGCAGCCGGGAGTTTGTTCACAAATATGGAAAAGCAGGGGCCCCAAGAAAGAGCTTTGTGGGACACCCATGGCAACAGGAATAGTGCCGAGAACTCCTTCCCATAATTAACAAGTTGCTTTCTGCCATTTGATTAGTTGGAGAACCAGTTGAGCACCTCAGGTGATAGACCATAAGAGCTGAGCTGGGTGGAGAGCATGGGTGATCAACAAGATCAAAGGCCTTAGAGAGATCTATAAAGATAGCGCCAGAGAGTTTGCCTTGGTCCATAGCCGCTCTGATCCAAGATGAGACCGTAACAAGGGCAGAAGATGTGCTGTGCCCTTTCCTAAAGCCATGCTGCTCTGGAGACAACAGGTCATGAAACTGCAAGTACTCCAAGAGTTGCCCTGCCACGACCTTCTCGAGAAGTTTGCTGACCGCTGACAGTATGGATATTGGACGGTAGTTTTCTATGAGTTTGGGTTCCCTGTTTAAGTATCAGGACCACCCTGGCAACTTTCCATACTTCTGGAATGACACCCGATGACAGGGACAGATTGACGATATGGGTTACCATGGGGGCAATCTTACTGGCACCGAGACTCAGGAGTTTCAGCTCCAGTCCATCATGGCCATCACTTGAGAAGTGGAGAGGCCGAGGCAGTCTCGGCACCTCTTGCACCACCACCACTAAAGAAAGGCGGTAAGATGAGGGCGGTGCGGCCCTTGTTCACTCCTTTCCCTCCCCCATGGGAGAGTGAAGAGGTAAAAGTAGATAGGTCTGAAAAGTATTGGTTGAATGCATTTGCGATAGTCAGAGAGTTGTTGCAACTGGCACCATCGATGATCATATCAGAGGTCTCACCGCTTCGGAGTCCCACTGACTATATTCTTAATGTTTCTCCAGAACCTCCTGGGGTCCCTAACTGTGCTTGCAGCAGCCAGTTTACAAAATTCACCTTTAGCAGCCCTAATAGCCTTCCTGCACTGATTTCTGAGATTCCTGTACTGCAGAAATGTGGCCTGTTCCGCCATGGCCTTGAATTTTGCCCAGCACTTATCTCTGTACTTCATGAGGGCTAGCAGACTACCATGTAGCCACTTTGTCACTGAGCCCCTGACCCACCATCTGATGAGGGGGCATGTTTATCCTGCAGCACCCTGAACGTACTGAGGAAGTGACTGGCTGCTGATGAGGAGTCCTGGCGTTCCATACTGCTGACCAGTCAGTGTGCTGGAGATCAGCATGGTAGGAGCCAAGATCAAACCTTGAGTAGTCTCGGACCTGGATAATTTTATGTGGGATTTTCAGAAGGAATCTTCCGTACTCGTACATGGGGAGTGGTCTGAGATGGAGTCGGGAGGATGCCCGACGAGCTGATCCTCTCTGGTCAATTTGTCATGACCCAGTCAGGAGAGCTCCCTCCACCATTAGGTGGGCACCTGGTGAGGTTCCTTGATCAGTTGCGACAGGGAGAGACCAGCAAGGAGTGGTTCATATGCTTTGAGTTGCTACCAAGCCAGTTTTGGTTGAGATCACCTAGGACAATTAGTTCATTATGTTGGATCACAGCACCTACAGTGTCCAGGAGGACGGACAGCCCTCAGGCCGCCCTTAGGGATTGTAGGTGAATACAACATGTATCTTTTGGTCATCCGAGCAACAGCACTGTGTGCAGGAATTGCAAGGGGACTGCACAGGTTGTGGACGGGTAGCACAGACAGGTTAAGGTGACTTCTTTAATAGACCAAGATGCCACCCACCCTCTTTTTCCTGGGCAATCGAGGCCTCGGAAGTCATAGCCCAGGATGGTACATGCAGAGTTTGGTATGGTGGGTTTAAGCCAGGTTTCTGTTATTCCAAAGATGTCAGGGGTGTGGTGGGTGACCCAAGCCAGTAGTTCCGCCAGTTGGGCAGGATGCTACGGATATTGAGATGGGCTATTTTCAGCCCTTTGACCACCATCTGCCCAGAGCAGCAGGGGCTGTTAGGCAAGGTGGGCCAGGAAGGCACTCATCGACAGGAAGGCGCTCATCGCCGGTGGGTCAGAGCTTTTAGCTGATTGTTTTGTGAGGGCACAGTTTGGCCCAACCCTTCCACCCCTCACCCACCCAGCCCTGGAAATAGTTCCTTTATACCTGGGGTTCTGACATCATTTCCTCAAGATTGCAAAGTGCATATCACTGTCATATCCTCTCTAGCACACTGCACTGACAATATAAGCATACACATTGTATAATATATATATTTCTATATTACAAACCAATCACACACACACACACAAAAAAAAAGTAGATAAACATGTGGGGAGTAGTGCAATGTAATGGCTGTGGGGCAGCAGTCTTCGGGAGTCTTTCTGGAGGCTGAGATGCTTCCCATTTGCAGACAACTCTCTGCCCTGAAGGAGGAAGTTGCCGTCTTCAGGCCACACTGGACAGTAGTAAGGGAACCTTCCCCAGGCCACACTGGATGGTAGGAAGGGAACCTCCCCATCCAGGGAGCACCATATAGACTCTGTGACCCCACTGCCTACCTCTGGAGAGAGGTTTACAACATTTATAACTGAATTTGACTGCTACTGTGATTACTATACTTGTATAAATATACCATTGTAACTGCTTGTAAACAGGGGGTACTTTCCTTTATGTGATAGCTTGTCAGTGGCTGTTGCAAGGGACTGTGGGGTGTTGGAGGACTGTGTTATATCTTCTCCCCCAGTAAATCAGTTTAAAACAAGCATTTCTTGTGCAAATTGTGAGACTTTGTGAAATAGAAAGCATAATAACACCTAAAGACAGCCTTTTAAAGGCTTTCAGAGGTTTCACAGCAAAATTGAGCATCGTGAAACCGAATAAGCGTAATAGCACTTCCGGTTTGACCCTCAAAACAACAGCTCTAGCGAGCAGGGCATCATATAGACTCTGTGACCACACTGCCTACCTCTGGAGAGAGGTTTACAACATTTATAACTGAATTTGACTGCTACTGTGATTACTATACTTGTATAAATATACCATTGTAACTGCTTGTAAACAGGGGTACTTTCCTTTATATGATAGCTTGTCAGTGGCTGTTGCAAGGGACTGTGGGGTGTTGGAGGACTTGTTACATCTTCTCCCCCAGTAAATCAGTTTAAAACAAGCATTTCTTGTGCAAATTGTGAGACTTTGTGAAATAGAAAGCATAATAACAGCTAAAGACAGCCTTTTAAAGGCTTTCCAGAGGTTTCACAGCAAAATTAGAGCATCGCGAAACCGGAGTAAAGTGTAATAGCACTTCCGGTTTGACCATCAAAACAACAGCTCTAGCGAGTGGGGCGAGTGTACAGAGCGCTGTGGAGACGCCACAGATCGTGTGGCTCATCGTGGACTAAGGACAACCAGGTAACACTTACACATTCTCTCAAACAACAAAGATTACAGGTGTGTTTCAGTAGGTTTTAAGTTCCATCATGAAGAAGGCAAACAAATATTGCATCACATGTAAAATGTATGCTGTAGGAAACATATTGTTGACTTCAAATGTAATAAGTGCATTTAGTTACTGAGTTACAAAATGAAGTTGACAGACTGCAACCTAAACTGTCTGTCAATCCTGAAATTAAAGCTCTGGAGGATTACATAGACCAAATGTCAATATTAGTGGAAGCTAATGCTTCAATTACAACAAATATGGCAGAAGATACTTCAATTTCAGCAAAAATAGGCAAGGAAACCAATTCAAAGCCCCGACAAAATGTCACTCACTTTTCAATGTTTGAACAACCTACCTTTACCTCTACTCCCTCTATATTAATTCATCAACAGTCCAAAGCTGATAAAGCAAACTCCAGGTTACCAAAAAAAATACTTAAAGCTAAGTCTAAGTCAGAAGTTAATGATTTATCTCCCCAGTTACCTATGCAATTCCTACCCACAATTCATTTGAGCATTTGACAAACTACATTGATGAATCTGTAGTAATTAGTCCTAACCTTGGTCAAATCGCTGAGAATAGTCCTCTGCATTATGCATCATCTAACAACGTGCATGACGTACTCCACCTCTCCCCTGTACAACCTCCTCATGTATTAAACACTTCAACTAACCACAAAGAAGTCTTTATACTTGGAGATTCTATAACAAAATACTTTGATCGCATTGTTTGCAACCTGGACAAAGAACATCGTCCAGCTTGTGCTATAGGGGTGCCAGGATTTCTGACATCACGGCTATGCTCAAACCTACTTTAAAGTCCGCGAGGAAAAATCCGCTAGTTGTTGTTCACGTGGGAACTAACGATATTATCAAACAATCCGTGCACAGTATAAAACAAGACTTTGTCTCCTCTGTAATCTAATGGTGGAAAGAGGTTGTGACATCTGCATCTCAGAAATACTACCTATCCCAAGAGCAAGTGATACCATTAACTCCAAAGTTAAAATCATAAATGAATGGTTGAGGAAATGGTGCCTCAAACAGGGTATTCATTGTTTAACCCACTGGGAGGATTTTCATCCTAATTCTTCCCTTTACTATTGGGACGGCTTACACCTCAGTAGAAGAGGAAGTGTTATACTTGGAAAAAGATTGTTTCATATATTAATTCCCATTTAAACTAGTCAATAAGGGGAGTCTGGACCATTGTCTAACACTCTTGAAAAGGGTCTAAATCTGTTAAATTACATCTAAACACTTTATCTCTTAATGCACGATCATTGAATGTAGTTAAAAAGCTGAACTCGAACTAAAAGCTCATCTTTTAGATCTGTCATTGATTGCTGTCTCTGAAACTTGGGTAACTCCTATAGGAACTGGTCATCTGAGATTTCAGGCTTTAAACACTTTTTAAAATAGGCCTGATATAAAATCAGGGGAGGAGTCAGTCTCTATGTTAAGGACAGTATCCCTCATATCAATCTCCTATTGAACAAAATTCAGAGAGTGTATGGGTACAAATCCAACCTGATGGTCTCCCCAAATTATGGTTGGTACTTGTTATCATTCCCCTCACTGGACAACACTCAAAATCTTAAACTGCTTCAAGATATTGCCCAGTTCTCAAGTGAAGGCCCAGTTCTTCTTTTGGGTAACTTTAATCTCCCAAATATTAACTGAGATACTCTGATGGGCTCCAATAGTATTGAAAACAATTTTCTTACAACCATTATTGATTTGGGTCTGTATCAACTAGTCAGGAACCTACTAGGGCAATAATATTCTAGACCTCGTTATAGCTAGCCAAGATGTTCCTATAAACAATTTACATATAACTGACCCCCTTGGTAATAGCGACCATAAATCAATATTCTTTTCTATAAACTCACCTCACTGTTCAGCTCCCAGCAAAAATAATTAAACATTATGAAAGGGCAGACTTTCAAAAATAAATGAACACTTAGGTAAGATCAACTGGGGTAATACATTAGCTCCCTAAACACCATCGAGGCATGGGACTTTTAAAATCACAAATAGCCTCAATTGAGCACAAATATGTCCCTAACAAGCGTACCCATAATTACAAAGGTAAGATCCTCCTTGGTTCAATGCTTCTATTAAAAACAAATACAGTGCAAACAGAAATTATTTACGTTTAAAAAGAATAGTAATAATTCTACAACAAGTAACAATAAGTTACTAATACAATACAGATAATCAGTAAAACTTCTTAAAAATCAATATTAACAGCAAAAGAAATTTAGAGTTTCACATAGCACATACAAAAGATTCACATAAATCTCTATATGCTTATCTAAACAGTAAGAAAGGAAATAATAAAATAATTGGTCCCTCAGTACTTGATAATAAAACAATAAATTCCGATCTTGCCATAGCATCCACATTAAACAATTGTTTTACTTCAGTATTTACTCAAGATTCACTACAAACCATTACAGTAAGACCATCTATAATAACCAATAAACAATTAGTTCTACAAGGCAGCGTTTACAATCTACTTACAGTTTTAAAGATAACTACTAGCCGGGTCCAGATGGTATATCCCCAAAATTTCTTCAGGGCATGAAAAAACAATTACATTGCCACTAACAATGATTTTAACAAATCACTTTACTGAATCTGTAGTTCCTCCTGATTGGAAAACTGCAATAATTACTCCCATATATAAGCAGGGCTCTCACTCACTAGTAAATAATTACTGTCCAATTAGTCTAACGTCCATCCCTTGTAAATTACTTGAAAAATCATTAAATCACTATTGGACAAGGAAATTTTATCCCTAAATCTTACAGATATTACCCAACATGGGTTTAGATCGGGTTTGTCATGCACCACTAATTTACTGACTTTATAACTTCATCAGTTCCAGTCTAGATTTAAATATCCCTTCTGATGTTATCTTACTGGATTACAGTAAGGCCTTCGACAAGGTGTCTCATAATATCCTTATTTCCAAACTTATCCATCTAGGTTTTCCAAATTCTTGTTTTGTGGATAAAAAGCTGGTTAACAAATAGATCACAGAGGGTTAGGGTAAATGGTACTTTTCTGACACAGGATGGGTTACAAGTGGGGTCCCCAAGGCTCTGTCCTGGGACCCACTTTATTTAACATCTTCATTAGTTACATGAAAGTCCATTCTCCCAATATACTTATTAAATTTGCTGATGATACCAAACTGGGTGGTGCTGTTAACAATGCTGAAAATAGACAAATTATACTTAATGATCTAGCATCTATTGAGCACTGGGCACTTATCAACAAAATGGAGTTCAACACAGCCAAATGTGCTGTTATGCACTTTGGGAATAACAACCCCAACAAACATATATACTGAACAATAATACAATTAAGGTTTCATGCTTAGAAAAGACCTGAGGATCTTAATCAACAACAAACTTACACATGTTTGCACTGCAATAAGATAGCTAACCTAACCAATTCACTTTTGTAGAATCAGTGGTACTTTTGTTTCTCGAATCGAGCAGTGCATTATACCATTATATAGATCACACATTAGACCATACCTAGATTATGGTTCACCTTTCTGGAATCCTTACCTTTGTGGAGATATGGACAGGTTAAGAGGCTACAGAGACGAATCACCAAAACTATACCTCACCTGTCACAGTTGGACTATAAAACTAGATTACACAAAACAGAGCTGCATTCTCTTAAACAAAGAAGACTGCAAGGAGATCTACTTCAACTCTTTAGGATTCTTCAAAATCCAATTTTAATGAGGTTATGTGGTATTTCCTTTGCTTCCAGGAAAATTGGACCAAGATTAAATAATAAACAGTTACACATACCTAAATGCAATACAAACAAAAGACAAAATTTTTTCAATAAGAACCCGAGAATATGGAATACTCTTCCTCAGGAAGTTGTTGATGCCCTTCCTTTATTACTTTTAAAGTTAACTGGATAAATGGTTAACAAGATAGGAGAAATTATCAATGATCACATATGTGGAGGACAATGTCTATCGGCTTTTGCCTTCTTTTGTCCCAAGTAACCAAGTAACAAGTAACCAAGAGCCACCACCACTACCTCAGAGGCTGCGAAGAAAGCACAGCAGTTGGACCACAGTGGGCTCCAGGGAGGGTGAGGATGGTGGAACAGAGGCACACCAGTCAGTTGTTCCACTCCACAATCCATACACTATTCTGGGGAGCATAGCTCCCATATGGATGCACCTGCAGAGGAGACTAAGGAGGCTGAGGACAACTGTCACAAGGGAGGCCCACAGGAAGGAGGCAGAGGACACCACAAGGAAGGAAGCAGCTCTTGGTGGGGACTCAGTTATTGGGTATAGAACTGGGGGAGCAGGGAAAACTGAAGTAGGTGCCTGCCTGGTGCCATGGCTTGGAGGGACAGGAAGGCGCATCCTCAGGATCATGAGAACAGCTGCACGGGAGTCTGAGCTGGACGTCATTGTCCACCTAGGGACAAATGACTTGGCTCAACATGAGATTAGAGCAGTGCAGAAGGACTTTGTAGAAGTGGGGAGGGGCCTAAGACAAGTAGCACACACAGTATCCTTCTCAGAGGTGCTGCCTGTCAATGGCATAGTGGTGAGGGTACTTTGCACCATACAGTTTAATGAATGGTTGAAAAAATGGTGTGGAGCACAAGGGTTTGGCTCGTTGGGGACTGGGGTTCCACCTGGAGGGACACCAGCCTATACTGGCAGGATGGTCTGCATCTGTCCAGGAAGGGAACAAGTCTTTGAGCAATTGGTTTAAATGCTTCATTGGCAAGCTTTTAAACTAGTCAAGGGAGAGGCACTGATAAGCAGCAGGAAAATCCCAGTCTCTCCCTACAAAACAGGGTACTAAATGAGAAAAAGACTGAGGTAGAAAGGTCAGTGGGGATGCTGCAACAGAAGGTAGAGCCATCAAAAATGGAGAGCAATGAGTACCAATGCCTGTAGTCAGAGTAACAAGCTTCCTGAATTAGTGGCCTTGATGGAGGAGGAACATCTGGATATCGTGGCAGTCACAGAAACATGGTACACACAAAACCATGACTGGGACGTAAACATACCAGGATACACTATCTACAGGAGGGACAGGAAGGGTAAAAGAGGAGGAGTAGCTCTTTACATAAGGGAAGGAATCAAAGCAAAGAACAAAAGGGTAAACAGGAGGAGAAAGAAGCACTGTAGGTAAATTTGGAAGCTGGCAATGGCACCACAATCCGCTGAAGGGGTTGTATACATACCCCCTTCTCAGGGGAGAAATGGACAAGAAAGATAGAAAGTATACTTAGAATGGCAGAAAAGGGAGATATTGCTGATGGGTGATCTGAATATGCCAGATGTTAACTGGAGTGCAGTTGCAGCAGCCACTTGACGGGGTTATTCTAGATGCCTACAGGGGCATGCCTTAGACAACTAGTATTGGAGCCCACTCGAGAGCGAACAATCTTAGACCTGGTTCTCTCAAATGGAGATGAAGAGGATCACAGATGTAGAAGTGGGTAGCCATCTGGAACTAGCGACCATCGAACAGTATGGTTACAATAAACACAGCAATAGAGTCAACCATACAAAGGCAAAAGTACTGGACTTTAGGAGGCTGACTTTGTCAAAACAGGTGAGTGCCTAAGGAATGCACTAGCAAATGGGCAGGAAGGAGGGGTGGAAGAACAATGGGGAATAATAAAACTGCCATCACAGAGGTAGCAAGCCTTTGTGTGAAGCAAATAAACAAAATGAAACGATGTAAGAAACCACTATGGTTCTCAAAGGAAGTGGCAGTGAAGGTTCAAGAGAAAAGAAAGCATTCAGGAAGTACAAGGAATCACAGAAGGAGCAGGACAGATAACTATCAGTTAAAGCAAAAGGAAGCTGGGAAGGCAGTTAGAACAGCAAAGGCCCAAACCGAGGAAAAGATAGCCAACTCAGTTAGAAGAGGGGATAAAACCTTTTATAGGTACATCAGGGAGCCGAAGAAAGACCAAGGGAGGGATAGTGAGGCTTAATAAAGGGGAGGGAGGGTGGGCAGAGGGTGACTGTGAAAGGCAGTGATACTAAACAAATATTTTTGCTCAGTATTTACAAAGGAAGAGGAGGAGGTACCTAAAACAAACAGTAGAAACACTCTGGATACAGAAGTTGATACCAGCCCATTTACAGAAGAAAGGGTTCTGAAAGAACTCTTAAAACTGAAGAGTGGACAAAGCAATGGGGCCTGATGGGATTCATCCAAGAATTCTAAAGAACTAAGGGTAGAACTAGTGACACCATTGACTACCCTCTTTAACAAATCATGGGAGGATGGGGTGGTACCCAAGGACTGGAGGAGGGCAGATGTGATTCCCTTCACAAAAGTGGGAGCAAGGCAGAAGCAGGAAACTACAGACCTGTTAGTTTAACCTCAGTGGTAGGAAAATGATGGAATCACTTCTGAAGGAAAGAATTGTCAAGTATCTAGAGGCCAGAGGGGCACAGGATCCAAGGCAGCATGGATTCACAGTGGGAAGGTCATGCCAGACGAATCTGATAGATTTCTTTGACTGGGTGGCCAAAGTAGTAGATCAGGGAGGGCTGTGGACATGGCCTACCTAGACTTTAACAAGGCATTTGACACAGTCCCACACAAAAGATTAATATACAAGTTAGCCAGCCTTGAGTGGGTCCCAAGTTGACAGCCTGGATAAAGAATTGGCTGGAGAATAGGACACAGAGGTAATAGTAAATGGAGTCCACTCTGAAGAAAGGGGGTTACTAGTGGGGTACTGCAGGGTTCAGTATTAGGTCCGGTCCTCTTCAATGTCTTTATAGCGACATTGCAGAGGGACTGGAAGGAAAAGTATGTCTCTTGCAGATGACACAAAGATCTGCAACAGAGTTGATGCACAAGGTGGGTGGAAAGGATGAGAAGGACTTGGCAAGGTTAGAGAAATGGTCAAATGTATGGCAGCTTAGATTCAATGCTAAGAAGTGCAGGTAATGCACCTGGGAAACAAAACCCAGGGGAAGAGTACACAATGGGAGTGAGATACTAACAACAACAAAATGGAAAGGACCTGGGGTAGTCATATCAGATGTCCTAAAGGTGGGAAAGCAATGTGAGAGGGCAGCAAGGAGGGCTGGGGGGATACTGGGATGCATAGGAGAGGCATCACCAGTAGAAAACAGGAAGTTATTATCCCTCTGTACAGACAACTGGTGAGACCCCATCTGGAGTACTGCATGCAGTTCTGGAGACCCAATCTCCGCAAAGACATAGACAGGATGGAAACTGTCCAGAGGAGGGCAACTAAAATGGTGCAGGGTATGCACTGGAAGACATATGAAGAGAGACTTAAGGAGCATAATATGTATAGCCTCGAGGAAAGGAGGAGAGGGGGGACATGATAGAAACTTTCAAGTACCTCAAGGGAATCAACAAAGTCCAAGAGGGTAGCATCTTTCAAAAAGAGGTGTGCAAGAACAAGGGGCACAATTTGAAGATAGAGGGGACAGCTCAGAGGTAATTTAAGGAAGTATTTTTCACAGAGAGGGTTGTGGATGCATGGAATGGCCTTCGGAGGAGGTTGTGGAGTCAAAAACAGTGGTAGAATTCAAGTATGCATGGGACAGTCATAAAGGCAATTCTAGGGGTGGGGGGTAGGAAGAAGTAGGCTGCTGGTTAACTAGGATCTGCAGCTTATCTATTAGGTAGGAAATGGGCAGACTGGGTGGGTCAAGCGGTCCTTATCTGCCATCAAATTCTATGTTTCTATGTTTAGCTTGATGTCACCTGATAGTGCTAGGGTCACCAGAAGTATCCATAGGAGATGTTTTGGGAAGGGAGCCATCCTGGCATGCACCCTGTGGCCATATCTCTTGACCAGACATGCAGGGCACAAAAAGCACCTCAGGTCAAGACTGCAGCAAACCCAGGGAGGGTCTGCTTCCACTAATAGGTTGGAGAATGTGAAGTCAGTTTCTGCCAACTGGGAGCAAATGCCCATAGTTCTCCCACTCTAGGACATCTGCACCAGTATACCAGGGGATGCCAAGGACAGTGAGGAGACCACAGGCTAGTGTGCACACAAGTGGATGCAGTGGTATTAGCTTAAATAGGTGCTGAGGGTTCCATGTTCATACCAGTGTTAGGCTGACCGAGGGAATGGCACAGATCAGTGCTGATCACTGGCCCCAATCCGCAGCCAGTGGTGATTCCCACACCACTACCAGACAAGCTCCTACCTCCACAAGGTGCAAACTAAGCCCCTAAGTTAGTGAGCACCTATGCTATGCTATATTAGGCAAAAAACAGTACAGTATACAGGATACCTATGCTGGTAGAGCAGTCAAAATAAAAAGCCAGTACACCCTTGACGCCCCTCAAGATATGTGAACATATACCAGCCACCCAGCAAACTGTACAGTCCACTTAAGACAAGGAAGATCTTACACCAAACAGACTGTTTCACGGGTGCTTTAAATATTATGTAATCTCTGCTACTAGTTAATAGCTGTAACACAGGGTACTGTGAATGTGGCCATGGTAGGAAAGTCCACAACTAAAGAGTCATGCACTGATTTACTGATAGTTCCATCTTTGAAAGCTTGTTGTACCACTTCATCAGTGCTGTATTTAAAATCTCTAGTAGGAGCAGAACTCAAACATGTGTAAAGCTTTTTATCTTGCAATTGTTTCTCTGCCTCTGCTAGATAATCTTGTTGATTTATTAGCACCACGCCCCACTTTTATCTGCATATTTAATCACAATGTCTGCCTTTTGTTGTAAAGTTAGACTAGCATGTCTTTCTGGAGCAGTTAAATTATCAAAAA
The DNA here is from genome assembly GCA_016271365.2 of Neoceratodus forsteri. NCBI lineage: Eukaryota > Metazoa > Chordata > Ceratodontiformes > Ceratodontidae > Neoceratodus > Neoceratodus forsteri. Next base: position 613,656,019 of record CM028132.1, read on the forward strand.
TGGAGCTGGTAAATTTTCAAACAGAGTATCCAAATCCTGTTTGACAAGTTGCTAAACACATTAACTGCAGAGTAACTCAATGGGCAGAAAGTTGAATTAGGTTTAATTTTATCAATGGCACCATTCTGAGACACATTCTCACTGCCATTTTTACTGAAGAACACTTTTAAATTCAATTTCTGCATAACAGATGTACATCTACCACTGTTTGTACTAACTTCAGGGGTGTAGTCAGGACAAAGTTCAACCATTTTTTAATAATTCCACCTCGGCTTCATTTTAACTCATAGTCCATTAAGTTAATTATCTGAATATTCATAGAGGGATCTCTTACCTCTTCCGACCTCTGTAGGGTCTCCGACTGTATGGTCTTTGTCAGTAATTGTAATATCCAGTTTGGAACTTCCCTCCTGTGTCTCCCCTCTGTATCCTCCTCCTCTTGTGTGGTTTTGATAGTGTCCATCTCGCTGATTTAGACGCTGACTCCATCTGGGTTGGAAATGATACTGTTGTGGAGGTGGGGTGATCGATTGCAAAATGAGAGGTTGTATTTATGTTAGTGTTTCCCCACTCACATCTAAAAAGGATCCTGATTTGTTGTCTCTGTCTCCAGATCACTTTGGTCTGTGCTGAAGTCAAAGGAAACATTTTACTTTGTTTCTGTTTAAAATTTCCTTTTGTGTCTTCTCTGTCCAGGAATAAACTTTCCCTGTTCATAATTGCCTTTATCCCTTGCAGACTTAGTCTGTTTAACTTTTCAAGTCTGCATCAAGTTTAAAAATTGTCTCTCATAAATTTCTATTAAGTCTATCAAATTTTGCAGTGTTCTCGCATATAATTTTAAAACTCCTGCTTCCTGAACTTTTAAATCCGCTTTTATTTTACTTCCTTCTCTTGGCTGTATTTAATAATTAATTGGATCAGTTTAAAACTTGTCTCAGTCAGGATCTGTTCCACTCTGTCATAAAGGCAATATTGTCAGTGCCATATGCTGGCTTCAAGTCTATTCTTAGCCCTCTGCATGCGCTTACTTGTAAATACGCTTCCATGTTGGTTACATTCAATAAATTCTTCTTAGCTGAAATGCTATTTTTTCTTTACAGTTAATCTTTTTATTGTAATTATTGTGATTATACATACAAATACACTACACTCTCCAATATACACTTACATAAATTCTTAATGGGAGAAGGAAAAACATGTTGTCTGAAGTATTATATAATAATATTAAAGGGAAAACAAATGTTGAGAAAACAATATGTAGCTGTACAATCTGTATGATAGACAGAAGTATGGCAATTTATGGTTCAAGGGTTAAAAGGAGTAGATACAAACAAGAAATAGGAGCAGTCGTGATTGTACTTCTATTATGCTGTAATTTAATATAAGTATGTGTAAGACTGTACAAAGGAAGAACATAAAAAGAGAAAAATATCTAAGAAAGTGAACAAGAATGAAGAAGGAAAGAGAAGAAGAAATGAGATAAAAGATAGAAAGAGAGGAGATGAAAAGGAATGAAAGAGCTAGAAGAAATTCCAATGTGAACATATAACAACCCATGGATTAAGTGACGCTATGTGTAGCGTGTTTAAATATTTAAAATAGTCCTGCCAGCATTTATTATATAAATTAAGTCAGTCAGAGGCTAAGTGTGACATATGATCAAGGATGGCATATTGAGATAGTTGTTTGAGAATATCTGGGAGGGTGGGAATGATAGTGGATCTTCAATGCATTAATATAAGGCGTATAACTTGAAGGACTAGTAGGGATAACCACCTATTCTGAGAATGGGATATTTTGTATGCATGAGCATTGAAAATACCAAGTATGCAATGTTTTGGATCTAATGCAAAGGATAGACTAATCATTTTAATTGCAAAGAAACGAATATGATGCCAAAGACTGTGTATGGGGGACAATGCCATAAAATATGTAGCAAATTGCCACTGGGGAGTTACAGCACCAACATTTATTGTTGTTCATTAAGCCCATTTTCTGCAAAATCTCAGGAGTTCTGTACAATAGATGCAGAATTTTGGTTTGTATGAGTGAACTGTGATTACCCTTGAAAGATTTATGGCAGGATAGCCAGCAGTTATGCCACTGTGAATTGGTTATGTTTTAATTTAAAAGGGTACTCCATTTATTTTTGCAATGATAGATTGATCTGGAATTGTATTTCTGATATGTTTGTAAATGATACAATTTAATTTAGAGTTTGTTTTGATCCATTTTGAAATAAAGTATCATATATAGATTGATGAGGAATAGTAGGAAGATAAAGGTTCCATGCTGTGCATTAATTGTAAATATTTCAAGAAATCATGCTGGGGAAGATTCCATTGTTTGTGCAAGTCAGAAAAGGATTTTAATTTGAGAATCTGAGGTGTAAGTATATCCTCCAAGAAAAAAATGCCCTGTTTTTCCAATTACAACAAAAAAATGGGTGACTATCAAGAGTGATGTTGCAGTTCCCCAAACAGGGGCATATATGAGAGGGCTGGGTTGGATTTAAGGTGTTTATGAATTATTTTCCAGTAGTATATGGATGATGCTATAGTAGGAGGAGATTTTAAATTGGGGAAGAGGGTTATAAATGAAGGAAGGGTGAAATTGCCTGGACATAGAGATGTTTCCATATTGACCCACATTGGTGATTTATTGCAGGGTTTATTAAACCATTTTACAGTTTGGGCAGTCGGAAGGCCCAAAATATATTTGGAACCAGGGGCCTGAAGCCCCTTTGGACCAGTGGAAGCAGTTTGTTATGACTAAATCTGGGAATTTTGCCATCCCATAAAAATTGCCAATTATATCATCAATTCTGACAAAAAATAAAGTAGGGAGGGTTAAAGAGATATTAAAAAATAGATACAGTATTTTAGGAGCTATTGACTTCTTGATAGTGGAGATTTTCCCATTAAAAGAGAGGTTAAGCAGTTTCCATCTGTTGAGAGTGTTTTAATATTTGCTAATAATGGTGAAAGATTGCGTCCCCTATCTTGTCTAATTTAGAGGTGATCTGTATTCCAAGGTAAGAGATACCTTGAGGGGCCCAATGAAAACCTAATATTGTATTCATAGAAGGGTTACAAAAATTGTTCAAAGGCACTGTTTCTGATTTGTTTAGATTCAGAGCAAGCCCAGAAAGTGAAGTAAAGTTGCTAAATAACTTAATTAAGGGTGGTCCCAAAATTTCAAGATTTTTGAGTAGAATGAAGAGGTCATCAGCATAGGATAGTGAAGTATAGTAGGAATTACTGATAGGGATACCTTGGGTCATGGAGGACTGATGAAGAGCAGCTGATAGGAGTTCCATAGCTAGAATAAAAGAGTGGGGAAAAGGGGCACCTTGCCTGGTACCTCTTGCCAGATGAAAGGAGAGGACAGAGTAGAGTTAGTAAGAACCCAGGCGGAGGAGGGTGTATAGTAATTGAATCCATGTACAAAATTTATTAGTGACACCAAAGTGGGATAGAACATGATACAAATAAGTCCAGCTGAGAGAACTGAATGCCTTTTCAAAGTCGATGGCTATAGGTGTGCAGGTGATTTAAGAGATTTAGCTTTGTAGATTAAATTAAATAATAGCGGAGATGATCAGAACCAGTTCTATTTTTGATAAATCCAGCTTGGGAGTGTGGACAAGTTTTGAAATTATTGATTCTAAATGAGTATTTAATATTTTGGCAAACATTTTCTCTTCCATATTAAGTAATGATATTGGTCTGTAACTGGATGGGAGAGAAGGGTCTTTATCTTTCTTTAGTAGGATGGTTATAATGGCTTCTGTCATAGAATAGGGAAGTTTACCTTGTGAAGATGCCTCTTTGAAGACCTTAAACAGTAAGGGGCATAAGATGTCAGCTAGGGGTTTATAAAGTCTATGGAAAAACATCACTCCCAGGAGCTTTACCAGATTTAAGGGAATTTAGCGCTGCTTGTATCTCTTTAGGGAAAAGGGTTCATCTAGCAAAGCCATATCTTGTTGGGAGAGGTATGGTAACTGTAAATTGTCCAGAAATTGCTGTATATATTCAGATTGTGGGGAGTGGGGTGAGAGTATAATTGTTGGTAGAAGGTTGCATAATATGGTTAATTGAGGATTATCTCTATGCATTTTGCCTGAAGGATCTTTCAAACCAGCAAAATGTCTCTCCATCTATTGATTCTTGAGTTGATAAGCAAGCAGCTTCGCATTTATCCCTTGTTCCCCAATGACAGGTGTCACGCTTAACTTTTGCACTGGTCCACCTGGGAAAGTGATGCTGTTGTTGCACTGGCCCCCACTGATTGCACTAGCCCCAAGCTTACATTAAAATATTAAGAAAATAAGCACAGTGACACAGTCGGTATGTCTGAGACAGCATTTTTAAACAGTTTGTTATTTTATCTGTTTATTTCATATTTTCCAGTTTAAGTTTCATTTATTGTTGTTCCTGCAATAGATGTGCATGACCTCAATTTGCAGGAGTTACTGGCAGAACTCATGCTGCCCACCATGGCTGCAAGATTTGATGTCCCAGAGATTCTTTCCTCCACCCCAAGTTCTCCAGCCCTCCTTTCTCAAATTCCTCTCATGCTGTCACCAGAGCTACAAGATTTTGTGCCCCAGGAGTTCTTTCCTCCATCCCTCAGTAAGTCTGTTCATCAACCCTCCACCCTCAAGTTCCTTCCCTGCTTTTACCACACATTCACAGCTTCCTGCAGAATGAAGCCACTGCTGAATTTAAACTCTGATATGTTTTCTGCTCCCTTTATTATAAATAGCACAGTGACTTATTTACTGGACTTGCTGAAAAATAACCCTCCACCCTCCCAGTCTCTGCATTGTGTTTTATTCCTCACTGTACTTGCCTCAATCCAAAGTGTACACAGCATAAGTTTAGACAGAGCTGCCTGACTATACTAGAGACCCTTTAGAGAGCGGAGCCCCAGTGTTGCTTGACTGGCCATACTGGTCAACTTTTACACACAGGTTCCTCATTGTATCTCAGCAAATTTGTTGTTGTTGGCAGCTGAGGGATGTAAGGGGTTAATAAATTAAAATGGCTATGTTGGTAAACATCCTCAGCTGCCACTGTCAAATACTTGGTTACAATCGGGTAAGTGTGACAGTTAGGTTTCACACAACTCTGCAGGAACCAGCCCAGATTAATCGGCCTGAGGACACTGGTCAGCCTGGCAGTCAAAATTCAGTAAGTAAAACTGAAGGTGCCAGCAGCAAGCTTTCCTAGTGCAGAATGCAGACACAGCACACAAATCCCATAGAAGTGCTAAATATGTATAATTTTAGTAAAACTACATTTTTGTCAGTCTGCTGGTAATCATGGCTCTCGGCGTCCACAGAGTAGAATGGCTGACGAGCTGAGCAGGAGCTTCGTTCATTACTTATTCTGTTATTTTTGGTCTATAGGTAGTAGAGGTCTTATCTGGTGCAGCTGCCAACAGATGAGGTGGGCAAAACATTCATATTTCAAGCGAGCACTCTTAACTTATTGTATTTGTGTGCAAAAAGCAGAAACTATAGTTCGAGCGAGCGCTCGTCATGCGAGTGCTAAATCTTCCATCTGTTTTACAGCACTCATATGCTGCTACATGATGACTTTCACTTGAATACTTCCCACACAGCAACAGCAGCCGAGATGTTGGGGATTGGAAGCAGGCAGCGCTCAAACTCATCTACACTAATCGGAGGGCTCCGCGAGGACCTAGGAGCAGTTACTTTGTTGTTGACTTAAGTAAGAAAAACTAGAAAACCAGCAAACATGTTTTGTACCAAGACCTCTTAAAGAGACATTTCCCAATAATCACTAGATCGCACTAGCCGAGCCGGAAAGTAGGGGAACACTCACACTGGCCTGAGGCAGTTTGCACTATGCCCCAGGCCAGTAAAATAATGCTAAGATCTATCCCTGCAATAATGGTGTTTAAGTCTAAGGAGAATGAGTTCAGCTTTCCTGGATATTAATTTGTTGATTTTAATTCTAAGCTGAAGAATTTCAAGGTGAAGTTGTGTTATTATCTGGATTTTTGTTTTATAATATTGGGTTTCTTTTCTTTAAGAGGTTCTCTAAATCGGCCAATTGCTGCTCCTTAGTTTTTTTCTTGTGTGCTGCATAGCTTATAATTTTCCCTCTAACTGTTGCTTTAAGTGCTTCACAGATGGTACCTTGAGATACATCAGAGTGTTGTTAAATGAAGAAATTCTTGGATTTGGGATCTAATCCAAGGTAAGAAATTAGGGTCTTTCAATAAGAGTGGGTCTAGATGCCAGGAGGGATTTAGATGGGGGTGGGCCACAAATAAGATGTAATTTTATAGGAGAATGGTCTGATATAGTAATCGGGAGGATAGTTGTGTGATAAATTTTCAGTGATGAATGGAGAAGGTAACCAGTACTCAATTCTGCTATAACATTTATGAAGCAGTGAGTAAAAAGTATAGTCGCTCTGTCTAGGATGGTGTAGTCTCCAATGTCAGTGAGACCAAAAGTCTTTCATTAGCATTGAGAGTGCAGAAATACTTCGGGGTGGGAATCACATGAAGAGTTAATTCTGTCTAAATGTGCTTCCAAAGCTAAATTGAAATCCCCACCTACAAGTATAGGAGAATTGTTAAAGTTACTGTTCATAATTTGTTGGGCCATATTATGAAAGAATTCAGGTGAATCAGAGTTAGGGGCATAAATGCTGACTAACATAAGGGGGCCTACATGGGTATTTAAGTGGGCTATAATCCATCTGCCATCTGAATCAGAGATGGATTTGATAAAGGTCCAGTTAAAGTTTATGTAACAGAATAGCAACCCCATTTTTTAGAAGTAGAGGAGATGCATATACTTTTTGTTAATCCCTTCTGAGTCTGTGGACATCCTCTATTAAAAGTTTTGTTTCTTGTAAGAAAGCAATATGAAGTTTTATGCTTTTTGAGGGTAGGAAAGTATTTGCTTTTGCTTACAAGGCGAGTTGAGTCCCTTAATATTCCGTGAATTTAGAATTAGATCACTCATGTTAATGGGAGATGAGTAGGAAAACACAAATAGGAAGTAAGGGACTCATATTGAAAGGGCTAGAGGATGTTACAGACTAGAAGGAGAGGGCTAGCACAGTCAAATGTGTACAGGGATATTTAGTTTGTGGAAATACTTAAATCCAGGGTGAATGTTTCCATTGGGTCTCACAAGAAAGAGAAGTAGTAAAAGAATATAGAAGACATATATATAGTTACTAAACAAAACCTATGTGTGTTATACTAACACACTATGAAGTCTTTAGGTAATATAGCAAGATACAAGTCAATGAAATCACCAAGACTCTCTCGCTATACTACAGAGAACGTAAATAGTAAGTAAATCTTGTGAGAAAAGATCTTAAACCAAGATACAAACTGTAAACAATTATTTCTATCAAGTTATAACTGTGACTAGAACTAAAGTGAACATAATAATTCACGGGGGGCATGAACATCTTACCATATATGAAAAGGGATTACAGAAAGTATATGCAATCCCAGACATAATAATACATCTTGAACCTAAGTTAGACTGGAAAAAAGAACTGAGCTGAAACACTATTATGGCAATACAAACAGTATGTCATCATGGTTGGCTAAGTCCTAAAATTATAAAAGCAGCTGTACTTGTGCCATCTACTGTGTACTTACTCACATAATCATAATGCTTAGACACAGAAGTGTTTATGTAGGAAGAGTGTCCAGGTAAAATGGAGCAAGTAGGGTCCAACTAGTATAAGGATTTATGGGTTGTTGAGGCACTACAAGATCCAAATTGTATGGGGGGTATCTGGTGAAAGTCTTGTACTGAACAGGAATACGTAGTCATTCTGGCAATATGACATTTATAAGAGTTGAGTTTGTTCAGGCTTCGAGGTACTGCATATATTATCGAAAAGTACTAGGTATTTAATAGTAGCACAGACCCAAAATCGCCCCTAGGAAGGAGTTACTTTAACATAGTGAGATTTTAAGACCTGGAGAGGGTCGAGTGAGCTCAGCTATAAGATTACAACACAGGCTTAAAAAGCCGTTATCATGAGGGCTTTGAGTCAGACTGTGCTGTCTATTATTGATTGCAGCATGTTGAGTAAAATAATAAAGAGGAGACACCTCGAAAATAGCCTGCAACTTTAGGGTTGCCACCTTTGAATGAAGCAAAACCGGATCCTAAGCTCCACCTCTAGCCCCACCCCTTTCATGACTCATGCATTGTTCCTTCCAGAAAGCCATTTGTTATACCAATAAAGACAAGGCTTAAAGCAACAGTTCAACACAAATGTTAAAATAATGTGCTGTATCTGTCAAAGTTACTTTACTAGATTCTTCCTAGTTATTTATTTACTTATGCATTTATTTATTTATTGACATTGGTTTACCAGCTAAACATACAGAGATAAAAGAAAACTCATTTACAGATATGAAAATGTTTATCAGCAAATGAAAGTGGAAGACAACTGGCTCTTTACTGTTACAAAAGATGGGGCAGCTTTGGTGCTATGCCACTTTAAGATGCAGTGGAAATGATTAGGTTAAATAAGTGCTAGTGGTGTTAATGGCCATACTTCTTTACACCTCCCAGGAGACTGCTTTCACAGACAAAGGGCTATACTGACAACAGAACTTGTTTGTAACCTGGACATGCAGCTGAAACAATGCATGATACAACACAATATGTTTCAAAAGTATGTGAGCACTCAAAATGGCTCAAAAACCTGACCAGCACAGAGCAAAACCAGATTACCCTGATAGGGACCCTGAAAACCTGCTCACCAGGTAAAAACCTGACAGGTGGCAACCCTACCTGCAACGCCTAATTGTAGGGTAAAACTGAAGCCTAAGTGATAGATAAATAAAACAGCACAAGAAGTTGGTATACCATGGTTAAAGAAAATTGTATTTAAAAGTTAGATAAAGGCGTGTTGGAGTGGGAAGGAGACTAGAGAAAAATATTAAAGTGTTAGATGTTAGTCTGGGATGTAGTAGTGGAAGAAGGAATAACTAGTTAAGGACCTCATTAATATAACCCCAAGATACTGTAAATGTATAATGTTTATATATGGTAACAAATGTGTGGTGATGTTGGATCACAAATTAGTTAAGCAGGCAACCTTCCTTAATGGTTATGTGAGAATGACATACTGATAAAAAGATAGTAGACACCTCTAACTGAATGTAGAAAATCATTGAGCATATGCATTAGTATAACATTATATAAGAACTGTCCCTTTCAAAGAAGAACATACCCAACATTAGGGATACTCAAAAACTGACATTATGAGTAATATATACAGAAATAACTGGATGTATAATGTAGCAGACATTACATTGAGATAGAAAACTCCAAGACTGTCAGAATGAGATGCCTAAATAATATGACATGCTATTAAACCAAAAGCCTGTAACTGCAATGCACAGCTTATCACTTTCCAAACCAGCTGGGTGCGATACTATCACACACAAGGAATGCAATCTGGGTTGCAGAGCAGACAAATTCTGATAGTGATCAGAGAGCCGAGGTTAATTAGGCACTAACCTCGAGAGGTACTAATATATACACATGCCCAGGCATCATTTATGGTTCGATTTGTTTTGCGCTTCCTTCCATTTCTTTTTAGAGGCTCTACCCATTTGAAAGGAGCTGATCACAAATTTAGCCCAAGAGGAACTGGGAGACCTCGTAAAAGCATTTCCAAGGTCATTGCCGACAGGATCCCCAGCTGATTCTGGGAGGTCTTCTTGAGACAAGTTTAAGTCCTTTGTAGTAAAGAAAACTTATCGGAGGGGTTAGGGTGTAGTGAAGCCACATGTCGCTCGTGCTGAGAGGGTAGGCCTAGAAGGAGTAGCATCTGCACAACAGGCATGTTTAGGAAGAAGGTGGATTCAAGTTCTTTTTGTCTAACAAGCGGGCCAAGATTTGGACAGGAGGTGCTGCATCAGCCTGGAGAGATACTGGTTTCTCAGTGCATTCATGATTTGACGCTATAATGTGGGTATGCTGGACTGATTGGGAAGTTGCAGAGACAGTGGGAGAAGGGGTCACATCAGTATTTCCAAAGTGGCAGTTGGAGGCTGGAGCTCACCAAGAAAATCAGCCAAGACTTTGGGAGTGTTGAAATCTTTGGTTGAGTCACCCAGAGACAGGCACATGACAGCAGGATAGCGAGAGCAAATTTGATCCCTCGTTGGTGTAGAGTAGTTTTAATAGGATTGAAGCTCTGCGTTTATTAAAGAGTTCCTAGAGAAGTCTCTAAAATAGAAATTCTATGATCTTGCCAAGTAAGCGTTCCCACTTGTTTTGCTCTATTGATAATCAGTTCAGTGTGGGCATAGTTTAAGACTCTTGCAATGATAGGCCTAGGTTTCTGATCTGGACCAGGCCTCTGGCTTAAAGTATGGTGTGATCTCGATAGTAAGGTCTTGAACAGGTGGGAGTTTGAGCAGGGCTGGCAGCACATGTAATAGAAAGCACTAGTGTCTCCGAGTTCTGCACCATCAGGAAAACCCAAAATCTCAGATTATTGAGTCTGTTTCTGTTTTCAGTGTCATCAATTTTATCTTGTAGGCTTCTGATAACTCTGTCTTGCTCTCTGATGGTGGCTGGCAGGATGTTTATAGAACTTTCATTTTGAGCAACTTTAACTCTAGCATCATTGATTTTTGGGTCTAAACTTGCATGTTAGTGATGTTTTGTTGAGATGTTATTTTTAAGTTGTTAATTTCACTCTGCTGAGGGAGCTGTTTTGCAGGAGTTGCTCAGCCATTGTAGTAGGACTTCACAGAGAAGCAGTATGAATGCAGAAAAATTATAGCTATAGGTTATGATATGAGAAAATAATTTACTAGAGTTGAGCTGTGATGTTAGTAAAACTATATTTCACTTGCTGGTAAACACTGACTATCTGGGATCACGAAGATGGACGATGATAGATAGTAGTCCCAGGGAGAAGCACAATTAAGCAGTCATCTTCAGCACAGCCAGGCCACACCCCAAGTGCTAATTTTCTAAACTCCTGAAAGCATCCCTCAAGGTAAGGGCTTCAGGTACCATACTAGTTATTCCATTTTCCTCCATAAGAAACTGATTTGCTGTCTCCCTGCTCATAACATCTGCTCCACATAGTTAAGTGACAGGAGATATTATGTACACTACAGCCCAACATGTTGTGAATCAAGTAGATAAACAGAACCAAACGTTTTGTTTATGGTGATAGATAAATTAAGCTGCAATCGGGGGGGGGATTTCGTGACACTTTCTGGATCATTAACTTAAAAGCAACTAGCCGGGTCTTAATGTAGGCTTTGAGATAAAACCTTATGTACAGGACAGAAGATGATGGGTTTTGATAATCATCCTCCTCAACCCACCTCCCAGGTTTTCTATTTATATTGTGTCTTTATACATTGTTGTTGATAAACTGCCTCTTTTTTGTTTTATTCTTAGCTTCCTATGAGATATAATCAGCATATATATTTATATTCAAGTTGTTTTACAATGAGAAAAACATATTTTATTGTTTGTTTAGTATACAAATGCAATGAATGTTAGGAGAGTTTTTACTTTATGTACGTGAAAGGGTATCTGTATAGAGGCTTCTAATTGCATAGTGCAGCATTACAAAACAATTTGGCATGAATTAAGTTAAATAGATTAATTAGGAATGTCATTGAGTCACACCTGTTAGCACATGTATATAATGCACAAGATACCTTACATGCCTTAGCCTTTGAGAAGCGGTCCAGGAAGGACCAGAAATCATCAGGCGGACGTTTTAAGCTGTTTTACCATGTTACTCTGTTAATAAAATCCTCTTTTTACTCCATGGCAGTGACAGTATTATATATGGTGGTGAGTGCCTTGAATATTGGTTGGTTGTAAATTTTCCTTTCAAAGCACCACACTCCTTGTGCACACTCTGTGCATTACAAATACATTGCTGATTCTACCCTACGTCAGTCCATCCAACCCCAACATGACTCTCTGCCAAAGTTCTACTTCAAAGCCCTTAAACCCTTGGAAACTATCAAACTTATCTAGTCTAACAATCCACATCCCATAAAGTTGCGGAAGGATCATTCAGAATTCTCAAACTCACTGTTTTCCCTCTGGCAAATCCTATCACGAAAATCTTTCTTTCACTTTGCTCCAGCACTTTCCTCACATCTGAAACTGCCACTGTCAACCCCTGTTTAAATCTGGGTGCAGGACCGAGGTCTGCAATTACAGGACTATCTCTCTCCTTGCCCCTATCTAAGATACTTGAGAAGGTGGTTCACACTAAGTTACCTCCTTCCTCAACAAGCATAACCTACTCACTCCATGCCCAACATGGGTTCAGGGACTCTCACAGCACTGAGACAGCCCTTGTCAAGTTCACCACTGACATCTTTGGAGCCATAGGTAGTGGGATGTACACTGGCTCTGTTTTCATGGACTTGACAAAAGCCTTGATCTGGTTGACCACAGTCTCCTTCTGCTCACCCTGTCAGATCTGCAATTGTCAAATGATGCCATCAAATGGTTTGAAAATTATCTCTCAGCAGATCTCAAATTATCTCCATCAATGGCTATCTATCATCTGCATGCCTAATTAAGTACAGGGTTCCCCAGGGCATTATCAGGGTATGATATGCACGGTTTCCAGCATAATGGAACTATGGCAGAAGAGATAGAGAGGTTGAAAATATGGAGAATGGGAGCAGTGAGATAGCGGTAGCCGACATTTAAGAAAAATGGTTCTAAGCCATACGCCTCCGGCACTTTTTGCGGTATCTAAATTGATGAGTGAATCCTCGACTTCTTTGAAGCTGAGGGAGCAGCTGGAAAGGATGGGCTGTAGCTTCGGACAGTGATAGGGCTAGCATGGATACTAGTACGAGATGCATGCGATGATGCATCAGCTAGACCAGCTGTGGCAAAGTGAGAATTCAGTTCTTTGAGGATCTGGTAATTGTTCTCAATAACTGTGCCATTTATGTTGATCTTAGCTGGGATGGAGGAGCAGCCAGTCGACCTTCAATAGACTTGATGGTCCTCCAAATTTCTCGCGACTTTCCTTTGGCTTTTTCTAAGCGTGGAAATGTAGTAATTCGCTTTGGTAAGGCGAATATATTTCACATGAGCGTTCTAGCTGCTCTAAATGTCTACCAATCTATCAGATTCTTAGTTCTTCTTGTTAGAGCCCAGAGTTTATCTTGGTTTATAAGTGTGGTTTTGAGTTCTGGTGTAAACCAGGGTGGGAGACCTTGCGTATGCACCTTAATAAATGGGGCATGCTTGTTAGCCAGGGTGGTGAGATTTTCATTTAGGTTAGAGACAGCTTCATTGACTGTTTTAGAGAGGTACAGATCTTGCCATTTGACCTTGCTAAGGTTGGTCAGATAGCTCAGGGTGATGAATTTATGAAAGAATGCTGATTATAAACTTAGGCTGACTGCAGGCTTTGGTTTGATGTCTTGTACAGACCACAACTCTATGATCACTCATATCATTGAAAAAAACATCTGATTGTAGTATTTTGTGGGGATGGGTGGTAAGCATGACATCGATGAGAGAACTATTGGCAATGTTGGTGGTGTTAATCCTAGTGGGCTCACTAATTATCTGGGCAAGACCTAGATCATCACAAAGGGATTTCAGGCTATGCAATTTGTGTGTGAGCCAATCCATGTTGAGGTCCCAAGTATCAGTGTTTCTGTGTTGGCTGTTGTAACTAAGGATTTTAGGACATTGATGATTTCAGTTCCACCAGTTGAAGGTCTGTAGCCACCGATTACTGTAATAATTTAATTGGAGGAAGGTGGAGTTTCAAGGATATGATTTTGTGTTCGTTAGATTTAGAATTGCAGAAGATGTCACTAATAGTGAATTTGGATTTGGCATAAATAACTACTGCACCCCGTATTCCTATCAGCCCTATAAGATTATAGTTGAGAGAGTTATTTGCTGGTCCGTAATAGTATTTTGAGCCAGGATTCAGTGATAATGACGAGAATCAGGCTCAGTGTTGCGGTCAGGCTTGTAAAAGGTCAATTTTTGAGGGCAAACTTGAAATGTTGACCAACATGATTTAAGCCAGGAGCTGCAGCAAACTCGGTAGTTGAGGAGAATGTTGACAGAGGGCCTGGGTTTAGTTCTACATTACCTGAGCAGAGAAGGAGCAGGAGTTTTTATAGCTGTTGTGATGGATCTGGATGCTTTTTAAGTTGTGACGAGCTAATAGTACTGGTAGGGATACCATTTTAGTACTATTATGGTACAGTCTAATGTGGCAGTTAATAGATAGTAGGGATAATGCTCTGAGTGACATGTGAGAAGGGGTAATAAAAGAAGGTGAGTGGGAGTGGGTTGTAATTAAAGGGAGGGTGGGCTTTGGATGAGCATTAGTGCAGTGAAAGGGGACAACATAAATAGCAGTGAGATGTTCCGGGTAGGTTTTGAACCTGGGACTTCATCGTGATAGCATATAGTTAGGTTGTTAGTGAGCAAAAATAAAATGACAATGGGGAGGTGAGTCATGGTTCAGCAGAGCAGGCTAGTGCAGGGGAAGGGGAGGGGTGCCTGGCAGAGGGTGGCTTGCAGCATGGTCTATGCCCTTAATGTGGCGAATACAGTGAAACAGCTCTATAGGGGTGGAGCTAATTGAGTATTTAATGGAGGCCTGGGAAGGGGGTGGGAAGAAAAAGACCGGCAGGAACTGAACCCAGAGCACAGATATGCAGAGCCTTTCATCTGAGCCAATTGGGGCTTGCCTGAAAAAGCACCCCGTTGTGATTGGCTGATAACAAGGGTAGCTGCCCAGCTGCTAGTTGCAGGATTCCCCTGAGTGGAACCCTGGCAGTAACAAATTGTTTAGTAGAAAGAAGGCAGGAGATTCATTAGGGATGGGAGTGGGCGGTGCTACAGGGTCTATATAATAGCACACATGGGGATGGGCGGATGGGCGAAAAATTGCGGCTTTGCCGTACCTCTCAAGTGGTGGAGTCCGATGAGGAGGTCTCGGGTGGCGGCTTCGGAGCGCCAACCGCCCGGTGTCCATGGTCCATGCAGAGGGCATCTGAGCTGGGATCCCTAGTGGGTTCTTGGCTAGAGAAAGGAGAGAGCAGCTCGAATTAATAGTGGGCAACACAAAGCCTAGCAGTCTGAGTGAAAACAGCTCAATTAGCAACTGAAAAGCCAGCAATTTCCTTGGCGCCTTGCAGTCTAGAGAGCTACAAAGTCACAAAGGGGCTGTAACACTTGGTTGCTGGGAACATTTTTAGACAATAAACAGTTTTTGGCAAATCTGTCACAGTTCAGTAATTTGTAGTACAATTTTCAAGTAAAACGGTGCCTTAGCAAGACAGGATATGCTAGTCAGCAAGATAGGATATGCTAGTCAGCAATAAGCAAACCTGAAGTACCAAAATGGTATACCGCAGCAAGACAGAATGAGATAAAGCTGCTAGAAGGCTTAGTTGCAAAAAGGGGATGGGAGGAATTGAAGTTGTTGACAGTAAGTAACCAATAAATTGAAACATTAAATAGGAGTGGGTGGAGACTGTGTGCATTTAAAGGAGGCCTGGGAGGAGGGGGTGAAATGAAAAATCAAGGGAAAGTGTGCAGAGCTAGCACTGAATTAGTGCACATACAGCTAGAAAAAAAAATGCAGCGGGGGATGTTAAGTTACTTTACACAGGCCAAGCAGAACAGGCTAAATTAAAATATATAAATTAGAAGCCAAGTACAGGGATGCAGACTTACATTAAGCCACATGTCTTGGGTGCTCCTGTCTCAGGTGAGTAAGACCAGCCAATCAGGGAGCTCTACACTTGAATGCTTCTATCATGTCACCCCTCTCCCTTCTGGTTTCTAGTGAGTACATATTCAGTGCTGCTTGCTGTTCCTGATAGGAGAGTCCCTGTAGACCCTGGATCATCTTTCCCCCCTCCTCTGCTGATTCCAACCTGTCCCTCCTATCCTTCTTCAAGTGCAGCCTCCAAAACTGAACACAATACTCTAGGTGTGGTCTACCCAGGGATCTGTAGAGGGGATTATCACTTCCCTCTTCCTGCTATCAGCTCCCCTGCCTATACACCCCAATATTTTGTTAAACCCTGCTGTAGAGTTTATTACATTGGCTCGTCTGCTTCATGGTGCCCGTAATAATGACCCCAGGTCCCTTTCTTCTGCGAGGTGCTCAATTTAACCCCACTGAGCCAATATTCCATCCCTGGGTTCTTTTCACGAGATGCATCACTTTGCACTTTTAGCGTTGAATTTCAGCTGCCACAGATTTGACCACCTTTCCAATTTTTGGAGGTTTTCTTGTTGGTCTCTAACACCTTCAAGAGTGTCCACCCACCCCTGAGCTTGGTGTTGTCTGTGAACAGGGCTAGCTTACCCTGGATGCCACTGCTGATCTCACTGATAAATTTGTTAAAGAGACAGGGCCCAACACAGATCCCTGTGGAACCCTACTAGTAAGTGCGCCCACGGTTGACCTCACCCCATTTATTACTGCCCTTTGATCCTGTCTGTGAGCCAGTTGCTCACCCATCTGACTATACATTTTAAGGGCCCCTATCCTCCAGCTTCCTCAGCTGGTGCATGTGTTGTACAGAATCAATTGCCTTGCTGAAATCAAAATAGAAGGTCCATTGCATAGCCCTATCCAATTCCCTTGTTACCCAGTTGAAAAAGATGGTCATATTTGTCTGGCATGACCTTCCTGCCACAAATCCATGTATAAGGGGATTTGCCCATGCAATGTATAATAACTAGACGTATGTTGAAAAGAGTTACAATTGCACTTTTTCTGTGTTATACATACTATAGGGATGTATGTATTTAGTACATGTGTTACTAGTATACCATGACAAAAAATTAGAAATTGGGGATTTTTCCATGCAATGTAAAATAACCAGACATGTATGTTGAAAAATAGTTAAAATTGCACTTTTTCTTTGTTATGCATTATTGTGTCTAATTGGGGAGTTGATGAAAACCTTTAGATGAGGTTGTCACCTACATCTTGAACAATTATTTTCTGCCATTACAGAAAATGTATGTTTTCTATCATAAAGTCCTGGGTTACTACAGGCCAGAGAAGCAATGGCATGGATTTTCCATAAAGCACTCAAAATTTCCCCTTATAAAATATGCTTAGCAGCCTATGTGTTTTAGGACCTATTTCTACCAGACCTCTGTGGTAAAGGTGCATACCTGTGATACCAGTGTAACCATTTCACACTCTAGAATCCAGAAATGACTTGTTCATATACTTAAAAAGACAAAGCAGGCAGCTACAAAGCACCAATAGTGGGGCCAAAACCCAAAGGTAAGCACAGCAGGATAAACAGTCAGGTCGGCTATAGTCACTGCCCTCACTTCATGATAAAATCCACACGAGATGCAGAGAGGATAAAAGCCATATTTTAATACAAAAGTAGGCAAACCAGTAGTACATAATACAAATGCCCTCCTGAAACCAGCCAAAGCTTTTATGCGACAATGCACTATCTCAAGGCTGAAGTGGCAGGGGTAATCATCTTTATAAAGGATACATTAAAGGTAAATGTTAAAGGTAATGTGGTTTTAAGTATTTATTCTGAATATAAAGGATGTGTAAGATTCATATATGTGACCAAAAGAAAGTACTTGGATAAAATAACAGCAATCTATGAATTTGGACACATGTCAAATCTACAAACGATGTTACTAAATAAAAGATCTCAAAAGAATCTGTATATGTATGTAAAACAGATGTCTTTTCAGTCCTACTGTGCAATTAAATTCCTTATGTCTGATAATTAATGACTAGTGGACCACCATCTGTATACATAAATAAAGTCTTACTATAAATCCTTATTTGATGGGCACTAAAGCCTTATAAGTTGTTTGAGATCTAAAGCAAGCTTGGAAGTTATAATAAACTATAATAAGGCAAGAGACCTGACTTTATAAACCCATTATATAGCAGTCTATATTTTCATTTGCACCCAAACACTGTAGCATGAATGGAATTTCTAAAGTGTAAATACAGTATCTACAGCAACTTTAAAATTAATTGTGTTATGTTGTATCCATGACACTCCAGACATTACCTTATGGGTTCCCAACCCACCTGATGAGCTAGTGATGCACATATGACCCATATCAAATTTCAGAGCATAGCCAGGTCCCAGGAGTCCCCATTCTCCAGTTTCAACCTTGCACCTGAAAGGCTACAAGCACTACAGGAGTCCCTGTTAAATAGTCAACTCAAGGTAGGCCAACTTGTTTTTATGTCTAGATCAAAGGACTTCCTATACAGGCCCTTACTTAAGTGGATTAATTAGGAGAAAAACCCTGTTCTACTGCTTCATAGAATTTAAATTTGCAGCTGCTAAGAACTAAGATTCTAATTGTGGATGCTGTTTTTTTTCAGTAGTTATTAGAACACAGGTTTTATTTAAAGAACAGCAGGCTTCAAAATCTTAAAGTTGACTAGCATTGAAAGGTTATTGGAGATAAAGACTGACTGTTAGCCATGGTATTGCTTTTAACTAGGTACTCTGCAATTGAAACAGCTTGATTTTTATGCTAGAGAGTTGAAGCAATTTGTTTGTGATGATAATGTAGTGTTGGAGAAGAAAGATTATTCTGAAGTTGTCTGGCTGGCTGTCACGTTATATTGGCCAAAAGTTTAAAAGATTCCGTGATCCTGTGCTCACTATGCTACTGGCGGTTCACTTTTGGTGGGCCGTCTTGTTTTTTCAGAGAGTCAGATGCTCAATCTGATGCGCAAATGCCGGGCGCCCTCTCAAGTGAAACCGATCAGCAGCCTGCAGAAAATAACTACTGGACTCTTTCAGTGTTCCACAGCTAAAGGCTATGTCTGGTACTCCCTCACAAGTGGGTGCCAAGCACTAGAAGCGACCTGGCCTACGGAGTTCAGCCCGACCAGAGCAGCTGCTCTCTGGTATCTGACCTCACCACAGCGCTTTTGGGTAGTTCCCCAGAAAAGGTTGGCATTGCAGCCCCTCCCAGCGGCTGCCATGGCAGACAGAACCTTCACCCCTCATTGGTAGCTTTCGTTGCAGGAGCAGCTCTGTTTTCAGCCCCCAGCGGCTGATGCCAAGAAACCATCGCTGGTCATTCCTGAGCTCTGGGACATCTGTTAGCCCTCCTTAGTGGCAGAGATCATGACCACAATGCTGCCGATCCTGGGCATACAGACCCTCTCTAGTGGTTGATGCTCCGATACAGTTTTTGCTGCTGGATGCAGCTTCTGTTGCAAACATCTTCCTTGTAGCTAATAACTTCGCCAACCCATTCCTGTTTGATTCGGGGTTGTTTTGTCACACGGCAGCACCAGTGCCCTAGGACAATCCAAGGATACCGTTAGTCTGCTCAGCCCCTCGAGGACTCTTTAACTCAGCCAGACAGCCCTTTCTTTTAAGGGCTTGTACACTCAAACCGGATAGCATGCCATGTGGGGCTACTAGGCCCAAACAATCCTGTGGCCATCTTGGGAAAGCCTCTCTGTCTTCCCTCTGGGCACTGACCATCGCCATTTTAGGTGACATGCCTCCAGCCCAAGATATTAGGCCAAGATGCCATTTTGAGAGCATTCTCCACACGAATCAAACAGCAGCCCTCACAGCCAGGCACTATTAAAGGCTTTATTGTAGTGGTCACAACAATCGCCTTATATATATTAATGATAAGCCACAAAGGAATTTAATAATTTAATCGGCTCCCTAAGTCTTGCTTGGGGGTAGGACAGCCTGACCTTAATGCAGGCATTGTCACCACGCCCTATGTTTTTAAACAACCTTCCCCTCGGGTGATAGCAGATATATAAACATATACCTGGTGATGTATACTTATATTATATACACTATAAGTATAGCCATAACCTTGTCCTTCTCTCATCTCTTTCAGATGGTGAAGGCCAAAATGTGTGTCCTGCTGTACCGCCTTAATGCCCCACCATAAGGCCGCTCTGTCAGCTTGTTTGCATGAAGAAGAACACGCTAGTGGCCATTCCTCCTCCGCTGATGCAGATGGGCAATTGCCTGCAACTGCAGGAAGGATGAATCCAGGGGCCCTTCTTATTCAAACTTAACAGGTGATGGTGGCCATGATGGAGAGTCAGCAGAACTTCATGCTGAAAGTAATGGAGAAGCTTGGGTCTCTGACAAAGTGAAAGCGAAATCTGAATAGGATGTACCGGTACAAGAGGAGAAGGTTCAATTGTGATATACGGCACCTTCCGTAGACCCTCAGATAGCAGCACTTAGCAAAGAAAATGGTGCTGCCTTGTGGCACAATCTCACTCAAAGATCCTACAGATAAAAACTGGCGGAGATGTTAAAAAGCTATGTGATTTCTCAGACATGACAGCTAAGGCAGCAGTCACAGCAATCTATTCAGCAAAGGTGCAGATTCGCTGGTTGGAGGAACTGCTGGAGAAAGCAGACTATTAGAATATACCTTGGACACAGCAAAATACCTGGGGGATATGGCTGTGGACACATTAAAACTAAAGCCAGGTCTGCTGCTTCGACAAACAGAGCCAGACAAGTGCTGTGGCTAAATTATGGGATGCAGACAATGAATCTAAGATGCTGCTACAAAATTTGCCATTCAAAGGGAACAACATGTTTGGAGAAGGCTTGAAAGAGTTCCTAAAGCAAAAGAAGAGGCAAGGACCTCACAAAGGAAAAACAAAGAACCAAATACCTGCTGTCTGCACGGCACAGGTTTTGGGGGAACAACAGATTCCAACACAACAGAAGGCAGAATTACTCCTATAATTCCTTTGAGGCAGAGGCCTCTGAAACAATAATAATAGTTTCAGAGGCTCCTCCAAGGTTCACATTCAGCACCATGAGGTAGGCGATTTGGAGGCAGAGGCAGAGGAGGAAGGTCAAAGCAGTACTGACTATTCCACCAGGTTGCCTCCATCACCAATCCCATCAGGGATCTACCCACCAGTGGGTCAGAGTCTGATGGCTTTCCAACAACAATGGCAAAGGGTCACATCAGACAGATGGGTCCTAGAAATAATTTCAAAGGCTATGCGATCGAGTTCTCAAGCATGCCGTCCAGGGACAAGTGATACTGTGTCACATTTCAATGAAATGGAACACTGCTCACCAAGTCCAGGAGGTTCACCGGGACCTGTTGCAGAACAATGCCATCCGACCGGTACCCGGAGGACGAGGCCGGCTTACAGGGTCTACTCCATCTTTTCATGGTCCCAAAGAAGAACAGAGGCCTCAGACCCATCCTAGACTTAATATTCCTGAACAGGTTTGTGTCCACTCCAAAGTTCAAAATGGAGACCATCCGATCTACCCTAAAAAGTACAGTGGAGGATTTCCTCACATCCATAGACCTGAAGGATGCATACACCCACATCTCAATCAGGCCAAGTCACCAAAGTTTCCTCCATTTTCACATACTGGGTCAACAACTACAGTATCAGTCCCTTCCGTTCGGCCTCACATCGGCACCGTGGGTGTTCACAAAGGTAGCAGTGGTCCTAGCAGCCCACCTAAGGGAACAAGGAGTAGATATTATTCCATACTTGGGCGACTGGTTGATCAGGGCCACGGCAGTGGCCAAGCTCAAAGGAACACGGACCTGGTTCTGACAACCCTGTCTCAACACGGTTGGGTAGTAAATCACGAGAAGAGCTCGCTGCACCCAGCACAGTTTATAGAACATCTGGGAGCAGAAATAGACATGGCTGAAGGAATGACAAGACCCTCAGTATAACGATTAACTCAGTGATGTCAGTGGTAAGGAGCCTAAGGTCCACGACCAAACCGACACTGGGACAAGCACAGGTCCTTGGCATGATGGCATCCTGTTTGGACCTGGTACCATGGGTGAGATGGAACATGCATCCACTACAGTACTGCATGCTGCAGCAGGGGTCTCCATCGGAAGACAAACTCGACCCGATGATCCACCTATCAAGGATGGTGAGAGACTCACTGAGATGGTGGACACACCATCCAAACCTATAGAGAGGTGCCCCTAGAACTGTCTTATGAGGTAACAATGGAGACCGATGCCAGCCTCATCAGTTAGGGGCGTGTCTGCACCAGTTCACCACACAAGGCAAGTGGACTCTAGCAGAGGCTCGACTACCAATCAACGTTCTAGAGATGAGGCGGTGTTCAATGTTCTGAGAGCATTCAAGAACAATATTGTGGGCCGCACAGTGCTGGTGAAGTCCGACAAATCAGGTCACGGTAGCTTATATAGAAAAGCAAGGTGGAACACGCAGCAGAGCCATGCTCAGAGAGGCAGCCAAGGTGTTAAACTGGGCACAGTCCAACTTGCTTCACATCCATGCTGTTCACCTGGCAGGAAGTTGAATGTCAGAGTGGGCTGGTTAAGCAGACAGCAGGTACACCCCACTTATAAGAAGGGGAATGCTGAAAGAAATCATTTAGTCCAGGGGTGATGTATGATTTCATTGTGTAGATGTAGAATGTTCCTCTCTGGTGCAGTTTTAGATCAAGTCTTCCCCTGGGGTTACTAAATACCCTCTCCATCATCTGAAAACAGAAGTAATGTTCTTCTCCTTTAAGCAGCACATGTTGTGAGAGGGCACTTATGCCATCAGCATGGGCAATGCTCCTCACATGCTGCCCAATCCATTCTTTGAAGTTTTGAGTGGTCTTTCCCACATCTGTTTTTACATGCATATGCAGATTCTTTTGAATCTTTTATCTAGTAACATTGTTTGTAGATTTGTCGTGTTCAGATTTATAGATTGTTATTTTTCATCCAAGCACTTTTTTCTGGTCACATATATGAACCGTACACATTCATTATATTCAGAGTAATTATTTAAAATCACTTTTGCTATTTTATCTATTTAAAAGTATTTACATTTATGTATACAAATATCTGCACATAGATGCTTTATTCATAGGTGGCTTTTAATATTTATAGGGGTTACTATAAACTATAACAAACCAAATCATTATTACAACTTTATATAACAAATATTTGTTTCACATAACTGGACTTTTAAAGCAATTTTTGCACCAGGCATTTTGCACATTACCTTTAACATTTACTTTTAATTTATCCTTTATAAGATGCATTACCCCGCTACCTCAGCCTTGAGAAGCGCATTGTAAACAAAAATGTTTAGCTGGTCTCGGGGGCATTTGTATCGTGTCTACTGGTTTACCTACTTTTGGATAAAAACGGCTTTTATCCTTGCTGCATCTCATGTGGATTTTATCTGAAGTAAGGGCAGTGGCGAGAACCCCATCGACCATTTGTCCTGCTGTTCATGTACTTGCAGCCTATATGACATAGACATTTGGTGTGATAAAGTGTAACAGCTATGCAAATTCCATAACTTGCACCACAGGCAAGACAATTGTATTTTCAGGTTCCTTTTCCTTCTCAGAACAGTGAACACACAAGATAAACAATGATAATCAAAATAAATATGAATATCAAACAGAAAAGCAAGACAGGGAGCTTAAAGCACAGTAAATACAAAATAAATACAATATTGTCTAGACCTTCTTTCTGAAGCTGTGTGTATACTCGCACTTCAGTTTTGATTGGCAAAACCTGATTGGCTGTTAGGAAGAGGGACTGCCTGTGCTGCTTGCTCTATCAGTAAATTGCTCCCAGTTCTTCAGTGGCACTAGTAAACTGTATGAAATGTGGGTTTACAGCTTTAGTGATTAGGTACCGCTGCCAGCAGCTTCAGGAATGCAGACCGAGCCTACGGAGATAAATAAGATGCTGCAGTTACAAGAAATATGTAGCATAGCAGCCAGCTCTATGTCCTGATACACAGCACTCGATATAGAAAAGTTATCAGCAAACAATTTTTATCTTTCCAAATCCACAGCTACTCTGTTTACTGTTTCTTCTACTATGTGGTGCAAAAAGGCAGGCACAAAAGGCAGAAAAAGCAGCACATGGATGAACAGGGTAGTACAACAGACATTGAACACAATTGCAAAGGAATGGCAGGAATCTGACAACAGTAGTGGTCAGATGCAGGAGCAGATGTGGGAGGTGTGGGCCTGGAGGAGTGCTTTCAGGGAAGAGGGTGAGGAAGCAGAATGGATGAGGAAGAGGGGGTTAGAACACAAAGGGCAGTCTCCATGAAGAGGTGGGCTGATCTATAATGGTTTCAGCCCAGAGAACAGAGAACGAGCAGAGACAATAGAGTGGAGGGGTAGGGCATGACAGAAGGAAGTTGAGATAGCAAGGGACATGGAGTGGAGGAGTATAAGAGCAATTAGGGTGTAACGGAAGCAGCAGGGGAGAGACCCGAGCGGAGGAAGTATGAAGAGCACAGAACTCGGAAAGAAAGGCTAGAATGACAATGCCCATCAGTGCTGCCTGGTGCAAGTATGTAAACTGAGGCGTCATAATGTGGATGGCACAACACTAGGAAGCGTTGTGCTGCAACAGTGTGGTGTTAGCAGTGAAATTATGCACAGAGTCTGAAACCAATTATACGTATTTTACAACTGATCTTGTGGTTTCTGACAGGCTTGTATGGTGTGCACATTCCAGGGACAGTATAGCTGTGCTAAGAACACTTATGGGATAGTTAACATAGCTTATACTGTGCAGGGTTGCTGCACAGTAGTTGTGTGCTATGGTAGCTGCAAAGGTAGGGTCAACAAAATAAATGAAATTTTGCCAAATGGTAGAAGAAACAGTTAACAGAGTAGCTGTGGATTTGAAAAGATAAAATATTTTGCTGATAACTTTTCTATATTATCAAGACGTCGGAGCTGACCACTGCTATGCTACATATTTCTTGTAATTGCAGCATCTTATTTATCTCTGCTGACATTCCAATTATAAAAGCTGTAAATCCGCATTTCAGGCAGCTTACAACCCTGGAAGAATTGGAAGTGATCTCCTGATATAGCAAGCAGCATAGGCCATCTGTCTTCCTAACATCCAGTCAGGTTTTGCAGATCAGAACTGAAGTGTGAGCAGTATACACAGCCTCAGGAAGAAGGTCTAGTCAGTATTTTTATTTTTTTCTTTACTGTGCTGTATTCTCCGTGTCTGCTTCGCCAGTCTTACCAACTGGCATCCTCCAAGCTCTGTCACCTGCAGTTCCTGGGGATTACGACTTGCCACCTCAGTGCCCACAGTTTTCCCCTGTGACAGAGGCCCCCCAGTTTCCCCAGGTCTGAGAGGTGTTTGGTTTGTTTGTTGTGGCTGCTGTCTTGGGGGCGGGGGTGATTATGATTTGCTGCATATACTGAGGATAGCAGTCAATAGTTTTTTCAGCTTGCCTGAGTTATGCCCCTCCTTGATTTAAACAAACTCCTGGTGCCATTGTTCATTTCCCATTTGCTACAGCCTTCTCCCCAGGCAACCATACTCCATGCTGGTGGACAACCATGGACCAGCAGATCCATCCTACCCTTGGGACTGCCCTTCGCAGTCCCATCTACAGACCCTCCCAAGCTAAGCACCCATCTGGATCTAAATCACCTCCAGCCCCTGGATCAGCCTGTACCCCAGTTGACCAACCCCAACTGACCACCCTTCATGCCCATGGACCCAGCCATACTATTCATAATCGCACTGTAGCTGGAGAACACCCCTCCACCATCCCTGCAAATGGACAAATCTTCACCCCAAACCATACTTTACAAAGCTGATCACCCTTCCTGAACTACATCACAGTCACTGGACCCACTCTGCAGCTGGATACCTACCACTCTGAACCCAAATATCCCACCCAGAGCAAGCCACCCACACCATGCTGACCACGCTCCCCACAGCTGAAACACCTCTCCAGCTCACCACCCTCTACCAAGCATCCTCCCTGGCCCACCACAGCCCCCAAACCTGTATCCCCCAACCCAACGACCTTCCCTACAGCTAGACTCCCCCATACCACCCTTGTGTCCGTGGACCAGCTACCCCCCACAGCTGGAAATGGAAACACCCTCCACCCTTCCAGCAACTATACCGCCATTTCTGACCCTGGACCAGCCTCTACCAGGCTTGGACCAGCCTCCCAGAAGCTCAGCAGCCTCCTGGACCACTATAGTCCCTGAACCTGCATCCCTTCCAGCTAACTACCATCCATACAGCTGCACTCTCCCCACCTACTGCCCCCCCATGGACCAGCCACACAACACCCCTATAACTGAAACACTCTACCTGACCACCATTCCTGCCCTTGGAACAGCCTCCACCAAGCTGAGCACCTCCCTGCAGCTACCCCTCCCAGAAACCACTCTGTCTGCATGTGAACAAGCCACCCACACCACTGTCCCTGTAGTTAGAATACCTCCTCCAGGCAATGACCGTGCCTGCAGCTCAGCCAGCCTTCCTGAAGCTGAGTATCATCCCTGGACTACTAAAGCCCCAGAACCTGAATCCCTTCCCCCACAGCCATCCACCCTCCTTACTGCTGTCTTCAACTCACCCACCACCACCATTCCACCCATGGACCACCTGCCCAACCACGGAACAAAAAAAGGCGAGAATGGCAATACCCCATCTTGAGGTACATAAAATGCAGTGCTATTTTGCTGGATGGTAAGGCATGCTGCTTCAGAGTGATTGCCACTAGTCTTTATTAGTTTTAGCACCATGGTTGTGCATCTGAAGAGCCTCAGGGTCACATACTAAGGGGGTCCACTGGAGTGTCTGTGTATAGCTCTGCATTCTCTCCCCCACCCCCCAAAGTGACCTGCACAGCATCCCATTGTAGTATGCTGCATTGGGGTACTCAAGCCTAGGCCCCAATAAACTACATATCCTACAAAGGCAAGCCTGAGCAATGAAATGAGAAATTTGGTCTCAGCCATAGGGTAGAAGCCCTCAATATCCCTAACTGATGTAAGATGGGGGAGATACAGGTCTAGCTGCAGGAATGATGGTAAGCTGGTGAGGCTTGTCCTGGGACTGCTCCAGCTCCAGTATTCAGCTTGGAGGGTTGGTCATGGGGCAGGTAGAGTAAACCACCCTCCTGAAGCTAGACCCATCCAGCGGAGCACCCTGCCCACAGACAAGCCACCCACACCATGCTGACCACTCTTCCTTCAGCTAAAACATCCACCCCACAGTGATGCCTTACCTGTAGCTGGACTAGCTGCCCAGTATTTGTTGAGCATCCTCCATGGACTACTAAAACCCCTGAACCTGCATCCCTCCAGCCAACCACCTTCCATACAGCAGGTATTCCTCTCCCCACCACCCTTCCTTCCCACAGGCAGGCCCCCAAGCCCCCACAGGTGGCACCTCCCCCTGGCCACTACCCTCTCTGCATCTTGGCGGCCCTTCTGGTCCAAGGACCAGCTTCACCCAAGATGAGCACCCTCCTACATCTGGACCAGCCTCCAACCCTATGCCAAGAACCTGCCTTCAGCTGGATCACCCCCATGCCCTCAGTAAAACTTCTCCCCAGCAGACAACTCTACCTACAGCTGAATCATACCACAGACCTCAGACCAGCCACCTCCCAGCCAACCACACTTCATGCTGCTTGACAATCCTTCAGCTGCACAAATCAACCTCCTCCTCCTCCTGCTGAGCTCCTTTCCTGGACTGCTCCATAGTCTCTGTACCTATCCCCCAGCGCACCCCAATAACCACCCTTCTCATCCTTTGGCCAGAAGCCCTTCCAGCCAACCACCCTCTATGCAGCTGGACCACCCTTTTACCCCTCGACTAGTCTCACCCAAGCTGAACACCCTCTGGACCACCCCACAACCTCCTAACCTGCTTACCACCCCCAGCTGGCCATCTTCCTGTTGCTGCCACCCAACCAGTCATCCAGCCCCTTCTGATCACTCTTTCTTCAGCGGAACCTCCACCCCAGACCAGTACCCAACACCTGAATCTGTGTCCCTCTAGTCAGCTGCCCTCCCTACTGCTAGGACTCCCTCCTGACCACCCTTAATGAACCAGGACCAGACTACCAGCCCTTGACCTTTCTCCCAAGCTGAGCAATGTCCCTGGAACCCCCTCATTTTCCACCTAGGACACTCGTGAATCACTGGTGGAGGGAGCAAGAATGCAGAGCTTTACATCTAGACTCAGGTGTGATTCCCCATGTGACCCCTGAGCCTCTCAGAAGTGTCACTGGTGTTTATATTGCCAAATAAAAATGTGACTGTTGTGTTCCTCCCTTCCCAGGCCATTTTTAATGTTCATAGGAGCCAGGAGAACAGGCAATCATGGGTGTCTCCTGCACCAGTTACAGGGGACGGGTGCTTGATGCATGGTTAGCAGGATGCTTGTGCATACCAGTGTGGCTTTTTGTTGCTGCAATGGTCCTAAGATTGCTCCCTGGACCCCATCTGCAGTTCAAGGGGTCCAGAAGAGCAGGAAGATGAGCATCAAAGGCAACAAGCTTGTCATCTCTGGCAATGTAGCCTCTCCACTGGCAACAGTGTGGATGTTGGTGTGATGCTTGGCCAGCTGGTTATGATTGTTCAATGATATTTGTAATATAGAATGTATTATGTGAGTATCTCACATGAGACATCCTGTGCTATGGGTGCCCCTCCCCAGGTCAGTGGAGTGACAGGTGACCTGAAACCAGGAGGTAATTAAAAGACTAGAGAGACTTAATTAAGAGTCTCCACTTTTCTATCTTAATTAGAACTGACCCAGCTTCCAGGATATAGGGCTCGTAAACTTTTATGATGTCTTAGAGAGAAAACATGTTATACCACCATGGTGTGAAAAGTTGTAAAATCTTTGACCTGCCTTGGGAACAGGAAACCACACAAGGTCAAAGGAAAGGCTTGATTAAAGACTGTCATAATTTGGGAAATTAGTTTTTGCTGAAGTCACAGTATTTAAAATATCTCCTGACAGGAAGATCATTGTTTGTATATTTTTTATGTTCTAAAAGGAGGGCTAGATGACATCATAGAAGGGGTGTGAGAGAGAGACATGGTTTAACTAGGACTTGTGTTTGATCTTTGAGAAATATATCTTTTGGATTCTTAAGAAACAAGATTCTGATCTAACTAAGCACTGTAAGAGGTAATACATTAGACAGAAAAAGTCTAATTGTATTGTGGTAGGAGTTTATGTTTTGTACTTTAACCTTGTTCTTTTAAGTGAATGTATGCTCTTTGATATATTGTTCTGTGTTTACATTTAACATATTTTTATCCATTTTAAGTAAACCTTTCATTTGAAAGATACTGCCTGGGTCTCTTCAAGTTCTTTCTTTTGTATGTGACGTTTAGAGGTTAAAACTGACAAAACTGTTCAAGAGCTTGATGGTGTTACTAAACTGGAAAAAGGTAAGAATATATATAAGGTCTTTTATAGAGTTTTAAGGGTTCATTTTGGAAGCCTGTCTTGGTGCCCCTTGCACAAGATTGTACCATAATCCCTGAAGAGGTACGACTCTGCACCTGTACATTTGGGTATGCTAGCATAAGGTTCACAGTTTGAATCCCCCAAAACTTGAGACCAAAGGTGATTAGGACCCACAAGCAGACAGGAGGGTTACCCTGTCTGGTTGGCACTGTGGGAGCAGAGGGTCTGACCTGCTGAGTGCGTTTGTGACAGTTGACATCAACTGACAGTGCATGTCCACCCCTAGTCTTGATATAGAACTCAATGGTGGAAATGGATAGAGGCAGGAACCACTGAAAAAAGGTGCAGCCCCTACAAATGGGGTTCTCAAAAGTCTTCCTTGGGTGTACATAAATGCCCACTGCTAGGCTGGTATTCTGTGTCTTAGCGTTTAAAAGTGTTTGTATGGGGTGCCTTAATGCCTCTGTGCTCTGTCTCTTTAAGAGCTGTCTATAACATGGTACTTATTTAATCTGGGAGGGTTGAGTGTTTCTATGCTTGAGTCCGCCTGGGCTGCCAGATAATGCTCCATTCTGCCATCGCTATTTGTGCAAGAGGAGCTCTGTTAAAGCTGTACTTATTTGCTGATTATCTATTAGAATAGTGATGACATTGTAGTTTGTCTAACCTGCCTTCTTTGCAGCATGGGCAGTTCTGTTTATCACCACTATCTTGGTCCTGGACTGCTTTTTGGACAAATCAGTACCTTTTGGGGCCCTAAAATGGAGTCTGCCCCAGGGGTCTTGTGGGAGTGAATTTCTGTAGAAATTGTAGTTTTGAGACTTTGGCACCTAAATGCACCTGGAGGGGAGCTTGCTTTGACAGACTGATGGATCAGTCAACCAGAACCTTTGGACTGAAGGAAATTCCCAAGCTGCCTGCTGCAGTGAGTCATTCTGGAGTTAGAGTTTGGAGGTAAACAGCTCGGTGATTCGAGCAGCAGCTCCTGCGTGGTCGTGCCGGGAGATTGGTGGAAAGGCTGTGTTTGGCCTATCTGCCTGCTGTCCCTCGAGAGGATATCCTTTGAAAGGCTTAGCAATCGTACTGTATCCAAATTGGAGTGTGATAAAGCCACTGAAGAGTGACCAGATTTAAACCTGAAGAAGACCCGAAGATTTGCTGTCTAGGATCGGCATGTCAGGACATCCATTTACCACAGAATTCCGGTCTTTCTCAGAGACACTGATATTGCAGCCAGACTTCCATCCGCATTGTGGTATGGTGATTGCTTTACTATAAATGTGCTGTGTGCTGTTAGTGGATCGCGATTTGGTTCCTCACTGTGTAAATGCACTAGCACGCTTGCTGGAAGCTGCATCCAGCACTACCGGACTCAAATCTGAACTGTTCCACCAGCCTGGGCCTTGCCACCTGGCCCAGCCAGCTACTTCAGGCACAGAAACCATCATCGACGAGAGACTCACCCAGGGATCTGCCCTCTGCTCAATCATCTCGAACAGGAATGACACTGCAGTGATTCATGTGGGTCCTGCTTCTCCTGGCAAACCAGTCATCAACCTGCAGTCTCCATTTCATCTAGCCTGTGTCTCGTATTGGGTAGCATGAGTAACAATCAGGGTAGCTCCTTGCAACAACAGCTAAATCTCAAGTGTTGTCATCTGATTGCATTGTTGTTTTTCCTTTCATGGACTGAGCCTTCAGGATCTGGATTACAAACTGTGTGCAGTTGTGCATGCCTTTCTTTTCATCACAGGGCCCCAACGGCTGCAACACCGGCCTACCCAGGCAAAATTCCAGGCTAGCCCACCTTACTTCCAACTGGGTACCCAGAGTGTGTGACTATGTAGGGATTAAAAGTGTATGCATGATTGCCAGACTAGATCAGTTTTCAAATCAATCAACCTGATTCGCCCCCATGTTCAATTCCCTGAATAAATCGGATCTAACTCATTTGCATTTAATCTGACTGTGGTTCCAGTTTGTACCAAAGCACTGTACACTTATTTGCTGTACTAACCTTGTTTTACAGGGGTTTTCAGGGTCAAACTGGTGGAACCAGCCCTGGTGGTAAGTGCAAACAGTGTGGGCATTTGTATGCTGAATAGGGGCTACTGTGAAAGTGTTTGTTGCATATTGTCTAGGCCACTAGAGGGAAAGTGGGGGTTTACAGTGTCCTGGAGGGCTGTACCCAGGTTAGCCTTGTTAATAACAACCCTGTACTCGGGTGGAGCACCGTTTCAGTACCAGGCCTTAACCTGCAACTAGCCACACAGGGAGGATATTAGCCCTTGGGATAGCACCACCTAGGGGTTACATCTTGGAGGCACCAGTGCTGGGATTTGCACCTTCTAGTGGTTAGAAGTGGTACTGCAACCCACGCTTAAAAATTGTGGTAAAATGGAGGCGCTCACTACGCCCAAGTTTAAACTTGCTCTCTACAAGCTGCTAGTGCACCATATGATGGGGTGGAGTGAGGCAGAGGTGGACCCCTGGCAAGCTCTGCTATTAATGGACATCCCTTGGGACCAAAATGTCACGATTGTGGAAGTGGTCAAACTAATTAAGTGTTTGGGAAGGCTGAAGTAAAGGAAGGGATTCTGACCTGTTTGATCAAACTATGGTGGCCCTACTCTCCTGCAACCTGCCCACTGAAACAGAAGGTACCCCTGTCATTTTGCCTGAGGGTCCCAAAAGGGTGGAGGTCATTCATTTACATAGTGACCTGGCTGTTCCTGGAGGTCCCCATGAGAGGGGTTCAAAGACAAGCTGTTTAAACTGTTAGCCTCTGAGGCGCTCTGCTACAGAGCTAGTGAAAATGTTAGAGCTTTCTGAGGAGGTCATTCCATGCAGTCCCCTGTAGCCTCTCCCACGACTCCTACAGTTGCTTCCCCATAGTGATACCTCTGTACATTTGGACTCATACACGCAGACTTAGGATCTTTGCAGGCATGGTCCTGGTGCCCATGGGGAGGATGATCTGGAAACATGGATGGACTATGCCACCAGTGGTCCAGGAATGGCAGTGTGCTGAGGGGAAAGAGGAAGGGGCTCATGGAAAGCTCGAGGACCCTGCATTGGAGGCTATTCACTTCTCCGATCCACCAGCCCAGAGGCCACAGCAGCCATGTACCTCTCTGCCCTGGAGGGTATTTGATAGAACCAGTCGGAGATGACCTGATGTGAAGTTTAAATCTGCAAAACAGTGGAGGAATGAAAATGTCAGTGTTTATTACTCAAATTGAACGAGCTTTGCAGGGGCCCACTGGAAAGAAGGGTGCCCGCCAGTGAATTGAACAGGTCAGCTAAATCATATTTTAAAGTCAGCAAGGTACTTTCATGATGTTGTTGAAGCTTAAACTGCAAGACAGAAGAGGCCATCTCCCCAATATTGTGACCTAATGAAAGAGATCCGTGAGATTGAGAATGACAAGAGGGATGGGAACCTAGCTGGGGCTGCCCACGCCTGCCAGGCCTCTGAGAGAGGCAAGGGAAGCTGAACTTCAACAGATAAAGGGAACTGATCAAGGAGTTAACTGGGTTGAGAGTCAGTCAAGCAAGCTGCTGAGGCAGCCAAAAGATGCTAATTCCTGTCAGCCCCCCGAGACAAAGAGGAAGTCCCACGGGAGGCGGGGTACATGTTGTTTCTTCTGAAACCCAGCCTGAAGACAGCCTGTGGGAAGAGGTATGAGAACTAAGAGCTGTGGTGGAAGACCTGCTCTGACTCTGAGCTACCTGAGACACTGACCCTTGGGGAACTCAGAACATCAAGAGCAAGCCCCCGACCAGAGAAAGACCCAGAGACTCCCTCACTGTGTTCAAGCAGGAACAGCTCCTCTTCCCCAGAGACTCTAAAGAACCTGTTTTCTGCTACCAATGCAGAGAGGATGGGCACACCCAATTCTCCTGCTGTTCACCTGAGAATCTGAGAAAGTTACTACTAGGCTGCTGGCATTGAATTGATGGAGGAACATCTGACCACAAGAAGGGCTGCGGAAAAGCTATTCATCCAAGGCAGCTGTAAAGCTGGCCAATCAAGTCAAGTCACCTGAGTGGTCCAAGGTGGTGGGCCCTTCCATGAAAGTGACTGACGGTGAATGGTGTGTCTGCCTGGGCCGTGCTTGACAGTGGATCTCAAGTAACCATAGTATTTCCAAGATTAGTTCCAGAGCATCTGTCTGACATGCCACTACAACCCTTGGAAGGTTTGCACGTGTGGGGGTTGAGTGAGAAGTCTATCCATACTCGGGGTATATCCGAATCTAGCTGTCATTCCCTACCACCATGGCTGGGGTAGATGAACAAGTTGAGACACTTGCCCTAGTGTGTCCCCTACGGACTGTATGATGGAGGTCCCCCTATTAATTGGAACAAACGCCCACATGTTTGGGAAACTAGCACAACTCTGCCATGAGAAACAAGGGCAACAGACAGGATGGGCCCTAAGAATTCCAGCATTAATCAAAGGGCTTATGACTTGCAACAGAAACCCAATGTAGTGGACCGAGATGAGCCAGTGGAATAGTGTGGAAAAGGATACTGACTGTTTGGTGTTGGCCCCAACACCCAGTGTAGCGATCCATGGAGAAGTCCGCCTCAGGAGAGATGTAAAGAATAAAATATTGATGATAGATGCCCTGGTGAAGGAAGCTGCCAGAGGGTTGATGGTTAAGCCCAGTATACTATCTGCGTGCCATGCCTATGCCCCCGAGTGACAGTGCAAGTGAGAAACATGCCGGACAGGAAGTTCATGTGAACTGGGATGTACACTGGTACAGTACACTGCACAGACACTGCAGTATTACCCAGTAACAAGTACTCTGGCAAAAGAGAGAAAGTGACCCCAGACTTATTTGACTTGATGAGTCTCCTTGTCCACCAAATGGAAGACCGAATTAGCAGGAAACTTGCTCAGAGAGACCAAGTGTTCTTACTAAAAGAGTGGGATGTGGGTGTATCCATGGTGCTGAGCATAGCATACACTGCATGATGACCGACCATTTCGAGAGGTCCGGTGCCTGCCCCCATAGATACAGACGATGTTAGGAGGCACCTACAGGAAATGCTCACTGCTGGCATATTCAAGAATCAAGAAGCCCATATGCATCCCCATCATAGTGGTGCATAAAAAGAATGGATCTGTGAGGATGTGTGTGGACTATCAGACCCTCAACCAACAGACTATCCTAGATCAATACACCATGCCACGCATACAGGATGGCCTAGATTGCCTGAATAGGGTCAGTGGTTCTTCGTACTGGATCTTTGCAGTGGATATTATCAGGTTCCGATGCCCCAGAGGACCATGAGAAAATACCTTCATCTACCCTTCGGAGTTCTATAAATTCCTGAGGATGCCACAGGGATTTCATGTGCCGCTGCCACCTTCCAGAGACTAATGGAATGTGCAATGGGAGACATGAACTTGCTGGAATATTTAGTATACTTGGATGATGTCATTGTTTTTGGATGCCCGCTGGAGGAACATGAGACCAGACTGTTCAAAGTCCTCGATCGTTTGGAAGAATTCGGCCTCAAGTTATCCATAGACAAGTGCCAGTTTTTCAAACCTCTGTGTAATATGTGGGACACATAGTATCGGTGGAAGGGATACAGATAGATCCCAGTAAAGTTGACTCTTTGACCAGTTGACCCCAGCCAATAACCTAAAAGAGCTACAGCATTTCCTGGGGTTCTGTGGCTACTAATGCAGGTTCATCAATTACTATTCAAAGGTGATTTGACAGCTCCTTAACCTTACCCAAAGCTACCTTCCTACAGCAACGCAAGTACAAAAGGGCTATCAAAGACCAAGAGAAAGTGTATTTTCAAACAGGTGAGCCTTTTGGGACTTGGTGGACACCTGAATGTGAAGCAGCATTCTTTGAAGTCATATACCTGCTCACCCACACCCCAGTCCTTGCCTATGCAGATCCTACCAAGCCCTATGTCCTGCATGTGGATGCTAGTTTGCAGGGCCTTGAGGCTGTGCTATATCAAGACTACGAAGATGGCTTGAGACCTGTAGCTTTGCCAAGAGGAGCTTAACCCCATCAGAGTGGAACTGTCAGGTCCCAAGTTGGAATTCCTTGCCCTAAAATGGGCCTTAGTTGACCAGTTTCATGAGTACCTCTATGGGGCAAAGATATTAGTGAAGACCGACAATAACCCACTGACCTATGTGCAGACTTCAGCTAAATTGGACGCCATGGGGCACTGATGGCTTTCTGTTTTATTGACTTATGATTATGCTGTTGAATACAGACTGAGACTAAACCACATCGATACTGACACCCTGTCACGAAGGCCAGCTTCTAAGAACAATTGGGTCAGATTGTCTGAACCTGACATCAAAGCATTATGCCAAAAGTTTGGTAAAGATGAACAAATGTATGTGGACACAGTGGACTGCCTAGTAGATTGCTTGAGCCCTCCTGATACCTGAATATTGGCTGCCTACTGCCATTTCTCTGCTCTAGATATTAGTGCACTACCTCAGTTCGATAATGGCAGTATTCAGTGGGCTCAATCCCAAGATTCCATGATTCAACCAGCACTTATTGCCCTGCGTGCAGGAAAGATGTGCCCAAGTTCGTTCCCCTGACTTGCGAACTGCCCTGTTGTTCAAGGAAGGCCCCAGGTTAAGTTGCATGATCAGTTGTTATATAGATGGACAGTGGATCATGGTGGTCAAATAGACAAGCAACAACTGGTTCTACCCATGGCTTTTAAACAGTTGGTACTGAGGTCCTCCACAATCACATGGGCACCTCGATATTGACAGAACTCTTGACTTGTGCAGATCCGATTCTACTGGCCAAAGATGGGGCAGATGTCAAGCACTATGTAAAGACCTGCAGTCATTGCCTCCAAAGAAAAGCCCTGTTTCAGAAGGCTGCTCCCTTGTCAATATCACTACCAGTGCTCCGCTAGAATTGGTCTGCATAGACTTCTTGTGCTTAGAACCAACCAAAAGAACACTGGCAATGTGTTCATACTTACTGATCATTTTACATGGTATGCACAAGCCTTCCCAACTAAAGATCAAAAGGCCTGTACCAAGGCCATGGTGCTAGTGGAAAATTCTTTGTCCACTGTGGTGCCTCCAGCGGATCCATTATGACCAAGGCAGAGACTTTGAAAGTAGGTTAATCAAAGAAATGCTCTCTGTGGGGATGCAGAAGTCAAGAACCACCCCTATCACCCACAGGGGACCCTCAACCAGAACGCATCAACCGCACCCTTCTGGATATGTGGGCACCCTCCATCCAAAAGACAAGCATAAGTGGAGCCAGAAAATTAGCACCTTGGTACACGTGTATAATTCCACCAAAAGTGATGTTACTGGGTTCTCCCCTACTGTCTCATGTTTGGGAGGGAGGCCTGTCTGCCAGTTGATGTCTGCTTGGGGTCTCTGCAGATGGGGTCCGAGCTGAAAACTACTTGCAGTACATACAGAAATTGAAAGATCAGTTGAATCATGCCTATCAACTAGCTCAAACTATGGCTGCTAAGTGAAATCTCACCAAAAGAAAGGCATGATCGATGAGTAAAAGCCCAGGAGTTGTTTCCCGGAGATAGGGTGCAACTACACAATTTGGCACTGCATGGAAAACACAAAACTGCTGATAGATGGCACCATCTTCCCATATAGTAGTTGATAAATTGATGATCTGCTTGTGTACAAGGTGCACCCAGAAAATAGCTGTGAAGGCCATGCACTGTAATCACTTACTGCCCATTGGCCAAGTTATTTGATGCTGAATCAACCCCTGACACTTCTCCTGGGCCAGTGACTCATGCTGCTGCAAAGAGGAAACAGAGCCAACCTATCCGTGTTGTTCCAGAACTAAAGCCTTCCCCTCCGAAGGCCCAGAGTGATAATGATGACTGTCCATCTGTCTCTGATGAAAGTGACTGTAATAATGCCAATTATCCCCCATATGAACTGAGTCAAGTGTTTTGAGGCTATCCTCTGCAGAATCGTAGTGATGAAGCTGTGCATTCAGAACTGCCTATCCCTCCAGTTTCTTTCCTGGACCCAATGCCCCTGAAAGTGAGGCACAAAGTATCACATCTGAGGCTGCGGACTGTGTGTCTTGTAGAACTGTTTGACTTGCCCAAAGAAGGAGCTGATGGTCTGAGTCTCCCTGGTGACATACCAGAACTTGAATAACAATATGAAAGTGTTGGCAGCACCCTTCAGTGCCACAAAGCCTAATTGTACCACAGTCTCCTCAGAATGAGCAACCTGGGCCCTCTTCAGAAGATAATAATGAGCAAAGTATTGTGGAAACAGAGTTTGCAGAGCAAGGAGCTTATAGTGTTCTCAATCTGGACATTTCAACCAGTGCAGAGGCATCCCCACTACAGGAGAAGAAATCAATGCCAGTGTTGACCGCCCAGAGACTGTGTCTGTTCCCCCAAGAAAATCTGAGTGACCTGTTGAGCCAGTGCTACGTTTCAGTTATGACTCCTTGGGAGGCCTGTGGACTTGCCTCTCAATGTGGTCCATAAAGGTGTTTATGTTTCCAAGAGCTCACTGCCCAAACTGAGCTTGACTGCCACCTCCTGATTAATTGTTCTTCCTTCAGAACAAGGTGTCCCTGTCCCATCTAGACCCAAGTTAGCTGATAGGAAGGGCCGCTTCTACATTGTTTACTGTACAAGAAGTTATAACGTGAAGTCATAGGTAACTGTTCATAGTATGTTAATCATAATAGAATCAGTATAGAATGTATGAAACATGCATAAGTATTGTCAATGAAGATATGGTATAGTGAAATATAGCGAAATGTACAGTAATGTGATAAGTTTATGTTAACTGATGCATCAGATATTATTTCCATAGTATGCTAATGTCACGTATGTCTTGTATATATTGCTTCTTCAATATTGTGATAGTGTAGACTTGATGCAGATGCCACATTTTTCCAGGCAGAGAAGGGTGTAATCCCCACAAAGGTACCCATAAGTCTTTCTTGGGTGTGCATAAATGCCCACTGCCAGGCTGGTATCCTGTGTCTTAGCATTTTTAAAGTGTTTGTATGAGAGTGCCTTAATGCCTCTGTGCTCTGTCTCTTTAAGAGCTGCCTATAACGTGGTGCTTATTTAATCTGGGAGGGACTGAGTGTTTCTATGCTCAAGTCCCACCAGGCAACCAGATAATCACTCCGTTCTGCTATCACTATTTGTGCAGAGGAGCTCTGTTAGAAGCTGTACTTATTTGATGATTATCTATTAGAATAGTAATGATATAGTAGTTTGTCTAACCTGCCTTCTTTGCAGCATGGACAGTTCTGTTTATTACCATCATCTTGGTCCTGGACTGCTTTTTGGACCAATCAGTACCTTTGGGGCCCTAAAATGGAGTCTGCCCTCAGGGTCTTGTGGGAGTGAATTTCTGTAGGAATTGTAGTTTTGAGACTTTGGTGCCTAAATGCACCTGGAGGAGAGCCTTGCTTTGACAGACTGATGGATCAGTCAACCAGAACCTTTTGGACTGAAGGAAATTCCCAAACTGCCTGCTGCAGTGAGTCAGTCTGGAGCTAAATTTTGAGAATAAACAGCTCGAGAGATTCAAGCAGCAGCTCCTGCGTAGCTCGCACAGGAGATTGGTGGAAAGGCTGAGTTTGGCCAGTCTGCCTGCTGTCCACGAGAGGAATCCTTTGAAAGGCTTAGCAATTGGACTGTATCAGAATTGGAGTGTAAAAAGCCACTGAAGAGTGACCAGATTTAAACCTGAAGAAGACCGAGATTTGCTATACTTGATCGGCCTGTCAAGATATACATTTACCACAGAATTCACGGTCTTGCTCAGAGACACTGATATTGTGGCTGGACTGCCATCTGAATTGTGATATGGTAATTGCTTTACTATAAATGTGCTGTGTGCTGTTAGTGGGTCTCAATTTGGTTCCTCACTGTGTAAATGTGCCACGCTTGCTGGAAACTGCATCCAGCACTACCGGACTAAATCCGAACTGTTCCACCTAGCCTGGCCTTGCCACCTGGCCCAGCCAGCAACTTCAGGCACAGAAACCATTATCGACGAGAGACTCACCGGGATCAGCCCCTGCTCAGTCATCTTGAGCAGGAATGACACCTCAGTGATTCATGTGGGCCCTGCTTCTCCTGGCAAACCAGTCATCAACCTGCAATCTCCATTTCGTCTAGCCTGTGTCTCATATTGGGTAGCATGAGTAACAATCAGGGTAGTTCCTACAACAACAGCTAAATCTCAAGTGTTGTCATCTGATTGCATTGTTGTTTTCCTTTCATGAACTGAGCCTTCAGGCTCTGGATTACAAATTGTGTGTGGTTCTGCATGCCTTTTCTTTTCATCATAGGGCCCCAACTAGCTGCGATGCCGCCTACCCCAGGCAACGTTCCAGGCTAGCCCACCTTACTTCCAACTGGGTACCCAGAGCATGTGACGGTGTAGGGACTAAAAGTGCATGCATAATTGCCAGACTAGATCAATTTTCGAATCAATCAACCTGATTCGCCCCTTCCTTAATCAAGTCCCTGAATAAATCAGATCTAACTCTTTTGCATTTAATCTGACTGTGGTTCCGTTTTGTACCAAAAGCACTGTATTGTTGCTATTTGCTGTGCCTAATCTTATTTTACAGGGGCTTCCAGGGTCAAACTAGTGGAACCAGCCCTGGTGGTAAGTGCAAACAGCATGAGGATTTGTATGCTGAATAGGGGCTACCGTGAAAGTGTTTGTTTCTTATTTTCTAGGCCACTAGAGGGAAAAGAGGGAGTTACAGTGTCCCAGAGGCTATACCCAGGTTAGCCTTATTACTAACAACCCTGTCCTCCGGGTAGAGGCACCGTTTCAGTACCCAGGCCCCTTAACCTGCAACTAGCCGTGCAGGCAGGGGTAGTAGCCTTGGGATAGCACCACCTAGGGGTTACAAGATGTTAACGCTCAGCAGGACTATCCTTGGAAAAATCATTTCCAAATGCAAACAATTAAAATAAACATCTGTCCCCTTCTTCCTTATGGGCTGCTGTTAGTATGTATGTGGCCTTTACAGTTGCTGTATTTTGTGGCATTGTTGCATCCTGGTGCAGTCCTGTGCTATTTAAAGGGTGATTAAAACCTTCTTATTTAGCATAGCAGTGCAGGTGCACTATTTGCTACCTGAATGCTGTATTACAGTGTCCTGGGGCATGGCTGATATGCTAATCATGACCATGCTAGTGAAGGCAGCTCCATTAGCAGTATTTGTTTGTGATGATTTGCCTGCATCCCTCATGAATTACACTATGTTCATGTTTCGTTACTGTGCCAGCATTGCTGGCTGTGTTGAGCTTAGTGGTCTCCTGCTCTGCTATCCTTCGGTGTCGGATCCCTGAAGTTGGTGTGTCTACTTTCCACCACATTGGAGTGGTGTGCTGTGTATACCTGCTAGTTTCTGCTGTTTCCACACAGTTTCCTGAATCGTGGGTATAAAAATATCACACACTGCCTACAGTACTGTGCATGTACCATATGGTACTTCTGTCATGAATTTAGGGTTAATTTCTACAAGACCTCTGATAAAGATACATGAAAGTGGTACCAGTGAAACTGATACTCTGCAGAATCAATTAAAATACCAAAGGTACTAAAGGCACCAAAGAAGGTCTGTATGAAATAATTATGTTGCCAGAAGGATGTCTGACAGCTTCCACAGGCAATAAAAAGGAAGTTGCTTGGAGGAGGGGTCTGGGACACACAATCTATTTATTGTTGTGAGAAAGAAAAATGTTCCACGAGGAGGGGCATGGCTAGCAGCCTACCTAACAAGATGCATTCAGACTGAGCTCTGCTATTTTACTTTTATTTTGGTATTAAATTACTTGATTTGCAGCACTTTTCAGTACGAAACACTGAATGAACTATTGTATATATACTTTATAAGTGTTTGGAGTGCAACCTGTGAGATGGGACATACAAAATCGGCTAAAACAGATTCTTTACAACCAGGGCCCTCCAAGCAAGCCTCGAGTGAGTTGCAGACAATACCTTTAGGAGGTTCCACAGCCACATTGGACACATTGCAGATCGTAGTGAATGCCCTAACACAGACAGTCAGGAATATGGATAAAAAAATGGATGCATATGTGGAGTACCTAACAGTGGTAGAAAAGTGGGTGGAAAAATTGCCACCATGTGGAGGAGGCAAAAAGACTCCAGGAAAAGCTCTATGTGACAGTGACATCTGTTAAAGAGCAATGTCTGCTTTGATCCAGGATAGAATAACTGGAGAATGGTATTTGTGCAGTCAGTGTACAAGTGCTTGGGGTCCCGGAGGGTACAGTAGGGAGGATGCTACCACATTCCTCGAATGATAGTTACCAGAGGCTTTGGGCCTGGGGTTTGCCCCAAGATTGATCAGTACTTACTGTATTTCTCCAAGGAGAGCCCGTTCTGTGGAGGAAGGCTCACTGACTTTATTAATGGTCCTGGATTTCTTGGTGACCAGAGACAGGCTGTTGAAGGCAGTTCAAGAACATGGTCCAGTTGAGATTGATGGCAGCAGAATTCTTTTCTTTCCTGATTATTCATT
This sequence comes from Neoceratodus forsteri, assembly GCA_016271365.2. Classification (NCBI taxonomy): domain Eukaryota; kingdom Metazoa; phylum Chordata; order Ceratodontiformes; family Ceratodontidae; genus Neoceratodus; species Neoceratodus forsteri. The sequence continues at coordinate 613,697,884 of CM028132.1, forward strand.
TGCTACCAGGAATCATCAGAAAGCTTTTGAAGGAGTCACTAAAGTTAAAAGAACTGGATGTCCCGTATCAGCTCAACTTCCTGGCACGGTTCCAGTTCTCCATCAGAGACAAAATGTACTCCTTCATTGACCCAAATGCAGCAGGTGCTTACAGTATGTGGAAAAGCTGCTGAATCGCTGGTACACAAGATTGCACTGAATATTCCTCAGCTGAGGAGGAAGACTGAACTTTAAAAGTTTGTGAGTAATCGCGAACAATTTGCTCCTGTCTGCTCACTTTTCTTGGCTACCATACCAGGGACATGTAAATGACCTGGACTTCAGAGCTTTGAACCATAGTTTACTATTTCTATTGCTTATCTAAATAGCTCTCCATTCTATTCCTAAATGTGTAGTTTACAAAGTGATACTCACTCACTCTCTCCTTTTGTTTTTCGATGGACTAGATATTTGAGCTTTAATGGGTGCAGAATGACACACGGACCTAGATATTCAAAAGTGCGCCCTGAGCGTGCAGAATGGGATGCGAGCGCAACCCAGGTGTGCCATAGGAAAACTATGCCATATTCAGTGGATGTGCCACAGATACGCTTCTGCACAAAACACACTGAAAATAACACCAATGCGCCACTGCATGACCAGACATGCACCAGAGCAACCTGGACTGCTCAGGAGGAAGAGTGCATGTTGAAACTAGCAGGTGGAGCAAGGCCACCAAGCACAAGTGAACACAGGCAGGGCTGCACAAGGCACAGGAGCAAGGCAGTGGTGGCAGGGGCGAACCACAAGAGGACATTGGGCAAGAAGCACAGGTCAGGCACAAGGCCAAAGTGCCATGGACAATGCCTGGTGCCCCACGCAGACCCCGGTGACGAATGTGACAAATCAAGGAACACCCATGGAATGAATGGCTGCAGGGCCTGGGCACCTCACAACCACTATACCGACAGCCAACAGGATGGAAAATGCCTCAGCCACTGTGTGAAGGCACCATGTATATGTACAGCATGCCACAGCACACCACCACATGCACCAGGCCGCATGATGCACACACGCACGACACACATGGAAGCAGGACACAGCACTGCACAGCACAGTGGCACTGGATGGGCACCAAGGCTGGGGTGAATAAGCCAGCACAGGCAGACAGGGATACATGGCATTATACCAAGTACAGGGAGGTGCAAAGCTCACACCCAAGGGTCAGTGACACAGAGGGACATGGCACACAGGCCACTGTGCACACAATAGAACCACACAGTGGGGACAGCATGTGCACAGACAGGGACCTGCCGATCACAGCAATGAACAACAGCAGCACAGTGCAGCAGCATGCATGTGAAGGAGACACAGAAACACCTGGGCAGAAGGCAGAACACTCTTTACTACAAAATTCAGAACAGAAACACAGAAACATAAACAGTGGTGCCAACAGGGTAAACACAGCAACAGGTAATGGGACAACACATGATGAAACAGAATGAGGGGCACCAAGTGGAATGGGCAGGGGACAATGCAGGGTGAACAAGGGAACACAAACAACAGTCCAGGTGGGTGGAGGGCAGCGGAGGAGGAAAGGGCAATCTGAAAAAGTCCACTGGCTATCGCTGTAGCCGTCTCAATGCCAGGCGCATCCTGCACACCTCTGAAACCAGCTCCCCTTGTGGCTGCCAGGTGTCGCTGGCTGAACTGGATGTGCACTGCCGTGCGTGTGATGAGCCACAGTGTCAGGCGCTGTAGCTGCAGAAGACCTCCGCCGAGGACACCAACACGCCGCTGTTCACCACCTGGCCCAGGACAACCTATGAAATGGGAACAGAGACAGCCACTAAATGACAGGCCCCACTCAGCAGAAGCCCCCTTCCGAGGGCTGTGTGAGCATAGGACAGCTGCCGTGCCCTCCCATGGATGAAGCCGCCAACAGCACATGCACAGCAGACAGCCACAACAGACCTAGCAGCGTCCCACATACATACCGGGTGGCATGCCATAGAGTGCCATGCACCCACTTCTGTGCACAGGCACCCTACAATGTTGGAACAATGCCCCATGGTCAATACAAGTCACCACAGCAGCAGCATGCACACACCGTGGGACACACACACACCACCAGTGACAGCAACATGATGCTACCACACAGAGTCCCTGAGCATGTCCCTGCTATCCATGCCACTGCCCAACACTGGCAGTGGTACCAGTGCACCAATAAATGCCATAGCCCTGCATAGCAGCAGTGCCTTGGAGATGTACTGGCCCCACCCATCCCAAGACCTGCAATGCTGACTGAACCATGTCACAGACACTCACATGCTTGGCATTGCACTGGCCCTGCTGCAGCACCAACATCATGACGCTGGTCCCTGCGAGCTGCATCCTCCATGGCCCTCCATGTGCTTCTGACCCTGTGGATGACACACAGACAGAAAGGGACATGAGTGGCATGCCATGAACAGCCCCCACAGGCGGACACGCGCACAGCGCTGATGCAGCCTGTGCAGGGACCCGTCCCATGTGCAGGGTATGGTGTTGGGGCCCCTGGGGCCGTGCAACACACAGGCACGTGGTGCCACACCACCAGACACACACCACCCACCAGTACTGGGCCCCTCCCATGTGCAGGTGCAGGCGCACAGGCAGCACACCAATAGCACAAATACTGGATGAAGGCAGCTTGCACAATGCACAGAGACACCTACCTGGTTGTGGGATGGATCCACGGTGGGCACGCGGTCTGGCAGCCTCCTCAGCCGCGGGTCCCCATACCAGTGGTGACACTGTTCCCCATCAGGCAATACCTGCTCCCCTCTCAAGGCTCTCTGCCACATGGTCCACTGGAACCGTGCCAGACCCGGATCCCCTGCTCCAAACAGCTGATCCACCAGGGGTTCCACCAAAGTCACCAGGTTGGACATCTTGACCTCTGACCAGTTACTGACCATCTCTCCTGTCCTGCCAACCATGCCACTAGCTGCGCCAACCACCAGTAGTGCAGAGCAATGTGGCATGCACTGGAAGCACATGTAGCACTTCTGTACCACATGCATGACAGGACCACAGGCCACGATCATGCAGCATGTATTTTCCAGGATGAATTTTGTGATATTTGATAGTGATCTATTTAAATATAATACTATTAAATTTATTTAGAGCATATTTTGTTAACAACACCTGAAAATTGGATTTTTCAAAAAGTTTTTACTAATTGTTTTATTGGTGAACTGTCACTTTAAATGATTTTTTTATAATGTGGTGGTTGGTATTATGTGTATGTGTCCCTGAGGAGGCGCTGTTTTTAGCCTGAAACCAGTCGGACGTTTCTTTTGTTCTGAGCTGTTATGGTCTTGCATGGCGTTACTGCATTGTGTAGGCGTTCGTCGATTTAACACAATACAGATTTACTTTTGGAAGTGTTGGTGCCGTGTTTCTTTTTTATTGTTTAGTTTGATCTTTACACTGGCACAACTGAAATTTGGAGCCACTTTCTTTTGATGCTACACAATGTGATTGACATGATCTGTGCTATACTGGCATGGCCACCCTGTTAATGGCTGCACAGCCTTCCACTGGTGGCCTGGCACATCGGTGACACATGCGTTACATTGCACGATGCACGTGGCACAGCATCGCTGTGCCACCATCAACACTGATACTGCCCATTCTGTCTTCCAGCTCCATCACACCTCAGGGTGCAGTGTGGGATGAGACCGTGACATGGGACCTGACAAGGCTGTGCCAGACATCATCCAGCATTCAGGCCACAGACCGTTGGTGCCATAGTGGTATGGGGCTCGTGGTGTTCCTAGGACTGGGTGGTGATAACCCACTGGCTGACCTCCTGCTCACAGAAGCCCTAACAGTGCTTGCACCTGCAACACTGGAGGGGCACCTCCGACAGTGATGATGACATAACCCTGATCCTGGGCAGCACCCCTGGGGACAGATATCTACACAGGTGGCGGATGCCAGCATGAGTGGTACGACACCCATGCAGGCACCACCAGACCATGTCCGCACAGTGGTGTGTGGCGCTGCGGCTGGTGCCAGCCATGGTCATGGTGCTGGTGTGGGCACTGGTGCTGTGGGGCAGGTCAGCAAGCTGCTGGTGTGCAGCAGCGGGCTACGAGGACCACTGTGCAGCCCCACAGGGGCTACCATCAGACACCCTCAATCCCCACCACCTGCGCAGATGCCTGTGCAGTGTTCCCAGGTGAGGATGTTGCACGGCATGCTGCCACCCTCCAGCATGTCAGCAGCAGCCCCATGATATGCCAGGTTCTGACAGGCTGGATGAGCACATCAGGCTGCTGCAGGCTTCTGTGGACAACCAGGCAATGCCGGGGCAGAAATACGTGTGCTGCGGGTGGAGGTGCATCAACAAGGTGTCAGTGTGGCTCAGTTGGTAGCACATCCACCTCTGGACCAGAAGATCATGGGTTCTCGTCCACGCTGGGACTGGACTTGCACTAAAATCGCTGGCATCCGAGTGCAGCATTGGGGTGCTGTACTGCTGGGCGTGTGCGTCCTTGGATGGGCGTTAAACGAGGTCCCTTCTGCCCATTCTGGTGTTGTCCTGGTGGGTGTCCAGGTGGAAGTAAAAGACCAGGGCACTCTTCACAAAGAGTAGGGAACATTCCGGTGTCCTGGCCAACATTCCCCTTCCATAAACTGGTTCATGCAATTATCCAGGCGTGTGTGGGTGATGATGTGCGATATGGCGCCACCACACATTCAGTCACTTCACTACCAGTCTAGCATTGCTTGTAAAGCACTTTGGATGTATGAAAAGCGCTATATAAATGCTGATTTTTCTTCTTCTTCTTCTGCAACTGGCTGAGTGAGGAATATTGGATGTGCTAAGCTGATTGGTGAGATCCAGCAGCTGCAGGAGGCCATGACTGCATCGCTGGACTGCATTGTCAGGACCATTGCTGCTGGATTTGCATCACTGGAGCCTACTGGGCACAGCAGGGTGCTGGGACTCTCCATAGTGCCACGTCCACACCGTTAGTCACGGTGACTAGTGACCTCAGCATGGCTGATGCCAACCAATGACATGCCCATCCCGACACACCCGGCAGTTGTCTGTTTGCCAGTCTCTACACCCGCAGGGACCTGGTCATGTTCCCAGGCCTCTACACCTGTCAGTGTGTTGGTGACATCACCAGTGGCTGTTGAGCAGCCAGTGTCTGCCACAGTCCAGGTGAGCTGCCCCTATGTGGCGTGGCAGTTGTGGCACCGCATACTAGGCCTGTTAGGTGTGCTGCCCGGTCCTGTTACCAGCTGCTGTAGGCTGCTGTGCACTTTACTGGGCACGCGCCTTGTGTGTATGGTGTCACATACATGTGGCCTGTGTCACATCTACCATGTGTGGGTGCAGTGCTGCTGGACCATGTGGTGTGGGCGTGAGAGCAGTACCATGCTGGCCTTGCCTTGTGCGGTGTGTACCCTGTGATCTATGCCGCAGCCTGCTTTACTGCTCTGTGTGTTGACACCTCGCCTACCGCATCAGTCTGTGTGTCCACGTGTACCTCTGTGCCCTGCTGTGCACCCTGTGGCAGTAGTGCTGCGTGTGCTAGCCAGGGTATGGATACATGGCGTGTCCAACTTTTATGTACTTGGGTGGGTGCATCCACCTATGCTACTCCACTGTGTTGTGCGCATGTGTCTATATGACTGTGTGTTACCTGTATGTGCTGTGGTGCCTGTGTCCCTGCATGCATCCCTGTGTGGACGTGCGCGGTCTTTCTGTGTGTGGTGTGCCGTGCATGCTACTCACCCGCGGTTCTGTAATGCTCTTCCACAATGGTGTGTTGGTGCCTCCTGGCATAGGTCGCCAGCCTGGGGTCCTCCTCTCCATAGGTGGCTGTACACCCCCGCCTGGCTTGTCTTCCTGATCATCGCCGCTGCTGTTGCCCTCATCCACCTGAACAGCTATCACATGGTCAATGACCATGTTGTGCATCATGGAGCCAGCCAGGAATACGCCACAGGCTTTGCAGGGGCTGTACTATAGGGCACCACCGGATCTATCTTGGCAATGGAATTGCATCTTGTGCATGCCAAAGACTCACTCTGTGATGCTGCATGTTGCAATGTGTACCTCGTTGTACCACTCCTCCATGTATTGGATGGTCGCTGCATGGGGTAAGCAGCCAGGGCTGGAGAGGGTATGCACTGTCACCTGTGGGGGAACACATATGCTGGTTACCACCTGGCATTGCCTGTTCGCGTGGCCACCCCCATGCTTCACCACCACCACCCGGCTGCAAACCATGTGTGCCTTGGCCCTGGACACCCCTGCACGGCCTTTCTATCACCTCATCCTGCTCTCACCTACTAGATGCCCTGTTGGGATCACCCCACTCTCAAACTGCTGGCACAGGATCTACTGGTGCCATATGAATGCAGGGTTTTAAATAATTGATTAGCAGTTTTTTCTTGGGATGATACTAACTGTACAGAAAGTATTTATATAGATTTTCTAGAAGTGCTGTGTTTGTTAAACACAATGAGGCAAGAGCTATGTATTTTCACAAAGATTTAGCACATTTATTATCAAAACGCTAATCAATTTTAGAGTTAAATAAATCCCTGGAATGTACTGTGTACTCCCAGGGTGTGTGGAACACATTGATGATGCACCCAGTGGCATGCACACCACCTGGCAGTTGATGAGAGGTAGCTCTTTCAGTTGATATATACCACCCCTTCCGGGCCAGGTGGTGTGTGTGTAGCCACATGGGTGCAGTCAATGGCTTCTATCACGCCGGGCATGTGTGCCACCCTATGGAATTCCTGCATGTTTTCTGTACACTCTGTCTGTGTGCTTGGGAATCTTATGTACCAAGCATGTGGTAGCAGGCGTTGAGGACCTGTGTGAGGGAGGCGGAATGGCTGACTGTGATATGCCAGCAGTTGCCCCACTGGTGTCTGGAAGGTGCCTGTGCAGCAAGCATATTACTGCTGTCACCTTGGTGTCCACTGTCATGGCATGACTCCTTCTGGTGAGTGCCTGCAGCTCATCATGGCACAGCTCACATAGCTGCCTCTAGAATTGCCCTATTCAGACAGTTCCAGACCACTAACACGGTGTCCCTGTAGTCCCTCAGATGTGAGCTGGGCATGGTACTGTCTGTATTGGGCTTACCACTGCCAGGCCCTTCCTCGGCCATGTTGCCATTTCTCCCTCCTCTCACACCCCTCATCACCTGTACCCTAAGGAATGGTCCTGCATCCATGGCCTGTGCTCCTCTGGATTGCGCTTCTGCTGTGTGTGTGGTTGAGCCTCCTTTTATGTGCTCATCTCTGTGGCACATTCTCTGAGTTGTCCTCAGTTGCGCCATGTGTTTTGGCTGAATATACCATTGCGCAGCATATTTATGGACACGCCCCGTGCTTGTGCCGCACATTACAGTTGTGCAGCTGCACAATGGATATTGCACTGCACATTCCCCGCTGGTTGAATATGGCTCCAGGGCACATTTCTGTGATTGCACTGGCACAAGTCAGTTGCGACAGCAGCTCCTCTAAATATCTAGCCCACAGAGTATAGAGGATATGTCACAGTACGATCTCCTGTTTAATGTGCTTTTGTTGCAAATGGCAGTTGGCTGAGGCTGGAATCCAGAAGTCATAAAATGGCGTAATATTAGCCTTCTGTGGATACCTGTGTCTTTGATGCATACCACCTAGGTTTTAGAAGACAGGAACTCTGCAGGCTAGTAAGGCATGTGGCATCCTGAATTTTAGTAAGACACAATGGACAATCACTCAGCCTGATTCCCCAAGTTTCAATGAATCTCCTTGAAACAATCCTTTTCTCTATAGACTTAATGGGCCCGACAGTTCATGTACAGTACTTGTTGGTTGGCTGATGTTTTTGGTGCCAGCATGTGTGCCGGAGTTTAGTTGAAGGCATCTCTACCAAACTGTTTCCTTAAAGGTTTGAAACAATAAATCTATGTTTGGCTTGAGTAACATTTTCCTTATTAATGTTTGAGCTATGAGTCCTATGTATTGGCTGCAAAATTAGCTACCATGAGTTTATGTATAGAGACTAAGTGTTGTTGGTTGCCTCTTAATGTGGTATCACTGAGGAATGCATTTCTCATATCCTGTATTGATGAAACATTTTATTGCCTGCTTTGCTCACTGTGTATTCCATGTAATGCAAATTTTGCTGCTTTATATGCTTTAAAATCAAGAAAAATAAATTTTAAAAAAGTTCCACTCTGGGAATCAAACTTAGGCTCTTACTTTCTACTGTTGGGCAGTCTGTAGCTCTAACACTGTACTGTACTAAGCTTTCTAGACAAGCGGTGCATGTTGTAAGTAAAGGATATGCAGCACGGAGTGCAGACCCCCTCCCCAACACACAGTTGCAGTGAATTTTCCTAATGAACTTTCTGCCTGTTTGAAGTAATGTTCCCAAGGTGCATTTATCCTCAAAGCCTGAGCTGGAACCTTTGAAGTTATTAGGGATATGGAATGTCAAACCTTGCTGAAATTCTATTACCAACATCAGCAATGACATCTAACAATATCTGTCATATACATAAATTGTAGTAATAAAAGAAAATAATGTTTCACTCTGGGAGCCAAACCCAGGCCTCCTATATTACTGTGAGCCTGTGGTTCTACGTATACTAAACATCCTATACAGGAGATGTGTGCTGTGGCAAAGGACATCCAGTAGTGAGTGCAGACACCCACCCCCGACAGCTGCAGTGGAGTTTCATAATTATCAGTGTCAGTGGCTCAGTAGGTAGCACACTCATCTCTGAGGCCAGGAGATCAGAGAGCTGTGGGTTCAGTTCCCACATCTGGCACTTGATTAATATCCAGTACTGACACTGTAGTACAGCATGAGAGGGTGCTGCACTTCTGAGGTGCCATCTTCGGATGAGATGTTAAAATGAGGTCCCATCTGCCTGGATTGGTGGTAGTTCAGGTGGGCGTTAAAGATCCCATGGCACTTATCAGAAAAGAGTAGGAGATTTCCCGGTGCCCTGGCCAGATTTCCTCATTCACCAAAAATGCCACCAACAGCTTAATCTGATTCAAGGTCTGTATCCCCTCCCTGGGTGGTGCCTGAAAATAGGCAGGATTTGTCTAGTGCATTTATCCAGTCAACAAAAACTAAATAAATAAAAACTAAATAAATAATTGACGGTCTGTCTATGAAGTAGTGTCAAAGTCTGAGCTGAAACTTTTAATTTGTCAACAATATTGAACTTCAGATCTTACTGAAAATATTTTATCATCATCAGGGTCAGGTAACATTTTCTCATACTACATAAATTGTAATGAGAAAATAAAATATTTCACACTGGAGATAGAACCCCAGTCTGTGTAGGACTGAAACCTACATCAAGGCCTAAAAAGCCCAATCACTGACATCATCAGTGAGATCATGCAGCCAAATCACTTACACTTAATGTACCTTTGAACTTGACTAAATGCAAAAAGAGTACGCATGACCAGAATTGATGCTTACAGCTATGCTGCTGATGTCTAAAAATGTAAGTGTTCATGTAGCTGAATCCTAACATAACCCTTGTCAAGTTTACTGCTGACATTTCCTGTGCTATGGATAGGGGACAGGTCACAGTTTCAATCTTTGGACCCACAAAGGCTTTTGATCTGGTCAGTCACACGTTACTGTTGCATAAGTTGCATAACTTGAACTTGGGCAGCCATTCCATAACTTGGTTGAATAACTAGCTGGAAAATCAAAACAAGTGCAGAAAGTTCAAAAGTGTCCTATCCTCCTAGAAGCATTATAGAGGCCTCCCTCAAGGTTCTTATCAGGGGCCCTGCAATTTCTCCCTGTTTACTAACAGTCTGCCCAGAAACTGCAGTGGGCCGAATGCACTGCTATACGTGGATGATGCTGTACTCTATCACAGTGGAGGTGATATTCACACCATAAACAGCCTTCTCATAAATAACTTTATGCAGCTGCAGGATGGATTGCATGCAGCAACTTTGTCCTGAAATAGAACAAAACTAAGGCCATGCTGTTTAATACCAAATGGAAAATACAACAAAACCTGAGCATTTTCAACATTGACTCTTACATGAGTTTTCTCCTACAAGTTGTCAACAATATCAAATACATCAGTCTGCACATGGATCCGTCATACAAATCACACATAGATGCAGTCACAAGAGCCCTAAACTAAAACCTGGGCTGCTATACAGACTAAGATCTGATCTAACAAAAGACTCCTTTTGGCTATAGCAAACAGCGTTTCTGACCCTCTTCACCTATGTGCCAAATACTCTCTTGTCATCGAAGGAAACTTAGCTGGCCAGGTTCAGGGTCTTATAAAACAAAATCAAGCACTTTTGCCTTACCACCACTATCGAGTCCTTGCACAATTAAAATGACCCATCCTCCCAAGTCAGATGTAATTTGCACTCCAAGCCTGACCTATAAACCCCTTAAGCTAAACTCCTGCCATCTTGGTCCCAAGTCTGACAAGGCAGATCTTCAGAAACCTGAGGTCCATATCCTGAGACCTCTTACAATCTTGTGCGAAAATAGACACGGGGCAGAAGTCCTCTGCCTATCTAGCCCATTACTGTGAAACTCCTCCCAATCACTACTAAAAATGTCACTCTCCTGGCTCCTTCAAATTAACCCTAAGAAGCATCTCCTCACTGTTGCCAGGTGTTAACTGTTGACATGTTCCTAAGGATGTTGTACAATGTGGACATGCCTTCACTGTTATCGTATGTTGGACTTTTTAATCGACCGTGTCATACTCAGCAAAACTGTGTTCTTAATCTACCCTCCCAATTGTAATTGTGCTAAGATTTGTCTTCCTTGTGTAGCCTTTATGATCTGTAGAACTGCTGTAAGGTGTAGCCTCCTGTCTTAATCTCTGCACAAATGTTTGCACAACTTGATTCTGCACTACAGCAGCGTCTCGATGTCTGATTCCTGAATGTACCTCTCTTTGTAAATAATTCGGTTTGTTCCTGAAACTGTGACTTTTTGGTTCCAGTGGGCCTATGTGGTTACCAAAGCCAATAATTAAATAAATGTCACACAGGCATTTGGTTTGCTATACTGTGAAAAGTATGTGGACTTCCATTATTTTTCATAGTTGTATCAAGCATAGAAGAGGGATTATGGTTAGTAAATGTTTGGGTTGGGGTTGTTACCTATAACCAGCATAATATGCAGTTTCAGAAAACATATACTTTTCCTATTGTAATATAATGTTCTGGCTTTCTACAGGTTAGAGAAGCAAATCTATGCAGTATCATGTAACCGGTACTCTCTGTAGAATCCAAAATGTGGTGTTAATGCATCTGCAACCTGTTACATAGACATTTGGTTTGCTACAGTGGAACATTATGCAAATGTCCATTATTATGGGCTCATATTGTTACCTGGTTTACAAAAGTTTAAATAAATAAATAAATGTATTTGCCTATAACATTTCTTGTCATGTTACAATGGGCAGTAAACCTTGAGATCGGTGTTTTCTCTTACAGTATGTGAAAAACAGTACATTGTGCAGTTTTAGAGAATACATAGTTCTCCAAAGTACAGTACATTGGATCCAGAGAACCAGCACTGTCATCAATGCTGACTGGTGCACATGTATTTTTCTGTTTTCCCTTGTCCCCACCCCTTCCCACTCCTGACCCTAAGCACAGTCCTAACAGACCCTGCAACATGGCAAGAAATGTTATAGGCAAATAAAGCAACTAGGGGCCCATCCTGGATCTCAGGTATCTAAACAAGCACCTTTTAAAACCAAAGTTCAAAATGGTGACTCTGGGGATTATTTTACCTTCTCTAAGGCCAGGGACTGGCTAGCCTCCTGGACCTCAAGGATGCCTATTTCCATGTTCTCATCAGAAGCTCCCATCGAAAGTACCTCAGATTCAACTGCCCTCAGGCCATTACCAGTTCAGAGCAATGCCCTTTGGCCTCACCTCGGCCCGAGGTGTTCACAAAATGCCTGGCAGTAGCAGTTGCTCATTTAAGAAGGCAAAAGATTGCCATCTTTCCTTATCTGGACGACTGATCATTGTAGACCAGTTCCAGAACAGGTCAAAGTACACTTACAAGTAACCCAGCAACTGCTCACATCTCTAGGTTTCCTCTCTCAATCTTCCAAAGTCGGTTCTGGAGCCTGTCCAGCTTCTCACCTTCATAGGCACAGAATTGAACAAAAGAAGCCAGAGCCTTCCTCCCTCTGGAAAGAGCAAGGACCTTGGTCTCTGGCCTTTCTTCTTTCACCCTGCAGGTCTCTTGACCAGCAAGGCATTTTCTACAGCTCCTGGGGCACATGGCTGCTTCTACAGCAGTAGTGCAGGGAGCAAGATTGCAGATGAGGGACATCCAGTTCCATTTGAGAGCCTTTTGGTCTCAAAGGACAGATCCTCTAACCAAATTGATTCAGTGACTCAAACCCTGATCCAGGCCCTTCAGTGGTGGCAGGATCAGAACAATCTGAGACAGGGGTTCTCTTCACTCCCCAGTCTCATTCCTTGATCCTACTACAGATGCATTATGAGATCTACAATCTTTGCAGATGACACTAAGATCTGCAACAGAGTTGATGCACAGGGTGGGGTGGAAAGGATGAGAAGGGACTTAGCAAGGTTAGAGGAATGGTCAAATGTATGGCAGCTTAGATTCAATGCTAAGAAATGCAGGTAATGCACCTGGGAAACAAAACCCAGGAAGAGTACACAATGGGGGTGAGATACTAACAACAACAAAAATGGAAAGGGACCTGAGGGTAGTCATATCCGATGACCTAAAGGTGGGCAAGCAATGGAGAGGGCAGCAAGGAGGGTTGGGGATTACTGGGATGCATAGGAGAGGCATCACCAGTAGAAAACAGTAAGTTATTATCCTCTGTACAGACAGCTGGTGAGACCCCATCTGGAGTACTGTGTGCAGTTCTGAGACCCAATCTCCCTAAAGACATAGACAGGATGGAAGCTGTCCAGAGGAGGGCAACTAAAATGGTGCAGAGTCTGCACCGGAAGACATATGAAGAGAGAGACTTAAGGAGCTTAATATGTATAGCCTCGAGGAAAGGAGGGAGAGGAACATGATAGAAACTTTCAAGTACCTCAAGGGAATCAACAAAGTCCAAGAGGGTAGCATCTTTCAAAAAGAGGTGTGCAAGAACAAGAGGCACAATTTGAAGATGGGGGCGGCTCAGAGGTAATTTAAGGAAGTATTTTTCACAGAGAGGGTTGTGGATGCATGGAACGGCCTTCCGGAGGAGGTTGTGAGTCAAAATCAGAGGTGAATTCAAGCATGCATGGGACAGTCATAAGGCAATTCTGGGGGTAAGAAGAAGTAGGCTGCTGGTTAACTAGGATCTGCAGCTTATCCAGTAGGTAGAAATGGGCAGACTGGGTGGGCCAAGCGTCCTTATCTGCCGTTAAATTCTATGTTTCTATGACTGGTGCAACACAACACATCATACAATCTCAAGTGGGAGTACTTCCCTAGCAATGCCACTTCAGAATGTACTAGTGTTTGCAGCCACAGTGGAGTGCACAACAGAAATAATTAGGCCGTGGGTCGCTTGTGGTCGACTGCAGAAATCTTGCTCACGTCAGGGCTGACCTCAGGCAAACTCATGAAGATCAGGCCGAGGAGCTACCTGCGCCTAACCTCTGATCACTGCTCTTCAAGGAATTTTTGCTTTCCACCTACCAGATGGAGACTGTAGTTTAGAGAGAGCTCTAAAGCATCCTGTCAGTGGCCTGTGTCTTCCTTTACCTCCCTCACTCCTGGCGATAATTTCTTCATATTGAAGAATGCATTCTGGGAATAGTACTAATATTTGCTTACTCTTGGCATGCACAACTATGAGATGCCAGATATGCTAATATCTGGTATTTCCCATAATGCATTACTCAATCACAAGTAGAAGCGAAGGAAACGAGTGAACAGATCAGTGTATTAAGAAAGAGAATTAGAGTGTTTCCTCATATTTCTGTCTAATTTGTTTGTAAATATCACTTTCAAAGTTATATCAAAACAGCAGTCACAATATAAATGTATATTGAGTGGTGAACGTGTCTCGCCCACTGGACATTGACATGTATTGAGAAGTAGACAGATGAACGGCAAATAATATTGTATCAAACAATATTGTCACTTGCTGTTCATTTATTTCCCACATGCCATTGACTTGTAACATAACTCACTTGCACTTGCCATGTTAGCGCAATAATCACTCAAAGTCAGGCTCTACTAGGGAATTTATGTCTGGCTGGTGGTTGGGCACTCGACCTACACCCTCGTGCCCCAGCCCCCACCCCAGCCAGGCATTAATTCCCTAGTATAGCCCTCCTTTGTCATGGATTAATGCTTACTTGACATGCAGCTAGTGTGTCCCTGGGAGGAGCAAACCTCATCACTAGAGTGGCAGAACCTAGCTTCTGTCTCTCCCTGGCTAAGAGTGTTGTGGTGTCTCTGCCTCAGGCCATCTGGCTGGCTCTCGAGTCTCCTCCAGAACTTGGTCTCCAGCATTGCAACATGTCACACTCACCCATTAAGCTATTGGGTGGCCCACATGTTCTGGGATTCTACAGACCAGAATAGCATTGCTGTTCATTTTCTTTTATGGATGCAAATGTATCCTCAAAATACTTTGCACTGTATCGCTCCAGTCTGTTTCTACCAGAACTGTGTAGTAATGGTACACAACTGTAGAACCTCTGGAATGGGTACACTCTTTAGAGTTCATATACATTGATTTTTGTTGGTTCATCTCTATTTTATTTGACTAGAGCTCCACATCTGCAGAAAATATGTGACAACAATTGGAACAAATGTTTACATATAGTATTTGCAGTTTCCCATTTAGCATTATATTTATTTAGACACCTGGGCAATATGACAGGCCAGGGCATCATTCCACAAGAACCAGCAATTTCACTGCCAGAGTAGTAGGAAAGTTCTGGGACTCATTTAAAAACCTCTTTGGGTCATAAAAGACCCCCACCATGCTCCACCACAATGACGAAATCATACTTGATGTTGCTGGCATGGCCAACATCTTTAATAAGGCTTTCTCTGACTACAGCGATCCTGCCTCCCAGGCCTGCCACACACCCTGATGGAATACCAGCCTCCAGCCAATTGCCATCTTCTACTACTGACAACCCAGCCCAAGCTTTACTTCAGACAGGTGACCGTAAAGAAACAAGAAAATACCTTGCAAGTGTGAAGCATCCTGGGAAAAACAAGGATGGTGGGGTGATGGAATCAAAATGAAACTGATTTCCATTGCCTTACAAGAGGTTGTCTTTCCCATCACCAAGCTGTATAACCTGTCTCTCCACCTGTCTGGTTTCACCTCTACCTGGAAATCTACCATGGTCACCCTGTGCACAAAGGAGGTGACCGGGTTCTAGTATCCAACTACTGACCCATCTCATTTCTGTCTCCACTCTCCAAAGCACTGGAGAGAATCATAGCTGACCAACTCATGACCACCTGCATAAATATAAACTCTCTGTCCCCATCAACATGGCTTCCACTCACTGACCACCTGCATAAATATAAACTCCTCTGCCCCAACAGCATGGCTTCCACAAGATACACAGCACTAATAATGCCCTAATTGCCTTCACAGACTATAGTACGGGAAGGCACTTGACCAGGAGCTAACTGTCCGAAATCTTCATAGACCTAACCAAAGGCTCAACCTTGTGAATCATCACTGCTGCTGCACAGACTAAGCTACTTTGGACTATCCCCAACATGGTCAGTTGGTTCTCTAGCTACCTGTCTGGGTGCTCTTAGCAGGTGAAAATCAATGGCACCATCTCCAAGACCAGTGAAGTCACAGTGGGGTCCCGCGGGAGTTCATCCTGGGCCCACTCCTGTTCAGCCTTTGTGAACAACCTTCCAAATGTGCCCCTCCTCCAAGGTACTGTTTTATGCAGATGACATGGTGGTGTTTTCTCGAGGCTTTGCCAAGATGCACTCACTCAGGACATGCAGTACAACTTTGGCCTCCTACAGGATTGGCTCAAAGATAGCCTGCTAGTGCTCAACAGCAAAAACAAAACAAAAAAAACAAGTCAATGCTCTTTGCGGAAGTCAAAGAGAGGTATACCCTCCTCGCTCAATTTTGTGCAACTCCCACTCCATCCTTAAGCAGGTGCCTTGTTCTGGTACCTAGGGATTACAATTGATGAGTTCTTCTCCTTCAAAGAACATATACAAAAATTTCCACTGCTGCCAGTAAGAAGTTAGGGGCACTATATAGGCTTTGGTTCTGCTTCACACCTGAGGCTAGGGTCCAGGCAGTAAGAGGGACAGTTCTACTCATCCTGGACTATGGTAATGTGGTATATTGCGCAGCCTCTGAAACCAGCCTGCACAGGGTCCATACTACCTCAACAAAGCATGCTGTTTTGTTTTTAGGCAGATTGCCTTACGCACATGTGCAACTTTTATATTGGGACACAATAGCTTTCTCTCATGAACCAAATCAAGCTCCACCTCCCGCTTTCTAGGGAAGAAGGCCCTTCTAGGTCTTGCCCCCCCACAAGCCTGATTTTCTGTCCGGTCCCAGCTGAGCACTCCATGAGAAGTGTTACAAGACCGTCTAGCAGTACCTTTCGAAGAACTGCCATGGGGAGGTGAGCCTTTGCAGTAAGGGCCCCCACCTGGCTAAATGAAGCTCCCCAGGCTACTACTAGTCTTACTCACCTTGGCCAGTTCAAATCTGAAATTTGGAAGTTCATCTCCCTCAGTACAATGTTGCTATAAAGAACACCCCAGCCATTTCTAGCCCTCCCAGTGCCCCTGACACAATATAAGCTTGGCTGCAGTGACCCGTAGCTCCTAAGGTCTCCTGCTAATCCCCACCTACCCATCCCTTGGTCCCCATTTCCCTACCTCCTCACCCACTTAGCCCTCCCGATCCTCCATACCCCAACCTCACACTCGCTTAGCCCCTGTGACCCTTAGGCTATCACCTACCATTGTGCTCTCCCCTCACCCATCTATCCTGTACCCTATTCTCCCTTAATGGCTGTACTTGTCGGTGGGCACATTAATTGTTCCTCTGGGAGCCTATCTAAGCTCTATAGTTGCAGCCTGGGGATGTCATACTTTGTATATGTTAGAATCTGCACTTTATTCACCTAATCTGTTATGGGACCATTTTCCTCGGTATTATGTAATTTAGTGATGGCTTTTGCAATGTATTCTGTCTCTTCCATCCTTCTATTTGTAATGCTGTTTAGCCTTTTTGTGTTTGCTTCGCATGTGCAAGAAACATAGTGCCATCATTCGAGTTTTGGAGGTGTGGCAGCCTCTTCCAATTCAGTCAGTGTGTTTGCAGGCGGCCACAGTTCTCCAGTGCCTGCTGGAGCTGTCTGTGACAGCTCGAAAATGCAGTGGAGTACAGTTGAAAGGGGAGCTATGCTTCAGTGAGCAGCTATCAGATATCACCTGCTCATGCGTGCTCCCACACACACACAGAGGCAGGCACACTGCGTGCTCAGCCCCACCCACCCCCACGCACACTCTGTAGCCGGCGGGGTGCCAAATCCGTCAGCTGTGCTGCCCCCAGCAGAGTTATATATGCACACTGGGTGCCCACCCCAGCGTGGCATTACAGCTGACGGGGTGCCCAATCCCCGCCAGCTCCACTGTCCCCATACAGGGTGCCATGCTGGGAGCCCACCCCAGCATGGCAACAGATGCTATTGCTGATGGGTGCCCAATCCTCCATTGGCCTCGTCCCCACCCCACCAAAGCCATCCTTGTGCCACACTGGGAGCCCACCCCAGCATGGCAAATGTCCGCGTTGTCACCCAAAAGAAAAAAACTGCAAATCAAAAACTGTCCCTCATGCTTCTCCCTGTCCCTCCCACAACCCGCACTCCACCCACCGCGCACTCTGCCTCCCCACACCCCTCACCCCATACTCACCTCCGGACTCTGGCGAGATGATCTTGATTGACCGGGAACACGTCTGCACTCTTCAAAGCTGACTGCGAACTGAGGAAATGCCAGTAAGCTGTAGAATGGAATAGATAGGGTTTTTCAACTTTGCTGCATATCTCAGCCATTTTTGAATTTTGCACAAATTTTCAACATGGGGTTTTTGGGACCCTTCTCATGAATGATGTCACTGTCATGGTATCATTGGGCCCGAAGGTGATTTTCATGATCCTGCTGGCGAAAATCACCTTCGGGGACAAATAATGAAACAACTCCACTGTTCATAAGGTGGGCTCTCAAAAGCCTATGTTGAAAATTTGGTGAAAAATTCTAAAATTACTGTTTGCGTGCTGTTGTGCAGTTCTCTGACGACCATAAGTTGCAAATTTTCAACATTTTCACTCCAGATTTTCAACATTGCCATTTACCACACTCCCTATGAGCAGTACAGCTGTCATTTTTCACATCTTACCCAAAATGTGTTTCGCCCATGTAGCGCACAATGGTGCAGTCGAGTGTCGCGGATCCATGTATGGGACACATTAAGAAAATCACAGTGACACCGTTAATGAGCAGAGGTCTTAAAATGGCTATGTTGAAAGTTTGTGAAAAAATTCTAAAATGACTGTTTTACGAGCGCTTGCGTGAGTTCCTCATGCCTCGTAAGTTTCACATTTTCAATATTTTCACCCAGATTTTCAACATTGCCATTTTATTACACTTCCTTATGAGTAGTACAGCTGTCATTTTTCATATCTTACCAAAACGTGTTTCTGCCCATGTAGCGCACAATGGCGCAGTCGGTGTGTGAAATCACCGTATGGACACATTAAGAAAATCCCAGTGATACTGTTCATGAGCAGAGGTCTTAAAATGGCTATGTTGAAATTGTGGTGAAAAATTCTAAAATGACTGTTTTATGACGTCGTTGCACAGTTTCGCCGCATTTCGTAACTTTGTGAATTTTCTATATTTTCACTCCAGATTTCCACATTGCCATTTTATTAACTTCCTTTTGAACAGTACAGCTGCCATTTTTCATACATGTCGCCACGAATGTGTTTCTGCACATGTAGCGCACAATGGTACAGTCGGTGTGCGAAAGCAATGTTTGGGACAGTTTAAGGAAATCACAGTTACACTGTTCATAAGCAGAGGTCTTAAAATGGCTATGTTGAAAATTTGGTGACAAAGTCCATAAAATGACTCGTTACAAGTGAGCATTGTGCAGTTTCCACGCACCCTCCTAAGTTCATGACTTTGTAATATTTTCAGTCCAGATTTTCACCAGTGGCATTTTTCACACTTCCTTATGAACAGTACAGCTGTCATTTTCACAACATGGCCAAATGTGTTTTCACACTTTCAGCGCAGAGATGCGTGGTCGCTGTGGGAAATCATTGATCGGGACAGATAAAGAAAATCACAGTGACACTGTTCATGATCAGAGGTCCCAAAATGCCTGTGTTGACAATCAGCTGTAAACAACCCTCAACCTAATTACATTATGGGTGTGCATTGCACAGTTTCTATGCACGCCCTGACTTCACTGATTTTTTAATATTTTGACTGCAGATTTGCAACATTGCCATGTTTACACCTCCCCATGAACAGTACAGCTGTCATTTTCACATCCTGTTCGGAATGTGTTTTTGACCTGTAGTGCTAAATGCCATAGCCACTGTGCATAAGCAGCTTTCGCCAACAGACTGATATTGCCACTGTTCATGAGGTGGGGTCATAAAAACCATGTTGAAAATTTGGAGTGAAAATACCAATGAATGCCTGAGGTGTTTGGGTTTCCAACCATAACGCCCCACCCTGTAAGAGAATGACAGGCAGCAGGGGTGTGACTTGGGTTTCTTGCCTGTAATGCTCATGACCATTCCCATCCTGCAGCCAGTGAGAGGAATCGAGTATGCCTTGGACCCTTCATCCCCAAAGTTCACCCCATTCTCCTATACGCACCCATCTCACCATATTTCCTGATGGAATGGGGTGCACATAAGTGCCAAAGACCCCAAGGCACACCGTGACACTTGTCAGTGTCTGCAGGGTAGGGTGTGGTGAAATGGTGTGGCCGTTATACCTGATGACCCAAAGGCACACTCCCAATGCCTGTCACTCTGTAGGGTGGTGGTGGGTTTGGCTTCAGTTCAGTACTTCACTGCCATTTCTATTATGCAGCTCTGTAACTTCTACACTACACAGTGCCAATGCCAGCAAGCAAACATTCGGCATTGACAAATGCTTATTAATGATGTGTAACTGGCAATCCCCTTCTAGCTGCTTCTGTTTTTCTCACTGTCCATGCACTTGATGTTCCCCACCCTCTGTTCGACGAGGATGCTTTGTAAATGAACTTTAGCTCAAAGGCTGTAATTCCCATTTTACAATAAATTAAAACAATTAGATTATTCAGCATCCCTACATACTGTATATTTGTTTAGGTTTAGCAGAGAACAACTTAGAAATGGAGCATTTTGGCTATTATTTTTAGAAACTATCTGTACAAGCCAGGACAAGGAATATGACATGGGTGACCCAAAAGCTGCACATCAGCCATGGAAACTCATCACTTATGCAAGCATTATTTTGCATAAATGTGCAAATAGATACATTGTTGGTCTTAATAGACAGATACTGTAGATTTCAAAGATGTAAGTCTTTGTGTTTTTATAGTAACATTTTTTAACCCTCTCCCTCTGAAACTTTAAACTGCATCCAAAGTAAAATATTGTGGAATGAATACAAAGCGATATATATCTTATAAATCTCTGTCAGTGCGCATGATTTACAAATGTTTGCATAATTAGTTAGCCTTATGCCAGAACAATTTTAAAATACCTTGGACTGGATTTTCAAAGGTCAGAGAATGATGCATACAAAAAAAAAAATAATAAATAAATTATGCAAGGAGCAAGCTACATCAAAACGTGTGCCAGTTATGACTTTATAACGGTGCTGGTGTTACAAACAGGTCTGCATGCACAGACTGGCTGGCATCATGCTTGCGCCAAAACAATGGCTGCACCATGTTGGAATGGGGCCTGCATCCAAAATGACACACCATCCCCTCATTTGGGATTTTCCAAAGCATGAAGGTCCTGCGGTGATTAGACCAGCCAGAGCTGGTCTAACTGGCGCATAGACATATAAGGAGGCCCACAGCAGGCGGGCAGACTTGGACTATGTTACTTACGTATGGCATTCTTTTTGCAAGAGTCCTCAATTGTTATACACTGTAATGCTGTCTCATGTACCATAGCATGTAAAATATTACTTCCAGAGACAAGCCCATATAGTACTCATCATTACTGTCATGTGAGTGCTGTGAGTGCAATGGAGAGGGCAAGTAATGTACAGGTTTGGTTACAGAGCCAATCTTCCCTGCAGGACTAGTTTAAAAGCATTTTAGGGGCTTAACATGCCACAGTCTGGACCATTTCTCCGACTGTATTTTGTGATGCAGGTTCCATCATTCTCGCCCCATGTGTCATGTTTTTGATGCAGTTGACCTCTTGCATCACTTTGGGGACTTTGCCACAGTGAACACTTTTGTTGCAAAATATGGCGCAGTACCTGATGCAGCTGGAGTTGATGCAAGCTGGATGTTTGCTGCACCTTGCATCGGTCTGAGGGCCCTTTGAAAATCCTGCCCATAGTCTTTATACATAACCTGATTTTTACATATTGTCAACTACAAAGTAAAAGGCACACATTGTCATTTCTTCACATTTTACTGGTTCTAAATTAAATATAGTGCCACTGCTGTAATACATTTATATATAATACAAAATATTTTGTTGCATTTAAGGTAGCCATAAAGAAGTTCATCAACATATAGACTTACATGTTTCTCAGTTAAATAACTAATATGTTTTCTGGGGTCTTTTTTGCAACATTTTGTAGTAGACATGGCATTTTCTTTACATTTCAGGCTGTGTTTTACAGTCACATGACCAGGTACTGACAAAACTGTTCAATCTATAAAACATAGATACAGTACATAGATGTTGATGGCAGATAAGGGCTACAGCCCACCTAGTCTGTCCATTTGCACAAGTAACTTTGTTTCTTCAAGCTACTCTGGGACTAGGTTGTCTCCGTCCCTGACTATCAGGATCTCCTGATGCCTATCCCATGCATTCTTAAATCCTGTAACTGTTTCACCCCACACGCCTCCTCCGGCAGAGCATTCCATTTGTTCACCACTATCTCCATGAAAATACTTCCTCATGTTCCTCTAAACCTCCCTCTCTCCAGTTTTATCCCATGTCCCTAGTCCTGGAACATCTTTTCTGTGAAAAATTGTATTTTCTGCACCTGTTCTCCCGTGAGGACTTATAGTCTCTAGCATATCCCCTCTCCCTCCCTCTCCTTCAATGAGTACATATTTAAGTCTTTCTGTCTGTCTTTGTAGGCTTTGTGATGTAATCCTTGTACTATCTTGGTTGCCCTCCTTTCAACTGCCTTCACCCTATGTCCTTATGTAGGTAAGGCCTCCAGAACTGGACATTGTACTCGGTGCAGCCTCACTAATGACTTGTAATAGTGGACTTATGACCTCCCTTTTCCTGCTGGTGATACCCCTACCTATGCATTCCAGCATCCTGTTTGCTTTTCCTGCAGCCTTGTCGCACTGACTCTGTACCTTGAGGTCATCAGAGATGATAACCTCTAGGTCCCTTTCCTGCTTGGAGTATTCTATATCCTCCCCTCAGCTGATATGTTGTTCCTGGGTTTTGTGCCCCATGTGCATTATTTTGCATTTCTTTGCATTAAATCTCAACTGCTGGAGCTGGCCCAGTGGCGCTGAGGGTTGAGGTGCTAGACACCACACCTCGTGCCACACTGTTGACCTGGGTTTGGGAACGAGCTCAGACCTCTGAGGGGTCGGCAGGGGAAGAGATGGAGTGTCTGTGAGGACTGCTCTCTCTTCCTGGGAAGGGTGTGGGATGCGATCGCTCTTGAGGCGGCTCTGGGGGCCGTCGGGCGCCGACATAGCGACACTGCAAATGCTGGGGGGTGGAGTTGCGGCATTACATTGCCTTGATAAGCCGCGACTCCATGGGGGTCAGGAAATGAAAAAAAACATCCTGGGGATAGATGAAAGGCTTTGAGTCTCCCTAAGCACACACTTCAAATCCGGGCTATCTCCTCTCCATGAGCCCGACTCATACGCGGGCACTTTGCCTTAGAGATAAAGCACCCTGCTCGGATAGGGCAACCCTGCCTCTGGAGGGTTCAGACCTGGAGGTGGTGCTCAGTGGCATGATCGAAGAGGACTGGTCATGGAGAAGGGTAGAGGCTGGGAGCCCCATGGTTGCTGGAAGGAGTTCTCCAGGAGGAGGAAAAAATCTCAACTGCCACACCCTTGACCAGTCCTCAAGCTTCTGCAGATCTCTCTTCATTCTATCTACACCCTCCAGCGTATCCACCCTGTTGCAGAGCTTTGTGTCATCAGCGAACAGGCAAATTCTCCCTTTAGGTCCTCTGTAATGTCACTGATAAAGATGTTGAAGAGGACTGGACCCAGCGCTGATACCTGTGGCACCCCACTGGTCGCTCTTCCTCTGTGGAGTGACAACCATTTACCACCACCCTTTGTGTCCTGTAATCCAGCCAGTTCCTCACCCACCGCACCACCATTCTACCCTCCCATGTTCCCCAGTTTGTATAACAGCCTTCTGTATGGCACAGCATCAAAGCACTTGCTGAAGTCTAGGCAGGCCACATCCAGTGTAACCCCTCCCCCGATCCACCTCCCTTGTCACCCAGTCGAAAAATTCATTGAGGTTAGTCTGGCGCAACACCCCCCACCACCACCACCACCAGTAAAACCATATTGCCTTGGTTATGTAGACCGCTGGCAACCAGGTGTTCCACTATTCTTTCCTTCAGTAGTGTTTCCATGCTCTTCCCACTAAAAGGTCAGAGTGTGCAAATAAAAGCATTAGTTTCCTATCTTTCCTTGAAAGTATTATATAGATATTTTAATTGTAAATAATATAGTGTAATTGTAAATAATATAGTGCAAAAATTACAACTATAGCCTGTCACAAGAGTGTAAATATCCCAGGCAGTGAAAGGGTTAAGGAACACTAAGCCTGTACTGGCCATCAAGGTAATCATGAAATCTCCTTGTAACCTCTAGATACTGTACATATTCAACTGTATATGCTGTAAAATGCAAGGAAAAGTCCTGAAACTTCACTGGCTGATAGATATCACCTGACCATGCATTAAAATGTTAGCAATGCACAGCAGTGCCAGATCTCATTATCAAGGCAAAATGCCTCATTACAAAGGTGCCCCTGCTGTCTCTGTGGCACTGGGCAAGGGGTTAGCTCAGCATGCTGGCTTCCCAGGTTAGCACCCCAAGCCCAGGTACCAGAAGCAGGGACCGGCAGTGAGGGATACACAGCATTTACTGGACGCTTCCTCCAGGTGGGGGTGGGACCAGCCTTGGCACCTGTGGGAAGACTGGGTGCCATGCTTGGGGACATGATGCCTCAACACGCCCTCAGCACATCCCTCGCCTAAGGTCGCCTGTGCTCACGCAAGGCCAAGAACTGTTGTGGGCAGGACCAAAAACAAGAAAAGAGCTCCCCACCCGATTGGATAATGAGTGCCAGTTCCTGCTGCTGTGAAGCCCCAGAGACAGCCGGGACCTGCCCTACAGCTGAGATGCGAACTCGCCGGCAAGGCACTTCCCCGGAAGAGGGACCCTCCCAATGAAGGGATATGTCGGGCTTCCGGTAGCTGCAGCAGGGGTTGGTAGATGGCAGTAGGGGTCAGGTGGGTGTCATGCACCTTGGCACTCTGAAGGAGTTGCTGGATGGAGTGCCATGTGGAGGAGCATAAACAGAAAATACAAAAAACACAAAGCCACCCCTGTGGCACAGAGGGCTGAGGCATGGGCACCTCACCTCCTGCATCGCTGGTGACCCCAGGTTCGAAATGGATGCGGGTCTCTCTGGGGCCAGCCGGGATGGAGGATTGAGCATCACTAGGACAACTCTCCTCTTGAGTAGGAGGTGACAGCATCCCGTTGCCCATCTGCCTCCTGGAGGAATTCAGGCAACTGCACAGTGGGGTCTAGCAGGGAGAGGGACCCCACTTGCAGGACACTGAGGGTATCTCCACAGAGGCAGAATACACACATCACATCACTGCACTTCGGTGGGCCCTGGGGAAAGTGGAAAATCTCTGCCAGCAAGATGACCCCCCCACGGGCTCTGTACCAGTGACCAGGCTCCTCAGAGGGCCCTTTGGCAAAGGCAAGCAGGAGAGAGACAGGTAAGACCAGAGAAGCCAGATGATGAGGCTGGGGGCAGTCAGATGGTGGCAGCTGGGCAGTACAAACAGATAACTTGGAAAAAGAAAACATTGCCTCATTACCTACAAAATCAGGAACTACTTTATGTTTACAATTTTGCCTTTTACAATGTATTTGAACAAATGATGTTATATTGAAAAATGTTAAAAATCTTCACTTTTCATATTTATTTATTAGATCATCAGTTTACAGACCTTTGAGTCAAAGACTCGTTTACAAAAGGCACCTCGTCAAGTGAGCAATACATCACAGCAAACAAAGCAGTACAGTACATAATGCTTAGATTAAAAAAGCAACCAGTGTTACAGGCATTCACTGGTGGTACAAGCAGTAATAGGTAGATCACAGTAGTAATGGCCTATAATACATGTCGTGGAGCAGCAAACCATTTTATAAGCACAGTGAGCCACTCCAAAGGGTGCATTAAAGGACTGAATGCACTTCCAGGGTGTAAGGACACTCCCTTGGGCATGCATTAAAATTTTTAATGCACACCCTGTCATGGTTTATTGCTTACGTATTTAAAATCATGACAGGTATTCATGTTTTCATTGTCCGGATATGCAGTTCTCTAAAAATATATTAGGCAAATTGGGGTCATCACGCAATACTGTGTTTACAGCTCGAAGAGAAGAGTTGCTGTCTTAGATTAAGTTAAGATTTACAAATACCATTCAGTCTGACATGTAAGAAGAAGCAGAGGCAAAATTATATAGTTGGTGTGCAAATTTTAAATTGTTGCGGAAGGAGAACTAGACGTCATAACAGATTCTAAAGATTGTGCAGTTTTCTTGCGATGCCACAGAAATTTGTAATCGTAATATGTTATAATTTCAACAGAAATGTAACAATACAACCTCTCCATTTTGTAAACACAATAGAATTGAAGTTGATGACTTAAAACATGTAGTTTTACTTTCTCCATTATTTAGGAACGTGAGGGATCAGTGGTTGGGCACAATATTAAAGGAGCATGCACAATTTTGTTTACATCTTAAAATGTAATTGTAAAATTTGAGCACATGTGACATCTGTTTTATTGCCCGTGGCCTGGATATTCAAGGGTTGCTCATGGCGACCCACCAATACACCCTGGCACGATATTCAAAGGGCAAGGTTGTGCTGTGCAACTCTCGATGCGCGGGGTGCATTGGTAATGTATGGTGCAAGCGTGAGGGCGTGCCCATGCACATGTGCACGTCCCAATATTCAGCCCAGGATGTGTGGCGATATGCTGGCACAAACCCACATTGTGCTGCTCGGGGGGCAAAGATGTGCCTAGTAAAACCAAGAGCAAGTCCTGGCCACCACAGGTGAGCTGCCATAGTGCAGGGTGCAATATGGCAGTTGCCAGCGCGGGTGGCCACCCGTCCACCCAGAACACTGTCCACAAGCTCCCTGCCCTGGGAGTGCTGTGCCCCCAACTCCATCGCCGGATCGCGGACATCCGTTAATTGAATCTCTGGTGGTCAGTGGACCACTCCCCATCGCTCAATTGCAGGCATCAGTATATTAAATCCCTGGTGGTCCAGTGGACCACTCCCCGTGCCTGATCGCTGGCATCTGTTAACTAAATCCCTGGTGGTCAGTGGAACCCCTCAGTACCCGATCGTGGGCATAGTAATGAAATATCCTGGTGGTCCTGCAGAGCTTCCGCCACCCATTACTTATGCCTGTGATCAGGAATTGGGGTTTCACTGGACCACCAGGGATTCAGTTAACAGATGCCCGTGATGAGGCGATGGGGGTGGTCCACTGGACCACCAGGATTAATATACAGATGCCCGTGAACGGGAGTGGGGACCGCCATGGGACTGCAGGGCATAGGTCCCGGTGACTGCAGCCTGGCAGGGATAATTACATGCAAATGGCCCCATTTGCACCTTGCATGCATAATGGCCTTATTTGCATGCCCAGTGCTGAATATCACGGGTGATGCACCAGAGCAACTGCACTTGCGCTGGCGCATTCCCTGAGCTCGCTTCTGCCACTTGTGCTGGTGCAGTGCGTGGCACCCACAGTGCCATATTTAACAGTGCTGAGCCATGGTGCAGCACTGCTGGAATTATCACCAGGTCCATGTTTGGCGCAGCCCAGTTTGGCTTGCACCTGGGCTTTGTGCCCTGCCTCACACAGTTTGAATATCCAGACCTAGTGTTTTGTGTTTTGTCTTTGAGCTGAAGACTACGATGAACCAAAATACAGTGACATTGGCTCAACTGATGTCACTGTGTATGGCTTTATTGTAGTCTTTGGCTCAACTTATGTCACTGGGTTCCAGAACCGCTAAGTAATTACAGAACGGAATATTGGATAAGAAAAAGGCTGCATTATTATGAAGCCCTAAATAAGGAGAAAATAAGACCATTTCAAAACAAAATCATAAAACACCCCTGTTTATCATTCCTTCTCCCTTCTTCTCCCTATCACCCTTCTTCCTGAACTGTTCATGTGCATACTGACAATATTTTAACCTCTTGCATATTTGCCTGTATAGACCTTGCCTAATACTGTGCTGTGTTTTATGTCCTCTTCCAGATTGTATTCCTTGATTGTACACCCATCTTTTTCCTTTGTATATTGCTTACTTTTATGTGCATTTGTCCAGGTCCGCTTTGCAAATGAGCTTGCTCAATGGTGCTTCACCTAGTAAAATAAAGATTGATTGATCTAATTATTAAACTGTTTACATCACAGGATGTTAGAATCCTTTTTTGTATTATCTGTTTTCTCTTCTTCCTGTGGCATCCCTGCTGGCCACTTTTTTCAGAGCCAGAATGCCTCACACCTACACCTTGACCCCGCACCACCATTCTCCTGACCCTGACTTGCAGCCTTACCTCAGGTAATCCAACCTATCCCTGTGTCGGGAGGGTCCTCTCCTCCGAGGGGATGTGCCATCAGGCAATCTCCATATCCCAGGAATCTACTGCAGGGTTGGTCTGAGCTAGTCCGGGGCTTTGTGGTGGTGCAGGCTGAGTGCTCATCATCCAGTCAACAGGGAACCATTTTCCACTGTTCTTGTCCTGCCCCATGCTGTAGCTGTAAAGACAGCATCCTGATGTGGGGGATGAGCTCATCTGCCAATCCACCCACAGGAGCCAGAGCTCATCCCCCACGAGGAAGTTTCAATGGACACTTGTGAAACCCCTCCCTACTGGTCTCCCTCCTGGTACCCAGGCTCAGGGGTGAACCGGGTCACCCAGCGTGCCGGCGAATCCACTGCTCGTATCACAAGCTCAACTAGAATCCTTAACAATTTAGCTAAGTATCTAAATTCTCTTCACCTATGAGTGATGACTTTGATGAACGAACATATTTTGCACCTTGGGGCTTCTTTCTGCATAAGATTACCCTCTCCTGGGATGTAGATATTCAGAGCTGAACCACTTATTAGGGGTTTCATTCTTTTGCATTGTCTTATGTTTCTTCACTATGGTCATAACAATAGGTGTTTGATCAGGTAAAGTTGCCTGTGCACCCTCTCTAAAGAGAATGTTCCTATTCACTACTACTTTATTAAACTCTGAAACTTTGTGATGTTTTGTGTTTTGTCAAAGATTAGTAAAGGAATATGTGTATTAGATTCTTTGTATTATTTTTTATACTATTGTGAGTAATACCGACAAGGTGGGCAGTATTGGGCTACACCAGACCGTTCAGTGTGGCAGTGGGTCTTATAGCCCATGGAAGGTCTGGTATAGCCCATACCACCACTCTGGAGTGTATTATTGCATTTAGAAAATGGTTTGTTTATGACATTTTATAAAATAATTTAAATTGTAAAAAAAAAAAAAATCATAAAAATGAGTAGAAATGACAATAAATGTATTTTGTTGTAAAGTAGTTCCTCTGCTGGCACAGCTGCTAGTAGGGGATGCTGTTGTTGGTAATGTACTTTTTAGCACTTTTCTGTGCATGCTTTTATGGTCCCCCATCCTACCACCACCTCGAGTTCTCCTAGTCCTAATAGAGCTTCTATGTTTTTTTTTTATTTGGAGACTGACTCCCATAGCTGGCTTTGGTAATGTTTTTTTCTTCCATGACAGAGACTACTGCTGGTTTGGAGTGCAGTGGCAAGAGCACAGTCAGGAGAGAGTGGCACTGTGTGCAATGATTGCAATTTGGATAAATGTTTAATCCTTCTCCCTCAGCCCTGTAGTGGCCTGGTTCTTTGTTTCTTTTTGCCCCAGTAGGTTATAGCAAAGGATGGCATGCTGATTGCAGTCAGGTGGGGCACCGTGTCAGAGGGATGCTGATGTGAGTGGCATGGCAGGGATCAACTGGCAGCAAATGATAAGGAAAAGCACTAAGTGAAACAAATGGTACAATAATGACAAAAGAAGGAAAGTGTAAATGCCAGTGTTAACAGTGCAGTAGAGCATTAATGGCAAAATGGAGGCTCACTCACTAAGCAAGAAAAAATGGTGATTGTTCACATTCAAATTTGGAGAATGACACATTGATTTTGTGCATTAAAGTCTGGTTGGCAGTGAACTTATTTATACCCAGTCTCTGTTGACACGTAAGTGCACCTTTATGGGGTGCTCCAGCCAATCAGAGACTGGGACTTTTCTTGCCCGTTTTCTGAAGTGTAAATAGTCTTGGTCTGTAGTTATTGTAAAGGCTAAAGGCTGATCAGATAAACTGGAACTGGTATTCATGTACCTCACCATAGTGCACAGCAACATAAACACTTTGTGCTCTACTTGTACCAGGGTACCCTCATGAAAACAAGACATTTCTTTATATGGGACTATCCTGTGATCTTTATGATGTGATTTAAATAAACCAAACCAGGCTTTAGGGTGAGCTGAGGGCCCATGTATACTGGGAGGCTTGGGAGAGAGCATGCAGCTCTGAGGAGGGAATGATGGTAAGCCAAGGGTTACTATATGTCTTGGTTTCACAGGACAGACCGTGTTTTGACCTGGCTTTTGCATCCGAGCCGGAAATTGAATTAAGATATTTATCTCCTGGTCTGGGCTGCTATGCAGCCTGAAACCCTATTTTTTTCAAGTTTCTTTGGGTTCTCTGTCATCTCTGTCTCTTGGACCTGGGTGATGCTTTTTTAACTTGAATTTTATTTGTATTTGGAATACAAATTGTCACATCTAGTATACATCCACATTATGGACCTACTGCATTCAATGGTAGGATGGAATACATACCAGATTCTGCTACTTCATTGGAGGATATATTTAATAATGCAAATACAGATATTCGGAAGAACTGCCAGTTCTGCCAAGAATGAGAATGATTTCATAAAACTTCCCATTGATATAGGATTTATGTTCAATACTCAGTCCTGCAAGCAGGGTTCAGTTAATTTAAATTTAGTGGAAGTCTATTCCATGAGTCAAAATCTAGAAGTCATTCCAGTTTTGGAAGTCGAAATACTTCCCAGATCCCACAGTTTGAAGTCAATATTCTAGGAAGGATCAATTTATGGATGTTAATATAAGCGTTAGTGGTAAAATACTATTTCTTTTAGAAATATCTGTCATTTTGGCCCCTATTGCCTTCAATTTTGGGGCGCATCCAATTTTGATTTTTACATTGGAAGTCAATGACTTCTTCTCCCTTTATTTGGAAGTTTTGCCTTATTTTTGGTAGTCAAATACTCCCAAAATGGATTTAACTGAAGCCCTGCCTGCAAGGGTGCACCTGCTAAGCAATGCTCCTAAAACACAACAACCAAAAAATCACACATCAAGAAAATTTTCAGTCTTGTTACAACAGTTTAAACCCATTTTTAGTTAGTCTCGCAAATATTTTATCTGTAACATTTTATTTTCTTTCCATTGGACGTTTTTGGCTCTGGGGTGCTGGCTGGCTCTACAGCCAATGCTCACCTCCCAACTGGTGACCACCTACCCAGGACTCACCTGCCTTGTGATTCCCCACAGCTACCCCCCATAGCAGGGCTAGAAGAGGGACAGCCATGCATCCCCCAGGGTCCAGATCTGGTTTGGCAGCAGAGTCCTGGGGCAGTTGTGTGAGCTGGAGCAAACAAGTGGAGCATCCTGTTTGCACAGCCCCAAAATGTCCTTGTTTTCTTCTCCTCCCAATGTTGCCACACATGCACTGTTGTGGGCATGTGGCATGAAGATGTTGCAGACACTTTTACTCTTGTATCCAACCCTCTGAGAAGGCCACATACTGTGCCAACAAGCCTGTGTTGGGTGAAGTCAAGCAATAGCATGCACTGTCCCCCTCTGCAAAGAAGAAAAGCTGTCTATCAATGGACACTCAGTCCTCCTTTCCCTAGCCAGTCCAGAGTAACCCTAGTTCGTTCCTGAACCTGGGTCCCCATCATGGCAGAGGTGAGGCATCCAGCGCTTCAGCCCTCTGCACCACTGGGCAGGCCCTTCTATAACATTTTACCCTAATTCAATAGACTATATGTCAATTCAGCATACTCATCTTTTAATGGCAGTCCAGAAGGCACATATTCATTTTCACCAGCACTACTGGGTGGTTAGTTCATCAAGATAAAAGAGATCAGTGGCAGAGTGAGTCATACAAACACAGAAACATAGAAACATATAATTTGTCAGCAGATAAGGACTGCTTGGCCTACCCAGTCTGCCTATTTTTCCCTAAATGCAGTACCACTGAAGACACTACTTGATCTCCAGCTCATTGTCCTCTCCCCCTTCCTTTCTGCTGAGATTCCTTATGCCTATCCCATGCAGTCATGAACCTTTTGCCCCACCACCCTCGCTGGTAAGCTGTTCCAGGAATCCACCACTCTTTCTGGGAAGAAATACTTCATCACATCTCTCCTGAATCTACCCCTGCAGCTTCATGGCATGTCCCTTGCTGCTGAGTACCATTTTCCTGAAACATGCTTTCCTCCTGTACCTTGTTTAACCCATTAGGTATTTAAAGGTCTTTATAATATCTCCTCTCCATCCTTTGTTCCATGATATAAATATTTAGTTCTTTATTGTCTCCTTGTAGGACTTTTAAAGCAGACCCTACGCTATTTTGTTGCCCTCCTCTGGACTTCCTCCACTCTGTCTATGTCCGTCCAGAGATGTGATCTCCAGAACTGGACACAGTATTCTAGATGAGGTCTTACCAATAATTTATACAGAAGCAACACCACCTCCCTCTTTCTGCTGGTGATACCCATCCTATGCAGCCCAGCATCCCACTAGCCCTCCCAACTGCCTTGTTGCACTGCCTGGCCACCTTTAGGTCAACTGATATGATTATCCCCAGGGCTCTCTCCTGCTTGGTGCATCAATAGCACTCAACCCATTTTGTACTCTGCCTTTGGATTTCTGTGCCTTGAGAACATTATTTTGCACTTTTTCACACTGAAACCTAGCTGGCATACACTTGACCGCTCCTCAAGTGTTCTCAGGTCACTGCTCATCCTTTGCACTCCCCTGGAGTGTCCACTATATTACAAATTTTGGTGTCATCCACAAAGAGGCAGACCTCCCTCCAGCTCCTCCGCAGTGTCACTTGTAAATACATCAAAGAGAACTGGTCCCAGCACTGATCCCTGAGGCACCCGCTGGTAACCCTTCCCTCCTCGGAGTGAACTCTGTTTACCACCACCCTCTGTCACCTGTCCCTTAACCAATTTATTACCCAGTTTACCACCTTGGTACTTATTCCTAGGCTACCCAGCTTAGTTACCAGTCTCCTATATGGAACAGAATTGAAAGCTTTACTGAAATCTAGGTAGACCACATCCACCACTGCATCCTGATCTAATTCTTTGGACACCTAGTCAAAGAGATCTATCAGATTTGTTTGACATGACTTTCCCTTTGGTGAATCCATGCTGTCTTGGGTTTTGTAACCCACTGGATTCAAGATATTCCAATCCTTTCCTTCAGCAGTGATTCCATTAACTTTCCCACCACTGATGTCAGACTGACTGGCCTATAATTACCAGCCTCCTCCCTGCTACCACTTTTGTGTAGTGGAATTATATCTGCCCTCCTGCAGTCTTCCATAACCACTCCTGTTTCCAGTGACCTATTAAAGGAGTAGTCCACCCAAACTTGCAAAAACATGTTATGCAGAATGTTTTGATTTGTATGTTAAGTTGTTTTGTCCTTCCTCTGTCTGCTATTAAGAGTTTTTCCTAAATTAGCCTGCTAGCTTTAGGGTAGTTTTATGACCCCTGGAGATCTCCATCTGAGACAGCTTAATTGTATTTCTTTGTCCTAGAATGCACCTTGTCTCATGTGACAGTGATGTAGCAGACCATAAATCCAGCAGAAAGCACTGCTTTACAATCAGTTCACAACAGTAGAGATGGCTGTATTTTAAAATCTATAGAATTCAGCTTAGTGTCTACCCTCATCATGAAGGTCTCACTGCCCTGAAGAACTTTGCTGCTGGTCATTTTGTGCAGTTTGTAAAGCTTCCAAGATATTTTGTTTGTTTGGCATGTGTGTACTGAATGTTGGGTCTCTGCTACATCACTGTCACATGAGACAAGATGCACCATGGGAACAAGGAATACAATTAAGCTGTCTCAGATAAAGATCCCCATAAGGCCATAAAACTAGCATAAAGCTAGCAGGCTAATATAGGAAAAACTCCTAATAGCAGTCAGAGGGAAGGAAACTAGAACATCACATACAAATGAAAACACTCTGCACAACATGTATTTTTTGCAAATTGTGGGTGGACTACTCCTTTAAACAGGACTGTTAGAGGTGCAGCTAGTACCTCCCTGAGCTCCTTCTGTTCCCTTGGATGCACCCTGCCTGGCCTCATTGCTTGTCCACTTTCAGATTAGCGAGTCCCTCTGAAAAATACTAATGTCTACCGCCCTTCCTCTTATGCTCATGTTAATTTTTTGTAGCCACTCCTTCTCTTTTCTCTGTCAAAACTGAACAAAAGTATTTCTTCAGGATGTCTGTTTTTCTGGTCCCCTCTGCACAGTCCTCCCTTCTCTTTTAATCTTAAAATTCCTCCCCTGATCTTTTCTTTTCACTTACATACCTAAAACATATTGTGTCTCCTTTTGTTACTGCTTGGGCTGTTCTTTCTTCAGTTTGAGCCTTCACGCACCTACTGCTTTCCCTGATGCACCTCCCAGTCCTCCTCCTCTGTATCTCCTTATACCTTCTGAATGTTACACTTTCAGCCTTTCCTTTTCAGCCACCTCTTCGAGAACCATAATGATCTCTTTTTCCTCTTGCTCACTTGCTTGATGCAGAGATTGTTGTTGTCACTATACCCCCTTTAGCTTTTCCC
This sequence comes from Neoceratodus forsteri, assembly GCA_016271365.2. Lineage (NCBI taxonomy): Eukaryota > Metazoa > Chordata > Ceratodontiformes > Ceratodontidae > Neoceratodus > Neoceratodus forsteri. The sequence continues at coordinate 613,732,419 of CM028132.1, forward strand.
ACTGTTCTTCCACCCCACCCAGGTGGTCCCCTGCAGGTTCATCCCTGAGGCATTCACCCATCTTTATAAAAATCTACCATCCTGAAATTCAGGACCTTCACCCTTGTGTGGTTCGATTCAGCAACCATCCTTATATTAAACCACACTGTACAGTGATCACTAGTCCTCAGGTGGCCTCCCACCTTAACATCTGGCGCTGTCACTGTTAGTGAGTACGAGGTCCAGTATTGCCCCATCACAAGTAGGCTGGCTGACAAGTTCCCTGAGGAGTGTCCCATACAGGGGTCCAGAATGTCCTTGCTTCTAGCTGATGCAGCAGCTGGGATTCTGCCGCTACATCCGCAGACAGAATTGCCCCACCAGCAGAACCTTCCCTTTCTGCCATCTATTTTATTTTTGTTAAATCTTTCTATTGAGATGTAAATCAAAACAGTTCAATAACCAAAACATGCTGATTAGCATGTTGCAGTTAGATGTAACTGTAAATGAACCCATTAACAGGCACTAGGCAGTTCAGCATAATACTCAAGTGTAGTTACAACTTAATGCCACATATAACAGAGCAGTCAATGGACCAACAAGAAGCCTGAAAGGCTGAACTCCGATGGAAGGGTGGAACCCCACCACCAAGGGGGCAGTGGGTGATGATAAGTCCACATATCAGTGGGAGGGGTAGGTAACTAGCATCATGAAGGGAAGAGGTCCCCTTCTAGTATGTCCAACAGGGTCTCCACATAAGCAAAATAGAATCATAATCCCAGTCGCCTTTGAGCTGTATTTTTCCAGAACTAAACATTATTTTAGGTTATTATCCCATTGCTGAATGGTAGGAGCACTAGGAGACTTCATGATTTGGGCAATAGTTTTCCTAGCACTGACCAGGGCAAGGGACCAGAGAAGTGTATTCTCTCTCTGTTTTAAGGATGGAGGATCCACCTAGCAGGAGTTCCAGCAGTGGCTTAGTGGGTCTGTACCTCAACACATTACTCATTATATTGTGCACCTCATGTCAGAAAGGTGCCACCCTTGGGCTTATGTAGGCAAGATGCAGAAAGTCTGCACTCTCGCTGAACACTTAGGGCACTGGCTTGATTTCTCTGGGTTCATAGTATGTAACCTCATTGGAGTAATATATACCTATACATAAAATTAAGTTGTACCTGTCTGAGTTTATTACCGGGAACAGATTGAGGAACACTTGGCAGCAAGTCTCCAGGCAGCTGGATCAATTGTAAAGGAGAGATCCTGCTCCCATTTAGGGAAATTGTTTAACCCGGAAAGGCACACTAAACCGGAGCTTGTTTCCAGGTGTGACCTGGGAGCACAAGGAAGTTAAGTGACTTGCTTAGGGTCACACAGTATGCAAGTGGGGGTTGATGGGGTTCAAGCCAAGGTCTCCAAGTCTGCAGCTCAGTGCCCTTAACCACTGCATTATACCGCTCAATTTAGCCTTGATGTTAAGGGCTGCTGAGTTGTCAGTACCCTGGAGGGTGTGATAAAGGTTGTTAGGGGCTTTCTACATGGCTGTGGCCTGTAGAGTTCCTCTTCAAAGGGGAAGGTATGGACCAGCCAGAGGATGAGCCAGAGTGTCCCCGGTTTCTGCCGTACCATAAGTTATACAAAGATGTGCCCTATGCCTCACTCACGGTGATAAGGTCAGTGTGCTGGGAGGAGAAGGTGGATGTTATTGTGTCTATGAGAGGCCAGCCAACCCTTAAGGGTGGGCCTGTAAAGGTACTATATAAGGGCATGGGGAATGACCAAGAGAGGTGGACAAGCTGAGTGGAAAGAGCACCAAACAGTTCCTCCTCCTCGATCAACAGCCAGGATAGTTTGGGTGAGGGCAGTCCCACTGGGATAAAAGCCAGTTGTGAGGCCCAATAGTAATTTTAAAGGTCGGTAGGCCAGAAGCTGAAGCTTACTTCATGTAACGTGGACCGATTTTTCCTTTCCACATAAACCTATATAAAACAGAATTCAGCTGCTTAAAATGGACTAGTGGGACCGGATAGGCAGAGAGTGATACAAATAAAGGCATCTTGGTAATATGTCAATCTTAACAGTGTTGATACATCCGAGCAAGGAGAAGTGTAGCTGCCATCTCTCCCAATCCTCCCTCACTTTGAGGGTAGGGGTCTGTAGTTTAGTGTGTATAAGGTGCTAGTCCAGCCCATATACTAATTCTCATATATTTGATCCAGTCTACCAGCAGGAGGCCACCCAGATTGGAGATCAGTAACAATCACACAGGAGTGCAGTGTGCATATTTATGGAACACATACAAACAGAGATGAGAAACAAGTAAGTGCCTCAGCTGGGACTTGAACCCAGGCCACCGAAATACCGTTCTGATTGCCCTAACCAGCTGAGCCACTGAGACAACTGGAACCCGGTCCTGAGCTGTCCCGATCACATTATCTTTCTCAAATACACAACCGAATGGCAACACAAATATTTACTTGTAACAATCACACAGGAGTGCGGTGTGCATATTTATGGAACACATACAAACAGAGGTGAGAAAGAAGAAGTGCCTCAGCTGGGACATTTACTTCTTTCTCACATCTGTTTATGATCACCCATTTCTGAGACATGGACAACTCAAAACCATGGCTGGGACATGGCCATCCCAGGATTAAATTATTCAGGAGGGACAGAGAAAATGGTAAGGGAGTAGCCATTTATGTAAGGAAGGATTGGATGTGTTAGAGAGGAGGAGAGGAGGGCAGGTCAGAAGTCATTTGGATGCAACTTCATGCCCCAAAGGGGATAGGGTCTGATTGGGGTTGTTTATAGGCCCCCAGCCCAGAAAGAGGACATGGATAGGGAGCTATGGGAGCAGCTAAAGAGACTCTGTGGCAAAGGAGCACGTGGTGGTGGGGACTTCAATCTACCAGGGTGGATTGGAGCATCCCAGCTACCATATCGCCAAGGAGCAGATCCTCCTGGAAACATTCAGGATGGCTTCCTGACACAAGGGTAACAGTACCAACAAGGTGGAGAATATTCTTGACCTGGTGCTGGAGGATGGGGAACATGTAACAGATGTTCGGGTGGAGGAACCACTGGCAGGTAGCGATCACCACACAGTGTGGTTCTCAATCAATTTGGGTAGGAAATCGCCACTGCAAAACTAAGGTCCTGGACTTCAGAAGAGCAGACTTTGGCAGGATGGGGCACTTACTGAGAACACACATAGATAGCATCCACCCTGACATGGACACAGAACAGAAATGGGCGATCATAAAACTAGGACTGATTGAATCCACTAAAGCTTGTGTCAGAGCCAGCATAAGAAATCCAGGCCCAAGCAACCAAGCTGGATGATTATGGAGGCAGCAGAGAAGGTGACGGATAACAGAAGGGCTTTCCAGACCTACAAGAGAACCAACAGGGCAGAGGACAGAGAGGATTATGTGAGGAAATCCAGAGAAGTGAGCAGAGTGGTAAGGCCATGGAAGGCAGCCAGGCAAGGAGATTAGCACAGGGATTAAGGAAGGGGAAAAGATTTCTTCAGGTATATCAGGGAAAGAGGAAGAGCAAGAATCAAATTGTTAGGATCAGGAAAAGCAGTGGGTGGGTAGATAAGGGGCCAAGAAGGCAGAAGTACTCAACAAGTACTTCTGTTCAGTGTTCACAAGGAGAGGGATGGTCTGTACCTGAAGGGAAAGGGGAGTGGGAAGGGGGTGTGACAACCACGGATGGGGTTATCACAGTAGAAAGGATGCTGGAATGCCTTAGGTCCCTGAGGGTGAACAAGGCGACTGGGCCAGACAGAGTTCATCCCAGGGTGCTGAGATATCTGGCAGAGGTCCTGGCAGGGCCATTGGTGGACCTGTTCAACACCTCACTAAATATGGATGTGTGCCCAGGGACTGGAGGGAGGTGCACATGATACCTCTCCATAGAGTGGGCCCAAGGACAAACTGGTGAACTACAGACCATGAGTCTTACTGCAATTGTAGGAAAGCTGATGGAGTCTATCCTCAAAGATAGACTGGTGCAATTTCTTGAGGCTAATGATCTACAGGATGACAGGCAGCATGGGTTTGTCTCTGGCAGATCCTGTCAGATAAACTTGGTTGACTTTTGACTGGGTCACAAGGGCACTGGACAGGGGCCATGCGGTGGATGTACTCTACCTGGATTTCAGCAAAGCCTTTGATTCAGTGCCACACTGTAGGTTGACCTTCAAGTTGAAGAATCTTGGAGTAGGATGGAAACTAGCCAGATGGGTTGAAAACTGGCTGGGGAGAGGCAGGAGGAGGTAATGGTGGGGCAAGGCATCAGAGCCCAGGGAAGTGACAAGTGGTATCCCACAGGACTTGGTACTGGGACCAGTCCTGTTTAACATTTCATCGCATGAACATAGCAGTATTAATGAAGAATAAGATCAGACTCTTCGCTGATGACACCAAGATCTGTGCTAAGGTGGATGGGGTAGAGGGTGCAAATTATTTCAGGAGGATTTGGCAAAACAGGAGGAGTGGTCACACACCTGGCAGCTTGAGTTCAATGCCGCAAAGTGCAAGGTGGCATTTGGTCCAGGAACCCAGGATACAGTTACTGGTTGGATGGTGTCGTATTGTCCACATCAACAAGAAGGATCTGGGGTGCTGGTGAATGGGAAATTAACCCTCAGCACAGTGTAGGAAGGCAGCAGTAAAGGCAAACAGGATGCTAGGTGTATAGCAAGGCGAGATTACATCTAGAGGTAATGAAGTCATATTGCCCGTACTGGCTCCTGCTGAGGCTGCACTTGGAGGACTGCATGCAGTTCTGGCACCCTACTTAAAAAGGGACATCAAACTACTGAGGTGGTGCAATGCAGAGCAACAAAGATGATCCTGGGGTTGGGGATAGACCTTACGAGGAAAGACTAAGAGAAATCAACATGTATACCCTGGAAGATAGAAGAAAGAGGGGATGTGAGCGAGACCTTCAAGTAAGTGAAGGGGATGAAAAAAGTGGGCTTTAGGGTGGGTTCACTCTCAAGAGCAGAAGAGAAACCAGAGGCACTCCTGAAGTTGGAGGGCAGATTCAGGAGGAAATGAGGAGGCACTATTTCACTGAAAGGGTGGTAGCAGGTGGAATGCACTGCCTGAGGAACTCGTATCATTGCAGACAGCAGGGAGCTTCCAGAGGTTGGGACAGATTCAAAGGAAGTACAAACCAGGAGGGGCAGGGTGGGGAGGCGAGGAGATGGAGGGTGGGGCGCTGCAGTCTAATGGACTGATGTGCTGCACACTCGAGCAGACTAGCTAGACCATAGGGCCTGTATCTGCTGGCAATTTGTATGTTCATAATCGGAACAGTATTCCGGGTGGCCTGGGTTCAAGTCCCAGTTGAGGCACTTACTTCTTTCTCACCTTTGTTTGTATGAGTTCCATAAATATGCTCACTGCACTCCTGTGTGATTGTTACAAGTAAATATTTGTGTTGCCATTGGGTTGTGTATTTGAGAAAGAGTAATGTGCTTGGAGACAGCCCAGGTTCCAGTTGTCTCAGTGACACAGCTGGTTAGCGCCAATTGGAATAGTATTCCGGAGGCCTGGGTTCAAGTCCCAGCTCTGGCACTTTCTTCTTTTCACCTCTGTTTGCTGAAAGGAGATCAGTTGGAATCTGTCCGCCTCCCAATGGGGAGAAGTTCACTTTTGGTCCAACTGATTTTGTGCCCGGACAGGAGTCATACTCCTGCAAAATTGAATCACAGGTAGGTCATGAGCCAGATCCCTCAGGTATAGCAGCAGGTAGTCTGCATACAGAGCAACCCTGTGTTCACTCCCACCACCCAGAAATCCCCGAATACCCTCATGCCCCAATGACTGCCACCAAGGGTTCCTAAGAGGACATAAAGAAGGGAGACAGTGAGCAGCCCTATCTAGTACACAACCCTAGGGAAAAAGGGGTTTCAGGGGCCTATCCTCATGCATCTCAGGGTTTCAAACATATAGTCCCACTCCACGTGGTCAAGGCCTTCTCAGAATCAAGAGCAAGGATAGCTGCTCCATGGTGCAAAGACTACTCCTCACATGGGTGGATAATGTTAAGAGTCCTACGGATGTTATGCTTCCCTTGGTGCTCCTTCACAAACCCAGCCTGATGGGAGAATTAACCCATCCATGAGGCTATAACCTTGGCAAGGATTTTGTAGTCTGTAGTGAACAGAGAGATGGGTCAGAAGGACGAACAGAGAGGGATCCTTGCCTTGTTTGAGAGTACTATTGTTGTGGTGGACCGCATGGAGGGGCAGAATACCCCTGTCTAGACCCTCAACTAGCATGTCATATAATGGGTCAAGCAATGTAGGGCAAATAATTTAAAAATCAATGGGCAGGCCATCTGGGGCCAGGGTCTTACTTGTTGCAGCTCCTCCATAGTCAATGGGGCATCCAGCTTGTGGCCCTCAGTGGGGTGCAGAGAGAGTTGATGCTTCCCAAAAAAGTTATCCATCTTTTGGGCAGGTGGGGAAGCTTCTGAGGTTTAAAGGGATTTATAAAAGGCCCAGAATTCTGCTCCTATCTGGGTGTGACTAAGTTAACTGACCTGAAAGGTCCCTTATCTATTAATGTTCCTCTCCCCTCTCGGTGGCGTAACTGCCAAGCTAAATATTTCACACCTTATCACCATCAAAGTATGCTCCTGCTTGTAATAACAATATGGAGTGCTCAATGCAGGAACTGCTCATGAGAGTAAAATGCCACTTCAACTTTTGGACCACACTGTACAGGGATGGACTTGGCCTTTGCATATAGGTCTCCTCACAGGCAGCTCTCTTAGTTCAAAGTTGCTTAAATTCCTGTTCTGTAGCTTTTTGGGATGAGCTGATTAGGAAATTTCCTGACCCGTATATAGGCCTTCAGTGCCTCCCATCTACACTCATGTCATATGAGGTATCCCCTGCATTGAAGAGTAAAGATTCCTTAATTGTCTTGGACATGAACTCAGTGAAGAAGTTGTCCCACAAGAGGGGATCCAGCACCAAGAGGCGACAGGCAAGAGGAGACCTTAGGGTCGAAACAGCCAGGGTCAACAAAGTCTGAGATTAAGACAGGAGTACTTAGTGGAATAAATGACAAAGAGGAGGGAGGAGCTGACTAGCAGCTGGTCCAACCTGGCAAAAGAATGATGGGCATGGGAGAAGAAACTGTACTTGATGGCGCCATGCATCCACCAAGTTAAACATGCTCTCCACATCCCCAGCATCTTGGCATTCCTGGAAATGGGGATGGGGCTGGATTAGACCTATCCATGACCGTGTTGCATACACAATTATAGTCACCTCCCAGGATCGAAGGGCCCAGGAGAGAGGTCAGCCAGCCAGCCACTGGAAGAACCCCAGATCCTCTACATTTGGTGCATAGACTGACACTACAGAAAGAGTGCCCACCCCAGCAAGGGTCATGTTAGTTAGTGCATACCTGCTGGCTGGCTGGATCCAGGATTTTATGAGGGACCATCACCTAAACCCGCGTGAGAACCATGCAACCACCCCCGAGCCTTGGTAGAAAAGCAGGCGGTAATCCACACTCCGTCCAGACTACCAGTGGTCTTGCTAGCTTCTACAGCAGACATGTGAGTTTCCTGCATAAGCAAGACCTGAACTCTAGATCTCTTAATTTCAGCTGAGACCCATTTACATTTAAGGACAGACTTTAGTCCATTAACATTCCATGTGGCTATGTTAACAGTATTAGCCATATTTAAACTAGTATACAGTGAGATAGTTGCTGGAGAAGGACTCCAGCTCGATATCTACACATGACATAGGTGCACTGGTTTCCAGAAAGCACAACAAAGACAACCAGTATACAAAAGGACCTTTTTCCCCAAAACAACCCCCCCACCGTGCAATGAAACCAAACTTTGTCCCAGTCTCAACTGCTGAGTGTACACAACATAATGTAACAGAGTAGATTTCACCAGCCTGGTGGCGCTGAGGTTGAGGCACTGGGCGCCACACCTTGCACCACACTGGCGGCCCAGGTTCGTGGACGGACTTGGGGAGTTGGAGGTTGGCGAGGAGGAGAGGATTGAGCATCCAGAGGACTGATCTCCTCTCTGGGAGGATCCTGGGGCTGCTTGGTGTCCTAGTGGCCCCTGTTGGAGATCAGGGGCACTCAGGATCACCAGCTAGATGAAGGGCGGGAGTACGGCAGGCGTCAGCAGGAAAGCCATGCGCGGATGTCATTGCACGTTGCACTCCCATGGGGAAATAGCCATGTGAAAATCCCCATCCTCAGGGAGAGTGATGGCACCTCCACCCATAGCCACACTCCAACTGCGGACATCCTCCTCTCCTGTGCGAGCCCAGCCCGGCCTGCCAGATTCTAGATAGAGTGCCCTGGGTGGATGGGCCCTACCTCGGGGACTCAGAACTGGGGGTCGCCGGCTGGTGCCAGGAACCAGGGTGTTTCAGGCAAGGGCGTAGAGCTGGGGTATGGTGTATGCCCAAGAGAGTTCCTCGAGGAAGGTGCAAAAATAGAAGATACAAAAAAAAAAAAGATAGATTTCATCCCCAGAATATTCCCATCCCAACCCCTGAAAAAGGTGCACATAACTGCCAGTAAAATCACTTACAAATGGTGTTTTTTAGAATGAGATTTAAAAAGAAATGCCACTAAGTGTGGGCACATTTAAGGAGAGTTTGCAAAGATGCCTGAACAACAGATCTAAAATGAGCCATATGGAGTGAGGAATGGGTTACCCCTTCCCTCTCAAACGGTACACAATTTATATAACAGGTGGTTAAGAAAAGTCAATATGAGACCTGGGCCCTGTGTTAAAACATCAAGGTGGAATCTTACAGGGAAAGGGCAGCTTATCCAAGGGGCTGCAATTGCAATTAAACAAGATCAGCAATGGCACTATTAACAAAGCTAATTTGCAGTTCTCCCCACAAGAGCAAGTTAGAGCTGAATTAAGATTCAGTAGGGATCCATGACAGAAACAAAAAAGTTAACTGGTGCAAGAAGCCATCGCTTTGAGTCCTGTCACCCAGCCAGGTGGCACAACCCCTTAATGGAGAGCTGTCAGTATTCAAAACAAAAGGATAATTCAATGGCTGTGAAAACCCCAGCCCAGTCTTCACACCCATCAAGGTAGCACTAAATCCATGGTGCACTTTGGAATCCAAGACCCATTGAAACCCATGTCCCTAGACATGGTAAGGCTGCTGACAGGTCTGAGGGTGGTTGAATGCCAACATCAACCACTAGGAGCTGGTGAGGAAGGGGCAACACGATAAAAGTTTAGGCCCCAAAGTTGATCCCCTGCGACACCAGAGTAACCAGCCCAAAGTGCAGTACAGTTCAGGCCCCTGGAGAGAGAGAGAGAGAGAGAGACAGACAGGTGCAGATCAGGGCCTCCTGATTCCCCAAGCCCTGAACAGTGGCAGCCCTGTGGTTTAGCAGTGCCCACCAAGCCAGTAGGTGTGTGAACTGGATGGATCACCACATGGGTTGACAATTCAACCCAGCAAGAAGGCATTTGTTCCCAGAGGAAAACCCTTCCTCCAGCCTCTGTTACCCCTACGATCTGGATAAGTACACAAAGAGGTAACTGTTAAATGTAACTAGGGACCCAGGAGCTGAAACAAGTCAGGGGAACCTTCACACCAATCCACAGGATCCAAGCAAACAGTCAAAAAATAGACAAGATTACCTATCTTTTCGCTGGTGCAGTAGAATAAGATGCAGATCGCCCCTCTCTGCTGCAGATTCCTCTGCTACCCATCACTCATGCCCACGATAATTAATAGAAATACCTTGTAGGTTTGACCTGGTGATAGATCTGCAGCTTGGCTGGATACAGAAAAGCAAAGACTAGCCCAGTGCATGTAACAGGCGTCACATGATTACATTTTGCCTTCTTGCCTATAAGTCCCTGCTCTAATCTTGAAAGACAGACACATGGCCGTTGTCCACGGAGATGTGTCCCTGAGACTGGCAGCCCGCAGCATGCTCTCCTTATCCATATATCTAAGGTATTTAATCAAGCCATGCCAGGGCGATCCCTGGCTTGGGTAGGAGCCCACCCTTGCGCCCTCTTGATTTCGTATTGCAGGGCTTTGGGAGGTAACTTCAAGTGCTTAACTAGCCACTGATGCAGCCCTTTCTCTGGATTCTTCCCTCAACGCCTTTGGAGAGTCCCACAATGCACAGGTTAGAGCGCTGGGACCTGTTCTCTTGATCATAGAACTGATTTTGTAACTCATCAATGGTCTCTTTCAGGATGTTGTGGTCACGGGAAAGCGAGGTGGCAATGTCTTTTAAGTCACTCACCTGCTTCTCCAGCTCATCAATGTGGGTGCAGTGAGAGGCTCTAGTCTCTAAAGGCCAGTTACCATGGATTGCAGGTGGGTAATTTGAGTTGTTATATTGTGAGCCCTGCCTGTATCTCGGCCTGCAAGTTTGCTAATGCAGCAGAGACTCCAGCCAGGAACACTCCAACTCTGACATACTGCCCTCCTGCTCTGTGGCTGTTTGAGCTTGCAAACAAGTGCAGGCTTCTGGCCCAGTATGCTGCTCTTTTGGGGCTCCAACGGATCAAAAGTAAGTTTCAGTTGCTTGCTTATTTGCTTCCCAATGCCACTGAACTGTATGAACATCAGGTTAAGCAGTTGCCTCTCCACCTTGAGTAAGGTCTGCTTGTTTGGCGAATTTAAAGTTGTACCCAGAGGAGCTCAGCTAGACCGTGAATGCCATGCTGTAGAGCTAGCCACCCCCAGATCATCCCTTTTCTGCCATCTTGCCAATGGCTTTCATCAGTACCCTATCTAACTCCCTCCCCATCCAATGTGGAAGTCTGTAGATTATGCCAGTGCAAATACTGGCTCCATTCCTGTTCTCCATGGTGGCCCACAGTACCTCTGCTTCCCTGTATTCCCTGTATCTCTGTCGCTTGTATGTTTTCTGTCACATAAAGCAACATACACCATCCTTTCTTTCTGACTCTGTATTTCTTGAATAGAGTACTGTCTGGTATGGCCACGTCCCAAGTCATGATTTTCAGTGTAGCATGACTCGGTAATGCCATAAAATATGCAGGCCGGCCTCTGCCATGATGGTCTCTAGTTTCAGAATCGTATTTCCTAGACTTGTAGCAGTCACATACATGGCCTTCCAGATTTTGTTACCACACGCTTGGAGCCACTCTTTTACCTTTTTGCTCTCCTCCCTCCTTCCCTCCCTCTCTCTCTTTTTTTTATTTATACTTTTATGGCTGCTCTGTGGAGCCGACGGGTTGCTCTGGCCCTCCTTGGGAGGGACTCGTACTCTGACCCAAACATGTCAGGTCATCATGGACCCTGTCGGCTCCCAGACATTTTCTGCCTTTTCTCTGGGCACCCCAAGCCCACGCAATGGGTGAGGCAGCAGGCCCGCCTCTGCAGAAGCAGCCATATGCCTGGGCGGGTGCCCTCCCTGGTCTGGGTGATGCACCTGTGCCAACTCCCAGCCACCACTGGGTGTCAGTCTGCCCACCATACTGTCCCCCTCTCGAGGAAGGAGAGCTGTCTCTGGATGCTCAATCCTTCCTCCCCTGATGACCCTCGAGACAACCCGAGTCCATTTGCTGAACCTGGATTGTCAGTGTGGCGAGAGGTGTGGCATCAGCGCCTCAACCCTCAGTGCCACCAGGTCTGGTTCCCCTCTCTTTTTAATGCTCCAGTTCCCATTCCCTTCACTTCTACCACCCTGCTTTCTTTATTAATTTGGACCCTGGGGTATTTTCTCTCCTCAAGTTCTCCTCTGCTTCCTACATTAGCTGTCGGGGGCAGTGTTACATAGAAGCTGACAGCAGATAAGGACCACAAGGTCCATCCAGTCTGCTCCTTTGTTCTACCTTATGATGTGTCATAGGACTTTACTCTGTCAATGCCTATCTATTCATACTCATCTGTATTTCTCCTTACGCCTATCCCAATTCTGTTTGAAGCCATGCACTGTATTCATATCCACCACTTCCTGAGGTAGGCCATTCCATGCATCCACCATCCCTTCTGTGAAAAGAACTTCCTCACATTACCCCTTAATCAGCCTCCCTCTAATCTCATGCTGTGTCCTCTAGTCCTACTATTTTCTTATATTGAAACATGTTAGACTCTTTCACCTTGTTAATGCCCTTAAGATGTTTGAATGTTTTCATCATATCACCTCTCCATTTCCTTTGCTCTAGGGCATACATATTGAGCTCCGTTAATCTGTTCTCTTATGTTTTCTGATGCAGTCACTGCATCATTTGTTGCCCTTCTCTGGACTGCCTCCATTTTGTTAATGTCCCTATGCAGGTCTGGCCTCCAGTACTGCACACAGTACTCATAGAAACATAGAATTTGATGGCAGATAAGGACTGCTTGGCCCACCTAGTCTGCCCATTTCCCTACCTAATGGATAAGCTGCAGATCCTAGTTAACCAACAGCCTACTTCCTCCTACCCCCACTAGAATTGCCTTATGTCTGTCCCATGCATTCTTAAATTCCCCACTGTTTTTGACTCTCGGCCTCCTCAGGAAGCTGTTCCATGTATCCACAACCCTCTCTAAAGAAATACTTCCTCACATTACCTCTGAGCCATCAACCCTCTGTCTTCAAATTGTGCTCCCTTGTTTTGCACATCACTTTTCTGAAAGATGCTACCCTCTTGGACTTTGTTGATTCCTTGAGGTATATGAAAGTTTCTATCATGTCCCCTCTCCTCATTTCCTCAAAGCTATACATCTTTAGTTCCTTTAGACTTTCTTCATATGTCTTCTGATGCAGACCCTGCATCATTTTGGTTCCCTCCTCTGGACAGCCTCCACCCTGTCTATGTCTTTGCAGAGATGGGGTCTCCAGAACTGTACACAGTACTCAGATGTGGTCTTACCAACTGTCTGTACAGAGGGCCAACAACTTCATGTTTTCTACTGGTGATGCTCTCCTATGCATTCCAGTATCCCCCAACCCTCCTTACTGCCTTCTCACATTGCTGGCCCACCTTTAGGTCATCTGATAAAACTACCCCAGGTCCCTTACCATATTTGTTGTTGTCAGTATCTCACCCCCATTGTGTACTCTTCCCTGAGTTTTGTTTCCCAGGTGCATTACTTTGCACTTCTTTGCGAATCTAAGCTGCCATACATTTGACCATTCCTCCAACCTTGCCAAGTCATTTTCATCCTTTCCACCCCACCTTGTGTATCAACCCTGTTGCAGATCTTTGTGTCACCTGCAAAGAGACAAAATTTCCCTTCAGTCCCTCTGCAGCGTCATTTAAAAGACATTAAAAGGACCGGCCCCAGTACTGAATCCTCGGTACCCCACTAGTAACCCTCCTTTCTTCACTGTGGACTCCATTTACTATTACCCACTGTGTCCTGTTGTCCAACCAGTGATTTACCCAGGCTACCACCCTAGGACTCACTCCCAGGCTGGCTAATTTGTTTATTAATCTTTTGTGCGGGACTATGTCAAATGCCTTGCTAAAGTCTAGGTAGGTCTTGTCCACAGCCCTCCCTGGTCTACTGCTTTGGTCACCCAGTCAAAGAAATCAATTAGATTTGTCTGACATGACCTTCCGCTGTGAATCCATGCTGCCTTGGGACCTGTGCCCCACTGGCCTCTAGGTACTCAACAATTCTTTCCTTCAGAAGTGATTCCATCATTTCCCTACCACCATACCTCTCAACCTCCTGCCTCATAAATCAGGGACAAGGCTTAAAAAATCAGGGAGAAAGGAAGAAAATCAGGGACACATCTTCAGAATTGGTGATATCCACTCAGGAAGCTGGTAGAATAAGGGCTTAGTGTAAAATGCATTTTCTAGGGAAGAACAAGTCTGTAACTTTAATGTTTGGCGTTATTTTGTGCTTACAACCCCCACTATTTGGTCATGGAAACACAATTTTTAGGAGGGACAGAGTAAAATTTTGAGGCAAAATCAGGGATGTCCCTGAAAATCAGGGACAGTTGAGAGGTATGCCTACCACTAAGGTCAAACTGACAGGTCTGTAGTTTCCTGCCTCTGTCTTGTTCCCACTTTTGTGAAGGGAATCATATCCACCCTTCTCCAGTCCTCAGGTACCACCCCATCCTCCCATGATTTATTAAAAGGGTAGTCATTGGTATTACTAGTTCTTCCCTTAGTTCTTTTAAAATCCTGGGAATTGAATCCCATCAGGCCCCATTGCTTTATCCACCTTCAGTTTTAGAGTTCTTTCAGAACCCTTTCTTTTGTGAAAGGACTAATATCAACCCCCATCTAGAGTGCTTCTATTGACCGGATTAGGTATTTTCCCTACTTTTCCATTGTGAATACTGAGCAGAAATATTCATTCAGTATCCCTGCTTTTCACTGTCGCTCTCTGCCCAACCACCTTCCTCTTTGTTCAGCCTCAGTATCCCTGCCTTAGTCTTTCTTTGCTCCTAATGTACCTATAAAGGTTTTATCCCATTCTTAACCAAGTTGGCTATCTGTTCCTCGGTTTGGGCCTTTGCTATTCTGACTGCCTTACCGCTTCCTTCTGCTTTAACTGAGTACGGTTCTCAGTCCTGCTCCTTCTGTGTTTCCTTATACTTCCTGAATGCTATCTTTTTTCTCTTACCTTCCCTACCACTTCTTTTGAGAACCATAGTGTTTTTTCTTTCGTTTTGATTTGTTTATTTGCTTCACACAAAGACTTGTTGCCTCTGTGATGGCGGTTTTGATGTTTCCCATTGTTGCTCCCCCACCTTCTTGCCTGTTTGCTAGTGCTTTTCTGAGGCACTCTCCCATTTTGACAAAATCAGCCCTCCTGAACTCCAGTACCTTCACTTTTGTGTGGCTTGACTCTACAGCTAAGTTTATCGTGAACCACACTGTTTGGTGGTCGCTTGTTCCCAGATGGCTACCCACTTCAAGATCAGAGATCCTCTCTCCATCCCCATTTCAGAGTACCAGGTCTAAGATTGCTCTCTCCCGAGTGGGTTCCAAAACTAGCTGTCTGAGGCATGCCCCTGTAGGACATCGAGAATGGCTCTGCTCTTGGATGTGGCTGCAGCAAAGGTGCTCCAGTCAACATCTGGCATATTCAGGTCCCCCATCAGCAATATCTCCCTTTCTCTGCCATCCCAAGAATGCCTTCTATCATTTCCTTGTCCATTTCCTCCCCTGAGATGGGTGTCTGTATACAACCCCTGTGCAGATTGTGGAGCCATTTCCAGTCTCCAGGGTGACCCACAGTGCCTCCTCTCCTCCCTGTTTACCCTTTAGTTATGTTGCTTTGATCCCTTCCCATTATGTGAGGGCTACTCCTCCTCCTCTTCTTCCTCCTGTCCCTCCTGTAGATTGTGTACCCTGGTATGTTGACATCACACTCCATGGTTCTCTGTGTACCATGTTTCTGTGACTGCTACAATATCCAGGCATCCCTCTTCCATCAAGGCCACAATTTCAGGGAGCTTTTATCTAGACTACGGGCATTGGTACTCATTACCCTCCATTTTTATGGCTTTATTTATTTTGCCCCATCCCTGTCCCTACTGCCTTTGTCTTTTCTCCATTTACCCCAGCCGTTCTCCTGTCGACTGCTCTATTTTGGTGTTTGCCTCAATAATTACCCTGATTTTGTGGGGACTAGTTTCCCTTCTCCTCTTCAGTGCCTCCCCCTTGGCTGGTTTAAATGCTTGCCACTGAAGCATTTAAACCTATCACCTAGGATCCTGGTTCCCTCAAGGATAGATGCAGACCATCATGCCTGTATAGGCCTGCATCCTCCAGGTGGAGCCTCAGGCCCCAATGAAGCCAAATCCTGAGCTCTGCACCAGCTTTCCAACCAGTCATTGAATCCCATGGTGCGGAGTGCCCTAGCCTCATCGGCATCTCCTGCCGAACAAGACTCGCTAGCGGGCGACGCAAAGCAGGTGAAAAACTACAAAAGTTGTAAAGATTGTGTAATGCTAATGGCAACAGCTAATGCTTCAGGTGACTACAGGCTCCCTCTACTGTTCATACACAAGAGTGCAAAGCTAAGATGTTTCTCTGGTGTTAACATGTTTTCTCTCCCGGTCCATTATTACAGCCAAAAGAACACATGGATGGACAGGTCTATATTTTCAGATTGGTTCTTTCACCATTTCGTGCCACTTGTCAAACAATACCTTACACAGAAGCACTTCCAATGCATGCTGTTCTGTTAATGGATAATACCCCCTCTTATCTTGCCTCTGAAAGCCTGAATACAGCTGATGGTTGTTTTAAATGCATTTTTGCCACCCAGTGTTACCAGTTTAATCCAACTGATGGAACAAGGCATTTTAGAGAACCTCAAAAGCGCTATAAAAGAAATCTATTGCGTTGCCTGTTTCTTGGTGCAAAGGAATTTGAATCATACACAGCATTTATTAAGGGCTGTCCATAAAAGATGCCGTTTATATGTGCGCTGGTTCATGGGCAGAGGTCAGTAACGAGTCCCTTCAGTGGTCGTGGAACAAGCTTTGGATGAGCGATGCTGAAGAGGATATGCAAGAACTCAAGACTGCTCCCCAATTTACAGTACCCGATGAAATGCTGCCCTTTGCACTCACTGAGGAGGAGAAGGAAGAGTGGCTGACAGCTGACAACTCTGAAAATGGTCACCAGATGCTGACAGATGGCGAGATAATCGATCTTGCCAGGGACACAAATGCTGACAGTGGGAGTGATACTGATGAAGCTGAGGAGGTCAGCTGTTGTGCCACACAACAAAGCAGTGGAATGCTTTGCGACTTGTGTTCTGTGGCTTGAACAACAAGCTGAAGCCACCCCAATGACACTGATGACCTGCACACCTTGCTGCAAAAACATACAACACATTAAAGCAAAGCACAATCAGGCAATTCTTTAAACCGGGAACAGTTACTCTGTAGCAGAGTCTTCGTCCTGGTGTACTATGCAATAATAATGCACATATTCAAGCACTTTAACATTTTTGCACATGTTCCACAAGTTCTATGGTACTTTAAGCACTATTATTTGTATGAATAAAAATTTTTGACACCACACTATGTCAGATTCTTTATTTCATGGCTTAAATCATCTGATTTCAGAGATACAAATTTTTAGTAATTACGAACAACTGATTTCTCATGCAGTTCATAACTCTGAGGGTTCTACTGTATACATAGCTCTATTGTCTCCATCACTGACTATGGGCTTGTGTATGGAGCAGCCACAGCTACTGCACTATGGCAAGTGCTATAGTGCTGAATAAAGACGTGCAGGCTCCTTACCTGTGCTGCCCACCGCACACACACCTGCGATCTCTATGAGCAGTCTAATTGACTACAACTGCGGGAAGAATTGCCTATCAAACTTGCCTTGTAGTAAAAAGGCATTGATGGGTCTCATGCTCCTTGGGGTACAGACTCTGCTTAACCCAGCAAACTGCACTAGGAACACCAGAGCGCCGACAACCAAGTACTATCTGTCCCCGGCTGTAGCACCTCCCAAGGCCAGCAGTCATTACTTGAGCAGAGCCTCTAAGATGTTCAACTCCTGGGCCGTGAAATTACCAATTTAACCACCCTCAGCTCTTTCAAACACAGTCTTTGGCAAACAGTTGTGACCAAGGCCATCTGTGACTGCTTCTCTTAATTCCTCTGATGGTTGCTCCTGCTTTCCCTCCTCTTCTATCCCTGCTGCTTCCCCACCACCACTCCCTCCCCACCCACCTCTTCCCCCTTATCCTCATCTCGTCTCTCTCTCTCTCTTTCCTACCGTCATCCTCCTTCTCCTTCTTCCTCTTTCTGGGCTGCTCTCTCCTATCACTTTCTGTACTGTCCGACCCTTGTCTCCCACCCTCTCCTTTCTGCCTCCTCCCAATCCTCCCCATCCCCATCCCTCATCCATTTCTTCTCTTTCCACTTTCCTAACTCTTCCAGTCACTGCTGTCTGTTTTCTTCCCTTCACTCCCCTTTCTTCTCTCTCTCTCCCCACTACCCCTCAGCCTCCCCACAGGCCTAACCCTCACTGATATATCTCCTCTATCTAGACCTGAGGCAACTTCAGTCTCCTCCTCGTTCCCTCTTGACAAAGCCGCTCTGGCTGCATTATGATTGTGTAAATATTTCATTAATATGATCCTTAGTAATTTATGTTTACTTACTTGATGATCTAAATGGTAATCACCTGGAATCTACTAAGATTGATATGTCACCATGTATTGCGACTACAATCCTATTCTTACTCTGTGTCACCTTTTTTCTTTTTGTATTCTGACGTGGAACCTTTGTAAAAGAGCCATTGGCTCAAAGGTGTTAATTCTGAAAACTAATAAATAAATAAATAAATAAATAAATAAAATAAAAAGTACTGGGGAAAAAAAACATTTTGGTTTCCTTATACTTATTTTTGCTCTCACCTACAGCCCAGGTAGCATTTTTTTACAAAACATTCAGGGTTGAAGCAACATGTGCCAAGGGTATGAGTTTCAAATGTTTTGTGAAAAATATTATACGGCTCCAGAGTTATACAGATTGTTTGGATAACTGACAAATGCAAACGATACAAAAAAAAAAAAGAGATTGTGAGTGCTTATTTTCATGATTTAATTGTCATGTGGGGAAAAATACCAGTCATGATGGCTGTCATCTTTTTTAACTCACAAACATTGAAAATACATAAAAATTATATATTTTCAAAAATAAACAACTGAACCTAAGTAAACAGACTCGTTTAACTAGATTTTGGTGTCTGTTTTACGAAAATTGCCCTGGAAATATCTTGGGGCGTCTGTAAACTTTTGCTACACCAGGGGCACTGGCCCTAAGATTCATTTTCTCATGCTGGGAGTTTGTGGGTCTCATGTGCACCCATTTAAGATCCAGGAGTGAAATCGCCATGGCGTTGAGGTTTACCTACTGTAAAGGTGAAAATCTGGGCTACCCTGAGCCCTCAAAGCGTTACAGATAGCCTCAGTTCAGTGATAGGAAAGCACTGACAGAGTAGCTGCCTGGCCTTCAGTGTATTTTTTATTTTAAGTATTTTTAATTAGGTGTTCTGTCCACTAGCACTTAAAAGGGCATTTCTTTTAAGTAAACAAGAAAGAACCAGGTGAATTATCCACACGAGCAAAATGAAGCCCTCCCTCAGTGACAGGCAGGCACTGGTAGAGTGGTGTCTGTATATTTTCATTTTTAATTAAGTGTTTGCTCACTACAGCCCTTAAAGGGCTTTTTATACTGAGTAGACACACCACACACTAACTAAAGTCATGGCTGGATGGTCACGCACTTTAATAACTCTAGAGACTCCCACTGCTCGTTGACTGACCGACACTACCGCTCACTCTGACAACCCTCTCACTCTGTGATGACTGACTGCAGGCGCATGTACAGTAAAGTCAGTCAGTCACATGATGAGCGAAAATGAGTCAGAGCACACTTGATATGAAAAGCATCATCACCATGACGTTGGCTTGGAGGATTTTGACTGGCCAGGAGGCAGAGACTGGGGTCCTTCCTAGTAGTGCTCACTGCCCCTAGGCTGTCAGTCATTCATCCATGACATCAGCTAGTGAGTGAGAGAGACAGCAGTGAGGCAAGGTGAGGATGACAACTCAACTCAATCAGCACAATTGAGTGACAGGAGGTGAAGCTCTGACCAAGTCCAATAGCATAGAGCTGCACTGGAGCAGGCAGGTGGCTGCCACTTGGCAAATGGGGTGAATGCTGAGGGAGATGGGGTGAGCACAACTGCAGTACTATCAAAGAGGCAAAGTTAAAAAAATGAATGATGGCAATACTTTTAACCCAGGACCATTTGCAAGACACCTTGGGGCACTGACCCTCTGGCCCCAGATTAATGATGCCCTGGAAATAACCATTCTGGAAACTTGAAAATCCTGGGTGCCCAGCTTAGAAAGAGGAGCCATTTACCTATGCTCTCAATATGAGGACAGCAGGACTTTCTTGAATTCCAAACCACGGCTGCAGTCCTGCAGCCAGCTTCAGTTGAAGCAATGAGCCAGTGATCCCCAGTTTCTTTGTTTCCATCTCTGTCTGTCTGTTTGTTTATCTGTCTAAATACCTAGCAGACCGGGGCACCCCAGTACCACTTCCTTCCCCATGTTTAATTTATATTGTAATTTTATAAGCAGACCAGGATGCCCACTGCCAGTAAGGCAAGGCAAGGCAATTTTCATTTAAAAAGATGCCCAATCCCAGAGGCTCCGGGTGCCATACAAGCAAAAGTAAACAAATAAACACAACCAAGACTCAAAATAAATATCAATTCCATAAATTCCACAGGATGGGGCCAGCGACACTAAAGCCCTATCACTGGCCTTTTTAACCTCATCCTGGGAATCACCAGGAGGTCCCTACCGGAGTGGAAGGACAGACTGAGACAGCAGGTGTAAGAAGGTCCATCAGGTAACCAGGGCCCTGGCCACATAAGGCCTTATAGGTGAGAAGACCCACCTTAAAGAGGATCCTGCACCTGACCAACAGCCAGTGCAGCTCACACAGTACTGGTGTAATAAGGCAATATTTAGGCTGCCCTGTAAGTAACAGGCAGCTGCATTCTTTACAGCTGCAGCCTGCAGAGAGATTCTCCCATGACCCGAGGTACAGCACATTACAGTAGTCAAGCCTTGATGTCACCAAAGCATGTATCAAAGTGGGGAGGCCGGAGGCGGCACAAGGGGCTCTATCCTGGCAACATTCCTGAGTTGGAAAAACAGGCGTGGACAGTGGAAGACACTTGTGCCTCCATCGTCAAATCGCTGTCCAGGATGACACCAAGATTATGCACCTCAGAGGAGGCCTTCAAAGGGATCCAGTCTCTGCACCACAGGCCATCCTATCCCACACTCTGTTCGACTCCACCACCAATACCTTCCACTTATCAGGGTTCAGCCACAACCAGCTGGAGGCCATCCAGTCATTAATCTTGGCAAGGCAGCTGTTTAGCACGTCTGCTACATTGGATGTTCCTGGGGCAAAGGACAAGTACAGCTGGGTATCATCAGCATAGCAATGAGCGCAAGACTATACTTCCTAATGATTCCCAGGGCAGAATGTACACTGCAAAGAACATTGGGGACAAGACCGAAGCCTGGGGAACTCTCCACAACTGGAGACTAGAGGAGGAGGAGAAATTTCCGCCATAACCCTTTGCCTCCTGTTGGTTACGGTGAGTCCATCAGAATACCCTAAGGCTGTCCAACAACACCCAATGGTCCATGTGTCAAATGCTGAGGAGAGATTGAGGAGAACAAGAATTGTCCTTTCTCTTTGATCTCTAGCCCTGAGGATATTATTCTACACGTGAACAACCATGGTTTCTGTACAATGCATCACCTGAAACCCTGACTGGAGGGTTCGTATAACTCATAGGTCACAAGGTGCTTCTCCAATGGAAACATCACTACCTTCTCCACAATCTTCACCAAAAATGGGAGATTGGAGATGGGACAGTAATTGCCCAGACCTCTGGGTCCAAAGATGGTTTCTTTAGAGCAGTCTCACCAATGCCTCCTTCAAGGCATCAGGAAGACCCCTCTGACAGAGAACACCAGATAACCAAGGCAAACACCAGAGTAACAGCGTCGCGCATCTCATCAAGAAATTGCGACACGGATCAAGTTCACAGAAAATGTGCTTCAGATTGGTTGCTACCTCAATGACCTCATTTACCTCCACCAGTCTAAACTCTCCCCAACCAGATGGAGAGCACTCAGGACTCTTCCAGCAACCACTGTCAGTTGTGGACTGTCTGACCGAAGAATTTCCTGCCAGATATCAGACACCTGGTCTGAGAAGAACCAAGCAAACTTTTCGCATTCAGCACTGGAAAAAGCCTTCTTTGGCTGTAGACAGGCTGGATGAAATAACCTATCCACAGTCTGAAAAAGTGTAGCTGGTCGGTTCTTCCGGCAACAATCTTCCTGGACAGAAATTCTGCCTTCTTACTGTTGACTGCCCTCTGTACGCATTATAATGCGTACACAGGGCCAGTTGTCCTCCTCCAGCCTGGTCTTCCTCCAGCAGTGCTCCAGCCTCTGACTCTTCTTCTTCAACTCCCTGAATTCCCCATCAAACCAAGGGGACCTCAAGTAGGAAGATTTGGGTTGTACACAGACAGGTCTAGAGGAGTCAGTACCATTTGTCGTCGGCCCCCTCCCTCCAGGTTGCCCGCCTTCCCATTATATGCCTGGTGGCACCAGGAGGAAAATGCACAAATTGATTATATGTAAGAGTAATATATACAGCTTTCATAAAATAAAGGATTCAATGATTTTCCTGCTAAAGATACCACATATGGGAGTAACCATAAACTTTCTTAACGCATTTATTAGAGCTATTGCTGCCATGAGACTGACCCTTTGAATTGTTTATACTGTACTACATTGTGCACCCAATACAAGTGTTTTATGTTTCATCTAATAAAGACAGTACTCATAATTCTTATGAGCAGCTGTTAAAGCTGTTAATCATTTCTAAAATCTCAGCACAAAATGTAATTAAGAGCAATACACGCAAACATCATTTTTAAAATATTATAGTATTATCCTAAAGACATTAATGAACACTTTGGTAAATTGTCCAGTTAACCAAGTCAGCTAGGAACTGTCCAGGACTGTGCCAGGACTGTGGCGTACTAGCTCAGGTATGGGATAAAGCTATTTTAGACCAAATGTGGCAGAGTGGTGAACATGTTGATGCCAGTGCCAGTGGGTGCGCCTGTCACAGATCCTTCTGGTCTGCCAAGTCCTCCTGATGGTCCCAGTGAAGTTGAATGTTTGGTTTTCTTGTAACCAGGACTGAGGCAGGGGCTCTATAGAACAACCAAGACTATTAGACAGTTAAGACTACTAAGATTATTAGCCTGAAGGGATTCTGTTAGCAGGAGTTATTATTACTCAGCTTTCCCTCTTTTACCCTTTATAAACACAGATGCATTTAGCTGTGTTGATGTTTTAGGTAATAATTCTTTGTTGTATTCAGTTGTGTTTTCTAGGTATTACTAAGAGGAAAGGAGCACAGTGACATAGGGAATAGATTCTCTCTTTTTGACTTCTGCTGGGATGTGTGTGGGTGGGTGCACAAAAGGAAGTGCATTGAAGCAATGCATTAGACTTATATATAGAATAATATATGGGGTGGTGTGTGTAACAAAATTTTACACACACTGAGGTGTGGATGCTGCATGAACCCGAGCAAAGCTCAAGATGCTTAGCTAAGCATCCAACACAAGGTGTCGTAAAATGTGAGTTTACACACCACCCATGTTTATTTATATAATTGCTGGATATTGTCTTTTTGCCACAGCAATTATGTAACATAAGAAGATGTTTCTAAACAGCTGCGCGTGGTCTGACCGGGTTTCAACGGGTCCGTAGATCAGATGTGGCTGTTGAAGACAACCTTTTCCAATTTTTTTAAGTACCTTAGTTTTTTTGCCCAGCGTTTGTGTTATTTTTTAATTGACTTACTGCCAATTCTGAGTGGCTGTGTAAGCTCGGTGGTAAGTCAGTGTGTCCAGCAGCGAGGAAGGAAGCCCAGCCACTGGCACATGCACAGAACAAGAGAAACCGACACATGTTTGCCAATCTAAACACTCTTTTATGACAACAAATTACACACTGGGTTTTCCTATGGGAAAAACAATACCCAGTTATTATAGTGTATATATACTCTGTAAGTAGCCATTGTTTATTTTCTTGCATACCTGTAACTTAATTATTAATTAAAACTGTATACCTACACTAATCAAACAATCAAAAGTATATATCTCCACTAATTAAAAGTATATACCTACACCAATCAAATGATTGTAAGTATATCCTTGGCATGTATAGCCATGTCAGAGGCTTGCCAAACTTGCTTCTCTCCACTGTTTTATACCCTTGATGGTACTAAGATTGAAGATGCTTGAGGGTCTGCCTTGATCAACATCTTGATTTCTCAGTGCATATTAATGCAATTCACCATAAGCTCCACCTAACCTAGGTGTTTTGTACAGGAAAATAAGTGACTATTCTGCTCCCTGCATGCCGAGAAATCATATTAAAATTATCCTTCCTATCTTTGACTACGGTGACTTAGTCTACAGTTGTGCCTCTAAATGCTGCCTTGCCAGACTGGATGCCCTTTTTAATTCTTTCAGTTGTTTTGTTTTGGTTTAGATTGCTCACCCCATACTCACCACTGTTCTCTTTACTCAGCCCTTTCTTTCCCCTCTCTGGATGCTAGGCTCCTTACCATTATGTCTCTTTTTATCCAAATTCTAGTTAGGCACCTTCTCTCATATCTCACATCCTCCTATCCCTCCTCTTTTTCCTCCTACCCTCTCCCAACACCACTTCCCATTCTCTTCTCTCCTTCTAGAAAATCTACTGTTGGTCAATCTGTTTTTCTTACCACTTTCCTAAGCTTTGGTCCTCACTTTCCTTCCTATTCATTCTGCCTCTTCTCCTTCTTCCTAAAGTCACTTTTATGACTTCAAGACTTTTATTATCCTTCCTGTAACTGTCTATGACCCTTTCCTTTTTCTCTTCATTATTTGCTACTGGTTGTCCTATTCTTACCCCTTCTCTAGTTTTGCATTTCATGCTGTTTCGCTTCTTTTCCCTTCTTACATATACAGATTGTTATGTTTTTCTAATTGAATTTCATTACTAAATTGCCACTAATATTCATGATTCTGCTTGTAATTCCTTATCACTGTATTTGCCTGTTTGTATTTTTAGTAATTATATTGTTTAACTAGCTCCTTCTCCCATCTCCCCAGGACACATCTGAAATGAGCTGTTATAAGCTCAGTAGGTATTTTATGGTTAAACGTTTAAATAAATAAATATACCTACACTAATACAAAGTATAAACCTACACTACATTTAACTCTATGGGACAATACTGATGAAACAATTGCACATCATTAAGAAGCTAGCCAAAACAATTAACAAGCTGTTAAAGAATCCAAACCCCTCTAAAACCCAGAAATCTGCCAGACTTCAACCTGCACTCACTACACACCATTCCGTGCTTCTGTAGGAGGCCTTCATGTGCCATAAAGCCCACACCCTGCTGCTCTGCGCTACCACCACACTACTCGGAAATTATCGCAAATCCAAATTACAGCAAAATAACCATCCTAATGTATTATAGTCAACAAATAATGGGTAAGGGTGGCACACTCAAAAGTATACCTATCATGGGGTCTTATTACGACAATAAAGCCACTCATCCTTTGGGCTTATGGCCTCATAGCCCTAATTATCCCCTTTAATGGGTGTACATCCTTGTATGCCACCCATACCCCTTATTTATTTTATATATATATATGTATATATTCTTTGCAAAAACTTCATTAATGCATCAGTTAGGTGGCTATCTCAGCAGCAAAAGCAGGAAATGAGGCATTAGGTTTCAACCTAACGCCCATCCCCTGGGGGTGGGGATGGGGAGGGGCGACGGAGATTATGAGAGACAGTTTCCTTATTACAGGTATTTAAAAAAATAATCGGAATGGTTTTCTTTTACAGGTTTTATTTGGGCACTTGGCACACTGGGTGGGCTCTCAGTGTGCCACATGTTTTTGGGGATCATCATGCCAACAGGGAATTGGGCACCCCTCGTCAGCAATCAGAGTGGGCTTGTGGTTTAAATTAAAAAAAAAAAGAATATATATATATATATATATATATATATATATATATATCGCGCCACTGTGGTAGGCTCCCAGTGTGCCACAATACTTGGAGGATACAGATGGACATGGGGACTGGGTACCTGATGTTGGAAAAGGGCAGAGTAGATCAATGCAGGATCCTGCATCAAATTAATGCAGGATCCTGCAGTATCAGTACTGTAATGTGCTGCACAGTGGCTGTGTGGTACATTATAGGACTTTGATGCAGGATCCTGCATCAAAATCTGCACACATTTTGGTGTAGGATTCTGCATCAAAGGAAAACCTTGGGGACGATTTTCTTCTTTTCACAGGTATTTACAAATATAAAAATATTGAATAGTCCAATTAACTGATGCCACATCACAATGGACTGAACAAAATGTATAAAACAGGCAGAACGAAGCAGATGAACTTGGACACTTGTGAGCCTGTGGGAGTGAGACACACGAAAATACATTCCATTTTACTTGCTACAGTTCAGTCAGGGTTTGTTTTATTTGAGCCTTTCAGCTTCTGCTGAAAGCTTTTGGACCATTACTCAGCAGCCTTGTTTTAAAGCCGACAATATCAGAGAGCTTGTTATTCAGCTCTGCTTTTACTAAGATGGCTGTAAGACAGCTGGAAGGAGCTTGAAAATGAAGAACTTCCATCAGTTCTTACTGTAATTTCCTTTTCTGTTAGCTCCAGCATTGTCAATTGGGAGCTAATATGCAAGCAATGATACCTGACAGGGTGGGTGTTATGGGGCTATAATGGACCACCCAGGGGGTGTAATGAGGCCTGGCGCCTTCACAGGCGGAGGGCCTTATAGGCCCTGGAGGTCCATTATACTATATCTCACCTGGAGGGTATTATTGAGCTTAGAAAATGGGTCATTCATTGAGATGCCAAAAAAAATTAATGACTGTGTAACCCTAGATGGCGCTATCCCAGGGGCTACTACCCCTGCCTGATTTGCCACTAACAGGTTGAGGGCCTGGATCCGATGGCGGTGCCTCCACCAGAGGTCAGGGTTTGCAATAGTTAAACTAACTTGGTCACAGCCCTCTGGGACACTGCAACCCCCTTTCTTCCCGCTAGTGGCCCACACAATATATCAGAATTACCTTCACAGTATACACTTACCCCAGGACTGGTTCAGGCACTGGGACCTCCTGTAAAATAAGATACAGTGCAACAATCACAGTACAATACTTTAACATAGACAAATACCTCAGGCAGTATAACTTTGCTGAAACAAGCAGCTCTGATTTATTTAGGGGATATAACAAGGACAGGGGGAATCAGGTTAATTAGCTTATCACTTTACTCATCTACCTATGGCTCTGTGCATTAGCCTATCCCTACCAGTTACTGTCCCTGGGTACCCAAGCCCTAGTGGCTAGTCCAAACCATGGCAGCTGGTAGGGGCCCTTTCACACAGAGAAAAGAAAAATTAGTTAAACAGTCAGCAGTACAATAATTCCATTTGGATTCAATGTGGCAATTCAACAGGGAGCGACCTGAATTAGTACTCACGACCTCCAAACAAGATAGGGTCCTTCAATGTCAGCAGGGCTACTCTTGAGCTCCACGAGACTCCTCACACATTTATATGGTAAAAAGAGTACTATACCAGGCAGGCTGCTTCATCCCGATCGCAATTACTGCACAATACCCGGAGAACACACAGCAGATTCAGTTCCTGACAGACCGAGTGCAATTCAGCAATTTCTCCAGTCTTCTACAGGGTGAGCCTGGTTTCTACTCTTCAGATATCCTTTGATTCTCTTCACAGGACGGATTCAGTCCTAACAAGCAGTTACATAAGCTGCAGACCGGAACTCGGGCCTTGCCACACGCTTCCACTAAAACTGCACACCGAAAAGCACAGGGCTCCTTCCTCTTCACTGCCAGAGCTCAACTGAAACTCCAGCAGACAAAACCGGCACTTCCTTTGAGTTCCTCCCAGTTCTTGGCTGGATTGGCTGTCACTCACAATAGACTGCCCTGTTGGTCCAAAAAGTGGCCGAAGTCCAAACTACATCTCCAGAGTCACTGCCCATACAATCCTCTTGTGGCTGGCTCAGATTACGAGTCCAAGTTCTGATTCGTCCAAGGCACCATTTTAGAGCTACCTTAATCCACACTGATTGGTCCAGTTCAGCAGTTCAAAACTAGAATGGGGAACTAGGCAAACACAGTTCTGACTGCAAAGAAAGCAGGTTAGACAAACTGTATTTTCATTATTACTCTAAATGATTTCTGGCAAACAGTTACATCTTTCAGATAGGGTCCCTTGCACTCTAGTGACTGCAAAAATGGAGGAATTGCAGCAGCTCGAGTGGTACTCAAGCAGAGAAGCACACAGTCCCCCATACAACTAATTATGTCTGCAAGCAGACAGCTCTTAAAGAGACAGTACCAGAGGCTCTAAAAACACTCACTGATAAATGGCTTAAACGCCAAACACCATTCAGGCTTGGAGCATTCAAGCAAGCTCCTGAAGTCTTTTGGGAACCCCATTTGCAGGGGGTTACAACTGAAAATAAAGAAAAAGATGACTTATTTGTAAAGTAGTCCATCTACTGGCGATCTACCAGCTTGCCAGTAGAGGGTGCTGCTGTTTTTATATATTTCTATTTTCACTCATACGTTCGCTCCCCTTATGACTCATTAGTAATAAACTGCCATGTCCCCCAAAACATCCCTAACAAGGTACATTTCATTTATTTATTTATTCCCCATGAACTCTTGCTTTGGGGTTCCATGTGAGCAGGATAGTTAGCGAGCGAAATCACTAGTGGGTTGCCGAGGGAGTGACGAAGGTGGAGGGAACTCAAGGAGCCACAAAAAAAACCAGATATATTTGCTGTTCCTTTATTGTGCCAGGGTGCTGAGCAGGGCTTAAATTTTAGTAGTACATGGCAAGGGTGTAGCCAGGGATTTCTGATCAGCATACCAAGTGGACTCACTGCTACCCCACCCCCTTGTTAGGGTGAACTATCCCTCCCCTTGGGTGTAGCCAGACAATACACAAATGTACTCCAGAACCATGTCCATTGCCTCATTTGGCACAATAAATACAACCTTTGTATCTCATGACAGTGGTTGTTGCCATGCATGGGTAAATACAAAGGCCATGCACTGTTCCCTAAGACACCCACATACCAGCCCAGAGCCTGTAAGTTGCATTGTCCTTGGGTTGCAAAGAGAGTATTAGTGACCAGTCCTTCTAGTTTTGACTCCTATGAATAAAAGGTTCAGTATTTTCTTTGTTAGTTTTCATGGAAAAAGGAAGCAGTTCAGAGCCTATTTCCTACCCCTTAAATAAAATTGCACACCATGGAGTGCTTGGAGTATGCCTGCCTACACCCATGGTACATGGATCATGGATCGGGGAAATCAGGCCAGGGAGCAGTCATGGCAGTTTCCAAAGTTGTGCTTCCCATATATGGAGGGCAGTTTTAGTTAAGAGCAGCTAATGGAGCAGCTCATGCTTTGTGGGAGCATGGCTGTGGGTAGCAGCTTTGATTTCGTGTGAAATGTGTGTGTTCCTCGCAAAGGAAGAATTTGTGTTTCTATATTATTATAGTTAGGGTTACCACCTGTCCTGATTGTCACAGGACAGTCCTGATTTGGAGTTGTGTCCTGCAAAGAAACATGTAAAATACTACATGTCCTGACTTTATTGTAGAAAAATATTTTCTTACTTTGCACTAGATGTTGCAGAAAACTATAATACCTGAACTAAAATACTTTAAACTGATAAAAACAATACAAGCAACTAAGAAACTACAATGCTTAGTGTTAATTCTGATTATATAGGAAAACAAGTCTGTTGCATTGGTTGAGGTTATGTACTGTCCTGTGAAAATCATGTTCCAGTAAGAAATGTCCCACTTTGGGCTTCTTAAAGGTGGTAACCCTGATTATAGTACTGTAATTTTTTTGTCAGTTTGTGGCTGTGGCGTGTGGTCTAAGGATGGGAGTGTCTTACTTGTTCTCTGGGTTCTTGCTATTGCCATTTCCAGTGAAACGTGGGCACAGGGATATCACCTGGTGATGGGTGCTGCCATGAGGGACTTATTTGGAGGGCATTGTGAAGAAATAACAGCATGGGTGCAAGACTGTTTTAGCCAGTCAGAATGCTGATTTTCCAGTGCCCATTTCTAAATATGAATAATGAACTCTCCCACTGGGGTAGTGGTAAAGCCAAAGCTGTCAATCACCATAGAACCCTGGGCATATGAGGTTCCGAAAGCAGCAGTTACTCGGATTCCTTTGTCCATGCAGTACCTATATATGCCTATGTTACTACCAGTCTCCATGTTGCCCAAGTCAATCAACTCTCTGCAACCAAAAGAACTTTCTGAAATGAATTATCACATGATAAAATGACTAATGACATACCTCATTTGAATCGCTGCCTGAAATGGCCTTGCTGAATAACTCTTCCATTACATTTCTTGGCGTCAGGCCACCGATCCTCTGACCTTGCTAGCTGGCTGCTAACCACATTTTAATGTAAAGAGGTTATGGCATAAATTGAATATAACAGTAGAGAGCAAGTAAAGCACTAACCTGGAACTGTGAAGCACCAGTTAATAGTCAGAAATTGTAACTAGTTAACCTGTGAACTTGGAAAGTTCAATAAAATATAGAGATGTCCGTGGCTAGGAGGCAGTTCCTGACATCCAGCTCTAATCGCAGACAATTTATCTTTGCTGAAATCCAAATTCCTTAGTTATAGATAGCCTTCTTCCATTGCTGCACCAAAACTATGGAACAGCATACCAGCTCACATTAGACACTGCTCATTTGCCCGTGCCTTCCATTACCAGTACCGCCATATTTGCTTCAACATGCAGTGTGCTCTTGTTCCTAACCAGTGCCCACAGTGTTCATCTAGCCACCTGTATTTTACTGCTCCTTACACTTTTTATTCTGTTACCTATTATTATTTGTCAGTACGTTTCCATTCTACAGTTACCCTTCTCATATACTCCTTGCTACTAGACATGTCATATTGTTTTCTCATCACTCTCTGCTTACATTGTTGCTAAATTCACTGTCAGGTATATAATTATATAACCTCTGCATAATCCTACTGTTATTGATAGCTTATCTGTTCTGCATAGCACCCATCTCCCCCACTTCCTCCCTGCCTGGTGTGACCTCACTAAGCACTTACCGCACATCCCTTTTATCTCCCCCGCCTTCCTGCTTTCTCTTTACAAATATTAATCCCCATTTTCATCCCTCATCCCAGTTTCCCCACCTCACCCCCACTTGAAAACCCTTTCCCTTATCCTCTCTCCCCCCATCACCCAGCCCTGCCCTATCACCTACTTATGTAACCCTGGGTGATTCCTATCCAATCCCATCCTTTTGACTACTCAACCCCTTATTCTGTCACCCTTGCTCTGCCCTCCTCTCCCTGCTCTCTTCTATTCTGTCCTCCCACCTTCTTTCTTCGCCACCACCTCTGACCCTCCATAACTCTACCTACGCTCTAAAGCTCAGCTACCAGTATAAATTGCTTGTCCACCTTAGGGTATGCTGTTAGTACTGTTGCAATAAAGTTGACCTCTCCTACCTGATGTATTTTAACTGTACTTGCTTGAATCTGTATCTGTATGTACCATAATGTACTTGCCTGCTGTATATATCCCTATCTGTTTTGTAATGTCTCATTACCTTGTCTATTGCTTGCACACGGAACCTTTGTAAATGAGCTTTTAGCTCAAAGGTGTTATCCGAGATTCCAATAAATAAATAAATAAATAAATAATTGTAGCCCTTTGGATTCTGTAACAAATGCCCTGTACAATAATATTTATATGCCATCTAATAACAACATATAATTACATCCATTTCAAAGTGCATAAGATGTTTGATTCAGGTATAGTACTTAAAAACATAAAAACATGGGGGTATGTTGCAGAATTACATAGGGAATAATATACATACTTTACCTATAAGTCTCACCAACATTACTGAATCAAACATTTACCTGGGGCATAACATGTGCCTTTACCTTTAGATTTCACCAACTCCACTTCAAATGTCCTTACTGTTTTCTCTAGTTTTATCGATACTGGTATCGCATGCAAGGTATGTCCTAAGGTAGGGGCCAATGCAATACCACCAAATCTATTGTTCACTCTGGGCCAGTCAATTTTAAGGGAAGCTTCTCAATCCATTACTAATTTCTCTATTACCATCAGTAATCTGAGACTTCAGGGATCGTTTGACCCCATTAATTAACTTAAAACACCATTTAGCCACTGTATATCCTCCTTTAACATCTGGGTTCAACCAATTTAAACCGTCATATACTGTACTTGACAGTGAGTGCGTACCATATTTACTGCCACTGGCTAATCTTGCAAGTCTATAGTATTCTTGGTTTACTTTTTTAATAACAAATTTTGGGGCATTTCTATACACCAGTGCACCATAATTCAAAACAGGAAGTATTAGTTGATTTATTAGTTCAATCCTGGTTAGTTTCCCAAGGGCAGATATCAACCATAGGGAACCTAATTTCTGATTACACTTTTTTATTGTTAAATTCACGATTTTCATAAGATAACTTCTTATCTATCCAAACTCTTAAGTATTTATAAACTTTAGCCCTGGGTACCTGCTGTTTATTAATAAAAACAGTTCTAACTCCTCACCAATCTGCTTTCTGTTCTTCCTCTCAAATGTCATACATTGTGTTTTCTTAAGAATCATCAGTTAACCTTCCCTCTAAACCAATTTTCCATTGATGTCATATCTTCCTGTAATTTGGCCTCCAGGATGCAATGGCTGTGTGCGGATGCTACCACAAGCGATGTCATCCGCATGATCCATACATCCCCATTTCTTATAACAACAGGGAGACCATTTACATAAATATTGAATAAGAAGGGACCCAGGACTGATCCCTGGGAAACCCTCCTCACTTCCCTTAATGGTGACAGGCTCTCACCAATCACTACGTACTGCATTCTCTGTGCTAAAATACGATCTAAACCAGGATAGGAACTTTATGCAGCCCGATATCCTGCAACTTTTTAAAACATTACCATGGTCTACCAGTTGAAGGCTTTACTGAGGTCCACGAACACGACCCCTGTGCTGTAATTCTGATTCATAGATACAGCTATGAGATTATTGAAATCAATAAGGGCCGTGTCTGTGGACCGCCTGATCTGAATCCATGGTGGCAATTTGTAATCAGATCGTACTGATCCAGGTGCTCAGAGAGCTGCCTATAAACAAATCTCTTGAGAAGCTTAGATGACACAGAGCAGTGCAATGGGTCTATAGTTTGTCATAGTTGTGGTGTCCCTCCTTTTTTATCAGAACTATTCTCCTAATTTCCATTGCTCAGGAAAACAGAGAATCCAGGCTCAATTAAACAAGTAAGTAACTACAGGGCCAAAATATCCACTCTATTTTAGGAACTCCGAACTTATATTGTCCAGACCTCCTACTTTACCAATCTTTAGCCGATTTAGTTATTTTCCATTTCATATTCATTTAGTGGCCAAAACCTGAATCTGGGTTGTATGTCCCCACAAATCTCTTTCCTGATCTTGTTGGAAACCTCTCCTGTCGCCCTCCACCAGCCCCTGTTTCACCAAACTTACCCCTGA
Source organism: Neoceratodus forsteri (assembly GCA_016271365.2). Classification (NCBI taxonomy): domain Eukaryota; kingdom Metazoa; phylum Chordata; order Ceratodontiformes; family Ceratodontidae; genus Neoceratodus; species Neoceratodus forsteri. The sequence continues at coordinate 613,765,685 of CM028132.1, forward strand.
TCCTGCCATGCCCTGTCCTTAATCTCCAAGTTAGGGGCCACCATTTCCAAATCTGGGGCACGCAAGGTCCAGGTCAAGAAGATCTATATAATAGTCATTCAGCATTACAGCCACCTCACTAACATTCCCACTAACAGGTGATTATCTATTAATTGTATGGATGTTCTGGGATTTACAGGAGACTGTCATTTTTATATATTGCCAACATTTCTAGGATCAATAGCTTGTTCTAAACTGGATTTGTAATGCTGAATTTTAACCTTTGTACCATATCAGAACATTTATTTCGCCATCTTTTAAAGATGACCCAATCTTCTGGTGATTTCATTTTTTTTTTTTTCCATAATCTTTTTTTATTCTAAGGTATTTTTAATTAGTTCATTAACCCACGAAATTTTTTCTTTCCTATTACCTTTTAATCTTAAGAGCATGCTTATTTATAATTTTAACCATCGTGTTAGAAAATCCTGAACTGCAAGATTTATATCTGGTATAATTGTGATTCGGTTCCAATTTTCTTGTCTCAGACTATTCCTGAAAGTCTCTGCTCTAAAACCTTCCAATTTGTAACCCATATTTCTTCCGAATGCTCTTGCACACGGATTTACTCACTCAATTATATATTTTGTTGGACAATGATCGCTCATATTTAGTGGCATTATATCTACTGCAGTTACTGTTAAATGTTTAGATATAAACATTAAATCTATAAGGACCCTTGTTCTGAATTGCCTGTACTTCTGGTAGTTCCATGTATTATCTGTTTTAGTCTAATATACCAAAGCTTTCTTCTAGTCTTTTACCCTGCCCTTATTCCAATCAGCATTAAAATCCCTATTAATATCAAATCTGCTCCCTTTACTACCTCTAAGACTATAGCTGCTAGCTCATCAAAAGAGGTCAGCTTTGTTTTAGGGGTGCATAGACTATACCTACCATAAGCTTATTTGATATTAGTTCTACTACCAAACAATCCATACCATTTATATTTTCTGCATATTTGGTCCTATATGGTCCCAGATTATTTTTTATGTAAAGTACAACCCCTCCAACACACATTTACCTATATCCGTCTAGCTACTCCATACCCTCAACCATAACCTCTCTATCAACGATATTCTTCTGAAGCCAAGACTCAGAAAAGCCCAAGATATCTGGGCAAATGCTTTCAGCCCATGATCTTACCAAATCTACTTTCTTAATCAAACTACATGCATTCTCATGTGTTACTAATAACCCCCTGATTGTTGTGGCCCAGGATTTGTCTCTGTGTCCCCACTTGCAGCCAAAAGCAATAAACAATAGTCTGCATATTGGAATCCATTTTTTTGCAAAGTTGGTCTCAAGAAATATACCTACTTTGAAAATTCCACTCAAAGGAAAAAATGTCTTCTCCTTACCTGCAAGTGGATACTTGTGTTCCTATAATGTCCCATGTCACTGTGATACCATTTGGCTAATAAAATCCTGTGTGCTTCCCTCCATATTTCCTTTTATAACTTCCTTTACTTGTAACAAGTTGATATAAGATGTACCGAATTGCAGTCTGTTTAATCAAAAGCAGAAGTCACACAGCGGATTGTTATTGTAGCCTTCATTTTTATCCTTTCCAAATTCCCAGTGTAGATAAACTATTATCCTGTTCTTATGCCCCTTTATTGAAAAACAATTTTTTAAAAAGTACCCTAATAAAACTTTAACTACCTTATAAATATTATTAAAAAAAAAACTTAGGGCTATATATTTAACCAATTTACTTTCCCCAGTACAACTATACTCTCATTCAATTACCAAACCCCAAAGATCTCACTTAAGCTTCTGAGGAATCTTTTCATTATAAAGTTCTTCTCAAGCCAAATACATTTCCCATCCCAATTCCCAATGACAATCACATTAAAGGCAATACACCTTAAACATGACATTGTGGTCTCCAGGAAGGTATAATATTTGTGTGATAGATGCTAGCCGGTAGTCAGGATGGTCATCACATTTCTTTTGTGATTTGTCAGCTCTGATGCAGTTAATCTAACTACTATATTTTTAATAATTTCCGTGTGCCTTTTAAATAGAGCTAGGTGTTACTTCTGGGCATTTTGACTGGTTGGTAGGTGTTTTGTTAAATAATTGAGCTTGTCTGTTGGTGTATGCCTAATGCATTATAACACATCATGGACCCTAGATTCATAGCTCTGCGCACTGCACAAAGTGTTTTCACCTGTGCTGCACCTACTTAGTGCTGGAATCCAATATTCAGAGGACAGCGCTGTGCCCACCATTTGTGCCAGTGCACTAACACAGAGGTAACATATGCAGCACCCAAACTGGGAGCAGTAACCTGCATAATGTGCCCAGCACAATATTCAGTGGTTTAGTGCTGCACAAGCAGGATTGCACAGTCCAATAGCACAGCGCAGTTATCACATATAAAAGATAATGTAAACCTGGGGCAAACCTCAGAGTTAGGTAGAGACACTGCAGGCCACACACCAGGATGACTCACATGGCAGCATACATTGTTACCTGATGTGGCAGGTCATGGAGGATGAGAAGAGGGCCAGTACCACCCTAGACCCAGTAACAGGCCAGGAGGTGCTATGCTGCAAACAGACAGAAATGTTGTCCATGAGCCACATTTGAAGTCCTCAGTGACAGCCAGACTGTGGGCTGGTACAGGCTCAACAGGTCCATAATCATGCAAATGTGTGAGCTGCTGCATGATCAGCTCCAGGCAGACACCCTGGACAGCCATACAGTGCCTGTACAGCTCAAGGTGACAGCTGCACTCTGCTTCCTGGCCACCGAGACATTTCAGGCACCAGTGGGGACACAACTGGTATCTCACAGTCAATCATCTCACAGCTGTGGGGCCAGTTCCTTGATACCCTGCTAGCCCATGCTGAGGAGTTCATTGTGTTATTCCAACATGCCGCAAGCAAACAACCATGCAGCAGTACTACTGAGTTACACACTACCGGCTGTACTCTGTACCATTGACTATACTCATGTTGCCATCCGGGCACCTCTGGTGTATGCCTATGTCGGTAGGAAGGGGTGCAGCTCCATCAGTTGCCAGGTGGCGTGTAATGCAACAGAGTGTATCATCAGTGTCCTGTCTTGGTACCCCAGCAGTACTCATGATATCTTTGTAACCCCCATGGATGGGGCTTACCTTGTTTCTCCTCCTGGCCACCAGCTTCTGCCACATGTCCCAGTCCTGTGTGCCTGCCTTTTGCTCCTGCTGGCTCCTACATGTATTCCTGTGTGAGGGGACCAGAGGAGTGCTTCTAAATGAAATCACCTGTTGGGTGAGAGAGAGAGAGAGAGAGGAGCATACTGCCGGGCAGCTCCTATCAGGAGTAAGAAGCTGGAGGGGTGTGCATGCACAGTAACAGTGCTATAGCGCTCAGTGTAAAAAGCTGCTGCAAGGGCTCTGCCTAGTGGTTCCCTCCATGTGCTCTGACCCTGGGATCTTAGAAATATTGATTAGGGTGCAGAGGCACATTGGAAGGGTAGGAGATAAATAAATTAAAAAAATGTTTAAAAGCACTCATGTCCCACTATTAAAAGCGTGAGCATTGTACCTTTAAGAGCAGCCGTAGTTGCTATCATGTGAATGGGGCTCTGTTTTGCTGCCTGGGGATAGTACTACAGTGCCAGTGACCAGCAGGGGAAGCCCTATTTTACCCCATTCTGCCACTGGACATAGGGGCAGCTACATAACCTAGGGGACAGAGAAAATTTAAACATTGAGGTGTGACTGTAAAAATAGTTGAAAGTTGGGACATTATTTTAACTGTTCACCAGCCACCATATTTGCCACTCTGACCCTTGAAGCAGCCAATCAGGATTCAAGGAGCCCAAGAACCTGCAGCTATGGCTCATAGGAAGGAGAGAACAATGCCTTAGCTGCTCAGTCTGGCATCCAATCAGGTATCAAAGGGTCTCATATATATTAATTTAAAGATGGACAGCTGTATGGACCAATGGGAAGCTGCCGTTTTGCCCCTAAATCCTTGAGACAGTCTTTAGCTCGAAGGTTGCTGCCTGGAGGCTCTCCAGGTAAGGAGGGAAGCAGAAGGAGAGAGCTGTCTTGGACATCAGCACAGGGTTTTCCACACCACCAGTGGAGAGTTGCTAAAATCTTCCATTGTCTGGGAGAGCCAGCCTTCTAGCCTGTAACTTCATCTGAACTCGTGAACTGTCTCCCAGCTAGGAAGGAAAGTTACTAGAGCTGGTTTGAGACTGTTAAAAACCCATCTTTGCCTAAGTTCCAGCCAGATGTCCAAGGTGACCACAAACCTGCCAGGTACCCTAGTCAGACTGCAAGCCCCAGAGGCAGTGGCTATCCTTCTCCTGCAGCCAGGGTGGGGTGTCTGATCTCTCCTCAGAGGGGTCTGGAGCACTGTCTCTGTGGGTGAGGACGATGAAAGGCCTTTGAGATGAAGATGATGAAAAGACCTGTCAAGGTGATTGGTCAAGCACCTACTGCATATTCCCAGCTGGCCAGTGGGGCATGTAAAAGACTGTCTGTTGTAATCAAAGTGGTACTGCTGATCTGTGTTTCTTCCTTCCCTTCTGAAGACTTCAGAACTGTAAGTACCTCTGGGCTGTTGCGAGGAGGTCTTTTCAAAAACTAGGTAGTCTAGCTCGATATTAAAAGGGGTGAAGTCCCGGGCAGGACTGTGTGTAACCTGCAGGAAAAGCCAAGGCAGAAGTTCATGATCCTTGCACATTCTAGCTCTTGGGGCTCCTACAAAGTTATGTTGGTTCAAGTGCATGAACTTGTTGTTCCATTGCATCCCAAAGTCCAAAGTACACTAATGTCGCCAACCCTGGGCAACATTCAGGCCTGCACCTTCTTAGCGGGATACCCAGATGGGACAATAAGGGCACTGGTACCAATGGGGAGGTGGGCATGTTACATGTGTGTTGCTGTTGGGGTGGTCACCATGGTTATTATTCTCTGCATCCTCATTTCCCTTCCCTTTTAATAAATTGTTTCTTGTTGTTGGTTAATACTGGTGGTGAGCATATTATTAGCTATAGTCATTAATTGCATGTGTTTTAAAGTATTACAGTTTAACATGGTATTCCATGTGTGGGGTGACTGGGAGTGGAGGTGGGTAGGTACAGGCTCCCAGGGGTTGTGCCCTACACACATCTGGTCCACTGTATTTACTCTGGGTGGAGGCACCTCACTGTATTTATTTTCTATTTGAGAAAGAACCCCAGTCACTGTCAGAGACGGAGCACAGGCCCTCCACCTGTGTTGTGGTCATCAGGCAGGGATAGTAACACAGTGGTACATGGTGCCTGGGGTTACACCTTCAACTGGCACAACTCCATCCTATGCCAAATATTCAAAGGTGAGGACATCCTTAGTGGGCACCTCATTGGTGAGTATACCCCAAAGGCCTCTCCCTCCTCCTCACATTGCATATGATGATGTTAACCCATGCCCTTTACCTCCAGAGGGACAGTGCATCCCCTGCATCCCTGGATCCTGACACCTGTCCTAATACCCATATCCATTGCAGAGGACAGGTACAATACGGCACACAGTGCCACACTCAACATCATCAAACGTGTCTTTGAAATGCTCAAGATACAGTTCACAACAAACACTGAAATGTGTTAATTTAACTAAAAAGCTCACACTATGGGTGTCTCTGACTCCTGCCCAGTCCCAAATCACTTTAAATTGTAAAATAGCACTTAATAGGTGCAAGCGTCCATTCCCTTCTGATTTGTAGTCAAAGCTACACACTGTGTAGTACAACCTCAGTAGCCTTAGCACAGCCCCAATAGAGAGTAGATAGGGATAGGTAGAAGTATGTTGTTTAATGTTAGCCTTTAAGTTTTCTCAGGTCTTTAGTTGTTAGTAAAAGTGGATAGATCACTTAAGCCTGCTGCCGTAATATCTTACACATGAACCAGTCTCTCCATGTCCACCTCCTGGTCACTGGATCCTGGAGAAGGCCACATATACAGGGCCAGGGACAAATCAACTGGACCAAATAAGTGCTGTGCTTTGAGGTAACTATTTGGGACAGAGAAATCTGTGTGGGGAACTGAGTCTAGAGGGCAGCTTTGTGGGTTATGTCCTGACAGCAGAGGGCAGCTGTGTGAGGCAAATGAGGCTAGATGGTAGCAGTGTGAGATAACTGAAGTTTAACATCTTTAAGCCCTCCAGTTGGGATTTACATCTATGCATAGTACTGAAATGGTACTAGTCTGGGTGCGTATGACCTCCTCAGGGTGAGAGACTGAGGTGAATGGTCAATTCTTGTTCTCCTTGATCTTTCTTCAACGTTTGACACTGTGGACCATAGTGTGTTGATGGATCTCCTTAGGAGGCGCTGTGGACTCACTGGTACCATCATCAACAAAGGGTAGTAATGGGGCTTCTCCCCTGCCCAAAGCCCCTACGTTGTGGAATCCCCAGGGTTGGATCCTCTCACCCATGTTGTTTGCAGGCTGCCCTGTGAGATCATCAGATGTTACAGTATGGGTTTCACTGCTATGCAGACAAAACCCAACTTTATATGTATTTTGCACCTGGGACGATTGGTGCCATGAAGTACTAATGCCTGTGTAACCCCTGCAAATGGAGGTTCCCAAAAGTCTTCCTGGAGCTTGCCTGAATGCTCCAAGTCTGGGTGGTGTTCAGTGTCTGAGATGTTTAAATGTGGTTCCAAGTGAGTGCTATTTGAGCCTCCACGTACTGTCTCTTTAAGAGCTGTCTGCTTGCAGACTTAATTAGTGTATGTATGGGGACTGTGTATTTAATGCTCGAATCCTGCCCAAGCTGCTGTCAAATCGCTCCGTTTCTGCCATTGCTACATGTGCAGAAGGGAGCCTTGTTGAAAGATATAACTGTTTGCCAGAAATCATTTAGAGTGACTGAGAAAATGTAGTTTGTCTAACCTGTCTTTATTTCAGCATGAACTGTTTCAGTGTAGCTCTTTCATTTTGGTCCTGAATTGCTGACTTGGACCAGTCAGGATGATAGGGAGGCCTTAAAATGGAGCCTGTGGATGAACTGGAACTTGGACTCTCAGTTTTGAGCCAGCCACAAGGGGATTGTATGAGCAGTGACTCTGGGAAATGTAGTTTTGACCTTGGCCTTTTTTCACCAACAGAGGGAGTCTTATTGTGAGTAACAGCCAAACCAGCCAACAGAATGGTGTGGAGCTAAAGGAAATGCCCTGCTCTGTGACTGGAAAGATTAGATCAGTTGTGACTGTGAAGAGAGAAGGAGCTCTGTGCGTCAGCTTGCTGAGGCCCTGAGTTTCGGTCTGTAGCCGTTGTAAGTGCCAGTTCAGGACTGAATCCGACTTGTGAGGAAAAAGAAAGAAGTCTGAAGGTAGAAACCAGGCTAACCCTGTAGAAGACTGGAGAAATTGCTGAGTCATGCTCAGTCTGTCAGGAACTAGAGCTGCTGTGTGTGCTCCTGGGTATTTTGCAGTAATTGCGATCGGGATCTGAGGAACAGCCTGCCTGGTATAGTACTTTCCTTTACATATAATGTGTTAGTGCTTGTGGGAATCGCTATTTCCAATCCCCGTGCTGTGTGCTGTGTGTTGAAGCTGGAAGCAAACCTAGCTTGTCTCGGACTAAACCCATTTGCTATCTACTGCAGTGGGGTCCAGTCACAAGGACCTTGTCTCCACGCCCTGTTATTGCACCGAAACATACGAAATTTGCCAGCAGATAAAGGCCTAGAGATCTATCAAGTCTGCTCGAATGTGCAGCTAGCACTTATTCTGCAGCTGCCCTCCCTTCCACCCCTTCCCTTCATTAACCCTCCCCTTGTCCTGTCCCATCCTCGCTTGAAGCTGTCCACTGTTCTACTGCATACCACTTCAGCAGATAATGCATTCCACCCAGCCACCACCTCTCTGTAAAAAGTGTCTCTCATCTCCCTCCTGAACCTTCCTCGCTCCAGTCTCATATCATGGCCCCTGGTGGCCCTCCCCTCCTTACTTTGAACAGCCCTTCTGTACTGCGTCTTGTTTATTCCTTTCATGTATTTAAAGGTTTCAATCATGTCACCCCTGTCTCTCCTCTCCTCCAGTGAGTACATGTTCAACTCCTTCAACCTCCTCTCTGTATGATAAGTTCCCCAGCCCCTTGATCATCTTTGTCGCTCTCTGCACTGCACCCTCCAGTAACTTAATGTCCCTCTTCAGATAAGGACACCAGTACTGCACGCAGTACTCCAGGTGTGGTCTAACTAATGACCTATACAGTGGCAGAATCACCTCCTCCTCCTCGAGGATATACCCTTGCAATACAACCCAGCATTTTGTTGGCCTTTGCTGCTGCCTTCCTACATTGTGCCGAGTTGTTCATTGACCCTGTAATGAGCACACCCAGATCCTTCTCCTCCTCTGTCTGGGCTAGCTGCACTCCCCAGCTGGTAACTCCTCCTTGGGTTCTTCATCCCAAAATGCAGCACCTGCACTTTTGGCATTAAAGCCCAGTTGCCAGGTGTCTGACCAGGTTTCAAGCTTTGCCAGATTATCCTGCAACCCCTGCCATCCCCTAGGTCATCCACCACGCGCCTACCTTGGTATCATCAGCAAACAGACTGATCTTGCTCTTGATGTCCCATGATATGTCTGCAATGAATATCCCAAACAATACTGGTCCCAACACTGAGCACTGTGGAACACCACTCGTCACTGCCCTTGGGTGTAAGAGCCCCCACCCACCACCACCCTCTGTTGCCTTCCTGCAGCCAGTTTCCTACCCATCTCACCAGCTTTGCACCCGCCCCTGTGCCTACTAACTTCCTTCCCAGCATTCCATGTGGCACTGAGTCGAATGCCTTACTGAAGTCCAGATACAGGACATCCACTGCATGGCAACCCAGAAGAACATTCACCATCGGTTCTCAGCTTGGGTATTGTAAGTACAAATCAGAGGTATTCCCCTGCAGCCTGTTTTCAATTACAAGTGTGTCATCTAATTATTGTTGTTTCACTTCTTCATGGACTGAGCCATCCGGCTGTGGATTACAATTGGTGTTGTGCATATATTTTCTTCTACAGGACCCTGTCCATCTGCACCTGCCAGCCAACCTCAGGCAACGGACCTGGTTAGCCCCCAACCTGGGTACCCAGAGTGTGACTTTTCAGACCCTGTATGTGTGCACAGTACCGTGATTTAATTCTGCCAATTAACCTGATCTCCCCTCCCGTGTTTTATTCCCCTAAATAAACCAGAAGTGTCAGTACCTACATATCAAGCATTGTATTGGTTTGTGTATGTTGATTAACTTATTTTACAGGGGGTCCCCAGAGGCGAACCTCAGAATCAGTCTCGAGGTAAGTGGTACTTTATGAATGAACAGTGTGTACATGTGGGGTATTGGGACTGTAACGTCTTGTGCATTGTGTGAGCCACTAGGGGAATAAAAGGGGTCTCAGTGTTCCGGGGCTGTGACCAAGCTAGTCTAACCACTACAAACCCTGACCTCTGGGTGGAGGCACCCGCATAGAACCTAGGCCCCTCAACCTGTCAGTAGTCAAGCAGGCAGGGTAGTAGCTCTTGGGATAGCGCCACCTGGGGTTACACCTGCCTGGCTGAGATCCAAGACTGGATGCCCTGTAGCTGGCTGAGGCTCAACCTGGATAAAATGGAAGTGATAGTGATTGAGCCTGTTCATCGGTGGGAGGCAGAGATTCCTGGGGTGAGTTCTTGCTTGATGCTGGGCCTTACTGCATTGGTGGCCTCTGTAAAGGTGAAAATCTGGAACTTATCCTCTATGACAGATTGACACTTGAGGTTCAGGTGTCATCTGTTGTCTGGAGTGGTTTTATCATTTAAGGAATATCGGCCAGATAGAAGCTTATCGCGCAGAGGACCTGCCCTCACTGATGCATACATTTGTGACATGTAGACTTGACTACTGTAACACTGTCTATCTCGGGGTTAGTGGAAGGGTCCTGCATCACCTGCAGTTAGTGCAGAATGCAGCAGCCTGGTTGCTGATAGGTCTTCCAAGATCATGTCATGTGACCCTGGTGCTGTGTGATCTGCACTGGATGCCAGTGAGATGGAGAATCTCCTTCAAGGTGGGTCTCCTCACCTACAAAACCCTATATGGTGAAGTTCCTAACTATCTGAGCAATCTCCTGACTCCTCTCTGTTTCTAGTGCTCTCTCACTCCTACAAGGAAGGCCTCCTAGCAATTCCTAGGGCCCAGATTCTAACATCTGGTGGTCGTGCATTTGTGGAGGCTGCACCAAGTTCTTGAGGAGACCTTCTTGCTGGAAGCCTTTATGTGGGGACTGAAAGCACATCACTTTAGGAGAGCTTTTGGGACCTAGTTTGATATTGCTCTTACGTGATTTACTTTGTTGCCATTTGTTTTCTTAATAATGCTGTTCTGAATTTGGTCATTTATACATTTTTTTTGAAATATGTATTTTACCTCATTGTTCCTGTCTCTACATTGTATAGCACCCTGAGCCTCAGGGATACGATTGCTTTATACATACAAATGTACTTACTTGCTTAACTTACTTAGCCCATGCATTATTCTATATATACTTACCAGGAATTTAGCAAATAAAATTAAAACTTGCACAGCAAAACTACTGCAAAGGCATTCAGCATTACCTTGATGTGTAAAGCATTATTTAATGTGTTGTATTTGTACACCGTTACTCTCTCTTTTGCCTCAGATGTAACTTGGTAAGATACTCTTTTCTTTTAGCTCCTGCCCTGGATTTTTGGATAAAATATTCACACAGTCCATGAACAGGCAGGCACCTCACTAACCCTCAGTCCAGGGATGGCACTTCTGTGCGGCTACCCTCCACCTCCCTGTCTAGGGGTTTGATGGAACAGTTGTGGAGAAGGGGGGTGCCAGCATTCTGACTAAGCAATGACAGCAGCTGTAGCAGAGCAATAAAACACACAGGCCCAGATATTCAAACTGCGCCAGTCTGAGGCGCAAGCCCTCACGCTGCTCAAAATAGTTTTGCGCAGGGGTGTGGCGAGGTGATATTCAAGGAGTTGCGCTGTTGAGCAACTCCTTTGAATATCGCCCCGAGCCACAGCACTTGGCAAGATGGCGCAGTGGAACCTCGCGCCACCGCAAGTTGCCAGAGTTGAGCATTCAACTCTGCGTGTATGCTAGTACCATTGCGCCATGCCAAATTCCGATATTCAAAGGTGACATGCAAATGGGGCCATAATTTATGCAAGGCGCAGGGGGGCCATTTGCATCTCTTTATAGCCCCATTTGCATGCCATTTGCATGAGTGCTGAATCCCGAGGACTTGCTCCTGGCTACCCTGCCAGGCAGCAGCCGTCGAGGACACGACGCACTAATGCAGCCGATTGCCGGGCATCACGGTTACCATGACCCCCATCACCCATAGCCCGATCGCGGGCAGAATCCGTACATAAGCCCCACACATCACCTATAGCCCGATCGCCGGGCAGAATCCGTACATGTCGCCCCCACACATCACCCATAGCCCGGTCGCGGGCAGAATCGGCACATGTCGCCCCACACATCACCCACTAGCCCGATCGCGGGCAGAATCCGTACATGTGGCCCCACATCACCATAGCCCGATGCGGGCAGAATCCGTACATGTCGCCCCCAGTGCCCGATCGCGGGCGAACCCATAAACCCCCAGTGCCCGATCGCGGCAGAACCTGCAACCCCAGTGCCCGATCGCGGCAGAACCTGCATAAACCCCCAGTGCCGATCGCGGGCAGAATGTAACTCCTCCCCAACCCGAATAACTCCCTGGTGGTCCAGTGGACCGTAAAAGCCCGATCGCGGGCAGAATGTCCATGAAACCCCTCCCCAAACATCTCCCTGGTGTCCCGTGTCCCCCCCACCCTTGCAGGCCCTCCACCCGCTCCCCCGCGGCCGGCGGCGACAGCATCCACCGCCTGCCGCCCGCGCCCGCCGACTGACTGTCGGTGAGGCTGCCGCCAGTGGTGCGGACAACAGGTGTGCTGCAAGGCTTAATCTTGGCTCTTCTTTTAAGTCTATTTATTAACCACCTCCCATCAGCAGTTATAGATGCCTTACTTTATGCAGATGACACTGTACTTTTTTCCAGCCACAATGGCCCCTCCACACTAGAAAGGTTGGTGCAATCTAATTTCTCTTCAGTGGAGAAATGATTTCTTAACTCCAAATTACTTCTAAATTACAAAAAAAAACATGATCTTCGCTTCTGCTCACAATAAGAGCAGGTCTCACCAGCTAAAAGTCTGTAACAATCTTAATTCCCCCTTGAAATGGTGCAAAGCTTCAAATATCTTGGGGTTACATTGGACAGCACTCTATCATACTCACAACACATCAACGCTGTGGCTAAGACCGCTAATGCTAAACTAGGGCTGCTCTATCGCAACAAACATTGCCTAACCAATGCTGCCCTAAAAATTGCTATTACAAGCTCAGTGCTGTCTACCATTGATTATGACTTTGTGATATATGGTACTGCCACCCCTACGGCCCTCAAACGTATCAAGTCATCACTCAACAAAGCTTGCAGGCTCACACTGGATGCTGACCGTATGATGCACACGTATGAACTATACGCCCAGACTGGTGGGCTAAACCTAGACAATAGAATATGTTACCAGCCCTGCCTTCTGGCAAAGAAAGCAACCCGAGGCCTCACCCCCTCTGGAATAGGACATCTCATCCAGGTACATAACTCCTCCAGAAGTACTAGGGGCCTGAATTACCATTCTCTAAAAATCCTCTTTGTTGGATCACGTAGGGGCATCTTTTGAATACTGCGACTCTCTGGCTTAACTCTCTTGGTTTAGATCTTCAGCATGAATGAAATCTTGGACCTTTCAAAAGAAAACTCAGGGCTCTGCTAACTTTAAATGGTGGTTGTGAGTGCGGGAACCGATACCCTACTTTACTCCCCCTCCCCTGGTGCACTTCCAACTCTATGTTATCTACCCCTGGTCTCCTCCCTCCTACTGTACCCTGCCTCCTGATTCCCACTGCTATTCTACCCCTGTCTGCTCTCTCTCCCCTTCCCCTGTAGTACATGTACTCCTGTGTGCTTCCCTCTATTGCAGTAAGGTTGCAACCTTCCATCATTTCCCTCTCTGCACTTTGACGGTAGTTACTATTTACTTTATTCTGACAGGGCAATTACCTTGTAACCAGTTGTATTGTTATACATATTATCTGAATGCTCTGTTATGTTTCATTCTCAATATGTGTAAGTGTTTTGTATATATTGGTTATTTTAATGTCTGTTTCAATTGACGTGGAACCTCTGTAAATGAGCCCATGGCTCAAAGTGCTTTCCAAAAATCTAAATAAATAAGTTTCCAGCCCCACCCCCTGGTGTGGAGAATTGTTCTCAAATTAGCTTGGATTCTTAGAGAGGAATTTGCCAGCTCTATGTGACAACAGTGACTCAAAAAGAGCGCCGACAACAACAGCAAACCAAACATCGCCGAAAGTGAAAAACAGCAAAGTGAATTACAGTGACCGCTACAAACAGCAATGGTTGCTTACTTTCTGTGTGGGGGCAATGTACATTAAATGTTTATGCAAGGGCAAACCCCCATAATTAGTATAATCAACTCTCGGGGGATAAGGAGAAAACTCGGCAGGGGGCTACTGGGGGGGCAATCTGCGGGTGGGAGGGAATAGCGAAATGGGACTTAAAAAAAGAAATACATATTGAAAAAAAAAACCATCAATCCCCACCACCAGACCCACTGCATACAGAGGCAGTGCCTGAAGCCACTGCACCAAATGGACAGCTGGAAACTGCCTGGCCAAACACAGCCCTATAACCTAATACAGCAAGTGTAGCTCACTGAGACACTTGCTGTGTAGTACACCTGCTTGTTTCACACTGCTATTGCTGTAGGTGCTCAAATTGAGTCACTCAGTTTGACTCACCCATATTACGGGATACTGAATTTGCCCACCCTTTTTGGTTGTGGGGGGTTAGTCCCTCAACCTCAGCTGTTGATTTGAAAGGGGTATTAGAACAGCAGTTAGACAGCTGATGGATAACAGCAAGTTTGGCCATGATCTGGTGCTGGTACCCAGACGGAGTGTTTACCTTGGTGGGCAACAATCTTGGGGTATACAGAAGGACGCACTAGATCATTTTCTAGTCTCTCTGTTCCACAGAGCTCCACATAATGAACTATAAGCCAGCAGTGACAGGACCTTGCAGGAGATTTTTCATAGCTTGGGCATATCTTCCATCAGCAATACAATGTAGGCAGCCCCTTCCAGTTCCATTTTCCCCCATCATAGAGTGCACATCCAACCAGGGGAGGCTACTGCTATGTCATTTTTGTGAAGGTTGTTTTTTTGGCTCTCTTTAACTTTTGTTATGTTTACCTGACATTGTTATTGTACTGTGGGACCCCTCATCTTTTCATCTTGGCCTAGTATGATGTCGCATCCACAGGTGCTGCTTTAAGTGTCACAGTGGTAATAAGATCTCCCACGATGGCCACAGTCGCTGTGTCAACTGTCTTGGTACTGACCACAGCATTCAACATTGTCTGATTTGCAAGGATTTAGCTAGGCTACAAGGCAATGTAGATGGAAGTCTTTAGTCATAGCTCCAGAAAAATATAGAGAGCTATACAGGCATGGGTGAAACATCTCCTCTGACTTCAGGTAAGAAGTTGCCACCCCAGAAAATAACTGACATTGAAGTCTACACTATTGACCAAATTGCAGCACCATGCCATCAGAAGGAGCAACACGAGGTGGTCAGGATCTAAGTTAGGTTTGTTATCTGTTTTGTGGTGCAGCCATTTGCCAAGAGTCATGGTCCCTCATAGCCTAGGTGCAAAGACCGAACCAATGCTGGGTGCTCAGTGCTGACTCCCGGTTCTGCCACTAAATGGCCTGAGCCCAAGGCAGAAAGGTGGTCAACCCTGTCGACTTTACTGCAACAGCCTGTGAGTTCTACAACAAGGCAGAACTCACGGTGGCTGTACACTGATACAGTAACTTCAGTACTGATGTTGGCACTCCCTATTTTTCTTTTTTTAACGTTATTTATTAGCAAACTTCCAAGCAACACATAGCATTTTGTGAATACATAACACTTACATTGGGGTATATGGATCAGGGATGAACAGAGAGATCCACAGAGGAAACATTCAAGTAAAACCATAATACATAGTTTGGAACAATTCAGGGCTTACAACAGTAATACCAGGTTTATTACTAAGGGCCCACATCCCACAATCACTCCTTTCCTGTTGACATTCCTTGCCCTCTAATAATTAGGAAACCATTCCCACCCACTGTGCCTGCTTGAGGGGGGAGTCCATATAGATTCTTAATTCTGGCATTTGTGCAGGATGGAATATTGAGTTTTCTCTAATTTCATACAGGCTAGATGTGTGTAACTCCACTGGGCTACTGATTGGGACCCCTTTTGAAACCAGCCCTGGGTTATTACTTTTTTTAGCCACTGTCACTCCCAACTTCCTTAGAGGTTGATAATAGTTCTCTTAGCCTCATTGTAGGGAGCACCAGCCAAGTCTTCCTTGGGAGTCAGAGTCAGGGTTAGTTTTAAGGTTCTAAACATAAGAGAAATAATTTCTTCCCAGAAGGGATATAATCATGAACATACCCATACCTTATGGTAGAACTACATTTAGGGCATTCACTGGGCCTGGTGGGATCTATTTTGTGGGTGAGATAGGGGCATAATATGCCCAGTGCAGGAAATTAAAACTGATCTGTCTGAGATGGTTAACTGTGCAGGACCCTGGGTCTTTCAGTATCTGGGCCCTATATCCTTCCATCCAAGAGGGTCCCCATGTCCTCTCCCATTACAGTTTATCCACTCTAGAGGTTCTAGAGGCTCCCCAACAGCAGTGCATACACCTACTACATGGGTCTCACCTGGGGTTTCTGGTCCAGCAGCATCTCTTCACAGGGTGAGACTGGACCCACCCACTGACCGGGGAACTGCCTCCATTGTATGGGCTCATACTTGTAAGAAAGCAAAGAAGTCTGCTGGGGCTAGTATATACCAAGCTGATATGTCTGTAGGACACCAAGGTGCCAGCCTCAAATAGAATTCCAATAGAGAACAAGCCTTCTTTATCTGCCATTTGTGGAGGACTCTGCCCATCAGTCCTGGAGGTTCAGGGCCTTGCCAAATGGCCCTACCTATGTCAGCTCAGGGGACAGACCCTTAAGGTGCACAGTTAATGTCTGTGTTGTGAGCCAGATGAGGTTGTAGTCCTAGTGAAAGGGCTGAACTCTGGGTGGCTGATGTAATCTGTCAGAACAGGTGCAAGGAGGCTCCTGAGGTGAGAACCTTCGTATGGTTCCTCCTCAAAGTCTACCCAGGCTGGTCTGTTCACCCCTGGCATACAGAATCTTTTAGGAATGAGAGATGGGCTCCAAGTAGTAAAATCTGTGGCTTGAGGAAGTTGTCCCCCTCCCAGCGGGGCCAGAGGAATCCTGTTTAACTCATACTCTCTCCCTGCCAAAGCAGGTTCGTTAGGCACCCCTTTGGGGGGGTGAAGACTTTCAAGGGAGAGATGCACTGGCAGAAATTAGAACAAATATAGACATTGGGGAAGGGTGGACATCTTGACTACATTCACCCATCCACTAGTGAAAGGGGCAAGGCCTTCCATCTCCTAGAGTCTGACTTTATTTTTTTGCAGCAACAGCTTATAGTTCAGGTTTTTCACTGTGGACAACTTCTTGGGTAGATGGCCCACAGGTATTTTCTCACAGGCAACCACTCACATTTAGACCAGTTAATCTTATGGCCTGAGAAGGGGCCATAAGTTTGAAAGATCTCAGGGCTAGTAGGGCCTTCCCAGGTCAGCCAGAAAGAGTAAGACATCATCTGCAAATAAAAATATCTTAAGGTCAGTCCCGTGAACTGCATATCCTGAATTTTTGGGTGAGCCCTTATAACTGAGGCCAGTGGCACTGTTGAGAGCATATAGTAGAGTGAAAGGAGTATTCCTGACTTTTCCTCTCATCAGCTGGAAGGGGTCTGACAAATTTCATTGGTGAGTACCTGTGCCCTTGGAGATTTGAACAGGGCAACAATCCAAGATAGAATTCTAGGTATAAAACTAAACCTTTCTAGTGTAACGAACATGAAGGTCCACTCAACCCAGTCAGAGGTGTTCCCAACATCCAGTTTCAGAAGGCCAGGCTAAGCAGTCCCTCTCCTGAACCAGTGTCACATGATATTCAAGATGCAGTGAATGTTATGGCTCACCTGCCTTCCCTCGATAAAACCTCCCTGGTCGGGGTGGATCAGGCTGGACAGGATCCCCTCCAGGTGGCCCATGATTTTGGCTAACATTTTATAGTCTGCATTTACCAGGAAGATAGGACAGTAGGAGCTGTACTGGGTGGGATCCCCACCTGGCTTAGGAATACTGTTATCATTGCTAGCGTCTGAGAGGAGAAGTATGCCCCATCCAAGGCCTCAGCAGTCATGTCCACAAAGGGTTCCTTGATAATGTTGCAGTACTCTTTGTAGAACTCCATCGGAAGCCCATCAGGGCCTGGAGCTTTCCCCAACAAGGAGTTTCTGATAGCCCCCTGAACCTCAGCCAGGAGATGGTCAAGCTCCTCCTGGCCTCTGTCTCCAGAAATGGCAGAGACACTGGGTCTAAGAAAGAGTGGGGGTCACCACTGGGGTCACCTCTAGTGTACAGGATAGAACAGAAGGGTCTTAAGGCCTCACTAATATAATCCTGTTTTGGGGATGGGACGCCATCTGGCTTTGCTATGCTAAGGATTGCTCTGTTGGCCTCTTGCTGTTTAAGTGGCCATGCCAGACACTTTCCAGCCTTGTCCCTGTCAAAATAGGCCCCAGTTCTAGTGAGAAGGTGATTGCCTTCAATATGGGCTGAGATTATGTTGGTTCAACTGGATCTTTAACCTTCTTTGCTCCCCCAGATGCTGTTGTGAACCTGTGGTCATGGCTATAATTTCTGGTGCTTCCTCACTCCTCCAAATCCTTCACAGTTTGAGTCTCTTTGTGTGCTTCACTGCAGTCAGAGAGATGGCAACCCCTCTGGTGAAGGCCCCATTTAATGGAGGAGCAGCATTCCCAGAAGGTATCTGCCTGCCGACTTTTAAAGACTGGGTACAGCAAAAACTGGGGGTCCAAGCACCATTGTCTGGGAGGTAGCAGATCCCCACCGTCACTCAGCTCCACCAAAAGGAGGTGTGATCAGAATGCAAACTAGGACCAAACCCTGCTGATGCCATACTATGGATGAGGTCTGAGGCCACCAAAACTCCATCTGTTTGGATATAGGTCTGGTGGACATGTGAAGAAAAGGAGTATTCCATGTTAGTGGGTTAAGGTAGTGCTAAGCATCCATCATTTCCATCTTCGCCATGTTCTGAAGGACATCAGAGCTCTTAATGATGTTGTGGACATATCTAGTATGGGCTCACAAGGGGTGTTAAAGACCAGACACACACACACACACGCACACACACGGACGCACACACGTCAGGGCCAGTTGGTGGAAAGCAATCTGGATGGTCAAAGTTCAGGCTGTAAACCATGGTAACTGTCAGGTGTTCACCTGCCACCTTCACTTCAACAATGAGGAGCTCTCCTGGGAATCAGTGACCTGCTTTTCAAGTGGACCTGGATCCCTGTTCTAAATCACACAGCTACTCCACAGACTCTGGAGGTACAAGGTGATGAATATAATGTCCCTCAGGACTTATCTAGCCTAGAAACCTCCTCCTGAGTCATGTGCATCTCTTTGTCATATATTAATATCCCTTTCACTTTTTTGTATATAAGACCATATCTCTTACAATTTTTAAGTCTTGAGCCAATTTATGTTCCATGATAGTACTCTTAGCACCCCATATTAGTCTAGGGTTATGATGAATCTTTTCCCCTGCCCCCTAGCCTTTAGTGCACTCCCAAAATGTTGATTACAAGGCTGCCACATATTTCAAATTTTAAAACACCCTCCCAACCCCCCATATAACCAATAACCCACAAGTAAAACTAGTTCTGACCCTGAGAGGACACTCACCCTCTGGAGTCCCCCCAACAACAATAACAATGTGGCCTTCCCCAAAGAATCCCCCCAAAACTTTTCCTTAACAGAATTAGTAACAGGCATGACAACACTCCCCCCAGGAGCAAATGGCTCAACCAGGGCAAGAAAAAACCCTTCTCCTCACCTCTCCTCTTGGAACCAAGTGGGTTCCTACCAGTCACCTCACTTGTGGTGAGGGCTGGTTATAGAAAATTGTGACCTTAAAAGTGGACACTTCTGTTTGCTAAGGTCATCCCATCCTCTGACAATAAGACAGGCAAAATGGAGTGTCACATTTGGCAGCTCCTGCTGGAGTTCATTAGCAGCACTCAAGGAAATGATTTACCTTGCTGGGTTACTTGGAAAAGTTCCTCCACTTCACAGTTGCTGGTTAGGTGGAAAGAGACATCACCATGCAGCCCACTACTCTGGAGTCGGCCATTGTATGTCTCCCCCTGTGTGCGTAAAAATAGGTTTGCTATCATGGCTCAGTAGCAGTATGCTCCCGGAGATTCTTTCTTATCAACAGATAGCATATAGTAACCAAGGTGGAAATTACCATAAATGCATGACATCAAATATTCTGCAGTTCACTTTAATGGTAGTCCTTCAGTCCCTGGAAGCCTCTCTGGATCTCAGATCAAGGACCCTGGTAGGAAAAAAACACCCTGGGGTCCTTGATGTACCTTTAGTGCCCCTCAACAGTCTCCTCAACTTTATGGGTTCAGTGTGGGTAGGCTGTATAAGCTCACTAATGGTGATTGCCAAAAGCTGCCATCAAGAGCAGGAAGAAGCTCAACAGGGTAAAGCCTGACCTTCAACAAAGAACAAGTCTGTTTAGTCTCTGTAGTGCTTGGAGGGTGATGAATGGTGAGCAGTGTCAGGGGAGTCCTCCGACTGAGGGGTTCCAGTGCAGTTCCCCTTCGTAGCTGTCCCAGTGTCTAGATGGAGATTACGGTCCCTATGCCCAGGCCCACTGCAGCCATGTAGGTGCATGATATTCACTTTGGGGAGATCACCTAACTATTGGCATGCTAGGCTTGAAGCTGGCTACTATCTTACTTGAGCTACTGGTCACTAGGATACTGCCCTGACTACCAAAGCTACAACCAAGGGATCAAACCACCCCACAGCCAAATCAACAGGACCCTCACTACCCTCTATTCCTCACCACACTCAGTTTACCTCCCAATGTTGGCCCTTCAAACTGTGAGCTCATTTCTCCTCTGAGAGGATTGCCACTCCAGCACTACAGGCTCTGTTTCTAAGTAGTGCATGATCAGTTCAGCTTTGGTAAGTCTTTGGTGGGATCCCTGGCCTCCGAACAATTAGGCGCAAGGGGTAGATATGAGCAAATGGTCAATTTAGCTCATGCAGCCTCTTCTTTACTGCGTTAAATTCCTGGCACATTGTCTGGAGTGTCTGCTGTAATCTAGAAATATGCTTCCTTTGCAGTTATCTGTCAAAATGGGTCCATGCTTCCTCACTTCCAGAAGTACCAGTTTATTTATTTAAAATGTGGTAACTGGGAAAGGCACACTAAGATGAGGCTCGCTTCCAGGTCCAATCCGGGAAAAAAACAAAACATACAAAGTGAAGATTACATAATGACAATACTCAAGTGCAGTATAGCAAAACAAGTTACACATGGGCAATATAAGCCTTAACACAGTTGTTCAAGACCACTAAGAGGCTCAGGAGGTTGAGAGACAGCAGCAGGGAGCAACAGGTGTGAGTCTGAGCAGATGCTTAAGGGCAGGGAGCGAGGGGGTTAGACGAATGGTAGAGGGGAGTTGATTCCAGAGAGAGGGGAGGTGGTAGGAGACGGCAGACTGACCGGCAGGTGAGTGGGGATAGGGGATGGGGAAGGGAGAAGGAGCAGGATTCCCTGGAGTGCAGTGGGATGGAGGTAGGAATGGCAGGGGATAGGAGATATATGATGGAAGGGTCCCAAACCAGTACTTAGTGATGTAAGCTAAGCAGTGGGTCTGTTGATGGTGGGGTATGGGTGTGAGAGACAGTAAATAAAGCAGTGATTTGTGTTAAAATGAGTTAGTGGTGAAGTGACATAAGGCATTTAAGAGGGTGTGCAGTCTGGCACGAGACGAGGCAGGAGCGGTATCACAGACTATATCCACATAGTCAAATACAGGGAGGATCATTTTTGTTACCAACTCGTGGTGAACAGGGAGGGAGAGGCAGTCTTTGTTTTGATACAATGCTTCTAGTTTGGGGCAAAGTTTGGAGTGGATGGCATCGATATGGACTGAGAAGTTGAGACTGTTATCCAGCCAAACCTCAAGGCATTTGAAGGTGGGGACCACAACGGGGAGGTGCTTCTGGGTGGTGAACATTGAGGTGTTGAAAGCCTTGTCAGTTTTTTCTGGTGCCAAAGGTCACTGAGATATTTATTTTTGGTAATTTTCTGAGTTGGTTTGCATGGAACCAGCTCAGTGCGTTATTAAAGTCTTGCTGGAGGGGCCTCCATGTCTGAGGTTGATGGGCCAGAGGTGTAGATGACCATGTCATCCATGTACATGTGGATGTGAGAGTTAGTTTATACAGAGGGAAGGTCATTTATGAAGAGAGAAGAGAGGACTGGACCAAGGATGGAACCTTGGGAGACCCCAGCAAGGATCAGGAGAGTGGAAGGTTGGACATTCCCCACCTGTACAGACTGCTGCCTACATGTGAGGTATGAGCTGAACCATTTTACAACTGCAGCCACCAAGCCAATGGAATACAACTTATTTAGAAGGTGTGAGTGGGTCACAGAAACAAAGGCCTTGGCCAAATTGATGAATATGGCAGCAGTGGTGTGACCCTGATTCATCCCAGAGAGGATGGAGTCAATAACCTGCAATAAGAAGGAGTTTGTGAAATGACATTTCCAAAGCCAGATTGGACAGGGAGAGAGTATTGGAAGAGGTAAGAAACTTAGCGAGCCTGAAGTAGACAGGGACCTCCTGGAGTTTAGCTAGAGAGGGGAGGAGAGATGTAGGCTGATGATTACCGGGGGAGGAGGGGTCTCCGCCTTTATGAAGGGGCAGAACTCTAGAAGCTTTCCATTTTTAAACTTTCAATCTTTATTTTACATAGAATACAAAAATTAAAAAAATAAGAGTTCCATAAGAACATGTAAATGAATAAGTAAAAATAAAAAGAGTACATGCAATAGTACATATTTCTTGATTTCATTCAGTAGCATTGTGAGTGGGGTCCTGAGTTAATAGAGTCAAGATTCAGGAACAAAGTCTAATGTTGGAGTGTAATATACATCACCCATTCTCCATCTATTCTCAAACTTAGCTTGTGATTTATTAAGAATAGCTGTTATTTTCTCCATTTTATACAGCTGAATCATTATTAGGGACCATTGGTCCATCGTTGGAGGCAGTGAGGAGAGCCAATTTTTGGTTATGGCTTTCTTAGCTGCAAGGGTAGCCAAATTCAAAAATTCCCTTGTTGGGATACCTTTACATGTCTGTGGGTATTCTTCAAAGAGAAAAAAGAGGGAGACCATTATTATATCTGGGGAGATTATTCGTTGCAAGGTCTCCTGGAATTTAACGAAAAAAGTATGCAGGGCCCTACATGCCCAAAATATATGTCCCAGCATAGCTGGATTGTGTCCACACTGCCTCCAAGAAGCCACCATAATGAGGTTATACTTCTGGCTTATAGCTGGAGCTCGAAAGTATCTTACAGACAGTTTTCCTCTAGCAGCTTTCCAGGCCAGTGGAACCATACCAGAGGAGAAGGAAAGGTTCAGAAGGTGTGAAAGTGGGAGAACAATGGCTGGAGCAGAGATATGGAAGAGCTTAGGGTCTAGGCCATCAGGGCTGGTCTTGGCAGGGTTTAGGGACTTTAGTGCATGGTAGACTTCCTGAGGAGAGACAGGGGGAAGTGGTAGCCTCCAGGTGAGGTGGGTGGGGAGGTGGGCAGGAAGAATTTATATGAAAATAGCCACGACGGAGGAGGGATCTGAGACTGGTGTACCATCCACAAAGAGGACTAGGGAGAATTGCGTTGGGGGGGTCTAGGAGGGAGTGGATGACTTTCCAGAATTTTGAAGGTGAGTTGTGATTAGTATGAAGGTGTTTTTTGAAGTATTTTGCCTTAGCCATGTGGACAGCCTTAGTACATGAGCTCCTTAGTGATCTATACACTTGGAGATTTGACAGTGACTGGTAGAATTTATATTGAGCCCAAGCATGATCCCGTGATTTACACAAGTATATAAGGCTGGCTGTGATCCAAGGGTGATGGAAGCATTTGACCCTGGCTTTTTTGAGAGGGGCATGAGCATTCCAGACATGTGTGAGAGTGCTTGTGAATAGGCCAAGGGCTGAATCGATGTCAGGGGCTGAGAAAACTGGGGACCAGTCAGAGTCAGTGAGGTCTTGTAGCAGGGCATTTGTATCAAGTGTCCTGAGAGACTGGTACTGGATGTATATGGAGGCTGATTGGGAAGGAAGCACCTTCCTCACACAATAGGATAGGCAATGGTCACTGAAAGCATCCGGGAGGGTGCCTGCAGCAATGATATGGTGGGGGTGGCAGGAGAGCACCCAGTCCAGAAGGAAGTGGTTTAGGGGTGTGGGTTGAGCAGAGTGGGTTCAGTCAATAACTGGGTATGGTTCAGTGATTTGATTTTGTGTAGGGTAGACTTGAAGGTAGGGGAGAGCCAGATTAAATGGAAGTCCCTGAGAAGGATGAGCTCACAGGAGGTGGCATGGGTGGCAATCGAAGCGATGCAGGTTACCAGGGAAGTGGGAGAGAGCTTAGAGGAAGCACATAATGCTCTAACAAATATTGGGAGAGTGGAAGGGAGGGTTAATTTAAGAATAATGAGTTCATGAGAGGAGGGAGAGTTTCACGGAGAAAATGGAACAGAAAAGGGATTGTTGAATGTACAATGCTATCTCCCACGCATTTGCCTCTTCTTGGTGGAAGAGGTGGAAATCAGAGACAGCGGGGTGGGAGTTGGGGACCTTGGAGGACAGCCAGTATTTGGTGATGCACAGGATGTTGAGGGAATGCTGGGTAATCCAGGCTTTGAGTGCATCAAGTTTGGGGAGGAGGCTCCTGGCATTCAGATGGAAGAGGCTATGGTCTTTTAGAATAGCAGATGGGGAGGAAGGGGAAGGTAGGCCAGGGTTTAGTTCAACATCACCGGAGAGAAGCTGGAGGAAAAGAAGTAGAGGGTGCAAAGAGAGTCTCTTTCGCCCTTTATGACAGCGGAGGGCCATCTTGATACCGCAAAAACCTGATCAGAAAGTGTCTAAGGCACTCTGCTAGATTTAGCTTTTTGCCCGGTGAATAATGGGCATGTTGTACTTATAGAACAGTCCCTGCTAGTAATTTCAGGGCAGTCTTCAGCCACTTTGAAAGTAATGCTAGCCCTTGAGACACTCCAGGAGTCCCACCACACAGGCATTGTACCTGTGCTCCCTGTTCTCATGAACACTGAGGGTCTCAGCCAGCTCCTGGATAGTTTTACAAGCCTGCTCCATTTCAGCTGCTGTGGTGGTCACTTTATCTTTTGAGTACTCAACTGGGTTTCCAAGTTCTCCAGTCTCTTACCATGTGAGTCAACAGTTTCTCCCAAATTGTTACTGGTTGATTGTATATGGGCATATTGCACATTTGAATTTTCAAATTCTGCCCTTAGTTCCTGTTTGTAGCTCATATATGAGGGTATCCAATAATGTCTTGTGGTTTGGTAGTGTTGCCATTGCTGGGAATGTTTGATCTTCTTCATGGGTATCTCTTCATCAGGCCACATCTCTAGGACTTACAGCTGTCATGCACTAGGACCACACAGAAAGTTTTATGTAGCGGTCAAACAGGGTCCATCCACAACAGTGTGAGATGCTGATGTCCCGATATATAGGCATGGTGGCCCCATTCCTCCTCCATTCTTTTCCCACCATCGACCATACTGCATGGACTCCACGGAGACATCGTCATTCAGTCAACTGCCAAAATATTTTCAACCTTTTTTAATTTTCTCACTCTAGTAGCTATCGTTTTATTTTAAAAAGTGATTTTCACCATCATGTATGTCAACTACAAAAAGCCACTAAACTTTTCCATTTCCGCAGTTGTGGTAGAAAGACCTGTTCCAGCGATGAGCATGATGTCTGTGTCTACTGTCTTGGCCCAGGCCATGATATTAAGGCCTGCAAGATGTGCTAGAAATTCAACCAAGCTACCCAGAGGTGCTGTCAGAAAGCCCTGCACTCCTTCTTCCTCGAGCAACAGGTAGCCAGAATTGAGAGAGCGCGCTCCAGGGGAAGAGCTCTATTCTGTAACCAGACAATTCCTTGTGCTCCCGCTCCTCCAAAGCCTGGGAAAAGTTTTCTGGAAAATACACTCACTGGGAGAGGGAACAAAGCAAGGACCAACACCCCCCCTAGGTGCCCTTCTGGTCGCCATGTTCCCCAGAGCTGACCACTGCCATGCCATTGATTGCTTCAGAGTCAACTCCTCCTCTGCTGCCCAGGCTTCAGCTTCCTCAGGCCAGCTATGGCAGTATATTCAATTCAATCACATTTTATTGTTCAGCACAAAGCCATTTCAATTCATACATAATAAAATCTGTGTTTTAAATGGGATAAAAGGACATGGTTTTAAATAAGTCACAAAGGCATATGTAATCCACGTCCATTAAAATCGCATAGGCATATAAATGAGAGATACTGAAAAGTACATCTATTTTATATAATTATTGTGATGCCAGTAAGTTGTTAAAGGAAGAAAGATCTTAACTGTGATTGAGACTGTGTACTCACATTAAAACTGTAACACCCTCCCTGTTTTCATATAACCTAGAGTTTTACAATTTTAAAGATATCAGAAAATGAGACAGACCATTTTAAACAGCAGTGTCTCTAGAGTTAAAAAAGTGTAACACACAATTGGTCTGGAGGTAGACTGAGATTTGTAAGGATGGGGCCCGGCCAAAACCTTTGGTTCTTTTCATTCATATAATGGGCAGATTAATACAACATGTTTTAAATTGTTTGTTACCTTCGTATTACATCAGCATAACTCATTTTCTATACCTGGGCATTTTTGATAAAATGGATATAATTGGCTGTGTAAAGCTCCATTCTGTACCTTGTGAGAAGTTTATGTGTCACTGGATTAGTTATTAAATGTAAATAAGGTTCAAGATTATGATTCAAGTTCAATATCTTATGCTATCTGAAATTTTTGCATGACTGTATAACTGCTAGATATTTTGAGTAAATAGTGTCATTGACTCTCTTTTATCTGAAATAAAATTTCACTAAATGGTCTATACTAAATTGGATATAGGAGGTGACCCAGGCCCCATGGGGAACAAATGAAGTACTGTATAATATTTTTCATCATAGGGGAGACAAATCCCCGACTAATATATTCTGTTTCTTCTTCAACACAAAATCTTGGTAGCCAATGTTCTGATAAGAGAAAGAGCTTAGTATGAATGTTAGCTTTTCTCTAGAATAAAAACAGATGAGGGCAGCTGTCCTAATTGCACTAAGTATCTCTGCTGGTACTGACTGGGTCACCCAGAGAACATAACGATATAGCTTGTTCAACTGTGTCTCCACAGTTTGGGGAGCAGTTGGTGCCCATATTTATGCGACATAAAGTAAGCTTGTATGTATTTTAGCTTCTATGACTTTAAGGAGACCTGAAACTGAACTGTTGCCCAATTGGGTGCTCAATCTTTTGAACGCATTAAATGCGTTACTGTTTCATTAGTTGAAGGTGATTTGACCAGGAAAAGGTTTGTGAAAACAAACTTCTAAATAATTGTAACATTTAACTGTATTAGTTTTTGTTTTCCTATATATAGAGACAATGGTTTCTTTTTTGGTATTACCAAATATTAGCATGTTAGTTTTAGCCTTGTTTATTACTAACCTGTTCTTTGTACATAGGTTAGTAAAATGGTTAATCTTTTGTTGTAAACCCACCAGTTAAGTTGACAAAAGAACAAGGTTGTCAGCATAAGCTAAAATGGGTACTTTCTTATTTTTAACTGTGTGAGAATGAAAATCAGATCAGTCCATTTATTCTATCAGTGAGTTGATATAAATATTAAATTAAGTGGAGAACTACAGGCACCCTTGTCTGACACAAGATTGATTTTAATTGTTGAGGATAGTTTGCCAGACTGATTATTACATTGAACTTTTATCCATGAATCTTGGTGAAGCCTAACTATAATATCTAGTATTGTAGGATCAGTGTTATATATTGAAGATTTTGCCACAATAAGATGTGACTAATAAAATTGAAAGCTGATTTCAGGTCAACAAAGCAGCAGAATAATTTTGATTTCTTAACTTTAATGAACTTCCAAATTATATGGGACAGTATGTAGCAGTGCTGAATCGTTGATCTGCCAGCTCTAAAGCCATTTTGAAATTAACTATATATGTGGTTTTCCTCAACCCAAAGCTGAAATCTATTTCAAATCATTCTACAGAAAATTTTCTGCGAAGTGTCTATTAGACTCATTGGTCTATACATTGCCAGTTCTAGTGGATTTCCCCTTTTCTTAAAAATTGGACAAATGATGCTCCTTTTCCAACTTTGTGGTTTATCGGCCCCTTGTATGAATTTATTAAAAATGATGTGAAAAATGGGGAGCCTCCAGTCTGTAAAAAATGTACTGCTCTCTCAGCAATGACTCTGTCTTGGCCCAGGGCTTTGTTGTTTTTAATTGGGAAAAGGTATCCATGATTTCTTCTTGGTATATGCAAAAAGGCTTTGGAAAATAGACTTTACTGTTCAGGTCTAAAGAATTTAAGTCTTCGGATGATGAATAATATAAAGAATAAAAGTATTGTTCCCAGATTTGTGGAGTAATTGAAGCCTTTACATCTATTGAAAACTGACAGCATCCTTGACTACCCAGAGTCCAGAATTGTCTGTTATCCTTCTTCTGAACCACACTCCTAAGTTTGTTCCACATTTTTTGTTGTTTTATTCTCTCTTTCTCCAATGTATTTTTATAAGTTCTTGCTTGATTTAATATCCTAAAGTCATTTCTTGTCAGGCGTTGTTTAACATACTGTACTCATTTTTTAAGGTGTTTTTTGGCTTTGTTACAAATGTTATTAAACCATGTGTTCTGGTGGAAGTTCAAACTTCTATGTTGTAAAAGAAAGGGTCTGATATATCTATTAACTCCATGCCATTTAATTATTATTTCTTCCAGTAGGCCAGCATTTGTAGCAGTTTCAGAGTGAAGATTATAAAGATATTCTATGTACAGAATGTCTGAAAAAATGTTAGTTGTGTAGTTTTGCTATCTAATCTTGCGTGGGTTTATTATTATGCAATTTTGTATTACAAAGCTGTTAGCGTTTAGATAGTTATTTGTCAGAAAGGTTAGAAATTTGATTTCTTATGGCAGGTGTGCAGATTCAGAGCGATCAAGGTCTGTCTGTGTTCTATGTTGTATGATTTATTCCCTCCACTCCTGAGGTAGGTGCACTATTTATATATATGTATACAGAGCACCCTGCCCTGTGTTTTGATTGTGTGATGTCTGGAAGAACATCAATGTGACATGAAATGTCAGCTTGTGTAATGTAGGTGGGGGTGCTGCATGTGTTTTAAGTTTTCTGTAATAAAACAGTTTCAACCTAACCTAGCACTGAAGTCTTCTTTCAGTTATCGAGTTGCTCTCCTTCTGAGGTTTTTGTGTTTGGATTGATTTTCCGTTTATTTAAAATGTGTTTACTGGCTGAAATCCAAGAGCCTAGATATTCTTTAAGAGTGACCTGGGCACATACAATGGCTCACAGTACAGAAATACAGTAAGCATAATACAATATGTAGAATTTGTACATGAAATCATTCAAAGCATTTGCAGGCACTGTTTGATAAGCAAAGTTTTTTGTCAAAACAGTTTTAAACATCTGATCAGAGTGTATGTTTTGCAAACTAACAGGAACCACATTCCAGCAATTTGTTGCATGATACATGGAGGATTTTTGACCAAGAGAGGTCTCACCAAATGGAAGTCTAAACAGTTCACCTAGTTAAATGAGAAGAAACCATTGCTGGAAATTGACCCAAGTTCTTCATAAATTTCCTAAAATTAAGCCAGATGAAATAAATTCACCTTGATTCAACAGAAAACCAGTTCATTGCATTATATATTAAAAAATGTTGGGTAGTTCTGGGCAAGATAGTGCAGATCAGCAGATGGAATTGTACAAGACTTGAACAGGAGAAATCAATCAGATGCTGTTTAATAAACACGAAACCATAATCACTTAAGGAGAACAAAAGTGAGTGGGCTAAAATGATCATAGATATTTGGCATTAAGCAGCTTAAATGCTATAGTTGACCAAGGCAATAATGACTGGTTTTGATAAGATTATTAATATGATTTTTAAAAGATAGAAGCTGGTTAGTAGTATATTCCAAGTAACAGAAGCATTGTTCTCCTCAATTTCTGCACTTTTACTGTCCAGAATAGGGCAGGCAGGGGGAAGAGAGCACTATCCAAAAGCAAATTTTGGATGAGCTCAAAATCAAATTGTAAGGCTGTATTAAACTTCGGCAAAAGTGCTACCTTTTTATCTAGTACTGTATCACCTGCTTTAAAAAATGTGTGTCTCAGGCAAGAAAAAAAGGAGATTGTTTAACAAAATAGAATATGACCCAAAGCTGAGACCTGACAGATTCTTCTATTTATTTTCACCAGAGGGAAAAGGCATCCTGAAGGAAACTTGCTGAGATCAGTTAACTAGTTCTGAAACAAATTTACAGAATTATTGGCGTGTCCTGTGTCCTGACGCTTGAGAGCAGGTGGCCAAGGTGCAGCAAATTGAACGCCTTATAATGGTTCCAGAATAAGGCACCAGCCATACCTTCACTGTCCAAGGCCCTAAGAACGGAAGTCAACTCAACAACAGCTGTTAGTGTACTTTGATTTTGACAGAGACCATGATGATAAAATGAGTATTTCACAATCATCTAGGAAATTTCTAGTTGGCCATGAATGATCTTTTCAAGGACCCTGGACAACAAAGAAATGGGGTGATAATTCCTGACACTAGTTCTGTCTCCAGACTTAAAAATGGGCACCACAGTCACTTGCTTCCAGAGCTCTGGAATCTCACGTGTAAGTATAGAAACACTGAATGTTTACAAAGTGGATAGGCGATGTGATCAGTAACTAAAGAAAATAAACACTAATTTTATTTGGGCCAGAACAAATCTAGAGTCTCCGCCACAGATATTTCTTAAATGCAAACTATTGAGATGTTATAACACAATCCCTGCATACATTGGTCTACTCTACGCACTCTTGATATTAGGTGACAGTTTTTGAGAACCGTAGCAATCTCAAGTGGGAAAACCAAGTCTCCCTCTTTGGTGGACAGTAATGAGATGGTGGTTATTTCTGATTTACCTAAGAGTTTATTCAGGCTTTTCAAAATCTTTTAGGAGCTATTGGTGACAGAAGATTGATTCTTCAGAAAGTAGTCAGATTTTGCTTTCTTTGTTAACTTTTTACATAAATTAAAGTCTACAGTGATCCATTAATCAGCATTTAATTTGTTTTTTGCACTTTTTTCATGATCTGTACTACTCCTGCATAAGATGAATGAAATCATTTGTTGTCGTCCAATTCTGGTTTCAGTTTTTTACTCAGATCATCTGAAAAGAGGCACATCTGTCATATATTGCATTAAACTCAGAAAAAGAATAACACCCAATCATCCACACTAGGAATATAGGAAAGATAGGCCCAATCAATATTTGCAGTTAAACTCCTAAACTGTTTAAGACCCATATTCAGAGCCGTCAGGATGCATGCGCAGAATGGTGTACCACGCAAATAACATACGCCGGCTGGCTCTAGTACATTATTGAAACAGAATGCACGATCCGAGTGGATCGCACATTCTGTTTGAATGTCAGACCCTGGTTGTGCGTTGCACAGCAGGGGGTCGCCATGTGCCACATTGCACAACCAGGGTTCAGGGCTGACTACCACCATAGGGAACTGAGCAGCGCACACACTGGTATGTGCCATGGCCTCCATAAGTGATATTCAGCCTGCATATGCAGATGAGCCCATTGGGCATGCAAGGTGCAGTGGGGCTATTTGCATGCCATTACGGGCTCATCTGCTTATCTCTGCACCATGGCTTGCACCAGACCAACCCTCTTACCCCAAACCCCGAGTACTATCACAAAATGAAAGTTCACACACCCGGTTTCCATAGCATAGTGTCTCCCCCATCCCATCCCCGATCACTGTCATGCAATAAATGTTCACACACCCAGTTTCCATAGCATAGTGTCTCCCCCATCCCATCCCCGATCACTGTCATGCAATAAATGTTCACACACCCAGTTTCCATAGCATAGTGTCTCCCCCATCCCATCCCCGATCACTGTCATGCAATAAATGTTCACACACCCAGTTTCCGTAATGCAGTGTACCCCCCACCCCGATCACCAGTACATCATTCAAAATCCGATCCCAGTTCTCGGTGGCTAGTGGTCCCCCACCTGGTAAATAGTAACCCATCACTTGCACCCCCTACTTCTGACGGTGACTGGCACAGCCCTCAGCACCCTGCCATGTTATTGTTAACTGAGCATTCCCAGAGCATTATTCTGTATATAGTACACACTCATTGTTGGGCTTGACCAATGAGCGCATACTATATACCATATGCACGCTGGGAATGCTCAGTCAGTGGCTGGCTGTGGAAGGGTATGGAGGGCTGTGCCAATCACCAGCATTGATCAGGATGGGGGGTGTAGGGTGGTAGGTTACTGCATATGGGGTGGGGTGCCACTAGGAATGGGGAT
Source organism: Neoceratodus forsteri (assembly GCA_016271365.2). NCBI lineage: Eukaryota > Metazoa > Chordata > Ceratodontiformes > Ceratodontidae > Neoceratodus > Neoceratodus forsteri. The sequence goes on from CM028132.1 coordinate 613,797,591, forward strand.
CAGGGCTATGAAGGGTGTACCTGTGATCGGGGTGGGGGGACACTACGCTATGGAAATCAGGTGTGTGAACATTTATTGTATGACAGTGATTGGGGATGGGGTGGGGGGACACTACAAAACCAGGTGTGTGAACATTTATTGTATGACAATGATCGGGGATGGGGAGGGAGACACTACGCTATGGAAACCAGGTGTGTGAGCTTTAATTTTATTCTTTTGTATTTATTTAATAACATTCAGAATTACAACCCTTTGAGTCATAGACTCCTTTACAAAGGCTCCATGTCCACATATTTAAAGACAGTGATTGGGGATGGGGGGGACACTATGCTACGGAAACCTGATGTGGGTATTTTATTTTATAACAGTGATCATGGCTTGGGGGGGCATGTACCTGGCCCTAGACTGTGTGTGCTGCACCACCCAACCCCACACATAGTTAAAGCAGAGTTTCAAAAGTGTAACTATGTGCCAGCACAGCCGGCCATAGTTATGCTTTGGGGGGTTCAATATTGTGATGCTTGGCTAATACATCAGGGACCCCTCATTTGCTTAGGTGCATCACAATATTGTGCACCGCAGTGCAGTTGAGGTTGTGCAGCACATCCATGGCCTTTGAATAGGGCCACGCCCTGGACAGCCCGTGCAAGTCCAGAGATGCACAATGCATCCAAGAATGTGCCATGCATCTTGTCTGAATATGTGGCCCTTTAAATTTAAATCTCAACATGGAGCTAGAAAGAACATGTACTGGAGGGTATTTCAGCCTATGTGCTTCCCAACAGGACAGGACTGTGGTCACTTCATATGATCCAACAGAGGGAAAGCTTTCAGTATTCTGTCAGGTCTAGTACAGTTGAACCTCAATTATCCGGACATCGATTATCCGGATTATTCAGTCATATGGACTAGCGACCTGGTCCTGAAAAAGTTATCCTTCTATCTGTAGCACTGATTTGTGATTTCGATTATCCAGGCGATCGATTATCCGGACAAATTTTCTATCCCCGGTAGGTCTGGATAATCGAGGTTTGACTGTAGTAAGGATCCAGTCTATGAGTGACTCGGTCCTTGTTCTCTAGTTCTGGCACATCAGAAGAACAGGTACCTGATGGAGATTTACACCTATTTGTTCATCTTTTATTCTGGAATTAGCCTTGTATAACCAATTTATGTTGGCGTTCTATAGTAGGATCAGCTCTTTGGGTTCGATTTAACATTATTGTAATCTATTGGCAAGAAAAGACCATCCTTCAAGTTCCCTTGGGGTATATAAAATGCACCAAAAATATGTTTAACATTCCCCAAGTATATTTTGATGACTTTAAAATCACATGAGGGCATAGGAGGCTCATAATTGTCTAATGCTACCAGAACCTCCACCCCTTTACTCTGTATATCGCTCTGAAAGACGCTGTAGAAATTTCACTATCCCTTGTTTTATGGAACAGCGAGGACTCAGCTATAGTAATTACATCAAAGTCCTGGGTCTGCACCCATACACAGAGTTTATCAATTATAGGTAATAGATTTCTAATATTTAAGTGGACTATGGAGATTGAGCACTTTGGTTTAACATTTAAGGGGTCAAAATGGGAAACATCACTGTGGACCAGGATGTGGTTGAATGTTCCCTGCTTAAAGCAGTAACAAAAGTATTTGTAGTCTCTGTTTAGTTGCATGATTGGTTCTGCAGAGGTCTTTCCGAGCAAATCTTGTATCTGTTCTCATTGCAAATTTAAGAAGAATGAGCCTGTATGTACCTTCTAAAATAAGTAACGATACTCGTCTAAATCGAATTTAACTACCTCATGTGTATCCCCAGGTGTTTCAGATCTAGAAGCACATGAGCAAAATAATCCTGAAGAAACAGTAGGCTAAATCTAACCTGGAAGTGCTGGAATTATTGACAGTAAGCACCCAGCTTAAATCTAGAGGTGTATATACATCTCTCTCCATATTTAAAGTGGCACTGTAAGTGGGTAGGTGGAGGAAAGAGATTTTTTTTGTCACTATTTGGGACACTTTGAAACTTGTCTTTAAATCTGTAACAGGTACAGTGCAGTGGGTTAAGGCTCTGAGCTGCATATCTGGAGATCTGGGTTTGAATCCCACAGCCACCTAGGTGCATACTGTGTGATCCTAAGCAAGTCACTTAACTTCCTTGTGCTCCCAGGCCACTCTGGAAACAAGCTTCAGCTTAGTGTGCTACTCCTGGTAAACAATGTTCCTCCCCTTTCCAGGTAATGGGAAACCTAACTCAGGAAATTAATCATGGAGTAAGTGGATTAAGAAAGCCCTGTGAATCAGCTGTGTGACCTGGGGAGGAAGTGCCAGAGGCTTACTGTCTTCTTTCAAGAGCACTATAAAAGATTATCTTGCCCAGCATGTCCCATCATGCTCATGTCCTAGCACGTGAGTGGAACAGTGCAGGAGTGAGTCATCTGCCTTAGGCATCTGCAGATATGTTGCAGGAGACTCAGCAGAAGGAACACCAGGTCAAGGTAAGAGATTGCACATTACTGTGTTCTGATATACTAAAACAGTCAGTTTCATGGTAGGTAGATACAAGTATTGTGTTAACATCTAGTGGCTAAAGAGTGGTAGGCACCAGGATAAGGTAGACACAGGTAGGAAGGTTGAAAAGGGAAATCAGGAGACATCCTATCTAGTGTAGGTACCAAATAAATTTAAAACAGCAAAGAGAGAGGTAGGAATTCAACAGGCATAGATAGGAGGAAGTATGGTACAGAAATGTTTTAATAGGCACTAAGGTAAAAGAAAGAGCATGGGAGTGGCACAGTGCAACAGGTGTGGAGCTGCGGTCTTTGGGACACTTTCTGGAGACTGAGATGCTGCCCATTTGTACTCCTCTCTGGGTTGAAGGCAGAAGTTGCTGAACTCTGAGCTGAACTGGCAAGGGTGTAGAGAGCCTCTGCCCCACCTAGGGGCCACCAAGCTCATGCGGCTCCCAGAGGATGCCTAGGGCAGAGGTAGAGTGGTTGAACCTGTAGGCTCTGGGAAGGTGGAGGCAGTGGGAAGGATACACACTCCTGAGCTTTGTACCACAGCAGAATTCTTTCACTGTACTGGTGGGATGGGGCAGACAGGAGGAGGCACCTAAAGCAGTGAGAAGGGAGGGAGTGGGGGTCCTCAGAAGGGGAGGCCCAAAGGAGGGAGGAGCAGCCACTGTTGGAGGACTGTACTGTTAGGGAGATAGACTTAGGAGCAGGAGGGGTAAAAAGGGAGAGGGAGGTATAGTTCCTGAGAATTGCTTTGGGTTTGAGGGCTGGAGAGCAGATCCAGAGGATCACTAGAGCAGCAGGAGATTGGATGGAACTAGATGTCATTGTCCACCTGGGGATGAATGACCAGGCAAGAGACAGGGTAAGAATAGTACAGGGAATTTTCTGAGAGCTGGGGAAGTTACTCAAGCAGGTGGCACACACACACTTTTACTGAAGTGTTACCTGTATATGGCCAGGGAGAGGAAAAGACATTCCGCGCCAAGGCTTTTAACGGTTGGTTGAAGGTATGGTGCATGGAGCAGGGCTTTAGCTATATTTGGGACTGGAATAGGGGAGATGGCCTGGATGCTTCCAGTAACTGCACAGCTACTTGAGAAAAACCCCTTGTAGGGAGTCCTTAGTGGCAGGTTTAAATGCTACATGGATAAGCATCAAAACTAAAGGGGGGGTGGCTCCCCTGAAAATGAAGCAGCAGGGCAGAAGATCCCAAGGCAGTAAACTCCTCTGGGACAGAGGCACAAGAAAATGGGGGGACAAGGCAGAAGACAAGGAAGGTATAAATCAGGGAAGCAGGAAGGAAAGCGTATAGGAGACCGGTAACAGGGAAGGTAACAAGGAAGAGATTGGTCAAGGGGAGCATCAGGAACCAGTACAGGCAGGGGGGAAGCAAGCAGGGAGGCAATAAGGTCTGCAGAGCCATGTGCACCACTGGAAGGAGTTTGGGAAATAAAATTCTGGACCTGGAATCCATCATGGCAGCTGCTAGCCCAGATTTGATGGCCATAAAGGAGTCATGGTGCACTGACAGCCATGAACATGACATGACCATACCGGGCTACTCTCTGTTCAGGAGAGACAAGGAAGGGAGGAGGAGTTGTATTATATGTATGCAAGGGAATCAAGGCCATAGAAGAGCAGGGGTGCTTGAAGGAAAAAGAAGGGCTGGAAGTTCAGTGGGTCATTCTGGAGACAGGCATTGGGGCTGCTATCTGTATAGGGATGGTATACTGACCTCCAGCACAGGGTGAGGAGTTGGATAAGGATCTTGGGGAAGCCATTATCAGGATTGAGGCTTCCAGCTGCAGCTTCAGCAAGGAGCAAGGCCATCCTTAATTCCCTTGCAGGGTACTTTTCTTAGGCAGTTAGTCAAAGAACCCAGCACAGAAGACCTCACAGTGGGCAGTCCTATTGGTAGAAGTGATCACTGTACAGTGTGGTTCAACATAAAGACAGGAGCACAGGCAAACCACATGAAGACAAGGGTTCTGGATATTAAGAGGGCGGATTTTAAAGAATAAGTGACTGCCTCAGGAACTGCTTAAGAAGGATGGAAGAGTTCAGGTAAGTAGAGGCATAGTGGGGACAGCATAAATAAAGCAACCAATCTCGTGTGACGAGTAAGCAAAGAAGACCATTATGGTACTCAAGGAAGTAGCAAGGGTAAAAGAAAAAGGTGGCATTCAAGAGGTATAAAAAATGAAGAGGGAAGAGGACAGGTAGGTGTATACCTAGAAAAGCAGAAAGAAGCAGACAAGGCAGTGAGGGGTGCAAAGGCACAGAGGAATGGCTTTCCAAAGGGGACCTACAGGGATAAGATTTTCTTCAGGTACATAAGTGAAAAGAGGAAAAGAAAAGCAGGGAGAGTAAACATTAGAAGGGCCAAAGGGGAGACTATGCAGAAGGTGACCAAAATAAAGTTGACATTTTAAATAGGTAGTGCTCAGTATTCACAGTTGAGCATGGAAGGAATGGACCACCAGGGAGAAGCAGGGATATGGTGGGGAGAGCGGGTGGACACAGATCAATTTTCAGAGAAGAGAGTGCTGAAGGGACTTGTAGCACTGAAGGTGGACAAGTCTGTGGGACCAGATAGGATTCAACCCAGGGTACTTAAATAACTTGGAGAGGTTCTGACTGCCCAAGTGACTGCCTTCTTCAACATCTCACTAGAAACAGGAGTGATTCCAGAGGGCTGAAAAAGGGCTGATGTCCAGCTACATCAGAACAGCAGCAGGGAGGAGGTTAGTAACTATAGGCCAGTCAGTCGCGCTACAGTGGTGGGGAAATTGATGGAAACACTATTAAAAGAAAGGATGATAGAGTATCTTGAATCCAGTGGTCTACAAGACCACAGTCAATATCAATTTATTGGGTGGGGGAGGTCATCCCAAACGATTCTAATATATTTCTTTGACTGGGTGACCAGGAAAATTGATCAGGAGAAATTAGTGGTCATAGCCTATTTAGGCTTTACCAAGGCCTCTGATGAGGTGTCAGTTAGGACGTTGATGAACATAAGAGTGGATCCATAGTGGTGAACTGGATTGAAAACTGATTAAAGGATAGAAGACAGAGGGTGGTGTTTAACTGCACTCATTCAAATGAGGGGAGTGCAACATATGGGGTACCACAGGGCTCGGTGCTGGGACCCATCCTCTTTAATATCTGTATAGTGGACACTGCTGAAGAGCTGGAAGGAAGGTACGCTTTTGCAGATAATACCAAAATCTGCAATAGGGTGGACACAAAGGAAGGGCTGGAAAAATGAGCTGGGATTTCCAGAAACTCAAGGAATGGTCAAAAGTATGCCGATTGAGATTCGGTGCCAAAAAGTGCAAAATAATGCACCTAGGACATAGAAACCACTGTGCTGAATATTTGATGGGGAAGGAGGTACTAGCAGTCACTAAGTAGGAAAGAGATATTGCGGTTATATCTGAAGGCCTCAAGGTGGCAGGGCAGTGTGACAAGGCAGTAGGTAAGGTCAGTGAAATGCTGGGTTGCATAGGATGGGTATTTCCAGCAGGAGAAGGGAGGTGATGTTGCCATTATATTGCTCACTGGTGTGGCCACATCTAGAGAACTGGGTTCAGTTTTAAAGACCGCATCTCAAAAAGGACATAGACTGAGTAGAGGCAGGCAACTAAAAGTGTGCATGGTTTGCACAAGAAGTGCTACAAAGACAGATTGTGGGATTTCAACATATACACGTTGGAAGAAAGGAGAGAGAGAGAGAGAGATATAATAAGAGACCCAAGTATCTCAAAGGGTGAATAAGGTAAGGTGGGAAGCGTCTTTCAAATGAGAACAAGCACCAGGACCAAGAAGCATGCAGTGAAAAGGAGGGAAGAAATCTGAGAGTAATGTGATGAAGTATTTCTTCACTGAAGGCGGTGGATGCCTGGAATAGAGTGCCAGCAGAAGTGGTGAGGCTAGAACAGTGGGGAGCTTCAAGAATGCATGGGATAGAAATAGGAGTATATTAAATAGGATGCAGGGAGGTGGAAGGGTCAGTGGAGACCAGATAGGGACAGACTAGTAGGGAACATCTCTGCTGACTAGGTGGGTTAAGCAGTCCTTTTTGCCATCAAATTCTCTGTTTCTATGACAAGCAAGGGGAGGTGCTGCTAGTTAGTGACTTCAATCTGCCAGATGTGGATTGAGCCTTAGAACTGCAGCTTTGGCAAGGAGCAGGGCTATCCTGACTCTCTACAAGGGCTTTTCTCAAGTAGCTACTAGCTAATGAACCTACTAGTGATGGGGCAGTGCTGGACCTGGTGCTAGCAGACAGGGACAGCAACGAGATGTCACAGTGGACAGTCCTCTAGGTAACTGTGATCACTGTACAGTGTGGTTTAAAATAAAACAGGAACAGAGGCAAACCACATGAGGACCAGGGTCCTGGAGTTTAGGAGGGTGGATTTTAAAGAAATGTGAGACTGCCCAAGAAACTGCCTCATGGGGCATTACCAGAAAGGGTAAAGGTACAGTAAGGAAAAATAAGGAAGGACATAATTAGACAACCAGCCTCTGCGTGAAGGAAGTGAGTAAGAGCAGAAAGAAAAAAGAGATCATTATGGTTCTCCAGGAAGTGGCCAAGTTGGTGAGAAAAAAAAGGTGGTATTCAGGAGTATAGAAGAAACACAGAGGAGGATGACAGGAGGTGTACCAAGTAAAACCGAAGGAAGCAGAAAAGGCAGTGAAGGGTGCAAAGGCATGGAGAGAGGAAAGGATAGCCAAGCAGTTAGCTAACAGGGATAAGACTTTCTTCAGGTGCATACAGTAGAAGAGGAAGGCAAGGGGAGGAATAATGAGCATGAGAGCAGCAATGTGGGACTGCACAGACGAGGACCAAGAAAAAGCTGACAACCTGAAAGTACTTCTGCTCATGTTTCACAGTGGTAGGGTGGGCGTGGACAACCAGAGAGCAGCAGGAACAAAGTGGGGGTGAACACAAGTCTATTTCAGAGGAAAAAATCCTAAAGGGACTTGCAGCTCTGAAAATGGACAAGATCCAGTGCTTAATTTGTAAGAAAGAGGTGCCCGTGCCCAAAGGCTGGGGGTTTGGCGCTTTAGCTGCTTTGTGGTGAGTTGTGGGGCTTTATCTGAGGATATAAACACTTCTGTTACATCATACCTCTGACTATAGGAAAAATTATTTTTCCCCTGGAGCCAGGGTGAGGGAGAATCTGGCTGGCCTTATTAAACAACAAAATGTATCACAGAGCATCTAGTAGGTTACAACTTTCAGATGGTGGCAAAATCCATTAAAACTGAAGTATGACATTTTGAAGCTCTGGGGTTTTAGATACTGAGTGGTGAATTTTGGGGCTTTTAATGAAGATAAAAACACTTCTGTTAACATCTTCCTTCCCTGCCCTGACTCCAGGAAAAATATTTTTTTCCCTTGGAGTCAGGGTGTGAGACCTGGCTGGCCTTATTTTTAATTTTTTTTTGTATATACTTTCTTTACTCCTTTCACTGGTCCCATAGGTCTCTCTCCAGCTCTGCCCATAACCTAACCCACTGTCCCACTCAGTCTGAGACCCCCCAACATCCTACCTGTGACTCAAGGCATCCTCCAGTTCCTCTCTGGCGACTGACTACCCAGCTCTGAGGCACCCCCCCGGGGTAAGGGCCGCCAACTCCTCTGGTGCTCTGTCTAAGTGCCAAGTTGCCACCAGGAGAATGGAGGATTCAATGATGGATGGGGTGTCTTGACGATAAGCATGGATGGGTCAGGTGGGCAGGCCTTCGCCTACCTGGGTGCCAGGGTTTTTCTATGTTTCCTTGGTTCCCGGGAGCTCGGATGTGCAATGACATCCAGTGTGTGATAGGCATGCTCTCACACCCACTCACAGGACATCCACCTTAGCTCCCATACCCATTGTTGTGGTCTCCTCAGCGTGTGGCCCCCATCCACCACCAGAGGTCACCCAAGCTGCAGAAGACTGTACCACCCACCCCCAGGAGAGGAAAGCAGTCTTACAGACGCTCAGTCTCTCTACCCTACCCAACCCCCAGCGGCCCAAGGTTGTTCCCAAACCCGGGTCGCCGGCATGGCGCGAGGTGTGACATCCAGTGCCTCAACCCTCAGTGCCACCAGGCCCCCTGGCTGGCCTTATTAAGCAACAAAATGTACCATAGAGCATCTAGAAGGGTACAATTTTCAGTTGGTGGCAAAAACCATTAAATACAAGTGGAGGTTGTGAGAATCAAACCCAGTCAGTCAGTCTGCTATGCTTGATGTACCAAGCTCACACAGCTCGGGCTCAAACCAATCTGCCTTGTTGTTTAGCTTTTTTTTTTTTGCAATCTATTTTAGCACAGTCATGTTTACAGCCCCTTCTTTCCTTGCCTTCCTGGCTCCCCCTTAGCCTTTTTATTTGTTTGTTTGTTTACAGGCTTACAAGTTTTACAGTCCTGGCCTTCTTCCCTTGCCTTCCTGGCCTCCCCCACACAGTATGCAAGTGGAGGTTGTGGGAATCAAACTCAGTCAGTCAGACTACTCTCTCTGCTTGATGTACCAAGCTCCCACAGCTTGGGCTCATACCAGCCTGCCTTGTTTGTTTAATCTTTTTTTTTTTTTTTATGAGAACTTATTTTAGTACTACAGCCAGGCTTACAGACCCTTCTTCCCTTGCTTTCCTTGCTTGCCCCTCCCCAGCCCTTTTTTCTGTAACTTATACTGCAGGCTTACAGGTTACAGCAGCCCCTTCTTCCCTTGCCTTCCCAGCTTCCCACCTCCCCATCCAGGATCCCCCGCCCCCCGCCTGGTTCTTTCTCGCTGCATGGCTTTTTCCTTTTTTCTTTTTTTTCTGCTCCAGCCAGTAGACAACACAGTTATTTTTTTTATTCAGTGTTTTTAACAGAGAAGTCTGACTTCAGCAGCCCGAGAGAGATGAGCGACACAGCAACAAACAGCACAGGCCTCTCTTGAGACTCTGTCTGCTTCTCAGTCCGACCTTCCTCACCATGCACCACCTAACCATATAGCAGTTGGTCAGGTGATGCCATGATGGTTGGCAAATGGCACAAGCGCAGTAACACACTGTCACGCAGGCTCACCACCACCAGCTGCCCCCCCAACAACGAGGAGCCCGAGCCGCAAGCCCATAACTTAAGGAGCGAGCAAGCAGCAGGCTTGGGAAGTTCAAGTGCAGCAGCAGACAGTAGCAGCCAGCCAGAAGGAGGAGACAACTCCAATGGAGACAGTTTACAGTTACCAAGGCAACTGCAACTGGCAAGACCTGCTGAAACTCTGAGATACAGGTGGCCGAGTGCACAACCCGCAGCGTGCCACTGCCAGCCCCGTTCACAGTTATTTAAAGAGCAGGGCATCAAAAATTCCATTATTAGCTTGACAGAAGAGGTGCTGGGGCTCTGCCCCAACTTGACAAAGTGCCCCAGCACAAATTAAGCACTGACAGGGCCGTGAGACTATGCAATATACATCCAAGAGTGCTAAAGGAACTCAGAAAGGTGCTAGCTGCACCACTCATGGCCTTATTCAACAGCTCTCTGGAAACAGGCATGGTTCCCTCTACATAAGAACAGCAGCAGGGAGGAGGCTAGCAACTATGAGCCAGTTAGTTTCACCTCAGTGGTGGGGAAATTAATAGAAACCCTGTTATTAAATGAAAGGTTGGTAGAGTATCTTGAATCCAGTGGGCTGCAAGACCACAGGCAACATGGATTTGTTGGGGGGGGGTTATGCTACATGAATCTGATTGATCTCTTCAGCTAGGTGACTAGAGAAATTGATCAGCAGAGGGCAGTGGACATGACCTGTGTGAACTTCAGCAAGGCCTTCAATTCTGTGCCACACAGGAGATTGATAAAGAAATTGAGTAGTTTAGAGGTGGGATCCAAAGTGGTGAACTGGGTTAGAAACTGGTTAACGAATAGAAGACACAGGGTGGTGGTTAATGGCACTCACTCTAATGATGGGAGCGTGACCACTGATGTGTCACACAGCTAAGTACTGCAAACAGTCTTCTTCAGTGTCTACATAAGTGACATTGCTGAAGAACTGGAAAGGAAGGTATGTATTTTTGCAGATGACACCAAAATGTGTAATAGGTTGGTCACTCAGGAGGGTGAAGAGAATGTGTAGGGAAAATGGAAAACTCATGGAGTGGTCAGGAGCATGGCAGTTAGGTTCAGTGCCAAAAGTGCAACATCATGCACCTAGGGCATAGAAAACCTGGAGAGGAGTATAGGATTGGGGAGGGTACTGACAGTCTATAAGCACAAAGGGATCTTTAGGTTATCAGATCTGATGAGATAAATTGGCAGAGCACTGTGAAAAATTGGTGGATGGAGCTAGTGGGATGCTGGGCACAAGGAGAGGTATCTCCAACAGGAAGAGGGAGGTGAGGTGGTGTTGCCACTGTATTGCTTGTTGGTGAGAACCCACCTGGAGTATTGTGTTCAGTTCCGGAGGCCGCATCTCAGGGAGGACATAGACAGGGTGGAAGCAGTGTGGGACTCCATGATCATGATGAAGATGGTGGTCATGCTGGGCTGCTGTCTGTAACTCCAAGACATATTGCAGAGATTTTATATATCTGTTTTTTGAGTTTTAAGTGTTTTAAAGTAGCAGTCTGTAAAGTTTAAAGTAGCAGTATGTAAAGTTTATTAATAATTTGTTTGTTTTAGTTACTGGGTTGAGGGTAGGGACTTAGTAATAGCTTAGAGGGCTGTAAGTGTAGTATAGGAGTCAACTGTTTTGTTTTTTAAATAGGGAGTTGTAATGCGGTGCACATATTGTTATTAGTTTTCGTAAATCCTACTAGCGTTGATGGAGCACTAAGTGAATTATCTGGAGAGAGTGGCCGGTATGAAGATACGGTGAGTTTGGAATGTTGACCAGCTCCTGGAGTGACTGTCATGTTGAGGAGTCTGCAATGGTTGGGAGAGCGCAGCAGGAATTTTCTGCTGCCCTCAGTCCGCTTTGACTGTTAGAATTCACCGCTTCTGAGGACGATCATAGAAGGAGGACTTTGTGCCTGGCTTATTGCCAAAGGACAACCCTAAAAGGAAGATCTGTGCTTGCGTGTTTGCTGCTGAGAGTGAAGTGAACCTTGGGCTGCTCCATAAATGGTTGATCGGCAGCATCAGGTTCTGCCCTGGTGATTACTGCCACAAGTGGGGGAGGGAGTTAAGATCATTGGCAACCATTTACACATTGTTAGAAAATCGTTTGCTGTCCAGGGTTTTTACTTACTCAGTCTCTGGTTATGTGTTCAGATGATTAGCTGAAAATCTATAATTCTGTTTTTCTAAAAGCTGATCATTTGAGTTTCAGTACTGAATTGAAGTGGTATGCATTTGAGAAATCACTCCACAGCTATTAGTTCTTTCTCATCAAAACTCTGTTTTATCTAGCTATATAACACTGGGTTGTTTATTTAGTGGATATAAAATAAATCTGAAGTTTGTTAATTTATACACTATGGATGTTATCTTTTAGATTATCAAAAGCGTTTGATAAAGTCCCCACAGAAACTTATTGGAAAAATGTTAAATCTGGAAGTGGACAGCAGGATTGTGAACTGGACAGGACCTGCATGGGAAATTGGTTAGAAGAGAGGAAGCAAGAGTTAGAGCACTGGGAGAATATTCAGAACCCATAGGAGTAACAAGTGGAGTACCACAGGGCTTAGTATTGGGGCCTGTATTATTTGCATTATATATTGGAGACTTAAATAATAACATATTAAATAAGGTAATTAAGTTTGCAGACAACATTAAATCGGGTAGCCCTGTCGATACACCAGAACATCTGAATTAAATGAAAAATGGTTTGAGTAAAATCAGATTATGGTCTAAGGAGAACAACGTGCCATTAAGTGTTGAAAAATGTACAGTTATGCATTTAGGAAGGCTAAATAAGAGACATACATATGTATTAAATAGGAGTACACTAAGAAGATCGACAGAAGAGAAGGACTGTGGTATCACTATTGATGATAGACTAAAGTTTAGGCATCATAGGACTCAGACAATACAAAAACCAACTCCATGATTAGAAATATTAAAAGGAGTTTCATTAAAACGGGATGTCTATTGCTGCTATATAAAACATATGTGAGACCGTATATGGACTACGGGTCACAGTGATGGTAGCCTTATACACAAGGGGAAATTAATAGGGTTGAAAAGGTACAAAAGAGATACACAAAAATGATAGGATCATTGGGACACAACTTACAATGAGAGAATAAAGAGATTAGGATGATTTGCATTAGAACAAAGGAGAATAAGGAGATTCAATGGCGATGTTTAAAATAATAAAAGACAAAGAGTTAGTAGAGGAGATGGGTATAACAATCCATGAAAAACCTTTTGGTTTAAGGGGACACAATCTACAAATAAGAGTGGATACAGCAAAAAAAAAATAATCAACATTTCTCATTTGTAAACAGAACAGGAAGGATATGGAACACTCTCCCATATGGAGTAGTAACTAGTAATTCTCTTACAGTATTTAAAACAAAATAGATAAGTTGATAGGTCAAAATGGGTTAAAATGGACACACTAATGTGGGGAATGCGGTGCCTATGGGCTGCAAAGCCTGCTTCCATTCTACACCCAGAATAAGTATCCAGTATAAGTAGTTTGTCTTTGATGTAGCCTCAATAAATAGGTCCATGTAAGAACAATTCTTTTCCTCTCACATTGACAAACAGGTGTCTGCCACACTCTGCTATTTCAGGCACATGTACTATATGAACTCACAAATTTCAGTTTTTTGATGGTTTCTGTGTTCAAATACAAAATGTATGACTAGAAACAGTGTAGAGCATCCTGATGCCCACTGTCTCCTGTGCCATAGTTGAGGCAGCTGCACTCTGCTGCCCCATCCCCTTCCCACAAGCTCCATCTCTTGCCCACATTCAAGGGTGCTGCACCCTGCTGGCCACTGTCTTCTCCCATAAAGTTGGGGCTGCTGCAACCTGTTGCCCCAATCATCAGCCTGAACAGTCAGAACTGCTGCACCATGTACACCCCATCCCACAGTCAGGGATGCTGTACCCTGATGGCCCCTGGTGTCCTGCACCACAGTCAAAGCTTCTGCACCATTCTGTCCACAGTCCCCTGCCACCAGAGCCAGGGCTGCTTCTGCCTACTCAGGCAGGGCTGCTGTGACCTGCTGTGCCCTAGAGCCCCTTGCCTCCACAGTTAGGGCTGCTGCACCATGCTTTCACTTGCCACAAGAGTTATGACATTTGCTGCACTCTGTCCTCTGCCCCCAAAATTGTGTCAGTTTCACCCAGGTGTGGCTGCTGCACCCTGTCCCACAGTTTGGGCTGCTGTACCCTAATGCCTCCCTTGTCTCCTGGCCGAACAGTCGGGACTTCTGCACCTTACTGCCTTCTGTTCTTCAACCCCATAACACAGGATAAAAGTATTTTTCTGTTTTTTTTCTTTTAGGCAGTGCAGCAAGAAATCTGACTTTGGTGGCAGAGGGCAGCATGGTGCAGCAATGCTAACTGTGGAGTCATGGGGCAGTAGAGGCATGGGGTTATATGGTGCAGCAGGGCACAGCAGCCCTGACTGTTTAGACAGGAACAGGGTGCAGCAGCTCTGGCTATGGCAGCAGGGGACAGACTACAGCATGGTGCAGAAGCCTTGATTGTGGGGCAGGACATGGGGGGATGGGTCATCACCAGGGTACAGCAGCCCTGACTGTAGGACAGGATGTGCATGGTACAGAACTCCTGCCCATTTGGGAAAATGGAAGTAGGTAGCAAGGTGCAATAAAAGCCCCACCTCTGGTGGCATAGGCAGCATGGTGCAGCAACCCTAAATGTGGAGGCTGGGGACATGGGACTCTAGGGCATAGCAGAGTACAGCAGCCCTGACTGTGGTGACAAACAGGGGGCAACATGGTGAAGCAGCTCTGATTAGGGGGTTGGGGGAAAGTGCAGAAGGGTGTAGCAACTACAACTGTTCAGGCAGGGGCAGTAGGGTGCAGTGGCCCTGATTGTTCAGGCAGGAGATGGGGGCAACAGGGTGCAGCAGCCCCAACTCTATGGGAGAAGCGAGTGGGCAGCAAGGTGCAGCAGCCTCAAATGTGGGGCAGGAGATAGGGGGCTTGTGGGGCAGGTGACAGGTGGCAACAGAATGCAGTTGCTTCAACTGTAGGCAGGAGATGGGGGCATCAGAATGCCATATAGTGTTTCTAGTTCTACATATACATGATGTATTTTCACACAGAAATCATCAAAGAACTGAAATTTGTGAGTTCATATAGCACATGTGCCCAATATAGCAGAATATGGTAGGTACCTGTTTTTCAATCTGAGAGGAAAACATTTGTTCTTAAATGAACTGATTTATTGAGGCTACATCAAAGACAAACTATTTGTATGAATTAACAAGCGTTAGATTTATTTTATAGCTATTAAATAAACAGCCCAGTGTTACATAGCTAAAAAACAGTTTTGATGTGACAGAACTCACAGTTGTGATACTGACAAGCTGATTTCTCAATGCATACCACTTCAATTCAACACTGAAACCCAAATGATCAGCTTTTTATAAGAACAGAATGATAGATTTTCAGCTAATTCATCTGAACACAAACCAGAGACTGAGTTAGTAAAAACCCTGGACAGCAAACAACTAACTCTACAGACTGCTGTAATTAGGAAGTTTATAGCTTTTTAGTTCTTCAGTCAAGCAGGATCTTGCACTGCTGAAGCAGTAGCTTACTCCAATATGATGTCATCACTCTCCAAGGCTCAGTCAGAGGGACAGAAACAGCCTGACTGTTTTCAGTTAGTGCAGAACAAGTTAACAAATGCTGTTTAAAAAAACCACAACACCAAATAGCATGACATTTTCAGGAAATACTACTCATGACACAGGGACTTAAATTCAGGCTTTTTTCTAACAAAGTGTAAGATGGTTTCCATTGATCTTTAAGCTACAGACTCAGCAAAGGTTTTGAAATCGGCCGCTGCTATTTGCACTGCTTGCAGCAGGCCGGTGTAAGACTCGTTTAACCTTGGAGCTGTTTATTGGCAGGAGCTGTGAGAGAAATAAACCCTGAGACAGTTTTTGGGGGAACTACTGGTGTAAACCAGGCAGAAGGACCTGCAATGTGAGTACCAAAATAGCACTCCATCAGTTCTGTTATGAATTGGTAATGGACATAAAGCCCTGTGAGCAGTGACTGTTAAAGGGCTAAAATAAAGAACTTATTCAGTTTTGTAGTAGTGGCTATGAGAGAGCCTTAAGGACAACTTGACCATGAATTCAAACTGTTTGCTGGGAAGTGACAGTTCCTGAGCTGTGAGAACTAACTTTACATTGGGCAGTAAGAGCCATATTGCATATATAGTGTGAACTGAATAATTATTTGGACTAAATGTGCACTGCAGACTCTGTAAAGTTTTGTATTAATCTATGGGACTGCTTTTAAATAGTTGTGTTGAGACTGGGGGGTTGGGAAGGTTTGGTGTGTTTTTTGTTAGTGCGAGTGGCTGTGTGAAGGGTGGTGTGTGAGAGTGGGTGTGGTAATTTTGTGAGTTGATAAGGGATACCTAGAGTATACTAATTTAGGGTTTTTTATTAGGGTTGTTTTGATTTTAGTGGGATTGCTGTAAACAGCAGTCAGAATGTGCTGGGAATATCAGCTTACCAGGCACAGCTACTCGGTGGCCCACCTGTATGACCTTCACCCTTTGAGCTCCCTTCATTACCAGCAGAAACATACAGGAGATGCAGGGTTTTGGGATTGCTCATGGGGGGGGGGGCAGAGGGCCATGCCAGTAGCTACTGAGGAGTCATCGATTCAAGTGGTGAAGACCAAGAGGCGCCCTGGGGCAAAATGGGAGTTAGAGAGGGGCCCTTCTTGTCTGATTCCTATACCCAAGGGCTCCACCTCTGGTAGTGGGCAGGTGACTGATCCAGCAGGCTCCCGTCATCCTACTCAGGCTGTGCTTTGCAATACCAGGTCGATAAGGAACAAGACTGCTTTATTAATGCACTTGGTTTCCTCAGTAGACATGGCTTGCATCACGGAGACCTGGCTGGATGAAAATGCTGCTCCCATTTTGGAGACAGCGGTGCCAGACAGATACTCTGTGATACACACCCCGAGAGGTGGGGGTGTGGCCATTTGTTTCAAAGCCAGACTGGGCCTCACGGTGCAACCAGTGGGTTCTACCAGGTTGGTTGAGAGTGTTGCTGAACAAGGGGGTCCGGGCACAAGCTACAGGATCCTTCTGATTTACCGCCCACTGGGGAGGGACAAGAAACTCCTGTGGGAGGTCAGAGACTTCATCACTGGCCTGGTGTTGGAGTCCCACAGATGGTTAATTCTGGGTGACTTCAATGCCTGGGTCAACGACGGGCTCTCGTCTTTTGGGCGTGACCTCCTGCAGAGAATGGAAGCTCTGGTCCTGTCATAATTTCTCACCTTAGTGATCCACTTGAATAGTCACACATTGGACCTGGCATTCACTCGAGGTCTTGGGGTTGTTGACTTCAAGACAGATCTGGTCATTCGGTCGGATCATAGCACTGTAGGAGTTCATGCGAGGTCCATCCTCTGTGGAGATGGTCCGGTACTGCCCTTCTGGGATTGTCCCCAATAGGACAACAAGCAGTGCTGGACCCTGCTCGGCGTGGGGAGCTGTGTGGCGACTGGGCTGGAGGAGGCAGTGGCGGCCTATAATAGGGCCATTGGTGTGGCCTTCGACTCAATTGCACCCATCCGTGTCTGACTTTTATCTACTTGCCGAAGGCCACACTGGTTTGATGGGGTTTATGTGATAAGGGTGACTCCCTTATGTCGCAGAACACACACTGCGAAGAAAAAAACACCCGAGGTCAAATGGGTGATCAAAAGATCCTTTGATCACCACAAACAGTGACGGTTGCTGCATTTCTGACTGCAAAACATAAAGAAATTATTTTTATGCGGAGATGCCTCTGCACCCTCACTAACAAATTATTGTTAACTCCGGGGCGGGGAGACTTAGAAGAAATGGGAAAAACAGAGTAAACAAATATTTATCCTGCACCCAGACCCAAACCTGGGTCCACCAGCTTCATAGGCGGTGGCTCTAGCCACTATGCCAAATGGCCAGCTCGGCAGGGCTTGGCCAAAAACCTTCCTTTATCCTGCTATAATGTGTAGTTCCCTGCTATACTCACTATGCAGGATAGCTCGATCTCTTGTACCACTCGCTGAAAGTTGAAGTGGTATTATTGAGTCACTCATATTGAGCCGTTCAATAATACTCACTCATTTCACATGATACCATTTGATGGGGAGCTTAGGGAGTTAAAGATAAAGGGATGGGGGATGGAGCAGCGCTGGAGAAGATCTAGACTGATGGAGGACAAATTGGCCCTGAGGTCACATTATTGTGACTACTAGGGGGCAATCTCCTGAAAGAAAGCAGATTTTTTGTCAAGGGAGATTGCTGCAGCAAGGAACAGACCAGCTCAACTCTTCCACATGGTGGATGGGCTATTACATCCAGCCTGTCTACATGCATGAGGAGCAGGTCCTAGCACAAGCTGCAAGAGTTTGCTCTGTTCTGTGCTGATAAAGTGTCCTCTATCAGGCCTGAGATTTCTTCCACTGTCATTCAAAGGACCTGTGGGGTTCAACCTGAGGCATGTTAGGGCATCCCTCTTGTATGGACTTAATTCAATTCAGTTGGAGTGGAGGAGGTGGCTGATGTAGTCTTGAGGCTGTGACCAACATATTGTGATCTTGACCCTGGCCCAACCCAATTTTTGGTTGGAAGTGTGGACCTGATAGGATCTGAGATTGTTGGGATTGTCCGGAGTTCCCTTGAGAGTGGGGTCTTTCCTATGGCACTGAAGGAGGCCTTGGTTAGACCCCTACTGAAGAAATCCTCATTGGACCCAAAGTGTCTCAGCAACTACAGACCGTTCTTTAACCTCTCATTTTTAGGGAAGGTTATAGAAAAAGTGGTGGCCATCCAGCTCGAGATGGGTCTGGCCTCCTCTGCCACTCATGAGTGTTTCCAGTCTGGCTTTAGATCCAGGTATAGCATGGGGACCGCACTGGTGAAGGTGCTAAATTATCTCCTAATGGCAAGAGATAGGGGAGAGCATGCCATCTTAGTCTTCCTCAATCTCTCGGTGGCGTTTGACACCATGGACCATGAGGTACTGTTGGACTGATCTTGGAACTGATGTGGACTAACCAGAATTGTTATCTCCTGGTTTAGGTCCTTCCTCACGGATAGAGTGCAAGGGTGACAATGGGGGTTAGCCTCATCTAGTCCGATGCCCTCTATGTTATGGAGTTCCATGAGGTTGGTCCTGTCGCCCTTGTTAGTTCATGGTGTATATACTGCCATTGGGAGAAATTATCAGGTGGTGTGGGCTGGGTTTTCATTGTTACACTGATGATACCCAGCTATACTTGTCCTGTACACATGGAAACCAGATGGTGGACTCGGTTTTTAACACCTGCCTGGAGGAGATCCAGAACTGGATGACTCACAACTGGCTATGACTCAACCCAGACAAGATGGAAGTACTAGTGGTGGATCCAGGCCGTCGCTGTGATAGAGGGGAATTTGGAGACCCCCCTGGGCTGGTCCTGGGGCATGTTCCCCTAGTCTCTTCTGTTCAGGTTAAGCATCTGGGTGTGGTCTTTGATGATGACTCGACACTTGATGCACAGGTGTCTGCCATCATCAAAAGTGGTTTCTACCATCTGAGGTACATTGCCCAGATCTGAGACCTAATACCAGCTGATGATCTGACCACCCTGGTGCACACCTTTGTTGTCACGTCCAGGCTGGACTACTGCAATGCCCTGTACCTGGGGCTATCTGGAGGCAATCTCCGCCACCTGCAGCTGGTACAGAGCATGACAGCTAGGCTGCTGACTGGCATTTCGAGATTGAACCATGTCACGCCTGTCCTCCACGAACTGCACTGGCTACCAGTAAGGTGAAGGATTGCCTTCAAGGTTGGATTACTGACTTATAAAGCCCTGCATGGGGTGGGGACCAGTCTACCTGCAAGACCGCCTGGTTCCTCACTGCCCACCTGGGCTCTGTGTTCCTTCAGTGTTGCCTCCTTGTGGTTTCTCTGACCAGGTTGCAGCATTTGGGGTCGTACATTCTTAGTTGCCGCGATCTGTGGAACTCCTGCAGAACATCTAAGGAAACACCCTTGGTGGAAACCTTTAAAAGGCTTAAAACATTTTTATTCAATCAGGCGTTTGCTTTGAACTGAAGAGTGATAAATGAACTGACTGCTGTTTTATTATGGAATGTTTTAATGAATGATAGAATTGTATATTGATCTCTCATTATGCTTTGAGGTGTGTCATCGGTTTTGTTTGGGTTGTTTTAAATACTGTTATGCACTCCGAGCCTCCGGAAAGGGTGCTATATAAATAAAGTTTCTATCTATCTGTCTCTGTCTGTCTGTCTGTCTGTCTATCTATCTATCTATCTATCTATCTAAGCAATCCAGAGGAGGCAACTAAAATGATGCAAGGTTGCACCAAAAGCTGTATGGAGAGATCTCAACATGTGCACCCTGGAGGAAGTAGAATGAGAAAGGACATGATACAGACCTAGAAGTACTCTCGGGGTAAGCAGGGGTGCAGATGGGAGCTTCTTTCAAATGAGAAAGAGCATCAGAACCAGAGGGCATGCAGTGAAGCTGGGGGGGGGGGGAGTTTAAGAGAGCTGTGAAGAAGTACTACTTCACTGGAAGAGTTGTAGACTCCTAGAACGCACTTCCAGCAGAAGTGGTAGAGACAAAAACAGTAGGGGGCTTCAAGCATGCATGGGACAGACATATGGGAATATTAGTAAATAGGCAGGAAGGAGGATGAATGGTGTCAGTGACCAGTTAGAGTCTGTGGAGACAGACTAGGCAGGAACCATCTGGCCAGACTTGGTGGGCCAAGCGGTCCTTTTCTGCTGACAAATTCTATGCTTCTAAACATTTAATCAATAACTATTTACAAATTAAATAAAATGGAATTAAAAACTAAAAATACCTGGTTCCTACCCCACTGCGTCCATCGACTCCATATTTTGACTGCACTTTGCATGCACTGAGCTGCTGCCAAGTCTAACAGCACACCTATTTGAATCCTTGAACCCTGCCAAATGTAATGCCACAATGACTCAGAGAAAGTGAGTGATGTAATCTAGCAATGGGGGTGGCTCAAGCATGGGTGCTAGACAATAAGAGCAGCCTATGCAAGAAGACTAGGAGGTGCTCCTGCACTCCTGGATATCAAATGGTACCACCATTTTAACTTAACCACACAAAGGATATCCAGCAGTTCACTCAACCGTTTGAGTCCTCTGGTCATGCATGCTGAGCAAGCTGGTTTCCAACCAGTGTTTATCCAGGTGGATATTCTCCTGTATTTCGCTGTGTTTCCAGAAGGGTGGGAAAGAGCTTCCTGGTATTGCTACAGGGTGTGGGAACCTGTTAGATCTGTTTGGTTGTGACCTGGAGTAAAATCCCTATAACCTTCTTTGAGGAAGCAGTACATAGCTGCTGTCTTGGACACACAGCAGGGCTATGCATTACTGCCTCTGGACAGGGCAGAACAACTCATTGCTCAAGCACAGTTGATATACAGCAATCTTCACCTCCCAGACAGAATATTTTTATGTCTCCTGGGACTCATGGCAGCAGCCACTGTTACACCGCAATGGGCACTGAGAATGCAACAGGATCAACTGATGGATCACATGGACCAGAAGGTGCTCAGCACATCTCCCTTATGCAAAACACTGACATGGTGGGTGGATCATCACAACCTTTTAAGGGGCGTTCCATTTCTCATATCAACTCAAACTCGGCATCATGCCTCAGATACATCCAGATCCGGGTGGGGGGGCACACCTAGGCCATTATCAAACAAGGTTCTTGGACGACCCAGGTGGAAAACAAATTGCACATAAACGTCCTGGAGATGAGAACTGTTTTATAGTCTTCAGGCTTTTCAGGAGCATTTAACTGTAGGTCCTCTATTAATACAGATGGACAACATCAGTGTCATGCATTACATAAACAAACAAGGGAAGGCTCATTCCTAACCCCTGTGTTGGGAAGCAGTGAGAGTGTGGTACTGGATGTTGGAACGTGACCTAGAGCTATGAGCCTTGCATCTTTCAGGTGTCCAAACGTCTTAGCAGACAGGCTAAACAGGTCACAGTCCAACATGCACAAATGAGAACTGATGACCTCTTCGCAAGATGGGGTTGTCCAGAGCTGGACCTTTTTGCATCCCTCCACAATGAAAAATTGCCACGTTTTTGCTCACTTGCTCCAGGACCTGGAGTTTTTTGGTGAGACACATTGTCCATCTCTTGGAAAGGGAAGTTTCTGTATGCATTCCCTCCCACTCCATTAATACAGAGAGTATTACTGAAACTGCAGATGGAGGATGTGACCCTCATCCTCATCCTTATGCACCCTATGGCCTCAGCCAATATGGTATCCACTGCTCCGACAACTAGCAGTGGAGCTTCAAGTATCTCTGCCACTGTGCAAGGGCCTGTTGTCATAGAACAAGGGGTCTCTGGTCCATCCGAACCTTAAGTCCCTGCATCTGCATGCCTGGCTCCTGAAGATATAGTCATTGCACAGTCTGGTGTGTCACCTAAAGTTGTTGATGTGCTGGTTGCAGCTAGAAAGCTTGCCACCAGACATAGAACACTAGTGCAGATAATGCGATCCTCTATAGAAGCTCTACTGATGTCAGTATAGTCCTTGTGCAACTTGTCACTTAATTCTGTATCCTACAAAAATGGTTCTGTGAAAAAAGCTTGTATTGAAAGAAAATAAAACAAAGCAGTGCTCTTTGGCCAAAACACATTGTGCGGACAGGCAACACCTACTCTCACTAACTACCACCTCTGGCACATGTATTGAGTAGCTGACAAGCTAAAGTACCTTTGTGGTCATTCTAGATCAAGCTCACTTTTAAACCTCATGCAGACCACGTCACCAAAACAATACATCAAAAATTGGACTGTATCGCCTTGTAATATCTTTTTCCATAGGGCCGAGAACTGCCGCTACAAACAGTGTCCTGCTTTCAGCGTTACTGTGTAGTAAGCCTATACTCCACTTTCTTGGGAATTCAGAGATCAACAGGCTCAAGGTTCTGTATAACAAAATTAGTTGTTTTGCATCCGGTGCTCCCCCCAAGAAAACATCATTGCGAAGTCCTCTCCTCTTTTAATTGGCCCTCTCTGGAAAGAAGGTTGTTGTACCCCCTACTATGCCTCACACTGAAGCTCACGAAAATTTATACCGCTCCCAAATCTAGTAGGCATATTAGTTTCCAAACCTGAGGACGTTTACTTTGGCCTTCAAGCTGCTACTTGCTTGAAGATCCCAGGATAAAAACAAGTACAGGCAAGAGGTCCTTTGCACACTCTGCACCATATCACTGAAATTCACTCCCAGCAGAACTGAAAAACTCCTCTTCCCTGTGGGGTTTCAAAAAAGGGTTGAAAACTCAGCTACTATAAAGGTGTTGCTGTTCCTGTTATCATTGAGGGTTCTCTTAACTTGATGTCCGGTTGCCATTTTGACCACTGAGATGTTTCTGAGGTAATGCTCATACGTGCCTTAAAGCAGCAGTACTGGATAACCGGGAAGTGATTTTCAAAATTCTACTTTTTGGCGTACTTGTGCAGCCTGAATTTCAGTTTCCTGATCTACTACTGTTTTTTTTTTAATGAGCTCTAGGTTTCTCTATATTTAATAAATATTACAATTGCTGTGGATCCACAGTAAATATGGCTGGTGCCGTATTTACAGCCACGGTCCCCCTTCACGTTGCAGCGTGTACTTTGTTTACTTCCTTCTGACCCTGTCCCACACATTCCTTCTCTTCCACTGTTAAAGGGACACTGTCAGCTTTTAGCTGCGTTTTTTACTTTCTTGGCAAAACGATAGCTGTAGCCATATCTAGCACTTGATTCCCCATTTAAAGTGCCAGCTGAACTTAACTGCATGATTTGGTGTTTGTTGTACTTATTTTTATATTTTCCCCCAACCCGAATTAGAGCCAGACCAACTCATTAGGTGCTTCCATGTTGAGCATGGCATCAAGCGCCAAAAGTCACGCTCTGCCGAGTTTTGACTTTTTCAACCAGTATATTTAAAGGCATTCTGTGATAGTGTTCAGAATCCCAAGTGCCACAAAGTAGCTCATTTATAAAAACAAGTGCTATAACATCAGTAATTTTAATTGCAAAATGTAAAGCCATAACTCCGGGCATGCAAGCAGAGAATCATTCTCGGAGGAAAAACCTAAGAATATAAGGTGTACCTGAGAATGAAGATGGCCAAGAAATGGTGGCTTTTACAGAAGAATTGTGCACGGCGCTGGAACTTGAGCCAGAGAGCCCTATAAACAAAGAACTTTCATACAGAGCTTTGGGGCCAAAGCTCTCCAATTTGGATGCTTGCCCCCATTCTGTTATCATATCTTTCCTTAACTTTGCGATAAAAAATTACATTCTGCACAAAGCCTGGACAAAACAAAAGGTCTTTTACGGGACAACCCCTATATTCCTGGACAATGACTATGCCCCAGCCATGCAGAGACTCAGGCAGGAATACATAACCTTATTTCCCTATTTTCATTCTGATAAATTAAAGTTCAAGACTCTGAATCTTGTGAAGCTATGTGTGCAGTTTCCAACTGGCCAGTAAACATATGAGTCAACTGTGGAGGCTTGCTTAGATTGACAATCCAGAGAGATCATTCCGAGGGAGGGAGCTGGCAAGGATTTACAGCAAGGTCCCAAACCACAGAGGGGGCAATCTCGGACTACATCTCACTGGCAGATACAATCTGCAGACACTACCTTAACTACCATACTGGCACATCTGCAACAGTACCAGAGCTCTGCATTGTCCACATGAAAATCTGCTTCCTCCTAGATGAATGGTCTTCACCTACAGGTTGGTGTGATGAGGGTACGTTATAACATCAATGGGGGTGGTTGGAGTGGAGTGCTGAGACCTCTAGTGGGTTAGATTTATTTGTCTGAGGAATTCAAAGGAGGTGGCTCCCTGTACAATTATATCACAGTGAGAGATGAGTTGAGACCTGCGGTTCAGCTCCCAGAGAGCTGGGCTCATGTACCATGGCGCTCACCTACTTTTCACTGCTGCGGCAGATAGCATTGCAAATTTTACTGGACTGTACACTGTCTTGGCAGTGTAGGGACTTTTCCTATAATGCTAGCTATTTTCTGGTTCTGGCCCACCGATGAGTTCTGGTGCCTCAAATCCTGTTTGAGCTCCCCTTTCTCCTCCCTCCTCATTTTCCTTCCCACCAGATAACTGACTATTTTACTTGCAGATTTATCACAGTAAAGTTATGGGGACCTATTTTTTTCAGTCAAGAGACTCCGTTTCATTTATATGTATGTGACATCCATTAGTGACTTGCAACTCTGTTATGCTTGAGCTAGGCCGGTGGTGCAGAGGGCTGAGGCATCAAACGCCTTACCTCACACCTTGCCAGTAACCTGAGCTCAGGTTGCCATGGGCTGGCCGGGGGAGAGAGGATCAAGCATCCAAGGCCACTCTCCTATCTCCAGGTAGGGGTGGGCCGTGGTTCCCGGCAGCAATGACACTGCATGGAGGTATGGTGAGCAACAGCCATGGTCATGCAAGGATCAGGGAGAGGTGATGGCAGATGTCCATGGATGGGGTGTGGGAGTCGCGGTGTGCCTGCGCTGGATGTCATTGCACACCATGCCTCCAAGGCGTATCCAAGGAACCAAGAAAAACCCATAGTCAGGAGGAAGGCGTCACTTCGCCACCACACCCATGCTGGATCCTCCTCTCGGAACCTGAATGCCTCTCTCCTCCACCTCCATCTGCCTTGGCACTACATGGGGATGATCGCTGTGGGCGCTGGAGTGGTCCGCCTCAGGGGATAATGACTGAAGGGTGCCTGCGTAGGTGTGCGTGGGTGGGAAGAGAACAAGATCACTGGCAGAGAGGTCTCAGCAGGGTGGGATAAGGTGGAGTGACTGATGGGGCCCCTGTGAGTGGCGACCAGAGCAAGAAAAGAAAAAAAAAAAACTCCTGTTATGCTTGCTAATTGTGTATCTCTCAGCTTGTCCCACCTTACTTGGATACTTTGGACAATTGTACCCAGTTCAGTGACTGAAAGTACTGTGGTTCTAAGTCTGCGAGAGGTATATTTAAGCATCTCACAGCCACTTGACTTTTTCAGCTGGATACAAGCTTTAGTCGAGCAACCACGCAATGAGTGATTATAATATTTATGTGTGTACTCTGGAATCTACTAAAGCAGGGTGAATCATGCCTGCTTCTTATATTTAGTTGTGTACTTTGGGACGTACCAATGTGGGGTGAAGTATGAGTTCAATTATACCCCCCTTGGTTGTTCCCCTTATAATTTATGAATGGCTGCCTTTATCCACAAAATAGTGATGGGAGCTATAGTTCCTATTGCTGGCTTTATTTTTATATTTTATTCAGTCTAAAGGTTATAGGAACAGACTCCCCAGATGTAGACTTGGGGACTATAGCTACAACAGCGATGCTATTTACTCCTAATTTGGGGGGTTGAGACATAAGCGTGAGGTTTGGATAACTTTAGAGCTTAGCTTTGTGCCCTTTTTTATGTGAAATATCTTCCTGGTTACCTGTAACTTGTACCACTTTAAAGGCGTAACATGGGACTGTTGGCCAAGGCATGATTCAGTGTTCTAGAGTCGTATGGGTCTCGTTCTACTTTTGCCCGCTTTGATTCGAGCCCCACCAAATAGTTGTTTAATTTGGGGATATGGCTCCCTTGGTTTATGCTGTTAGTTTTAGAGTTTGCAATCGGCCAGGCCCTATTGGTTATATCACTTAAATGTAAAAACTAGCAGATCTACTATATTGGAAGGGGGGGGGTTGGGAGTGGACAAAAAAAAATATTTGGAGTGGTCTCCCATTTATGGCTAGACTTCCCACCTCATACCATGAATTTGAGATTTGCCCAGTCATTTATTTCAAGGCATCCTCTGCTGAATCCTCAGAGCAGCCAATGTAATTCATTTTAGGTGGAGGGGGTTTCCTTGATAGGGCTGCTGACTGCCCTTTGTCTCCTCACAATATAGGCCCTCAGACCTTTCCCCATAGCCCACCAGAAAGCTCCCCTGCTGCCCGCAGAGCTCCCTGCTGGAGCAGAATTGCAGCGCTGCTAAGAGGTAATTACACTACCTCCTGCAGCAGCACACCCTCAAGAGGGGGTTAGCCCATCAATGCGCTGCACACATCAACTGCCCTGCCCACCGACCCTGGCTCATCATTTCCTATATAGGCACTCCCCTGTGACATCGTAGCCTGTCTGTCATTTTTTACTAAGTCCCCACTTTTCCATTTGCAGGTTATACCTGCCAGCCACTAGAGGGACCCTCAGGCTTCACCTCAGGTTCTTCTACCTGACTTCCTCCTCCCCCTACTTTCTGGAACCCCTCTACCTACCAGTGCTACTTCTCTCAGCTAACCCTACCTTCTGACCCCTTGCCCCACTATCTTACCCACACCCAGTGTGACACTAACCCCCAGTGACCACTAGGAGTCACTATTTCCACCCTGTTCTTTGGCCCAAATCTAGCCTGTCTCAAGCTGCCAGAACGTGGACCTCTGCTCTCACACAGGTCCCATTTCCAGTTGCCCTGCCAGAGTCTCAAACCCTGTACCCTGTCCACCAGAGTCTGTGTCACTACCACTACTCCAAAGTGGTATATACGCTCTCTGGAGGACAACCAGATACTTCTACCTTTCTGCCCTGCTGCCACCACAAAGCGCTATGTTAGTCCACCTCCTCTGCAAATGCCTCCCCCTGATCTACATTCTAGTACCCATGTCCCATCAACCAGGCATCTCCCTGGCACACTTGTACCAGCCCCACAATTCTCCCTGACATAGTGCAGTTCCCACCCTACACTGACTGTGTTCCTGGCCCACTGCACCCATCCCTGGTTACCTCCCACTGCCTACCCTGGCATCCTTTGGCAGCTAATCATTCTCCCCTCCCGACCTGTCAAACCCTGCCCATCCCTTGTTCCCTGATGGTCTCCTCCCCATCTCGACATACCCATCGGAAGCTTGCACACCACTGCCCTCTGGCCAGAGCCGTGGTCTTCCTATTACTCCTAAGAGGCAATATACATCCCAACCCAGGCCCTGCCCATACTAGCCCACCAGCTGGGTCCTCCGGTCTCCGCATAGCCTCCATGAATATATGCAGCCTATTGAAAAAATTTGGTGCCCTCCAATGTTGGGTCCTGCTGCATAAACCAGATGTCATAGCACTGGTGGAAACCTGGCTAACAAAGTCCACCCCTGACTCCTTTGTCTCCCTCCCAGGCTATGCCCTATAGCGGGAGGACTGAGTAGGCAAACGTGGAGGTGGCAGTGCAATCTATACCAGGGACACACTCACTGGACAAGCTCTCCCTGCCCCGGCTCTTGTAAATGGGGTGCAGGCCCTTACACTCAAACTTGCTCCAGACCCTCCAGGGACCCCTATATCTCACCACTGCCTACAAACCCCCAAAGAACCAGAACCTGGCACTGATATCCTTAACAGATTGTCTTGCCACCCTCCATCACAAGGCAGAACAAATCCTAGTGGGGAACCTGAACGTGAACTGGCTCAGTGCCTCCTCCTCCACCACCCAGGATTTTTTTGCGGCCCTAGATCTGACACAACTCATTTCCCAACCCACTAGAGTAAACCCTAAGAGAGGAACCAGCACCCTTCTAGATGTAATCATTACCAACCGCCCCCAAAAATCCCGCGATATCCAGGTCCTCCCTGACTCTCTTGATGACCACTCCCTATCCTATTCCATTGGGTGACCCCCATGCCGAAACTCACAGCCCAGCCCACACTCCATGATTGCCTCAGACCAGATGGGCTGAAAAACCTCAAGCATTTTCTTGCCCAGATAAACTGGTCCCCCATACACCACGCTCCTGACATAGACAATGCCCTTGTCTTTTTCTCCCAAACCTTTAACAGAGCCTGTGACCTCTTCGCACCCCTCACAGGAGCCAGAACCAAAAAACGTAACACACCCTGGGTTACTCCTGCCCTATTACAAATGCTCAGGCTTAGGGATAACCTATGGCACCTTGCCACTGAAACAGGCCAGATGGCTGATAGACAGGCCTACAATGCTGCACGGAATAAGTGCACATGGGCCATCCATAAAGCCAAGGCCGACCACTACCAGGCCACCCTCACCTCCTCCTGGGGGGTGCCTGAACATTCTGGGACAATGTTAAACAAATTAAATGGGAGCGCGTGCTCCCCCAATCCCAGATCACCATTGATGGCTGTATCTCCACCGACCCTGCCTGCATAGCTAACTACCTTAACACATCTTTTACTGACCTTAGCTCTGTCCTCTCCAGTAACTTCTTTGACCCTCCCTCCACCCTACCTGCCCCAGTCCTTCAGGGCCCCAGTTTCCACCTACAAAGTGTAACTGCCCAGGAAGCCAGACTTCACCTGATCAAAGCGTTAAAGAGCAATAGTCCCGGCGGCGACTCCGTGGACCCTAGCATTCTCCGGCTGGTGCTGGACCAAGCACTTCCCCCACTCACCAGCCTTCTTAACAAATCCCTCTGCCTGGGGCAATTCCCATCTGCTTGGAAAACTGCCGTAGTTACACCCATACACAAAGGAGGTGACAGGTCCTCTGCCAGGAACTACCGACCTATCTCCATCCTCCCTTCCCTTTCCAAAGCCCTAGAAAAACTGGTGGCCATTCAAATAACCGAATACCTGGCCAAACACAACATCCTATGCCCAGAACAGCACGGTTTCCATACAGGGCACAGTACCGGCACTGCACTAATTGAGTTTTCAAACTTCCTACACTCCTCCCTGGATTCTAGCTCCCTAGCCGGTGCAGTGTTCGTCGACCTCTCAAAAGCCTTCGACACTGTCTCCCACCCTCTCCTGCTGGATGCCCTCTGGCACACTGGTTTCTCTGCTGGGCCTCTCGCCTGGTGCATGAACTACCTTTCTAACCGCTCCCAATGTGTCAAAATCAATGGGACTCTTTCCAAAACCTGTCCCATCTGCTCAGGGGTTCCTTAGGGCTCCATCCTGGGACCCCTACTCTTCTCGCTCTACCTTAACACCCTGCCCAGTGCATGCACTGGTAAAATTCTGCTGTATGCAGATGATGCCATCATCTTTGCCACCCAACATAACCCCATCTCCCCTCCAGGACACACTACGACAATCCTATAACGATGCCAAAACCTGGTTCAAAGAGCACAGACTTGTCATTAATATCAAAAAAACAAAAACTATGCTCTTTGCCCACCCCCAAAACAAAGCCAGCAACTTCCCACTACATATCCTCTCTAGTACCGAACAACCACTTGAGCAAGTCTGCTCGTACAAGTACCTTGGGGTCTCTTTCGACTCAGCCCTCACCTACCACACCCACATCGATGCACTTGCATCAGCTACTAATGTGCGGCTAGGTATCCTCTACTGCTATAAAAACTGTCTCCCCCGATGCCCTCCGACTAGCGGTTACATCCTCAATACTGTCCCTGGTTGA
This sequence comes from Neoceratodus forsteri, assembly GCA_016271365.2. NCBI lineage: Eukaryota > Metazoa > Chordata > Ceratodontiformes > Ceratodontidae > Neoceratodus > Neoceratodus forsteri. The sequence goes on from CM028132.1 coordinate 613,827,746, forward strand.
CTATGGCCTACCAGTATATGGTGCTGCTGACACCACCACCCTCAATAAAATTTGCCTCACCCCTAAATAAAGCATGCAGGCTATTTACTGGGGCCCCCAGACTCACTCATACGTGCCAGCTCTATGACAAGGCAATACTGCTTAATCTACATGAACGACTACGATACCAAACCTGCCTCACCAGAAAAAACTCTCCTCGGGCTATCCCCTCCTGGACTGACAGCCTCCATCCACCAAACCCAACTCTCAGTTACTACAGACCTCCTACAAGACCAATCTACTGGTCCCAAGATCCAGGACCACCCATGGACAGAGGTCCTTCTGCTACAGAGCCCCATCCTGGTATAACTCACTCCCTGCCCCATCTCTGAGTACCCCGATCTCCAACTTCAAAACCACACTTCGGAGCCAACTATTTAATACTCACAGCTGCTCCTGTCTCTAAATGAGGCATGGCTCACTTCGTAACTGACAAAGCTCACTGGGCAGCACCACACCTCACCTTTCGCAACCTTGCCCCATTGCCTACTGCCACTGTTATTATCCAGCTGTTTTGCTCTCCCCTTCTTGTAAGAATGTACCATTGTAACTAAACTGGTTAACTGAGTAAATAAATGTAACCACCTGTGCTTGCTAAGCTATGTAACTAGTAACTCGTATGCTGTAACAAAATGTCTGTTTCTGTATTGTCCTCAATGTAACGAGGTACCTTTGGAAATGAGCCTCTGGCTCAAAGGTTGTAAACTGATGTACAAATAAATAAATGACTGCCCCATGGTGCTATCACACATTTCACATTTTTTCTTTTATGCAAGTTTGATTTTACTAAGTTGGGACTGTATTGTCTCACAGGAGGCCCAACAGAGCCAAGGGGTTAGTATTACCTCCTGCCCTGGCAATCATCCACTATGTTGGAACCATTTACCAGTGCCTTATAGGTGGAGGACATGGCCCACCTCTATCATGGAAGCCATCTTGTATATAGTTAATTGTTTCTTCTTGACATGGCAGCAGGTTTTAAAGTTGTTTCCCTTTTTGTTTACACTCCCTGTTTGAGTGCGAGGAATCGGGCATGGATACCCAGTATTTTAAACAATTTGTTTATCCTATATTGTTTTGCACTATATTATCTTTTTCAATTATTCAAAAAGAAACACACACAGACAAGGTTATGGCAGAGGTATATTTTATTACACAATGTTGATCAGAAGGGGAGAGAAGTGAGCCGAGGGGTATCCTTGTGTGAGGTAGCCACCTTCTCATCTGGTTTGCTGCATCAGATCCTATGGGATTACTGGGCAGGAGGAGGAGGACCTTCTGAGTTCATTTTCCTGTTGTTGAAGCTTTTAAGTGGATCAGGGGCGTCTCCTCCCTTGCAGTGGCAGCACCTCCTTTTCTACGGGACATGATGGCATCCGTACCTGCCAAAATATTGTCACAGAATATTAAAGGAGATCTACTGCCTAGGGTGCTCAAGCCACTTGTGAATAGATTGTGGCTCGAGCACCCCGACCCCCCTCCCTGAAGTCCCAAAAAGTAATAAAGAATAAGACTACCTCATCGCTCGAAAATTTTCATTTTTCCCGCGGGTTCAGCCAGCATATTAAGAACTGGAGTGCTGCCCCTTGGGAGATCGCACTGGAAAATACCACAATACAATGACACGGTTTTGCCTCTACCTCTCTATTGCCCATATGATACAGAGAAATTGAAATCTCAGTTTTTAATATGCGGGTGTTATTTTTACAAAGGTGCATATATGCCATGTGAGCGCACTCCACATGGCATATATGCACCTTCTGTAAAAATAATACCTGGCATATTAAAAATGGAATTTTAATTTCTCCATACCATATGGGCAATTGAAAATCAGAGAACAAACTGCGTCATTAGTGTGGGTATTTTTCAGCATGATCTCCCAGGGGGGCATGCTCGATTCTCCATGGCTGCCTGAGGAAAATGAAAATTACAAGCGGCTCAATAGATTCTTTATTACTTTGAGAGATCCAGAGAGATCAGGAGTGCTCGAGCCACAATCTATGCACCAGTGGCTTGGAGCATCCTAGCAGTAGATCTCCTTTAACGGGCTGCACAACCCAATAAACGACACGGTTTATGTAGTATTTGTGGAAAAAACAGCAGATGTTTATTTCATCCAACAAACACATTTATCAGATGTAGAATGTACAAAACTAAAATGGGGAAATCGCTATGAAGTTTTTGCATCTTCTCACCCTAGTAAGAAGGGAGGAACAGCTATCATCATTCCAACTGCTGCACAAAACCTGTATTGCTCAAGGCAGTTATGTGATTCTGCAAGGTTGCTTCTACTCACATGAGGTAACATTAGTCAGTGTTTATCTACCCCAAATTCATCAGTTCCAGTTACTAGGGCCTTTTTGAGCAAACTACTAGACCTGCTTCAAGAGCAATTGATTAGTTCAAGTTTATTGGCAGCAAAACTCCATTGAGCATGCTTATTTACATGGAGATCCTGTTAGGACAACGTTACATAACAGTATAAATACACAATATTGACATACAATACAGATATGTTAATTGGTATACAAAACTGTTACATTATGGAGATAGTCACAAAATGGCATACGATACAGTTGAGTTAAGGAAGCAGTCTAATATTTGTAGTAGGAGAGCAATGCAAAACTATGACTATACATATTGGTATTCTAACAAATAGTGGACAACAGGGAGAAGGAAAAATTAGTTGACAACAAGTGCTTATTGTATTAAGTTTGCCATAGCTAAGTGCTAGCTCTTGTGACAACGCAAGTTTCCATTAGTGCCTTATTGAACAAGGATTTAAAAAATTCTAATTCAGGGAGCTTGAGTGAGGCTTGTATTTTATTCAGATGGTTGGGATGGCATGATTGATTGCAGTTGTAAGTAGACAGTGCAGAATTTGGGGATGTCTAGAAGGATGTAGGCATTTTTCCTGAGGGCATAGTGGCTGCAAGATTGGTGAGAAAGGGAAGTAATATATAGTCGGAGTTTGTTCAGTAGGACTTTGAGCGCCTGGGTGCTAGTGTGAAGCAGTCTTCTTCTGGCTAGGGATGACTAGCCCACTGCTGAGTAAAGGTCACAGTGATGCGTTCTGAATGGTGTGTTGGCAATGAAGCATAGAGAGCGGTGAAATAGGATGTCTAGTGTAGGTTAGATGCCGTGCTGCTGTTGTAAATAATGTCCACATAATCCTACAAGGGAGGAAGGTGGCTTGTAGTAGCCTTTTCCTGATATCTGCAGGGAATAGGTTTGTTCCAGTCTTACTTTTAGTTTTTGGTGAGGATTCAATATGCACAGCAAATGACAGTTTACTGTCTAACCAGATTCAAGATACTTACATTTTTGACAGTCTCAAGTGAGTCTACTAGCAGGGTTGAAACAGGTGCCTGTGTGGCTTGCTGGCATAGGGCGTTGGAGGCTGTGATGGGAGAAAGTACATTACTTTAGTTTACTTGGACTCGGAGTTTAGCAATAGTTTGGAGTCGAGGAAGTTGCATTGTAGTTGGTTGAAATCAGACTACAATTCAGTGCTAACATCAGACAAAGAGGGTTTAGATGTATACATCACAGTATCACCTGCAAAGAAGAGGAGTTTAGAATTTAGAATGTTGTTGCTTTGCAAATTGATGTAGATAGTAAATTATAATGGCCCCAGGATGGAGCCTTAGGGGACCCCTCTTGTAAGCAAAAGCAGGGATGATTGGAGCCTGTTTTCTTTTATACGTTGTAGTTTGTCAGTTAGGTAGCCAGAGAATGAGTTTACTGAAGAGCTATTCAAGCCATGTTCTTTAAGTCTGATTAATAATAGACTGTGGTCAACTGTGTCAAAGGCTTTACTTAAATCCAGGAAGATGGCTACTGTACAGAGTTTATTATCCAGGGCAGTAAAACAATCATTTGTTACTAGGGCTAGAGTTGAAATCGTGTTGTCATTTTGCCTGAAGCCTGATTGAAGTGGGTTGAAGAGGTTTGTATTTTCAAGGTGATCCCTTAGTTGATTATTAACTGATTTTTCTAAGAGCTTTGACAATACCGGTAAAATGGAAATTGGTCTATAGTTGTTTAAGTCACACGGGTCACCTGGTTTAAATAAGGGCAGTGTGTATGCTGTTTTTTAACAGGAGGGTACTATGCCAGATGATACTGATAAATTGAAAATATGTGTTATGGGGTCGGTTAAGAGGGTTCCCTAGTTTTAGGAATGTAGACTCAATTTCATCAGTTCCTGCACACTTTCTCACATCCATTTTTTTTCAGTAGATCTTCAACTTGTTTGAATAAAACTGGGGAGAGACAGAAGGAGTCCTGGATCAGTGGATCCATAGGAACTTCTTTGGTTGTGTTGGAGCTGAGAAGCTCAGCAGCGGGGGAGGAATAGAACGCTAGGTCAGCTGTCACAAAGTGTGTGTTTAGTTTTTTCTAAAATCGTGCCTCAATCAGAGATCGTAGTACCCTGAGATGTGATTTTGATGGGACTTGAAGGTGGAGTTCTGTGACCTTCCATGGATTTGATTGTTTACCAGATTTTTGGGGAATTGCCTCTGGTACCCTCTAGGGCTTCCACATAATAGCTGCATTTGGCTGATCTGGCAAGCTTTATACAAGCATTCCTTGCAGTTCTAAAGCTGGGGTTATCTTCAATATTCCCTGAGCATATCAATAAAGTCTGATTATTTCTTTTAGTCTAAGCCTTAGGATTGTAAGCTCTTTCTTAGGGAGCTTGCATTTCGTAAGCCCTAGAGGTTGGGTTGCTTTGGTACTGGATGGAGATGGGCGGGCGACCGCATGAGATAAGTGAGATGGCGTGGATGGCTCTTGTTTGTGATAGTATGACGGAGGATGCAAGGGAGGTGGACGATGCATCCCATAGGGATGTGGATTGGAAATAAAGAAGGAGCGTGAACATGGCTGAGGAAGTGATAGGGGCTGATAGGGGTTTCAAGGGCTCAAAGTACTGTACCAGATAGGGATAGGAAGCAAATATGGTTATAAGTAGGAGTAGGATCATGGGAGGGGATTTTAATATGCTGTTTTTCTGAGAACTAGATACTACTAACCCTTTAAAACATAGGGTCTCTAGTGCTATGCCATACTTGTGAAGCAATTTTGAACAAATAGAATTAGTGGATGTATGGCGCTGATTAGTCCCCAAACAGCGGACCTACTCTTATTATTCTGGGCACCATAACAGCTATTTGCGGATTTAATATTTTTTTGTCAATTGTGAATATTTTACCCTGATCAGAGATATGTCTTTTAGAATGCAGTTAGTGTCGGATCATCATTCCTTGATGTTAAAAATAGACCTTGGTAAAATAAGAATAACAGTTTTCTAGCTGCTCAATACATTCTTATAAAAAGATAACCAATTTGTAACTTTTATACAAGATCATATTCCCTAAATTATTCAGGATAATACCACTCAACTGGTTTCAGCTGTGATGCTATAGGACAAAACAGTGATCTGGGGCAACATTATTGCCTATGCCACGAAGAAAAAAAAAAAGTCAAGAGAAAAAAATATGAGACCCTGCTATAACACCTCCAAACTGATCAATAATTATATTCTAGGGAGGGATGAAGTAATCAGGGACAAAACTGGGGAGATCCAAAGAGAAATACAAAAACTTATGGACTTAAAAGTTCAACAAGTGATGGTTTTCTTAAAACAGGCCAATTATGAGGGCCGTGCTAGGAGCACAAGAATGTGGTAACAAAAATGATTTCCCGTGCTGAATAGGGCATCCATCATATTTAAAAAATTATTATCAGACTTTACATACCAAGGAAATAGCTGCAAGTTCTGAAGAGAGACTACATTTTTTGATGCAATTACAGCTTCCACGATTGTTGGCGGAGCAACAGGCACTGTTAGAGGCACCTATACAGGCTGAAGAAGTGGTGCAACAAATAAAGTTGGCCAAATCTTACAAATGTCCAGGCCTAGATGGTTTTGTGACCAAATGATACAAAACATTTCAGGATTTGCTTCTTCCACAAATTCTTCAAACATTTTGAGAAATTATGGATGGTAATGCCCCTCATGGGCATATGCAGTAATAGCTGCTCTTCCCAAACTGGGTAAAGGTACAACAGATTCCTCTTCTTACTGCCCAATTTCAATATTAAATGCAAACTATAAATTATACATGGCCATATGGGAGAAGAGGCTAGAACAAATACTGCCTTATATAATACATCTGGATTAAGCCAGCTTTATTTAGCCAGCCTGTCTGTGCAGCGGTAGAGCTACTTCTTCCGATGCCAGCAACTCGGGTTTGGATGCGGACTCGGGTCATTGGAAGATGGCCAGGGGGAGGAGGATGAAGCAACCTAGGGACTGCTCTCCTCCTCCGGGGAGGGAGGGAAGGAGGGCAGCAATCCCCACTGCAATACCACCACCTGGGTGACCACAGGCGGATGTGCAGCTTGGGAATGCTGTGGGAGGGGAGGACATCGGCTGAGTTCTGGGATGGTTGCACACTCCTGCATGCGTATGCCCCATGGATCTCCCAGTGAGCCAGCTTCCTTGGAGGATGGGAGACAAAGAAAAAAATGCCCCACAGCCGAACCTGGAGATGGCCTCTGGCACACAGGCTGACCACAAAACTGGATGATCCAAGGGCACCTGATAAAGACTTCAAGCAGGTGGGGGGGAGTGGAATGGGGAACCACTCCTCTTCTCCCTGCTGGGGAGGGGCAGCCTAGGCAGCAAGGAGGTAGCCCACGGGAAGAGGGCTGGCAGTAGCCCTATCTCCAGATGCCTTGGAGGACCAGAGAGAGCGGTTAGGCTGTGGAGAGTGAAAGGGGACACAGAGAATAAAAAAAAGCCGGCTTTATAAGGCACTGTTGTACCATGGACAACATTCGGCATACCCAAGAGCTTCAGTTAACTCCATTTTGAGAGTATTTGGTTTCCAAAAATAAGGCAAAAACTTCCAAAATAAAGAGGAAGGAAGTCATTGACTTCCATATGTAAAATCAAAAACCAGATGACTTCCAAAATTCAAGATATGAAAGTCAGAAATGACTGTTTCAAAAGAAATTGTACTTACCACTAATATATTAACATCCATAAATTTGTTCTTCCTAGAATATTGACTTCCAAAAGTGGGATTCTGGAAGTATTTTGACTTCTTGAAAATTGGAATGACTTCCAGATTTTGACTCCTGGAAGTTTCAGACTTCCACTGAAAATAAATTAACTGAACCCCTTGTGTACCCTACTGCTACCAGAATATATTCAAACCAGAAAAATCTCAGCAACGCTCATCAGTCTGAATACAGAAAAAGTGTTTAACAGGGTCTCCTGGGATTTTCTCTGGGACACCCTTGCAAATCTTAACTTCCACAACTGGTTTCCTTTTTTTTATGCAGAGCTGGCAGGTGACTCTGGCCCTTCTCTTGGAGGGGCTCGTCTTTCCAGTCCTGGCACAGAGGCAGCTGGGCCATCACTGAGCCTGCCAGCTCCAATTTCCTGAAGTCTTTCCCCCGGGCCCACGATTGTGCAATGGGCAGAGTGGCTGGGCTCTGCCTCCACAGAGGCAGCCTTGTACCTGAACGTGGGACCTCCCTTCTGGCAGCATACCTGTGCTGACACCCAGCCACCGCTGGGTGTCAGACACCAGCATACTGTGCTAACCCCCCCTTCCCTGGGGAAGGAGAGCTGTCTGCGGATGCTTGATCCTTCCCCACCCCTCCTGACCCCTGAGCAACTGGAGATCATTCCTGAACTCAGGTCGCCGGCATGGTGTGAGGTGTGGCGTCCAGCACCTCAACCCTCAGCACCTTGCGACTGACTCTCCACAACTGGTTTCTGACCTGGGTGATATTAATCATACTCAGCCTCAAGCTTGTGTCCGTGTTAATGGTGCACTATCCTCTCCCATAACATTACATAGAGGATGCCCACTACCCCTTATTTTTGCATTATAATATGGAACCCTTGGCAATGGCACTCGTAATTCCTCTCGAACTGAAGGGGTTCCCTTGGGGAAAATGGTCCATAAGGTGTCGCTGTATGTGGACAATATTCTTCTGATGTTGTTGACCCCAGAAGAATCGATACTGGTGACCTGGACCATTCTGAAAGACTTAAAGTCTCTGGCAAGATTTAAGCTGAATCCCCAAACAACCAAGGTCCTTTTGTCGAATTACACCCATCGAAGTGCCCTCAAATAAACACTTCCCATAAAATGGCATCACAGCAAATTAAGTATTTAGGAATCTACATCCCAAAGGATATTAATAATTTAGAATTAATAAACTATGAACCCATGACCTCTAAAATACAAGAGGATTTGACAAAATGGGAAAGACTGCTTCTTTCCTTTTTTTGAGCGGCAGAAATGATCCGGATGAATGTATTACCCTGCTTGCTGTACTTTTCCAGACAATCCCCATCTATCCAGCTAGATATTATTTTTATCATGGCAGAAAATGTTTCCAAGCTTTTATGGGGGTTGAGGGAGAGACATAGACACCAAATCCGTTTTTCATTACTGCATCTATCATTATCACAGAGAGGGATAAACCTACTGAATCCTGATTTATAAGCAAGAACAGCTTTTTTACTGACTATTCACATGTGGCTGACACCTAACTATACCGCCCCTTGAAAAACTGTTGAGTGTTCTCTCAATGATCTCTATGACTGGTATCCTATCCTATTTGCAGCTCCTGAGAAAACACCTTCATTGAGTCATTTTAATACTCTTAACAGTAAATATGCTTAAAGACTGGTACCAGTTAAGGTCCCACCGTAAGTTAGAATCCACATTTTATTTTTGTAGACTAATGGCAGCAGTTGAGGATTTTCTACCAATACAAATTTAAACATGGCGCATATAAATTGGGAAGGGTGTTTGACAACATAATTTGTAAATCTTTAAACTAATTGATGAGGGGGACAAGGAAACAAAGAATAAGTGTTTTGAAGTAGATAAAAGTACTCAACTTAAGATCTGGGGGATTAATGATCAAAGCTTAAATCAGGTTAAATTAGTAGAATTAAAAATTTTAATTCAAGAACTTGGTGTAGACATAGTATGCGTTACTGAAACTTGGTGGGATGATTCATGTGAATGGTTTAACAATAGATCTGGCTTTAGGTTATTTTATAAGAACAGAAATGGGAAGAAAGGTGGTGGTGTCTGTTGTTATATTTCTGAGAGTATACAGTGTCAGGAATTAGAAATAATCAATATGCCTAATAAGTCAACTGAATCTTTATGGATAGATCTAACTTTTACTCATCAACCAAAAATAAGGTTGGGAATTTGTTATCGACCTCCTAATAGCAATCAGTGTTATAATTATGAGTTAATAAATGAAATCAACAAAGTTTATAAATTGGGTGATACTATAATCATTGGTGACTTCAATGCCCGGGTATATCTTAGGAGAGGTTGAGTGGAACAACTTTATTTGAATGGGCCTTTTAGAAGCCCTAATTTTACAAGGTTGTGATCAACTAGTTAGGATTCCAACTAGGGGAAATAACATCTTAGATCTTGTGATAACTAACTGCAAGGAACGCATTTGTAACATAAAAATATGTACTCATTTGGGATCTAGTGATCATAAAACCATTGAATATACACTAAAGCTTTGTAAACCTAAGATACATGGTATAACTGATATGCTGGATTTCAAGAGAACTGATTGGTCTAAATTAATTCTTAAACTTGGTAAATTTGATTGGATATCTCTTTTTAGAGATCTTACTGTTAATCAAATGTGGACTATGTTGAAAAGTAAAATATTTGAGGCAATTACACTACATGTGCCAAAATGTAGAAAATTTAATAGTAAGGGTAATATTCCACTCTGGTTTACTAAGCCAATAAAAATATTAATAAGTAAGAAGCAGCGAACTTTTAGGAAATTTAAATTAAATCCTACACCATTAAACAAATTAAAATATAGGACTCAACAGAGACTACTTAAAGCCTTAATTAAAAAAGAAAAAATTAAGCTAGAGCATAAATTGGCTAGTTCAAAGGATTGTAAAGCTTTCTATGCCTATATAAATAAACATAGAGGGTGGGATATTCAAAAGGGTTGCACTATGCGCAATAGGGTTGCACCAGCGCAAGTCTGAAAATGCACCATTCTGCGATATTCAGCGGGAGGCAGTTGCGCCACTGAAAACATGCTGAGCAACAGCGCAATGCAAATGAAGGTATGCGCAACCAAAGGGGGTGAATCCATGCATAAAGTGCGCAATGTGATATTCAAAGGCTTGCGCAATGCGCAACAGTGGATCAGCCGGAAGTTGCGCCACGGCGGAAATGAGCCAAAATAAAAAGGCTCAAGGAAGAGGCACAAGAACGCGACAGGGAATGCTTATGAGGCAGTGACAGAGACAGCCACACAGAATGATCAGTCAGTCGGTGGGCGGCGGGCGGCAGGCGGGTGGATGCTGTCGCCGCCGTGCCGCGGGGGGAGCGGGTGGAGGGGCTTCGTGGGTGGGTGGGGGACACTAGACACCAGGGAGATGTTTGGGGGTTCTGTTGTGACATTCTGCCCGCTGATCGGCTTTACGGGTCCACTGGACCACCAGGGAGTTATTCGGGTTGGGGAGGAGGGTTACATTCTGCCCGCGATCGGGCACTGGGGTTTATAAGGTTCTGCCGCGATCGGGCACTGGGGGTTATGCAGGTTCTGCCGCGATCGGGCACTGGGGGTTTATGCAGGTTCTGCCGCCATCGGCACGGGGGGGTTTAGGTTCTGCCGCGATCGGGCTGTGGGAGGTGTGGGGGACATGGCCTGTACTGCCCGCGATCGGGCTGGTGGGGCACAGGGAGTGAGTTGGGACCAGCAGGAGTGGCAGCTTGCTGTGTTGGGGCCTGCAATGCAGCAGCTCACCTGTGGGTGGCCCTCGACTTAAGCCTTTTTTTTGGCTCAAGCTTGTGCGGGCGCAGGTTGGGGGTTGCGCATGCACAACTCTGCGCAACCCGACTGAATATCGGGTTGCGCAGGTTATGCATGGATCCTCCCCCTCCTGTTGAGCATGCATTCATTTGCATTGCTCTCTAGCGCAACCTGGTGCCAGTGGCGTAACTGTCTCCTGCTGAATATCGCAGAATGGTGCATTTTGGACTTGCGCATGGCGCAACCCTTTTGAATATCTGGGCCACAGTGTCTTTTGATATGCAGAAATAAGATTCTTTCAGTCATGGTGTGGACTTCATCGTGATGCAGGCTGATATTATCTTTCCCTCCTCATCACAACTGGTGGGCACAGGCTTTGGATTTATTGTCTGAAAATAAACTTTGTTAAGAACACAACAGCAACAGTCTTTAGGCTCAGACAACAATATTCAGTCCAGGCAAGGAATCGGTGCACTCAGGTACCTTTTATTTTAAAAGTCAAAGGCTCAAGCCATAGTTCAGTCGGCTCCATGGAGAGGGGGTATTTACAGTTCATTCACTTTCCTCACAGAACTCTATGACCTAGTGGCTGTGGCACAAACTACTTGAGGTACCTGGGTCCCAAACCTGGATCCTTTACACCACAGTTCTTGCTTTGTGAGCCATAAAGGGCTCCTTCCCCTCATCTTAGCACTCTAGGGTGCTCAGCACAGGCAATCTCTCTAAATTTCTGTCCCCACCAATGGGAGTAGGGCAACTCCTACCTCAGGCACTTTTCTCTCCTTGGAGTTCTGATGTTAATGGGAACAGTCCAACCTCCACCAGCTGTCCACCCTGCCGAGCCATGGGCAGGGTTCGCTTAGGGCGGCAGCCTTCCTCTTTCTCTGGGCACAGCTCTCTCTACCTTTCTCCACCACAGCAGCTCCTTAAATTACATGGGTAGACATGGAACAGGTGGGGGTCCATCCTGCCACTCTGGACCCTCCGGGATACTTCTCTGCCACATCGGTGGCCCAGGCCCTCCATGGCAGCCACCCCATTGCTGGCTTCTCTCTCGGAGCCGGATGAGCTCCAACACTCATCTCTCTCTCTCTTTGCTTGGCTGCTGTGGACACTGTCGGTCCTCCCCACCGATAGACTGGTGGGAGTTCTGCTGCTACTTTGGGGCTGGGGGTCAATCTCCCCACATCGGCCTTCCTTGGCCCTGACTGGCGGCCCTCCCTGCTCGGCCTAGGAGCAGGCCTCAACTGCTCCTCACTCTTCACTCCCTTCTTGATGGCTCCCTGATCAACAGCCCCCTTGTGACAGTGGGCGCTTGAATTATCCCTCTTGCTGCCAGGCTCTGCCCCAGCAAGTCTGGCACCATGCATACATGGACCCGATGCCAACAAGGCATCTTTAGTAACCCCCCAAATCGGCACAGGGGTTACATATTATTATGCTGCAAGCTTGGGGTAATGTAGAAACTGAACAATAATATGAGTGTGGGGCGCATCACTCAATATACCTCTTCATTCTCTTTAACATAACACACCCACATCTCAATAATACAACAAATAAAATAAAACCTTGCACATCACACTAATGCCCAGGCAGCCAGTAATGGCTCCAGCCAATTCCTGTTTTCATAAAGCAACGTCATCTTAGCATTTTTGACTACTGTTTGCTGTTGCTAAGTAGCAGATGTTCTGACATTGTTTCTGGTTTGGTGATGGAATTTATAGTAGCAGAACTCTGAATATTATTAATAAGGTACAGGAAGGTAGCATTTTCCATAGAAAAAGAAGCTTGAGGACAAGGCGGTCACACTATGAAGTTGGAGGGGCAGAGGCACAGAGGAAATGCGAGGAAATACTTCTCCACAGAGAAGGTGGTGGACACCTGGAACACCCTTCCAGTGGGGGTGGTGGGTGCTAAAATGGTGGCAGGATTCAAGCATGCATGGGACAGATACAAGGGGACCTTGGTGGTAAGGCAAGGGGAGGAAATGACTGGAGCTCGAGTAGAGTCTGTGGTGGCACAGTAGGCAGAGGGAGCTGGGGATTTATTTTATTTATTTATTTAGTTTTTGTTGACTGGGTAAGTGCACTAGACAAATCCTGCCTATTTTCAGGCACGACCCGGGGGAGGGGGATACAGATGAATGCCAACTGACTTTTTTGAACCAGATTAAGCTGTTGGTGGTATTTATAGTGAATGAGGGAAATTTGGCCAGGACACTGGGGAAATTCCCCTACTCTTTCGATAAGTGCCATGGGATCTTTAACATCCACCTGAACTACCACCAATCCAGGCAGATGGAACCTCGGTTTAACGTCTCATCCGAAAGACGGCACCTCAGAAGTGCAGCACCCCTCTCATGCTGCACTACAGTGTCAGTACTGGGATATTAACGCAAGTGCCAGATGCGGGAACTGAACCCACAGCCCTCTGATCTCCCAGCCTCAGAGGCGAGTGTGCTACCTACTGAGCCACTGGATACCGGGGGCCGCCAAGAGGTCCTTATCTGCTGACAACCTCTACGTTTCTTTGTAATTCACAGATTTCACTCAGGCCACTGAGTTCTAGAATACCAGGAGAACTATTTTAAAATACCAGTGTTTTGTTGTAAGTCTTTAAAAGAAAACGTTGCTTGTACTTCGCCTTAGCATTTGAATTCTTCATATTTTGCACACAGTTGTGCTTATTGCTAATATAGGTGTTAGTTGCTAGACTGTTTTTGTGTTATAGTTAAGGCTTAGAGCTACACCCTATCTGGGTGAGCAGTACAAAGTAGTTTTCATTACTGTTTTCTGTGCTATACCTGAGCCTTACGTGGCACCTTATCTGGGTGAGCACTACAAGTAAATTTAGTCATCTGTTTAGAACTTTAGCTGCTGAGCTTGCTGACTTCTGTTCCATATCACAGGCCAGGTGGATACCACATATTGTAAACTGTGACTTCATTGTTGGAATCCACATCAGCTAGGTTTAGCCTCGTTCATAGGCCTGTATAGGGATGGTGTTCAGAGGGGAGGCAATCAGTTTTGGCGGCTGTGGGGCGCTGTTCTCTAGGGATATGTTCTGGAAGAGGAGGCCCTTTCCCATGTGCAGAACCATTGCAGAGCTCCAGGCTCAGCTGGTGTCAGCAAGGGTAGCAATATCTCAGCTGCATTACCAGCTCAACTGGAGTCCACCCCCACATCTCCACTCCCCAGAGACCCACTGGTCCAGGGGTGGCGAGGGAGATGAGGGCAGGGTGTAGCCATAAGGAGGTTGTCCAGCCCAGAACCATCCAGATGGTGAACCGCTTCACACCCCTAGAGGAAGCTGAGGCAACTGACTCAACTGGGGGAGACTCTGAATCAGTCGGTGGGAAAGGGCAGAACAGCATGATGGCACCCAAGGGGAGCAAGTCTACCAGCAGAGTCTTAGTGGTTGGGGACTCAATGTTTGGGGGGGGTAGAGAGGGTGGTGGACAGGGGTTTGATGGTAAGGAGATGGTCTGGTGCCTTTCTGTTGCATCAGCCATCTGGGATTTTTTTTTTACTTTGTTTATTGTTTCATAAATAAACATACAATTATCATTACTACTACTCAGTATTACAATTGTTCATTTGTAATTACCAGAGGGAGCCACTCTTCTTAATATTCACAGCTATACCATTAAATATTATTAGATACGACATTGGGAGTTACAACTCATTTAAAACATGTAATTAAATCTACTGTAAGTGAGCTGTTAAAATGAGCCCAGGAGCTGCATGGGGATAGCAAAAAATATACTCCAGTCCTAAGTTCTCATTGACTCCCCTCCTAAGAGGGGCCGAAGGTATCCACCATGCTGTTTCCTACTTAAATGCACATAATGTGCAACACAGTATATGATAAGGCAGCCAAAAATCAACCCTCGATATATCCCTTTACCTGAACATATCTGTAGACTGGAAAAACACAGTACTTATGTTGCATGCACAAGGTGCTTAAACTTAAACTGTATAAAACTACAGATGAAGAAACACCTCGATGCAGTAGTTTTAAAAATTAGGACACACAGCCACAAGTGAGCGAGATAGTATTGCAACCTTTAGTACAAAACTTTAACATAAGACAGTAAAATTAACCATTAACTGGCGGGAGAGTAGGAACTTCAGCCCCAAACAGTCTGTATTTATTCATTCCAATAAAGGATGTATAGTCTCTGTTCAATTTAAACATTAGTACTGGGTCTATTTCCCCCCTCCATCAAACTTGTTTAAACACTACCTTTTGCTTAGTTAATTGTTCAGCTAGAAGGTAGGTCATCTTCCAATGCCGATTCTTCCTCTTGTAACACCTGGGATCTAGAAAGGGCATTTTTCTGACACCATTTCATGACATCTGTTGGGTCAGAAAAGATGTACACTCGATTTTGGTGTATGATTCGTAAGTGGGCTGGAAACACTAATCCATGCGAGATGCCTGCTTCTCTTAGTAACGCTCTTGTACCATAAAAGTGTTTGCGTTTCTGCCTAGTAGCAAACCCCAAGTCTGGAAACATATACACTTGTTGTTGCCCCTCGTGAATAAGGGCTTTCCTTAAACTAGCTGCGGCCAACATACAGTCTCTAGAACCAACACCATCCGTGATGATCACCACCATCCTGGGTGTATCTGTATCCTCTACTTGTCCTCGTGGAGTTATTCTGTAGGCCTTCTGAAAGTGTTGTACTATGGGTGCCACATCCTCACCCAACTCTTGGAGAAATACAGAAGGTTGTCACCTTCACTCCCATCTGCCAAACCCAGGATTCTTAAATTCAGGGATCTTGCTTGATTTTCCAGGGTTTCTATTCTGATTTGAGGTGGCTGTTTTCTTTTAGTACGTCTGTGACTGCCCCATGGCAGCGTCTGCCTTTTTAGTTGTTTTGACCGACGAGAGGTTAACTGATTCAATCGTGGTCTCAACGGTTGTTACTTTACGGGTGAGAGAATCAAACTTATCAGACAGACCAGAGATCGAGGCGATTAGGTGATTGAGTTTTGCTCCTATGGTTTGCATGGTCTCTGCAGGAGGACCCTCCATCTCCCTTCCATCATTTTCCAGATCGTGGGCCTGTGCTGCCCATGTGGTCGGCGCCCCTGGAGCCTTTTTGCTATTGGGCTCCTTCTCCTGTAGTTCCATCTCTTTTAGGATTTCCCATGTTCTCCAGCAGATATTGACACACAGTTCTAGAGTTCAGGATATATTTTTTCTAATATTTATCGCACTTAAAGTCCATTTTCTTTAGCTTGAATAATAGAGCCTTATCAAAAAGCCACCATGTTGCTTGGGCTCAACAGCTCCCCGCCCCCCCCCAGCCATCTGGGATTTAGATAGGATTGGGAGAATGATGGAGAGGGAGCAGGGGGAGCTGGGGGTATGGTTCACCTGGTGCCAGTGATATGAAAAACCACTCAGTGTAGATGGTGAAGCCAAACATGCGTAGACTGGGGTACAGATTGGCCACTCATTGAGACCCTTTCCTTAAGTCCTCTTTGTGTGGGGTATGGAGGGTAAGTAGATTAGGATAAGGAGTGATGTAATAGTGGAGTTTAATGGGTGTCTTAAGGTGTGATGTCAAGAGAAGGGATAACACTTTGTGGGGAATTGGGAGGACTGAGAGGAGACTCTTCCAGGGTGACAGACTTCATTTGACAAGAGAGGGAGCCTGCATGCTGGGGCAGAAATACACAGACATTTAAACTGACTGTGGGGGAGTCTGGGACTAGGGGAACTGTGGTGGCAGGTGAGAGGTATGGGATCCTAGCTAGTACTACCCATATCTGGGGGCTTATAGCAGCATAGAGGATACAAAGAAAGTTGTGGCCCTAACTGGACCAGCTGATGGGACATTAAAGAGGGGGAATTAAAAGTGTGCAAACAGCAAGAAAAACAAGAGGATGAGAGGGCACGGAAAGCACAAAGATAGTACCAAAGCAGGATCAGGGGTCTGATGAAAGGGGTATACCTTAATGCCAGAAGCCTGGGAAACAAAATCAGTGAGCTCCAGGCATTGATGGTAGACACTGAGGTGGGCCTTTTGGCATCACAGAAATGTGGGATTTGGAAAATAATGTCTGGTATCTGCTGGGACATGGGTATCCAATGTTCAGGAGGCATAGAGGAGCAGGTAGAGGGGGAGGAGTAGCCCTTTTTGTCAAGGATGGCATCCAGGTGGCAGAAGATGGGTGCATCAGGGGTATTACCGGGGAGAAAGAATCACTGTGGTTGCAACTCATGGCAGCCTCAGGCAAGACACTGCACTTGGGGGTGATCTATAGATCTCCAGGGTAAGGGGAAGAGAGGGACAGACAACTCAGAGAAGCACTTGAATGAGGGGTGGGAAAGGGGGAAGTAGTGGTGGTGGGTGATCTGTACCTGACAGACATTGACTGGGATGTTCCAGTGGCTAGGAGCACCAGAAGTCAGGTTCTCCCCCCCCACCTGATGCCCTGCTGAAGTACTAAAAGAATATTCACACTGGTGTCAAGTGGTCACTCCCCCTGTTTGATCCACGTCTTGTACCAGTGACATTGGTGCAAGTAATGCTCCTCCCCAAACAACATAGCCCTGGCACTGGTCCTGACTACTGGTCCCCTGAACCCCCCAGCCCATTCTCCATTGGTGTCTAGTGCCCCCCCACAGCACTGACAACTCACCCCCCCAGTCTCCCTTACCTGACTATTGGCAATGGTGAGCAACACAGCCCTCCACACACCACTTCAGCCGCTTGCCGTCTGATGGAAGGAGGGTGCATGCTGCTTATTTATAGGGTGCTTTCTGCTTCTATTAGATGGCAGACAGCCAAAGTGGTGTGTGGAGGGCTGTGTCGCTTGCTGTTACTGCACTGTAGCACTGATAGTCAGGAAAAGGAGATGGGGGGGCCTGCTAGACACCTGCAGGGAATGGGCTGGGGGGTTGGCAGACCGGTAGTCAGTGATGGCAACAGGGCTTTTTTGTTTTGGGGGGGGGCATTACTTGCACCGATTGTAACAGCCTTGTAGTAACTGTTACACCCAATATAATAGAAAAATATAGTTAGTTTTTGGGATATCTAAAAATAGGTAAGTGAGGACCAGGGTTCTAGTCCTGGGGTAGGTAGGAGCTTCTAGATAGGTAGCTGGTGGCCCCGCAGTAAAATAAAAGGCAGTATCAGTAACTAAATAAGAAATAAAAATAAACTGTAAACATTTTTAATTAGTACATAGCTGTGTTTTAGCATGCACATATTATTGTTTTAGGAGAATGCAGCAGGGGGGGCATGGTAAGGACTACCTCACCCTGGCTTCCATACCCACATGCAATTTTGTGCTCTTTTTGAAGTGATTGGCAACCTTTCTTAAAAATAATGGTAATTTTAGCAGAAAATTTGATGTAACCCCTAGGTGGCGCTATCCCAAGGGATACTACCCCTGCCTGCATGATTAGGCGCAGGTTGAGGGGCCTGAGCTCGGTGAATGGGTGCCTCCACCTGAAGGGTTGGTTTAAGGGTAGCATAGCTGCTCTGGGTACAGCCCTTCAGGACACTGATACCCCCCTCTAGTGGCTTACACTGGTCAACAGATAAACAATCACAGTTATCATCAGAATACAATATAGAACCCACACTTGGCACACTTACCACCAGGGCTGGGTCAGCTGCACTGGCCCTGGAGACCCCGTGTAAAACAAGACCTGCAATAACACAGGCCAATGGCAATACAGTATCCCCTCCACAAAGGTACACACTAGCCAAGTTAAATGCAGAAAGAATAGAATCTGATTTATTCAGGGGACATGAAAAAGGGTGGGGCAGCAATCTAGGGAGGCAGTATAGCGCAGTGGTTTAAGGCTCTGAGCTGCAAATCTGGAGATCTGGGTTTGAATCCCACAGCCCCCACTTGCATACTGTGCACCCTGAGCAATTCACTTAACTTCCCAGTGCTCCCAGGTTGCACCTGTAAACAAAATTTCAACTTAGTGTGTCTCACCTGGTTAAACAATTCGAAAAAAAAAATCTAGCATTTGATTTCATATCTGATTTAGTCAGGTTACACATGCATGCACTGAGTCCCTCTAGCACAGTTACACACACTCTGTGTACCCAGTTGTTATTCAGGATAGCCTGAAGCGTTGCCCAGGGTAGGCCAGCATTGCAGCTGTTGTTAGGGCCTTAGGAAAGAGACAAGAAACATGCACTTTAACTCACAATTTGTATTCCGGAGCCGGATTTCCAGAGCCAGATGGCTCAGTTTATAATGATCAGCCAACACAATTCAATCAGATGACACACAATGATTTGAGCTTTGCTGCAGGGAACTACCCTGATGGTTACTCATGCTACCTAGACCAGGAGGCAGGATTGACGAGATGAAGACCTCAGGATGGTATGCTGTTTGCCAGAGGAAGCAGGGCCCACACGATGCACCATGATGGTCGATCCTGCTCGATGGTGTTGAGCAGGGAACCAAATCTCCTAGCGGGTCTTTCGTTGGACGAATCTCTGCGATGTGAGCGGCAATCTAGGCTGAGATGGTGAGACCCAGACCAGGTGAACAGTTGGGATTGCAGTCCATTTTAGGTGCTGGATGCAGCTTCCAGCTAGCGTGACACATTCAGGGGTGTGGAGAAACAAATCACGACCCACACTACACATTCAGCACAATTATAGCAAGAATAACCAGATACCACAGTTCGGATGACAGTCTGGTAGCAATTAAGCAGTGTCTCTGGGCGAACCGTACGCTCTGCGGTTCTCTCCAAATTCCTGGCAGGCCAATCGCTCCAGGAGCAAGTCTTTGGTCCACACCAGGTGAAATTCACTCACTCACAATTCAGGATTCTGGTCACATAACAGCAATTTCAGCTAAAGTCCGATATTAGATTGCAGACTCCTTCACGCAGGAAGATGGTAGCAGGCAGGCCAGACATAGCCTTCCTGACAATTCCCTGCATTACCACGCAGGAGCAGCTGCTCGAATTACTCGAACTGTTCACTCTCTAAACTCCAACTCTACTCTCACCCACTGCTGCAGGTAGCTCTGGGATTTTCCAGTGATCCAAACGGTTCAATTGGTTGATCCATCCGTCAGTCATAGAAAGGGTTCCCCCCCCAGGTCCATTTAGGCGCCAAACAGTAAAACTACAATTCCTACAGAAATTCACTGCCACAAGACCTCTAAGGACAGTCTCCATTTTAAGGTCCCCCGAGATACCGATTGGTCCAAACTGGCAGTCCAGAACCAAAATGGTGGCTCTTAGTAAATAGTCCAAGCTGCGAAGGAAGACAGGTTAGACAAACTACTATATTATTATTACTAAAGCAGATAATCAACAAACAATCATAGATCCTAGTAGGGCTTCCTCTGCACACTTAGCGATGGCAGAATGTAGCAGCTGTATTACAGCCCAGGCGGGACTCGAGCCTGAAACGACTTGGCCCCCACCCAGATTAATTATAACCCACGAGATAGATACCTCTTTAAGAAACAGGCACAGAGGCTAACAGGGCACTCTCATGCAAGCACATTCAAACTATTTAGACACAGAACACCAGCCTGGCAGTGGGCATTAGGCAAGCCCAGGAAGACATTTTTGGAACCCCCATTTGTAGGGGGGTTACATAGAGATCTGACTCATTGGTGGTCAGTGGGCTAGTAATCCGTTTACCCTGGCTGCCGTAACATTGCCTTGGTGGTCCAATGGTTTTATTTGGTCTGCCTGGGTTGCTGTGTGGTAATTTAATAATTTTTTTCATAAAAAGAGTGAATTTCTGTTAATAAAAGAAATAAGGAGCTGCACTGTTTAAGCTGAAAACTGCTCCTCATGGGAGGCATGGCAGTTGGCTCCCCTGTGATGCTGCCACTTTGGTGACCAAAGATGCCACTGCAGTTGGATTAGCTTTGTGGGGACGTTGGCTGGTGCCATGCTATGCATATATGTGCATGTGCACCCTCATTGCCGGCATCCTGAGGGCAGAGAATGAAAACTCGGACACATTCTGGTCAATGTATGATGATCTTTCGAACTCCCATTGGCTGCACCCTGGCAACTTGACCCTGGTCAAGATCCTATTCTGTTGTTGGAGTTGGGGAGCCCCACCACCTGCCATGTGGTAAATGGGAGTGGATGGCAAATCCAAGAGAAGCCAGGTGACAGGACTGGGGAGGTCAGCAGGATGAGGGCATGGGCTACAACAAAAGTGGGCTTTCCCGACTGCTGCAGTCGGCGGCAGGCCAGTGGTAGGAGGAGAAGTGGACGGCCAATCAGGGGCCATGGCATGAAGATTTGACTCATGGCTGGGCTATAAAGGGCAGGCCCAGCTGCATTCCTTAAAACCAGACAAGCAGGAGCTGTAATCACCGGTCGGAGTGGGTGAAAAGAAACCTGAGCGGGGAGTGGCGAGCGGTGTCTTGAGAGGCAAATTCCCAGCAGCTCCAACTGGGGCAGGTCAGGGCATTGAGGAACAGGAGCGCATCTGAGGCAGGAGGGGCCAGTGCTGAATCGGCAGCAGGAGAAGCTGAAGAGTGGGCTTTCCCGGCAGCTGCAGTCGGTGGCAGGCCAGGGGTAGAAGGAGAAGCGGACGGCCAATCAGGGGCAAGGGCACGAAGATTTAACTTGTGGCTGGGCTATAAAGGGCAAACCCAGCTGCATTCCTTAAAACCAGACAAGCAGGAGCTGTAATTTCTTCCCACACCACCCACCCCAGCCTCGACCCCGACCTCTATTAAATAGATGGCAGGGGTGGAGCCAAGGGGGAGGATTGGCCTGACTTTAGACTTTAGAGGACTTTAAAGAATATTGACTAGAACAAGCAAGTGTACATGTTGCTAGGACAGCTCTGGCAGGGTGTGTGGTGGCTGTGGTGCAGATCATTGGTGCGGGCTCAGTGGCTGCTGTGGTGCAAATTTTTGGTTTGGGCACTGTAACTAAGGGTGCAGACAAAACTAAGATAGTCCTGATCAAGGGAGAGTACTGAAGCACGGATCGGTTGGGAACCTTGCTGGGCTGTGAAAGCTGGGAGAAAGGGGAAGTACGTGTTGTATGTGTGAACGTGCTAAGAAAGTGTTATAGAAAGAAAAGTGGGGGGCTTGACCACAGATGCATGATAGGATGGTGAAGGGCCCTCAAGTCACTGGAGCGGGCATCTTTGGGTGGGTGGTTGGGTGCACAGGGTGTGGGGCGGCAATGGTACTAGACTGGGCTTGGAAATTTGGGGGTTGCCCAGTGTGCCTCCAGCTGGCAAAGCTCCGGGAGGAAGTGGAAGGAGTTCAGAGACAGCTAGGAGAGTGGAAAAGGAGGGAGCATGGGGTTGCCTACAAAAATACACTGGATGCTGGAACCTCGGGCACAAGGAGAGGAAATGGAGGTACTCTGGGGGAGCAGGGGCATCCTGGCAAAAGGAGCCCAGACTGCAGGAGTCCCCATATAACCAAGCAGGGGGAAGGGGGTGTCAAGGGAGACCCGAGGGATAGGACTGGAAGGGGTCCAAGGACAGCAGGGGGGAGTGGGAGCCCCGGATCAGGACTCCGCAGGAAGGCACAGACTGAGGCTCCAAGAGTGGGACCTGGAACGCCTGTGCAGGAACAGCAAAGACAGGGCGATGAGGAAAATGTGCGGGAACAAGCCAGGCAGGAAGTAGGAATGCTAGGGATGGGGGCTTCGTTGGGTAGGGGAAATGGAGCAGGGCCCAGAAATGAAGCTCGGAGTACAAGGAACAGAAGGGAAAGCTTTGGGGGGGGTGATCAAATGGAGCAAGGCACAAGGGTGGATGGCACCATAGAAGAGCCAGTAAACTGGGATTTGGGACAGGGAGATGAGCAGAATGAGGAAAGGAAGTATCATGAAGATTCAGCAGAAGAGGAAAAGGGTGGCACAAAGGAACCAGAGAACCAGAAAGGAGCACAGGGAAGTGAGCAGGGGGCAGATGGGGCTCAGGCAGTTTCAGGGGGGAGATAGCAAGGAAAAGGATGGGGAAAAATTGGGAAACAGGAGGAGAACAGCAGCTGTGAGAGGCGCCCAGGATGAAAAAGGGGATAGAGTTTTAATAGTGGAGGACTCTATTATAAAAGGAGTTACATGGGGGAGAATGGGAGAGAGAGAGGGGAGAAAATATGGGTTGAGTGCCTGCCAGGTATGATAGCAGCCAAAGTCATGCATTGGATCCCCACGAGGGGGAAAGAAATAGATGAGAGAATTCATCTGTTCTTCCACCTAAGCACAAACGGCCTTGCAAGGACCAGCGTGATGGAGATGCAGGCTAGGTTTATGGCACTGGCTAGGTTCTGCAGCAGCTTGGACTTTAAATCGCTGTCCTTCTCTGAGGTCCTGCCAGTGCCTAGGGCCAGCACGGAGGTGAGGCAAAGTATAGAGGAGTTCAATAAATGGCTTGCATGTTGGTGTGCCCAGAATGGGTATGGAGTGATAGGAGATTGGAGTTCAACGTGGAGCGGCAAGAGCCTCTATGCCCTGGATAGGCTGCACCTAAATGGGGAGGGAAAGCAGTGCTTAAATGCAAACTGGATGATTATGTTGACAGAAGCTGCCATTTAAACTAAACGGGGAGGGAGGGCAGGGAGAAGCCCTGTTGATGAGGCAAGAGGCAGGGGGAAGCAAAAAGCCCTACCCAAACAGCCAGAGGGTAAGGGGGCAAAATATATAGGACAGGAGGAAGGAGGGAGGTGGAGGGTCATGTGTGCAAACGCCAGAAGTCTGGGGAGAAAGATCCCAGATCTAACAGCAAAAATGGTTGAGGAGGACCTTGACATCGTGGGGGTAATGGAAACATGGTGCCACCAGGAACAGGGATGGGAAATGGAGATACCGGGGTACAAATTGTTCAGGAGGGACAGGGTGGAAAAGAGAGGGGGGGTTGCACTCTACGTAAAGGAAAGTATCATCATCAGAATTGCAGGGTAAGTGGGGAGAGGCTGAAGGACTCTCGGTCCCATTGTCAGTGGGGAAGGGGGAGACAGTGCATATGGGGTGGTTTACAGACACCCAGCACAGCAGGAATCAGTGGATAAAAGCATGGCTGACAAGTTTGTGAGAATGGTGGCAAGGGGGGACGTGGCGCTGATGGGTGACCTGAACCTACCAGACGTAGACTGGAGCACCCTTTCGGCTGCTTCAACCAGTAGTAGGGAAATGTTGGACTCCCTGCAATTGGCCCTCCTAAACCAGCTGGTCAGGGAGCCAACCAGGGCAGGAGCTACTCTTGATCTAGTCCTGACAAATGGAGACAGAGTAGGAAATGTATTGATAGGGGAACATCTTGGTACGAGTGACCACAATACAGTCAGGTTTAGAATAAGGAACACTGCAGAGATTCACCGGTCTAGGTTGAAGGTGCTGGACTTCAAGAGGGCAAACTTAGGGAAAATGGGGGAAATAGTGGAGAGGGCTGTGGAAGGGGTGGAGGATATGACAGAGGTAGAGGCAATGTGGGGGAGGATAAAAGAAGCTATTGTAGAGGCCACGGACATCTGTGCCAAGAGAGCAAGTAAAAATAAGAGAAGGAGGAAACCTCTATGGTTTATTAGAGTAGCAGCGAAAAAGGTAAAGGCAAAGAGGAAAGCCTTCAGGAAGTTCAAAGAAACGCAAGCAGAAGTGGATTGGGGAAAATACCAGGACAGCCAGAGAGAAGCCGGGGTAGAGGTAAGGAGGGCAAAGGCACAGACAGAGGAGCGAGTAGCAAGAGGGATCAAAAAGGGGGACAAGACTTTCTTTCCGTACGTAAGTGAAAAGAGGAAGACTAGGCAGGGAATACTCCTGTTAAAAACAAACGAGGGGGAGATGCTACAAGGGGACAGAGAGAAAGCGGACCTGCTAAACAGCTATTTCTGCTCAGTGTTCAAGAGGGAGGAGGAAGAAGATGAAGGCAGCAATGCAGGAAAAGAAGTAGCAGGGGAAGGGGATGTGGAGATGAGGCCCTTTCTTGTGGAAGAACTGTTGGGGGAACTAGGCTGCATGAAGGTGGACAAGGCAATGGGTCTGGATGGGGTGCACCCAAGGGTGTTAAGGGAACTAAAGGAGATATTAGCAGTACCATTGACTGCACTCTTCAATTGGTCCCTGGAGCCTGAGGTGGTGCCAGAAGACTGGAGGCAAGCAAATGTGGTCCCGCTGCATAAGGGGGAGGGAGGAGGGAGGAGGAAGTGGAAACTACAGGCCCGTGAGCTTGACATCGGTGGTAGGCAAGCTCATGGAGAAACTAATAAAACACAAGATCACCAGCTACCTGGAGGAAAGCGGCCTGATGAATCCATGGCAACATGGGCTTACTAGGGGCAGATCCTGTCAAACAAATTTGATAGAGTTTTTTGACGGGGTCACCAAGGAACTGGATCAAGGGAGGGTGGTAGATGTGGCTTATTTGGATTTCAGGAAGGCATTTGACTCTGTGCCCCATGAGAGACTGCTGTGTAAAATGTCAGGCCTGGGGTTGGGGCAGAGGGTAGTTAAATGGGTGGGAAACTGGCTGGGGGACAGGAGGCAGAGGGTCATAATAAATGGAGTGGCATCCAGAGAGGGAAAGGTCACAAGCGGGGGCCCTCAGGGATCAGTGCTGGGGCCCCTACTATTCAATATATTTGTAGGGGACATTGTGGAGGGCCTTGAGGGAGGTGTGAGTCTGTTTGCGGATGATATCAAAATCTGAAATACGGTAGACACGCAGGAAGGGGTAAAAAAAATGCAGAGGGATTTTGGGAGGCTTGAGGCATGGTCAAAGAGGTGGCAGCTTGAATTCAATACAGAAAAGTGTAGAATCATGCATCTTGGCTACAGGAATCGGAGGGCAGGGTACTGTTTGGGGGGCAGAGATCTGGAGGTAATGGAACAGGAAAGGGACCTAGGCATCATTATATCGGGGGACCTGAAGGTGGAAAAGCAGTGCGGGAGGGCAGTGGCTAGGGGAAGTGGGATGCTGGGATGCATCGGAAAGGGGATCAGGGCTCCACAATGGGCACTAAACAGTGAATAAAGTTGGTGGCAGGGTACCACTACTCACACTGGGGCAGCCAGGAATGGGGACCGCCCCCCCCAGCCCCGCCACTGGGAAAGCATCTTCCAGATGAAGGGTAATCAGAGGACGAGGGGGCATTCCTGCAGGTGGAAGGGGGGGCAGTTTAGGGGTAACATTAGGAAATACTATTTCACAGAGAGAGTGGTGGAAAGGTGGAACAGACTTCCGGAGGCGGTCATTGGAGAAGAAACAGTGGAGGGATTCAAAAGGGCATGGGACAACCACAGAGAAGTGTTAAGGTGGGGGGGGGGGAGCGCAGGTCCAAGCAAATAGATGGACAAGTGGGCAGACTGGGTGGGCCTGGTCGGTCCTTTTCTGCTATCACACTTCTATGAAACAAAGAAGATCAAGAAAATAACAAACAAAAAGAGAATCTTTAACCCTAAATTGTTGTATTAGTTGGGGCATAAGACTAATCTCCAAGCCTCAGATCTGTTGGTGTGGCGTTTACTGAAGTGGGTGTGTACTTAGTATGGGATACTCCCCTTGTAACAAAATATGTTTCTTTATAGTCTCAGTTCCAGGATGATATGTTCTGGGATTTGTGGTCTTTGACTAGTTAGTTCCGTTAGTACCTCCGCTATAAAAAAAATACAAGTCCCAGAATACTTTGCGGTGTTCAGTTTACTTCTGGGTGCTTTCAGACACGAAAGTTTTTGCATTACTGACGGAACGACAGGGGAGCAGGAAAGTATGCTAAAATAGTGTTTTTAATTTTACTCTTAAAGAATGTTTTCGGTATAAGACAGAGTTAAGGCATACATCACAATCTTAGAATCGGAATGTGACCTGGATTTTTGCTGGGCTCTACGGCTGTGTCTGAAATGCTGTGTTATGTAGGAGCTTCGTCAGTTACAAAGTCTGTACACTGTGGATCTGTTAGTACCTGACGGTTCCAACATGGTGATTTGGAAAGAGGGGAGCTTTCAACACTTGGCTACCTTGGATTTATAATACCGTAGACGGCTATGCATGTTTTTTCCTGTGTGACGCTAGTATGAAGGAGTGGTTGATGTAAGATTTCTCTCTGCTCTAGCCAGCGACGCCCTGCTGCTCTGCAACCGCAGAGCTCGGCTGCTGAGAATGGAGCTCGCGGGCTCGCTCCTGCTCTAGGGTTCCCTGAGTGCACTCGCTTTGGGTTGCTGGTTCGGGACTTCGCCCGCCGTTGCTTGCTGCGGGTTAGGGGTTCAAATAAAACCCTGTGCGATGCACACTGTGTTATAGCTCGGCTGCCCGCGCAGGCTCGGTTTGGCTAGAAATATCCGCTGCCCGCGCATATATTCGGTCCATGTGCGTGATGGTTTAGTCTTGTCGCGAGACTGTGGTGACATTCCAACAGGTAAAACGATGGGATGGATATTGTGCTGTTTTACCTTTTCAGATTTTTGTTTTGTATGATCACGGATGTCTTTTTTTACTATTATTTTGCCTGCCGCTGTAAATAACTATAGTAGTTTTATTTTTGCGTTTAGCTCTCACATGACTCTTTTTTTGTGAAAGACAAAACTAATTGATTTTAACGGTTTTGAAAACTTCAGAGCATGTTTTGTATGTGTGTTTCTGCTGCGAGGTTAGTTTCGAACTGCAGGGACACGCTGCAATTAATGATGATGCCCATAAGAAGAAACATGAAAACGGAAATCAGTTGGCACAAGTGTAAGAATTTAGTTTGCGGTTAGGGAGGTGGTGGTAGTGGTAGTAGTTATAGTAAACGTATTCAATTGAGAGAGGGCGTTGAGGTTTAAAGCAGTATTGTATGACTCATCCATGAGTTCGTTAAACCACGACGATGGTGGCATCTAATGCTATTAATGACTGGCTGGGCTGTTGTACGCCCTCGGCCGTGATGTAGGGCAGAATATTTAAGGTAAGCAGTAGCACACAGCATGGTGTGGGGTTGTGCTGCAGTAACCCACTACCTCAGTTGGTTGTGAGGCCCAAGGCATAGGAAAGTGCCTCCAGCCATCTTGGGCATGGTTATTCCAGCGCAAGTCACACACTCCGGAGTGTGTTAGTGTGGGTTATGCTTAGATAACCGCCTGCCTAAAGGGGCTCCTGGAAGGGCAATTATAGCCTAACCCACCCCTGGAGTATCTTGTGCTTATAAAATGAGTAAACTAAGGAAAAAAAACAACTTTTTTTTTTAACCCATGTACTTAATGGGGAGTTAATACATGTGGGTAATGAACACACCTACTGGGGTAGTGGTACAGCCCAAAACTGCCAGCATAGAATCTTGTGAATGTAAGCATTCCAAGATCACTAATTCCTCCATCTTTTCTGTGCCACTAGAGGGTTAGAACAGCATAGGTAGAGCTCTTGGTAAAGTGTCTGTTCTGCAGTTGGCTTATTTTTCTGACAAGGATTGTGCAGCTGGGAGGCAGGTTGGGACCGCCTGGTGACATGCATGATGCAGCTCTGGCTTGCATATTGAGTCTGCCATACTGTTATTTTCTTTTAACAAAAGTATTTAGTAAAAAGTAGTGCCTCCCTACCTGCCAGTCATCTGGCTTTTCATGCATTCAGTAGATGCAGTGTTGGTTTATTATGAGATACGGGAATTTAAACTTGTGATGAATTCCTCTGACAGAACGTTCACCCCACCACTCCCACAGAATGACATGGAGCCAAGGTCTCCATTTTATTTATGGCAGTGAAAGCATCATAGATTGCCCTGGCTAGCTGGTAAGGATACGAGGATGAGTTTTCATGGCCACCATGGAAACACCAGGATTTTAGACTATGAATAGTATTTCCGTTTTAAATTTGGTTATGTGTGAAAGGAACGCATAATTCAAGGAATGAATGAATATATATATATATATATTTTAACTTTTTTTAAATATGTGGGAGTTTTAGGGCTCTCTTGAAGGTTTTCAGTAAGTAATGGTGGCAGTTGAAGGAGTCCGTCTGGACATCCTAGTTTGGGTAGAGTAAGTAAGTGTGTGTGTGTGTGTGTGTGTGTGTGTGTGTTATAGGGCAGCTTGAGTATGTTGTTCAAGCACTTGACTTTTTTATCAGCAATTTCCTTAGTGTGGTTAATAAGCATGCACCCCAAAATAAGTCATTGAGGCTTGGGGACAGTGCATGGGATAACTACAAGGCCTAGAGGGCTTTAGCTTGATTATAAAACATCCAGGAAACTTGGAAATTCTTGTTAAGCCGATCTTAAAATGGCAAAGATACAGTACATAAAAATCTGCAGACTAGTAACCTATTGGAACCAAAGCATTTTTGGATGCAGATAAATTACCTTTTGAAGGGTCTCACTGTAGCTCCAACAAACACCAGATGTTATTTGTGCTGGAAAGCATATTGGTGACCCAGCAGTGCTGGAAAGTATATTGGTGACCCAGTTTTCTCAGCAGATGCATTCAGTCAGTTCTTTACATGTCTGGATAAGCTTAAGGGTCCCTTTAAGTGGGTTCGGAGTCCTTCTCCCCTGATTCCACCAACCTCTCGGCAAGCCCTACTGTGTTTCACTTTGGGCTGTTCACCAGGAAGGAGGTACTGGTCCAGCTCAAGCAAATTTAAGTTCGATAGCAGGGGTGTCCTTTACGGTATTGCTTAAATTAACTGCACCTGTCATTAGAAACATAGTTTGTTGGCAAAAAGCATCACTTGGCCCAACCAATCTACTTAGATGGTCCCGGCCTAGTCTGTCTCTGCAGACTCTGACTGGTCTCTAGTGACACTCTCTCTTCAGTTCCTGTTTAGCGATAATACCCTGTGTCTATCTCATGCATGCTTGAAGCCCTCTACTGTTTTTGCCTTCAACACTTCTGCTGGCTGTCTATTCCAGGCATCCACCAAGCTTCATCACATGCCTTCTAGTCCTAGTGCTCCTTTTCATTTAAAAGGGACTCCCCTCTGGGGCACTGTTCACTCCCATGAGGTACTCGTAGGTCTTTATCATGTCCCCTTTAGCTCTTCTCTCTTCCAGGGTGTGTATGTGGAGATCTCTCGGTTCCTTCTTGTAGGGCTTTTGATGAAACCCCTGCACCATGTTAGTTGCCCTTCTCTGGACTACCTCCGCCCTGTTTTATGTCCTTTCTGAAGTGCAGCCTCCGGATCTGGACACGGTACTCCAAGTGGGGTCTTGTCAGCAAGCAGTAACAATGGCATCATTACCTTCTTCCTCCTGCTGGAGATAGTATGTCACTGGCCATATCCACTGCTTTGTCACATTACCCTGCTACTTTGAGGTAGTCGGATATGATCCATAGGTCTTTTTCCTGCTTAATGACTGAGTACAACCCCCACATCCTGTACTTGGCTTCTGGGTTCCTATGCTGTAGATGCATGATTTTGCACTTTTGGCACTGAACCCTAACTACCATGCTCTTGACCACTCCTCTAGTTTCCCAAGGTCCTTACGCATTTTCTTCACCCCCCTCCTGAGTGTCCACTATATTACAGATTTTGGTGTCATCAGCAAAAAGGCATACATTCCTTTCTAGTTCTTCTGTGGTGTCCGTTATGAAGACATTAAATGGAACCAGTCCAAGTGCTGAGCCCTGTGGCACCCTGCTGGTCACTGTCCCCTCATTAGCGTGAGTGCTGGTAACCACCACCCTCTGTTGCCTATCCATTAACCAGTTCCTAACCCAGTTGACCACTTTGGATCCCATCCCTAGGCTGCTCTATTCCCTTATCTGTCTCCTGTGCGGCACAGTATTGAAGGCCTTGCTAAAGTCCAGAAAGGCCATGTCCACTGCGCTCCCTATATCTATT
Source organism: Neoceratodus forsteri (assembly GCA_016271365.2). NCBI lineage: Eukaryota > Metazoa > Chordata > Ceratodontiformes > Ceratodontidae > Neoceratodus > Neoceratodus forsteri. Next base: position 613,858,381 of record CM028132.1, read on the forward strand.
TCCTGGGTCACCCAGTCGAAGAAATCAATTATATTTGTCTGGAATGCCCTCACCCCCACCCTCCGTGAATCTATGCTACATATGATCTTGTAGCCCATTGAATTCAAGATAATCTACCAACTTTTTACTCTACTGGGATAGGACTGTGGTAAGTATTTTTTTTATTTTCTGTTCCTGAAATTGAAAATACAGAGAACTTGAATGACATCACTACATATCCTGGTGTTTCTGGAGATCCTGTTCTAAATATTTCTGGAGATGAATGGGAAGACATTGATTTCCTAATAAATATAGCTGCTGGCATTGACCCTGTGATACCTGGTACTTGGATCATTCATATGTATCAAAAAGCAGGTACAGAGTTTAAAGATAAAAACACTTATTGTCCAAATTTCTCCAGACATGGTATAATAATTTAAAATCTTTGAAAAAAATGGTTTGACAAGACATTTTGGCATTGCAAGAGTTATCTGCACTAGCACAGCATTACAGCATATCAGCTGAAGATTGGAAGGCTCTTAGCTGATTAACAGATGTCTCAAATTCTTATTAAGCCAGCTGATAATGGTGGTGCCTGGTGGTGCAGGATACAGAGAGATACTTAAAAGAAGTTGAGTGACAACTTGCTGACCGGGAATATTACCGGGAAACTGACATTTGACCCCACAGCCCCCCCTTTAAAACCATACAAATTGATCCGTTAGATTCAGCACTCTATACAAATGGCTATGAGAGTGCAAAATCATCCGGTCTGTCCAACATTTTGTATTCTTCCAGAAATCTGCAAGTCTGTGAGAGAGCCCTGCCTGCACCCACAGCCCCGGTGGACCCATTTGTTCTGGCATTGGGCCACGGGGGGGGGGTGTCCCACCAGATTTGTGGATATATATATATATTTTTTTTTTTTTTATTAACCTGATGTTAATGGGGGCATGGCCTAGCTAGGAAACAAGATGGTGGGCTGACTTGGGAGCTCCTGATCAATCCACTGCATATCCCTACTATCCCGCTGTAAAAAAAAAAAAAAAAAAAATTTTGATAACTGCGGAAAACTTATGTGCAAAATGCTCAGATGCCTTCCTCATTAAAATCAGCAAAGAAACCATCAAAATTGCACTCTAAAAAGCATGGGGAAACCTCTGCCACTTCAGGCCCTGAAAGGCCTGCTATGCAAGTTCCGGTGTGACCTGAGGTACCCACGACTGATCCCATAGCTCCATCGGAGATGGCAGAAACAGAACAAGCTAATGGGTACCAAACACTAGAAAGATTAATAAGGAACTTAAAATATGACCTAGGAACTCGGATGCATGCCGGTTTCGAAAATGTACCTTCCGCTCAAACATCTTCAGCAAACAGTAAAAACTGTCTCTGAGACAGTGGATGTTCATGAAACGAGAATTTCGGAGTTGGAATCCAGATTGGGATGCAGGAGGATAACAGCCAGAGATCGACCACCGATTTGTAAAAAACCCCGAAAGAAATAGACTTTCTTAAACAGTGTATCGATGATCATGAAAACCATGAAAGATGCTGTAATATAAGAGTTGTGGGCATTCCTGAGGGGCAAGAGGGAAGGGAGTGCTCTGACATTATGCAAAAATGGCTCTGACAATCACTTCAAATTCCCCCTGATGTCTCTTTAGAAATCCAGAGGGCCCATTGCTCTCCGGGCATGAAACCTTCCCCGGATCAATAGCACAGACATCTCCTAGTAAAGTTTCTTAGATACCAGGACAGGCAATATGTGCTGGATGCAGCACAAAAACAGGGGCCTTTCAGTGTTCAGCAATCCAGAGTTCGCTTCTTTCCTGACTACTCAAGGCAACTACAAATCCGGAGACTGGCCTTTTGCACGGTGAAGAAAAAGCTCCATGACCTCAACTGTCCTTTCTTCCTGGTTTACGTGGCTCGATTGATCATTTGACAGCAGGGAGAAAAACAGAAAGCATTTACAGACCCGGAAGCAGCAGTGGATTATGTGAAAGAAATGTAGAAGGGGAAAAATAGCCAACCTTCCACATCCTCAAAGGGCTGAAGACATCCAGGCTCCATTTTCTTACAGGTACTGAGGTTCTTAATTGGGGGCTGGGGGTGATTTCTCCTGTGGTCCGTAACACTAGTTGACGGCCTGTGATAACTGGATGGTGGGATGCTCCCCACCTGCAGCCTTTGCCTCCAACCCCAGGAAGTCCTATGGGTTTCGGGCAGCTCTTATTGGGCCCTCCTGTGGTCCGAGTGCTGGGGACCCATTGATCAAAACTGGTCTTTTGGAGAACAGCCTTGCATTCTTTGTTAAATACCAGTGACTTTGATTTCCCTATTTTATCTTGAATGCCGAGGAGCAGTGTTCAGGTCCTGGAAACTACCAGATTGGACATTTCTCTATGCCTGGACATTGGAAGGCTGTGAAAATATAAACACAAACTGAACTCTTACATATGAGACTTGAGATAAAACTTTGGAGCCGTCTATAAATCAGCATTTTCTTTTTGTTTTCCACAGAGTTAATAACTGCATCATACTAGTTAGTGTTATAAATTTATCAGTTTATGTTAAAGATATGGGGAATAGTTTCCGTGGTGGGGGGGGCTTATCGAAGTGATGATAATGTGACGCCTACTTTGATTGGGCGGATTCGCTCTGGGGTTTTAAGTACATGACCGGCAGAGCAATTATGGTCACTCTGAGAAAAGCATTTTGAAAGGGGGAGACCCGCCCGTGTCACTCTGGGTAGGGAAGAGTCTACATAGAAACATAGAATTTGACGGCCCACCTAGTCTGCCCATTTCCTTACCTAACGGATAAGCTGCAGATCCTAGTCTCTTCCACATAACCCTTGAAGGATACGAGTCAGTGGAAAGGGGTCCACATTTATAGGGCTTCGCATAATGGGGATGGAGAATGTAGATTGGGGAGTGTCCCCTCTCTCTCTCTCTCCCGGTAGTCCCACCCCCACCTGGGAGGGGGGGAATTCCCCTTCCCATCCACCCCAGGCAGGATGGAGAAAATGTTTACTACTTTATTACAATACATAGGTTACATGGTGGCTATGTAGCTCAATCCATGAGAAATAGAGGGTGAAAATAGTGGGGATATGTGATTTAAGGGGGGATTAAAAGTTTCATGTTAACAATTGTTGCGTTTCTTAACACATTTTTGGGGGATGGGGAAGGGAAGGGAGGGAAATGTTAGAAGAGGCAAACAGTGCTATATTGGGGGGTTTAAACAAGGGGAGGGAGAAGTGGGTTTGTTCAAAGTTGTTAACTGTTAAAACATCGAAAGCTTGATTTGGTACACTATAAGAGTGGATTTAATTAATAGTTTGCATGTGTTTTTAACATATCAAAAGGGAATTTGTATGGAGAAGTTAACTTTTGTTTCATGGAATGTCAACGGGTTGAAAACAGTGATAAAGAGGAAGAAAGTCTGGGCACAAATAAAATGGATGAAGGGCGACATAATCTTTCTTCAGGCGCTCCACCTGACTAAGGAGGAGGCGTCATGTCTGGCATCCTTCTGGAGGATCCATGCTGGTGGCTCCCTATACATCTAAGGCGAGAGGGGTGGCTATCTGAGTGTGTCCTAATCTACCCCATAAAGTAAATATGGTCATTTCTGACCCCCAGAGGAGGTATGTGGTAGTTGAGGTGGACCTTGGAGGCACTTAATACACCCTGGTATATGTATATGGCCCTAACTTTGACTCACCAGACTTTTTCACCCAACTGGCGGTGACTCTAGCACCCTACCCAGACAATGTAGTGATGGGAGATGATTTTAACACCTATTGGGACTCTTCGACCATTCGGGTAGAAGGACTATGCCTCCTCCCCGTAGTGTGACAGTCTTAAAAAATCTAGCGGAGGGAAGGGCAGTAATGGAGACTTGGAGACACTGCCATCCCGACGGTAAAGAATTTTCTTTCTCCACTCGTGCTCATCAGGTATACACCAGGCTGGACTATATGTTTATGTCTCCTGACCTGGTTGGGGATGGACTAGAAGCCTCTTATGGCCCAGTGGTTATCTCAGACCATGCTGCATTGGGAGTGATACTTACTCCACATATGGAGAGATCCCCTTCCTTACAGTGGAGAATGGACCCCACATTGCTACTGGATAAACATTATGTGGAACAAATTACTGAGAAAATAAAATAATTTATTGAGTGCAACAATAGGGGTGAGACAAATAATATCTGGGATGCAATTAAGGCCTTTATTAGAGGAGAAACTATCTCCTACGTGGCATATAAGAAAACATCTCAAATTCCGGAGGAAGAGAACTTGAGTAGGCAAATACATGAGCTGGAAGGGAGAGCTATGGCTGCCCCCAGTCATCAGGCCACTAAAAAACTTAAGGGACAAACCAGTCAACTATCTTGCAGGAAGCTAGAAAGAGATTTACTAATCACACAGTTTCACGCATATTTTGATGGGGACAAGGCAGGGAAGCGGCTGGCGGGCTTGGTTAAGAAGAAAAGGGCGGAGAGAAACATTTTTAGGCTAGAAGACTCAAATGGGGAACCCGCATATAACCAGCAGGAAATCGGTGATACTTTTAAGGAATTTTATACCATCTTGTATACTTCACAGTTCCCACCAGGTGCAGACCTGGACGAATTCTTGTAGGGAATTCAGCTACCTGTGATTGATGCCTCTCTGAGGGATGAGGTAGACCAACCAGTATCTTTAGAGGAAATTAAGTTAGCAGTCTGGAAATCGAAGAAGGGGAAAAGCTCCGGGCCCTGATGGGATACCAGTCAAATTTTACAAATTGACTTGGGGAAACTCTGGGACCCCTGATGCTTACTGTGATCTGGGAGGCTTTGGAGGGAGGTGCTCTACCTGCATCTCAGTTACTGGCTGCTATTATGGTGCTACACCAAGCCTGGGAGGACACCTCCCAAGTGCGGTTCTTACCGCCCCATCTCACTTTTAATTGCAGATTATAAAATACTTGCCAAAGTTCTGGTCACTAGACTGGAGAAGGTACTCTTAGGCTTGGTCCACCAGGATCTGTAAAAGAGAGACAGGCAAAACATAGTCTGAGATGAACTTTAAATATAATGCATAAATGGTCCCACATGGGGGGTGAGGCCTTCTGGCTCTTGATGCTGCAACTTGGCATGGGTGATTCTATGGTGAAATGGTTGCAAGCCCTGTGCACTTCTCGCCAGGCACAGATCTTAACTAGCAGCATGTTATCCAGTTCATTTTAAACTTACAAGCGGCACAAGACAGGGATGTCCTTTATTCCCCTTGTTATATGTCCTACCCATAGAAGCTCTGGCTGGAATAGTTGGGGGAATGATAATATTTGGGGTTCCCACTGAAGGAAGTGAACCATGTTATCTCGCTATTTGTGGATGACATGTTGCTCTTTTAGATGAGCTTGACAAGGCCCTGCCTGCCCTAACATTTTTAAAATCTATGGCCCCTTATTAGGTCACAAGATAAACTGGGGCAAATGTGGATGGTTTCCTCTGGGTGACAAGAAACCCTCAGTCTCTATAGCTGGCACCACCATTCTCCTGTCAAAAGAGATTAAGTACGTAGGGATTCGCCTCACTTGTAAACTTTTTCTTATAGCAAATCTCAGCTGCCTTCCAGTCATTTAAAAAGGTTAAGGAAGATTGTATCAAGTGGCGGGTGCTTCCTCTGACACTCCTGGGAAGAGTGAACCTTATAAAGATGAGTGTTTTGCTACAGTTTCTCTACCTATTCCAAACCTTCCCAACAGCTATTCCTCAGAAATATATAAAATCCTTAGAGGGGGCAATAACCCAGCTCCTTTGGCAAGGGGGAAAAACCTAGAATAAAAAGAGATACTGTGGCATTCAGTTAAACAGGGGAAGGGGCGGTTGGGTCTCCCCAGTGTGCATCTCTATTACTTAGCCTCCCAGTTGTCCCACATACAGTATTTGTTGAGGGAAGAAAATTCGGGCCCCATTTAGGTAACATTGGAAAACTCCCAATACTGTTCCATGTATTACCAGTTGGTAGAATCCCTGAGGAGGGAGCAAAAACAGAAAATAAGCAATCTGTGCACAAAGTCCACTTGGAAGGTGGCACATAGCATGTTGGGCCAAGGGTTGTCACTGTCACCTGAAACAGTCTTCGGCCCCTTGTTAACAGAGAGGGGAACTACCTGAAATGGAAACCCGTAGTGGCATGCACATGGGCTTTATCTCCTGAATCAGAGACTGGATGAAGGGAGGGTGATAAAATTCAGAGATTTGGCAAACAGTTTCAACCTTAATGTTTCACAGTACTTCTTATACTTAAGGCTTAAAGTTAAGATAGAATTTTGGTCAGAGGGACACCAAGAATGAGTTATTCTAATTCGCACCCCCATGGAGGAGTTATTTGTGGGGCAATCTGCTAGCACCTCCTTTAAACCACTAAGGCGGTGTTACAGACTCCTTTTAGGTGCACTACCAGACCCACTGGCTAAAATTAGGAGTAAATGGGAGGCAGGCTTTCAAGCAGCGGGTTTGACAGGGGGAGACTGGTCCCTCATTCTAAAAAAAAAAAAAAATAAAAATACATATTAAAATGCTTAGTCAGTAATAGACTTGGAGCTGTCCGGTATAACTTACTGATGCACACGTATTATACACCAGACCTGGCCCACAAAATAGACTCCGCTAATTCCAGCCTGTGCCCCAAATGCTCTGCTCTGCTCGGGATGGTACCTTCTTCCACTTGATTTGGGACTGTCACAAAGTTAGGGGATTTTGGAGAGGCATTCTTTCCCTGCTAGCTGATGCCCTTAAAATTCCATTAATGCTGGACCCTATAGAGATCCTGCTGGGGCTGCCGGAGGGCAGGGGAAGAGAAACACAAGGAAAACCCACTGTGGAGGCTGGGAGTAGTGGTGGGAATGCGTACACTAGCACAATACTGGAGACTGAAAGAGATGCCTACTGTTGCCTCCTGTATAAAATCCTTTATGGCTTGTATGAAACTGGAGAGAACCCAATATTTTGTTAGAGGGCAAACTGAGGAATATGAGAGGGTGTGGCATCCTGTGGAGGAAGCAGTTCCTCAGGATTGGTTCCCACCTTTCTGATGATACCCCTTGGCACTCCATACAGAATTTAGATAATAGTAACTTATAATTGTTTATGTAACACAGTGAAACATGCATCAGTCTACTCTTCTCCTAGTATTTCCATTTCGTTTTAGAAATGACATATTATCATGCTTATGTAAAGTGTCAGTAATAAATGATCCACGAGTTGTAAAAACATCACAACTTTTTATACATGTATATTACACTGTGGATCCATATTTTACTGTCTGCAATGAGAAATTGTAACTTGAGCTTTAAGAAAAATGAAGATTACAAAAAAAAAATTATATTAATGTAGAAAAACCCTACTTATTTAAGGGATATGACTGATGCACTCGAGAAAATGGAGAGCCTGTTGTGGAACTACATTGGATTGCTATGGATATCAAAATTCAAATCTATTTCAATGTATAAAATACATAAGAATTATTATATTATACATTTTACATATAGAAACATTGGATTTACAGTTTAACATTTAAACAGCATAAGAGCACTTCAACCACAAGATAGATACAAAATTCTTAACGGTCTCCAGAATTATAACAACTTCATCTAGACCTAAATTTATACAGGACTATACTAAAGAACTTTGCTAACCTGTTGATCATTTTTTGGTCTGGCACTTTCATCAGATAAGCAAATGTTTCTCTATCATCTTTAAAATTGTTTCTCAAAAATAATGGATTTACCCATCAATTTATTTCATTTTGCAGTGTCACAATACAAAACTAAATGCTGGATTGTTATTAATGGTTCTTTATTGCACAAACATCCTTTAAAGGTCTTTATTTAAAGGCCAGAATTTATAATAAATGGGAACTATCTGCATAATTGCTATGGACATAACATTATTACACATGTAAACCCCCCCCCCCGAGGCTTACCTGCTTGCCCTCGAGGCTGCCCTAGTCTCCGGTTTTCCCCACGCTGCTCCCTTTGCAGGTCCAGCCCCCGTTTGTCCCATTAAGTCTTCATCTGGCCCCTGCATGTTCTGCCAGTGGGAGGGGTCCGGAAGAGCTGAACCGCGGAGCTGCCACCTGGTTTTTGCACTTTGGTGCATCTGGTGGCCTGCCCATGCGCAGGAGCACGTAATTGTTTTTAGGCCATTCCTGCAGCCGTTTGGATGTCTCTCCAGTGGTCCTGGTCCCCAAATTTAGCTAATCAGGGACCGGAGACCTGGAGGAGATGCAAGAGAAGAGAACTGTTTTTATTTAAGAAACGCCAGTGAGCACTCTTGTTGGGAACCGCTTCATGAATATTAATGAGGCAGGGGGAATATGAATGAGGGAGCATGCATGCTGCCTGGGGACTTGTGTATTGGCAGCAGCAACAGATGGGGCTGAGTAAAAAGTTTAAACTCTGCAGCCAGATAAGAGAGGGAAAGATCACTACAGGACTGTGGGGCAACAAGTAAAAGTACATATTCTGGCTGCACCCAGGACAGTGAAGTTGGGGCTGCTGAGGACTGCATTTAAACTGTTTGTGACAGCAACCGTATTTGCAACCATGTTACCTCAGCCCAGCCAATCAGAGGTCAGGATTTGTGCCATGGACATATGGGACTGTATGCTGGACTTATGGGAGGGAGAAAAAACTGTGGAAATACTTGGCACCTTTTACACAGCCAATTGGGCGTCGAGGGAGCCTCTTGCATGTTAATTTTGAAATGGGACATTGATTTCAGCCAATAGGGAGCTTCCAGAGAGGTCACAAAACCTAAGGACTGTTGGTTCTGGTCTCAGTTCGGTGGGAGCCCCTCCAGAGGGAGGGGGGCTCAAGCTTCTTTGGAGAAGGATGTGGCTGTAAGGTTTGGAAGGGCCTGTCTGGGGGTTGCCAGATCCCTGTCCCCCAGGGCCTGTAGTTTGCCTTCCCATGTCTTGGAGGAATTTTGTTCGAGGGATCCTTGAAGCAGCCTTCAGCTGTGAGAGAGCTGTGTAGCTCAGCAACATCCAGCTGTGAGAGAGCTGCAAGTGACTGCAACTTCAGTGGTGAGAGCACTGTGATGGTTTGTCACTTTAAGAGGCTTGAGAATCCAGGGGGAGAAGGCTGAATAGGATTTCAAGGAGATGGGGATCTTCTTTGGGGCTACGGAGCCCTTAGTTCAAGGAAGGGTTAAATTCTGTTTGCTACCCTAGATGACACAGCGTCACTGAAAAGGGGATGGACATTTGGCCAAAGGTATGGTTCCGGTTTATGGAAAATGGATTCATGGAAAATGGAAGGTTCTGGTTTATGGAAAAAAATGGTATAGGGGTGTCTCTGACCCACAGGGACTCACCAGTATTGCCAAGGTTGGGTGTCCAGGAAGAAGAGTGAGCCTCTTCAGGTTCATGAGCACCTGCACTGTGAAGGAAAGTGATGTCTGGTAGTATGGGACTGCTCAAATAAAGGTCTGCATCTCAGTGCTAGGTTCAGGGTCCTCTGAGGAACCCATGGTGTGTACACCAGTCTCGCTGCAGCTGCTTCTCCAGTGAGCATCCAGAGACTGTGTCCTGTATGCAAAGGGCCACAGCTGCGACGCTGGTAGTGTGGCTGAAGATGTCTTTAGTAACCGGATGTGACTAAACTTCAAGAGTAAAGTTGGCAGCTTGGCCCGAAGCTAAAAGAGACTGATAATCTGCTCACCTACAACTCTGAGCCAGGTAGGGGAGCTGCCAGTCCCTAGCTATTGGGGTGGACTGGGCCTCAGTGAGCCACAGGCATGTGCTTTGGTTCTAGGGCTCTCTGGACCCATGTTGGGGTAGCCGGACTGTGGAGTCACTCCTGGATCTGGGTTTACTTGTGGCCTGGAAAGCCTTGCATTTGTGCTCTGCAACTGGCCTGTAAGGCTGAAGTTGACAAGCAGCAAGACTCTTAGAGCAAGTTGAAAGGTCCAAGGTGCAAAGTGCCTGCTACACGTTTCAAGCTTCCCAAGTTCTCGAGTTCTGCTGTTCCAGCAACCTCAGAGCTACAGTCCAAATGCTACCCAAGACTGTCTGCAGAACTGTGAGTAAATGCAGGGATTGTCTTGCACCTGGGGACTGTTTATAGTTGCTCTTAAGTTTGTGCCCAATAGCATAGTAAAGTCTTAAAGTCATCAAGAGAAAGGTAAAAGCAGATTTGTTTTACACCAAGTGCACCGATGCACCGACGCTGGCCATCCAGCTGCATCACAGGCCTGCAGCGAGGTAGTTCTGGGTACCCAGGGACAGAATAGTGGGGGCTTTATCTGGTCTGGGGACTAGAACCAGTTGGGGTGCATGCAATGGTTAACATCTGCAGCCCCTAGCTAGTCAGAGGGCTAAATCTAAACCATCAAGAAGTTGGTGGGTGCTGATCTTAGAAATTGTGTTTGAATTAATAATGAAAACTGTTTGAAAATGTTTTGTTAACCTCTACCCCATCTACCATTCCTAACTCTCCCCTTGTAAATAAAAGATGCTTTGACTGTTTTGGAAAACTTCTGACTTGTGAGCATTTTATTAGATTAAGCCAAAAAATGTTGCACCTGTGGTTTTTGTTTCATGGTAATTTCATGTGTTGGGGTGACTGTATGGGGAGGTGGGTTAGTATGGCATCCCAAGGGGTTGTACTGCTAAATATCAGGCCCACTTAAAATGTACTCTGGGTGGAGGCACCACACTTTTTGTTTATTCTGTCTTGGGAAAGCCCCCGCCCCCCGGTAACAGCAAAATGGGAACCCAGGCCCCTGAACCTTGTGCTGGCCAGCAAGGCAGTGGTAGTAGCCTGTGGTGGACAGCACCCCTGGGTTACACACACATCAAATGCTGAAGTTGTGGAAGCTGTATGGTATTTATTTATTTATTTTTTTTTTTTTTTAAAGTGATTCAGAATTTAGGAATGTTCCAAAATAATTTATTATGCAACATTTGGAATCTGTATTGCAGCATAACTATTTTACCTTCAGTGACAGCGTCTACTTACGAACATATGAAATTGCCAGCAGAAATGGGCCATAATGGTCTGTCAAATCTGCAGCTAGTTTAGTTCCCTGGAACTGCCCCCCCCACTCCTATTGGAGTCCTCCTCCTCCTCCCCATTACTCTTCCCCCTTCCACGTCCCAGTACTGATTCCTCCTGTTCTAAATTTCACCCCCCCCAAAAAACTGGCCACGTATTTGCTGCAACTACCTCCTCCAGCAACTTGTTCCGCCCCATCACCACCTTTTCAGTGAAAAAGTACCTTCTCAGTTCCTTCTTAAATCTACCCCCCACTAGTTTCAGGCTATGCCCCCTTGTTGTACTCTCCTTTCTTAAATAGAAGATGCCCTCCAATCTAACCCTGTTTATGCTTTTAAGGTACTTGAAGGTTTCTGTCATGTCCCCTCTTTCTCATCTGTCCTCCAGGGAGTACTTGTTGAGCTCCCTCAGTCTCTCCTTATATTATCTTTCCCCATGCTATGGATCATTTTGGTTGCCCTCCGCTGGACCCACTCCAGTAGTTTGATATCCTCTTCAGATAAGGGCATCAGAACTGAACACACTGTTACAGGTGTGGTCTCACCAGGGGCCTGTACAATGGCAGAATAACTTCCTCCTTCCTAGAGGTGATTCCTCTAGCGATGCAGCCCAGCATTTTGCTTTCGCTGCTGCCATACGGCTCTGCGCAAAGTGTTTCATGTCACCCCTGAACAACACTCTGTGGTCCTTTTTCCTCCTGTGAAATGGGTGCCAGTACTCCCCCCCCTCCCCCAAGCCAGTAGCTGGCCCCTAGGTTCCTGGTTCCCGGGTGCATAACCTTGCATTTCTAAGCATTGAATCCCAATTGCCAGATGCCCGACTATTTCGCCAGCTTAGCCAGAGCCTCCCTTAAATCTGATCTCTCTGTACAATTGAGAGACACAGCTATGGGGTAGCATTGGCGTCCCCATATGTTGATTTATGTATGTCAGACTGGGAAAGGTTAGTAGTTTTCGCTGACTTAAACGCCCACCTCGTACACTGGTATTGTTTTATTGGTGATATCGTGTCTCTGGGGTGGGGGTAGGGAGTTGATTGAACTATTTAACTGGTTCAACAAGAATGACTGGAACCTGAAAAGTAGAAGAGATGACAAATCTATTGTGTTATTTATTTTTTTTTTTGTTTGTTTTTTTATGTGAAAGTTTACTATTACTAATGCCAAAGTTTGTTTTTTAATTCCTTATTAAAAAACAAACAGACAAAAAAAAACAAAAATGCGGGCAACATTGTATTGAGGGCAGACAGCTCTCATCCCAAATCCCTGGCCGATAGTATTCCCTATGGGGAATTTATTAGGATACGTCGTAACTGTACTAATAACGCCATGTCTGAGGAAGAAGCTAAAAATATGGCAGCTAAATTCTAAGATGGAGGCTATGTTTGTGAAACTTTTTAGAAAGCTTATGAAAAACTGCAAAAAATGAGCAGGAACAGTCTTTTACAAAAGTGGGAAGTAGGCACAGGTACCATAGGGAATACCATGACGCAGCCTAGTTATAACATTTGTGACAGATTTTAGTGTTCGGGCTGTGAATGCAAGAACCATTTGTGACAGGTGAGTATATTATAGGTGTAACGCCTAGGTGGCGCTACTCCTAGAGTTACACCCTTGCCTGCTACCTGCAAGCTAGGCTGAGGAGTTTGGGTTTGCAAACTTTTATACTGTGAGCAATATCTCATGTTGTGAGCAAACCCTTTAATTTCTCTCTGCCCAATTAGTTTGCAACTGCACGCTAGCAACCTGTTTTCTGTATTGGGTCCTATACCTCCCTCCCTTATGCTCTCCCGTACCCACCATGCCCTCCCAGCGCCCCACTCTCACTATTTCCTTCTGTTTTATTTTGCCGCTGCATTGAGCACCTACCTTGTATTATTTGTGTCATATGATGTACTATCACTGTTGTATATGAATCTATTGTGTACTGGTATTAATCAGGCCCATCCAATGAGTGCTGTATTTATTTGTTGCCTTAATGATATATTGGCACTGTAGTATGTAACTCTGTTTTGACCGGCCTTAACCAGATCCATCTTGTAAATGAGCTTTACTCAATGATGTTCACCTGGATAAAGATTTTGATTGATTGATATTGGGTTCAAACAACACGCAGTGCCTCCTCTCAGAGTTTACCTTTAACATGGGCTAGCTGTTACCTGGTACAACCCCCTGAGATGTTATACCACCCACAATTGCCACCAACCACTCCAAAGCATGACCCAATATTTAGTTCCTCACATTTCCAACACTTTGTAATTAGAGTCTCTCTCTAATAATATGCTCACACACCATGATTTGCAAAAACAGTAATAACAATATTTATTTGTGGGACATAGGAATTAGGAGGGGGAAACAGGAGGAGTAGAGGTTATACAGATTTGTATTTACAGGTGTACACATAATTGGGTTGTTTGTGCTGATGAACCCTGCGGCTGGGTGGCTGTCACATTAACAGAAAGAGAATCACAGTTCACCAGCCAGAAATGATACCCAGAGCCCTGGCTATCTAAGGTGCTGACTAATCGGATGTTACACAGTAATTTTTTTCCCCACCACTGGTACCAGTTCCCAGACACATGTGAAACCCCACAATCTCACACTACCCTGGGTACCCAGGTACCAAAGTCCTGGATTGTGGCAGGCCTGGTGGATGTTCAACTGGTTGCGTTGGCTGGCTTTGATTTAAGAGGAGGGGGCTAACTTGCAAAGCAAATTAACAGCAAAAACTGTAGATCCTAGAAAGTGCAAGGGGTTGCCGTGCTTTTAGCAGAATAATGGATTGCCCTGCTTGTCACAAACTGATCAATTCAGGAAAAGGTAACCAGCTGGGTTACCTTAGCTAGATCTTGGATTCGCAATCCTAAATATTCAGCACATATATTGTAGTCCCATCCAATACATTCATATACCAATTCATCTCTAACACGTCTATATTCTTGGACAGAATTCAAAAGGTGGAAAATTGTCATTTCAGGGTTTTAAGCATAGTCTTAATTGACTTTGTAACATGGGCAAAATCAGAGGATTGGAAACAAGGAGCCCAATTGGCTCAATTATGTCAGGTGGCACAATAGCAACATGGCATTATAGCACGATAATGCCGTGTTGCTTCCGAACGTTCAGAGCAATAATGCCCTGTTGAGCTCATGAATGCGCTCATTGAAGTAGGTAAGGAGTGAAAGGAGTAGAGATATGTCGACCAATAGGTGGCGTGACGAAGAGAGCAGAAAAGCAAAGTGGCAGGGCAAGAGAAGAACTGCAGAAAGTAGTGTGTCGGCACAGGCACCATAGAAAACCGGAGAGAGGAAACCACGGGGAACCATGCTATGTTGGAGGCACCAAGTGAATAAGTTCAAATAATACAAGTCGCCGAGCAGTGGGAAGCATAGGTGACTAACAGACGAGTGTGAGCGAGACGAGAAGTGGTGTAGATGTAACAGAGCGCCACCTATTGGTGCTAATCTTGAGGGTCTCTGTGTACACCCAGCAGAGAACAGAAGTGTTATTTGTGGAGGATATCAAGGTATGCATGGTCGACATGTTCCCCAGAATGCAGCAGAGCAGGGATCTGAAATACAAACGAGGGTACAGAAATAGAGTAAGCAGCACAAGTAGCAAATTTGCAGCTGCAAGCATAGTGTTATGCGAAAATGTATACGTACAGCAGAGTGCAAAGATGAGGAAAAAGTCGTCGCCACTATATTAGTCGATGTCTGGTCATCAACGTGCACGCGCACGGTTCCAGGAACAGAAAGGCAGCAAAAGTAAGACACGTGCACCATAACTGCAAAGGTTAAGTATGTGTTTCTGCTGATTACTGTTCTATAGCAAGACATTTGTACACATCTGAATTTCATTTTACTCACCTCACTTTCAAAGTGAGGAGTACAGGTACTCATCCCCAAAAAAAACCTTATCTAGATCCCTGGCCACACCTCTCTCTGGTGGATCATAGAATGCGTGATATCCATGAGCCTTCATTAAGTCTGCACAGTATTTTGCTTCTTGTTGATTGAAATGGGTCTCTTATATTAATTCTATTTTCTTTTCTTTACAACTTTGTACAACGCTTCTCATTTTCACTCTGTTCCTTAGGCCTCTAACATTCTAGGATGCACATCTGCAGCACCCAGACTCCCATTAATTAAAGCTAGTTGGCCATTTTTGACTAATCCAAATGTGAGCGTATTTGGGACACTTTGTTATCTTAATCCATGATTGAGCAAATTTTTATACTTTTCTTTTTAACCTGCTTGGAGTGATCAAAATAGTGTTATTGTTTTCCTATTCCTTTTCTTATTTTTATGCCACTACCCGCTCCCTTCCCCCCACACTATTAATCTCCAAAAGGAGATTTGATCTACCTCTAACCATCATTGATGAGGGGATGGGCATACCTCAAGCCCACTAGCTAAGCATCTGAAAGCAGCATTAATCTGTCTGCCAGAGAGGGCTCGTACAAAAAGGAAAAAAGGGTAAGAAGAAGAACCACATGGATATCAAAAGCCCCTCCCCCTCTTATCACCTTCTAGTACAGTCTATATCCTGAATGTTCTTTCAATTTCCAGTTATCTATTTATCTAACTTTTAATTCTAATAACCCTTGATGTCCCTACATATAAAATAAGCCAGAGACTCCCAGTTCAGCTCTGGTCCCTTTGTACAACATTCTCCTGACTCAGTCTATCCCATAGCCACCATTAACTATCCAAAATCGCTGCCCCGCCAAAAAAAAAAAAAACAAAGCGCACTGCATACATTTTCACATCCTCGCACTCTCAACTACATACTTTACCTTTCTAACCATAAATTCTCTGTTTCATCATTTCATCTTTCTTTCATCTTTTCATTTCCCTTCTTTTTTTAATTTGTTCTACTTTTCCCTCTTCCTTTAACTTTTCTTTTGTATCTTACCTTCTTACTCTCTCAATTTTCTGTTTAGTAAATGGGCCTGCCCTAACCTCAGTAGTTTCCATAGGGTTCCAAACAGTGTTTCCCTCGGCAGAGGCATTCAGCTTCTCCAAATCTGAAGTAATTACCTCTTCAAAATTAGAACTTGCGTCTGCCTGATCTTCATTTTCAGGATGTCCTGTCTCCTCTTTTCTCTTTGGGGAGGGGGGTCCTGGTCTGTTACCAAAATATTCGACTCTTATTGTAATAAAATCCTTTTCACAGCTAGTGGGGTGGTAAAAATTTTGGGCCGACCACGTAGGGTTACTTTTAATTTAGCAGGGGGTTGCATTGTAAATTTGCAAAAGGAACAGGTGGCGACTTGTATAACAGCTGGTGTCACTGTAAACCAAAATGCATTAGAATCCAAAAGTAGGGCTACCCAGCACAGTGAGTAAGAATAAAAAACCTATAAGCTAGGTAATGTTAAAAAGCGGTTTATTTCAAGATGAAAAACTGCTTGCAATGGATACAAAATCAGCCAGCACCTCATGTGCCCATGCAGACGTACGTTTCACGTCACTACCAACGCTTTGTTAGTGCGTGCTGTCTTTCAACATACCACTTAAATAGTGCAAACCTTAAAGAGACGGTCTCAAAGTGCTAAGTGCTCTATAATAAATTACATATACCCAAAGATATGTGAAAAATGAGACATACATATACACACAATCCTAAAACACTCACAGGAACAGCAAAAATATATAAGATTATAATTTACACTGTCAAATGACAATATAAATATACATCTCTCTAGATCCTGAATAAATGCATCTTATGTTCATTGCATATGTACTCACACAGAACACCCTCCTTATGAATCAGGTTAGACTCAAATATTTATGTCACTGGAAAATCCAATTTTAGGAGGACGCAATTATAGACTAATTATTAATTCTTATCTTTAAGAAATGGAACTATACTGAACAAAGCATTGAGCCCCTTTTCCCTATGAGCTCCTAAGAGACATTGCCATTTGCTTTCAATTTGTAGCAGTTTGTTCTCTCTATTCTCCCCGAGAATTGGCATACACCTTCTGCAGACCTTTGAAATTTGAAAATATGTCCACTTCCTTTAGCTGCTATATGTGCTGCCAGGGTATTATTTACATCTCCATTATTAATGCATCTCAAGTGCTCAGATATATGAACTTTAACATTCCTTTTTGTTTTACCAACATAAAAATGCTTACATTGACACACTGCTACATAAATAACATATGAAGAGAGACAATTTATAAAACCCCTATTAACATTATTCTCTACCAATCACTGCATGTTGAAAAATGGAACCAGTCTGTAAATATGCACAGAAATTGCAAGTTCCACATGGAAAGGTCCCACCTGGCAGATTCCATGGACTAGAATCATGGATGGATCGAAAATGACTGTTTGTTACCAGGTCTGCAAGATGTTTTCCTCTCTTGTAAACCATCCGGGTGGGGGGGGGTCTACATTTTCCAGTGCAAGTCTTGGCTCCAATTTAAGTATATCCCAGTGTTTTCTCAGAATGTTACTAATCATAAAACTGTGTGGAGTATATTCTGTAACAAAATTCAGAGGGGATACATGATCAGTAATATTTTCCTTGGGAGTTCTCATTAATAAATTCTATTCATTTTGTCCACTATTGCTTTAGTACACTTTACATCTGTTCTGTTATAACCTCTATGTTCAAATGTATTAATTAGACTTTCCATATTTTCCTCATACTGAATGGAAGAGGGAGTATTCCTCTTAAGTCTCATCATTTGTCCTTCTGGAATGTTTCTGGGTATATGTCTTGGGTGACAGCTGTCATATTTTAGAAGAGAATTTCTAGCTGTCCCTTTAATGAACAATTTGGTCTCTAGTCCCCCTTCCCATTTTTAAAAATACACAAATCAAGAAACTTGGTTTGCTGTTTCTCCACTTGTTTAGTGAAGCGCAAATGGGGGTTAGTACCTTCTAAATTATCTACAAATTTCTCAAAAGACATTGAACCTCTCCAAATGATCAAAATCGCATCTATAAAATGGATATAGAACACCAACTGTGTTGAAAATGGGTGCCCAGTTGAAAATACTGATTTCTTCTCCCATTGCATCAAATATTAGCATAATTGGGGGCAAAAGAAGCCCCCATTGCTGTCCCTTTAATCTGATGAAAAAAATCATTGTTAAACATGAAAACCTTGGTAAGTACCAGTTCAGTGAAAGACACCAGACACTCAATAAATTGATCTGAAAAATCACTATTTTGACAAAGTGCTTCCCGTCCATCACCATGGGGGAATATTTGTATATAGGGCACTTGTGTCTAAAGTTGCTAGCAAATCCCCCTCTTCTGTCTTTAAAGTTTGGACACGCTGAATCACCTGGGTGGTGTCTTTAACATGTACATGCCAGAGAGGAACAATATTCTGAATATGCTGATCCACATATTGAGCCAAGGGCTCAGTAACCGACCCAATTAGTGCTACAGTCGGTCTTGGTGGTGGCTCCCATAAGTGCTTGTGTATTTTGGAAAGACCATAAAATGTGAGACGTACCGGAAATTGTACCACTAAGAAATCATAAGTCTGTCTGGATATCCTACCATTTGAAAGACACTCTTGCAAATGTATATCATGAGTTTTCCTTCAATCTGTGTTATCTTTAGGCAACTTTAAATAGAACTCGGCTTTACTAAGTTGATTTGATAACTCCTGTTGATACTTAACTTCATCAAGGATTACAATTGCTCCACCCTTGTCAGAACTTTTAATAACGATAGTATCGTTATTTTGTAATCCCCTGATAGCTTCTTTTTCCTGTGTGCTGCAATTTTGGAATCTTAAAGGATGTCCTTCCTTCCTTTAATTTTAGAATGTCCTGCTCACAAGCCCTTTGAAAAATATTTACAACACTGTTTTTTTGGAGGTATGTAGGTCGATGGTTTTCTCAAAATTCTGGCTGGTTCCAAACTGTTTTCATTTAAATTGTCCTTCCGATTCTGTTGAAACAATGCACGCAAGTCCATTTTCCTAGTAAACTGATGTAGAGCTAACATTACTATAAACTCATTTAAATGAGTAGTAGGGACAAAACTCGGGCCTTTCTGTACTGCGTTTTCTTCTGTTTTTCATAAAACAACATGTTAACAACAAGTGACTCAGAATTTTCCATTAATTCCATTTGGCTGATTTTCTATCCGTTGCAAGCCATTTTTCATCTTGAAATAAACTGCTTTTTAACATAACCTAGCTTATAGGTTTTTTTTATTCTTACTCGCTGTGCTGGGTAGCCCTACTGTTGGATTCTAAAGCACTGTAAATATTGTATTATTTTTCCATAACAGGTCTTTTACAGTTTTGAATTGCTTTTGCTTTTGAAGTATTTGTAAAGGCAAGTCTGGAAATGCCTGCAGTTTCATATTTCTGAATTGGATTCCCTTTTTAATCCTTGCCTTTCTCAACAGTTCCTCACTATCTTGGTAGTATAAAGGCTTAACAAATACAAATCTTGGGGCATTTCCTTTGTAGTTGGTATTTAAAAGCTCTGTCTGCACGATCCAAGATTACTTTATTTTCCGGGTATTTTCTGCCCAGCGCGTCTGATAAAAGAACTTCAAAGTATTCCATTGGATGTGATCCTTTTAGGCCTTCTGGGTCCCCTCCTAACTTCAGATTACATCTTCTAACTCTTGTTTCTAAGTCGTCTATTTTTTCTTGTAGTATTCTGAGTTCATTTGTATGATCCTTAAAGGAAGTTTCCGATGTAAGGCAGCTACTCACATATTGTGGTAGCTGCCCTCATCGACTGTCATTCAAGCCTGGTTCGAAAAATTAATATGCCATACCTTAGTTATGTCTCTTGTAATTTTTGGTTTACAGTGGCCAGCCTGATCCATTCTGATAGCCCTGGTGATAATGACACGCCCCAGCGCTCAAGCACATAATGACATGTGGCCAGGGATAGCGCGGGGGCGCACCCCATTGAAATGAATGGGGCTTGTTTTTTCTTACATATTTAAGAATTGCCAGTTAAAGATTAATGAAGGTCACCGCTTGACTAACAAGGCCCTTGTTAGTCAAGCGGTGACCTTCATTAACCTCTAGCTGGCCATTCTTAAAGAGCAGCTTCCTAGTAGCTGCCTGCCCCAGCCCGTCTGATAACCCCTCAGACATCTCCTTAGGAAGTTATGTCCCTCGTGAAATTAAAATACTGCAGGTCGGCAATAAAAGACCGGCTGTTAGTTGATCAGTCGCTTTGATATACTAAAATCCCACTGATAAAGGGTGTAAAAATCTTTGAAAATATCAGCCACACAGAATTGAATGGGGCGCACTCACGCAGCCTTTGTTTTGTGACATCACAAAGCAGGGCTACTTGGGCCGACGTGGGGGCGTGTGTTTGCGGCAGAAGCCAGTTTTTATTATTTTTTTTTTTTTTTTTTTTGCCGACCTGCAGTATTTTAATTTTACGAGGGACATAACTTAAACTCGAAAAGGAGTTTTTCAACCACACTTCCTAGGGAGATAACTTACCCCCTCAGACATCAAACGGGCTGGGGCAGGCAGCTACTACTGCGAGGTATCTAAAGGAGGAGCAAGCCTCTAGCTTGATCCCATCTAGGGTATGGAAAGTGGGTGTGATGGGGAGCTGAGATAGTCTCTGCCTTGTGCCTTGCAGCTCGACTTCTGGTTTTGCTCAAATCGGCTTTTCCTAAAGCGCCAAGAAAAGAGTCTCCATGACCTTTACATTGTTCTGCTTTTCCTTAGGTACTCAACTAACTGTATGCACTGTTTGATGTTCTCTCCCTGGTGTTTTCTTATTTAGCCTCCCTGCTTGTGTGTGGCCATTATCTGCCTCCTCCCAGGATATGCTGCATTTCCGGCTTACTCCCTAACTGGATGTAGCTCACATCCCCATCCATCTGTCATTATTTCTACCTTACTGGGTGAAGTTTACATCCACTTCAGTCAGTAAACCTAAGTATCTTGGTTATAGCTCATACACTCCAACTTTTGTTTTAGAAGCCCCGGCTAACTTCAGTGTAAATTATCGCTGTCTGCCCAGTACAGTGCATTCCACTTAATGCGGATCGGATAGGTGCACATTTCTGATAAGTGCACACTTTTTCAGTTTCCCTTTTTTTTTTCTGTTTCCCCAATGTTAAAAATTTTGGCCAAGTGCACACTGAATAAGTGCATATTTCGCTTTAATGCACATTCTTTAGTTCACTAACAGCTCTCTTCTCATGTAATTACGTTTAAGTGCACAAGTGATTTTAATGATGTGGAAACATGGGAAGACAGTATTTAACACCTAGCTTCACACTGTCTTAAAACCATACGCAACTTCTTTCGAAAAGCAGGTTTTGTTGATACAACAGAAACTGCTGAAAAGGAGGTTGTTGAGGAGGAGCTGACACCTGTCCTGATTCCAAATGTACCCCAACATGGATGAAAACCAGGAAGCTACCAGGATGATCCAGGACTCGGTTATATGTAACAAAATTATGAGTCGTCCCGTAGACTATTTAAGAAATGCTGACCGAATCGCCGGAGTAGGAGGTGTCTATGTTACAAGCCCTCCAGTTCCAGTTCCTAGAATGAGTAAATGTATTTGTCTGTGCCAGGGAAAATAAAGATTTAGCCTATTTTATTTGAATTTGAGTACTGTGTAACTCAACTAGCACTACAAGGCTGCAAACAAAGTAAGATTACTTTTTTTTTCCTGGGCTGCCGGTAGCATTGCTAACATGGACACTGACAGTGAACTGTAATACTCTATTTCCTTTTTTATTATTATTTTTATATGTGCTTTACTACTTCATGAATAAAATAGCTTTTTTAACTGTGCAGATCAAATATTAAAATAAATATGGATTACAATAATGTGTCTCATCGCTAACTTACAGTGCGGTTACATTGTTTTCAGTGGTGTTCTGTCTAAATGCACATTCCGCTTAAATGCACATTTTTAGTCTGCAAAACGGGTGTGCATTTAAGCGGAATCCACTGTAGTTAATTAGTACAGTATCCCCTTGTTGTCTGATATAGCCCCCCCCAGCTTTTTTTTTTTGTTGGGGGGAGTTAGAGGCTTCCTTTGGGCTAACTTGAATATAACCTTGCATAGTTCTGCTCAGTTAGCTGGTAGTTGTAATATCCCCTCGTGTACTAGCTCAGTTGGGGCAGCTGCTTCTCTTCTTTGTGCTGCTTGTAACCCCAGCCCTGCTCCCTCTCCTAGCTAGTCTCTTCTTCCTCCCCCCCCTTCCCTTCCCTACCTGTCTCCCTCATTTCCTTCCTCTCCCTTTCCCACTCAGCTGTCCTGTTGTCTGCTCTTCCTCTCCCTCTCCCATTGGCTTCCTGGGTGCAGCCTACTCCTATCCCCTTCAGGGCTCGAATTTAATGGCACATTTTGGGCACCAGATTTCGTACCAGAATACTGACATTCAAGCCCTTGTGCTCTGCCAGAAATACCTGATTTTTTTTTTTGCACATTAGCTCCAACAGTGGGAGGCTCAATCCCTGTGTTGGTGCTAGCTCCCCCCCTTCCCAGTATTTTGGGATACTGGGGAGCCCACTTCCAGTGTCCTGAAATATTCCAGTAATCCCCTACTCTGTATTTAAAAATTTCAAAAAAAAAAAGTCTCGGCGTCTTTTTTTTTCTGCACAAAGAAAACTGTCCCTCATCATCTTCTCCCATTCCTTCCCTCCTCCCCATCCCGACCCTCCCACTGAGCAACCGACCACTCCACCTCCCTTGCCTGTACTTACCATCCAAGGTTGGCACCTGTCATCTTTGTGGACTGGGATACGTCTGCACTCTTCAAAGCCAAACTGCGAACTGAAGAATCAAGCTACATGCCGTATAATGGCTGTCAGTGGTGTTTTCAACTTATGTTGCTATCTCGGCCATTTTTCAATATTTTTGCACCAAGTTTTCAACATGGGGTTTTTGGCACTCCACCTCATGAACACTGGCAGTGTTGTTTCATTACTCAGTCACGAAAGGTGATTTCTTCTTACAGGACCGAGTAACGAAACGACTGTGCCAGTGTTCGTAAGGTGGGGTCCCAAAAAGCTCATGTTAAAAATTTGGTGCAGAAATATTGAAAGATGGCCGAGATATGCACGGTTGTTGAAATTTTTATACGCACACTCATAACTTCGGCAGTTTTTAATATTTTCACTCCAAATTCACAACATTGCTATTTGTTCATACACCCCCCCCCCACCCCAAACAGTACAGCTATCATTCTTCACATCTTGCCTGAATGTGTTTTCTACACCTGTGGTGTAGAATGGCATGGTTGTTGTGCAAAATCACCTTTTGGGACCAGTGAAAGAATTGACAGTGGCACTCTTAATGAGGTTGGGTCCCAGAAAGGCCATGTTGAAAATGTGGTGAAAAAACTCCTTAAAATGGCCAAGTTACATGCGGGTGTGCAGAATTTTTTTCTACGCACATGCGTAGCATAAAAACCCATTGAATTTAGGCAAAATGCCAGATTTCCAGGTGGGATACCAAAATTCTGAATCTGGTATTCCGCCAAGAATACCCCCCCCTTTTTTTTTTTCTCTTAAATTCTACCCCTGCCCTTGGATACACCTGGAAGCACTCTGGCCTAAGCCCTCCCATCCCCCTTCTACCGTCTCTTCTCCACTTCTTCTCATAAGTATCTCATATGCCAAGGGATAAATTAAGCAGGTTCGCATCACAATTTGCGACCTAAGAATTGGAGGGGAAATGTGAGTCAGTTGCCAACTTGATTAGCAATGGTTGCTAATCCATAATTTTTATTAATATATACAATAAGTAATAATTGTGTGATTTAAAGTAAAAATACCCATTTTAGAAAACTGCTAATCAAAATCGTCTGAGTGCTAAACGTTTTTCATTTTGATTAGCTAAGGCCGCTAATCAACTCTCCGACACTAATATATGCCTTGTAGGCTGTCTGAAGTTCCTTGTTGTTTATAGTAGCAAGCGAAATCTCGCTCAGTCCCAGTCCAGCCCAGCCATTCTACCTCTTCCCTTCCCTAAGGGTTGAGAGTGGCTCTTGTCAAGCTTCGCAGTCTCCTGCTCAAAATTGGTCTATTACAGTCACTCATGGTTAACCTTGAAAGATGACATGCTGGTGATCTCTGAGTCTTGACTATCTGCTAAGATCCCTGATGCTGCTGTTAATGTACCAGGTCTCAACATCACCAGACAGGATTGAGCAAATTGAGTGGTGGCATTGCCATCTGCCTTTGCTCTTGCATCCAGTTTGAACAGTGCTGTCTGTCTACTCCATCTGTGAGTCTCTTCAAACATTCTCTCCCCTTTTTAGTACCCATATTCATTGCTGGAGTTTATTGCTGTCATGGCATTATCTCCTGCATCAGTCGTTGAACTATCACCACCATATCCTCTCATGCCTCCTCTGGTGAGTTGGTCGTCCTAGGTGACTTCAGTCTCTGTTAGCTCTTCCCCCCTCCAGCTCTTACAACTAACAGCTAATCTCTGATCCCACTTGGCTCAGTCACAAATCCCTCAACCACTCTCTCCTGGACTGTGTCTTCTCCTCCACTCTTCCATCACAGTGGATGCCAGTACATTCCTCTGTGCCCTCTCTGACCACCATGTAATCTGCTGTTTGTACAAGATACATTGTTCCAAAGCTTCCCCAGATTTTTGCTAATCCGACCTTCCAGTCTCTGGACTTGTCTTCCTGTCATGCTGACCTGGTGGCTACTAATCGGTCCCCCATTTCAGCTGCCAGCAACATCAACACAGCCCTCAAATTATTTACCTCCAGTTTCCTGTCTGTCTGGGATCACCATGCCAGCCTGAACATCTAGGGTTCAAGGTTACATACCCTGGATCTCTGCTGAGTTGTTGGTCTGTCATCGAGCAAGTGAGCTTGCCTAACAGACTTACAAGTTCACTGGGTCGTCATCTCTCCTTACTAGGTACAGGGCCCTCTGCAACACCTGTACCAGAGCTACTAAGCTTTTGAAGGCTGATTACTTTGCATTCACACTCCAGAACAAACTTAACCACCCCTCAAAGTCCTGGAATGTCATTCACGCTGTCTTCTCACCTCTGACCTAGCCCCTTGTTCTGAAGGTGGGTGACATCCCTGTGTCTCGCCCTGCCACTGTAGCTGAATTTTTCAATTCCTTTCTCACTTCCTTTCCTCCCCTACCACACCCTCCTCTTCCCATGAAGCTCTTGGCTCTAAACCCTCACAAAGGTGGGAGCCCTGATGGTCTTGAACCCAAACTCCTGTCTTTCTCTGCCCCTGCCATTGTTCTCCCTGCTGCCTACCCTTCTGAACCTCTCCTTCACTCTATCCTCCGTCCCTGTCACATGGAAGTAGGCTATGGTGTGTTGTAGAAGCATAGGTTAGGGAGCATAGGCAGACCAGGAGAAGTTATAAAACTCACAAGTAGCATTTTATCATTAACAATAAAATAAACAAATTGTATAGGTTAGCTCTTTATACAAGCAGTGCAAACAAAGTCCTACATCTGAGAGCCCCCCCCCCCCAAAAAAAAAAATTACTCTTGATTTATATGAGTTTGCTCACTTCTTTGCAGATAAGATTGCTGACATCAGGTCAAAGATCAGTTTAGTTTGCTTCAGTGGGTGTAGCGGCGATCGGTGGTAAGTCACAATGCCTCGGTCTGGTTGGTCGGCTTTTGATCAGGTGACTATCTCTGATGTCATGAAGATCATCCAGAGTATGTGGCTGACCTGCTGTAGTTTGGACTTGGGCCCAACCCGCCTCTTCGTGGGATGTGTTTAGCTCATCGGCCTGGCCCTGGCTGAGATTGTCCGGTGCTCGTTAGAGACCGGGGAGTTTCCGGATTTCCCTGAAGGAGGCGGCACTGATTCCCCTCCTTAAGAAACCTTCTCTTGACCCCGATTGTCTCGCCAACTACAGGTGTGCCTCTAACCTTCCTTTTCTGGGCAAGGTTATTGAGAAGGTGGTTGCGCTGCAGCTGGATGACCATCTTGCCATCCATGACATCTGTGATCCCTTCCAGTCAGGATTTAGGAAGAGGCACAGTACTGAGACTGCCCTTGTTTGGGTGCTCAGTGACCTCCTTATAGCTAGAGATCGGAGGAGCCAATCCATCTTGGTCCTCCTTGATCTCTCAGTGGCATCTGACACCGTGGACCATGGAGTACTGCTAGAGCACTTGCAGTTGATCTGTGGACTGTTTGGTATAGTCCTCAGATGGTTTAATTCCTTCCTCACTGGTAGGTCTCGGAGAGTAGTGCCGGGAATTTATTCCTCTGACGCATTCTCCCTGCCATGTGGGGTCGTGCAGGGCTCTGTGCTGTCACCCATGCTGTTCGTGGTATACATGTTTCCGTTGGGGGACATTGTATGGTGGTACAGACTGAGTTTTCACTGTTATGCAGATGATACTCAGCTGTACATGTCCTTTGTACCCAAACAGGATGCAGCGGTCTCTGTATTTAACAGCTGCCTGTCCGAGATCTGGGACTGGATGAGTGCCAACTGGTTAAAGCTGAATCCTGACAAGACTGAGGTTTTGGTTGTGGACCCGGGTCTTTGGGTAGAGGTGTCTCCAGCTGGGCAGGCATCTGGACTTGTGCTTGGAGGCTGCTAGCTGAGGACCTCTGAACAGGTGAGGAGTCTGGGCGTTATTTTTGACAAGGGGCTGACCCTGAAATCTCAGATGTCGTTCATCGTCAAGACCTCATTTTACCATCTGAGGAATATCACTTGGATTAAACACCTAGTTCTGCTCAACGATCTTCCGACATTGGTCCATGCCTTTGTGACCTCCCGCCTGGATTACTGTAACGCCCTGTACCTAGGGCTACCGGGGGTTGATATCCACTGTTTGCAGCTGGTGCAGAACACAGCAGCCAGACTGCTGACTGGGCTTTCTCAATCTAACCACATTACACCTGTGCTGCGCGAGCTGCATTGGCTGCCAGTTCAATGGCGGATCACCTTCTAGGTCGGCTTGTTGACCTATAAAGTCCTACACAGACAGGGACTGTGTTACCTGTAAGAGCTTCTTTACACCTACTGCTCCCTGACCTCTGTGCCGATGAGGGATTGCTAAAGATTCCCAGGGTTCTGTTGGACATCTGGGGCCCGAGCATTTGCTTTTGTAGCCCCCTACCCTGTGGAATTCTCTGCCTTGTTGGGTTCAGGAGTGCCTGACCCTGGAGAGCTTCAAATCAGTACTGAAGACTTGTTTATTTAGTCTTGCTTTCTCCTTAAGCTGATACTGATTTGATTCTGTATGCTACTTATTGAATTTTAATTATTTATGGTTTTAATATTTTATATGTTTGTTGTCAAAGCACTTTGGTACTTGTGAATTGTGCTCTATAGATGAAGATTATTATTATCATTATTATTATTATTAAAATGCTTTGACCTGGCAGTTCAATTTTCTGTATCCTGTTTTTGTAAGTTTAATCTCTTGTTTTTCACAGACTGTAACAGACTATGTCAGTTTCTTTCCTGAGGTCAGCCTGAAGCGTACATCTACTCTTAACAGATGCAGCAAAGAAAATTCTGTCCCAGAGCTGGTCTCCTGTTGACAGTTCTGTAAACGAGCTTGTGGATGGCAAAATGTACATCAAGGTCAACCTCCTATATTACAGATAACTTCCTGCAATCATTTCAGTGATATAAATATATACATTTACAAACCAAGGGATCCCAGTTTCACATAAAGAGTCGCAAGGTTTTTTTTTTTTTTTTTTTAAACCACTGAGATGCAAGAGGAGAAAAAAAGAACAGAAAAAACAGCAAGTGAAGGAAGGGAAATAATTGGGGGGGAATTGTGGGACCATTGGAGTGGCCAATTCCTATGCTAGGAGACAAGCAAGTGGCAGAAAAGGAGAGGACAAAACAGATCCTTGCTTTTAACACTCTCTCCTGAGTAACAGGTAGGACAGTGTCTTACCCATCTTTGTCACATGGTGATCTCCTTCCAAAGGTGGTGACCCTTCCTCCCTCCTTCCCATTCTGGCTAAACTCCAGGAAGACTTTATTCTCTTCTCCCTTTCCATGACTCCTCCTCTTCACTCCCTGCCAGTTTGGTTTTAGGAAGTCCCACTCCACCTTCATCTCCATCCTGCAACTCACTGACTCCATCCTACTTGGTATAGATCAGGGCTTGGTCACTTTAGTCACTTTTGGTGACTAAGCCAAAGCCTTCGGCACTGTTGCCCACAGTATCATTTTGGACAAACATAAAGCTGTGGGAGACTCTGCTTATTTGAGTGGTTCCACTCCTATCTTGAGGGAAGTCCTCAAGCTGTCCATATTGGTGACGCCTTATCCTCTCCTCTCCTCTCTGTCACTTTGGTGTACCACAAAGATCTGTCCTTGGCCTTATGCTATATTCTCCATATTCCTGAAGGACCTTCCTTCTGCTGGTTTCTCTGCAGCCATTCAAATGTACACAGATGACACAGTCCATTATGTGTCTGCATCTGACCTCATGGTGTAGCTTCGGCTAGACTTCATTGACATCCAGCACTGGTACTGGGCTAATCTGCGATCCCGCAATAGCAAGAAAATGGGTTTCATAACTTTTGGCACAAAGCAGAGACTAGCTAGGCTTGCCCCTCCCCCCTTTCTTCTATTCCCATGACGGTGTTACTATTGCGTAAGTTTTCTCCTTTAAATCAATCAATTAGACTTTTATTTAACCTCTGGGTCTCGCTAGATTGTCACCTCGACTTCCAGTTCATGCACATGCCATCCACTGGAAGAGTCATCCCAAACTAGGTGAGCTTTACAGGAATAGAGGGAATATATATCCTACTTCCTGCCCGCAGAGAGATTGTCTTGAAGATGATTCCCTGTGTCTTCAGTTACAGTGACATTGTTTACAGTGCTGCTGTCAAATCCAGTCTAGCCCGACTTGACCCACTATTTCACTCCTTCTGCTGTTTTGCCCTCAAATGCCCCACTAGAAGCCACCACTGCCCCCTTTACTCCTCCTACTCCTTTCAAACAACGTGAAGTCTTGCTGTATTCTGACAATCTGCAGTTAGCCCCAGCTTTTAAACTGCCCTGGAGAGTATAGGGTTAATTTTCTATGCAGTGCATAGAACGTTGAGCTCGAGCTCAGTTGAGGTTTCTGTCTGCAGCACTTTGAAACCCAACCGTCAGATTCTTTACTCCGCCTCACTGAACAGTCGCTCCGGAGAGTTCTCCTTCTGCTTGGTTCAAAGTCGGTTAAAGTTGTCGGTTTTATTCTGAATTTAATTCTGCATCATTGGTTCAGTCTCTGTCTGTGGTACCATGAGTACTTGGATAGTTTCTCTGATTTATTGTGGAAATTGTAAACTTGTATTTCGATCAGTTCGGCTGAACCGATCCCTTGTATTGAATTCCTGTGTACTTTCTTATTGTATGGTTACTGGTCCTTATCGGTTTAAAAAAAAAAAAAAAAAAAGCGTTTCAATGTTTTTTTCCCAATATCCATAACACAGTTAGAAGCCGATAAGGGAGTCTTGCCTGGCGGTTGCCGAAAAAAGGGTAAGTTTGGTTAGGCTGGCCATGTCTGAGAAACCCAAGAAAAAAACCAGGCCCACTGGGTTTCAACACTACAGTGAGTGTGTAAGGCCGATCCCCACACCACCTGTGTTTATTGTCTGGGGTTTGACCACCTCGATACAGACTGCCAGATTTGTAAAAACTTTCTTAAGTCTATCCTGGAAAAAAGATTAGGTAGACTTAGGGAAAAGGAAGCCAAGAAGTCCGCTGACCTGGATGGCCAGCTTGGTTCGGTTCCGACTGAACCAGAAGGAGTGCCCTCTGACCAGGGCGATACTTCTTCGGGCAAGAGGAGTGCCGATCCTGAGGGATCGGTTCCTACAAAAAGAAAACACAAAGAGAAATCGACCGGTTCAGATCCAGAGGTTCGTGTTCCGACCGCTGAGGAAATAGCCAGAGCGATTCGGATTGTTGAATCACTTCGCCCGGTTCCGACCGATCCGGCGCCTTTTGGCAGGGGTTTGGTTCGGTTGGTTCCCCCGGTTCAAGATTTATACCCCTGAAGAATTTTATGAACAGGAGTCTGAGGAGGAGGGGGATTTTGAGGATGATGGTGATGATGGTGAAAGTCTGGCTGTGCCTGTGGAACCGGACATCTCCCCAGACAGACCGTCTGGTGCTTCCCCTCCTAGGCTTTCTGAGCCTTCTCCCCACTATCTGTTTTACAGAAAAGTGGCTGAAACCCTCCGGCTTCCTATGGAGGAGGCTGTGGAGGATCAGGAGGAGCCTGATTTTGTTGAAATGATGGACATCCCAGAGTCCAGGAGACTGTCTGTTCCCCTTCATAAGTCCTTTGGGAAGCAGACTCAAAAAAATCCTAAAGTCTCTTAATTCTGTACCTCCTGTTGACAGAAGGATGGATAAGACGTACACCTTATCAGGCTCGGATACAGAGTTTTTATACCAGCAATGCAGCCATGTTGGGATAGTGCAGGCTGCAGCCTGTGACAAGGCAAATATTCCCTTGGCTTCACACCTCTCAGACAAAGACTCCAGGAAGATGGATGCCATGGCTAAGAAACAGTACATGGCAGCCTGCCTGAGTCCCAAGGAGGATAACTATACATGACCTATATAGCCATGTACCAGAAGTCCAGGTAGGACACTGTACTGGCACTGGCTAAACAGGCCCCCCCCCGCAGCTGGCCAAGTAGCTGGAGGAGGTGGCTGCTGATGGGATTGAGGCATCAAAGGTACAATTTCATGCTGCTGTGGACTCCAGTGATGTGTCAAGAGTCATGGCTACATCTGTGGCTCTTCAGAGGATGGCTTGGCTCAGATGTACTACCCTCTCACAGGACACCCAGGCTGAGGCCATGGATTTTCCTGTGGTGGGTAATTCTCTGTTTGGGGAGCAGACAGAGAATTACATGAAGAAAATGGATGAGTACAGGACCACTTATAGGAGTGTTCAGGCCAAGGAGAGGCAGGCAACTCCTCAAAGGCAGTAATCTAGGGGCAGGGCAGGCCTTTTCATAGGCCTTTCTACCAAGCATAGGCCTCTTCTCCCTTTTCACAGAGGGGGTTCTTCAGAGGGAGAGGCAGAAGGGGGATGAACAGGGCTACATCCACTCCTTAGCCTAAGGCCCCTGCCAAGCAGACACCCTGTTGGTCTGCCCAGGTCAAGACTCCTATCCCTGTAGGGGGCAGACTGGCTTACTTCGTCCAGGACTGGATGTCTGTTACTTCAGACAAGTGGGTCCTGGAAGTAGTAAGTCAGGGACTGGTTCTCGGCTTCAAAAAATTTCCGAAGATGAGAGCCATATCTTTTCCACCTGCAGGTCTCTCCGAACCCTTGCCCTAGAGGCAAAGGTTTCATCTCTTCTGGCTTTAAGAGCCATAGAGTTCCTATCCTACACCGGGGCAAAGGTCTGTACTCCAGGTACTTCCTTACCCCCAAAAAGACAGGGGAGTGGCGACCCATCCTAGATCTAAGATACCTGAACAAACATCTTTTAAAACCAAGGTTCAAGATGGTGAGACTGAGAATAATTCTTCCCTCTCTAAGGCCAGGGGACTGGCTAGCCTCCCTGGACCTCAAAGATGCTTACTTTCACATCCCTATCAGGTGCTCCCACAGAAGGTACCTCAGGTTCAAGTTGCCTTCAGGCCATTATCAGTTCAAAGCAATGCCCTTTTGTCTAACATCAGCTCCAAGGGTTTTCACAAAGTGCCTGGCAGTAGTAGTTGCCTTTTTAAGAAGGCAAAAGATTTCGATTTTTCCATATCTGGACGACTGGCTCCTAGTGGGTCAGTCTCCAGACCAAGTCAAGTCAGACCTGCAAATGACCCAGCAAGTGCTCACTTCCCTGGGATTTCTTCTCAGCCTCCTCAAGTCAGTTGTCGAACCGGTGCAGCTTCTTACCTTTATCGGGGCAGAGCTAGATACTGTCAAAGCAAGAGCCTGTCTTCCCCTGGAATGGGCAACAGTTCTTATAGAACTGGCTTCCTCCTTCAGCCTTCGGGTGTCCCGACCAGCAAGGCATTTCCTTCAACTCTTGGGCCACATGGCAGCTTCTATAGCAGTGGTCCAAGGGGCAAGATTCCAGATGAGGGACATTCAGTTCCATCTGAGGGCCTTTTGGTCCCAAAGGAAGGATCCTCTTACCAAACTGATTCCAGTGACTCTGACACTGATCCAAGCTCTTCAATGGTGGCAGGATCAGGACAATTTAAGGCAAGGGGTCCCATTTGTTACTCAGTCTCATTCGGTGGTCCTTACCATGGATGCTTCCCTTTTGGGCTGGGGAGCCCATCTGGGGGCTCTCACAGCCCAGGGACTGTGGTCTCCTCAGGAATCCCTTCTTCATATCAATCTCCTAGAACTCGGGGCAGTTTTTCTGGCCCTGCAAGCTTTCTCTCAGTCAGTACAGAACAAGGTGGTTCAGGTCAGAACAGACACCATCACCACCACCATATGGCATATCAACAAGCAGGGAGGCACTCGGTCCACGGCCTTGTGCATGAAAGCCATGAAATTGTGGTCCCTGGCTTATTCTCTGCAGACCTCTCTGATAGCAGTCCACCTTCCAGGGAAGAACAATGTGCTAGCAGATGCACTGAGCAGGATCTCCCAGGGCCACCACGAATGGACCCTGGACCCTCTGGTATTAAAAGTGATTTTCTCAAGGTGGGGCACTCCAGAGATAGATCTCTTTGCGGCCCCAGACAATCACCAACTTCCTCTGTTTTGATGCAGACCCCCGGTCTTTGGGTCAGTCTCTCTGGATGCTCTGATGTTGAACTGGGAAGGGAAGTTTCTCTATGCCGTTCCTCTACTGTTCAAGGTTTTGGTCAAAGTGAGGCCACAACCCTGCAAAGTGATTCTAATTGCTCCAGATTGGGCCAGGCAGTCCTGGTACCCCCTCTTACTGTCCCTGGCAGTCCATCTTCCCCTGTCTCTTCCCAGGAATTACAACCTGTTTAACCTTCTCTCAGGGGAGGATTTGGTGCCCCAATCTTTGGTCCCTCAATCTCAAGGCATGGCTCTTGAAGAGCTAGAGTATGCAGATTTGCATCTGTCCCAAGGGGTTCTGGATATTCTCAAAGCCTCTCGAAAGCCTGCCACCAGAAAGACTTATGACTCCAAATGGAAAAGATTCAGCATTTGGTGTTCCAAGAAGCATATATCCCCAGACACTGCTGAATTACCTACAGTTCTGGATTATTTGGTCCATCTTAATGGTCTAGGCCTCAGACCAGCTACTCTCAAGGTACACTTGTCAGCTGTTTCTGCTTTTCTGTCAGTGGGAAAGCCTTCCTCACTGTCATCTCACCCTGTATTCTGTAAGTTTTTCAAGGGATTGCTTCATATCAATCCTGCCCCTGCCTGGGACTTAAATGTTTGCATTGCTCAACTTATGCAACCCCCATTTGAACCTATGTCTTCAACAGAGTTTAAGTACTTGACTTGGAAAACTGTGTTTTTGGTAGCCATTACCTCTGCCAGACGTATCAGTGAATTGCAAGCCCTATCAGTGGAACCTGATTTTATCTCATTCCATAGAGATAAAGTGGTCCTTAGAAACAATAGGAGGTTCTTGCCCAAAGTGGTTTGACTTCCATTTGAATCGGTCCATGTCTCTCTCTCTTTTCTTCACTGATCATTCTTCCTCAGGGGAGAGGAAGCTACACAGTTTAGATGTTAAGAGCCCTTGGCTACTACATAGAGTGTACCAAGGGTCACAGGTTTGATTCCCTCCAGTTGTTCCTCACTTATGGGGAAGTGGGAGAGGGCAAACCTGCCGCCAAGAGAACTATTGCCAGGAGGATTGTTTCTTGTATACAGTTCTGCTATGAGAAACTTGGAAAAATTCCATCCTCAGTCCTGAGGGCTCATTCCACAAGAGGTACAGCTGCTTCCCTGGCTGCTGCCAGGGATATTCCTCTCTTAGAAATTTGTCAAGCAGCCACCTGGAAAACAGTCCATACATTCACCAAGCATTACTCTCTGGATATCCAGGCTAGGAGTGATGCTCGGTTTGGCACAGCAGTACTTCAGAGCCTATTCCCAAAGTAGGTTCTGTCCCTCCTCCATGGAGGTACTGCTTGGTAGTCTGCAGATTGTCAAACTACAGCAAGACTTCATGTTGTTTGAAGAAAAAATTTCTCACCTTAGTAATTGTGTTTCTTCTAATGGAGTCTTGCTGTATTCTGACCTCCCTCCCTGCCTCCCCTCTCAGAACCTGGTTTTTGGGAAGTGGGTGGGCAGGTGCAGTGTTGCACCCCAGGGTTGTCTTCAGCACACCCTCCTTTTTACTTGAGTGCTTATATTATAATCTTTATTTGGATAGGTTTTTGGTTTTGGGTTTCCTGACTTGAGTCTTCCTTTGGGAATCCAAAACTTTTTGTTGCCAGTTGGCTAGTTAAAAATTTTTTTACAGTTTCCACATAGTTAGTCAGTGAGTGTTTGTTCGTAAGAATCTGATGGTTGGGTTTCAAAGTGCTGCAGACAGAGACCTCAACTGAGCTCAAGCTCGACATTCTATGCACTGCATAGAAAATTAACCCTATACACTCGGGGCAGTTTAAAGACTGGGGCTAACTGAAGATTGTCAGAATACAGCAAGACTCCAGTAGAAGAAACACAATTACTAAGGTGAGTAATTTTTTCTTCTCACCCCCAAGACATCTCGCTCATTGCGCTACTTTCATCTTCAAATCCCGACTTGGGTCCCTCCCCCCCTTACCTCTCTTCCCTCCTCAGTCCCCCTTTTTCAGCTGTTTACTCCCTTCCCAGCTCTGGCCTTCGCTTCCTTGTGCTTCCCTCTCTAAACCTCTTCTGGCCAAGTTACTGTCTTCTTCCACTTTCCCAAACTATGGGGTTCTCTTTTCACTACCCTTCGTACTGCTCCTTCGTTAGACTTGCATAAATCTCTGAATTCACCACATGCTCCTGCAGTTATCTCTGATCCTGTGCAGTATTTTGCCTGCCATCTGCATAATGGCATACTTAGCAATGCCTTGTCCATATGTGTTCCAGTTTGCACTTTTATTACTTGTTACTCCTCAGATGCTGCCTAGCTTATCTTTATTTTCACAACTAAACTGTTTAGTGTGTGTGTGTGTGTGTGTGTGTGTGTTTTTAAAAAAAAAAAAAAAAAAAAAAAAACATATATTTTTTATTTATATATGTATATATAATATATAAAACAGACTGCTGTAACTTATTGCTATACTCTTCTTATTCTCCCTCTCCCAGGACACATCTGGAAATGTAATATTTCAGCTCAGTATGTATTTTCTGGTAAATATTTTGAAATAAATAAAAATTATTAAAATTACAAAATATTTCTTTACTACAGTAGAAGAGAAGAGTATTATGTATAGAGTGGCAAAGAGAATCCTAGGTCTCCCAGATAGGAAATTTAAATCCCCTGCCTTCATTAGTCCCGTCTGACCCAGACCTGCTTATCATATTGGGCTGTTAAGCAATGAGGCACGACAGGGTGTGTGTTATTGTGTAATAACATTACTCTTGGGGTGGGTTGAAGCACGAGGTGAAACAGAGTGCTTCCACCACCCCAGGAGTGACAATATTACACAGTAACACACATCCCTGGAGTTTTATTGCTATTATACAATGGCTTGTTTGCTGATAAAAACAGAAAAAATGAAAATCGTAGTTTGTTTTGATTTTTTTTTCTGTACGTGTACACATTTATAAAAAAAAAAAATAGGGATTTTCACCACTAGGTGGCGG
Organism: Neoceratodus forsteri; assembly: GCA_016271365.2. NCBI lineage: Eukaryota > Metazoa > Chordata > Ceratodontiformes > Ceratodontidae > Neoceratodus > Neoceratodus forsteri. The sequence goes on from CM028132.1 coordinate 613,894,096, forward strand.
TGTTGCCTGACTGATGCTCCTTGCCCAGTCCTGTAGAGCTTCTCATTGAGGTGATCTTAAGTTATGTGACATGAAAGAGAGGGAGAGAGAGAGACTAAAAAGCCGTTTGGTCTCTCTCACGGCTTCCTTTAGTTACCTTTTTTTGTTTTGTTTTACTGTGGGTCACATCAGGGCTCTTTTGAATTTGGTCGCTGTCTGTGGGGAAAAGAAAACTCAGAGTCGCTGATCTGTAAATGGAGCATGGTGGTTTAAATACCACTCGTGCTCGCAGTGGTTCTCGTGGTTTCAGTTATTTTGCTGTCGGGATGGAGACCGAGGGGGCAGCTGGAACGTGTGAAGCCGTGATGGCTTCAGTAGTGAAACAGTGTTGTGGCAGCTAGAGGAGTGAGTGGCTGCACAGGGCTTAGAACACAATGAAAAGTTATTTTTTGCCAGCATTTTCTCCCTGAAATGAGCAGCTTCAGTGAGCCACGTGACCATAGGTTATGGTCGGCGTAGGTTCACTCAAGCCGCTTGGCTCACTCAAACCGTTTGGTTCGGGGAGAAAATGCTGGCAAGAAAACTATATTCATTTTATGAGCTGAACTCTGGGCTGAAGTGTGGTATTCGGTGTGTGTGCCAGACACAGAAAGGAAATTGGTGTTTTGGGTGGGGTGGGGGGCCTAAAGCTGTCACGACCGTAGTGAGGGTTCAGAGCACTGGTAACTTTGAGTGGTAGCATGACTCCTGACAGTGTTGTATGGTCATGTGTGTGCCTGGACTTCATACTGTGATGTTGTCCAATAACATCGCTGTCCCAGGCACACACTGACAAATCGGAGAAGAGGACATTTTCTTGCCTCTGTATAATGTGCCTTAGGCAGCTGTAAGGTCCAGCAGAGCAAGGCACCCCAACTGTTTTTTCTCTGGTGCTTTTGGAACTGCACCCCATGCAGTCACAGTGCCCCCGTATCACTAGGGCAGCTGACCTGAACCCCCAGCAAATGGATCGTTTGACAGTCTCATACTGTGACAGTTGCTCTTTTATCATCATCATTTATTGATTTTTATAAAGCGCCCTTCCTGAGCTCAGGGCACCCTTACAACCATCATAAAACTCACAATAAAACACTAATACATATAATTATATAAAATTATAAATAAACTAAATCAGCCTACATTAGTTTATACAATTAATTATCCTAATTCTGCAGACTTACTGTGCTCCCTTCAGGTTCCATAAAAAGCCTGATTAAACACATACGTTTTGAGGGTTCCTGCAGTAGGTCTTCACAAATAGGATTGCACCCCCTGGCATTAGGACCGCACGGCAAAATTGTAGCAAGCAGTCATCAGCGGGGACCACCTGCAGCGTCAGAAGAGACATCAGTGTGACTATAAATCTCTGAACTACAATACAATCGCTACCTAGTTAGCCTGGACTGGAACTCCATAAATCTTCTCCCTACTCTTACTGAGGCTGTGCAATACTTCCAGGACGAACTAACCACAGCGACCAACCTCTTTGCTCCAGTGAAGAGAATGAGGGCTAAAGGCAGCTGCTACAAGTGGATCTCTCCCTCCCTCAAAGCCCTAATGGCTACTTGGGGAAAAAGCCTGGAAAAAGTTTAGGCTCTCCTCTCTCCCAGCAGATCTAGCTGAATACAAAGCCCTGAGGAACAAAGCCAAGACAGCCATAAAACTCGCTAAGAGAGATTACTTAACACAGCTCCAGAAAACCAGCCTGGGCAACCCCAAGCAATTCTGGAATCATATCAATGACCTGATCAAGGGCAGCAAAAAGCCTGAGTCATGTCCCATGGAGATTAACGGTCAGCTCACAACTGACCCTTCTCAAATATCGGCTGCCCTTAACAGGCACTTCTCAGACCTCGAGGCCTGCAAGACCTGCTGGTCTCCCCAGACTCCCCAAAACTCACATGAACCACCTCACATGGAAAGATCCCCATTTCACCTGAGACTGGCTAAACGACTGAAGTACTAAACCTCCTAAGGAACCTGAAACCCGAAAGGTCAGGGGACCCGACGTATCAACCCTCGGCTACTCAAGGCAGGAGCTACCTCCTTAGCCTGGCCTATAACCATGCTCCTCGTCGATTACTGAGGGAAGGAGCAGTCCCTGACCCGAGGAAACATGCCAGTGTTGTCCCTGTTCACAAAGGGAGACTCGGAAAAACTCAACAACTACAGGCCCATCTCCCTCCTCTGCTCACTTGCTAAGGTGCAAGAAAGAGTCATCTACAATCAACTCTGGGACTACCTGGAAGCTCATGAGCTCCTTGTCCCCTCCCAACATGGATTTAGAACAAACCATGGTACTGACACTGCCCTCATTAACTTCACGGATGAAGTTCTCAGGGCAGTTGACAAAGGGATACCCACTGATGCAGTCTTTATAGACTTATCCCAGGCGTTCGACCTCGTCGACCACAATTTGCTGCTACAGAAGCTGCAAAATATAGGTCTAGACAATCATGCCCTGAAGTGGTTTGGGAGCTACTTATCAGGCAGGGCACAGAGGGTCTCATGGAAAGGGACCATGTCTGACCTACTACCCCTAAACCAGGGTGTACCTCAGGGCTCAATTCTAGGCCCCCTCCTGTTTTCCTTGTTTACCAATGATCTGCGTACCCACTGCGGGGAGAGCTCGGTTGTGCAGTACGCTGATGATACTGTCATCTTCTGACTCCTGCGTGACGTGGTTGCCCTAGGTCCTCTACCCCAAAAGGATCTCACTTCACTAGAGACTTGGCAATGTAAGAACAGAATGGTACTAAATGCCGACAAGACCAAGGCAGTGCTATTCGGGCCAAGATCCCTGGGATTTGACAGGTCCTCATTCCTCTCCTTAACCTCACTCTCTGGTAAAGCCATTAACGTAGTCCCCTCCCTTAAATACTTAGGCCTCACGTTGGATCAGAATATCACATACAAGGAACACATGGACCAGGTCACCAGGACCGTACATCAGAAACTTGGCACCCTGTACCAACTCGGGGACCAACTCTTCCTTGAAGCCAGGCTCTCCATAGCTACCAGCGTCCTTCTACCCAACCTGTCCTTTGTGGCCGTATTATACAGGGCATGGCTAAACAAAAGATTACCAGGATGCAAACCCTATATAATAAAATAGCTCGTTTCGTAACCTTAGACCACCCGAGACGTCACCAGTGTGACACTTTTGCCAGTCTTCGTTGGCCCACATTGGTCGCCAGCCTCCAACACTCCTTGCTTGTCCAGCCTTACAAGCTTCTCAAACTCCACGCTCCGCCAAGCATTGCTGGGACCATAACCCTCAAACACAACCCAAGGAACCTAAGGACCTCAGACAGAACGCTATTAGAAGTCCCTAGGGTAAGGACAAACGCTGTCTGAAGATCCTTTTCCTCCCAAGCAGCCTGCCAATGGAACAAACTCCTGCCCCAGGTCCAGGCCTCCTCTTCACTCATGAACTTCTGCACCAGGCTTGAGTCCCATCTGCTGACCTCAAGCGCATGCCATTGTCATGACACTTAAAGCTCCTAAGGTACTCCCCTCCTCTCCAACTCCCGTCTCCTAGCTTAAGCTTCCTAATACCTGCCTTATACAGACTGCTCGCCAGAGGCCACGTGTAACCCCTGAATAAACTATATGCAAAGTACTACCAATTGCTTACATGTCTTGATGATACCCATGCCTGCATCCACTGCTTTTCTTTTACCATGCCTGTATCCACTATTTTTCTTTACTGTAACCACCTCATGCTGTAACTCACAATGCCTCAAATGTTCCTTATGTCCTTGTTCATTCTTATAACTTGTATTGTTATCCTGGGTCGCCCCTGAAAAAGGGAGCTTCGGGGCTCAGTGGGCCTACCCGGTCACCAAAATTTAATAAATAAATAAATAGCGGTTCCTCGCCTGGCCTCCAGTTCTTTCCCGCCGTTGACCTGACTTGTCGGACCTCGTGGTGAAACAGCTTCAGTCGCCTGCTATTTTTTTTGCGTAGTTGCGTTCGTATTTTTCCTTCCTCGCAGTATTGCATGTCATTTCATTGGTCCAAGAAAAAGTGTTCGAATTGCGGTGCGCAGATCCCACATGGTGACTATCACTTCCGCTGTGTCCTCTGCATGGGGTCTAAACACAAGGCTGCAGAGTGTACTATCTGCCAGGCCTTCAACCAGGCCACGCGCACCCATCGCCAGAGGACCCTCGATGCCCATTTATTGAAACGACTGGCATCAATAGAAAGAGAGGTCCAGGAGCTGAGGGCACTATTATCATCACCTGCCCCGGAAAAGAAAAAGGAGAAGGAGAAACGCTGGGAGCGGAGCCGTCCTCCTCAGAGGAAAAGCAGTCAGACAGCCAACGTCATCTCTGGTGGTGCCTCCACCCCCATGAGTACCCCTCCTCCTGGGCCTTCGTCTGCTCTGATGGACCGGGCACCTTCTCCCCCCACCCGCTGAGGTCATTGGGCAGTCGGGGGTCTCCTCTTCTGAGGAAACAGTTGCTGTTCCTGCTCTTAGCTCGGCCTGTAAGCTGCCCTCTGGCTCTGCCGCTGGGTGCCTGGCCCAGGCTGATCAGCCTGACTCTAGCCTACCAGCTTCTGTTATCCCGGCTGTGGTCTCTAAGTTGATCGTCTTCTCCTCCGACGCTCGCCAGACCGGCACCTCTAAGTCAGCCGTGGGCTTACCCGACGACTGCATGGTGACTGCTCTCCTGTCCAACTCCCTTGTAGTCCCCGACGTCCGGCAGAGCGAGCTTGCAGGTTCCCCTTCTTCCCTGCAGGGTTCTCCCTCTAGGGAATCACTAACCTTTTCTGACCTCTTTGGGCCCGATTTCCAGGAGACCCTAACGTCTGACATCCATGAGACGCCTGCCTCACCAGCAGACCTGTCGATGGGGGCCCTTCCGGACTTAACCCCCTCACCTGTCTGGGTCTCGCCACTGGATAGGCAACCGACACCAGATCCCTTGGTGGACCCTTTTGGGGACGGAATGGACCAAAATCTTCCTGGACCTTCGTGGGCGCCACCCCCGCATCTGCCAATAGACCCAAACCCCAGTGGTCCCTCGGCACTGCCTCCCTGCGGACCTTACGCGCCTCCTCCGTTGGGCCCAACGGGTTACTACCCTGGCTACCTGCTGCAGTTTCCCCAGTACCCGATGTCGGGGGGGGTCTGACGCCGGGTTACCTACCTCCGATGCCAGGTGAGACTCTTCAGTACCAAGGTTACCAGTACCTTTACTGGTACCAACCTCCTAGCTACCCCTCCTACACTATCGGGTACCCAGGATACCCTCCACCACCTCCTCAGCTGGAGCAAGAATCCGTACCGGCTTGGTGGAAGGACGCCAAGTCCCAGCTCTTACAGGAGTTGTCAGCCCCATCTGGTAGTCAGGGCTACCCCGCCCCACAGGGTACCTCCGAGAAGTCTTGCTCCTTCCAGCAGAGTTTCTGACAGGGATACAGGTACTCTGCCATCAGGAATCTCTCTAGGGCACAGACTCACTGAGGTGGTTCCAGGTGCCACTTCTTTGCCCAGTAGGCTGGAATCCTCTGACTCCGATGAGGATTTGGACGTGGGGAACCAGTCAGAACCCCACTCTCCCATAGAGTCTCAGCCAAAGGAGTCACCTAAATCCCCCCCCCCCCCCGGAGGATCCATCTTTCAAAGAGTTCCTCTGGTCCATCCAGAGTTCCTGCAGGTGGGTGTCCCAGGAATTGGACGCCAAACGCAGAAGATTTGTGGAACATCTGGATCTGGTTAATGCGGACCCTCTCCCCATCCCTCCTTGGACGGAGCCACATGAAGATCTCGCATCTGTGATTTGGCAACAGCCATTGTCGACTCCTGTGGTTTCTAAGAAAGCAGACAGGACCTACCACCTTACAGCTCACCCCAAAGCTGACTCTATCGTCATCCCTGCAGCGCATGATAGATCTGCACAACCCAAGCATCTTGGTGCCTCTTCCTCCGGATAAGGAGTCGAAGCAAATGGACCAATATGGCTGCAAGGTGTCCACCTCTTCTACCTGCGCCATATGTTCATTAAAGTATGTAGCCCACGTGGTGGCTTTCCAGAAGTCTGCCTTGTCCGACCTGAAAAAGGACATCCAGGAAGTCCCTGATGAGCAACTCTGGAACAAACTTCTGGCCAAAATCAGATGGAATAAATCATCCTGCTGCCATGCCCTTCAGGCAACCTACGACTCTGTCGATTCGGTGGCACGTTGTACGGCTACAGGCATCTGCCTAAGGTGCCTTGCATGGCTGCGTCTTGCAGGATTGGCACAAAATGTACAGAGCACTCTTCTAGATGCTCCCTTCAGGGTCCAGTTCTGTTTGGCGGTGACGCTAAAGACCTAATCACAGAACTACAAGAAAGCAGCAAATCTTTGAAAGATGTCTGCTGTACGTACTGCTTGGGTCAGAAACCCAAGCAGAATTTTCTTTGCCAGCAGAAATGGAACAAATGGAAGCAGGGTAGATGTCAGAACAAACGTCGCATCTCTGGCTGTGGCGCTCAAACTCCCCAGGTTAAGTTTCCAAAGACAACCACTGGGGGCAAGGTGCCTCCCCCTTGGCGTCCTGACTTATGGACCACCCACCCCGTTACCTTCCCTCCTCACGGAGGAACCAGTGGGGGGAGGATTTGGCCTCCCCCTGGAAGGGTGGAAAGCAGTTGGCGCAGATGTGTGGGTCCTCCAGCTAATTGCAAGAGGTCATTTTGTAGAGTTTCTGGAGAGACCATCCATCATTCCTCCGGGCAGGTCTCATTACCCGTCAGACCAACAAAGTTTGGTCCTGCAGGAAATCCAAGCTGTACTACAGAAATCAGCCATAGAGCGGGTTCCACCAGAGGAGATAGGAAGGGGATTTTATTCCTACTACTTCCTGGTACCCAAAAAGTCAGGAGATCTCAGACTAGTCCTACATCTCAGCATACTCAACCTCTTCATGGAATACAAGAGGCTTCGCATGTTGACGCTCCAGGGACTCTTGCCCCTGCTCCAGCCAAACAATTGGCTGTGTTCCCTGGATATGCAGGATGCCTACCTACATATTCCCATTCTTCCGGCCCACCTCCACTTCCTGAGATTCTCCCTTCCAGGAGGAGCATTTTCAGTTCAGAACCCCTCCCTTCAGCACCTTGGGTTTTCACCAAGTGCCTAGCGGTGGTAGCGGCAATCCTACATCACAACGGCATTTATGTGTTCCCATACCTGAACGATTGGCTGCTTTCAGCCCCATCCCAGGACAATCTGAAGAAGTCCATTTCCTTCACCCTGGACCTTTTCTCCAGATTTGGGATCACTGTCACTTACTCAAAGTCTCAGTTGTCACCTTCCCAGTGCCTCCATTTCATAGGAGCAGTGCTGAACACGGTCCAGGGCAGGGCCTTTCTTCTGGCCGATGGAGCAGAGACCCTTATCTTAAAAGCAGCACTGGTGGCCTCCTCTCGTTGGACCACAGTGCGCTCGGTCTTATGACTGCTGGGCCTGATAGTGGCTGCCATACCCATAGTCTCATTGGCCAGACTGCACATGAGGGTGACCCAATGGTCTGTACGAGTCTAATGGGATCAGCGCTTGGATGACATGGACCAGATGGTTCTAGTCTCCAACAGTCTTCAGAGGAATCTACTTTGGTGGCAGAACCTATCTAACCTCTTGGTGGGGGTCCCGTTCCACTCTCCATCCCCCACCATAACTCTCACGTTAGATGCATCGAACCTTGGATGTGGGGGGAAGGGGGTGCACACCTGGGAGACCATCGGACACAAGGAACTTGGTCCCCATGGAGGAAAACCTTCACATCAGTATCTTGGAGACAGGAGCAGTGCTCTGTGCTCTCCAAGCTTTTCAGTCCCTCTTAATTCCAGGAACACTTCTCATCCAGACGGACAACATGGCATGGTCTGGTACATCAACAAACAGGAAGGCACCCGTTCATACCCCCTTTGCAGGGAGGCGATGTGGGTGTGGTACTGGGCTAGTGCAGGTGGAAAACATTAGTTTAGTGCACTACATCAACAAGCAAGGGGTGACCCATTCATACCCCCCGTGCAGCGAAGCGATGAGGGTCTGGGCTCTAGAGTGTGGTCTAGAACTGTGGGCAGTCCATGTTGCAGGTGCCCAAAATGTCTTGGCAGACCGGCTAAGCAGGTCGCAGTTCAGGATACACGAGAGGAAACTGCTGACCTCGGTCGTAGAAGACCTGTTCAACCAGTGGGTTCATTCAGAGTTGGACCTTTTTGCATCCCCACTCAACACAAAACTGCCGTTTTTCTGCTCGCTTGCTTCAGGGCCTAGAGATTTCTGGTGAGACGCATTGTCCCTCGCTTGGAAAGGGAGGTTCCTCTGTGCCTCCCCTCTCTTCCTGCTCATTCAGAGGGTGCTGACCAAACTTCAGATGGAAGGAACGACTACGATTCTTGTTGCTCCCTTCTGGCCTCATCAGATCTGGTTCCCCTTACTGCAGCAGCTGGCGGTGGAACCTCCTATGCCCTTGCCGCTGTGCAAAGGCTTGCTCTCACAGGAGCAGGGCACCCTGGTCCGTCCAGACCTCAGGTCCCTAAGCCTTCATGCCTGGCCCCTGAGGACGTAGCAATGGCTAGGTTTGGGGCATCCCAAAAGGTGGCTGATGTCTTGGTGGCTGCTAGGAAGCCTTCCACCAGGGCCACTTATTCCATGAAGTGGAAGTGCTATGTGCTGTGGGCTGCATCCCATCATTTGAATCCTTTCACTTGTCTAGTGAATCAGATTCTGGAGTACTTACTGTCCCTCTCAGATTCTAGTCTGCAGTACTCCAGGTGCACCTGGCTGCTATCTCAGCCTTTCATGTGCCTGTTGATGGCCGTACGGTGGCACAACTGGAGGTGTCCTGTGCAGTTTTGAGAGGCATTCTTCGTTTGAAGTGGCTCTCCCCCATCAGCAATCCAGTCCTGCCTTGGGACTTAAATTTTCTGTTACAGAAACTTACTTTGGCTCCTTTTCAGCCGGCTGTGACATTCAGGCTACACTTTTTGCTGTGGAAAGTGTTATTTTTAGTTGCTGTTACTTCTGCTTGGAGGATTTCTGAGCTTCAGGCTCTGATGTGTGAGTCTCCTTATTTGGTTTTCCACAAAGACCAGAAAAACAACCACGAATGAGGTGTGTTCCCACCTCCTTGTGAATTTTGGTTTATGATATATAAAAGCAAAGTTTGAATTTTACATGGAAGTCAGGAATCAAGATATGACAACATTTTGTGCTGTTTATTTAGGAAACATATGAACAAGAGCAGCTCTCTTATCTGATGAAAGGACATACAAGTCCGGAAACATAATAAAAAGAGACTTATTGGAGCGCAGTGAAATTACTGAAGTTGGAAGTAATAGAAATAAAAATATTTTGATTATAACAATTTTGCTGAAGTTAAAGAAATCTCCTTTTGGGGTTGAGACACCAACACTATTCTTCTATACACAGGATGTCTGTGCCTGACGTCATGGGTGGCCCCAACTAGACTGCTAGCTAAAAATCTTCTGTGCGGTCCTAGTGCCTGGTGGCTATAGTTCCACAGGCGTGGCCTGATGCAAGTGATCCTCTCAAAGATCTACTGTTACAATAAGTTCTTACGTAACTGTACTTTTCAGGCATGTATTATTAAAACTTGCATGTTGCAGTGGGTACGTAATTAGAAAAAGGATATCACAGAAATGAGAGATAAGGGGCAGTCTAGCATAGAATAAAAAATGTATAGATCAGCATTTTCACTGCTGTCATGCACTGCTGCTTTAAACAGCTTTGGAAGCAAAAATACAAGCAGCCGCTTAAGCTGGATTCATTTTCAAGTTGGTTACCAGCTGTATCTCCCCCTTTACCTAGGACAAGAGGCAGAATTGCCTAGCACTCCTTTTCCCTGAAAACAATTAAAAAAACAACAACAAAAAAAACAGACACACAAACAAATATAGTAGCTGGGGAGGTATGGCAGAGCCACTGGAGGCATTAATAGTAGCCATAAAAGGTTTGATTGGCATGTGCATCAGCCTACAAGATGGCACCAACATCCATACTGTAAAGAATTCCATAATTCTGTGGAGTATGTTCATATAATTGTCCTGTATTTGCCTGTATAAGTAGACTTCACATATGTTAAACCCTCCCCTTTCCATGTGATTTTAGCAGTTTATAAATATACCTTGCATGTAGGTTGATGCCTCCCTTCTACTATGCTTACTGTCTGTCAAACCACATATGATACCCATTTGTGTACCTTTTTGAAAAGTAATTTCTGAGTCTTTGAGGTTGCCACATACAGTGAAAGGGTTTTATAGCAGTGGATTCATATTGGGACACAAAAAATTAAACATAATGGTTCTTTCCAACTTGAACATGCAGAAAAGTAAACTTCAAATGTAGACCAAGTAATTTATGTACAATGGTAAAGAAAATTTTGAGGACAAGTCCACCTCGTATATAAATTGAGTCCTATATCTTTACTGCCTCTTTTTGGCACTTGGTGTGTGTGGTGTGTGTGTGTGTGTGTGTGTGTGTGTGTGTGTGTGTATCAGGTGAATAAACTGATATTTATATAAATAATTTCATAATCATTGTGGTCAGTTCCAAGTCTTGAGACCAGGCTTGAGATATGTAGTGCTTGTGGTATGCTGGAGGTATAAAACCTTGTAGCATTTTTGACTACATTGTTACCAGAGTATTGTAGCCAAATGACAAACTTCATAGCTAAACCTTACTGAAATCATAGAATTTTGGTCTGCAGTGTGTGGGGCTACAGTAGCAATTTGGCTACTCCAACAATATTGTTTGTAGCTAAATACAGATGCATAGCAAAATGCTGTTTGGCTTCAGTACAGCCAAAGATGAGAATTAAAAGGAAGTAGTACCATTCAGTGAATGATAGACACGTCTTTTTTGTATTGTCCGTGGTATTGCTCATCAGAGAACTTTAGTGTTATTTGCAGATCATTGCATGACCATGTAGTGAGGTAGGAAAATGTCTTTCCTCCAAAAGAGCTTCTTTTGGGACCCATGTATTTGCATGGGCTTGAGCTCTAGGATCAAAGTTGTGACAGGCAGCAATTGAAGTACCTGTAAAATGAAAGTTTGCAGACTTAAGTATGGCTTAATGAAAAACTAACCACCTGTTTCTCTTGGTCTCGAGGGAAGTGAGGCTCACTGTTTCTCTTGGTCTCGAGGGAAGTGAGGCCACTGAGCTTTTGTAAGTAACCTCAGTGAACATATTTTATTTAAGAATCTTACATCTGCATAGTAGGGTGCTGGCAAAGTGTTGTGTGTGAGTGTTTGGGGGGCTGGCTGGCATAATTGGACACTTGGATGGAGTGACAAAATGGAACAATTGGAGAAAGAGGCCCCTCAGAGAGGCAGTTTTGGGGGGTGGGGTCCAGGAGGGAGGAGTTCTCAGTGGGGACTTCAGGATACTAAAATCCAAAACTAGATCTCTTCATTTTTTTCCAGGTTTATGTTTTATGTGAAAAGGGGTGACTTAAATCCAGAAAACAAACCTGCATAACTGAAATGTGACATTTTACAAGTAAAAGGGTAAAAAATCTAAATCCTGACAAAACACTGGCTAGACAGCGATCTCTTTTTTTTTTCATGACATAACTTTTCAGTTTCGTATAAGCAGCTAAAGAAAGCTGTTAAATTTGCTGATTGTAAAAACACGAAAGAGCTCGCACACGGCTGGGGTGCTGCTGGTCAAAATCAAGACATTTAAAAACCAAATCGGGCACTCAACATCGCAGATAAAACTGACACTGCTGTATATAAAAAACATTTATTGTTTAAAATAACATGCCTGACATGTTTCTTGTCGCAGTGACCCTTTCTCAAAGTCTTTTATTAGAGCGTCAGTTTTTTCTATGGTGGTGAGTGCCTGGTTTGTTTTGTTGTAATAGTTTGCTGATTGCTGGGAGGAGAACTTCATTATAGGAAGAGACTTCCTCTAGATCAAAAAAGGTGTATAAATGTTTTGAGTACACACACTTCAAAAACATTAGTGGTACCTGTTTCCTAATTGATGGTATTCTGTGCGCAGGTGGTGATGTCATGCAGTTCAAAACGCCTTGTCCCGTTCAGATCGTCCTGGTTCAGAAAGAGGAGCACTCTTTTGAGTTAGAAGAAAAAGCGCTGCAGAGCGTGCTGCTGCAAGAAAATGTGCGTGACCTCGATGTGGTGGTGGTATCCGTGGCCGGTGCATTCAGAAAGGGCAAGTCCTTCCTCCTGGATTTCATGCTTCGTTACATGTACAGCAAGGTAGTTTCATCTTTTTTCCTCTCCTGAAAGTTGCTATGATTTACCTCTTATTTATTTCCCTTTAAGCAGTTTCTTAAACCCGTTCACCTTGTGTCCACTGCTCTGTCTAGTTGCACTAGTGATTTTGCCTGGGAGGGTCAGGGTGAGACACTTGTATATTATAAGGTGGAAATAAAATGCTGTAGTGTTTTAGTTAGTTGTTACCTGAACATTTAACAAAATGAGAACACTCTTTGCTATACTTTAAATGTAATTCCTCGTATGTTCTCTGTAGAACAGGAGAGAGAGAGAGAGAGAGAGAGAGAGAGAGGTATGATATAATAAAGTATTCAAATACATACCGAGGTACAGCAGGGTGAATTTTAATCAGCTATTAAAGTTAAAGAGCTAGTGTACTGCCTAAAACTGATATTAGATTTTAAAAGCGGCCAAATATTACCTTTTATATCTGAGGTACTTTTTTCTTTTCCCTTTGTTTAGAAGATTGTTTACCTGATGATGTTGGGTGTGATGTGTGGAACAGCCCTTAGCCTGGCAGCTGACGTATCTTGCTGTACTGCCCAGTACTACATCATCAGCGTGTGACCTCACTGACTGACATCACTGCTACTTAGGAGCAGCAAGTGAGTTACTGCCAGGTCATTCACCTGTGATGTCACTGTCAGTGAGATCATAATGCTGATGATGTAGTGTGGGGCAGTGGAGTTAGATATGTCAGCTGCCAGGCTAAGAGCTGTTCCACACATCCAGCACAATATTGTCACATGGAAGACTTCCTGATAAGCGAAAGGAAAAAGAAAAATACTTCAGAAATGAAAAGTTACAACTGACTATTACTTACAATTTGTATTATTTTCCTGTCTGCCTGTTTGGCTCCACTAGCTCTGTAAGGAACTGTTCTTCCACCATGGGGCACAGTCTCAAGCTGAGAGGGGGGAATTTTAAAAGGTCATTTGCCTATAAATTAACCTTGCATAAGTTGCCCCCAACCCTTCCTTGTCAGTGTTGGCAAAATTGCAGACATTATTTTGCTACCCAAATTGGATGGAAAAATCTATTTTGTGACCAACATCAGGCACAGAATCGTTTGTGTCTGGAACTGGGGAAAAAATTGGGTTACAAAGCTGCAAAAAATAGTTTACCATAGTAAATCCTGCACCTAGATCAACACTGCAGGTAAGCTGAGTCCCTCTTCTTGGGGACCTATTTTTTTTTTTTTTCTTTCTTCTGTGGATTGCTGGTGGCAGGTGGGCTCTAGACCTCTCCTCGAGATGGCTTACATCTGCTTGGAGGAGCCGTGTTACTGTCTCCTAACCCCAGCCCACATCTGTCAAATCCCCCATGGCGGGGCCAGGGATGGGAGGGTCGTTCTCTCTCCCAACAGTGTGCAAATGCAGTTTGTTGGGTGAGCCATGGATCGGGAGCGCAGTTCAGGCGTCGTGAAGCTTGCCAGCACTCTTCCCCGCCCCCATTTTTCCATTTCGTCCTTGCCATTGCTGGGGCATACATGTCAGCGTGCGCACACAGAGGTGTGCATGTGTTGTAGGGTCCCGCAGCACCCTTCCCTGCTTTGGTGTCCTCGGCCTGTACTATCCTCAGGCCTCAACCTGGGGTAGTCATTTGGCGGGACTGCCAAGCCACCCTCCCCTGGAGAGGAGAAATGTCCTTCAGATGCTAGGTCCTCTCCATCCCTTGCCGACCCCAAACAACCCACGTTCGCCACCGAACTCTGGTCGTCGGTGTGGCAGGAGGTTAGGTGCAATGCCTCGGCTCTTCATGCCACTGGGCCGGCTATATCCGGGAACCTATTTTTAGCACCAAAGACTAGGTTTATATGTGAGTATATGCAGTTTTTTCTTTCCACTTTTCACAGAGGGGGGTGGTGGATGGATGGAATAGTCTACCCAGCAAGGCAGTCAGTGTTTGGGACTGTAGCTGGGTTCAAAATGGAATGCGATGTCTTTGAGGGGTTGTTAGGCACAGGTAGGTACTATGAGAAAGGGAAGACTTTAAGGGGAAGACCAATTAACAGTAATATGAACTAGGACATTAGGGAAGTCTTGATGAGACTCGTTGCCTTTCAGTTCTTATTCCTTTGCTTCTTGATGCACGTTGATCTGCAGCTTGTGGAACTGCAGTAGCAATTTGACTACTTGAACAATGTTGTAGCTAATTATAAGTCTGATTAAATATTCAGGAGCCTAGCAAGGCTCATGATTGGCTACTGTATCCGTCAATAATGTCTTAGAAATGACCAATCCAGCTGCCAGCTGACGCTGTTGCGGCATACTGTTACAGTCCAGATATACCAAAATGGCAAAAATGAAAGTTGTTATTGCGATTAGACTTATGTAACCCCTCACCCCTGCCTTTTTGCCAAAACCACAGGTGGCATGCTGTTGAAGCTGACAGCAGTACCTGGTGGGGACTGGGTTCGGGGAGGATGAGGTTACTCAGCACAGGGGACCTAGGTTTGGCTACTCTGAACAGGGGCACCCAAGTAAATCCGAATACAGAAAGCAATAACTGTAATGTCCAGAACCATGAATGGGATTCTACAGTGTGGCTTTTATTCACATCCAAGCTGAACAAACAAAGCATAGACAGACCCCCATGGGGCTACATTTCCTGGTAATGCAGATTAGAGATGACAGAACACTTTATCACTGTCTCCAGCCCTCAGGCTCTAAACCCACCAGGCACACAGCCTGGACTTGTATGCAGCTTTGGGTACACAGCCCGACTTGTACACACTTGGGTTTTCCCCACTGGCTCGGCTCCCCTGCCGGCTACTTGATCCGCAGTCCATTGGAAGAATGAACCAATTATCCCATTCGAGGTCCATTGGAGGAATGGACCAATTATCCTGTCGTGGCTCCCCAAACCACACTAGAGTCTTCGACTCCTAGAGAGAATTTTCCTTACAATCCCACATCTGGGTACTTCCCTCATCACTGGCCAAGTGCCTGAGGTAAAGTAGAAATCCACAGAAGAAATCCGTAGAGGTGGACCTGGTCACTAAAGATGGGGTCACTCCACCTCCAGCTCC
The DNA here is from genome assembly GCA_016271365.2 of Neoceratodus forsteri. NCBI lineage: Eukaryota > Metazoa > Chordata > Ceratodontiformes > Ceratodontidae > Neoceratodus > Neoceratodus forsteri. Next base: position 613,909,412 of record CM028132.1, read on the forward strand.
CACAGCCTGCATTCGCCATTTCTGTGGAAACTGAACAATTCCTTTACTGAACTTTCAAATGTAGATTAAGGGTAGACATCTGTCACATCTCCTCTACATATTATTTGCATCCCAACAAACTCTGGACTTGAACCTACTTTTACTTTGCTTAGCCCATTACTCTAGGCTTCCCAATATTTAGTAGTTCAATCCCCACATTGTCACACAAGTCCCAGGGTGAAAAACATAGGCCCTTTTAGCCAGAGCAGACGCTCACCCTCACGTTGCAGGTGCCCCACAGGCGACTCACAAATCATCTTATTCTCCCAAATAAACACTGGAACACATAGGCAGCTTTTCCTTCGCAAGCAGAACTAGGGGGTTGCCCCAGGAATCTGCAGGGAACTCCTTTCCCTGCCCCCCCCGAAGGGAGGGGGCACTGAGACCCGAAAACAGCGGTCTCCACTACTTCAGTAATCTACTGTGTCTCTCTCTCTCTCTCTCTCCAAGGTGGAGACACACACCCTATTTACGTAAAAGTAGCCCTCTGTCAGGGCTGAGGCTCCTAGAGCCTTCACTGAGCTGCTTTCTCAGCAAGCTCCCAACTTCACACACACTCACTGAAGACTGACTGAAGACACTGACTTCAAAACTCCCAACTTAACTAACTCCCTTTGCTGCAGATTCCAATGTGGCTCATGTAGCTGCGATAGTTCTATTGGTGATGTCCTCCCCTCAGTCTCAGCTGAGACTGAGAACAGAGTGAGACAGTGTGAAACCCATTTAACTGGAGTTTCACAAGCTGCCTTCCCTGCCTACCACTAGGTCTTACTGGGATTCTAGTAACCCTGGGTAACAAGGGGGTTACACTTACAATTGCAATAACAACCTCAAAGCTGGTCATTTTCTTGGATTAACGACCTTGGACCTTGGGCCACCTGTCCCCCCCCTCCCCCCAAAAAAAACGGTCAAATCCCTCGGAAATGAACAGCTTCTCAGTAGTTTATTGCCTCAATATAGAAACACTTAGAAAAGCCTTGTTTGGCTAGTAGCTGCTTATACACGTCCAGTGTGAGATTCAGGCTGTAACCGACAGCATGGGCTGACGGGTAACGCTTCTTCCTCTCCCCAGATAGAGAAAACATGGTCTAGTTGTCAGAGCACAGACATGGGAACCAGAGGCCCAGGTTCAAATCCCACCAGAGCCACTTACACACTGTGTGACCTTAATAAATAAAAAATCAGTTATCCTAATATACTTGGTAATTATCGCCCAATAGCTAACCTGCCTTTTATGAGCAAGTCGCTTAACATCTTAGTCCTTCAGTTCACTTGACAGCAGAAGTGAGTAAAGGCAAAACCACACTGCAAATGAAATTTGACATCTCAGCTGGGCTATCCTTGTTAAATAAAATGGAACAAAAGATGCATTGAATGACCCGGTTGTCTGGTGCAGTGAGAATCACTGTAATTATTAGCTGATTCTAGGCTCCTAATGAGTGCTATGACTCCAACTCCAGAGGCTTGCATCATCAAGGAAGGATTAACCCACTCCAGGGTATGGGTTTACTGAGCACTAATCCACATGGGAGGGGGGAGGGGGTTGAAGTCACGAGGCGAAACCAAGTGACTTCATCCACCCAGGCATGGATTAATGCTCAGTAAACCCATACTCTGGAGTGGGTTAATCCTCTTGTAACATGGGTAATGTTATATTAGAGTTTTACCTAAAGAAAAAGTACAGTAAAGCCCTGTGAACATGCAGCTGTGGGTATATCAGGGATTAATAAATGGTCAGGTGACCTGTTTGGATGAATCTGAAGACAGTATTTTTGGAACCCATGTTATAATAGCTGTTATACCACAGTGCCGGTGCAGTAGTGTGATTCACCATGTCGATCTGTCTTATTTCTTATTGAGGGGACATCTATGACCTAGAAGCCAGTGCTTAAAACACAACCAACCTGTTTATGAAGATCCAATCTAGGCTATTTATCAAAACATAAAATTTGATCAGAGCTCACCTTTTTCTGGTCTGGCAGCCTCCTGACTAAGCACACCTGTCCTGTGAACTGGCAGCCGAAATTTCATGGAGCGGTGGAACTGAATCAGTTCCCAGGGAGCAGCGCAGGCATATTCTGTAAACTGTCATTCTTAATTTACTAAGCTGTGAAAGTTAAACACAAGCAGCTGAGAGCACTCCTATGTTCACTTCCTTATATACGACACTCTCATAGGAATGCTCTCAGCTGCTTGCGTTTGTAATGTGTTTAATAAATAAATTTATGCATTAAACTTAAAGTTGCAAGTTTAAAGAATGTGCCTGCGCTAGTCCCAGAGAACTACTTCAGTTCCAGCGCTCCATGATCTTATCTTGGCTGTTGTCTAAAGGCCTGAATTTAAATAAGTGCACAGCTGCCCCCAGGATTACAGAAATTGTGCAGCTCGGGGAGTAACGCCAGCACTCTGTGTCTCAGGGGATCATATTAGTGTTCTGCTTTTGGCACTTGAGCTGCCATCTGCAGTTCTGGAATTGTGCCAACAGTTGTAACTTAGAGTGGAATCTTGCTGTATTGTTCACAGCTCAGTGGAATGGTGTCAGCATCCGTAGCTTAAGCGTGGCATTTGTAGCTGGCAGGACCCATGCTGGTGATGGTTGTAAGTCATAGGCTTTGTGGAAGGATGAGGGAGGATTAAAGAAACTCGCTGCCATTGAAATGGAATGGTGCATCCTCACCTCAGTAGGCTAGGGAATTCTGTCTGGCCTGTGTTGGACTGTATCTTTTTCAGTAACTGACCACGTGGACTCAATCCTAATAGCTAGCAGAAGAGCTCCACAACAGAGCCTGAAGTATGTGAATCAAGGGAATCATGCAGGAAAAAAGTTATTGGCAGTACTAGGTTTAATAAGCAATAAAATTATTTAATGTTTATAGGCAGAGGGAGTGCTCTCGACCAGGTTTAATAAGCAATAAAATTATTTAATGTTTATAGGCAGAGGGAGTGCTCTCGACCAATGAATACTCCCTTTCCCTGTGAGACACTCTTATACTAGATATACACATATGTATATGTGTGTGTGTGTGTGTGTGTGTGTGTGTGTGTGTGTGTGTATATATATAATGTGTATATGTGTGTGTATATGTGTGTATATGTATGTATATATATATATGTCTTGTGCATAACTGCTGTGAAAATTAGCATGTTGGGGAGAGGGGGATAGTTACATTTTTAATATATTCATGATCGTTCTCAATCAAGAATATATTAATACATCCTCATAGGCCACTCTTCTGGTAATGAGCAGTCTCACATTTATAGGGTATCAGCACGGCTTCTGATAAGGAAAGTACCGACCTGTTTTACTCACCTCATGTTTGGAAATACTCTTCAGAAATTTTTTTTTTTTTTTTAACGAGTACCAGTACTTGCCCTAATGCCACATTTCCCTACTTTCATCAGTTTAACCCTAACTAGTGCATTAACAGAGTTTTGTTGCAGTTAATTTCCTTACATTTGTAAATGTGCCACTCTCCATAGAACAGTGCTTCATAACATAACTGGTGATTCAAACGTAGCATTTTTTTCCAGATTTACAGCACTCGTATGCTTTCCAATTTTATTTTACTCACTATATTTTAAAACTAACGAGTAGCTGGAGTACTGTTGGCACCTGATCAATTCTTATCTAGGAAAAAAAAAACTACATTGTTTTTAAAAATGTACTCTTTACATTCAGTCCAGGCATTTGTACTCATCTGAATTTGCCTTTACTCACCTCACTTTCAAAATGAGGAGTACAGTATCATCTCAAAAAATCTTATCTGGAGCCCTGGGTATCAGAACCACTAACATTTGGTTTGCGATTCTCGTGCCCTAAGAATGTACACAAGACCAGCTGTAACAGTGAGTTTTTTTTTTTTTTTTTAATTTATTTAGTTTTTGTTGACCGGGTAAGTGCACTAGACAAATCCTGCCTATTTTCAGGCACGACTCGGGGGAGGGGGATACAGATGAATGCCAACTGACCTTGAACCAGATTAAGCATGTTGGTGGTATTTTTAGTGAATGGGGAGAAATCTGGTCAGGACACCAGGGAAATTCCCCTACTCTTTTCGAGAAGTGCCATGGGATCTTAAACATCCACATGAACTACCACCAGAACAGGCAGATGGGACCTCGGTTTAACATCTCATCCGAAAGACGGCACCTCAGGAGGGCAGCACCCCCCTCATGCTGCACTACAGTGTCAGTATTGCGATATTAACCCAAGTGCCTGGTGTAGGGCTAGAACCCATGGCTTTCTGAACTCCCGGCCTCAGAGGCGAGTGTGCTGCCTGCTGAGTGAGTGTGTGTGTGTGTGTGTGTGTGTGTGTGTGTGTGTGTGTGTGTCTGTGTCTCTCTCTCTTTTTGTATATGCATATGTATATAGAGAACAAATGATGATCTTGTAGGACATATTAGCATGTAAAAAATTATACCGTTCATGAGGCCAGCTTTTGGTAGCTGCATCTTCAACTGGATTAAGATAAAACCACACTTTTTTTTTTCTTTTTAAAAATAAATTATGAAATTATTTAAAACCAGGAATGTTTCTGGTAAGCCCACCCAGTGATGTGGAGGGCTGAGACGCTGAGGGCTCTCATTCTGCAGGGAGAGAGGGCAGCGCGAGTCACTGCTTGACTGCCACCTAGCAGATGCTAAGTGGCGTGGCAGACACAGCCTTTCTGATTGACTGGGGGCAGGTGCTGAGTATGTGCAGCGTAGTAACAGTGCAATCATGCACTATGGCATGTCTACCAGCCTAGGAATGGAAAATTTGGCGGGGGGGGGGATGCTCTGGTTGCTGTCATATTTGCCCTTGCACCTCTCCCCATGTGGATCCCCACTGGTGCCACAACTGGGGGAGCAGTGTTTGGGGTTGGAAGCACTGGGAGAGGGTGTGTGTGGTGTGTGGGGTGTGTGTGTGTGTGTGTGTGTGTGTGTGTGTGTGTGTCTGTATCTCTCTGTATATGTATAGAGAGAATAAATAATGACAGAGTATAGTATACAAGGAAATAATACCATCAAGGAGTCGAACAAGCCTGAAAGCAAGTGACCTTTATAGGCTTGTTTGACCTGGAGATGGCATTATTTCACGAGTATGGGGGACTTTGCAATCTTTTTACTTTATGTGCTGCATTAGGTTGGACACTTTGTACTGTATCCTAAGTTTTGCCTGTGTGTGTGTGTATATGTGTGTGTGTGTTTGGCTGTAAGGGGCTCGTTGTATGTGTTGTTAAGGGGCTTGTGTAATTAGTCGGCTTCTTATAGTATGTGTTATTGAGGTTGCTTGTAGTGTGTTGGGTAGTAATGTGTTACAGTGTTAACATTAATATAGTGTTTGTGTGTGTATATATATGTGTGTGTATATATATATATATATATATATATATATATATATATATATATATGTGTGTGTGTGTGTGTGTGTGTGTGTGTGTGTGTGTGTGTATATATATATATATATATATATATATATATATATATATATATATATATATATATATATATATATATATATATATATATGTATGTTGTGTGTGTGTGTGTGTGTGTGTGTGTGTGTGTGTGTGTGTGTGTGTGTGTGTGTGTGTGTGTGTAATATATATATATATATGTAGTGCTTGTTGGGTAGTAGCGTGTTAAGGTGTCAATGCATTAATACTGTGTAATTTTTAATTACTTTTGCAGGGTTCTCTTCATCCTGAACGGGACTAGTTCTTAGGCTGCGTATCGTCTCTCCTTCCCCCTTCCCTCACCTCCACTTTGTGTCATGACTACCTTTCTTTTAGATTCTAAATTAGCACTTGGTACCTCTGAGCTCAGCCTACCACTTCTAGTACTTCTAGGTGTTCTCCATCTTCTGGCCTATACCATGTGGGTTACCTGTCCTTGGTTTATTACTATGTGTGTTATGTCTATATATTGTTTTGCTTACCCCGGTTTGTCTCGTCCAATGTCTCTCTGACCTTAGCTTGGTTATCTATCACGCTCCTTTTATGCGATACTGTCTGTTGTCATGGATTGAAATGTACTGCATTATTTATTGCATTTTATGTTTTGAATTACACTGTATGCATTTTATATTGCTCTGTTTTTTTGTTTGATCTCCCCTCTTTTGTAACCCCCCCCCCCGAATGCTTCTGGAAACGAGCTGTTTACAGCTTCTATTGTCTTGGTGAAACCTTTTCAAATAAATAAACTGACAAAAGTAGGGAAATGTGTCATTAGGGTTCTCAACCCTAACACCCCACCCTACATCCTGCAGGTGGCAATAGGGAAATATATCACAGTTTGACCTCTTCTGTGTCTTTGCAAATCGGGCATGGTGTGTACCTTTGGGTTGTCAGCCCTAACGCTCACCTCATTCCATCAGTAAATAAGCTGAAATGTGTATAGTATATGAGAATGGGGTGAGCTTTAGAGTTGACAACCACAAGGCACACCTCACAACTGATTTGTGAAGGCGGAGAGGTCAAACTGCAGTTGTTTTTCCTGTTGCTGCCTGCAGGGTGGGGGTAGGGTGTTAAAGTTGGGGACCCTAACTCCACATTTCCCTACTTTCGTTGGTTTAACCGTAACTAGTACATTGACAGTTTTTTGCAATTACCCGGTAATTTCCTTACTTTTTGAGATAGCATAATTGTATCCTTATTTACCTGTGGGAGCTCAGTGCTTCCATCCCTCCATAGAAGCATATACTGTACATGTATGTTGCTGTAGGAGCACAGGGCCCAGAGGACCCTGCGCTTCCATTTCTGCCAAAACAGCAGTTTCTTTCCTTCGTTGTATGGCTTGTTAAAGTTCCAATGTTATCCTGTGGGAATTTTCATTTTTTATTTTTTATGCTTTTTTCTTTTATAGTGCCCCAAAATGTTTATGGTGGATATGTGTTTGTTATTGTAGTGCTCATTAAAACCTTTGCTTTAATATATAGATTGTCCCTTAAGTGAGGGAGTTCTGGCTTGTTGAAGTTCCAATGTTATCCTATGGGAATTTGTATTTTAAAATTGTTTATGCTTTTTTATATTGCCCCTAAATGTCTTTTTTTTTTTTTTTTTGAGAGGGGAATGTATTATTCTTGTAGTAGTCATTTAGACCTTTGTATTGTCCCTTAAGTCCAACTATAAAGGAAGTTGTTCTTTTTTCATATGAAGAAATCATTTTTCGTATCAAATGAAGAATTCATAAAAAAAAAAAAAGATGCCATCATATGAAAAAAGAATCATAAAAAAGTAAAACTTTTTTTTTTTTTTTCTGTCTGAGGGCATCCTTTTTTGTACGAATGAAAAAAACCTCATGAAATGGATCCCTTCATATGAAGAAAGAATTGCAACTTAGTGTTTTTCTTCCTCAATTCTTTTTTCATATGAAGGAATCCTTTTTTGTGAGCTTTTTTGTTCAGTACTAGAAAGGATGCCCTCATACTAAAATTAATTTGGACTCTTTTTTTTTTTTTTCCAGATTCTTTTTCATATGAAGGTGTTCTTTTTGTATGTCTGAATTTTTGTTTTGTATGGATATGAAAAACGGAAGCAAGTCACAAACAAGCATTTGTTTGTGCCGAATGTTGGCTTGCTGACAATGGCATTGATAGTGCAGGAGTTGGAGATGCATAATAGGAATGGCAGTGAAGTATTGAACTAATGCCAACCCCAGAAACTGAAAGGTGTTGGGAGTGTGACTTTAGGTCATTGCTTATAACGCTTATGCCATTCCACCTCACCCCACCCCACCCTGCAGACACCGACCGGTGTCGTGGTGTGCTTTGGGGTCTTGGGCCCTTGCGCTCACCCCATTCCATAAGGAAATAAGCTGAGATGGATACAGTATAGGAGAATGGGGTGAACTTTGGGGAATACGAGTCCAAGGCACATCTTGATGCCTGTCACTGGCTGTGGGGTGGGGGTGGAATGGCGTGAGCATGATAGCTGACAATCCCAAGTCACACCCCTAATGCCTGTCAGTCTCTACAGGGTGGGGCATTACAGTTGGAAACCCTATTGCCCCGGGCGTTTGTTGGTATTTTCACTCCAGATTTTCAACATGGGCTTTTTGTGACCCCACCTCATGAACAGTGGCACTATCAGTTCGTTATCCGAAAGGTGATTTTGCTAGCGACTTCATGCATTTTAGTGCATACAGGTCTGAAAACACATTTTAGGCAGATGTGAAAATGACAGCTGTACTGTTCACGAGAAGGTGGAAGAAAAAAAAATGGCAATGTTGAAAATCTGGAGTGAAAATATAAAAAATTGTCGAAGTTCAGAGCATGCGTGGAAACTGTGAAACGCACGCTTGTAATGCAGTCATTTTTTGGAATTTTTTCACCAAATTTGCAATATAGGCATTTTGGGACCCCACCTCATGAACAATGGCACTATCGTTTCATTACTCTATCCCAAAAGGGGATTCCGTGCAGTGACCGTGAAATCACCTTTCGGGACCGAATAACAAGATGACAGTGCATGTGTTTGAGGTGGGGTCCCAAGAACCCCATGTTGAAAATTTGGAGCCAAAATTCAAAAACATGGCCGAGATATCCTCCTAAGTTGAACCCCCCCCTAATTGATGCCATTATACAACTTATAGTATTTCTTCATTTTGCAGTTCGGCTTTGAAGAATCCAGGCGATGTTCAGCTCACCGAAGATCACAGCGCAGGACCTCAGGAGGTAAGTATGGGGTGAGGGGTGTGGGGGAGGTGGGGTACACAGAAGGTGGGTGTGGTTTGGGGGGCTGCCGCGGACAACGGACCGTTTTTCTATTTTTTCATGTACAGAACAAAAAAAAAAAAAAAACGGGCACTGCGCTGTGGTACGGTTTTCCTTCTTTACAAGTGAAATAAAACAAATGTTGGGCACACTGGGGTGGGCTCCCAGTGAGCCCCATGAGTTTCGGGAGTGATGTTGGCTACACTGGGGTGGGCTCCCTGTGTGCCACACAATGGGGGTGGGGTAGGGGTAGGAACATGCCGATGCAGTCGGCTTTCTGTGAGCAGAGGCACACTGGGGTGGGCTCCCAGCGTACCACACAATGGGGGGGGGGGTGTTGGACATGCCAAACATGGGATTGCACCCCGGATGTTGGCCTTCATTAGGGATTATGTGCTGCCGCCATGTTTATTGAAATGTTTCACCAGGAAAGGCACGTACGGGAGGCGTGTCATCTGTGCCGCCGCTGCATGACAAGCTTGTCTCGGATTGCAGTGGCACATTTCTTTCAAGTTGGTGGCACTTTACATAAAACGTGTGTCAGTGCTAGCATGCTAGCTAATTGGGGAATGAGGGATGCACTTATTAAAGCATGCCCTGCATTCACCACAACACTGACACACCTTTGAAAATGCTACTTCCCCAATATGTTTGTGCGTGAGCGCAAGCCAACATAAAATGAATTTTAAAATGTAAATATATAAAAAGCACATTTTTTGGTCATTTTTTCAACAGTTTTTTTTTTTTTTTTTAATATTCATAGAAGTAGCTGGCAGATGACGACTTCTTGGCACACTTAGTCTGTCCATGAAAACCCCCAAGTAGCATCTGTCTACTGGGGGCCCTCAAACCTGCCCCTCCCAACGTCTGTATATTGATATACTTATCCCATGCATGCTTGTACTAGGTGATTGTTGCCTCCCTCATCACTTCCTCCAGAAAACTCTTCCAGTCATTCACCACCCTCTCTGTGAAGAAGAACTTCTTCACATTTGCCTGGACCCTGCCCCCCAAAATTTCATGCTATGCCCTCTAGTGTTAAAAGTTCTGCTCCGTTGAAACAGACTCTCCACCTATGCCTTATTGATCCCCTTCAAATATTTAAATGTCTCAATCATATCACCCCTTCTTCGTCTGTCCTCTAGGGAGTACAGGTTCAGTTTCCTAAGCCTCTCCTCATAGGACATCCCCTGCATACCCAGCATCATCCTGGTAACCCTCCTCTGCACCACCTACAACATGTCCTTATTCCTGCGGAGAGAGGTCCTCCAGAACTGCATGCCCTACTCAAGCTGCGGTCGTACCAGTGATATGTACAAGGGGAGAAGCACCTCTCTCCTCCTACTGGTGATCCCCCTTCCTATGCATCCCAGCATTTGATTTGCTTTTCCCACCCCTTTCCCACACTGTTTTTGTCACCTTTAAAGATCATTAGTAATTACTACTACCAGGTCTCTCTCCTCTCCTCCTCTTCTGTGGCGTCCACCACCCCCATATGTATTCTGCACCCAGATTTCTCTTCCCCAGGTGCATGATTTTTACATTTTTGTATTGAACCCCAATTGCCACCTCCTGGGTTACTCCTCCAGTTTCCCCAAGTCGGCCCTAATCATGTCCACCCCCCCCCCCTTATGTCCACCCTGTTACTGGGTTTTACATTATCTGCAAACATGCATATTCTCCCTCACAACCCTTCTATAATATCACTGACATAGACGTTAAAAGGCACTGGTCCCAACACAGACCCCTGTGGCACCCCACTGGTCATCCTCCCCTCTTTCGTGCATACTCCATTCACCACCACCCTCCAACTCCTGTCCCTAAGTCAGTTTTCCACCCATTTCTCTATCTTTGTCCCCACCAACCTCCTGTGTGGGACGGTGTCAAAGGCCTTTTTGAAGTCTAGATAGGCCACATCTACTGCCCTATCTTGGTCTACCACCCTAGCTACCTCATGAAAGAATTTGATCTGGTTAATCTGAGAAGACCTAACCTTGGTGAACCCATGCTGCCTCTGGTTTTGCAGCCCACTGGCTTCCAGGTAATCCCCAAGTGCAGAATCCACCTAACAGGATCCCAGTGACCAAGATACATGTGTTGGTATCTGTCCAAGATACCATTTTTGTGGATTTTTTCTGAAAAAAATGGAAACAAGATGGTGGCCATATGAAAAAGGATATTTTCCTCATGAAAAAGGATGACCCTCATATGAAAAGAATCCTTTTCATATGAACCAAATTATTTTTTTGTTCCAAGCAGCTATCCAAAAGACTGTACTGAGCATGCTCGGAGCCAAAACTTTAAACTTTGTAACAGATTGATATTTTTTCACCAAACCAGCAAAAGTCACATCTGTGGGCCAAGCCCTTTCCACCCTGAAAATTTCAGACTAAAATTCCAAACCGTGTGTGTGCTAGGCGATGACAAAAAAACAGCGATTTTTAAACTTTTTTGCTGTCTGTATCTCTGAATATGCACATCCAACCAGAAGGAAACTTGGCACATCAAGAGATTGACGCCCCTCTCCTCTGAGACTGTATGTGCTAAATTTTGTGCAAATCCGGTGAATAGTTTTGAAGATATTAAAGTGCAAAGTTTAAGGTTTAACACAGAAACCCCTGCCCAAGCCTAATTATAGTGGCGCCACTGTGCCATTATATTATCAGCAAAAAACTGCATTAATGAAACCGTTGGGGTTCAACCTAATACAACAAAATTAGGGAAATGTGGCATTTAGGGTTTCCATCCCCCCCAAGCAGCAAAAGGGCAGCACTACACAAGCATCCATTAACAGCCATCATCAGGTAAGACTAACAACATACAGCTGTTCCCAGATGACACAACGCGCTACCTTTGCAGATATGTATCTGCAGCATTTACACCGCAAGACATACACACTCCTTTGTCACTGCAGATACAAATCCATGATACTCAAATCACAACACTGCTTCTGTGTGCCTAAGCACAAGCTCCTGCTGCAACAGATGTAAATCCACAATTCCCAAATTACTAGAGTTCTTTTGCATGTGGCGTGCACCTCTGTCCCCTCAGGTAATCGTGCACACTATAAGAAACATAGAATTTGATGGCAGATAAGGACTGCTTGGCCCACCCAGTCTGCCCATTTCCCTACCTAATGGATAAGCTGTAGATCCTAGTTAACCAGCAGCCTACTTCTTCCTACCCCCACCCCCTAGAATTGCCTTATGACTGTCCCATGCATGCTTGAATTCCACCACTGTTTTTGACTCCACAACCTCCTCCGGAAGGCCGTTCCATGCATCCACAACCCTCTCTTTGAAAAAATACTTCCTTAAATTACCTCTGAGCTGTCCTCCCCATCTTCAAATTGTGCCCCCTTGTACTTGCACACCTCTTTTTTTTTTTTTGAAAGATGCTACTCTCTTGGACTTTGTTGATTCCCTTGAGGTACTTGAAAGTTTCTATCATGTCCCCCCTTTCCTCGAGGCTATACATATTAAGCTCCTTAAGTCTCTCTTCATATGTCTTCCGGTGCAGACCCTGCACCATTTTAGTTGCCCTCCTCTGGACAGCTTCCATCCTGTCTATGTCTTTGCGGAGATTGGGTCTGCAGAACTGCACGCAGTACTCCAGATGGGGTCTCACCAGCTGTCTGTACAGAGGGATAATAACTTCCTGTTTTCTACTGGTGATGCCTCTCCCTATGCATCCCAGTATCCCACCAGCCCTCCTTGCTGCCCTCTCACATTGCTTGCCCACCTTTAGGTCATCTGATGTGACTACCCCCAGGTCCCTTTCCGTTTTTGTTGTTAGTATCTCACCCCATTGTGTACTCTTCCCCTGGGTTTTTGTTTCCCAGGTGCATTACCTTGCACTTCTTAGCATTGAATCTAAGCTGCCGTACATTTGACCATTCCTCTAACCTTGCTAAGTCCCTTCTCATCCTTTCCACCCCACCTTGTGCATCAACTCTGTTGCAGATCTTTGTGTCATCTGCAAAGAGACATACTTTCTTCCAGTCCCTCTGCAATGTCACTTATAAAGACATTGAAGAGGACCGGTCCTAATACTGAACCTCAGGTACCCCACTAGTAACCCCCTTTCTTCAGAGTGGACTCCATTTACTTTTACTCTCTGTGTCCTATTCTCCAGCCAATTCTTTACCCAGGCTGTCATCTTGGGACCCACTCCCAGGCTGGCTAACTTGTATATTAATCTCTTGTGTGGGACTGTGTCAAATGCCTTGCTAAAGTCTAGGTAGGCCATGTCCACAGCCCCTCCCTGATCTACTATTTTGGTCACCCAGTCAAAGGAATCTATCATTCCCAGACCCAGGAAAAGTATGTCTCTTTGCAGATGACACAAAGATCTGCAACAGAGTTGATGCACAAGGTGGGGTGGAAAGGATGAGAAGGGACTTGGCAAGGTTAGAGGAATGGTCAGACCCAGAAGAATGCTGAGAACATCCACAAAAGTGTGGCAAGGGACACCACAGGGGAAGGAAACAGCTACTGATAGGGGACTCAATTGTTAGGGGGGTAGAACTGGGGAAGGGAGAGAAGGAAGTAAGCTGCCTGCCTGGTGCCATGGCTTTGAGGGACAAGAAGCGAATCCTCACAATTGTAGAAGCAGCATCACAGGAGAGAGAGAACTAGATATCATTGTCCACCTTGGGACAAATGACCTAGCTAAGCATGGGATCAGTGCAGTGCAGAATGAATTTGTGGAGTTGGGGAGGGGCCTCAGACGGGTAGCAAGCACAGTAACCTTCTCAGAGGTGCTACCAGTCCATGGCAGGAATGAGGCTAAGGTACTGCACACCATGCAGTTTAATGAATGGTTGCAAAACTGGTGCAGAGCACAAGGCTTTGGCTTCATTGGGGACTGGGGGTCCACCTGGAGAGATAAAGGTCTATACTGGTATGATGGTCTGCATTTGTCCACAAAGGGGACCAAGGTCCTAGGTGACAGGTTTAAATGCTTCCTTGGCAAGCTTTTAAACTAGATAAGGGGGGAGGTACTGATAAAAGGCAGGAAAAGTCAAGCCTCCCCCCACAAAACAGGGCAGGTAGTAGGGTAAACACTGAGGTACAGAGCTCAACACAGGGCAGGATGGGGGTAAATGGTAAAATAGATAAGAGCAATAAGAGCAGGGATGGGGAAAAAAGGATCAAGCCAACATTAAATGGAGGGCAATGACTACTAATGCCGTAGTCTGGGAAACAAGCTTTCTGAGCTAGTAGCTTTGATGGAAGATGAACAATTGGATATTGTGGCACTCACAGAAACATGGTACACCGAGAACCATGAATGGGATGTCAACATACCAGGGTACACAATCTACAGAAGGGACAGGGAAGGCAAAGAGGAGGTGGAGTAGCTCTATACATAAGGGAAGGGATCAAAGCTACAGAACTAAAAAGTAAAGGGGAGGACAAGAGGCACTCTGGGTTACCTTGGAGATGGGGAATGGCATCGTAATCCGCACAGGGGTTGTATACAGACCCCCGTCTCAAGGGGAGGAAATGGACAAGAAAATGATAGAGGACATTCTCAAAATGGCTGAAAAAGGGAGATACTGTTGATGGGGACCTGAATATGCCAGATGTTAACTGGAGGACATGTACTGCAGCCACATCCAAGAGCAGGGTCATTCTCGATGCCCTGCAGGGGCAGACCTAGACAGCTAGTGCTGGAACCCACCGGAAGGGAGCAATACTAGACCTGGTACTCTCCAAATGGAGAGAGGATCACAAATTTAAGTCAGTAGACATCTGGGAACAAGCGACCACTACACAGTGTGCTTCACAATGAGCACAACCATGGAGATAAGCCATACAAAAACAAGGATACTGGACTTTAGAAGGGCTGACTTTGGCAAAATGGTGAACACCTGAAGAATGCACTAGCAAATGGCCAAATAGGGTGGAAGAACAATGGAGAAAAATCAAAACTGCCATCATAGAGCAACAAGTCTTGTGTAAAACAAATAAAGACAACAAAGCGGAGTAAAAACCACTATGGTTCTCAAAAGAGGTGGCAGGAAGGTTAGGAGAAAAAGGCTGCATTCAAAAAGTATAAGGAATCACAGAGGGAGCACGACAGGAACTGTATCAATTAAAGCAGAAAGAAGTAGGAAAGGCAGTCAGAATGGCAAAGGCACAAACCGAGGAAAAAATAGCCAACTCGGTCAAAAGGGGATAAAACCTTTATAGGTACATTAGGGAGCATAGAAAGGTTAAGGAGGGATAGTGAAGATTAATAAGGAGAGGGAGGTGGGCAGAGGGAGACAGTGAAAAGGCAGAGATACTGAATGAATACTTTGCTCAATATTCACAAAAGAAGATGAGGAGCAGTTACCTAAACCAGACAATAGTAGCACTCTGGGTAGGGGGGTTGATACCAGTCCATTCACAGAAGAAAGAGTCCTGAAAGAACTCCTAAAACTCAAGGTGGACAAAGCAATGGGGCCTGACGGGATTCACCCCAGAATCCTAAAAGAACTAAGGGGGGACCTAGTGACACCACTGACCATACTTTTTAACAAATCATGGCAGGATGGGGTGGTACCTGAGGACTGGAGGAGGTCATATGTGATTCCCCTTTACAAAAGTGGGAGCAAGGCAGAAGCAGGAAACTACAGACCTGTAAGTTTGACCTCAGTGGTAGGGAAAATGATGGAATCACTTCTGAAAGAAAGAATTGTTGAGCACCTAGAGGCCAGCAGGGCACAGGACCCAAAGCAACATGGATTTACAGCAGGAAGGTCATGTCAGACTAATCTAATTGATTTCTTTGACTGGGTGACCAAAGTAATAGACCAGGGAGGGGCTGTGGATGTAAGCTACACCTAGACTTTAGCAAGGCATTTGACACAGTCCCGCATAAAAGATTAATAATCAAGTTAGCCAGCCTGGGAGTGGGTCCCAGGGTGGTAGCTGTAGCGAACTGGCTGCACAACAGGACACACAGAAGGTAATAGTGAATGGAACACATTCGAAGAAAGGGGTTACTAGTGGAGTACCTCAGGGCTCAGTACTGGGTCCAATCCTCTTTAGCATCTTTATAAAGTGACATTGCAGAGGGTCTGGAGGAAAGGTATGCCTCTTGCAGATGACACAAAGATCTGTAACAGAGTTGATACACAAGAGGGGTAGAAAAGATGAGAAGGGACTTGGCAAGGTTGGAGGAATGGTCAGACATATGGCAACTTAGATTCAATGCAAAGAAGTGCAAAGTAATGCACCTGGGAAACAAAAACCCAGGAGAAGAGTACACAATAGCAGGGGAGGTACTAACAACAACAAAAATGGAAAGGGACCTGGGAGTAGTCATATCAGATGACCTAAAGGTGGGTAAGCAATGTGAGAAGTCAGTAAGGAGAGCCAGGGGGATACTGGGATGCATAGGAAGGGGCATCACAAGTAGAAAAAGGGAAGTGATTATCCCTCTATACAAACAGTTGGTGAGACCCCATCTGGAGTACTGTGTGCAGTTTTGGAGACCTCATCTACGCAAGGACATAGACAGGATGGAAGCAGTCCAGAGGAGGGCAACTAAAATGGTGCAGGGTCTACGTCAGAAACCATATGAAGAGAGACTGAGAGAGCTTAATATGTATACCCTTGATGAAAGGAGGGACGGGGGGACATGATAGAAACGTTCAAGTACCTCAAGGGAATCAACAAAGTCCAGGAGGGTAGCATCTTTCAGAAAAAGAGATGTGTAAGAACAAGGGGGCACAGTTTAAAGATAGAGGGGGGACGGCTCAGGGGTAATGTGAGGAAATTCTTTTTCATGGAGAGAGTGGTGGATACATGGAACAGCCTTCCTGAGGAGGTCGTTGGGTCTAAAACAGTGGGGGAATTCAAACATGCTTGGGACAGACACAAAGCAATTATAGTGTGGGGTTGCAGGAAGCAGGCTGTTGGTTAACTAGAATCTGCAACTTATCCAGTAGGTAGGGAAATGGGCAGACTGGGTGGGCCAAGTGGTCCTTTTCTGCCGTCAAAGTCTTTGTTTCTATGTTTCTATCAGATTTGTCTGGCATGACCTTCCCGCTGTGAATCCATGCTGCCTTGGGTCCTGTGCCCCTCTGGCCTCTAGATACTCGACAGTTCTTTCCTTCAGAAGTGATTCCATCATTTTCCCTACCACTGAGGTTAAACCAACAGGTCTGTAGTTTCCTGCTTCTGCCTTGCTCCCACTTTTGTGAAGGGGAATCACATCTGCCCTCCTCCAGTCCTCGGGTACCACCCCATCCTCCCATGATTTGTTAAAGAGGGTAGTCAGTGGTGTCACTAGTTCTACCCTTAGTTCTTTTAGAATTCTGGGATGAATCCCATCAGGCCCCATTGCTTTGTCCACCTTCTGGACCTGTGTTTCAGCCACATGTGTAAGATATGCACACCAACCTCTTGTCTGCACAAGTGCTGGCACCACTAAATCCATGATACCAAAATTACAACACTCTCTCTGTCTGCAAAAGCACAGGCTCCTGAGGTGGCCTGCTCCTTTTCAGTCCCAGGTATAAGACAATATAGACTGACTTCAGGTTTCAGAATGACAGGTCCCTGTGGGGCCTGCAGTTACATATATGAAAATACTGTTGTAGTGTGGGTATAGTGGTTTCAGCAGCGGATTTAGAAAGTGTTCAAGTGGGTAGCAGTTTTTCAGTTATGCAGATTCATATAGAAAAGCATGCAGCAGTGGATCATTCTGTCTAGCGAGGAACCTCGTACAGTATGCATGAGTACAACAGAGACACCATGATGCAACGCAGTAACTTGCAATAAATGACATGTCACAAAATACTGCAGTAAAAAGGGTTTAATTACCATTGAGTTACAGTGTTTCCAGCAGCATACTTCCACATTGCTGTGATATACTGCAGCATTACTGCAGTGCATCCTGGCTGGTGCCACTGTACCTCTGGCTGCAGATGCGCTGGCCCCATGGGGCCTTCAGTCTGCAGAAGGGCAAGCCCTCGTGGGGCCTGTGCTTCTGCAGCCATCCATACACATGGTATGACATACTGTACATACACAGGTGTGGCTGCACAGATTCCTATGAGGCATGTGCATATGCAAAACCACGAAGGTAGCACATAGTTTGTGTCACCCCAGATACAAATCCACTAAGACAGCGCATCAGTGCTGCTGCATTTATGTGTCATCTGGAAACAGTTGTATATTGTTTCTTACCTGATGATGGCTGTCTGCGGATGCTTGTGTAGCATCCTTTTACTGCTGTGGGGGGAAGGGAGTTAGAGTCAGAAACCCTAACGCCACATTTTGCTACTTTTATTGTGTTAAGTTGAACCCTAACTGATGCATTAACGCAGTTTGTTTTTTTTTAATTTTTTTTTTCCTTTTGAGATAATGAAATTGTAACTCCATTCGTGCAGGTCCCTTTGGGACTTATGTGAACAAATGCATATGTGCTGGGCCTTCTAGGCCCTGCACCAAGAGGGACTGTCTGCCTACGGAAGTGCAGGGGCCATACTGGCTCTGCACTTCCTTGCAGTGACTGATGTTAAGAATTCATGGGGTTGTCTTGTGGGATGTGGAAGTGCAGGGCCCTCTGGACTGTGTGCTTCCATGTGGCCACAGATACAGATGTAAAGGTAAGAGTCCCTCTGCCATCCAGTGGTGCAGGGGTGCAGGGCTGTATACCAAGAGAAAAGTTGTCTTCACTATACGGTACCTGTGCCCTTGTGGGCAGCTCTGCATCTTTCCTTCCCTGGTTGGGGAGGTGTTGTATAACAGGCCATGACCCCCCATCCTCGCCTCATCCATCTGGCTTACTGAGCTTGCCCCTGGACTTGGCTTACCAGCACGGGGTTACAGAACACTACCTGATGGGGTGAAATCTGAAATACACACATTTCTCAATAATATTTATTTCTTCAAATTTTGTTCCCGGATTTTCAAGACAGTAGTTTCATGACTCTCCTTATAAACATGCCATGTGGCATTTTTAGTATATTGGCTGAAACACCATTTCACAACACAAGTGTGAAAAAACGTCTTGTCCTGGATGTAAAAAATGACATGGGTCGCATTTATGAGACGGTGTGAAAAAATGGCTGTGTTGAAAGTTTGTAGTAAAATTAATTGAAAGGTAGTGAAGTTATGAATGAACATTGATTTATATTTCAAAATTCACTCATAACTTGGTTATTTTACCATATTTTTACACCAAATTTTCTTAATAGCCTCCTTATGACCATGCCTCAGGAACCTGGTAGGTGAAAATGTTTAATTCTCTCTTCTAAGCTGGTCTTCGGGCTTCCTTGCACATGGGCTGCACCTCCTGATGCAGATAGGAAGGCAGGAATTCGAACTCTGCAGCTGGGGATATCCAGCCTTCCACTTGCCGTTTCTCTCAGTTTACTTCTGCCTTTAGACCGGCAGGCACTCTGCAAGCAACGCTCTGTCACCATGTGGCAGAGCTGAAAACAGCAGACTATAAGTTGCACGATTTCATTATTCTTTTGGATTTCGGAGAAAACGTAGCTGTGTTACAGCGCTCCTGTGTGGGTTCCAGTCTCAGGCTTACAAGCTGCACAGACCGGCCCCATTTCACTGCAGTGTTTTTTCCTGCGATTTTGGGCTCAGCCCAGCCAAACCCTGGAATTCATCTTCTAGTGCCGTTTTTTTGGTGCTCGGGGATTAAAACCAGCTACAGAGTGCTTAATAAGGAGCTAGCTGCTCGCTGACAGCAGCTCCATGCATTTGGCTGGTATTCTGATCTCCTTCGGTTCTTGTCGACGGTGAGCCTGCAGTGCTAGTACAGCCGCTCGTCGATGTTCAGTGTACTCTCGTTGACGAGCGCTGCAGTGCAAGAAGAGCGCTAATCTGGACCAACAGAGCTTCCGCTCAGCATTGTGCAGGCTTCCCCCCTCCCTGGAACAAGATGAACATAAGGGATTGGGCAGAATTTAAAGAATTTAATAAAATTACTGATTACAGCAAAGGAAAAAGGGGAGCAGCTCAGTATTTTGACCTTAAAGGGCCTGCATCAGCAATTCATCGCGGCTTCAGCAGCACAGCATCAGGAAACTTCGGGGGGGGGGGTACGCTGAATGAAAGGGGAGTAGGGCCATTTGGTGTCATGGCCTTAAACATACCTTTTGGGGCAGAAAATGCCAGCGCTGCAAGTCCCTGCTATTGATCACCTTTGCTAGATCGCTTTGCCTAAAATGTGAGAAGGCAGCATCTGCGAATGGGGAGGACGTGACAGAGGCAGCCCCTTCCTTGGCTCAGACTGAATAGCTGACAGACAGACGGGTCTGATCGAGCAGCAGCAGCCACCAGGTTTGATAGAGTAGTGGCCACCAGGGAGACCCAGCAGTCCGCAGTCCTCTCTCTGGCCCCAGACCTCATAGACAAGTTAAATAGGGCCTTTGCTCTGGACCCTGCATGCTTCGACTAGCAACCTCCGGGGTCACCAGAGGTGAGACCTCACAAAAAGGCAAAAAGAAAGAGGACCCCGTCCCCGTTCTTATCCAAAGAGGAGCAGTTGTCCTCACATCACTACGATAAAAAGAAAAAATCCCGATACAGGAACAGATCCTCGGATGAGGAGGATCAGCATTCCTCATGCCACAGGAGAAAGAAAAGATCTCGTTCTCGAAGTAGATTTAGGGGCACTTGTAAGGAAAAGTGTCGCAGGGAGCATTCCCTGGACTCCTCAGACTCCAGTTCATCTTCTCCCGAAGAGTGAGAGCTAGTGGGCTCATCATCAGACTCTGACGACTTCCTATCCAGAAACTCTGACCTGGAGGATCTAGACTTTTTCATAAAAAAGGTCATAGCCGAGATTCACCTCAGATCTTCCCCAGTGGCTCCCACCCAGTCGAAACAGGCTTTTTCATCTGGCATCTGCTGCCAAACCGCCCACAGATTTCCCTATTCCTCCAGCCATAGAGGACTTGCTATATGAGAAATGGCAAGGTCCAGAACGCACCTAACCAGTGCCCCAGCAGATCTCTAAGCGTTTCAGGTTTGACAAGAAGTAATCTGAAAAGTGGTTGGACTGACCCAGAATCGACCATCTGATTTCAAACCTAACCAAGAAGACTGTCATCCCAGACAAAGGATGGGCATTGCTCAGGGACCCAGTGGACAGGAAAGTGGATGCCTTGCTCAAGAAGGCTTTCCAAGCATCAGCAACGTCTCTCAAGGTGGCAACTGCCAATCTTTTTTCTGCCAGAGCCGCTCTGTCCTGGGCCTTGGATTTAGCCTTTCAATTCGCTGAGGACCCAGAGAAGAACACTCCTATTATTTTTCACCTTATGTATTATCCTATTTTGTCTCCGTTTTTAATCTGTACCGTATAAACTCTGTATTTTTCCTCATTTCAATGAATGATGCAGAGCTTTTGCAAATGAGTCCCTGACTCAAAGGGTGGTAATTTCTAAACATACATAAATAAAATCAGCTGCAGTTAATGGGCTTAGCTTCGGCTTATGCAGCAGACATGTCTGAGTAGGTGGTCAGGTGTGCCGCTCAGACCATGTTTTATCAAACCTCAGCTCGCCGCAACGTCTGGCTTTGGGCCAGGCAAGCAGATGCCTCTTTGAGGAGCCATTTGGTAAATGCACCCTATGAAGGTAATCTCCTGTTTGGTTCAGCCCTGAAGGAGGCGGTGAAGGAATCTGGGGAGGTGGCTAAGGTGCACATGCCCCAGTCTAGAGGCAGAGGCAAACCATGGTCCTCAGGCCCCAGACACAAGTTTCATGACCGAAGTTACAATAAGGGTCAAAACTCTAACTTCTCAAGAAAAAGAACATGGTTCTCCTTGCGTAACTTTTGAGGGGGCGGATCCAGTGGCAGTGGTGGCACCAGAGACATTGGGAACAGCAACAAGAAGTCGCAGTGAAGCTATCTGGGCCCATCCTCAAGTAGGGGGCAGACTTTCAAATTTTCTTGAGGAATGGGTCCAAACCACATCGGACAGATGGGTCCTAGACAGCATCGGCAAGGGTTACCTAATAGAATTCGAATCCAAGCCCCCACTACCTCATATAGTGCCCTCCCCATCTCTGGCAACCCATCCAAAAGACAGGTGATGTTACAGCCATTACAGACCTTCTGCAAGCAGGGGCTGTCGAGCATGCCTCTTCTCCCCCCACAGAGATCAATCGGAATGGTCTACTCCCTATTCTTTATCGTGACAGAATGCACAGGGGATTCAGGCCAGTCCTAGACCTCAAATTCCTGAATTGTTTTGTCCACAGCAGACCCTTCAAGATGGAAACCTTGTCATCAATCATCAGGAAGTTGCAACAAGGGGATTTTCTGGCATCCATCGATCTGCAAGATGCCTATATGCATATTCCCATTCAGGGACTACACAGGCAATATCTCAGGTTCAAGGTGGGGGAGCAGCACTTCCAATTCAAAACTCTGCCATTTGGGCTTTCTTCAGCCCCAAGGACATTCTCCAAGGTGCTGTTAGTGGTCATACCTCACACTCGGAACCGAGGGATACAACTTTTCCTTTACTTTGACGATATTCTCATCAAGGCCCCGCAGTTCGACCAAGCAGTACAAGCAGTGGTGGAGGTAGTCCGGCGCCTGTTGGGGCACAGATTGTCATCGGCTGAAGAAAGAGTTCCCTAATTCCAAGCCAGACCTTGAACCACCTGGGGGCAGACTTCATGACACAAGCCAACAAGGTCTTTCCCCTGGAAACAAAATTCAGGGACCTGCTGAAGCTCATCATGAAGTTTCACACAGCTCCTCAGCTGCCTGCGCTATCCTTCATGCAGCTAATAGGGACTCTAGTATCACTGGCAGATTCAGTCCCTTGGGCTCTAGTACACGTGTGGCCCATTCAAGTACATTTGCTCAGACTGTGGTCTTAGTCCAGACAAAGCCAGCACCAACTGATCCCAATTTCTCAGCAGATAAAAACCTCCCTCCAGTGGTGGACTCAGAGGACAGACGTTATGAGGGGTTGCAAGTTGGGCCGAAATCTGAATCTGATAAAATCTGAATCACGACCAATGCAAGCCTCTGGAGCTGGGGGGGCTCACCTGCATCAGCTGCCAGCACAGGGCAAGTGGTTGCTGTTAGAAACAAGGTACAGCATAAACGTCCTCGAGATGAGAGCAGTACGCCTTGCCCTGATGCACTTTGAACAGCAAGTCCTCAATCAAGATGTACTGATTCTAACAGACAGTCGGACAGTGATAGCATACATCAATCATCAGGGCAGCACAAGAAGCTCAAAAATGCTACGGGAGTTTCTTCTTGTTTTTCAGTGGGCTGAGCACCACCTGGCAAGCATAAGAGTGGTATATATTTCAGGACAGGAAAATGTCACAGCAGACTGGCTGAGTTGCAAGGATGTTCTACCAGGGGAATGGGAGCTGAAGGCCAGTGCCCCCCACATCCTAACAGATCAGTGGGACAATCCTCGGATAGCTCTTATGGCCTGCCGGCGAAAGTCCAAGGTAAAGCAATTCTGCTCCCTGACCAAGGATGGACTAATGGTGGCTCAGGACGCCTTTTCCCTAGACGAGGGTCAGTTCGGTCTACTGTATGCCTTTCCTCCAGTACCGCTTCTATCCAGAGTCCTCCACAAAGTGGCTCTGGACAGGGCAGAAATGATTCTAGTCTCTCCCCAATGGCCTCATCGCCCATGATTCCTGCTTCTCATTCTTCTATCAAGGTGACCGCCTCTAACCTTCCAGATTAGCCCGGACTTTCTCTATTGGGGTCCAGTTCTGCATCCCATTTAAACAACCTGTCCCTCTCAGCCTGGAGATTGAGTGGGAAACTTTCAAAGAGCTAGGCTACACAGCTTGTGTTATTGAAATGATGGTGACCTCACATTAGAGAAAGGGGGCAAAGTGTATTATAGAATCTGGAGGAAATTCTTGTTCTGGCTTCAATCCAAACACATACAGAACCATCCACTATCATTGCCTGTACTAATGCACTTTCTTCAAGACGGGTTTGACAAAGGACTACAACCAGCCACCTTACAAGTTCAGGTTTCCGCGCTTGGGGCACTCTAGTTGGTGGATTCACGGTAATTGTTGGGCTCACATCCCCATGTCAGGATGTTTCTAAGGGCAGCAACTTTAAAACGCCCTCCAATTAAGCCAACGGTACCACCTTGGAGACTTAAAGGGGCACTGTCAGCTTTGCCCCTTCGTTTTATAATTAAAATGAGCAGTGTGCCTCTTGGCACCCATCTATCGTAAATGCACCCCAGAATGCCCCTACATGAGCAAATTTACAGCCTTTTGGCGTTTTTAAAATTTTGAAAGAATATGCTTACACTGGGGTCGAGTAAAACTCACCGCGTCCCGGAAGCACAATGTGGTCGAGAACACGCCTCTGGCACGAGCGGTGTCCAAAACAGTGATTTCTTTGATAACGACCCATTCATAATAAAAAGAAAGGGGCAAAGGTGACAGTGCCCCTTTAATCTGGTTCTCAAGGATTTGACCAAGGCTCCTTTTGAGCCTCTGAGACATCCCTCGTGCATCTCACAAAGAAGGTTGCCTTTCTCATAGCTGTTACTTCAGCCAGGGAAATCTACGAGCTAGGGGCATTGTCCACCAAAGAGCCGTACACTGTTTTTCATCATGACTCTGTGGTGCTCCAAGCAGATCCAGATTTTTTGGCGAAAGTGGTGTGTTCCTTCCATTGCAACCAAGAGTTGATTCTGCCTTCCTTCTGCCCACACCCAGGAAATGAAAAGAAAAGGGAATTTCACAAGGTAGATCTGAGAAGAGCAATGAAAGTGTATATTAAAAGAACGGATTCTATTTCGAAAAACTTCAAGTTTGTTCATTCTAACTACAGGTCAAAATATGGATAAAAAGCTTTGAAAGACTCTATAGCCAGATAGATTTGTTCTGTCATCACCAGGGCTTATGATCATGCTGGAGTAACTTTGCCTGGCCCAGTGAGAGCCCATTCCACCAGAGCTATGGCCACTTCATGGGCGGACTTCAGAGAAGCATCTCCAGCAGACCTATGCATGGTGGCCACATGGTCATCCATTCACACATTTACAAAAATTTTACAAACTGGATGCGATGTCCTCAGTGGAGGCATCCTTTGGCCGACGAGTAGTTCAAGTGGTGGTGGACCCTTAAGGGCACTTGACATTTTTCCCACCCGGGATATCTGAGGATGTACTTCCTTTGTATATCCCACATGTAAGGAAGCCCGGAGACCAGCTTAGGAGTGAGAAATCAAAATTTAAATACCTGTAAATTTTCTTTCTCCGACTGGTCTCTGGGCTTCTGCTTCCCTCCCAGAATGTACATAGTTGGCCAATTGGCCATGTATGCCTTAATTTTCTTGTTCTTGTTCCCAAGTTCATGTAGTATTGCCACATTTGGGCTGCTTTTGGAAGAACTGAGGGAAACAGGAAGTGGAGGGCTGGATATCCCCAGCTGCAGAGTTCAAGTTCCTACCTTCCTGTCTGCATCAGGAGGTACAGCCCATGTGTAAGGACGCCGTCAGAGAAAGAAAATTTACAGGTATTTAAATTTCTATATCCCCACTGAAACGTTATTTTGTGCCGTGGATGTGAAAATGCATTTTGGTCAGGATTTGAAAAATGATAGCTGTCACATTCATGAGGTGGTGTGAAAAAATTGCTATGTTGAAAATGTGGGGTTAAAATATTGAAAATTACCAACATTATCGTGCTGCTATAGAAATATTTCAGTGGACAATTCACTTGTAACTTTGTTTTATTTATTTATTTAATATTTTGACGCCAGATTTTCAATGTAGCCTTCTTATGACCCCACCTCATGAACCCGGTAGGTGAAAGTTTCTAAATCCCAGTCAAAACGTTATGTCGCACCACAAGTGTGAAAACATGTTTTGGCCAGGAGCTGAAACACGGCAGCTGTCGAGTTCATGAGATGGTATGAGAAAATGGCTATGTTGAAAATTGGGGGTCAAAGTATTGAAACTTACCAAAGGTTATGAGTGTTAAAATGTTTCAATATATGCATATAACTTTTTTCTTGTATATTTTTACCCCAAACGTTCAACATAGCCTTCTTATAACCCCACCTCATGAATAAGGGTGGTGAAACCTTTGAAATCCTGCCCGAATGGTTATTTTGCATATCAACCGCAAAATCACCTTTCAGGACGGATTTGAAATCTTTCACTGCCCTTGTTACTGAGCTGGGGTCTGGGGTCCCAAAAAGGCCATGTTGTAAGCCTGGTGTTTAAAAGAAAAACTATAACAAAGTTTTGAATGAAAGTTCAGACCCTATTGAACTACATTAAACCGGTCTTACCTTATTTTCTCATTTTGCAGCTGCTGATTCTAGCAGCAAGATGTTTCTTTGATTGGAGACTGGATCTACATCGTGGGACATTTGAGGTGGGATTTGGGAGGGGAGCAGATCACTTATGGGACTGTTTTCTTTTCTTTTTCTCAGGATAAACTTAATAAAAAAATTAATGAGGGACAGTTTTCCTATTTAGCAGGAGGATGTTGCTGACACTGAGGAGTGGGCACCCCAGTGTCGATATTATTCAGCACCCCGGTGGTGCCATCTATATTGGAGGGGGGGAAGGTGACCTGGAAGTGAGAAGGGTTAGTACAAAGCGGTACTGGGGGTGGGTCCACTGGTCTGCTTAATACATAAAATATCACAGTGACCCAGTCCACCGTCCCAGTCCTCAAGGTGAGAGATGCTACCATGTCTGACCCCCTCTCCTTTGTCTCTTCTCTCCTTCTTCCTCCTCCTGTCCCCTCCCTCCCCCTTTCACTCTCCCTGACACCGCCTTTCTCCTTCTCTCCTGATGACACCCTCAAGGCTTTACTAGCCCTCAACCCTCACAAGAGCAAGAGCCCTGATGGGCTCAACGCTAAACTACTCCATCTCTCTGCCCCTGCCATCGCCCTCCCAATATCCTCCCTTCTGAACCTCTCATTTGCCCATGCCTCTCTCCCCGAAGTCTGGAAACACGCCTCAGTCATACTACTTCCCAAAAGTGGCAACTCCTCCAGTCCAGGCAACTATTGCCCTATCTCCCTACTCCCTACCCTTGCCAAACTCTTGAGAGCATTTGGTGCTATCTCAGCTGTCCCCCTTTCTTGTCTCTTTTGCCTTCTTCACCCCTTTCCAGTCTGGATTCCATAAATCCCACTCCACCTCATCCTTCCTCCTCTGGCTTACTGACTCCATTCTTTCAGGGGTGGATCAGAGCCATATCACATCAGCCATCTTTGTTAACCTGGCCAAGGCCTTCGACACCGTAGCCCAACCCCTTCTTCTCACCAAGCTTACAGCAGCAGGGCTGTCCATCTCTGCCACTAATTGGTTAAGCTCCTACATTGACTGTAGGATTCAGTCAGTTAGAACAGGTAACTCCCCATCTCCCCACCCCCAGTTTGCACCTGTGTTCCCCCAGGTTCTGTCCTCAGGCCAGTGCTCTTCTTTTCGGTCTTCCTAAATAACCTCCCTTTGCCTGCACCTGAGCGTCCATTCACTTTTACGCTGACGACACAGTCCTATATGCCTCTGGCCCCTCCCCCACCAATCTGATGACCCGATTCTAGCTGAACTTTGACAAAGTTCAGCTCTGACTCCACTCTAATCATCTGGCCCTTACCACCAAGAAAGTGGTCTCCATGACCTCTGGCACCAGGCAAAAGCTCACTTGGCTTGCTACTATCTCCTCCTTCCGTACCCTAAATGGGTCCATTATCGAGGATGTGCTCTCGTTCAAGTACCTCGGGGTCTGGCTGGACATGCACCTTGATGTTTCTGAGCATGCATTCATAAAACAACAAAAAAATTGCACCCCAGACTGGGTGCACTGTATCAAAACCGTGGCTGCATCCCCTTACTGGCCTGTAGAGCCATTGTTCAGAAAATAATTCTCCCCATATTTGACTATGGTGACATAGTCTGTAGTGCTGCTCCCAAATTCACCCTATCGAGACCAGACACCCTCTTTCACTCCTTCTGTTGTTTTGCTCTTGACCGTCCACCCCACTCCTACCAGTGCTCTCTCTGCACCTCCCTCTCCCTCTCTTGACACCAGATGCCTAGGCCACTGCTGCTCCTTTATAGCCAGATACTGGCTTGGCTCTCCTCCTCTTATCTCCCACCTCTCTTTCTTTAACCCCCCAACTACCCACCCTTTGCATCACTTTCCCCACCAAGGCGGCCTCAGCCGGTCAGGCTGCTTTCTCTTTCCGCTTCCCTAAACTCTGGAACTCCCTCCCCTTCCCTTACCCATCCATTCTGCCCACTGTCTATCCTCTCTTCTGCAAGACTTCACCTCTCGCTCGTGTAACTGCACCTGATCCTCTCCCCACCTCCTTTGTTCTCCACTACCAATCTACTTCTGCCTCCACCTCCCTGATGCCTCGCCTCCCCCCCATTTATTCTCATCTCATCTGCTTTCTCACACTCGCACTCTTTTTTTATTCAATTGATTCCCCCTTATCCCTCCTTGCTTCTCACATATCTCTTAATTAAAGCACCACCACACTCCCAGTACAAATCATACAATGCACTTTATACTTGTTTCCACTGCTGCTTCCAGGCTTAGCTTGGATAATCTCTGATTAAGCCTAATCATTACTGCTTGTTATACTTGTTTTAATTTGTACCTGTACCACCTCGTTAGTTGTTTTCGGTTCACCTATCCCCCCCTTCCCCACAATGTATCTGGAAATGAGCTGTATTCAGCTCAATATGTCTTTCCTGGTGAAACTTTTGATATAT
This sequence comes from Neoceratodus forsteri, assembly GCA_016271365.2. Taxonomy (NCBI): domain Eukaryota; kingdom Metazoa; phylum Chordata; order Ceratodontiformes; family Ceratodontidae; genus Neoceratodus; species Neoceratodus forsteri. The sequence continues at coordinate 613,937,869 of CM028132.1, forward strand.
ATACATACGCGCACACACACATGCACATAGTGGCACGACCATGCCAGTATAGTAAGGGTGAAAGTGCACTTCTATGTTGAAGTCAGAACTTTGAACCTTAGTAACTTTGGAGCCATTCAATGGATTTGCATGACATCTGGCATGCATAATCTCTAGGGTTAGGTCTCTTGACCTGCCAAATTCTGTGGGAATCTGAATAGTTTCTGAGTATAAAGTGTTGAAAAAACAGAAAAATCAATATTGTTTTCCCATTTCTTTCTACAGCTGAATCTCAAAAATGGCTTAATGTTGTGGGCTGAAATGTTCAGAGTAGAAAGCCTTTGGGTTACAGATATGCTTTTTAAAGGTTTGGTGAAAAATAATACATACAAAAGGTATGACATTTTAAATTTTCCTATTATTTCCTATGGGAAAATGTATGTCCGACACGAAAGATACTGTTGTTTGCACAGTACTAGCTTCTTTTCGCAAAGGCAGCTGGTATTATGTGCACAATAGGAGTACTATGTGCACAGTATTAGCTTCTTTGTGCACAGAAGCCTGGTATTGTACGCATAGATCAGAGGGTTCATCAATTGAGCTGTGTTGCGTCCGCCATCTTGTTTGCCCGCTTAGCGAGAATATTGGAAGTCCTGAACCTTTTTAACATAAAAAAATCAGAAAATGGCTAAAGAGGACCCTTAAGTTGTATTCTGATTTTTTTTTTACACAGGGGGTTTAGCTGGACAAACAATTTTTTTGTCTGGTGCCAGCTTATGCAAAAAAGGTTATGTCGTTCTCTGTTATGAGAAAAGCAATATTTTTGAATTCTGCAGCTAGAACTAGTGCTGCTGGCCGCAGGTTGAGGAAGACCTACAGTTCCCAGTGACACGGTGCCCAATCCCTGTGTTGGTATGCATCCCCACACACACACAAATTTGGCACACTGGGGCCCACCCCAGTGTGCCTGACATTATTTAAAAGCCTGTTGGAAAAGGAAACTGTCCCCCAATGTGTTTTCTTTGATGCAGGATCCTACATCGAACTACTGTGCCCCCTCCACCGACATCGGGCTGCCCAATCCCCGTGTTGTGGCACACTGGGAGCCCACCCCAGTGTGCCGATACAAATATTTTAACCCTTTCTGACACCGGGATGCCCACTCCCAGTGTCGGATGACCCCCACACTCTCTCTTTGCCCACTGTCACTGCCGACGGGGGTGCCAGTCCCCCTGTCGGCATCGTGTGTGCCCCCCCAGACTCATCAGCACACTGGGGCCACCCCAGTGTGCCATATTTATTTTTAAACAGTTCTCCTGTTAATGTAGAAAACCGTCCCCCCCGTAGTCTTTTTTTTTTTTTTTTACCCTGAAAAAAAGGAAATGGTCCATCCTCGTCTCCCCACCCTCCCTCTGAGCACCCACCTCCCTGCACACCCCCTGACCCATACTTACCCTCCAGAGGTTGGGATTGGTGATCTTCTTTAGACTTGGACACGTCTGCACTCTTCAAAGCCAAACTGCGATCTAAGGAATCAAGGTAAGCTGTATAATGGGAGTCAATGGGGGGGGGGTCAACCTATGTTTTTATCTGTCAATTTTAGGAATTTTTGCACCACATTTTCAGCATGGGTTCTTGGAACCCCACCTCGTGAACACTGGCACTGTCATTTCGTTTCTCTCTGTCCCGAAAGGAAATTTTGCAGTTGCTGCATGGAATCACCTTTTGGGACCAATTCATGAAATGTCAGTGCCTACTGTTCATGATTGGGGTCCCAAAAAGCCTATGTTGCAAATTTGGTAAAAAAAAAAAAAAAAAAATCCCCAAAATGACTGCGTTATGAGGGTGTGTTGTGCAGTTTCTATGTACACTTGCAACTTCGCCAATTTTTATTATTTTCACTTCAGATTTTCAACATTGCCATTTTTTTCACACCTCCTTATGAACAGTGCAGCTGTCATTTGGCACATCCTGCCTGGAACATGTTTTCGCATCTGTGGTGCAAAATGGCACGATCGCTGTGCAAAATCAACTTTTGGAATAGATGAACAAATCACAGTTGCACTGTTCATGAGGGGAGGTCCCATAATACCAATGTTGAAAATTTAGTGAAAAATTCCAAAAAATTACCATGTTACGAGCATGCGTTGCGCAGTTTCTGTGCATGCTCGTAACATCACTAGTGTTTCCTGTTTTCACTCCAGATTTTTAACATTGCCATTTTTCCACATCACCTCATGAATAGTACAGCTGTCATTTTTCAAATCCTACTGAAAATGGTTTTCGCAACTGTGGTGCAAAAATGTTACAGTTGCGCGGAATTGCATTTTGATGAGGATTTGAAAGTTTGTTGTACTGGGTACATGTGGTGAGATGCTAAGAAGGTTATGTTAAACATTTAGGGTGAAAATGATTTGAGATGGCACAGTTATGACTATTTGTTGCAATTTTGCTACGCCTGCTCATAACTTAATGTGTGGAAGCGCAGGGGCCTGAGACCCCTGTATTTCCACAGCTGGATACGTATGTGCATCTGTGGAGGGATGGGAAGGACCCTGCGCTCCCACCATGACATATGGACACTGTTGTGCTATCTGGATGGGAGCACAGGGTCCGAAGGACCCTGCTCTCTCACTGTGGCATATGGATACTGTTGTACTGTCTCGATGGAGGGCTGACCATGCAGGATCCAAAGGACCACTCTCATCATGACATATGGATACCATTGTACTATCTTAACAGTGCTCCCATCGTGACATATGGATACTGTTGTACTATCTCGATGGATTCTGACCCTGCGCTCCCATGATGACATATGGACACTGTTCGGACCCTGCACTCCCACAGTAAAATGAGGATACAGTTATACTATCTGAAAAGGAAGGGAAATTCTTTGTAAAAAAAACTTAATTAATGCATCAGTTAGGATGAATACCACCGCGACAAAAGCAGGGAAATGAGGCGTTAGGGATTCCAACCCTAACGCCCCACCCCAACCCCCAACCTTCACACACCAACAGGCTTCGGGGTGTGCCATTGGGTCATCAGGCCTCTTACCCCATTATCCTGTATTGTAGCGTGTAAGCTTGTTTACACATGGAATGGAGTGAGAGTTGGGCCTGACCCAGTGGCACACCCCGATGCCTGTTGTTGTGTGGAGGGTGGGGTGATGGGGATGGCGGTGGGGTGATCGGGGAGGGAACCTTGGGGGTGGGGCATTAGGGTTGGAAGCCCTCAGCACCTCATTTCCTGCTTCTGTCACTGTGATATTCAGCTAACTGATGCATTAACAACATTTTTACAAAGTGTGTGTGTGTGTGTGTGTGTGTGTGTGTGCGCGTGCGCACACACACACTCTCACTCTGTGCAAAAACTTTGTCAATGGACCATTAGGGTTACAGCGTCAAAAGTGGGGAAGTGCCATTTTAGGATTTCCAACCCTAAGACTCCACCCTGCCCTTGGTTTTCAAGCCTAAGGCCCCACCCTGTATGCAGAAACGGGTGTCAGGATTGTATCTTGGGGTTACGAATCCCAATTCATTCCCCATTCTCTTATACTGTACTCCGCTTACTTACTCTTGGAATGGGGTGAGCATTAGGATTCACAACCCCAAGACGCACCCCTATGACATGAGAGCTGTCCGTTTTTCACTGACCAACCCTCTCTGGAGAGCTGGGGAGGCAAGTATTGCACCTTCCTTCCATTACCCTTTCAACCACTTGCAGTTGCTCGGGATTCGGTGAAAGCAGCTGTTTCTTTATTATTTAAGCCACTTACGATTTCCAGTTCAGCCACTGCCAAACCTAATGACAACAGCTGCTCCTCAGACTGCAGTTTCTGTCTAAAATAGTGCTGCTAGGTTGAGACGAAAAAAAGAAAACTAAAATAAATGAAAAATGTTTATTATTTGTAACAGTACTTGAGTCCGTTCTGCCTTTCCACAGTGTACCTGCTGAAATGAAGTCATTTGCAGCATGAGCACTGCACAATACCGTATATACAGCAGTACCATTTCCCTACATAAGAGCCCTAGAAGTTGCAGTACAGTACATACGTTACTGCATTTGCACAATGTCCTGTCACTGTTTACCTACAACTGTAAGATAACCACTAATCAAGTCAACGAGAGCATGCAGGGCTGTCTGTTATTGGTAAGCAGCAGGAAGGATCTGGATCTGTAGTTGGCATCTGTAGGCAGACTAGACCTGTACTGAGTCTCACTCTTGATACTCATTTTCTTCCTGTCTCTCCCCCCCTCCCCCACCCGAGAGAGAGCGGAGGAGGCAGTAGCGAGAGCGGCGGGTGCCGCTTATTGAAAGCCACAGCACAGTTTATGAAATGGCCAGTGGGCTAATTTTCAATTTAATTTAAAAACCTGCAGGGATGCAGGCAAGGATTGTGCACTCCCTGAGGGAGAAAAACGGAGAAGCCGCACCACAGCGGCCTCCAAATTTCGAGGAGCTGTATATGTGAATGGGAGGAGGGGGAATAGAAACGGAGGCACATTTAGGCAAGGAGAGCCCGCAAACAGCATAGCAGCCACAACAGGAGCCTGCTATTCCCCTTACATGTTCTCTGTCACTTATCTCCTCTTCTCCTCTGCTTCTACCACTCCCCCTCCTCTTTGTCTCTACTCTCTCAAAGCTTAATTACCGCCAAAGGCACTTATTGTATACTGTATATAACATGTCCATTTATCCATTTTGTGTACTCTGTATTCAATTGTTTTGCACGTCTGTACTTTCTTTGACCTTATCTAATACGGTATTGCCTGTATCCTGACTTTGTTCTAAATTGTATTTCTCCCAATCCCTATGTTGATTGTATTTGACCCCTTCCCACTGTGCTATCTCTTTCATGTTCCTCGTCACATGGTGTGCTTATGTATGTCAACTTGTATTCTCCCGGATCATGCTTGAAAATAGGCATTTCTATGCCTAGTGCACCCACCCGGTTACCAAAAGCAAATAAATAAATAATCCAGTTCAGAGGGTTCCAATAAGTAAAGTACATGTGTTGGTTTGTACTAAGGAAGTATTTTTTTGTTTTGAGTTAGTGGATTTTGTTTCCCTCACTAACTGTAACAGAAAATGGTGGGCGCACGAAAAAGGGATTTCCCATTTGCAGCAAAGGATTACCGATTTGCGACAAAGGATCCTTTTTCACTTGGGATATCTTTCTTTTTTTTTTTTATCACATTATTTGTCCACCACTGTGGACCTGGCAAGAGCTACAATCCGTGCCCAGAAAAGTACATTCTCCGGCCCATCGGGGCCATCATGGATCCTGCGGGTCAGGTGTTTTCCTCCATTTTTCTCTCCTTGTGCCCATGCACGGTGTAATGGGCGCAGCAGCTGTCTCCACCTCCGCGGAAGCAGCCAAGCACCATGGCCTCGGGCTGAACCCCTCTAGTTATGCTGACGCACACAGCACAAACCCCCACCCTGAGGAAGGAGAGCAGTCTGGAAGCTCAATCCTTACCTCCCCGGTCGACCCCCGAACGATTCAAATCTGTTTCCGAACCCAGGTCGCTGGCGTGGTGTGAAATGTGGTGTCCAGCACCTCAATTATCAAAGCTAAAGACCTCACATGGAAATATTTCAAGGCCTCCGGCTCCCCGGTTCACCAAATTATATACTGCAACCTACGAAACAGCTGTACTACACAAATCAGGCTAGCCAAATCAAATTACTTCAAAGCCTCCTTCCAGGCTAATATAAATTGCCCAACGAAATTCTGGAAGGTGGTAAAATCCCTTTTTTTCCCCACCCTCTCAACCTGGCTCTAATTATAGGCAGGTCTGTCATAAATTACCCGGAAGCAGTTTCCTCTGAATTCAGTGCCTCATTTACAAGCTGCACCTCTACACTACTCTCCACTCTCTCCCCCGACCAACCCCTCCTCTCCTGGCCTCCCTGCCTAGTCTCCTCCTCCTCCCACTACTCCCCCCTTCTTTTTTTCAGCAGGTCACCTCTCCCGAAGTATATCATGCTTTGCTCTCCCTAAACCCTCATAAAGGTAAATGCCCCTCTGGTCTGGACTCTAGGATGCTAAACCTTGGTGCCCCTGCTATCGCTGCCCCCTTGGCCGACCTTCTAAACCTCTCTTTCGCCTTTACATCCATCCCCAAGGACTGGAAGCATGCAACAGTTATCCCACTCCATAAGGGTGGTGATACCTCAGTCCCTGGCAACTACCGGCCTATCTCCCTCCTACCTATTATGGCCAAGCTACAAGAACGCATAGTCCTCTATCAACTCTCCACCTTTCTTAACTCCCTTTCCTTCTCCTCACCCTACCAGCCTGGATTCAGGAAATTGCACTCTACTGCCACCTCGCTCCTCAGGCTCACTGATAACATCCTTGATGGTATGGAAAGAGGCCTTATCACAGCAGCCATTTTTGTTGATCTAGCAAAGGTTTTCGACATGGTCTCCCATGCCCTCCTACTTGAAAAACTCTCCCGGGCTGGGCTCTCTACCATGGTCACTAGCTGGTTCCACTCCTACGTGGTCGGCCGCTCCCCTTCCTAGTTACCTCTGGGATCCCCCAAGGTTCGGTCCATAGACCGCTGCTATTCTCCATTTTTCTAAATGATCTGCCCTCGGCCTGCCCGCACTCATCCAAATGTACGCAGACGATGCAGTCTTATATACGTCTGGCCCACCTACAGTTGATGTTGAGTCCTGACTACAGCAGAATTTCAACAATGTTCAGCTCTGGTTCGGTGCAAATTGGCTTTTTCTTAATGCCAAGAAGTCGGTTTCCTTGATCTTTGGCACAAGACAGAGACTCTCTAGGCTTCCAGCTACCCCCTCCTTCCACACCCTGGACAGGATTACTCTGGAGGCCTGCTCCTCCTTCAGATACCTCTGGGTATGTCTGACCAGCATCTCGACTTTTCTGTACATGTTGATGCCATACACAAAAAGCTACACCCAAAATTGGGTGCCCTCTGTCAGCATCATGGTTGCATCCCGCTGCCAGCTCGCCGTGCACTGGTACAGAACATGATTCTCCCTATTTTTGACTATAGTCTACAGTGCCGCTTCGAAGTCCACATTAGCCAGACTGGACCCTCTCTTCCACTCTTTCTGCCGCGCTTCACACTGGATAGTCCGCGCTCCACTCGCCACTGTGTGCTCTACAGGTCCCTCTCCTTTACCTCACTCCAAGACTGCCGCCTGTCCCAGTGCACCAAGCTCGCTGCCAAATAGTGGTCCCTGATCTTGCCCACCTAGCTGTCTGATGTGTTGACTCTTCTACCGCCTCCTGTCCACTCCCTCAGGAACTATGACACACGCACCTTGGTAGTCCTGCGGGTGACCACCTCTAGCGGCCAAGCATCCTTCAGATACCGGATGCCCAAACTATGGAACTCCCTCCTGTCTGCCATCAGGCATATGCCCCAGACTAAGCACTTCAGCTCTCTCGCCAATTCCCATTTCACGTCATCTTGTGCCTGCAGATATGTGTAAATCTTAATCTTCAAGCAGCAGTCAGTCAGTACAGGGCTTCCAGTCTCCTATGCAGGTCCCTCCACGTGGTCACATTACCTGCTGCTTTTTGTACGTTTTGTATTTTTTGCATTATTTGTATTATCTGCATGATTTATTTTTCCCACTGCTCCTGTTTTTGCTCATAATTGGTGTTAAACTGCTCCGCTTTTATGCTGTCTGTATACTAGCTTCCTGTAATGTACGTGCTTTGTTATCCTTGTTTATTTGCAGATTATTGGTTGTTTACTGCTTTATGTATGTACCGTTCCCTCTGCCCCCTTCCCCCAGGATGCACCTGGAATCGAGCACTACTGCTCAGTGTGTTTTCCTGGTAAAACTTTTTTAAATAAATAAACCCTCAGCACCACCGGGACGGTGTCTCACACGGAATATCTAACTGCTCCCATTGAAAATAATGGGAAACTTAAATTAAAATGTAATAACTTTGGAACTGATTAATATTTTTTCACCAAGCCTTCAAAAGGCACATCTGTGACCCAAGACCTATATACTCTGAAAATTTCAGACTACAATCCCAAGTCATTTTTGCAAAGAGGCATGACAAAGAATTTGAGAAAAAAAATGGTAACATTCCCATTTTTTTACAATCTGTATCTCCGTACCCACACATCTGACAAGAACGAAGCATACCATATCAAGAGATCTTTGGTCCCCAAAAGTGCATGTACACTGTCAGGTGAATCGGTCGACCTGTTGTGAAGTTACTGAAGTTCAAACTTATGAGTTTAACATAGAACTGGCCATTGAACCCTAATATAGGAGTGCTACCGTGCATATGTGCATTCATATATATATCTATATATATATATATATATATATATCTATATATATATCTATCTATCTATCTATATATCTATATATATATATATATATATATATATATACATACACTACACAATATATATGTGTGTGTGTGTGTGTGTGTATATATATATATCTCTGTCTCTCCCACTCTTATCTATCTATGTATCTGTCTGTCTGTATCTGTGTGTGTGTGTGTGTGTGTGTGTGTGCATATATGTATATATTCATGGCAAAAAACTCAGTTTAATGCATCAGTTAGGGTTGTTCCACAGCGACAAAAGCGAGGAAATTCGGTGTTAGGGTTGCCACCCCTTGCACTCCAAGCCCACCCCGTCCCCACCAACAGGCATCTGGGTGTGCGTTGGGGTCATCAGTCCTAACTCTCACCCCATCCCATGTAGTAAACCAGCTGAGGTGGTGTAGTATAGGAGAATGGGGTGAGGAGTTATGACCAACAACCCCAGCGCGCACCCCGATGCCTGTTGAGTGAGGCGAGTAACAGGAGGTGGCAACCATTTCACTTTTGTCACTGTGGAACAACCTAACTGTACAGTAAACTGAATTTTTACATGAATTCCTTCTTTGAGAATGAGCATTATAAATAATGAATGGAATGTGGTGGTGGGAGCGTGGGGCCCACCATGTGATTTATTTTATTTTTGTGACATAGTAGTGCTAATGGTAACGCAAATGCAAGCACAGACGGTAACACACAAGGTGACACAAACGTAAATGATAACGCAAACGGTAAGAGAAACGCTAGCGCAGATGTTCATGAAAACAGAAATGGTAATGCAAATGGCAACAGACACGCAGACTGTAACAAAAACAGTAACATAAACGTTAATGCCAATGGAAACACAAACTGTAAAAAAAAATGCATATGGTAACACAAACGCAAACAAAAATACAAATGGTAAAGGCAACGCCGCCGCAGAAGGAAACGGTAATGCAATCGACAATGGAAATGTAACCGAAAACGCAAACGCTAAGGCCGGCAAACGCAAACAGTGATGAACATGCAAACAGTAATGGTAACGTAACTGGAAATGCACACAGTCACAGTAACGGCAACAATGATGCCAAAGTGAACAGTAACGCAAACAGTAACATGCACGGTCATGGTACCACAATTGGAAATGCAAATACTAATGGTAACACCAACGATGACCCCAAAGGAAATGCAAATGGAAGCACGTATGCAAACGGTAATGCACACGATGATGCAAAACGAAACTCAAACAGAAACAGTAATGGAAACGCAAATGGTAACAGCAATGCAAGTACAAACGAGGCCCTGCGCCCCCACCATGTGATTTTTTTGTGACATAGTAACGCTAATGGTAACGCAAACACAATCGTAAATGGTAATGCACATGGTGATGCAAATGTAAATGATAACAGAAATGGTAAGAGAAACGCAAGCGCAAATGTTAATGAAAACGGAAATGGTAACGCAAACTGTAATGCAAATGTTAAAGGCAACAGAAATGCCAACGGTAACAAAAACAATAACTTAAACGCTAACACCAATGGAAATGCAAACGGTAAGAAAAATGCAAACGGTAACGCACGCAAACAGAAATGCAAACGGTAAAGGCAACAGCGCCGCAGAAGGAAACAGTAACGCAATTGACAACGGAAACGCAAACGCTAAGGCCAGCAGAAACACAAATGGTGATGAACGTGCAAACGGTAACGCAATTGGAAATGCAAACAGTTGCAGTAACAGCAACGATGACGCCAAAGCAAACTGTAACGCAAATGGAAACGCAAGTGCATACTGAAACGCAAATGGTAATGCGCACGGTCAAGGTACTGCAATTGGAAACGCAAATGCTAACAGTAACACCAACGATGACGCCATAGGAAACTCAAATGGAAGCGCGTATGCAAACGCAAATGGTAATGCACACGGTGACACAAAACGCAAACAGTAGTGGAAGTACAAATGGTGACAGTAACGCAAATGCAAGCGCAAGCGAAAATGCAAAGTGTAACACACACGTAGGCGTAGATGGAATGCTAATGCAAACAGTTATGGAAAGCAAAGTAGAAACACTAACAGTAACTGAAGTGCACACATCCCCAAAGCTGCATTGAGAAACACAGTGAATACAAAGAATGTATGCATAATAATGGTCTCGGAGCAGAAAATGAGCACTTGGAATACTAAATTTCTTGTATCTCAGGAACCGTATGACGTAGGAAAAAAAATTAACATTTCATATAATTTATGACTTTCCTGGCTGGTTTTATACTTGGCCCCCTAATAGGGGGTAAGCATTTTTCTGACGCAAAGTCCATATCTCGAAGCGTTTCCGAGATATGGGCCCCAAAAGGCACGGCAGATGCCGTAATGTTTAGTCTATGGGGAAAAATAGTTAACCTTGGAGTACTGTAACTTTGCAGCCCTCTAATATTTTGTCACCAAAAGGCACATCTGTGGGATCTTGGCTTTCTTCCTTCCAAATTTCAGCCCAAAGGACCAAACCGTTCTTTTGCAGCAGGGTGGCAAAGATTTCCTGTTCTTTTGGGCATAGTGTCGCAAATTAGTGTTGCAAATCATGACACTTTCGCAAAAAAAAAAAAAATCACGAAAGTGTTGCAAGTGCAACACTACAGTTTACAAAAATTTGAAAAACATATTTCTAGGGTGTTTAAACTCCCCAAAAAAGACATGGCTAGCATCCTCAGGACTTGACTAGGTGAACACAAAAAGAATTGTGTCCCTAGAGGGTCCCAGATTTAAATGGCAAGCATTTCTGTGACCAGTAACTGGAAAAACAAAATGGCTGACTCACGACATTACAGGGGTCATTTGCGACACTGTCAAACTTTTTGTGAACTTTTCCCATTGACTATAATGGGAAACTTGTTTTTTTGAATAACTTTTGAACCGTTTAATATATTTTCACGACATCTTTGAAAGGCACATCGGGGACCCGGCTGCATGTTCCCTGAAGGTTTCAAACCAGTCATGCAAACTGTGCGACCTGTAGGCGTGAGCAAAGAGTGCGCAAAAAAGTGACTGAATCCATATCGTGCAGCATTTATGAAATATGTGCACTGAAAAGCACTGTGGGTGCTCACTTTGAGAGCATAATACTGGTCCACGGACCTGAAAATGGGCAATTGGAATACTGTTTTCCAGATATCTCCGTAATCGTACAAGGTAGAAAAAAAATTTAAAATGTATGATATTGATGGCTTTCCAGCCAACTTCTGTATTTAGTCCCCCTGTAGGGGGTCTAAGAGTTTTTGTGACGAAAAATCCGTATCTCTAACCGTTTTCAAGATATGGGCACCGAAAGGCACGACTGCCGCTTGAATGTCATTCTGTGGGAAAAATCTCAACTTCATGATGGCATATCTATGGAACCGCTTAAGTTTCCAACACCTAAATAACAATTCACATCTGTGGGGCATCCCCTTAATACTCTGAAAATTGTAAGTCAGAAGCCCAAACTGTTAATTCACAATGCAGTGGGAATGTTTTTAAAAGTTAAAAAATTCATAGTTTGTGAGGTAGCAAAATCCCCGACCGTCAGATCAATCCCCGTTCGCGAGCTGTCAAAATCGGCATCTGCAAGAAATCATTGACTGTCTGATTTTGGCAATCTGGTCCCTAAGTGATGGTCAAGGATTTTGCTACCTCGCGAAAGAAGATCGGGTGGCAGACTAGGATTTTGTCACCTTGTGAAAGAGGATTCAAAAACCCAATCCTCTTTCGCAAGCTGACAAAATCCTAGTCCGCAAGCCTATCCTCTTTTGCGAGGTAGCAAAATCCTTGACCGTCCGCTTAATCCTGGTCCACAAGAAGGGCCATCTGGTCACAAAGTGACTGACTAGGATTTTGTCAGTTCGCGGATTAGGATGGTTAGCGAGTCGTGGTCAAGGAATTTTTAAATTTCAAAAGGCTATTTTTTTTTAACAAAGAAGCAAACCAAGGCATGGGTTTGTAGAGGGCATCAACCTGAACAAAACCCATGCCTTGTTACAAAGAAAAGTCACCCGTGGAGGAAGCTACAACATTTTGTTTGGGGGGGACTGAAAACAAGATGGCGGCTCGTGGACAATGATTTTTCTGATAGACTAGGATTTTTTTAAATCCTAGTCCGTGAGCTGACATTCGTGACCATGAGACCAATCCTAGTCCGTCAAATATACATATAAATCTTGGAGTGAACTTGAGCATGCTCAGAACCTGGAAATTAAAATTAAATAACTTTGGAATGGAGTAATTTTTTTTTTTTTTTTTTTTTTTTTACCAAACCAATACTGGATTGTTCCATGACCCAAACTCAGATTTCTATGTTTGAATATCAGACAAAGGACTACATGGTGTGAGTCGCAGTGCCATGGGCAAAAGAAATGCATCAAAACTAGCAAAAAAGCAGCTTGTTTCAGTGCCTACGCTGCAGAGAAACCATCGTCCGACTGAAACACAACTTGGTAAATCAAGAGAGTCTGCCGTACGACACTGCGCATTTGAAATTTAAATTGCAAATCCGTTGAGCAGTTTCAAAGTTAACAAACAAAAATTGAGAGTTTAACATTAAAGTGCCTACCATTTCTTCTAAGTCGCAGCTGTGCCCCTATAATATATCTCTCGGATACATTATGGGCTGGGTAGATATGGAAAATATTCTCACTTCTGCAGAGTGAGGCTCTGGATACTCCACGAGTGCCCAAAGGCATGAGTAAAAGTATCGAAAGCTCACTCTGAAGGAGTGGAGAAGATTCTCATAAGGGGCATTTAGATTTGTGTGTGTGCTATTTATACAATCGGTGTGGGAGATTTTAATTGTTTTTATTACTTTTATCTGGTGTGTTGTATTCTGCTGGTTTTGTGAATGGATGAGTTTGAAGGGGGGTTTGTTACGGGTATGTGACTGGTGGATGGTACGTGTGCAAATTGGTATTGGTTGCTGTGGTGTTCTTTGTGTTGTGTGATTGGCTGTTTGGTGGGAGAGGGTGGGACTTCGGTGGGAGGGCTTCATGAAGAACACTTCTATTTGGCTTGCTATGCTTTATATTCTAATTTGCTCCACTTTCTTGTGCGTATATTTATCTTTTCATGATGTTCTCTTAGTAATGGTTAGTGTAGTGTAGTTCTATTTTGCAACATCCATTTTTTTTTTTCCGGTGCAACAAGGCAAACAGTTTAAGTTTTAATGACCGGTTTCCATTTTATTTTCGGTTGCACATAGAGTGAGATGCTGTAATACACTCCGTTGAAACAGAAGTAAACGTGGATGTTATGGTAAGAGGAAAAACTAGCATTGAATGGACTGTGAATCTTTTGTGGCATTTGTGCAGTCAGGTGTTACTGTGACTGCTACTCACAGGTAGTATTCGTTGCTACTTTCGGAAAGGTTGCTGTATTGATGTCCTACTGTGCAACAGAGAGATTCTTGTAACTTTAATAATAAGTTAAGGAGTGCTTGTATAATACTTCGTGTTTTTAAGTGAAGCAGGCATTGAGGACAGATGGAGGTAAAACGGGACAGCTTACCTCAGTGGAGATAAAGGAAGCTGACATCAGCAGAGTATGTATAAATGACAGATATTTTAACTCTGCTGTCGTCAGCTTCAGATATCACACTCCAGTGGAAATAACTGAGTTTATCACACTGATATTGTTCCCACCCCTATTGTATAAACATCTATGTGTATATATATATTTATATACTGTGTGAGAGGCCTTTCAGCACCTTGCATTTCTGCTTAAAATTGAACCAGCATAATATTTTGTGGTGATTTGCATATATAGCCCATGATGCTTTGCATTATGGGGGTATGTGTAATTTTGTGTTTATTTGAAACTTGGCTTCCCGGCCAGTGCCCTTTGGGGTAACCCTTGCCTCAGTGCTTGCGCACTAAGGTACTTTGTTTTTTTACCTTGTTTTTTGGTTTTATTGGGCTCACCACAACTCATCCCAGGCATACCAACTTAGGGTAGCTGGTTCATTTCACGGGTGTGTCATACAGATGAGGCACACCGATGAGTCCTGGTAGGACGAAACATGTATTGGTGTTTTCTGTTGGCACCTTTTGCGGACTATGTGAGAGGCCTTTCGGTACCATGCATTTCTGCTTAAAGTTGAACTGGCATAATGTTTTGTGGTGATTTACATATATAGCCCATGATGCTTTGCATTATGGAGGTATGTGTGATTCTGTATTTCTTTGAAACTTGGCTTCCCGGCCAATGCCCTTTGGGGGTAACCCTTGCTTTAGTGCTTGTGCACTAAGGTTTGTTATATATTTATTTATATTTTTATCTCTCTCATCTGTGTATGTCTGTGTGTACATACATAAATATACATACATACACACACACACACGCATATCTATCATTGATGAGGGGAAGGGGTAGGCGACCTGGAAGGGAGGGAGTATGTGCAAGTGGTACGGGGAGTAGACTCCACTTTTATTACATTAAACTCAAGGAATCTGGGAAGAACGAGGCAGGGCTGGCCGAACTGGGATGGGGAAGGAATAAAAATAATAAAAAAGACAAGATAGAGCACATGAGAGGGAAGAGAGGGAGAGGTGTCCGAGGATCGCCTGCTTATTGCTCTAATTGATGCTGGCAGCATGACTCCAGCTGCAGCATCACAATTCAAAAAAGTTTTGCCGTTTTCACAAAAGAACAATACGAAAGAATGATAGTTTTTTCATTTTGTTCTTTCGTATGAGCCCTCACTAAGGCTGCAGGCTTACTGCTCCAACTGAAGCCAGTAGCATGACTCTAATTGTAGCTTCACAATTCAAGAAAGCGTCAAAACCACCAGTCAGTGCTGTGCTCAGTGGTATCGAGCTGGGTACAGGTTTGGGGCTGCTAACCCCCAAAAAGTGACTAACTCCAGCACAGGTGGACTACACTCCAGGACACAGTGGCAGAAAGTGTGTGACTGAGAAATTGCTGAAGATACACACAAATGAATGCTGTCCCAAGTGCTTTATTCCACAAAAATAATAAAATCCAAAACACTGTGGCACAAACCGGTTGGTTGACCATGATACAGGCACTCTGGCGCTTCACTCCTTCGAGCTTCCTCAGGGAGTGGCCTCCTGAAACAAATAATATCCGTAACTACAGTTAAAGTTGCGTCACAAAATAACATCATCATTGTGTCACAACTAGATAAACTACGCTAAATAAAAGCATCAAGGACTGAAATATTTGTTACTAATTGAAAAAAAAATTAACACCCAAAGTGATAATGAAATAGCAGTAAGCATATAGACAAAAATATGTACAAATATCTGAAGCATAAAGGAATCTGAAGCAGACTACGTTCATATCAATACTGGGAAAAATGCAGGCCATTTAAATAATCAATTATAATTTATAATGTATACCACTATAGAGTAATATAGGAGAGAAAAGGGGAAAACGGGAAGAAAGCCAGTGTCAGGAGCGTCAGAAGATACATATATTTTTGCTGGGTATCCAGATACCTATGTTTAAACAGGAAAGTTCTTGAGTTTTTCTAGGCAATGTGGCTGTAAAAAGAAATGAGAAAATGGAGTGATCCTGCATAATAACAGCTACAAGTACCACGTTACTGACAACATCAAATGGTAAAATATTGATCTTCCTTTTGAGGGGGCTCTTGCAGTAGGCAAGACCATTAGGACTAAGCTGCCAGGTGCTAGGATCACATGGAAAACTTATAGTTAGCAGTCTGCAGTGCACACTGATGTCCAACTGTGGTATAAAAGGAGTGCTCCCCCAGCCCCACCTCAGTTCTTTTCCCGCCGTTGACCTGCACACATCGGACCTAGCGGAACGTTGCTTCAGTGGACCACCTTTCCTAAATATATTTTTATTTTTTCGTATATTCAATAGTATTTTGTAGTTTTTACCATCCGCTGAATGTCTGCACCGACTTCAATTGAATCCTGCCAATCCAAGTGTGCCTGCGGCAAACAGATTCCTCCTGCGTTATCTGCCTAAGCCCAAACCATGACACCGAAGCCTGCCAGGCCTACTTGAAATTTAACCAAGCCATGTGAAGACAACGCCAGAAGGTCCTGGAAGCCCATCTCCTTCAGCAGAAACTGGTCGCTGTGGAAGAAGAGCTGCTGACTCGGAGTTCATCTTTCTCCCCGGGGGGCCTCGTCGGAGACCTCCTCTACTTCTAAGAAGAAGCACAAGCAGGACAAGCATCGGGACTGGGGATGGTCCACTTCAAGGCTGCAGTCGTCTCCAGGGGACTTGGCTGTTTTTTGGGTCCCTGGGGGGGGTTGGCCCCTCTGGCCAAGTCAGGCCTCCCTCCGGGCAGCCTCTAGCCCTGCTGCCTGCTCTGATTACAGCGTCTGGTGGTGCCTCTGTGGGTTTGAGGGACTCTTCCTCTGTCCCACCGCCCCTGTCTCTCAGGCCTTCACCCTACTGGGTCCTCGACTAGGGAGCTTGGCCGGTTCTCAGGGTGTCAATACCTCTACTGACACCGGCCTTGCTCCAGTGCCTTTGCTGGATCCCTTTTTGGGGTCCAATGACAGTCCTTCAGACCAGCGCCAGCTGTCGCCCTCTCCTGTGCATTCGCAGCCTTCGCCTGGGGGGTCCTCCCCCTTGGGTGCCTCTTGTCTCTCAACTGCCACTGGTGGGTCCCATTCCAGGACTTTCCCACCCAGTACTGGCAGGGCTGTGGCCCACTGGTCCTCCATCCTCTGACCCTGGTGCCAGGCCGCCAGACGCTGGGACCTGCCAGTCCCCTTCCTTCGGACTCTATGCCTCTGATCCTGCCATGACTGGATCTTCCTGCGGGTCCCCAGGCACCATCTCCAGACCCCCCCCCCCGCGAAACTGCCAGGTCCTTCGCTTGACCAGCAACTGCCATTGGGCCTGGCCACCGGCCACCCTTATGGTCCACAGCCTGGCCTTCTGCCTCCATCCTGCACAGCTCTGGGCTAGGCGTTGATGCCCTTCTGGTCGTCGCCTGGTCCCTCGGGACTGTCATCTGGACCTTTCCTTGATTACCCAATGCCAGGGTGCTCTTATCCTCCGGTCTGTCCTCGCCCAGTACCGGCTGATTATGGCGCCTTATTCAGTTCCTGGTGGATGTACACTCAGAGCCTGATGCCAACCCCAGTGGTGCACCTGTCGGCCCCTGCACCGACACGGTATTCTCCTCGGCCTCCTCCTAGGATCCTCCTCCCCCTCTGCCAGAATGGCGACCCAAGTCCGGCCTGATGCCGGAATCTGAGTACTCTGAGGATGAGTAGTTGGACTCTGTGAAGTCCCCAGGCTCCCCTTCTCACTTTTCTCCCAAGGAGATGTTGGTTAGGGAGACCCCAGAGGATCCTTCCTTTCTGGAGGTGATGAGGCTTGTTCAGACATCACAAGTTTAGCACTCAGGGGAGCAGAACCCTCAACAACACCATTTGGGTGAACACCTGTGCCTCCCAGAGGTCACCTTGGTGGTGGTCCCACCTCTTGTGGCACCTCATGATGGTATTACCACCACGATATGACAGCAGCCAGCGTCAGTACTTCCCATGTCTAAGAAGGCAGATCTGCGGCCCGATGGCGTTGAGGGCTGAGGTGTTGGGCACCACACCTTGCTCCATGCCGGCAACCCGCATTTGGGAATGAGCTCGGGCTGCTGTGGGTTGGCAGGGAGGAGAAGGATTGAGTGTCCACTGGACAGCTGTCCTTCACTGAGGAGCGGGCAGTCCGTGGTCAGAACTTGCCTGGCCTAGCGGAGGCTGGGGGCAGAAGCACAGATGCCACACATGGGGATAGAGGGTAGTGCAGACACTAGGCAGGGGTCATGCGGGGCGTGCACAGAGAGCATCGCGGTGTCATTGCATGCGCCACCCTGGGGACCAGGAAAAATATGCCCCAGAGGATGAAGGAGGAGCTCACAGGCATCACACCTGGCTAGCCACGCACGGAAAAACTCAGTCTGGTCTGGGTGGGGGAGGCCCCGCCCCCCGACCTCACCAAGGGGTCAAGCCCTGAAGCCACTACTGTGCCAGCTGGTAGACACTGGGGTGATGAGGCTGGGACTTCCTCCAGATTGCTAGGACTGCAGGGACCGGAGCATTAAAAAAAAAAAAAAAAGGCAGATCTGCTGTACCACACCCTGAATGGTCTGCCTCACTTTGGGACCCACCCTAATGCTGACGCCCTCGTCAGGACTACGAAACCTAAGCACCTGGGTGACTCCCCTCCGGATAAGGAGTCTAGGCAATTGGACCACTTCAGGCGATGAATGTACGCTTCTTCTACTGTACTTCTGCGTGCCAAAAATTACTTGGCGCACATCGTGGTCCATAAACAGTCCCTTATGGTCCAGGCAACCGACATCATAGAAGCCCTTCCGGACTCCTCCGCTAAGGCTCGGTTGGAGCAGTTACTCCGCTCTGCCTCCAGTGTGAGCTTCACGTCCTCTGTGACGCTTATGACATGGTAGATGCTTCAACACGAAGCACTGTGGCGGCCGTTTGTTTCGTGCACCACGCCTGTCTTCACCCCAGACGTTCAGGCCTTCTTTATCGATGCTTCGTTTTGGGGCTGTGCTCTCTTCAGCAGTGAGGTCCAGGACAGGCTTAGCTTTCTGCAAGAGTCAGGCAGGGCCCTGCATTCGGGGCACCCCCTCTATCGCTTTTCTTCCCTTCGCCACCCTGTGTAACGACTCGCCTGCCAGCAGCTCTCTATCTCAGAGCAAGCTTCGGGCCTCTTCCGTGTCTGATTCCCCAGCCCCCAAAGCTCACAGAGCTGAGGCAGCTGTGCTTCCCGTGCCCTCCATCGCCCCCTGACTTGTGGCACAACCCCCTTCCTCCAGCAGAGCAGCTGGAGGAGTTGATAGGTATTCACCTTGCCCTCCACCCAGACGAATGGAGGACAGTTTCTGCACACAATTGGATTCTCCAGTTGATACCCCAGGGGCACACTCTGGCGTTTTTCAGGTGGACACCCAGACACCCTCAGGAGCCCGCTCTTTAGTCGGGGGGGGGGGGGCCCCCCTCAGAAGGATGCCATCAAACCCTTTCCGAGGGGACAGGTCGGGCACAGTTCCTACCTCAGTTTCTTACGGGGGCTCTCTAGCTGTTTCGAGGCCTGCGTCTGTTGCGCCAGTCTATGGGGCGCTAGCACCTTCGCTTGGTGGCTCTTCAGGGATTCCACTACCAGTTCACCCCGGAGTTGGGCTCTGTATCCTCTCTCTGCAGGACACATGCCTCCATGTCTCTTTTTTTTTTTTCTGCCCTCCGCTGCTTACTCCACCTTTATTTCTAGGTGAAGCACTACCAGTTCAAACCCCCTTTTTGGCCTGTCTTTGGTCCCCAGGGTCTTCATCAGGTGCCTGGCAGTGGTGGTCTTGCCCTGATGGTAGATGCCTCATGCGCACTTCAAAGGCACATCTCGAACAGATTCTGCTCTACCACCCTGCGTTTGTTCCTTCCTCTGGAGGTCATCATGACCTATGCCAAGTCCCTCCTGCCCCCATGCCAGTGGCTCTACTATATTGAGGCATTGCAGGGATCAAACAAGGACCGGCTCTTCTTTCCTTGAGACAGGGCAGTGACCCTCAAGGAACAAGCTTGGCTAGTTGTCTCTAGCTGTTGGCTTACAGCCTGATCCTTGGCAGTGGCAATCCCTGTGGTACCCCTGGCCAGGCTCCGCATGAATTTTCCGTGGTGGATCTTGCTAGTCTATGGAGATCAGAGGTTGGGGCACTCTGACTGCTAGGTATTTGATTCTGAACCAGCAGAGGAGACTCTCCTCTGGTTATATTGGTTCCGGATGGAGCTATCCCTGCACATCTAGATGCCAGGGATGTGGTTGGTGTACATCCTTCAGGACCACTACTAGCTCGGACAGATGACATATGCGTGGTCAGGTACACCAACAGACAAGACCTGCTTGTATCCCTGTTGCTGGGAGGCCAGACAGATGTGGGATTGCGCCATTCAGCCCGGCCTTCACTTCTCAGTGACGCTCATGCCAGGCGTTCAGAACATCCTGGGGGGCAATCTCAACTGCACACGGGCTCAGCCTCCCGAGCGGATACTGTGCACATCAGTTGTCGAAGAGTGTTTCGACGGGTGGGGAAAACCAGCAGTAGATCCTTTCCGTTCCCATCCAATGCTGAATCACCTAGTTCCTGCTGATTCATCCCTGGGCCTGGTGCTTTCTGGTGAGATACATTTTTCTGGTTTATCCCCCTTAACCCTCTTCTCCAGAGGGTTTTCCTCCACCTGCAGTTTTTTGGGGGGGGGGCAGGAATGATCCTTATCGCGTCATATTGGTCGCCAGGTTGGTCCCTCTGGCAACCAGCGGACGTGGTCCCTCCAGTTCCTCTTCTCCTTTGTTTCAACTTATTCTCCCTGGTCCGGGGCACCTTGATCCATCCAGAAGTCAAGTGCCCCCACCTTTTTGCATGGCTCCTCCTGACATGGCCATCTCTCGTTTTGGGGCCGTCCCCAAAGTTTCTGATGTTCTGATGGGCCAGAATGCAGTCTTCCAGACCCATCTACATTATGAGGTGGTAGCATTTGTCGCTCTAGGTCAGCTTCCAAGGGATGGGACCCTTTCTCATGTCCCCGTCCTGGATTATTTCCTATCCCTGCTGGACTCGAACCTTGGTTATCCCTCTTTAACAGTCTACCTTTCTGCCTGTCAGTTCCCTGTGGGAAGCTGACTTTGGTTCTGTTAGGAGTCTCCCGCTTTTGTTCTGTGGGGCATTATCCATATCTACCTATCTGGAGTTGTGATTACTTCTTTTTGAAGTATTTCCGAGCTTCAATCTCTGATGGGCAAGGAGCCTTATTCACTTTTTCACAAAGATAAGGTGCTTTGCACTGCAATCCTCAGTCTCTATCATAGGTAGTGTCTGCGTCTACTCTGCACCGGAATGTGATTTATCCTGAACTTTCTAATCAGGGGGAAGCACTTCTCCACACTGGATGCGTGCAGTATCCTGAGAGCCTATACCCTTTGGACCAGGCTCTATCGACAGTCGGGTCTACTCTTGATTTCCTTTGCTTCCATGCAGGCAGGCACCTTGGTGTCTGTACGATGCCAGTCACTTGGGGTTGCAGCCTGCATCTTATTTGGCTATCGGCACCACAACATATCCCTTCCCGGGGTTGTAAAGGGCCACTCCACCAGGTGTATGGCCACATCCTGAGCCTGTTTCAGGATCTTGCCTGCCACAGACAACTGCGCAGTGCCCACGGACAGCTCTGTCAACACTTTGTCAAGCATTGCTGTCTGGACATTCCTTTTAGGCGCAGGGCTGGCTTTGAACTAGCTGTCCTTCAGAGCCTCATGTCCTAATTTACCTATTGCAGACCTTTCTCCTCCTCCCAAGTGTTGTCTCTGCTTGTTTTTAGCACTGCTTGGGACTCTGTCCTAGCGATATTGCCTACTGCAAGAGCCCTCTTGAAGGAAGATGGTACAGTTACGTAAGAACTCACCATAACAGTAGATCTTTGAGAGGAGCTCTTGCAGTAGGCATGTTTTTCCCTCCCTCCATCCCCCTACTCTCTTTTCCATACATTTGCCTTTGCCTTTTCTGTGGCTTCAGGAGCCCCTTCTTTCTCCTGTTGCTCCTTCTAACAGGTTTCCGGCAGGAGAACTGAGGTGGGGCTGGGGGATCGCCCCTTTTATAAATGGGGCCTTCCCTGCTGTAGACTACTAGCTAGCAGTTTTTCCATGTGGTCCTACCACCTGGCAGCTTAGTCCAAACGGTGTTGCCTACTGTGAGAGCTCCTCTTGAAAATTTACTTTTATGGTAAGTTCTTGTACTATATCGATATATAAAGCGAGGGACGGGTGTGGACTGGGAACCAAACTTAAAATCTTTCCCTCCCCCCATTCATCGATGGAAAGGGCACCCCTTCCTGCATCTGTAGATAAATGGTATAACAGTTTGTCTCCCATGCGAAGATCTCAACCTTTAACACTTGAGCTAGTCAGTTAATCACTGATTACCTCATTTGGTTCCTGGTCCACCCCTGCCCCGGGTTTATATATCAGTGGAGGATCTCTCTAATGTTTTCTCTATTTTTTTTTTACAGCTTGCTTGCCTAGGAGAGCACAGAAACTTTCCTGTTTAAACAGATATCTGGATACCCAGTAGAATTATATGCATCTCTGTATGCTCCCAACACTGGCTTTCTTCTCATTTTCCCCTTTCATCTCCTATATTACTCTATAGAGCCATACATTATAATTGATTATTTAAATGGACTGAATTTTTGCCTGTATTGATATAAATTTAATTTGTTTCTGATTCCTTTATGCTTCATATTATTTGTACATATTTTTGTCTACATATTTGTCTTACTGTTATTATCACTTTGGGGTATTAGTATTTTTTTTTTTTTTTTTTTTTTAAATTCATAACAAATATTTCAGTTCTTGATGAATTTATTTAGCATAATTTATCTAGTTGTGACATGCAATAATAATGTCATTTTGTGACATGATTTGAACTGTGTTTAAGGACATTGTTTGTTTCAGATGGACACTTCCTGAGGAAACCCGAAGGAGCAAAGCGCCGGAGTGCCTGTATCACAGTCAGCCAGCCAGTTGGACCCGTTTTGTGTAACAGTATTTTGGATATTGTTATTTTTGTGGAATAAAGCACTTGGGACAACATCATTTGTGTGCATCTTCATCAGTTTTCTCAGTCGCACATCATTCACATTGTATCCTGAAGTGTGGTCCACCTGTGCTGCAATTCGAGAAAGTCCTACTGTTCTCACGAAAGAATAAATTTTTTCGTATGCACCCTCGCTAAGCCCTCACAAAGCCTTCTGTCTAGGATTTAAGAGATTACCCAAAACCATATTTCAGGCGCTTTCTTTCCGCAAAACAAACTCCAGTATCAAGCTAAATGGCATAATTTATATGGATTTTCTTTTTTTTTTCTAAATAAAAAGAAAGATGGCTACCATACGAAAGATGAATTTCAGTTAACGAAAGAAGATTCTTTTGTGAGTTGGAAATTTCTCTTTCGCATCAGACATACAAATGAAAGTCCTCATTGAGCATCCTTGGAACTTAAATTTCAAATCCTTAAAACTCGGGGGAATGGATTATTATGGTGTCACCAAACTGAAAAAAAAAGGCATCTTTCTAGGGCAAGCACCTTCTATCCTGAAAATTTCAGAATAAAATTCCAGACTGTGTAAGCTGTAGGTGAGAGCAAAACAAAAGGTCAAAAACCCTGAATTTATTTTCAACTTTTTGGCCGAACCGGACTGATAAGTAAGCAATAACCCACGACAGGGTGTGTGATTATTGGGGATTAATCCACACCCCAGGTTCATGGTGAGGCACGATGCCACAGGCCACTGGGTTATTGCAGTTATAACATGGGCCAGATGTGGAGAGAAATTGAGAACTGTTGCAATAAGAGGGAAAACATGTCAGAACTATTTACTGTTCTTCCGCTATTTATTGCTGCAGCACCACACTTTTCTGTGTTCTGCCACAGTAAAAATAGTTCAAAACAGAGAAGTGTGTGGTGAACAGGCCACAGAGAATAGAATCAAGGAACAAGTGGGACTTTTTATTGTGCTGACAACAGGGTGCTATATCATTCTGTGTGCTCACACTGCAGTCTGTGAGTTTGCACAGGCCTACCCCCCCCCCCCGTTCTCTGGTTACGCTGAAGTGCTCCCCCCAACCCCCAAACTTAGCCAGTACTGTCACACATACTGGAAAACGTACAATGCTGAGTCTGTCCATCTGCACAGTGTCACCTAGACACAAGTCTGCTGATTCCTATTACCTCTGTCCCCTCTTTTTCCGATTAGTGACTCATAGAGAAAGAGAAACACAGGCGCTAATCGACACTGCTGCTACCCGCTGTCACGCTGATCACTGTTCTTTGTGTCTCGCCTGTCAATCTTTCTCTCTTTCGGGAGTTTGCTACTGACATTGCCGGCACCGATACCATCATGTTGCGGTTCTCTGAGGTACGCATGGCAGGTGACTCAGACAAGCACAGTTTTACTTACACAGAAAGAGAGAGATTACAGAGAGAGAGATATGACATTGCAGCAGTTTCAGTTCCTGCCCATTATACAAGGAATGAGGAGCATTTCTCTCTGGTCCTGGTATCACAGCAACGGTGACCTGGAAACGGTGTCTTTCTCTCTCACACACACACACACACACACACACACACACACACACACACACACACACACACACACACACACACACACCAGCAGGGTGGGTAAGTCGTGATAATTAGGGAGAACTGTGCACTGGCTTTGGGTACTTCCCTACATCTAGTGACACTGCCGATTTATACTGTTGTGTGGGGAATGAGCACAACAGGCAATTATAATGATCACCTGGGAGGATTGGTGCCAATGCAAAACAAATCGCCCAGTACTGCTGTATCCACCTGGTGAGTAGGTGGGAAGTCTGAGCACAGCTGCAGTCTCGCTAGAAACTATGACAAGATGGCTACCTTTCAAAAAACACCCACAAGGAATCTTAGATCGGCTGATCAGACCTTACTATCCATCCCCTTTTGTCGGACTAAAAAGGGCATGGGCTCCTTCCATCATGCTGCCCCCCACCTATGGAACCTACTACCTCAGGATCTAAGAGATGTCTCCACTCACGTGACTTTTAAGAGCAAACTCAGAACTTTCCTCACTACTATGGACAAATGTGTTTGCTTTGACCCTACCTGATCCGCTGCATTTGTACTGTTTCCTCATTGCTAGCACTTTTGCCTGTCCAAATGGGTGTTCTATACTGTGCTTTAATTAATGTTTATTTTGTGCCTTGTAATTAATGTTGCCTTAACCTGTTTCTTTATAATCCTAATGTTAGCTGTTGACAATTGTAAGTCGCTATTCTACTCCATGACATTCTTATCTTCACTTCACAGCCTCTCCTCTTAACCCCACTGCTGCCTCTCTCCCTTCTTCTGTTATATCCTCTCCCCCTTTTGCCACTCCCACCAAACTCACCTTTACCTGTTCCTACCTCATCCATGCCCTCCTTAGTCCCCACCCTCCTGGCTGTGCTAGTCACCTCTCTCACCTACTACCCTTACTCCCACCGCCTACCGCACCCCCTTCCCTGCCCCTGCCATCTCTTGGTTCCACTGGCTCGGCTTGACTTTGATACTTTTGCCACTATTGCCGAAACTCCTCCGCCTCTATCCCCCTCTCACCGGCATCCTCACTTTCGCCCTGCCGTCTATCGGTTCCACCAGACCGGCTGTATTTTCCTACCTCCTACCGCTGTTGCCATCTACTGCCGCTCCCCCCACCACCCTCTCTTCGCCTGCCGTCTTTCGGCTCCATAGGCCTGGCCGCCGGGTTGGTACCTCACCCGCTGTGCCGTATCTGATGGCACCTCCTTTCCACTTAATCTCTCCTCCCATCCTTTTGCCAGTTTTCCCTTCCTGTGTCTTTTCTACTGATGCCTATCCTCTCTTATTTTCTGCCTTCTACTATTCACATTTTGAGTATGTTCCATGATCAAGTGGTAAAGTATATTTTTGTTTACTAATGTATGTTACATTGCCATATGTATTTCTCTCTGCATTTTTTGTACTCGTTGTCTTAATAATCTGGCTGTACTCTTTGTGTATTGTAATTGTACCTCCCGGGTCGTGCCTGAAAACAGTCACTTGCTGACTAGCGCACTTACCCGGTTAACAAAAACTAAATAAATAAATAAAATAAAATTTTCTCTCACATTAACAAGATCTGGTATGCTCTATGGTTGCTAAACAAGAGACTATTCACCACACATAAACAACCTGACTGATTAATAGAGATTAATCAACAGTCAACTGATCAGCCTCTGCCAGTCAGTTCACAGAAACATCGTTGCCCGTTTTATAAGGTTGGGTAAGACCCTGTCCCATTTGTTATGCAGACGGAGTTAAGGCAAGGATCTATTTTGTGCTCTCCTATTTTGCCTCCTGCCTGTCTGTTTGCACCATAAGTTTTTTATGCGGCACCTAGAAATTGGTCATTCCAATGGTCTCATAGTTTTCTCCTGTTGTCTCACATCCTTCACTTGCTGCTTCTATTCTTTCTTTCTCCCCTTGCTTCTCTGTGGTTAAAAAATATATGTGAATCTTTATGTTAAACTGGGATCTCTTGGCTTGCAAATTTATATATTTATGTTGTTGAAATGATTGCAGAAAGCTGTTTGGGTTTTGTAGAAAATATAGCAGTCTGGAACACAAGCTTGTTTATGCACTTGTTACCAGGAAGCCAGCTCTGAGACAAAATGTTTTGTTGCGTAAAGACTGGATTGCTCTTCAGGCTGCTCTCAGGAAGAAACAGTTGACAGTTTTGATACACTTTGTGGTGAACAGGAGATGTAACTTACAAAAACAGGACACAGAGTTTGAGCTGCTGGGCAAAAACCTCATTATATAATTGGAGCAATGTTTTTGGAGTGAGAGATTTGGATGGAGGACCATTGTTTTATACTGGCATTTTCAGGAGCTCGCCTGTACAGTTTTATTTTTTCTATTGGTAAAAATAAAGTGCTGCTTAAGAATTTTATAACTTCTCCTGGTCTGCCTGTGCTTCCTTACCTATACCTCTACGACATCAGAATCTTGGAATCCAGGCATCCGACTGTCACTTGCCATATCAAGAGACATTGTCCCACAGAACACACATGCACAATTTCAAGCAATTCTGTTGAACTGGGGCAAAGTTATTAAGGTGCAAAGTTAGGGGGTTAACAGTAAACACCCTATTCAACCCTAACTGGAGGGGTGCTACCACACCACTATAATAAAGGAATGTTTCATGTAAGCCAGGTAAATCTTCGGGCTTTTACTTGCCTTGCCTTGTCTTTTTAGATCGTTGGGGGGAATTTAGCTTCAGACTGATTGACCTGACTGTAGGTATCTGGTTATTTGTTTTTGTACGGTTCCAATCACAAAAGCTTTATTACAGATAATAATTTCATCCAGGCACTGTTCCATTGGCTTTTGATTTTCAAGTTTCTAGTTGGTTGATTTTATTTCATTGGGGTGGGGCTGAGGTGGGTGAGGGTGCATTTTGCAGATTTGTTTTATTTTTTTGTTATTTAAACCTGATGTTGTGCAACTGTTCGTCTACAGAAGGATGGTGACCATCAGAACTGGCTTGGGAAAGATGATGAACCTCTGACTGGATTCTCCTGGAGAGGAGGATCAGATCCTGAAACCACTGGCATTCAGATCTGGAGTGAAGTTTTCGTTGTTGAAAAACCTAACGGAAAAAAGGTAAGGTTAATCTGATATCGTTTTTTTCTTCTTTTTTTTTTTTTAAATAGGGATAAATTCAGTGGATTTTACAGAAAATGCTTGGCTTTGTGCCACTGGTGATCCAGAGGGGCTAAGGTGTTAATAGCTCAAATTCAGAATAAGGAGTTTGAGCTGTTTTGTGTGTGTGTGTGTGTGTGTGTGTGTGTGTGTGTGTGTGTGTGTGTGTGTGTGGTAAAGAAGAGAATGCTTAAAGACTAGAGAGGTTGGCTTTAGCCCCGCATTCAGCACCACTGTCAGTGGTGCAGAGTAGCTGATTTGCTGTCGGTACACCTAGGACTGTGTGATCTGATCCAGCTTCCTATACGGCCAAACCTCCTTCATCAAGGACTGATTCTGCATCCAGAGCCTCAAAAGTGTCAACTCTCTGCTAGGCTCCTGAGTGTAGAAGATTCATAAGGCAGGACACTTGCCAAGTGTTATTCACATTTTGATGCAATCCAGGAAAGGCCCTAAAAATAAGACCCGTAGAAGAGTCTAGCATATGATCCACATCTGGTGCACTCCTATGGGCATCAGACATTCAGCTGCCTGTCTGACCAATGTCTTGAAAGGTTGTGAAGCAGGGTCTAGACAAAGGGTTGTCTGTCAGCTCTCACAGGGTGCAGATGACATCCCTCTAAGAGGTTTTGTGATGGACTCTCAGGGAGTGTGCCATCGAGATGTTGCTTGCATCCTTGAAGTCTGTCACAGACTCCACCCCCAGTTACCCACAGATTTCTCCACCCTGTAAGCTACGTGTGGTTGTCAAAGTGCTGATGGGCGCCCCCCATTAAGGCCCCTCCACGAGGTGTTTGTGTGGTTAATAGCCCTGAAGGTTCTTTTCCTAGTGGCCATTGATTCAGCTCACAGGATTAGTGCGATATAGTTGCTTTGGGACAACAAGCCGT
Organism: Neoceratodus forsteri; assembly: GCA_016271365.2. Taxonomy (NCBI): domain Eukaryota; kingdom Metazoa; phylum Chordata; order Ceratodontiformes; family Ceratodontidae; genus Neoceratodus; species Neoceratodus forsteri. The sequence continues at coordinate 613,966,337 of CM028132.1, forward strand.
ACTTTGTATTTCATATGGACATGCTAGTCCTCAGAAAGGTGTCCTATGTTTTTCCAAGGTGGCTTCCATCATTCACAGGCAACAGGACTTAGTGTTTTCTTCCTTTTGCCTGAACCCAAAGAACACCAAGGAGAAGCAGCAGAATTACCTGGATGTTAGGAAGACTCTGTTTACTTAAGTCTCACTTGGCCGTTCTGCAGTACTGACCGGCTCTTTGTTCTTCTCTGATCAGGAAAATAAGTGTCGTCTCTCTTACCTAGATGAATTGTGTTCTGCTATGAGATTTGTATACTCTACCCTGGGTCTGACTGCTCCTTCTGGGATGAGTGTATTCTACAGGGCACTGGCAGCCTGCTATGCTGACTGTGTCTCTGCTTCTCTGGAGGATATCTTCAAGGCTGTTACAAGGGCCTCTGTCCACACATTCACCAGGCATTTTTCACCTAGATATACTCTGCTCCACTGATGCCGCTCTCAGCAGGCTAGTGTTGAGACTGGTTGTGTAGCACTGTTCCTCCCTGTTTTTCATTTATGTAAATTTTTTTTATTTTATTCTTTTGGTAACTGGGTATGGCCCACTAGGCACAAGTGCTTGTGTATTTTCGGTTCCTGTTTATGCCTCCTTCCTCACCACATCTGTTCCTTCCCTCAGGTACTCCCTAGGCGACCTACGGGGCTCTGCTGTGTATTTTGGGGACTGCTTTGGTGGACTGGACCCCCATCCAGCCTCAGATGACTCCCCGAATGGGGTAGGAGGGAAACCCCCTGGATCATTTCACTCCACCCAATGTTAAGTGGTCCAACCTAGCTTCTTCCCAGATCCCAGCCATGTACGGCTAAGGCGCCTGACCCACCATTTCCAGGAGCAGACATGAGGTGTCTTTCTCCCCCTCGCTTTTCTGGTTCCTCAACCCCGTGATAGCGACTGCGCTAGGAATTCGAGGAGGGCATGCCAAGATGTGCCACCGCTCCGGACCCCATTCAACATGTAACCCAACCTGTGCACTCTGTGATCCCAACCTGCACCTCCACCTGTGGTCACCCAGGTGGCGGTATTGCAGTGGCACCCGCAACCCACCCTCCCCGGAGAAGGAGAGCAGCCCACTGGGCGCTCGATCCTTCTCTTGGCTGGCCCTCTGGTGTCGAAAGCGGTGGTGCTATCGCTGCGCTTGTGGGCCGGCTCAAGTGCCTGTTTTCAGGGGCTACTCAGGAGTATGGGGGAGTTTTAAGTGACGTGCTCAGAGTCACACAGTATGCAGGTTAATGGTGTAGGAATCAAACCCAGGTCTGCTGGATGTGGCTTATTTATAGCTTGTTGCTCTAACCTCTAGGCTACGTTGCCAGCGTGCTTGGGGTTGCTTATTAGTGTCTATAGCAACTGACCGCCTATAGGAGCTGTAACACACAGAGGGGAATTTTATTTCATTACTAGTAATTCCGGGTGTGTAGGCTCTGTCCATAGGCAGTCAGGCCCTCCCAGTTTTCATTGTTGTATTTTTCACTATGGAAACGTCTGCCTGATGCTGCATAAGACTCCCTTTAGTGTAACAGCTAGTGTATGTTGTTGCCTAGTATTGTTGCTGTTTTCTTATTTCTAAGCCATGTTTTCATACAGAAAAAACTGCAACCATAAGACACTCATCCATCCTCACATATGGGGATGTACAATAACAGATATAGTGCTTTGTAAAATGTTTACATTTTACAAAAAGGTTTATTACTACAGCAAGACCAAATTTCACTCATACAAGCAGCACACACTGGGGTCAGTCTGCACCAGCATTGGCAGCCGACTTAGCTTTGTGCCAAGGGATACTTAATTAGAGGCTGATTACAGATGCTACCACCATGGTTTAAATACTTAAAAAGTAACTAATAAATTAGCATATTCATGTGTAGTACTATAGTGCGTAAGAGGTAAGTAAGAAACAGTAAGTACATTATAATACAAAACAATTATTCTGAAAATTATTTGCAGATATATAACAGATGCTTTATTGAACAATAAATTTTAGCCCCAGTAATACTCAGGTATTCATAACTTTCTGCAGTAAGCCTTCTAGGTAGGACTGCCTGGAGAGAATAGAACACATGCAAATGTGGAATTCTTTGCACGTCAGAACTTTTCAAACGCTACCTCTGCTCACTGCCAGTGTTCTAAACCTCCTCAGATTTTTTCTCTCCACCTGAAAAGTCTGGTCACTCGGAGTACTGTTCATCTACCTCTCATCTGTGTGAAGAAAACTTAAAAAAAAAATAATATATATAGAGATATATATATATATATATATATATATATATGTATGTATGTATGTATATATATATATATATATATATATATATATATATATGTATGTATGTATGTATATATATATATATATATATATATATATATATATATATATATATAGATATATATGTATATATATATATGTATGTATATAGAGATATATGTATATATATATATATATGTATATAGAGATATATGTATATATGTATATATAGAGATATATGTATATATATATATATATATGATATATATATATGTATATATGTATATATGTATATATGTATATATGTATATATATATATATATAGTTTTCATTTGCTGCCTCCTACTAATTGTATTTTGTTGTTTAAATCTTTTGCTTAGTTAGTTTGTTTTTCCCGGTTCCTCTCAGTTCAGTATAACCATGATGTAACCGGGTTAGTTTTGTTGATTAGTCGGGATTTTCTGACTAAAAAAAAAACCTTAGTTTACAATTTAATTTTATTTAAAATTGTTATTTTGTAACCGCTGGCTTCGATTACTGAACCGCTAATCCCAGTTCCTTTTTCTATTGCCACTTCAATTCCTCGGGTTCTTTCCCAGTTCTGGAACTGACCCCAACTGCTTGTTTTTCTTTAAAAAAAAAAAAAAAGATGTTTTCTCATTTAGCGGTTGCAGTTTTTTTCCCTTTTTGGACAATATGTCAGAGAAACCTAAAAAGAAAACTGGTTTCAAAAACTGTACACAGTGTGGGGGGAAGTGTTTGCAAAGGCAGACAAGCACAGTTTGTGCATGGCCTGCCTTGGTTATGTAAGCAATAAGACACTATGGGGTGTGCATTAGACAATTCTAATGCACGGCTAGGGGGACGTAGTGAGGCACGAGGCCACAGGCCGAGTGCGTCCAGTCCCCTAGAATTAGAACTGTCTAATGCACATCACCGGAGTGGCTTATTGCACTTATAAAATGGGCCTGTGTATTCTAAATGGGGGGTTCTAGTTTTAGCTGTGCATTAGGCACATCTAATGCATGGCTAACAACCAGTCAGATTGCTTGAAATCCTTTGCCCATTTTATAAGAACATTTAAATGAGGAATGCGATGTTTGTAAGACATTCCCAGAAAAAACAGTTGAAAAACGCCTTGAACTGCTTAAGAAGAAGCTTCCTCAGAATAGGGGTCCCTCTGGCTCTGACCAGCTGATTCCCTTGAGTAACTGTGGGTGAAACCGCATCTATAATTGCCTCTACCCCTGAGACGAATGAAAAGGGCACAAAGAGGATCAGTGAACTGGCTGACTCCCCGGTTCCCTCAAAAAAGCCTAAAAAGTTAAAACACACTGAACCCTTCCCCCGCCTTCCAAACCGGGGACGTCTGTGTCTGGCCTGACTATGCCTTTGGCTCAGGAAATTTCTCAGGCTTTCAGAATCATCCAGGCCTTACAGGGCATTATTCCTCCTGATCAGCAGCCTCCTGCCCCGTCTCTGGGTGCCCAGTGTGGCAATACTGCAAAATCTTCTTTCCCTGAGGAAGAAGACTATGGTGATTATGAGGAGGATGAAGGGGAACATATAGAACCTGAGCTGTCTCCTGAGCAGGAGTTTGGTTCTCCCCCTAGGGCCTGTGAGGACTACTACTACTCATTTTACATTCGTTCGGAAGATGGCCGATGCCTGGACATCACTGGTCTGAACAGATTGAGGATGAGGTGGAATACATGGAAATGATGGGGGTAACCCCCACAAAAACCCTCCTTCTCCCCGTGAACAAGTTTTTCGAGAAGGATGCTTTAAAACTCCTTCAAACACCTAACTCCATTCCTCCCCTTGTCAAGAGGATGGATAAAAAGTATCAAATGGATAGGGAGGGAGCAGAGTTCCTTTTCTCCCATCCTGACCACTAGGGGGTCATGCAGCAAGCTACCTGAGACAAAGATAGGGTCCCTCTGTCCTCCCATTCTCCGGATAAGGACTCTAGAAAAATTGACAGCATGGCCAAGAAGGGGTACCTGTCGGCCTCTCTGGCCATCCGCCAAGCCAGTTTTCAGGCCTGTGCTGCCCAGTACCGGAAGTCACTGTGCCAGTCCATTTTGGCCATGGCCCAGAAACCTCTCTCCCTTATCAGGTGACCTGGCTGAAACTGCCAGGTTTAGGTTAGAGGCCGCTAAGTATCTGTTTTCAGATGGCTGCTGATACAAATGATACTGCAGCCAGATGGATGGCTAACACGGTGGCACAGAGGATATTTGCTTGGCTCAGGGCCACAAATCTTACTCAGGATACTCGGTCTAAGGCACTGGATTTCCCCTTAGAGGGTAATTTTCATTTTGGGGAATCCAAGATTGCTTACATGAAAAAAGGTGGATTAGTACAAGGTCACTTATACAAGCAACTCTGCAAAACAGAAAGCTTCACCATCCACCAGGCCTTACGGAAGGGGAGGCCGGGGAAGGTCCTTTCACACCAGGCCCTTTTTCCAGCCAGTGTCTGCACCCCAGTACCAGCAGTATCCACAACAGGGGTAGAAGGGGCTCTAGGCAAGGGTCTCAGGCCCAGCCTCAGTCCCAGACAAAGCAGACCCCCTGAGGCACAGGTTGTCTCCTCCCTCCCTGTCGAAAGCAGACTTTCCCACTTCCTCCAGGCTTGGCTGAACATCACCCCAGACAAATGGGTCCTGGAGGTGGTGGGTCAGGGTCTGTCTCTGGACTTCAGATGCCTTCTTCTTCAAAAAACCAGGGTCTTCAGTTCACCCTCCCTAGCAGAAAAGAAACTGCTGGAGTCAGAGGTTTGAAGCCTGCTGCTGCTGAGGGCAGTAGAACCTGTCCCAACCCCCTGAGAGGAAAGGGTTTCTATTCCAGGGACTTTCTCACCACAAAGAAAAGTAGGGAGTGGGGGCCTATATTGGATCTCAGAGCTCTAAACAAGCATCTGAAGAAACCAAAGTTCAAACTGGCAACTTTGGCATTGATTCTGCCAACACTTCAAAAAGGAGATTGATTGACATCACTGGACTTGAGACGCCTATTTCCATATCCCCATAAGGGAGTCCTACAGAAGATATCTCTGGTTCAGACTCCCTTCAGGTCATTACCAGATCTTACTTCGAAATACAGCTCTTGCAGCAGGTAACACCATTAGGACTGAAGCCGGCAGGCGTCAGGACCCTACGTAAATCTTCTAGCTAGCAGTCTTCAGCGGGATGCCTCCAGCGTTGGTCCCGCCCCGATGTCAGACATAGTACATAAGGAGGCGGTCCCGCCAGATTCCCCAGTTCTTTCCCGCCGTCGACTTGCATGTCTTGACCCTTCGGTTCGTTTCTAGCGCGCGACGCCTGGTTAGTTCTTCCGTTAGGAAAAAAGTTTGTTTCTTCTGCATAGTTGCTGTCTGATGTCCTCTCCAACCTCCGTGGAAGGCCATCCATTCAAGTGCGCCTGCGGGAAGCAAATCCCTCTTAAAGACCCGCAGTCGGCCTGCGTCCGGTGCTTGGGCCCAGACCACGACACCCGGGCCTGTTCCTTCTGCCAGGGGTTCAATAGCCGGACCCGGATCCGTCGCCAGAAGGCCCTACAGGCGTTCCTGCTGGAGAAGATTAAAGCCATGGACGCAGCTTCCAAGGGGGAATCTTCTGACAAGGCCCGGAGACACCTTGAGAAGCACAGGGAGAGAGTGAGATCCAGGTCCCCGTCTAGGGCCTCTGACCCCCGTAGTTCCGGCTCCCAGTCCGACCGCTCCCCTTCCCGGGCCTGTTCTCGGCCTCCCCTTGCAGCGGTGAAGACTCCTTCGGGTTCCTCCTCTCTTCCTTAGGCGAAGACCTCCAGGCCTCCTTCTTCAGCTACTAAGGCCCTGCCAAGGTCAGGGGACAGCCATCACCATCACAAGTCCGGTTCCCGCCATTTGGAGCCCGACGCCAGGTCAATCTCTTTGCCTCCTCCTCCCCAGCGGAAGACCAAAGAGCTGACTTCACTTAATAGATAGTTGGATCCGACGCCGGCCCACCCGACGTCGGCCAAGCACCATCAGTCCCGAGAACTGACGACCGCCAGATGCCCGTCGCCGGTTAGGCCTTCGCCTCCACAGATGCCGGCCAGGGGACCGGCGTCGTACCTGCAGAGGAGAAACCCCTCGCCTCCCACGGCGTCGGTCGGGAGGCGATCCGCGAGGAGGAGCTGACCAAGCCCGAGACCAGACAGGCGAACCCGGTCCTGTCGCACCCCAGGAGTCCACTCCGAACCTGAGACCCCTGTGGGGCCGACGCCGGATCCCGACCGGCCATCGGCGCCCGGTCCGTCGTCGGGCCTCAGCATATCCGAGGTCAAGAAGTTGTTTACCTACTGGTGGGATACCATAAAAAGGGATGTGGTTCCCACACCTCCTCCTTCCTCCTCCACCTGCGACTCCACCGGCCCCCGTGCCCCCTACTCCACCCAGGGCTGCGGGCCGAGTACCTTCCCCCCAGGAGCCTGCGGATCCTCCTAGGGGTAGACCAGAAAAAAGGAGACCTCCGTCCAGATCTTCTTCAGGGTCACCCAGCCCCAAGAGACCCAGAAGACGCCATCATTTGCCTTCGATGGAGGACACGGTATCGGACTTCTTGGACGGATCCAGATCCCCCTCTCCGATCAACGTCCCTTCTCTGGACCCACGTGAGCTTCCAAGATCTCCTCCGGATGACCCATCGTTCTGAGATTATGAGGCATATCCAGGAGAACATGGGCTGGGACGCAGAGGAACTAGACCCCGAGAGATTACGCCTTGCCAGATATCTTCGGCCAAAAGATCCAAAGCCTGTGGTGGTGCCACCCTTGGTGGACACATTCGTGGACGCCACCAAGGCAGCGTGGAAACATCCGCACTCACTTCCGGCGATGCTGAAGAAAGCTGACCGCCTGTACAAGGCCCCTAGGGAGGACCACTACTTGGCATCACACCCTCTGGCCGATTCTCTGGTCATTACAGCCTCTCATGACCGGTCCCAGAGGCCGCAACATTTGAGCACCCTGCCACCGGACCCAGAGTCCAAGTAGCTGGACGCTATGGGCAGACTCATGTACGCATCCGCTACCTACGCCATCAGATCCCTCAACTACTTGACCCACGTGGTGCAGTTTCAAAACGCCTTGTGGGAGCAGGGACTGGATCTGGCGGAAAAGATGCCAGAAGGTGAGCAGAAGGAGGAGTTGCTGCAACTCCTTCGGACGGGTTCGGACGTGGGAACCCAGGTGCTGCGAGCCGCGTATGATTCCGTGGACTCCTCGGCCAGAGCGGCAGCTTCAGGCTTATGCCTCCGGAGACGCTCGTGGCTCCATGTCTCCGGATTCACCCCGGATGTCCAGAAGAACATCCTGGACACCTCGTTTCATGGAGAAGTTCTCTTTGGTGAGTCATCGGAGAAGGTCCTCACCAAACTGCAAGAGGCCGGGAAGGCGGTGCGGTCTGTCCAGGCCATGTACAGACCCAAGCTTAGTTCCTTTCATAGGAACCAAAGCCGTTTTTGAGGCCGGATGCAGAGACAGCAGTCCCGCGCCGACCTGCAACAGAGGGGCTCCTTCTCCCACAGAGCCCAGGGGAAGTCGTCTGCGGGCCGAAGCCAACGGCTAGCTAAGCCGACCCAGCCCGCTGGACCCTCAGCCGCCACAGCATGACTCCTTCCCGGCCCCCGCCCCTCAGGATCAACGGGACACCAAGGTCGGGGGCCACATTGCGGACCACCTGCCAGGGTGGCAGTCCATAACCACCGACAGGTGGGTTCTTCAGTTGGTCGAAAGAGGCCACTTTATAGAATTCGTGGACAAGCCACCCACAAGGCCTCCTCTGCTCTCCAGTTACTCGGGTCAGCACAGATCACTCATCAGGCAAGAGGTACTCGCGCTCCTGCAAAAGGGAGCGGTGGAGTATGTCCCAGAGAACCAGATAGGATCTGGATACTATTCCCACTTCTTTCTGGTTCCGAAGAAAACAGGGGACCTCCGTCCAATCTTGGACCTCAGCGACCTCAACATGTCTGTTGCCTACAAACGTTTTCGCATGGTGACCCTCCAAGGACTCATTCCCATGCTGAAAAAGGACGCCTTCTTAGCGTCCCTGGACATGCAGGACGCCTACCTGCATATTCCAGTAGCTCAAGCGCACAGGAGATTCCTGCGCTTCGAGTTTCTCGGCCATCACTTTCAGTTCCGGGCCCTTCCGTTCGGACTGTCCTCGGCCCCCAGGGTCTTTACCAAGTGTATGGCAGTCATGACAGCGTCTTTAAGGAGACAGGGCCACTATGTGTTCCCGTACCTGGACGACTGGCTTCTCATGGCCGCCTCCAAAGAGGTGCTGTCGCTGGCTATTCAGAGCACCCAATATCTGTTCCACTCTCTGGGCATTCTTATCAACTACGAGAAGTCTCTCCTCGTACCGTCCCAGAAGCTGCAGTTCATAGGCGCAGTTCTGGACACCGTCCAAGGGAAGGCCTTTCTTCTTGACGAAAGAGCGGAACACATCAGATCCCTCATCAGGGATCTCTCGGCGAAGAAGACTGTCCCCGCCAGGTTGGTCCTTCGCTTGCTCGGACACATGGCTGCGGCCATTCCAACCGTCCCTTTGGCAAGGCTCCACATGCGGGTAACTCAGTGGATGCTCAAGGTGCAGTGGGACCAAAGGCAAGACCACATGCAGCATCCAGTCAGAATCACGAACGCTGTGTTTCGAGACTGGCAATGGTGGCTAGACTCAGGGACACTTTCGGCGGGCGTCCCATTTACAGCGCTGTCCCCAGAGGTAATCCTCTCCACAGACGCCTCAGGACTGGGGTGGGGAGCGCATCTGAACGGGGTGAGGTCCCAGGGAACATGGACCCCTCAGGAAACCCACCTCCACATCAACGTGCTGGAGATGAGGGCGGTCCTTTATGCCCTGCAGGCCTTTCAGTCAGAAATCCCGTCGAGTACTCTTCTGCTTCAGACAGACAACACGGCGGTGATGTATTACCTCAACAAACAAGGAGGCGCACACTTACCCCTTTGCAGGGAAGCTATGAGAGTGTGGGATTGGTAATCTGACACGGAGCGAGCCTGATTGCAGTTCACGTTCCCGGAGTGGACAACACAATTGCAGACGGCCTGAGTCATTCCCAGGCCAGAGTCCACGAGTGGGAACTTCTTCAGGAGGAAGCAGAGGATCTGTTTCTTCGATGGGGCACTCCAGAGTTGGACTTATTCGCTTCCCCATCCAACGCAAAACTGCCCAATTTTTGCTCGCTAGATCCAGGGCCTGGTGTTTTCTGGCGAGACGCGTTGTCCTTCTCCTGGGCGGATAGATTCCTCTACGCTTTCCCTCCCTTCCCATTGATCCAGAGAGTCCTTCTCAAACTGCGCAGGGAGCACGCAACAATGATCCTGGTAGCGCCTTTCTGGCCCAGGCAGATCTGGTTCCCCATGCTGACGCAGTTGTCCCGGGAACCTCCAGCTCCGTTGCCTTTCAGCTCCCATCTATTGTCTCAGGAGGAGGGTTCGCTAGTCCACCCGGACTTACGCTCACTGAACCTGCATGCATGGCTCCTAGAGACATAGCCATTAGGTCTTTCAAGAGGTGGCGGAAGTCCTTTCCACAGCCAGAAAGCCGGCAATGCATGCGACGTACGCCATGAAGTGGCGCTGTTTTTGCTTATAGTCGCAGGCACGTGGCCTTTCCCCTTTAGAATGCCCGGTGAAAGTGGTGCTGGAATACCTGCTTTCCCTATTCCATTTGGGTCTCGCCTACTCCTCCATTAAAGTGCACCTCTGCGCGATTTCTGCATACCACCTTCCGGTGGGACAGTGGCACAGCTTGATGCCTCTCGAGACTTCCTGAGAGGGGTATTACACCTTAGGTCACCCATCAAGGATACCATTCCTCCTTGGGACTTACTCTTTGTCCTGGAACAACTCACGCTGCCCCCCTTTGAAGCTGCCGCGGATTGCGAGCTGCGTTTTCTGTCGTGGAAAACGTTATTTTTAGTTGCTGTCACGCCAGCAAGGAGAGTTTCCGAGCTTCACGCCCTCATGTGCAAGGAGCCTTATTTAATTTTCCACCAGGACAGAGTGTCTCTGAGGACAAATCCTAAATTCCTGCCTAAGGTGGTCTCTGCCCTCACTCTCAACCAGGACATCGATCTGCCTGTGTATTTTCCCAAGTACTCTAACAGAGGAGAGGCGTTGGTCACACCCTGGATGTTCACCGCTCCTAAGGTACTACCTGAACAGAACTAAACAGCTCAAGTAAGTCGGACATATTCGTTTCCTTCGCTGAGAGGATGCTGGGCAACCAGTCTCAAAGCAGACCCTTTCTCGCTGGCTTGTCCAGTGTATTTCATTTGCTACAACAGCAAACAGAAGCCCCTCCTGGGTACAGTCCGGGGCCACTCGACAAGGGGGGTGGCTGCCTCCTTTGCAGCACTGCGCAACGTCTCCACCTCGGCCATTTGTGCTGCAGCTACTTGGATCTCTGTGCACACATTTATTAGGCACTATAGCCTGGATATTACATCACGGCAGAGAGCCGGTTTCGGCCTGGCCGTTCTAAGGGTCTCCTGTCCTAGAGTCAGGACTTGTTCAAGATCTCTCCTAATTTCCTCCTCCCAGAATGCTTACAGGCGCTATTGCTTGGGAATCAGTCCTAATGGTGTTACCTGCTGCAAGAGCTGTATCTCGAAGTAAGATAGTACAGTTACGTAAGAACTTACCGTAACAGTAGATCTTTGAGAACAGCTCTTGCAGCAGGTACCTTCCCGCCCACCTTTCCCCTTGGAGGAGGTATGGCCTACCAGGCCTTGGCAGGAGCTTAAGCTCTTTTCTTCTGATGGTGGATCCTCGGTCTCCCCTTCTGATGTCATCCTGCGGCCGGGAGTCTCCGGTGGGAGAACTGGGGAATCTGGCGGGACCGCCTCCTTATGTACTACGTTTGACGTCGGAGGCGGTTCCCGCTGAAGACTGCTAGCTAGAAGATTTCCGTGGGGTCCTGATGCCTGCCGGCTTCAGTCCTAATGGTGTTACCTGCTGCAAAAGCTGTTCTCGAAGATCTACTGTTACGGTAAGTTCTTACGTAACTGTACTTTTTTAACCCTGCCTTTTGGCCTTTCCTCAGCCCTAAGGGTGTACACAAAGTGCCTAGCAGCAGCAGTGGCACACCTTTGAAGGCAGTGGGTTACAGTTTTTCCGAATCTGGATGACTTGTTGGTGGTAGGGAAACCACCAGACCAAGTCAGGCAGTATCTACAGATCACCTAAGAGCTCTTGGAGTCTCTGGGGTTCCCAATCAATCACAAAAAAATCAGTCCTCATTCCTGCACAAATTCTGCAGTTCATAGGGGCAGAGATCAGTACCCTGCAGGGCAGGGCCTACTTGCCTATGGACAGAGTCAGGAGTCTCCGGCTGATTGCAAATTCATTCAGTTTGCACAAACCCAAGACAGCAAGGCAGTTTCTGCAGCTACTGGGCCATATGACTGCGTCCACAGGCACAGTGCTGGGTTTCAGGTTCCAAATGAGACATCCAGTTCCATCTCAGGGCTCATTGGAGTCAAAGAAAAGATCCTCTTTGAAAGTCCATCCCAGTAACAAGGACTCTGCTGCAAGCACTCCACTGGTGGAAGGAGGAACCCAACCTAAGAGAGGGAGTTCCTTTTCAGAGAGTCTCCCTCAGTTGTTCTCACAACAGATGCATCCCTCCTGGGTTGGGGTGCCCATCTAGGGGATCACTCGACCCAGGGCACCTGGTCAGCTGCAGAGTCCCTTCAGCACATAAATTTGCTAGAGCCCAGAGCAGTGTTTCTGGCTCTAAAAGCCTTTTCAGCATTGGTACAAGGGAAGGTGGTGCAAGTCAGAACAGACAATACCACCACAGTATACTACATAAACAAGCAGGAATGCACTAGGGCAGGCCTCCTCTGCACAGAAGCTATGAAAATGTGGACTTTGGTTTACTCCTTGGAAAGTGTTCCTGTAGGCAGTCCATCTGCCAGGAAAGGACAATATCCTGGAAGATGCCTTAAGTCGAATCAAATCAGGCCCATCACGAATGGACCTTGAACAGGTGAGTGGTGGTGGTGGGGCACTCTAGAGATAGACTGGTTTGCATCCCAACAGAACCACTGCCTGCCACAGTACTGCTGCAGACCACCAGATCAGGGTACACTTCTTCTGGATGCCCTGGCTCTGGATTGGTCAGGGAGGTACCTGTATGCCTTCCCTCCCTTTCCCCTGGTATTCAGGGTACTGGTCAAGCTCAAATCCCATTTAGCATCTCTAATCTTGATAACTCCAGACTGACCCAGGTAGCCATGGTACTCTCTACTGCTCTCCATGTCTGTAGCCAAAGCAATACGCCTCCCTCAGAGGCACAACCTGCTGACCTCCAGTCGGGGAATTCTGCTGTACCCGAACCTCAAGTCTCTCAATCTCAACGCCTCGCTCTTGTGGAACTAGAATATGCCAATTTACACCGTTCTGAAGCAGTGTTAAATATCCTGAGGGGTTACAGGAAACCCTCTACTAAGAGAACCTATTCTTCCAAATAGACAAGGTTTTCGATTTGGTGCTCATCTAGAGGCTTGGTGCCAGCACAGACTGGAGTATCAGCTGTTCTCGACTACCTTTCTCATTTACATTCCCTGGGACTACAGCCCAGCTCTTTAAAGGTCCACCTTGCAGCAGTGTCTGCTTATCTTTCTGCTGGAGCAAAGGTAACAATAGCGTCGGAACCTATTTTTAGGAGGTTCTTTCAGGGACTGACTCATTTGCATCCCCCTCATAGTGAACCGATGCCAGCATGGGACCACGATGTGTGTATAACTCTGCTCATGGGCCCTCCTTTTGAGCCCATGTCTACAGCTCACCTTAAATATGTCATATGGAAGACAGTTTTCCTAATGGCAGTGACTTCTGCAAAAAGAATCAGTGAGCGTCATGCTCTCTGCATCGAACAGGACTGTATCTCTTTTCATAGAGACAAGGTAGTCCTGAGAACAAACAGAAAATTCCTCCCCAAGGTGGTTTGTGATTTTTCACCTTAACCAATCCATTACCCTACCTGTCATTTTCACTGAGCATTCCACCTCTGGTGAAAGAAGACTTCACAGTCTTGAAGAATGGTCAAGGGTTTGGCAGTTGAAATTCAATGCAAGGAAGTGCAAGATAATGCATTTGGGGCACAAAAACCCTGGCACAATATATCAGTTGGGGGGTGAGGATATAGCATGCACCAAGCAGGAAAGGGATCTTGGAGTTATCATCTCTGATGACCTCAAGGCAGGGAAACAGTGTGACAAGGCAGCAGGTAAAGCAAATAGGATGCTGGGATGCATAGGCAGGGGCATCACCAGCAGGAAAAGGGAGGTCATAATTCCACTATACAAGACACTCGTGAGGCCGCACCTGGAGTACACTGTGCAGTTCTGGAGACCTTACCTACATAAGGACATAGACAGGGTAGAGAAGGTTCAGAGGAGGGCAACAAAGATGGTGCATGGATTGCATCACAAGTCCTATGAGGACAGGTTGAAGGCACTGAACATGTCTCCCTGGAGGAGAGGAGGAGAGAGGGATATGATAGAGACATACAAGTATCTTACAGGAGGAACAGGGTGCAGGAATGCACTATTTTTAGCGAAAAAGATGTTCCAGGACTAGAGGCATGGGATGAAGTTGGAGGAGCGATTCAGAGGGAAGCGTGAGAAGAATTTCTTTACAGAACGGGTGGTGGACAAGTGGAACACCCTGCCAGAGGAAGTGGTGGGGGCTGAAACAATCACGGGATTTAAGAATGCATGGGATAGACATAAAGGAATTCTGGAGGTCAGGGGTAAGGGGCAACAGACTTCCTGGAAAACATAAACTGAACTTACAAACTTAAATGGGCAGACTGGGTGGGCCATAGGCCCTTATCTGCCGACACTGTCTATGTATCTATGTATGTATCTATGGATGTCAAGAGAGCTCTCACCTACTACATGACAACTACCAAGGACCATAGGCAGGACAGAAAACAGCTGTTCCTGACTTATGGGGGTGTGGGAAAAGGTAACCCAGTGTCAACAAGATCCATCTCTCGATGGATAATCCAGTGTATCCAATTCTGTTACACTACAGCGGGTAGGGAGACCCCAACAGGACTGAGGGTCCATTCCATGAGAGGGACAGCTGCTACCTTAGCAGCTCCCAGAGATGTCCCACTGGTTAATATTTGTAAAGCAGCTACCTGGAAAACAGTACACACCTTTACAAAGTAATACCTCCTCGGGCCAAAGGAGGTCCGACTCTGAGAGGTCGGTTCCGTCGAAAAAGAAGTGCAAGTCAGCCGGTTTGGATCCAGCAGCACGTTCTCCAACCGCTGACGAGATGGCCAAAGTGATTAGTATAGTTAAGTCGCTTCGCCAGGTTCCATTCGAACCAGTACCGCTGGTTAGGCAGTCTGTTCAGTCGGATCCAACTCCTTTGGATTACGATCCAGATCCTTTCTGTGAGGAGTAGGAGGGAGAACAAGAATATCCTGATGACGAGGACGAAGGCAATGACTATGAAGGTCTGGATGTGCCCATTGAACCGGACATCTCCCCAGACAGGCCCTCCAATGCCTCCCCTCCCAGGCTTTCTGAGTCCCCTTCACACTTCTTGTTTTACAAGAAGATGGCTGAAACCCTCCAGCTCCCTATGGTTGAAGCTGCTGTGGAGTAGGAAGAGCCTGATTTTGTAGAAATGATGGACATCCCAGAGTCCAAAAGACTGTGTCTCCCTCTTCACATGTCCTTGGGGAAACAGACACAAAAACTTTTACAAATACCCAACTCCTTACCTCCTGTGGATAAGAGAATGGACAGGAGGTATATGTTATCAGGCTCAGGCATGGAGTTCTTATACACTCATTGCAGCCATGTTGGGGTAGTGCAGGCTGCAGCCTGTGACAGGGCTAACATATATTTGGCTTCACACACCCCGGACAAGGACTCCAGGAAAGTTGATGCCATGGCTAAGAAACAATACTTGGCATCCTCTTTGGGACTCAGGCAGGCAAATTACATGACCTAACACAGCCAGGTACCAGAAATCTAGGTGGGATACGGTTCTGGAACTGGCTAAACAGGCCTTCCCCCCCAGCTAGCCAAAGAGCTGGAGGAGGTGGCTGCTGATGGAACTGAGGCATCCAAAGTGCAATTTCATGCTGCTGTGGACTCCAGTGATGTGGCATCAAGAGTCATGGCTACATCTGTGTCTCTCAGAAGACATGCTTGGCTCAAATGTACTAGCCTTTTGCAGGATACCCAGACCAAGGCTATGGCTTTCCCTGTAGTGGGTAACTCTCTGTTTGGGGAGCAGACTGAGGCTTACATGAAAACAATGGATGAGTACAGGACCACCTACAGGAGTGCACAGGCCAAGGAGAGGCAAGCCACTCCTCAGAAGCAGCAGTCTAGGGGCAGGCCTTTTCACAGGCCTTTTTACCAAGCCCAGGCTTCCTCTTCCTTCCCACAGAGGGAGTTCTTTCGAGGGAGAGGCAGGAGGGGGATGAGCAGGGCTGCATCCTCTTCCAAGTCCAAGGCTCCTGCCAAACAGACACCCTGATGTGTCAGCCCGGGTCGACTCCCCTATTCCAGTAGGAGGCAGGCTGGCTTACTACTTCCAGGCCTGGAAGTCTGTTACCTCAGACAAGTGGGTCCTGGAGGTAGTAAGCCAGGGACTGACCCTCGGCTTCAAAAGATTTCCAAAACTGAGGGCCAGATCTTTTCCACCTGCATCCATCCCAGAGACCCTCACCTTAGAGGCAGAGATGTCCTCTCTTCTGGCTCTGAGCTGTAGAGAAGGTTCCTGCTCAACACAGGGGCCAAGGTCTGTACTCCAGGTACTTCCTTACCCCAAAGAAGACAGGGGAGTGGTGACCCATCCTAGACCTAAGGTATTTGAACAAACACATCTCCAAATCAAAATTCAAGATGGTGACTCTGGGAATAATTCTTCCCTCTCTAAGGCCAGGGGATTGGCTAGCATCCCTGGACCTCAAGGATGCCTACTTCCATACTCCTATCAGGTGCTCCCACAGAAAGTACCTCAGGTTCGAGTTGCCTTCAGGCCACTATCAGTTCAGAGCCATGCCATTCAGCCTAACATCAGCTTCAAGGTTGTTTACAAAGTGCCTTGCAGTGGTAGTTGCCTTCCTCGGAAGGCAGGGCATTTCCATCTTCCCATATCTGGACAACTGGCTAATTGTGGGTCAGTCATCAGATCAGGTCAAGTCAGCTCTGCAAACCACTCAAGACTTGCTCAGTTCTCTGGGGTTTCTCCTCAATCTCCCAAAGTCTATTCTTGAACCAGTACAACTCCTTACTTTCATAGGGATAGAACTGGATACTATCCAAGCAAAGGCCTTCCTTCCTTGGACAAGGGTAAAGGCCCTAACAGATCTTTTCAGCCTCTGGTCTCTCGTCCAGCAAGGCAGTTTCTGCAACTCCTGGGTCACATGGCAGCTTCCACTGCAGTTGGTACAAGGAGCCAGATTTCAGGTGAGGGACATTCAGTTCCACCTAAGGTCCTTTTGGTCTCACAAAAGAGACTCTCTCACCAAACTGATTCCAGTGACTCAGGCTCTGGTCCAAGCTCTCCAGTGGTGGCTGGACCAGGACAACCTCAGACAAGGAGTTCCATTTCTCTCTCTCAAGTTCCCTCATAGTCCTAACTACAGATGCTTCTCTCCTAGGTTGGGGAGCCCATTTGGGAGCCCTTACAGCTCAAGGGGGTCTGGTCTCCACAAGAGTCTGTCCTTCACATCAATCTCCTGGAACTCAGGGCAGTTTTTCTAGCCCTTCAGATCTTCTCGGAGTCAGGCAGGGGTAAGGTGCTCCAAGTCAGGACAGACACCACCACCACAGTGTGGTATATCAACAAACATGGAGGCACTCACTCCACGGCCTTGTGCCCAGAAGCCATGAAACTGTGGTCTCTAGCCTATTCTCTTCAGACTTCCCTGATAGCAGTTCACCTTCCAGGGAAGGACAATGTACTAGCAGATGCCCTGAGCAGAATTTCTCAGGGGCATCACAAATGGTCCCTGGACCCTCCCATACTTCAGGTCATCTTCTCCAGATGGGGCACTCCAGAGATAGATCTCTTTGCAGCCCCAGACAATCACCAGCTTCCTCTGTTTTGTTGCAGATCTCCAGTCCTAGGGACTGTTCCTTTGTATGCCGTCATTCCAGATTGGAAGGGCAGGTTTCTCTATGCCTTTCCTCCCTTCCCTCTGTTGTTCAGAGTACTGATCAAAATCAGATCTCAACCCTGCACAGTGATATTGGTAGCTCCAGATTGGGCCAGACAGCCTTGGTATCCTCTGCTGCTGTCACTGGCAATGTCATGTCCCCTGTGTCTTCCCAAAAGGTACAATCTCCTAACCTCCTTCCAGGGGAGGATCTGGTACCCCAGTCTCCAATCTCTAGGCCTGGCTCTTGAAGAGTTAGAATATGCAGGCCTGCATCTTTCTCAGGGAGTCCTGGATATTTTGAAGGTTTCCAGAAAACCTTCCACTAGAAAAACTTACAATTCCAAATGGAAAAGATTCAGCATTTGGTGTTCTCAGAAGAGCAATGTGCCTGACTCTGCAGGCATTGCTACAGCCTTAGATTATCTGGTTCATCTTAATGGTTTAGGCCTTAGGCTTGCAACTCTGAAGGTTCACCTAGCAGCTGTCTCTGCATTCCTTTCAGCAGGGAAGGGCTGTTCCCTGACATCTCATCTGGTTTTTAGTAAGTGTTTCAAAGGTCTGGTTCACATTAACCCCTCCCTTTTGAGAGCCTACTCCAGCTTGGGATCTTAATGTCTGCATTGCCCAGCTTATGCAGCCACCCTTTGAACCTTTGGCTTCGGCTGAGCTGAAGTACCTGACCTGGAAAACTGCGTTCCTGGTAGCTATTACTTCTTCCAGACCGATTAGTGAATTACAGGCCCTGTCAGTCGAACCTGACTTCATTTCCTTCCATAGGGATAAGGTGGTCCTGAGAACCAATAGGAGGTTCTTACCCAAAGTGGTATCAGATTTTCATCTGAACCAGTTTATGTCTCTTCCTATGTTTTTTCACTGACCATTCTTCTTCAGAGGAAAGAAGATTACACAGTTTGGATGTTAAAAGGGCTCTTGGCTACTACATAGAGCATACTAAAGCACACAGAAACGATTGTCTTCAATTGTTTCTCACTTATGGTGAAGTGGGGAAAGGTAAGCCTGCTACTGATAGAACTATTGCCAGGTGGATTGTCTCTTGTATACAATTCTGCTATGACAAATTGGGCAAAACACCCCCACTAGGCCTAAGGGCTCACTCGACTAGGGGTACAGCTGCTTCTCTGGCTGCTGCCAGAGATATACCCTTGCTAGAAATCTGTAAATCAGCCACCTGGAAAACAGTCCATACTTTCACCAAACATTACTCTCTGGGCATCCAGGCTAGGAGTGATGCTAGATTTGGCACAGCACTACTGCAGAGACTGTTCCCAAAGTAGGTACTGCATTCCCTCCTCCTGGGGGAACTGCTTGGTAGTCTGCATAATGTCGGAATTCAGCAAGACTTCATGTTGTTTGAAGAAAAAATTACTATAGTAATGTTTCTTCTAATGGAGTCTTGCTGTATTCTGACCTCCCTCCCTGCCTCCCCTCTCAGAACCTAGTTTTGGGAAGTGGGCTGTCAGGTACGGTGTTGCACCTCAAGGGTGTACCTTGTGCCCTCTCTCTTCAGAGTGGGGTATTTGTTTTTGTTACTGTTGTTATGTTTGTTATATATATCATATTGTCACTACCTCTTTTTTCTTGGGTTCTGGACTTGAGTCTTTTGGGACCCAGATTGTTGCCTTTTGGCCATATAGCACACAATTTCCATGGTTAGACCTTAGTTTGCTCGTAAGAATCTGACGGTTACACTGGTAAGAACCAGAGACAGAGGTTTGAAAACCGAGCTCGAGCTCAACGTTCTATGCCCATGCATAGAGTTAACTCTTTTGTCTCCGGGGCAGTTAAAGTGCTGGGGCTAACTGCATAATGTCAGAATACAGCAAGACTCCATTAGAAGAAACAACATTACTATGGTGAGTGACTTTTTTCTTCTTTGCCCACCTTTAGTGGTACTGCTTTGTAGTCTGCAGAAAGTTATGAATGCCCAAGTATTATAGGGGTTAGAAGAAAAAAATTACTTACAATAGTAATCATGTTTCTTCCAGTGATGCTCAGGTATTCATAACTTCCCACCCTACCTCCCCTTCCAGAACTTCAGCCTCTGCACTCCGGGACATGTTGTGCCACCAGAACGGAGTATACCCCTTTAGATGTATAATCTCTGCATCTAATTATGGTTTTAATAAGCAGGGTTCATTTGTACCTCTCTTGGGGTATTTCTGACATTTTCTCCTGTTTCTTAATTCTGTTGTTCTCCCTCCCGTTAGAGGTCTGTGATTTAAGTTTTTTTGGGATTTTTTCCAATCCTAATTGTATTAAGCAATATAATCTTAGAATTATACCCTCTTGGGCCTGCTTTTCCAGGCTCTTAGAAAATCTGAGGAGGTTTAGAACACTGGCAGTTAGTAGAGGCAGCATTTGAAAAGTTCTCACATGCAAAGAATTCCATAATTTGCATGTGTTCTATTCTCTCTGGGCAGTCCTACCTAGAAGGCTTACTGCAGAAAGTTATGAATACCTGAGTATCACTGAGAAGAAACAAGATTACAATGGTAAGTAATTTTTTCTTATGTGCCATGTTATGTGTAAATATAATACTAAAGCTAAAATATTGTAAGATTTAAAACTGATGTAGAAAGCAGCAGCAAATTGGTAAGATATTCTTTTCCCAAAGGGTGCATTTCCGTGCTGCCACTGCTGGTACTGCTCTCACTCTCCAGCTTCGAGGAGGGAGATCGGTAGTGGCAGTGGCACTCAAGAAATGCACTGCAATACTGACTTAAAAACTTACAGGACATATTCCTGTAATCTGAAGATGCTGTGGCTTAGTCCCTCACATGCATCATCAGAGACACAGCCGTAGGATTTATTAGGAATTCTAGTGAACATCAAGGTGGGTGAGGCTCGCAGGATCAACCAGACACAAAGTGCATAACATTCCAAGGAAGGGTAGAAAACAGTTAATTTACATTGCATATTCTTTTAATCTGCACTTTTAGGTTCCAGCACATTACTTGGGGGACATCAGCATTCCCCTTTAATGAAAGTTTGGCGTGAGTACCGCATGCCTAAACCATACTGATCTACATGTAAGTAAGCTGTGACCTACAACAGAGCATGGGTGTATTGGGCATTAATGGATGCCATGGGTGTGTTGAGAGGCATGAGGCCGAAGGCCAGTTGCCCTCCAGTGACCTGGGAAATGCATTAATGTTCAACCGAGGCAGGCCAAGGGTGGCCTGCCTGGGTTATCCTATCTCATTGATACTATTGGTACCAAGATTGGGGATAATGAGCTAATGGTCTTGGGAGATCTTAATTTATACTGGTGCGGAGGAAATTCCAAGCTGTATAAACCTCTGCTTGCTGGTCTCTCCTTGTCTCAACTTATTTAGGAGCCCACTAGGTGGTCTACCAATGGTGGTACTAGCTCCCTCCTCGACTGGGTCCCTTCATGACTCTGTCTCTGACCATACCCCTGTGTACTGTGTATGGAAGATGATCTCCCTGAAAATCCCCTACAAAATCATTCAAGTAAGGGATTTTTCCAGGTTTGACCTGGGGTCATTTCATGAGGATCTGAGTCTCACTGACTGGTCTATGGTACTTAATGCTCAGGACCCCTCCACTGCTGTTAATCATTTTCTTAGCACCTTTGGCGCTGTGCAGGAGAAGCATGCCCCCCTTATCAGGCGGAGAGTAAGGGGGTCTGCCACAAAATGGCTGCATGGGAGCCTCCTAGCCCTCATGAGGTCTAGAGACAAGTGTTGGGCCAACGTCAAGGACGCGATGGATCAGGCCATATTTCAGCAATACAGGAGGCTCAGAACTGAATGCAAAAAAGCAATCTGGGCAGTCAAAAGTGAATATTGCAAATCTACTTTATTCAGCTTTGCTAAGGACCCTAGAAATTTCTGGAGGAACATTAAAAATATAGTTAGTGGTTCCTCCAACTGTGGGATCTCTGACATGCTCGTGGGCGGGTCTAATTGTAACAATCCACTAACTATTGCCAGTGCTTTCAACTCTCACTTCTCGGACCTGTCCACCTTTCCCTCCCTATTCTCTGCTGATGAGAGTGATAGCTGTTTCCTGCCCTCCACCCCTCACCTCCTGTCTGTCATTTTACTTTAGGGCTGTAACGGCACTGGAGACGCAGAGATTTCTCTCTGGTTTCTCCCCACATTCTAGGCCACGGTGGCATGGAACCTAAGCTCCTCCATCTTGGTAACCCTTTTATAGCCTTTCCAATGGCCCATATCATTAACATGTCCCTTGCCTCTGATGTTATCCCTGACATCTGGAAGGTGGCGAGGAAGAGAAAGTTGTGGCTGGGCAACTCATGGAGTATATTCAGGCCCATGAGCTACTGTCCCCTGCGCAGCACGGCTTTTGAAAAGGGTACAGTATGTCCTCGCCCCTTGTCACTGTCTCCTCTGGAATCAGGGCTGCCATGGACCAGGGCAAACTCTCAGGTGCCATATTCATTGTCCTATCCAAGGCCTTCGACCTAGTTGACCATGTGTTACTTTGCTTTCAAATTCGGCCCCTTGGTCTGTCTCCACCTGTCCTGAGTTGGTTCAGTAATTACCTCCAGGGCAGACAACAACTTACTAGATTCAGCAAGGTCCTCTCAGACACCACTCCTGTGACCTCTGGTGTCCCCCAGGGATCCGTCCTAGGGCCCCTTCTCTTCTCTGTCTTTGTCAACAACCTATCAGCTACTGCTACCAACTGTAGTACTATCCTATATGTGGATGACCTGGTCATTCTCACCCATTCCCGGGACATTGGGGTAATCATCCATCAACTGAGAGAGGATTTCAAGAATATCCAGTCCTGGGTAACGACTCACTAGCTGGTCCTCAACCTAAAAAAACTCAGGCCATGCTTTTCAGGTCCTTGGCCAAGATTAAGGCCTCCCCTGCCCCTTTGAGTGTTACTGGTATTGATGGTACTCCTCTTCTGACCACTGACTCCATCAAATACCTTGGGGTGACACTAGACCCCCAACTTGACCTTGAGTGCCATATCCAATTGTATGCAGAGATGTCAACTGCAAACTGGGTCTGGCCTACAGAACGAAGAAAAATCTTACATCTGCTGCTCGCCTTGCATTGGCCAGAGGAGTGCTTCTTCCCTCTCTCTGTTATGGACTTCTCCTGTTTGCACACAGCTCCAAAGTTCACCTCACTAGGTGGAACACAACCTATAATAACATATTCCGCTTTGCACTTGCTGCCCGTCGCCTCACCCACCATTGTGATCTACATGACAAACTCGACTAGCTCTACCCGCCCAGCCACATGAACTTTATCTTGGGCAGCTTCACGGGCAAGGTGCTCAGAACTGGCACTCCCCCAAGGCTGGCTGAGCTCCTCAACCTGGCTCTCTTCTTCCTACTCCTTTAGGTCTCTGGGCCCTGGTGTTCTTAAAGTCCCTATCACCTGCACGTAAATGGGGGGACAGAGATTTTGCTTCATGCGCTCCTAGGCTATGGAACTCCTTTCCCACCCAAGTCCGCTCCTCCCCCTCCCACTCGTGCCTCCGGAGCTCCCTGTGGTATTATTCGAAGCTCTCCTCTGCATGTGGGTGTCCTAAACCACCATAGCTAGTTCTGGTCCACTGCACCGGACTCCCATGTCATTCTTGATACCCCTCTTGCAGCTCTTGCTGATGCAGCCTGCCTGACTGGATTCTGAGATGCATATAATGTGTGTATTCTCTGTTTCAGGAGATACTTAGACTGTGTCTCTGTTTGTGGCTCAGAACCATATACACTTTGTAAAATGTACTGTTCTAGGGACGTGGATATGTTGTTCAGTCCACACTGTCTGACAAGTTCCTTACCGCTTTAATTCTTGCCGGAAGGTCTTCAAGCTGGCTCCTCCCACCCACCCGAGGTAAAACCCTCGTCCATTCCATGGCCGATCTTCCTTACAGCTTGGAAGCTCAGGTTCCTCCTAACTGCGTTGAGGCCTGGATCCTAATCTTTGGAATTTCAAAATTATTTTAAAGTTTACTAGACGTACAACTTCATCTTCCCTCGTGGCTGTGATGGATAAATCTACTCCCGTCTTCCATCGGTGCCCTTGAGGGCAGAAAATGTCTGGGACCGACCCGCACTCCACGTGTGTCTATTGCCTGGGACTTGCACACGATCTGCAGGAATGCAATCTCTGCAAGTCCTTTATGGCTTTGGTTCTGGAAGACGCACTGCCCAACTTCAACTGGGGTGCCGTGAGAAATGGTTTCCGCCGGTGAAGTCAAAGGAGGCCCATTGGGTGGTGAGTGCAGCACAGCTGGAGCAGTTGATCACTCTTGAGGAGGAGGCGTCTTCTTCCTCCTCAGCGTCGGCATTTATCCCGCTCTCCTTGGGCTCCTCCTACACTGCTTCTTTCAAGGAGCTTTGTCAGTCCCGCTCCACCAAAGGAGAAGGACCCTCGGGGAATCACACGAGTAGGTAGAAGAAAAAGGACGGAAAGGTAAGTCCCACCATCGACGTTCGTGGGAGCAGGAGAGATCTCCTTCCCCAGACCATCGGCTCTCGACTTGGGTCGAGGTTGCGGCTAAGGCCACTAGCCTCACGGTGTCCCCATCAGGTCAGCCGGCTGAGACACTCGTTGATGCGGTTGAGATTTTTCTCAATCCATTGGATGGGTTGTAGACTGGAGAGGCAGACAACCCTTCTTCACCGGTTCCCCTGGTGGTTACCGAGGACTTGCCCATGCCTCCTGTGCTGAAGTCCCCGATTAAGGACCCTGAACCTAGGGATGTGTGTGTTTCCCCTGCCTCCTCTTCGACTCACCATCGGCGAACCCGAAGGTCTTGGTCCTCCTCCGTGTCGGTAGGTCCCGCTGACTTTCGGCGGTCTCGGGCCCGGCATCACGGAAAACGGCATCGCCACTCGTCCTCTTCGGAAGATAGGCTCCGGCGCAAGTTGTGCCGGTGCTATGAGGACATGATATGGTGCCAGCAACTCTTGTTAGCCTTTAATAAGCCGACTCTGTCAACTTCACCGGCCATTAAGTGGTTGTCGCCCGATTGACCGAAGCAACCTCTTGTTACAGTCGAGGAGCCGACTCTGCTCGGCTGAAACCGGCTGCTCCACCCATTGTGGTGGAACCACCACTTCCACAACCTAAGAGTGGAGCCCCAACCAAGGATTCTTGGTCGGGTTAGGGCTTGCCCCACAGGTTGTCTGTCACCCTCACCCCTGATCGGCTTCGGTGAGTGGAAGGTGGCTCAGGCACTCGGCAGCTGTTCGCGGACTCCTCTGAGTCCGATGACGACTCCTTGTACTCCAGGCTTCTTGACCTGGAATCTACCGCAGGTCAGTCGGTGGACGAGAGCCCGTCCTTGTTCTGGGAATCCTACGGCTCACCTCAGAGTCCACTGGGATGCAGCTCGAACCTGTACAAAAAATGGGCCAGATATCCCCCCTCACGGAGATTCTGGACCAAGGGGATTCCCTGACGGAGGCCTTCCCTGTGGCCGAGGGCATTGTTGGCCCGACCCTGGAGTTGTGGCAGCAGCCTGTATCCTGTCCTGTGCCTTCGGACAGAATGGCTCGCAAGTAAGCAGTCCCCACCGGTTCCCTCTCTGGTTTTTCAGAGCACCCCTCTCCAGAGGGGCTGGTGACTGATGGCATCTTCCGGTGTTCTGGAAACGCCAGGGACTTGGGGAAAAAACCCAACAAGGAGTCCAAAAAGCTGGACTACTCAGGGTGAAAAGTTTACACTGCTTCCTCCCTAGGTCTTTGACAGGCTAGCTCAGCCATGCTGATAACACATTTTCAACACGCCCTTATGGGTTCCCTGGATGAGGTGATTCCTCATCTCCCGACTGACCTTCAGACGACGGTCAAAGCAGTGGCAGGATCAGGGAAGGCGGTGGCCAAACAGCTCCAAACTGCCTTGGGCATTGGAGACTCTTGGGCCCGGTCAGTAGCGGCCGCAGTAGCCATGCATTGAGGATCCCCACCTTCACGGCGGATACCCAGTACAAGCTGGCAGATGTTCCCTTCCTGGGCACCAACTTGTTCGGGCTGGGGTGGAAGGCCATCACCAGAGGATTGAGAAGTCCAGTGCCACCTTGTACTCGGTCACGACTGCCCAGAAGGACAAAGGCTGCCAGCAGCAGCGTAAGCCGTTTTGACCTTCCACCCCTGCAGCACGTCCGGCCCAGCAGCACCAGCAACAGGGCCAGCAGGCTCACACTTAGCGCCCTAAGGCCAAGTCTGCCGCTTCCTCTAGTAGGAAGCCTGGAGGGAAGGGTCCAGGCGGCCCCTTGGCCGGCCCTTCCTCCAAGCCTGCACAGTGACGGGTTGAGGGGTGTCACCCCCAACCTTGTCACTCCTCCCCAGGTTCCCCCATGGGGGGATTGCTCTGCCATTTCCTTTCCGCCTGGTCTGCTATCACCACAGACCGTTGGGTACTGGAAGTGGTCGGCAGGGGTCTGCTCTGGAATTCGAGCAGTTCCCTCCCTATTGAGCCGTGGCTCCACGAGGGGCTCCGCAGCCTCTCTGTTGGCTTGTCGAGCCAACATTGCTCTGCTCCTCTAGAAGGAGGCAATCAGCAAGGTGGCGGATCCTCCTCCAAACCTGGGGTTTGTGTCCAGGTACTCCTGGTCCCAAAGCAGGACAGGGGTGGCGCCCATTCTCCATCTGCACAACCCGAACAAGTTCCTAAGGCCGCACACCTTCAGGATGGTCACTGGCTCAGATCACTCCATCCTTGGAACTAGGCATGTGGTTTTGCTCCCTGGATCTCCAGGACGTGTTTTTTCACGCCCCCAATCCATCGGTCTCATCAGCTATTTCCTCCGCTTCAGAGCAGAGGTGTCACTTTGAGTTCCGGGCCATGCTCTTCGGCCTATCTCCAGCTCCCAGGGTCTTCACCAAAGGCATGGCAGTGGTGACAACATTCCTGTGGCGCCGAGGGGCCCGGGTGTACCCTTACCTGGGCAACTGGCTGATTGCAGCCCCCTCCAGGTTGGAGGTGGAGCAGTCCAGGGATCTGGCCCTCCAGGTCTGTTCTCAAATTGGCCTCCTGATCAACGAGGCCAAATCGGAACTCATGCCATCGCAGGTGATTCAGTTCATCAGGGCAGAGCTCGACTCTCTTTGAGCCAGAGTCTGGCTCCTGGCAGACAGGGCTGAGGTCCCTTTCCTCATTTGCCCAGTCATTTCTGGTTGGACAGTTGCGCCCTGCCCGGGACTTCCTGTGCCTTCTGGGCCTAATGGCGGCCTGCACCAGCACGGTCCATTGGGAGTGCAGGCATATGTGCCCCCTGCAATGGGGGCTGTCCCGCCAGTGGTCACAGCGCTCCGGTCCTTTGGACCAGCCAGTGACTGTGACCCAGAAGATGTGGGATGGCCTGCAGTGGTGGCTCGTCCCAGCTCATCTGCAAGAGGGTATCCTGTTTGCTTGCCCCGAGCCGACGGTCACTCTTATGACCGATGCCTCTTTGATGGGTTGGGGTGCCCATCTGGGGAAACTCCGGGCCCACGGCCTCTGGTCCCCTCAGGAGTCTCGATGCGAAATCAACCTGCTGGAGCTTCAAGCAGTTCGGCTAGCCCTCACCGCCTTCGCTCCGTTTGTACGGGGTCAGGTAGTTCAGATCCAGATAGACAACACCACGACCATGTACTATCTCAGCCATCAGGGCGGGATGCACTCTTGCCTCTGTGCAAGGAAGCTCTCCGTGTTTGGTCTCTCATGATCAGCCTGGAGGCGGATCTCCTAGCCATCCATGTGGCAGGAGCCTTGAACAGTCTGGCCGATGCCCTGAGCCGGATAGGCACTGCATCTCACGAGTGGTCTCTCCTGCCAGAGATAGTGCAAGAGCTGTTCTCCCATTGGGGCACCCTTCAGGTGGACCCGGTTTGCCTTAAGGGAGAATGCAAATCTGAGGCTGTTGCATGCCCACCCCCCTCAGCAGGGCTCGCTGCAGGGGGATGCCTTCTCGAGTCTGTGGACCCCGGGCCTCTTCTACACCTTTCGTCCATTTCCCTTGATCCACAAGGTGCTTCTCAAGGTGAAGAGGGACAAGGCACAGGTGATTCTGGTAGCCTTAGACTTGCCTAGCCAGTTCTGGTACCCAGATCTCCTCAGCCTCAGCTCCAGGCTCCCGAGATGGCTTCCAGCCCACCTGGACCTGATCTCAGTCAGCAAGGGGAAGGTTCTCCATCTGGGCTGTTAATCCCTGCAACTGACGGCCTGGTTCCTGAGTGGCTAGAGTTCCAGGCCTTGGATCTTTCTGACGAGGTCCTCAACATCATTGAGGCGTCCCGTAAGGAGTCGACCAGAAAATGCTATGCCTTCAAATGGAAGAGATTCTCCATTTGGTGTTGGGACAAAGGGTTGGACCCCTCTTCCTGTCCATTGACTAGTATTTTGGACTACCTGTGTTCGCTTTCTCAGCTAGGGCTTTGGTCGACGACCCTTAAGGTGCACCTGGCAGCCATCTCTGCTTACTGGGTGTGGGCCAACAAGCATTCGGCACAGGAGAAGGTGGTTGGGCAATTTTCCAAAGGCCTAGACCACACATCCCCTCTGGTGCGAGAACCTCCACCTCCGTGGGATCTACTGCTGGTATTGGCTAAGCTCATGGGCAAGCCATTCAAACCGATGCACAGATGTGGCATCTCTCACCTGTCATGGAAGACCACCTTCTTGGTGGCTATCATGTCAGCTAGGAGGATGGGAGAGCTCCAGGCGCTTTCCATCGAGTCTCCCTACCTGGTCTTCCACGGGGACAAAGTTGTCCTTCACCCCCACCCACAGTTCCTTCTGAAGGTGGTGTCAGAGTTTCACCTTAACCAGGTGTTGACTCTGCCGGTGTTCTACCCCAGTCACACCTCGGAGGCCGAATATAGGTTCCATACTTTGGACCCTAGAAAGGCGCTCACTTATTATAAGGAGTGGATGGCTGAAGTTCTGAGGGAGGTTTGCCAACTGTTTGTCACCTATGCTGAAGCTGCACCTGGCAGACCTGCAGCCACGCAGACGATAAGCCGGTGGGTCACCTCCTGCATAGATCTCTGCTATAGGTTGGCGGGCATGGAGCCTTCCAAAGGGATAAGAGCTCATTCAACCTGCCATACCGCTGCTTCGGTGGCTGCTTCTAGGGATGTCCCTATCCAGGAAATCTGCAGGGCTGCTACCTGGAAGTCAGCACACACCTTTATTTCCCATTACCACATTTGCCTTGAGTCATGCCGAGATGCTGGTTTTGGGACCTCAGTTCTCCAGTCCTTATTTCCCAAGTAGGGGGTGCGTGCCTTGCCTCCCTCCTCCCGGAGAACTGCTAGGAGTCTGCCAGACAGTGTGGATTGAACAACATATCCACGTCCCTAGAAAAACAGGTTACTCACCTGTAACAGGAGTTCTAGGAGTAGTATATGTTGTTCATCCACACGACCCACCCAGCCTCGACGCAAAACCTGGCTTCCAGCGGGCTAGATCTGGTGTCATGGGGCAGAGCCAAGGGTTTTACCACCTGGGTGGGTGGGAAGAGCCAGCTTGAAGACCTTCCGGCATGAATTAAAGTGGCAAGGAACCTGCCAGACAGTGTGGATGAACAACATCTACCACTCCTAGAACTCCTGTTACAGGTGAGTAACCTGTATTTCTTAGCCTTGATGTCTCTATGCATATATATTTCTGTACATATCTTAACTGTGCTTACTGTCTACTGGTAATGTTCACCTGGTTCTATTTGCTCTGTATACTGCCTAACTTGTGTCGTGTCCTCTGTGTGAACCTGTATCTCATTGTTCTCTCCCGGGTCGTTCCTGAAAATAGGCATATAACTTGTCTAGTGTAATTATCTGGTCAACAAAAGCTAAATAAATAAATAAAACACCCATGCCTTGGAGTGGGTTACTGCACTTACAAAATAGGTTATTTATACTGTGTGTGTGTGTGTGTGTGTGTGTGTGTGTATGTATATATATATATATATATATATATATATATATATATATATATATATATATATATATATATATAATATATATTTGAGAAAATCAGAATTACAACCCTTTAAGTCATAGACACTTTTGGAAAGGCTCCTTGTTAGAATAACATAGTATACAGGCAATTACAGAGAGAAGTTAACAGGTGCATAATACAATCAACATGGACTAGTACAAATAGGATAATAGAGGAAAGAGTAACCTGTTCACTAAGATTCTGTGGGTAGAGACAACCCAGAGTCGAGTAAGACCAGTAAAATACAGTATGCAAATGACATTGAACCATAGTAGTAAATGCATATACAGTTGTACCATAAAAAGTACATACAGTGTTGATGCAGTAGGTTGACTTGCCCCAAAATGTTAATACATACAATGTTAGGACAGATGGTTGACTTGCTGAGATACAGAACAGATTATGCAGTCCAATTATAGTGCACATAATGAGTTGGGGGGAGAGAAAGAAAGCTGTAATGGTGGAGGGAGCCTAGTTGCAGTCACAGGAGTTCTTCGAGAGAAATTCCCCAAGGGTGGTTTTGAATGGGCTGATCTTAGTCATGGCGGAGTTTGCAGCAGGTAGGGCATTCAGCCAATATGGGGCCCTATGAAAAAAGGCTCTTTGACCCAGGGATGTCCTGCAGCGGGGAACCGCGAGGGTAGCCTTGGAGGTACTCCTGGAGGCTCTTGTTGTTTGGGAGGGCTGGATCAGGTTATGTAGTCCAGTCAGAGTTTACACTGAATTTTCTTGGCCAGAAGACAGGTGTGATATTTAAGACATTCAAAGTTTAGCCAGTTTGAACACGTTTGGAGATCACATGTGTGGGTGCGTCTGTCATAGCCTGTCACCAGGTGACAGACTTTGTTCAATGCAGTCTTTATTCGGTGAAGGGCAGTATTGTCAGCGGAGCCATAAAACACAATCCCATTGTCCAGTACTGAGGGGACTGAGGAAGACAGCGCCAGGTGAAGCGTCTCTGGGTGGACCGTGTTTGTGCCAGTGTAGAAGTCCAGTTCTGACGTTAATGGTGGTGCAGAGGAGGTCGATATGTGCCCTATAGGAGAGGGAAGAGTCAAGGGTAATACCCAAGTATTTGAATGAGTTAACCTGCTCAAGTGGGGAGCCTTGGGAAGTGTGGACTAGCAAGGTAGAGTCACTGAGTGAATTCTGGTGGTGAGAGAAAATCATTGCCTTGGTTTTTTTTATAGTTTAGAACTAGGCAATGCTCAGAAAACCAAGCTTCAGCTTCAGAGAAGGATTTTTGGAGGTCAGTTTGGAGGGGTAGATTGGGGGTGGCTCCAGAAGAGGACTGCATCTTCAGCATGTAGAAGTACTTGACCAGAACAGGCATTGGGTAGTGAGTTTAGAAAAATGCTGAATAGGAGGGGGCCCAGGATAGATCCCTGGGGGACCCCGGAGCGAACTGGGAGGCTGATTGAGAGCTTGGATTCAGTTTTGACTTGCTGGGTCTTATTACTTGGGTAGCTCCCAAACCAGGACATAGTTTCTGGAGTCATCGCTGTGGAGGCCATGGCCAAGGAGGAGGGCATGATGAACAGTATTGAATGCCTTAGGTCGATGTACAACGACCCAACGAAGTGTCCGAGATCTGGTTCCTTATGGATGAAGGAAGTATATTCCAGTAGGGCAGTAGTGGTACTGTGCCCCTTATGGAACCCATGCTGCTCTGGACACAGGGGATTCTACTTTGAGAGGTGTTCGTGTGTGTGTGTGTGTGTGTGTGTGTGTGTGTGTGTGTGTGTGTGTGTGTGTATATGAAATAAGTTTACTAGCTTTAAAACAGGAGAAATGTATTGATATCCTGCCGCATTGAAAAGTAGTCCCAAACAGTATACAGTATATTGAGAAATTTAATTGTAAAAAGTAGGTCAGAATTTATGAACTAAACTGAACTATTAACCTTTTTAATAATAAAACATTTTTTGAGTTATTCTGGTGATTTGAATATGTGGTGATGTTGAAGAACACAGTTTAGGTGTAGTCCTCAGTCCCTCAACTGTAAACTACAGTGTAGTTATTATAGTGACTACCACTTGTTTTGCTTTGCTTTTCTGAACTCATCCATATTTTTATGTATGTAAGCGACATAAAATAGCCACCATCTCCTATTTCTCTTGTAACATAAAACCATTTTTTTAAAGCTCCTTGTTTATAGAGTTCAGCGTTTCAGTATTATTGAAATCATAATCATTCATTTGGTTTTAGCTTCTAGCTGCAGGCTAAAACATGGCCAGCAGTGTTGTAATGCCTTGCTCCTCTCACTGGCATAGCTTGATTAAGTTTCTAGAGTCTCATGGGAAATACTGCATAAGCATTGAAATTCAGTGTTGCTCAAAGCAACCTGAACATTGTATGATGGAAAGTCTCAAGGAAGTTAACCTGAAAATCCAGGATGCCTTTGTTAAGCTTATTGTAAAGGAAAGCAGCTGGTTGATTAGCAGCTTAGTAAATTAATACCTTTGTAAAAGGATTGGCTGAACTACACTGCTCGGCTTGACTGCTGAAATAAATAACCCTAAAGCCTGGTTTGACTCTTCAGAATGCATTTTGATTTTTTCATAATGTTAAAAGCACAGCTAGAATTTGAGGCAGTCACCAAGCCATAATTTGTCAAGTAAACTTTTTTTGTTGAAGGTAGCGTGGAGGGACGGGGATTCTGCCTTTATTTATACATTGCACTGTATTATGTAGACAGTAGAAGGTTATCAGAAAAAGAAGACTCTGCATATATATAGCACTTTTCATACACATAGTATCCCAAAGGGCTTTACAGGCAGTGCTACACTGGTAGTGAAGTGACTGAATGTGTAGTGGCAGCCATTTTGCACATCAGCACCCACATAGCCTTGTACAGTTACATGACCCAGTTTTATGGGAAGCGGAATGTTGGCCAGGTTACTGGGGAAAATTCCCTACCCTTGCAAAAAGTGCATTGGGTTCATTTACTTCACCTGGACACCCACCAGGACAGCACCAGAGTTGGGTAGAAGGGGACCTTGGTTAATACCTCATCGCAGTGGGACTGAGTGGTATTAGATTACTTTGTCTCCACCCTAGTGATTGTAACTGAAATTAATAATAGTCTGTGCTAAAGCAGTATGCATCCCTTCTTGAACTTCAAACCCTTGTAGCCTGCGCAGCTGTTGATGTACTGTATTGTTCGGCTGAGGCTGGTACCATATGGTAGCCCTCTCTTGGGGTCACTAGGGGTCTGGCATAGCCCGAGAAGACCCTCAGTTTCTAGGTATAAGGTGAACTGCTTGCCGTGGGTTCCCCTCATTTAAACACACACACTGCCTGTATTCCCTGTCCATGGGGTGAGCTCAGCTCTGACCTCTGTTCTGCCAGAAAATATCACACTGCAAGAGTGGTGTAAGCAGTAGTCGTTGCACTTTATTTATAGGCACACCCAATGGGAACACAGTCCCTGAATGCTCTTATTAGGTTAGCACTATACACACAAGGTTCGATCCTGATGCAGGACTTCAGTCAGTACCTTAGGGGCCCTTTGTATAGGTTGTTCCCTTCTCTCACAACAAGAGCCCCATGACCCATCCTTTTACTGTTTTCATACACCAGTGGGTGACATTATACCTCGGGGCAGAGCCAGTTCTGCTCTGCAAAACCTTACTAGGTTTACTGTTGGGCTAAAAGCTTTGGGTTTCTATTTTTACACATTCTTGAGACTCCGCAGGGTCTGGTTAATGGGTAATGCAGGAGGCATCACTGCTGCAGAAATCTCTCTCTTCGGACTTTGGTTCACTAATGGTATCCAGGGGTATCTTGGTCCTAAGTGTAGCTGTTCTGTACTAGGGCAGTCTCCCTTTCGGAGAGCCACTACTGTATTGTGCTGTGTGCCTTACATCAGTGTTTTCACACTCACCAACAGGTGTGCTGGGCATAGCGCGACAGTGTGCACTCCAGCCTTCCCACCGGCAGTGGCTGACACGGGAACTCCGGTACCCATCCCTTCTTGTGATGTCTTGTACACAATGTAGATATATCTCTTATCTCAGTCTGAAGCTTGTTTTTCTCAGCAGCTCTCCCTCCATGAGCAGCTTCAGCATATTTGGGGCACAGGACTATAAAACCCCCCAAAAGGTGAACACCTGTCTTTTGTGAGGTCCTCCCTCTGCTGCAGGTCCGCCAGAAACTCCCCTTGAAGGGAAGTACCTCGGGGTTCCCACACCCTTCCTGTGTGTCATCTCCATTCTCCTGGATTTAGCAACGATCTACACTAAGCGCCCTCCTATCACTTCACCAGACCTCCACTGCTGTCTTGCGCCTTACCCTGAAAACTATCCGGCAACTGGGCATCATAATAAGTTGGTCTCAAAAACTAGATCCATCAACAACTCTGGTATGTGAGGCCTTGCTACCTCTGGCAGTCTGGCAAGAGACCTCACCCTTCTCACTGACAGTAAGCTCCACATACTGGACTCTCTAAAGTCAGAGTCCTTACCATCAGTAGGCTGTGGGCTGGAGGTTCTGGTAACCTGCCTCCTGTCATCTAGTGGCTGGAGGAGATTGCTTTAAGTATTAAGTGATCTTTCATTGGGGGACTCTCTTGCAGCAGGCCATCACAGGTAGGACTCCACTGTCTGGCACTAGGACCACATGGAAACTTTTCTGGCTAGCAGTCTGCCAACGGAGGCCGCCTATCTCCAATGTCACGCACTGACGTCAGCCACTCTATATAGGTGGGCGGCCCCTCCCACATCCTCTCCAGTCCCCCCCCTTGACCTAGTCATGTCGGATCTGCAAGGAAACTGTTGCTGCTTCAGTTGCTACTTTTGCGCCAATGGTTTTTTTTATTTCTCACCTTAGTTTTTCCCCTGTCTTTTGATGTTTTTCTTTTTGTTTGTCATCTCACCCTCTTCTTCACAGAGCATTGCAACAAGTGTGCTTGTGGCCAGCAAATTCCTGAGAGGGATGGCCACTCGATTTGCCTTTTCTGCCTAGGCCGGAGAGTCTTGTGAATTCTGCCAGAGGTTCAATGCCACCACCTGCCACCGTTCCCAGCGGACCCTCGAATGGCACTCGTTAAAGCTGAAGTTCACCTCAGTGGAACAGGAGCTGCTGGCACGCTCTTCTCGGGCCTCCCAGGCCCACTCTCCGGCCTCCCAGGCTCATTTCTTGGATTCGGCTATGGCCTAGCCCCAGGACAAATCTTCAGGGAAGCACAAGCACCGGGACAAGGAAAAACATGGATCCCGATCCTCATCTTCCCGTTCTTGGTTGCCACACTCTTGCTGGACAGCGTTGAGGTCCTCTGGGGGTTGGCCCTCCATTCCACAGGGCTAACCGCGGTCCCTCCTTCCGCCACCATCACTCTCTCTAGCAGAGGAGCTTCAAGCCAGGGATCTTCCCAGCCCACTAAGCCTCTGCTAGTCCGGCCTATTACTTCATCAGGCACACAGCAGAGTAGCCCTGTCAGTAGTCCTAACGCCGACACTGGTGTAACAGATGCAGGGGCCCCTTTGTCACCCTTCCCGTTGCCTGCTTCCCCAGCATTGGATACCTCTCATAGGTCCGTGCCCCTGATAGAAATGGGCTTTTCGCTGCTCTGACATTGCCTCCTCCACTGCAAGACCCTACACGCCCTGCGCCAGATAGTGTATACTATTCTTACCCAGTGCTTTATCCTGGTTACCCTATGCTGACACCAGGAACTCTGATGGGCTACCCCTATCCACCACCATTGGGCCCTACGTCGGTCATGGTGGACATTCAGGGATTTGTGTCCTCCCTGTGGGGGGTGCTCTGCAAGTACCGACAGCTGCCCCTCCGCCTCCTCCCAGGGATCCTCTGCAGGGGCCTATGTCATCTCTCCCCCCAAACGTCCATCCCAAACGCCTAGGAGGGCTTTCTCCCCCACCTGACGATTGGGATGAATATCACCTGGTCTAGTTCTTCCAGATTCAGGTGATCAGGGTGCCCAGATGAAGCGGAAGGTGATTCTGGCTTCCCCTCTCTTTCTTTGGCTCCTCTGAGGGGGTCTCTGTACCCAAGGGCGTTCCTCAGTCCACTGGATGACCCTTCTTTTTTGGCGGTCATGCGCTGCATTCAGGCGGCAATGGGCTTTGGAACGGAGGAACTAGGTGGAGCAAGAGGTGATGGTAGGGGGTATTTTTCCCTCCACCTGCCCAAGTGGAGGGAGATCACAACTGACAGCTTGGTACTTCAAATAATCAAGAAGGGCCGCTCCCTGGAGTTTCTGGAATGGCCTCCAGACAACCTTTACATTTCTGTCCACTGTCCTCTTCCTCATACTCCTCTGATATGGGAGGAAATCTATGCCCTCGTACAAAAGAGAGCCATAGAGCCAGTACCGGTATCCTAATAAGGGACAGGGTTCTACTTGTATTTCTTCCTAGTCCAAAGCACACTGGAGACCTAAGGCTCATCCTGGACCTCAGCAGCCTGAACCTTTCCATTCAGTACAAAAAATTCAGAATGGTCATGCTGTAGGGTCTTCTCCCCCGTTACATCTGGGATTTGATTTGTTCCTTGGATATGCAGGATGTGTACCTTCACATCAAAATATGCACTTCTCACAGGTGCTGTCTGTGTTTCTGTTTCCAGGGAGCCCACTACCAGTTTTTGGGCACTATCTTTAGGTTGTCTTCAGCCCCCAGGGTCTTTACCAAGTGTCTAGCAGTGGTAGCAGCTGTCCGGAGGTGCCAAGGATTTTATGTCTTCCATACCTGGACGATTGGCTCATGGCGGCCTCGTCATGGAAGCACCTTCTGCTAACCCACGAACATACCCACAGTCTTTTTCAGGACCTGGTCCTTCCTGTTTCCGTTCTAGCGCCTGCAATACATCGGGGCAGTTTTAAACACAGCCCAGGGCATGGCCTTCCTCTCCCAACATAGAGTTCAGTGGGATCAGCATTCAGACGATCTCGACCAGATGGTCATGGTCTTGGACCTAGTAAAGAGGGTTCTGCAGTGGTGGCTGGAGCCCAGCACCCTCTTCTTGCGGCGGGGGGGGGCCTTCTTTATTCCACTTCCTCAGCAGATCCTGATCAGACGCATCCAACTCAGGATGGAGCCCCCACCTGAGGGCTCACCAGATGCAGGGGTCATGATCAGCGGCTAAGGACCATCTGCATATAAATGTTCTGTAGATGCAAGCCGTATTATATGCCCTTCAGGCCTTCTAAACTCACCTTTCTCTGAGCACACTGCTAGTTTAGACAGAGAAGATCAGTGTAGATAACTACATCAACAAGCAAGCGAGGGGAGACCCACTCGTATTTCCTGTGTCGGGAGGCGATGCGGATTTGGTATTGGGCTGTGGCCCATGGCCTTCATTTGTTGGCCGTGCATGTTCCAGGCATTCAGAACATCTTAGTGGACAGCTTAAGCTGCTCTCAGTCTCTGGTACATGAGTGGGAATTTCTGCCCTTTGTGGCAGAAGATCTGTTATACCGCTGGGGTCGCCCAGAGTTGGACCTTTTTGCATCCCCACTCAATGCAAAACTGCTGCTTTTCTGCTCACTTGCTCCAGGGCCTGGAGTTTTCTGGTGAGATGCATTGTCTCTGTCCTGGAAAGGGAGGTTTCTGTATGCCTTTCCTCCCTTCCCTCTTCTGCTGTGAGTTCTCATCAAACTACAGATGGAGGGGGCGATCATGATTCTCATCGCCCCATTTTGTCCTCACCAGATTTAGTTCCCTGTGCTTCAGCAACTGGCAGTGGAACCTCCAGTCCCTGTCCCACTATGCAAAGGCTTGCCCTCCCAGAAGTGGGGCACCCCGGTCCATCCGGACCTCAGGTCGCTCCATGTACATGCGTAGCTCCTGAAGACGCAGTGCAAGGTATGTGGGGGGACTGTGCCTGTTATCCAGCCATAGTTTGTTTTCCTCCATTCTTTTCTCCCCTGTGAGGACACAGACATGCAGTGGCACAATGAGCATGCTCTGCTTCTGCGGAGGTGCCCCCGGTGACTGGTTGTGGCACCTCTTCCCTGTATGGTCCCGCTGCGTTGCTATCCACATTCCTCCAGGTGACAGGCAACCCGTGGGACACAATATTGCCCCTCCCCGAGGGAATAGAACTGTCCAAGGGATACTCAATCCTCCCTCCACTGGCCTGTCCATGAGCAGCAAGAGTCTGGTCCCAAACTCGGGTTTCCGTTTGTAGCGAGCAGAGCTACTGGGTCGGCCTAAGGGGCTTGGTTAAAGTAACGTCTAGTGCATGTACACTGGCAGTTGGGGAGCACACTAGATTTTATTTTTGATACATAAACAAACGTGCTATTGGAACAGAGGGGGTTTGTCCCATCCAGTGTGCTTTCAGTCATATGAAAAGATACTTCTGGTGTATCATAGAATCTTGACTGCAGAAAAGGACCCTCGGGTTCAGCGAGTCTGCCCTCTTCCACCCCTTTATGTTTTTACTGCCGCCTTGGAGACACTTCCCAGAATCCCACATGATGAGTGACTGGAGGCCTGGTGTATCATAGAAGTGAGCTTCTCAGCTCTAAGGGGTAGAAAACCGTGTGCCACTTGTCAAAAGCACAACTTACATCTCTTAGAGTGCTTTTCCCAGTCAATAATTTTTAAATAGATGGTACATTGATTTGAGTCAGTTGTTCTTTGGATATTTATTTCTATAAGGGTTGATGTCTCAATAGGGATGTCATAGGGACCACATTAAAAGTAAAAGGTGCTACCAAGATGAAATGTTTCAGTAGATGATTTTAATACAGTGAGACAAGAACTTAGATTGGTACTAGGAAGAGGATTTTAGGAATTCTGACCTAAACACTATGTGGAATATATTGGCTAGCAAGCTGAACGAACTGGTTAATAATAAGCATGTCCCT
Organism: Neoceratodus forsteri; assembly: GCA_016271365.2. Lineage (NCBI taxonomy): Eukaryota > Metazoa > Chordata > Ceratodontiformes > Ceratodontidae > Neoceratodus > Neoceratodus forsteri. Next base: position 614,004,604 of record CM028132.1, read on the forward strand.
GAGCGGATAAAATACAATAACTTGAGAAGAATTCCTAAATGGATGGATCCAAAAGTCACAAGGGGAATAAAAGTTAAACAAAGTGACTTTGCTAAATTAGCAAGGAGAGTCAACATGGTCAGTGCATGGGCAAAATATAAGAACGAGGCGAAGGTCTATAAAATGATTATTAAGGCCAGTAAAAATTATGAATAGTGCTTGGCTAATGATGTTAAGGACAACTATAAATAGTTCTATAATTATGTCAATCACAAGAAAGGCTATAACATACATGTTTGGCCCATTGCAAGATGACAAAGGGTATTTGGTAAGGGACCCCCAACAAATGGTTCAGATGTTGAATAATTACTCCTGTACAGGGTTCAGTAAAAAAAAAAAAAAAAAAGGATTAATTCCTTTAAGTGTGGACCCCATGGTGAATGGACTAAGTTTTAGAAGTGAGTGGTGTAAGAAACAAGTTACAAAAGATGGATCCTAACAGTGGGTAACAGTCCAGATGGTATCCACCCCAGAGTCATTAGGAAATTGGCTGATGCTTTGGCAGAGCCAATTACCCTTTTGTTCCAAACATCACTTAAAATGGGGAGAGTGGTAGATAGCTGGAGGAAGGCAGTGGTGGTTCCAATCTTTTAAGCAAGGGAATAGAAGTCGGGTAAATAACTATAGACCAATTAAAAGACAAAGAACCTCTGTGCGCAAACATTGAGACAACGGTTACCCCAAAGGGCATTTGGCTGGGAAGCTAAGTTTCAAGAAAATACAAAAATCACACATGCCAAGCATCATGGGCTGCATATGCAAATCACCACATAATGTTATGCTGGTTCAGTTGTAAGCAGAATTGCATGGTGCCGAAAGGCCTCTCACACAGTTTGCAAAGGGTGCTAATAGACCGATTAGCTTGACATCAGTTATTGGCAAAGTCCTTGAAGGTCTGATAAAGGAGAAAATAGAAACGCACATTAGGGACTAAAACTTGACAGATCTATGCAACATGGTTTTGTCACGGGAAGATCGTGCCTAACTAACCTATTGGATTTTTACAGCAGGGTCAGCTGGGAATGGGACAAGGTGAAATTGGTTGATGATATTTACTTAGGCTACAGCAAGGCATTTGATACTGTCCCACACTATGAACTAGTGGTGACACTAGCAGGGGAAGGCATCTGTGATAACATTGTGGCCTGGATCGAATCTTGGCTTTTTGACAGGAAACAAGAAGTGATGATCCGTGGAATATCCCCTGACTGGGCGAATGTAACAAGTTGGATCCCCCAGCGTTCGGTCCTGGGGTCAACCTTGTTTAATTTTTTCGCTGCCACAGTGAACTGTGGGGATGGCATTTGGGTATCTAAATTTGCAGACGATGCTAACATTGGTTATGTAGTTAATACACCATAGAATAATGTGAAATTATGAGACAGCTTGTTTATATTGGAGCAATAGGCAAATAAGCACAAATTAAGTTAACTTAGAAAAATGTGCAGTGATGCACTTTGGCAGGTCAAACATTATGGCAACCAATGTTTCAAGTGCTAAAATCATTAAATATATTGTGGAGGAAAGGGATTTAGGTGTCGTGATTACCAACGATTTAAAAATTCAAGAGCCAGTGTCGCTCTAGTGCCCCAGTTGCTTCGAAAATTTTGAATAGCATTGGAAGGCATATCACCTCCAGGGATAGCAAAGTGATAGTGCTGCTGTATTCATCTCTGGTAAGGTCACACTTGGAATACTGCGTACAGCCATGGTCACCAAGAACCAATTCGGAGATAACTATTCTAGAAAGGGTTCAAAGAAATGCATCTAGAATGATTGTTGGACTAATGGAATTTAGCTGCAAGGATAGATTAAGAACCTTGGACCTGTAAACACTGGAGTGCAGGAGATTAAGGAGGGGACCTCTGTTTACTCTTCAGTTCTTTGACAGACGGTGACCTCTGGGACTGCTTAGGCCTGGAATTAAAGGAACACATTTGCAACACGAGAGCCCATCATTTACAGATAAAAGGGAGAAATATGCAGTACAGTCTGCAGGTCCACTTGGTTTAACCTGAGGGTGATAACAATCTGGAATAGTTTACCCCACGAAGTGCTAGGTAGTAAGGACATGGCAATCTTTAAGGATTAGCTGATCAAGTATTATGAAAGGTACTCTATTGGATTCCCCTTGTGTAAAGGGGTGAATGTCATATGGGCCATGTGTCCTTTTTTGCACATTCATGTCTGAGATCTATGAGAAATTCTGCATGTCCAGATGCAGTTCAAGAAGCAGAGTGGAGGATGCAGAAGCTGTTGATCAGTCCAAACTTTATGAAGTAATACTTTAGAGGTAGGCCCCATTGAAATATGTGAATTTTCTTCCCATCTTGGTTTTGTGTTGTGTTTTTTGTTTTTTGGTTTTGTTGTACAGAATGCTTCACTTGTAACGGACTCAGTTGTAACGTACATTCAGTTGTAACGGACAAATTTAACTTTCCAAGTGCCTTTTCCTATTGCCCCAATGTTAAAATTAATGGTTTAAACGGACCAGTAATTCCATTTGTAACGTCCGCCTGAAGCAACCAGAAAGAAGGTAGCACCTCTTCTCTCACCAAAGCAGCTTCAGCTGCCATGGTATTTAATTTAATAGGCACTCACCCCCACACAGCAGGAAAATCAAAAAAAGGGGAAATAACTCAACTCCTAGCCAGTCTCTTCTGCTGATAGCACAGCTCGTCTTGGCCAGAGTTCAAAGAGAAGGCATTTTTGTGAAATTTTCTGCAAGGACAGGAAGATAGCAGACAAACAAGCCACCTCTCTCAGGCCCAGGATCCACACCACAGGTTCAGGACAGCGGGAGATGGGCAGAGTTCTCCCGGAGGCAGCAGAGCTCCTACCTCCTGCTGCACCAGTTACCCCCAATGCTCATCCGACGCCCCGGTACGCAACCTTGTCACCGCAGCCAAGAATCCGGTGTTTCCGATCCTCCAGCAGCGCTCTCTCCTCTTACTCCCCCCATCAAGGTGAGTGTCCTAGGACCTTCAAATTGCTCCTCTACAACTCAAGTGAATTTAGAAATAAACTGCAGCAGACTTTCCACAGTGTTTCCCTAACCTAAAAATAAAGACCTATTCTCCTAAACTACTTCACTATAAGTGCCCTGCCTGATGCTGACTTCCCTACGCTATGCTAGCTAAAAATAAGTAAAATGACAAAAATAGCATTAAAATGCAGGAACTCTCCCCCAACTTAAATGGATGTAGTGGACGCCGGTTGTAACGGACGAATTGCTAGTGGACAAAGTAGTCCGTTCCAAGCGGCATGTAGTGTAATTCTCTGTTTCATTTTGAATTCCATATATGCCTACAACAGCAGAGCTCGGACTCCTTTGGTTCCATATGAGTCACCCATATCTCTAAACCTCCTGTCAGTGGAGTGTGGAACAGTGACCATCAGAATGTGGGTCACATTCAATGGATGACCAGAATAATTCCTACAGTAGAAGACTGGAGAAATATGGTAATGAATATTTATCAATTGGAAAAACTTACTGCGGCCTTACAAGATACAACTACAAAATTCAATGACAAATGGCAAAGATGTGTGCTATATATGATGCAGATTGACGCATCTTTTGTTCCCTAGATATTGGATTATAATAAAGGAAGGGGAATGCTGCTCCCACTGGAGGGAGGGGTGACCAATTTGACTCCTATTGCAATTACTACAACAATCTGACTGCATACCATTGAGTGTATTGTGAAAATGTCTATTGGACTTTAATCTGAGTTACTTGAGAATGGAGATGATTAATATTACAACGTAATTGTCTTAAGGCCTTTGATGTAATACTGAGGTGCATTCGCACTCCTTCATTAGAAGTATTGTGTGTTTCATTTGTACAAACCTAATAAAAAAAAAAAATGTTTTAAAAAAAAATGTGAGTCACATTATTAAACAAGGAGATACAAACTCTGAACACTGTGGAAATGAATGCCTTTACTTGTGCAAGTTTAATTTAGCTTTAGCAGTATAGAGCGTTATGAATTTCTGTTAAGAGTTTGTCACCTCCTCTGTAAAGGCTGCACTGTTTTCATGTGGGACCTAGCAATTCTCAAGGTTAAAATGAGGGATGTCCCTTGTAATGTGGGACAGTTGAGAGGTATGGGTTCAGCCTCAACCTTTCTGGAGGGCCCTGGTCTTGGACTGTAATACTTGTGATTTTCCTGTCTTACCTGTGTAACCCTTAGAAGTTGAATTCTCCAGTGAGGTCCATCTAGGCTTTGCAAGAGACCACATCCGGTGAAGGGATGAGAAGACATGGAATCCTTTTCTAGAAAAGTCTCTCCTAGTTTTCCAGTTCTTCCAACCATCTTCCTTCTCTCTTGGGCAGGGTCTCCCTCCTCCCTTCCTGCTGGTTCTTCCCAAATTTGCTGCTTCTGTATGCGCTTTACCTCCAGATACACCGTGGGGCAGAGCTGCAGCAGGGAAGCTTTCCCTTTGTACCTGGAAAAAGAGTGCATCTTGTATGGTAACTTCACTTCTGCTGACTAGAAATGACATTTTTGGGGATGTCACCTTATGACTTTTCTGCTTTATTTCACCTTGACCTCCCATATTGCTGCATCTCATTTATACTACAGTTCACAGTCTGCAATACTTAATTGACTCACTGTGCCGTCAGACCCTGTTACTACCCCTAACCCCCTTGGAGTGGACCAGAGGAGAACTAATTAAGTTGCCATCCAGAGAACTGTTGGACAGAAAAGCTGCATGTGACAGCAGCCCTTGATGGGACCAGATGCTGTACTGGAACAGCAACCATCTTCAAATCATCCCATGTCACATGTTGGGGAGTGGCTTACTTGGACTGATTCATCACTATTCGTTTCTAACAACATGAGTGGATTGGAGGTGTCCTACTGTTGTATCTATCCTGCACATATGCAATGCCCAAAACTTACAACAGAGTTTAAGTGAAAATTCCAGCACTGTACTGGCCATGAGCTTCAACCCCCCAACTGCCAGACATTCTTTTTCCATTGAAGAACGAGGATCGCCCTAGACATCACTTCTTTCTTAGCTTACTGTTATCCTTTAATTGACTAATGATATTTTTATGTAATGTAAATACAATCATCCCCACTGTTTGTTTTTTTTTCTTCTGTACACCCTGTTTCTAGAAACCTTTTAGCATGACTGCCTGAGAATTACAAACCAGTGTCTATCCCATCTCACATGAGTAAAATTGTGGAGAAGGTTTATTTAGACAAATATCAGAATATCTTGAAAAGAATAATCTTATGTCAGTTGGTAAACATGGCTTCAGAAAAGGGTATAGTACGACCACGGCCCTTGCCCTTTTCACTGATCATGTACTTGGGCAGATTCGTGTTGCTTCACCAAAGCCATATTTGTGGATATCTCAAAGGCGTTTGATATGATGGATCATTCTATACTCCTAAATGAATTGTCCACCTGTGTTTTCTCTTCAAACACCATGAACTGGCTTCAAAATTACATGACAAACATAACACAAATGGTCTGGATTGGGGAAACCTACTCTGAACCCCTTAAAGTATGCACAGGAGTCCCCCGGGGTCTATTCTGGGACCTCTGCTCTACTCACTGTTTGTCAATCCTCTGCTTTCTATATCCTCAGTAAGTCACAGGATCATGTATGCGGATGATCTTATCCTTTTCCATAGTGACAGCAACCTAAACAAATGTGACCCAGGGAGCCACATACCCATGCGAAGGTTCTCAAAAGAATATATAGCAGTGATTGTCATTAGGTCCCCATCATATCAAAGCCCCTTATCCTGCCACAGGGAGAAACCTGCATCTCCGGTGCTAGGTAAGAAACCAGGATTGTCGGCAACAGGGACCAGCAAAGTGTTAATCCTTTCTGCACCCCTTCTTTTCTTTATACTCACCCAGGCTTCTAAGGCTGCAATAACTAAGGGGTTAGAAGAACCCAACTGACTGTAGGCCTTAATTCCACCTTCTGTGAGGTAAGCAGAGGGCCTTCCTGGACACCCTTCTTCCTCCATATCCAACCAATTAGCAGCCTCCCCCTGTTTACCCAGTTGTGTATAAATCTATACTGGACCGCTAGATAATACCCCTTGATGTCTGGAAAATCGATGCCCCATTCTCACTTGTTGCTTTGAGTTATCTAAGGCTTATCCTCGGCCTCTTCCCGCTCCATATAAAGTCTGAGAAACTCTTCTCTGGACGTTTCAAATGTCTATTAGATGGGCAAAATGGGACCATCTGCAGGATATACAAGATCCTTGGCAGAATATTCATTTTCAATAAATTAACCCTGCCTAGCCCAAAAATATTGGAAGGGCACACTGTCTAGCAAGATCCTTATGAACAGTGTCGAGTAGAGGGGGATAATTAAGAGAATACAAACTATCAATATCTGACCCCACCTTAATGCCAGGATAAGTGAAGTACTTCTGTACCAGCATCAAGCCCCTCGTGTCCCTCCTATCCCCTCCATGCCCCTACCCAAATGCAAGAACTCAGACTTACTCCAGTTAAGCTTATAGCTCAAAAATTCTGCAGATTGGTTAATGACTTGGAGAAGGGCCAGAACAGATTCTTCCGGCTGGGTAAGAAAGAACAGGACTTCATCAGCGTAAAGGGTGATGGCATGCTTCCCCCCCTTACCTGGACTCCCATGAATCTTCTGTTGACTCTGAATTTTAATGGCTAAAGGCTGAATTGCTATGGCAAATAAGAGAGGGGAGGGAAGGGGAGAGGGGACAACCCTGTTGCGTGCCTCTACCCAACCAAAATTCGTCTGATGGGAGACCATTCACCATCAAGCATGCCAAAGGGGCCTGATAAAAGGCACTCGCCAGCTGTATAAACCCATCTCCCAATCCAAACCTGGAGAGGGTACTCGCCAATATGGTCACTATTCTATCGAAGGCCTTCTCGGCATCCATGGACAGCACACAGGCTCACCCAGGATGCCGAGAACCTCACCACACCACATTTAACAGCCTTCCTACATTATGGTATGACAACCTCCCTTGAACAAATCCTGTTTGATCAAGGTGGAGTGGACAATGTGGGGAAGAACCTTTTCCAACCTCAACGCAAGGACCTGAGTCATGATCTTACAGTCATAATTTGGAAGGGAGATGGGTCTATACCATGCACACTCAGTCTGGTTCTTAGCTGGTTTTGGAATCGCACAAATGTTAGCCTCACAACATGTCTTTGGGAGTCCCCTCTTCCCCTCTAGCCTCTTATATAACATCGTGAAGTGGGCCTGCCAATTCCTCCTTGAATTCCTTATAAAATTGCACCCCAAACCCATCAGGGCCTCTTGCCTTCTCTCTCTGCAGAGTACCTATAACCTTTATCACCTCCTCCTTTGTTACTCTCACCCCCTAGCTGGTTCTTTGAGTTTCTGATAGAGAGGGGATATCTAAGCCCTCAGTTAAATGTTCAGAGCCTTGATATTCAGCTTGAAAAGCCTTTCATAAAAAAAAAAAACCTTGCTGGCCCGCCGGCACAGTGGTCAGATTTCTGCTTGCGATGCCAGCGATCTGGGTTTGGGAACGGACCCAGGAAGCTGGAGGGCTGGCTGGGGGAGAAGGATTGAGCTCCCCTAGGGCTGCTCTCCTTCTCCGGGGGGAGGGTGGGGAGACTGCTCGGCATGTGCAGGTCTCCTGGTGGAGGCCAGGAGAACTTGCAAACACTGGCATGGAAAAGTTAACAGAGGGTCGGGGCGGACACTGGACGTCATTGCACGTCCCCTCCCCTTCCCTGGAGACTCTAGCTAAAAAATACAGCTCGCATCCGCCACGTATGACTCCTGCCTCTGGCCCTGATTAGCTTCCAGGCCGACCTCCGATTCTAGTCTCGCTTGTGGCACATTGGAAGCTCTGGGTGCTGGACCCCACCTTGGGAAAGCCAGGGTGTCGGTGGGAGGGGGGCTGAGGCCCATCTGGAAGTGAGAGTCCAAGGATCTGTGACCGGGCAGATGATTCGGTGGCCACGGGCACCAAAAAGTGAGAAAAAAAAAAAAAAATACCTGAAAGATTCCCGGATCCGATTATCCTCTTGAACCATGACCCCATTCCTATCCTTTATATTAATGACCCTCTTAGTAGTCTTACCACCCCGCATCGATCAGATGCACCAACAGCGCTCCTGACTTATTTCCTCACTCATATATTTTCTGGCATGCAAACAGAAGTCTTGCCTTTGCTTCTTCCATTAGACTTATGTTTAAGGCCTCCCTAGCTGCCATTTACTCTTTCATTATCTCCTTTCCTCCCTTCCTCCTTAGTTGCCCTATCTGCCAGGTCTCAGATTCTTTGCTCCAGCTTGGCAAGTTTTTGTTTCTTTTCCTTCTTCATTTTAGCAATATATCCCATGATTGCCCCCCTCGTAAAGGCTTTCCCGGCCTCCCAAAAGCGTCCACCTAGTTAACTGAACCCTGGTTATATTCAGCATATAGTTTCCATTGTGCTTTTAGAAAGTCTCTAAACTCCTTGTTTACCAATAAATAGGGAATCTCCATGTCTCTCGTCTCCCCTCTCCCCTCCTGTCTCACCAGGCACAGGTCCAGTTGGACCACAGAATGGTCAGAAAGAAATATTGGACTGTGCTTTATATCTACAACATACCCATATAGGCCACGCTGTAGGTAAATGTAGTCCAGTCTAGACCAAGATGCACGGGGATGCAAAAAAAAAAAAGGTGTACTCCCTAGCCCCAGGGTTACAAGCCCTCCAAGCATTGACTAGCTCAAAATGTAATACGTCCAGTGTCCAATGGTGGACTGCCTTATTTGCCCAGTGACGCACTCCTGAGTAATCCAGTTTTGGGTCAGTTATACAGTTAAAGTCACTGCTCATCACTAAATGTGGGAATTGTTGTCTAGTGAGTATCTGTTATTCTCTGGTAGAATAGGGGATCAAACACTGAGGGGGCATATATGCTTCCAAATGTAGTTTGTCTACCATACACCTCCCGCACTGCAGAAATAAACCTTCCCTCCACTGGGTCCTTAACTAGTCTCTGAAGAACAAATGGGAAGTTCTTATGCAACAAGCAGTCTTTTGTATAAGAAGACCTAAAAGGCAACCCGTTATGCCTGATTCAGGGAAGCAGGCAGAAACTACAAGCAGGTACATGTGGATTGACTTAAACAGTGTCAGAGTAGCAGTGATTTAAAATGCAGTGGGAATCCAAGCACCTGACCTGATAAGCAGATTCCAGAATCTGGGCTGCTGAGTAAGAGCAGGCCGTTTGACCTAATATGGTGAAGCATCTAGAATCTTGATGTAAAAGGACATCACCAGATAGTAAACTATAATGTGTTGAAGGGATCAGCAATATAGCAGACAAGCAGGACAAGTTTGCCAAGGTAGCAGCCCATAATATAGGAACACCTGGAAGAAGGGGAAACCCAGCCCAGGAAAGAATAAAAGGCGCAGTAGTGGATGAAATGAGCGGCACTCATAACAAAGGGGCAGACCACATCCCGTTTGGCTGAAGTATATAGATACATAGATGCTGTCAGCAGATAAGGACTGCTAGGCCCATCTAGTCTGCCCATTTTAGCTGTCTTAACGAAGAAGTGTTCAGTGACCCTATCTGGTCATTGGCTTTAGCTTTTTGTTCTGTCTCTATTATTCCTTTGTTTCTGTCCAATGTATGTTTGAAGCCCTCCACTGTACGGGCTGCCGCCACCTCCTGGGGCAGGCTCTAGCATGCATCCACAAACCTTTACATTAAAAATAACTTCCTGACATTTCCCCTTATGCGGCCACCCCTCATTCTCATGTCATGTCGTCTTGTCCTGGCACTACTATTAATCTGAAATATGTTGTCCCCTTCCACCTTGTTAATGCCTTTGAAGTACTTGAATCTTTCTATCATGTCACCTCTCTCCCGCCTTTGTTCCAGCGTGTACAAATTGAAGTCCCTCACTCTCTCCTTGTAAGGCTTGTGATGTAATCCCTTCACCATTTTGGTCGCCCTTCTCTGCACCGTGTCTATTTTGTCAGTGTCCTTTCGAAGGTGTGTTCTCCAGAACTGTACACAGTATTCAAGTTGAGGTCTCACCAGGGTCTTGTACCGTGGAACTATTACCTACCTCCTTCGGCTTGTTGAGTCCCCTTCCAATACACTCCCAGCATACCACTGGATTTTCCCACCATCTTTGCCGTCTGTCTAGTGGCCTTCAAGTCAACTGTGATTATGACCATCAAGTAGACTTGGAAGAATCAAAGTACACGGGGACACACAAGCTATGATTTTTTTCTTTTAACTCCTCGGCTGGGGGGTGGTCCTGTGGTTCTTCCTGTCCAGCTTTTTTGCCCTCTCTGCCCTCACAGTGGCCGCAGTCCTGAGCTCAACCCCTTTGTCCTACTCTCCCCAGGACGCTTCACAGCGGGAACTTACCGTGCACACTGTGGAAGACCTGGAGGCCGGGCTTGGGGGAGCTAACTTTGAGTGTGTCCACTGCAGCACCGTCGGGGCCTGCTTTCACACACGCTAAAGGATTCATTTTTGTCCCCGTTATTGCCTCCACGGCATGGTCGTGCAGTGACATCAGGGATGCTTCCACGCACACTTCCGTGCACTGCACGTCTGACGTCAGCCTGCGCCGACCCACACTGTGACCCCTGAGCATGCACCAGCCCCCGGCCACTGCCTAGAGCCAGTTCCTCAGTGGTCATCCCCACCACCCTCCCCAGAGGAGGAGAGCAGTCCGTGGGATGCTCGATCCTCCTCCCCCCAGCCGACCCTCCGACACCCAAGGTCGCTCCCGACCCCGGGTCTTCAGCATAGTAAGAAGTAAGGCGCCAGTGCCTCAACCCTCTACACCGCCGGGCTTGCTCAAGAAAGAGAGTTTCTGACGTTAACCTGTGGACATACGTTATTAAGAGGCCCCCATGATGGACTAAAAGACTGATTTACAAGACCAGAGGTTTTGTTTAGGCCCATAGATACCACACCTGTCAATATACAGTTATCCTTATAATTACGGATGTCTTTCAATAGTTTTTAGCAGAGCAGTTATTGTCCCTTGCCCTTTGCCAAAGCTATACTGGGAATCAGGAGGGAGTAACTTGTTACGTACTCAGAGTTGGCGATGGACACTTTTTTTCCTAGTGTTTGCTTTGGGTCAGGAGAATTGCTACTGATCTGTAGTTGTCTGGATAGCTTTGCCCACCAGATTTGAACACCTTAACTATGTTTTCAATTTTTCAAATGTCGAACAGTGCCAGATAGTTGACACACACTGAAAATTCTTGCTAGTGGCGCTTAGCTTGTCATTATCTTGATAACAAACAGAGAAAATTGTTCATATTATTTATTTACAGTGGGGCTTGCCAGGATGCAACTCAATTCTGCAGAGCTCTGCAGCACAGTTACTGAAGAAAACAAGGCAATTTCAGTGGCAGTTAATATCTCGCATCATGCAGGAATCTGTGACACATCATTGCATCCTGGCAGGCTGAATTGTATATATTTCAGTCCATATTGTGATTGTCTTTGGTGTGCTCTGTCTCCCTACTTCTGCCCAGGATCTATTCTTACCTGGTCCAGGGATTATGCTTAACTTTTTTTCTAGGGACATGGATATGTTGTTCTTCCACACTTATTGGCAGGTTCCTTGCCGCTTTAAATCTTGCCGGAAGGTCTTCAAGCTGGCTCCTCCCACCCACCCGGGTGGTAAAACTCTCGGCTCCGCCCCATGACTCCAGATCTTCCTTACTGCTTGGAAGCTCAGGATCCCTCCTTAACGCGCTGCGTTTAAGACTGGTCCCTAATTCTTCGAAAGTTTAATCAAAAGTTTTTGCTAAAAGACTTGGTCTTCTTCTCCTCGCGGCTGCGATGGACCGACGACTCCAGTTTTCGGAGGTGTCCTGGCGGGTAGAAGATGTCTAGGACTAATCCGCACTTCACTGCGGCCTACTGCCTGGGCCTTGAGCACGGCGCACAGGCCTGCGACTTGTGCTCTTCCTTTTTGACTACGTCCTTGAAGACCGTGCTGCCCGATTACAACTGGGCGCCCGAGAAAAGAATTCCACGGTGAAATCTAAAAGAGGCCGATTGGCGGTATCCCGCGGCCAGGCTCGTGGATCCAGCTCGAGCAGATGATGGCCCTCGAAGAGGAGGCGCCAGCCGCTTCTACCTCGGCTGCGGCATTTGTCCCGCCTCGGTGCCTCGTACTCGGCTTCTTTTAAGGGCTTTGTCTGACCCTCTACCAAAGCGAGGGTCCAACTTCTTTGGGACCTTTTCCAGGTCCAAAAGAGCAAAGTAAGTCTCTCTGTCGATGCTCTTGGGGTGGGAGATCCCCCTTCCCTTGTCGACAGTTGACTTCGGTCGACCCCTCAGCTTCGGCCACTGGCTTCACGGTGTCCCCGTCAGGCCAGTTGACCGAGACTCCCGTCGACGCGGTCGAGACTTTTCTTGACCCGTTAGATGGGTTGTCGGCTGGAGAAGCTGAGAATCCCCTCTCCCCGGTTCCCCCGGTGGGAGTTGAGGATCCCGTCGGCTCGTCTGTGCCTCCGGTGGGATCATCCGAGCCGAGGGGAGTGCTGATTTCCGACACTTCTCCTCGCCTTCCTCGGCCTAGTCGAGACTCTCGGTCTCGGTCTCTGACATCCTCGCGGTCCAACTGATCCGCCACCATAGGGCGGTCTCGGTCTACGGCTTCCGCGGCAAGCGGCATCACCGCTCTTCCCTCTTCCTCGGACGAAAGGAGGCTTTAGGCCAAGTTGCGTCGCCGAGGTACGAGAACTCATGTGGCAACAGTCCCTTTTGACCGGGAATAAGCCGACCCAGTCGTCTTCCCCGGCCATTAAGTGGCTGTCACCGGAGCAGCCGAAACAACCCCTCGTTGTAGTCGAGGAGCCTGTTCTCAGGCCGGATGTTCGGCCAATTCCAGCTGCCCCACTGATTCTGGTGGAACCTCCGCCTCCACAGCCATTAGTTGGGGCTCCGACCAAAAATTCTCGGTCGGCCTTGGGTTTGCCCCATAGGCTGTCTGTCACCCTCACTCCCGATAAACCTCGGCAGGTGGAGGGTGGCTTAGGCCCGAGGCAGCTCTTTGAGGACTCTTCGGAGTCCGATGATGGTTCCTCCCTCTTCTCCAAGCGCATGGACTTAGAGTCCTTGGGAGGGCAGTCAATGGATGATAGCCCTTCGTCCTTCTTAGGGTTGCTTCGACTCATCTCGGAGTCCACCGGGATGAAGCTCGAACCCGGTTCTAAACGGGCCAGGTATCCCCTCACGGAGATTCTGGATCGAGGGGATTCTCCCACGGAGGCTCTTTCCGTGGCCAAGCCATAGTGGGTCCGGCCTTGGAACTTTGGCAGTGTCCTGCTTCCTGCCCTGCGCCTTCGGCCAGGTTGGCCAGGAAGTATGCGGTCCCTACCGGTTCCCTGTCCGGTTTTTTGGAACACCCTCGGCCGAGGGGTTGGTTACCGACAGCGTTTTCCGGTGTGCCGGGAACGCCAGGGATGTGGACAAACCTCCCGACAAGGAATCCAAGAAATTGGATTATGCCAGGCGGAAAGTCTATGCTGCGTCCTCTCTCGGCCTTCGTCAGGCCAGTTCGGCCGTCCTCATGGCACATTTTTCTCACGCCCTGTTGGGCTCCCTGGATGAGGATGTCCCTCATCTTCCCGCAGATCTGCAGACTACGGTCAGGCAGGTGCGGGACCAGGGCAGGGCGGTGGCCAAACAGCAGCTCCAGACTGCGTTAGACATCGGGGCCTCGTGCCAGGTCTGTGGCGGCCGCAGTGGCCATGCGTCGTCGGGCTTGGCTGAGGATATCCACCTTTACCTCGGATACCCAGCACAAGTTGGTGGATGTTCCCTTTTTTGGGACTGACCTCTTCGCCCTGGGGTGGAAGGTCACCTGCAGAGGATCGAGAAGTCCAATGCTACCTTGGACTCAGTCTCTTCCGCTCAGAAGGACAAAGGCCGCAAGCCACAGCCTAAGCCCTTTCGTCCTTCTGCGCCCGCGGCGCGCCCGGCCCAGCAACGTCAGGGCCAGCAGGCTCGACCTTGGTATCCCAAACCCAAGCCGTCGGCTTCCTCCAACAGGAAGCAGGGAGGTAAGGCCGGGAGGTCCCTCGGCCAGTCCCTCCTCCAAGCCTGCCCAGTGACGGGCTGAGGGGTGTCGCCCCCATCCCTGTCACCTCACTCCCTGGTTCCCCCGTGGGACGGCTCAGACATCTTTTCCGCCTGGTCCGCTGTTACCACGGACAGGCGGGTACCTGAGGTGGTGGGAAAGGCCCTACCTCTGGAATTCGAGCAGGCCCGCCCTTCCAGAGCCGTTGCACCTCGGGGCCTCGGTCGCAGCCTCACTGGCAGCTCGCCCGAGCTGACATCGCCTCCTCCAAAAGGAGTGATCACGGAGGTGGAGGACCCCTTTAGACCCGGGTTCGTGTCCAGGTATTTCCTGGTTCCGAACGGACGGGGGGCTGGCGCCCCATTCTCGACCTACACGACCTGAACAAGTTCCTAAGGTCTCGAACCTTCAGGATGGTCACTCTGGCGCAGATAATACCATCTCTGGAACACGGCGTGTGGTTCTGCTCTCTGGACCTACAGGACAGCGTTCTTTCACATCCCTATCCGTCTGTCACATCGGAGATTCCTCTGCTTTCGAGCGGAGGGATCCCTCTTCGAGTTCCGAGCCATGCCCTTCGGCTTATCTCCAGCTCCCAGGGTCTTCACCAAATGCATGGCAGTGGTGACAGCATTCCTGCGGCGCCGAGGGGTCCGGGTGTACCCTTACCTGGACGATTGGCTGATAGCAGCCTCCTCCAGACGGGAGGTGGAGTGGTCCAGAGATCTGGCCCTTCAGGTTTGCTCTCAAGTTGGCCTTTTCATCAACGAGGCCAAGTCGGAACTCGAGCTGAAGCAGGTGATCCTGTTCATCGGGGCAGAGCTCGACTCTCTTCAAGCCAGAGCACAGCTCCCGGCGGACAGGGCCGAGGTTCTTACCTCCTTTGCCCATTCATTTCTGGTTGGGCAATCGCGCCCTGCCCGGGACTTCCTGCGCCTTCTGGGTCTCATGGCGACCTGTACCAGCGTGGTCCGTTGGGCGCGCTGGCACATGCGCCACCTTCAGTGGGGACTGGCCAGCCAGTGGTCACAACGCTGCGATCCTTTGGACCAGCTAGTGATAGTGACCCAGGAGATGTGGAACGCTCTCCAGTGGTGGACCGTTCCATTCCATCTGCAGGAGGGCATCCCATTTGTCCGCCCCGAGCCAACGGTCTCTCTATCGACTGATGCCTCTCTGATGGGTTGGGGTGCCCATCTGGGGGAACACCGAGTGCACGGCCTCTGGTCCCCGCGGGAGTCCCGATGCCACATCAACCTGCTGGAGCTCCGAGCGGTCTGCCTAGCTCTCACTGCCTTTGCTCCGTTTCTCCGGGGTCAAGTGGTCTGAGTCCAGAAGGACAATACCACGACCATGTACTACCTGAACCGCCAGGGCGGGACGCACTCCATGCTTCTATGCAAGGAAGCTCTCCGCATTTGGTCACTCGTGCGCAGCCTGGAGGCGGATCTCCTAGCCATTCATGTGGCAGGAGCCTCCAATACCCTGGCCGATGCCCTGAGCCGGATAGGGGCTGCATCTCACGAGTGGTCTCTCTCCTGCCGGAGGTAGTACAAGATCTGTTCTCCCACTGGGACACACCTCAGGTGGACCTGTTTGCCTCTAGGGAGAACGCGAAGCTGAGGCTGTTTTATGCCCGCCCTCAGCAGGGCTCACTGCAGGGGGATGCCTTCTCGAGGCTGTGGACCCTGGGCCTCTTTTACGCCTTTCCCCCATTTCCCTTGATTCACAAGGTGCTTCTCAAGGCAAGGAGGGACAAGGCGCAGGTGATTCTGATAGCCCCAGACTGGCCCCGCCAGTTCTGGTACCCAGATCTCCTCAGCCTCAGCTCCAGGCTCCCGAGGCAGCTTCCAGCTCTCCCGGACCTGCTCTCAGTCAATCAGGGGAAGGTGTTCCATCCGGACCTTCAATCCCTGCACCTGACGGCCTGGTTCCTGAGCGGCTAGAGTTCCAGGCCTTGGGTCTTTCCGACGAGGTCCTCAATGTTGTTGAGGCGTCCGTAAGAAGTCGACCAGAAAATGCTCGCTTCAAATGGAAGAGATTCTCCATTTGGTGTCAGAGCAAGGGCTTGGACCCTTCCTCCTGTTCTGTGCAAGCATTTTGGACTATTTATGGTCCTTTCTAGTCAAGGGCTTAGGTCGGCGACCCTAAAGGTGCACCTGGCAGCCATCTCTGCTTACGAGTAGCGGGCGAGGGCAGTCCAGTGTATGAGGAAAAGGTGGTCGGTGCTTTCAAAGGCCTTGATCACATTTCCCTCCGTGCGAGAACCTCCACCTCCGTGGGATTTACTGCTGGTACTGGCAAAGCCTGGCGGGCGTTTCATTCAACCAATGCACAGGTGTGATCTCTCTCACCTGTCGTAGAAGACCGCCTTCTTGGTGGCTATCACGTCAGCCAGAAGGATGGGAGAGCTCCAGGCGCTTTGCATCGAGTCTCCTTACCTGGTCTTCCACAGGGACAAGGTTGTCCTGCGCCCCCACCCGAAATTCCTTCCGAAGGTGGTGTCGGAGTTTCACCTTAACCAGGTGCTGACTCTGCCGGTGTTCTACCCCAATCACACCTCGGAGGCCGAATATAGGCTCCATACTCTGGACCCTAGAAGGGCGCTCGCTTATTATAAGGAGCGCATGGCTGAAATTCGGGGAGAGGTTCGCCAGCTGTTTGTCACCTACGCTGAAGCCGCACCTGGCAGACCTGCAGCCAAGCGGACGATAGGCAGGTGGGTCACCTCCTGCATAGATCGCTGCTATAAGTTGGTGGGCATGGAGCCTCCCAGAGGGATAAGAGCTCATTCTACCCGTCATACTGCTGCATCGGTGGCTGCTTCCAGGGACGTCCCTATCCAGGAAATCTGCAGGGCTGCTACCTGGAAGTCAGCACACACCTTTATTACCCATTACCACATCGACCTTGAGTCACACCGGATGCTGGTTTTGGGCCCTTGCTCTCCAGTCTTTATTCCCAAGTAGGGGGTGTGCGCTTTGCCTCCTCCTCCCGAGAACTGCTAGAGTCTGCCAGTAAGTGTGGATGAACAAGCGTATCCATGTCCCTAGAAGTACAGTTTACTCACCTGTAACAGGAGTTCTGGGAATGGTATATGTTTGTTCATCCACCTGACTCCTGACCTCCCGGCTTCGACGCACAACCTGAGCTTCCAGCGGGCCAGATCTGGCGTCATGGGGCGGAGCCGAGGGTTTTACCACCCGGCTCAGTGGGAGGAGCCAGCTTGAAGACCTTCCGGCAAGATTTAAAGCGGGAAGGAACCTGCCAATAAGTGTGGATGAACAACATATACCATTCCTAGAACTCCTGTTACAGGTGAGTAACCTGTATTTTATTTGCACTGGTCCACCCGGGAAAGTGGTGCCCAGGCTGCACTGGCCCCCCAGAGATTGCACTAGCCCCAACGTAACATTAACAATTTATAAAAAGAAGCGCACAATGACAAAGTTAGATGTTTGAAACAGTAGTTTTTACTGTTTGATAACAGTTTCAGAGTTAATTTCTCCCAAATCTGAACCAGTTCAATTCGGTAGGCAATTAGACCACTCTGTATTAGAAAGTCAACCACACACTAATTTTCCAGCAGCTACAATTTGCAGCTCTTGCTCCCAGCATTACAGCTCAGCTCACCGAGTGTGACCAGAAATTATTTGTGGAGGAGGGTGCTGCATTGTGCGTTTCTTGCTATGGAGAGTAGACTGACTGGAACTGTCTGATGGCTGCCCAGTCTGACCACAGCTCAGTCAAAGCCAAGCATTGTGGCCCAAGGGGAGCTTTGTCTTAAAAGTTCACCAACCAGTCTCTTCCCCCCACAGCAAACCATTGGGGTTGCAATTTGCTTGGCCCAGGGTTTTTAGTTGCCAACCAGCAGACAGTGCCCTCCCAGAGAGTCCGCCACAACTGGAGTGGCTTTTATTAAGTTTGTCTGCAGCTACAAAACCATATTCTCCCACACAGCACAGTTTCTGTCAAGTGACCAGCAAACTGGTGGTGGATCAGAGGGTGCTGCAATTGCTGTATGACCCCCTGACAGGAACCCATGCTGTCCACCACAGCTCAGAGGATTTCGGTTTGTCTTCTGGGGATCTTTTTGCCTCAGATTCACCTGGCAGCAGCCCCCCTCCCCAAACAAAGCCAAAGATGCCTGGTTTTACATGGCCCAGGTCTCTTTCTTCAGTCACTCTTGAAGATCTCCCTTCCCCCAACCAGATCCCACAGTCACTGGGCAATTAATCTGGTCAATCTGGCATCTTTGTCATACTCTGCCACTGAGCTGTATAACAGTTCAGCCGAGGACTGGCACCTTCCTCTCTAAGCAGCCCCATAAGTCAGACAGCCTTCACACAAGTTCAGCCAGGTCATCAGCAGAACAAAAACATTCCAAACACAAAAACTGCCAACACTACATGACTCTCTAATCTGAGCCACTCAATTCTCATATAGATGTGGCTTCCAAACACCCAGGCTGCCCAAACCAGCCAGCTGAAACTTGAACACAGACATGTCCCAATGATCTGTGACATTTTTTTTCCTAGGCAGGGCCAAACTTACTTCCAGCTGCCTAAATAATCTGCATGAACTGCCTCCTGACTCAACATGCCAAGAAGCACAACAGGAAAACTGCAGAAATACAGGCCCCCCCCCCGGAAGGCTTACCCACAGATTCAGATTTTTCAGGCATGAAAGCCCGTTTCATGTGCTCCCACTTGCTACTTTTATTTCAAAAGTCCACAATCCGAGAATATGGCAGGCGCTGGGGGCTCATTACTGTAAAGGTGCTCCAAATACAAGTGAGCGTGGCACTGCACCTTCACATAAATTGAGCCCCCAGCATCTGACATATTTTCAGATCACTGACTCTTTGAAATAAAATTAAGCAAGTGGCAGTGCATGAAATGGGTCTGTCATGCCTGAAAAGATGAATCAGGGTTGGGGGGTAGGCCTTCGGGGTGGGGTGCCTGTATTTGCAGTTTTCCTTTGAGGGGTAAACAGAGCAGGAATGTTGTTTGCTTTTCTCCCAAACCTCCACAGCTGTAACCATCCCACTATGTGAATCCCGGCCCTACCAGCAGGCCCACCTTCCCTGCCTGCCAGAAATCCCTATTTCTTGCACCAGCAACCCAACAACCTTGCAGGTTTTTCCCCCGACGCAACACTTTCTCTACAAAAAAGACTAGATCTGCTCTCGGCTAACCTGTCCTGTCCGAATGATTCTGAGCTAGAATCCTATAGGCCCTTATCTGCAGACACTCAGTTGTGCCGCCGGTTGCATCAGGGACTTGGGTCTGAAATGACGGTTGCAGCGGGACTGTATGACCTACCCATCACACATGCATGAGGCAAATAAGAATGACCCCATTACAACTTTTGACAATTATTTTAATTTTGCAGCAGCATAAAGGCTCACACTATATGCGGTACCTACAAGTCTCTCCTTCATTGACCATGCCATATCAGCCCAGCCCCAGTCAATGCACCTTTATGACTGCCCTTAGTAGTAAGTCTAAAACTTTTTTTTTCACTCCACACTATCACTGCTTGTAACAGATTTGTTTAACCCAGTCTGCTGGACTTACCAGGTGGCAAAATGAACTTGGGGCACATAGTCATCCGTCACTGGTAAGTAGCTCTGTTCTGCTGTACAGTCAGTGGTTCACACTGCAGGCATGCGGGGAGTCTAGCTGGGGATGGGCTGCAAGAGACTGGTGCCAAATCTCTTCCCCCAATCAGACGCCTCCAGGAGGACATCTGAGGAGTTGCTAGACTGCAAAAATTGAGTATTCTGATAAAAAAACAAACCAAAAAAAAAATGGGACGGCGTTTCTCTGCCAATTTTTTTCTTAAAGGGCCATTTACCAACATAAGGGCTAGATTGCACTAGCCAAGTCGGGGGACCATTGCACTGGCCCAAGGCAATTTGCACTATGCCCCGGGCCAGTAAAATAATGTTAAGTTCGACCCCTTCTGGTCTGTCTTCCCTTTGGACCATGGCAACTTGTCCCCAGCTTGACCCTGAGGCGGGTTGCCCATTTTTCCAGCCGTAGCCTCACCTGATGGCATACTTTGGGATCAGAGCAGATCGCCTCCCCAGTGGAGAGCAAGCCTGTCGCTATGCCCAGTGGACGTTAGTGGGCAGATCAGCAGCATGTCATCCTACTATCAACAAGGGATTTTTTCACTGTTTCCCTTGCCCAGCTTTCCTGCAGCTAGTGTGTGTGGCAGTCCTGGTCGGGGGCGGTGCCTAATAACATAGAAACATAGAATTTTCATCAGAAAAGGACTGCTTGGCCCACTCACTCTGCCCAGATGTTACTTGCCTGTTCTGTCTCTACAGACCCTACCTAATCTTCGGTAATCCTCCCCATCCTTGCCTATTTACCAATATTCCCCTATACCTGTCCTATGCATGTTTGAAGACCCCACCCACCCACTGTTTTTGTTGCCACTGCCTCTGCTTGCAGACTGTTCCGGGCGTCCACCACTCTTTCAGTGAAACAGAATTTACTGTCATCCGTCTTAAACATACCCCTTTCCAGTTTCATTGCATGCCGTTTTGTTCCTGGTTTGCTTCCTCATTTGAAATAGACTCCCCTTCTCTTTGTGAGGTACTTGTAGTTCTTTTATGTTCTCCCTCTCTCTTCTCCTAGTGTATGCATGTTCAGAACCCTCAGTCGCTCCTTGTAGGGCTTTTCGTGCAAACCCTGTACCATTTTAGTTGCTCTTCTCTGGACTGCCTCCACCCTGTCTATATCCTTTGAGATGTGGCCTCCAGAGCTCTGGTGGGGTCTCACCAGTGACCTGTATAATGGTAACACCACCTCCCTCCTCCTGCTGGTGATACTTCTCCCTATGCACCCCGGTATCCCACTGGTCCTGCCTACTATCTTGTTACATTGCCCTACCACTTTGAGGTCATCAGATATTATAACCCCACGGTCTCTTTCCTGCTTAATGAATGTCAGCACCCCCCATCCCCCACCACCACCAATACTTGGCTCGTGGATTTCCATGCCCTAGGTGCATGATTTTGCACTTTTTGGCATTTAACCCCAGTTGCCATACCCTTGACCACTCTTCAAGTTTTTGAAGGTCCTTACTCATTCTCTCCTCTCCTCTCTGTCCTGAGTATCTACTCTATTACAGATTTTGGTGTCATATACAAAAGGACATACCATCCTTTCCAGTTCTTCTGCATTGTCACTTATGAAGACAGTGAGGAGGACCAGTCCTAGTACTGAGCTCTGCAACACTTTACCTTCTTTAGAATTACTGCTGTTTGCCACCATCCTCTGTCGTCTATCCAGCAACTATTGTTTTACCCAGTTTACTAATTTGGATCCCACCCCAAGACTGTGTATAATTTCTTTATCGGTCTCTTGTGTGGCACAGTGCCGAAGGCATTACTGAAGTCTAAGTAGGCCATGTCCACCGTCCTTCATTGATCTATTTGTCTGGTCACCCAGTCAAAGAATTTAATCAGATTCATCTGCCATGACCCCATCTCCACCCCGTGATTGTGTTGCCTTTGGTCTTGGATTCAAGATTTTCCACTAACCTTTCTTTTAACAGGGTTTCCATTTATTTCACAACCACTGATGTAAGACTGACCAGTCTATAGTTCTTAGCCACCTCCCTGCCACTGCTCTTGTGAAGCAGAAATGTCCCCTTTCCTCTGTTTCTCTGGAACCACTTCTGTTTCCAGTGAGTTGTTGAATAAGGCCATCTGTGGTGCAGCAAGTTCCTTCCCGAGTTCCCTTAGCACCCTTGGGTATATCCCATGTGATCCCAGTGCCTTGTCCACTTTCAGGTTTGCAAATCCCTTCAGGACTCTTTCCTCTGTAAATGAACTTGTGCCCCCCCCCCCAAAATTCCTGCTGCTTTTATGTGGTCTGTCTCCCTCTCCCTCCTTTGTGAAGATTAAGCAGAAGTACCTGTTCTGTACTTGAGTTTATTCCTACAAATAGATTGGACCCCTTTGAGAGTGTAGTGGACCTACATAAATTCACAAGAAAATTACATTTACAAGCATTTTTCTACAGAGACAACAAGGATGCCCTGACATCAGACAGACTGCCCCATGACCCACCATCAGGACTAATTAGTACATAGAAATATAGAATTTGCCAGAAGAGGACTGCTTGGCCCATCTAGTCTGCCCATTTTTCCCTGTCTGTAGTATCACCGCATATCCTTTTGATCTCTGGCCCATTCATTCCCCCCTTCCCTTTCCCTAAGATTCTGTTATCCCTTTCTCATGCATTCTTGAACCCCACCACCTCCTCTGGAAAACTGTTCAAGGAATCTACTGCTCTTTCTGTGAAGAGGTATGTCCTCACATCTGTCCTGAATATATCTCCTCCAGCTTCTTACCTTGCTTCCTTGTCCTTGAGCACTGTTTTCAGAAAAAATTCTTCCCTCTTGTACCTTATTTACCCGTGAGGTATTTAAAGGTCTCTATCATACCCCTCCCCCGTTCCAGGGTGTACATATTTATGTCTTTAAATATCTCCTCATAGGGTTTCTGATGCGGACCCTGCACTATTTTAGTTGCCATCCTCTGGACCGCCTCCACTCTTTGTCTTTCCAGAGATGTGATCTCCTGAAGTGGACGCTGTATTTTAGGTGGAGTCTTACTAGCAGTCTATACAGAGGCAATACCACCCTCCCTTAGTAGCCAACTAAATGCTATTAATTTGCCAGCCCAATGGCGCTGAGGGTTGAGGCGCTGGATGCCACACCTCTCGCCATGCTAGCGACCCGGGTTTGGGAACGAGCTCAGGGCATGAGAGGGTCAGCCAGGAGAGGATGTAGCGTCCGTGGGGACTGCTCTTCGCTTGGGAGGGGGAAATGTTGCGCGAACAGTGGCACCGTGGAAAACCGGTGCACTGCAGATGCAGAGACCACACTGGAAAGGGGAGCGTTGGGTGGCCATCATCCGGACATTTGCGGAAGCGCTCACGTAGCAGGCTGGATGGCATTGCACGTCCCATGTTCAGGGAGGGAATTACTCCTAAGGAAAAATCTCCCTTTCCACTGGTGGGCGAAGGTGGGCCCAGTGGTTGCGGCCCCATGTCCAATGCAGGGCATTTGAACATTCACTCTGGTTCCCCCTCCACGTGGCAAAAAGTCTGCCAACATTATAAATACAGCACCGGTAGGAGTGGGCGGTCCTTAATCGGGGGGGGGGTTAGGGCGAGCTGTGTAGTAGGGTGGTGCCCCCCCAAACCAGGAGATGGATGGCTGGAGCCTCAGGCGGACGGCCAGAGCCAGTAGCCGAGTGACCACTCCGGAGAGAGGTCATTGGCAGATGGTGCAAAGATAGAGTTCAGGGAAAAAAAATGCTATTCATCAGAGAAGCTAACACCACCGTCAAAATAGGAAAAGAATGATGTATTTAAAAGGAAATCCACTTTTATCCCCCCAACACTGCTGTTTCAGTTTTTAAGAAAGCCTGTGTCAATGGTCAGGAGGAACTGTTTCTACAATAAGAGCAGGCAAGATACTTTAATTGTACATCGGAGGAAAGACAGGCTATTGAGAGTCTGAAAAATAACTCTGAAATTGTGATAAAGCTAGAGGACAAGGATTGTGGTGTGGGGAAGGGAGCAGTATGAAAATAAAAATGCTGAAACAACTTTGAGATGCAGTTTTTTACTGTCCGCTTACAAGTGATCCAACTGAAGTTTTTAAAGAAGAGATAGATATGCTGTTGTAAGATGCACTTAGGAATGTGTCAAATCTTATGCATTCTTGAGTGCTGAGCAGCCGGTACAAGCATCTATATATGGTCTGCCTAAAATTCATAACAGTTTGAAGGAGCCAGCTGCTATGCTAGTTGTGGCAAGCATAGGTTCTTTTAAGGGAACTGTCAACCATTTTTGCTTACTATTATTTCTAGCTTAAAATCCACATTTTATAATGTAACTGAAAATGTTCTAAAATGTAATGGTTCTAAGGACATTGATACAGTTCAGTATCCACATTCTGGCAGTTCCACTGCAATAGGCCGATTTGTCAGATGTCTTCAAGCTAAGCTGCTTCCACTACCTGGATGGTATATCCTCCAGATCTGTCCTATGAGGTCAGATCTTTTTTCCGCTGGAATGGGCAGGTCTCCCCCTCGCAGCTCTGATTTTCAAGGGTTCCCAGACAGTGCTTTGGTGAAAACTTCTGCTTGTTCAAACTACAGTATTCTTTATTATCTGTTTGCCCACTTCTTTCCACTCTGGTGCAATGAAAATAGAGCTCGGCATGGAAGAGAGGGCGCAGTCACGCAGTTTCAAATTCTGTGTGACCAGTCGATTGAAAATGTTGACGACCACCCCTCCCCGCATGTATTGCCTCTACTGCTTGGTTGCATAGCATGATGTAGAGGGCTGTGGCCTAAGCAAAAGCCACAATAAGGCTTTTAGCAGCCGCTGGTTCTGATCCTTAACTTGCAGCTTTTGAGGAGGGGGTGGTGGTGGCTGCTGTGGTGAGTACTTCATTAGACTAGGCACTGCTCCAAGGGTCCTTCATGGAAGGCATGCATGAAATGTGTTGGGCCCTCCAGACCTTTGGGGAGAGCCCTTTTCATTAGGACAAGAAACACAAATGCCACCAGCTCAGGTCGTGGGACTTGAGAATTCGTTGGAGTCGAAGTGCCGGGATGACTGGTAGGTTAGTTCTATATTGCTCTGCACATTGGCAGTGTCGACCTCTTGCTTTTTTTATAATTGAAATGATCAATTACTGACCATATGCTAAAACTAACGCTGCTTTACATATGGTGATCCTTCAGGCACTAACATGAGATAACCTGTACCAATGGTATTAATACTGTGTTAGCTAATTTCTTGGTAAATCGTGTGCAGTCCTTTTGTTCTGCTATAGTTATTAGGTTAACCACTCAGGATTTGCACCCTTCCTATACCTGAAGTGCAGCTGATCTCTGTTTCAAAATTTCATGAATGTGCCCTTGGGGCCAGTTCAGAAGAAGGCTGAGTACTCCTGCACTGACATTCTGGACACGGATGAATCCCCCAGGAGTTGCTTTTCCTGTGGCTGAGGCCATCTTGGGACCGGACCAGGAGCTTAGGCAGCATCCATCACCCTGTCCGGCACCCTCCACTCATATGGTCTGCAAGTATGCTGTCCCTATGGGGTTCACTTTGGGGTTCTCTGACCACCCTTGAGCTGAAGGTGCGGTCTCTGATTCAGCCTTCCAGAAGTCCATTGGCCAAGTGGACATGGACAAGCCCTCCCGACAGAGAGTCTAAGAAGCCTGACCATGTAGCCAAGAAGGTCTATGCAACTTCTTCTCTAGGTCTCTGCCAGTCAAGTTACACTGTTCTGATGGCCAACTTTGGTCACTCACTAATGAGTGCTGGATGTCAGCCACCTTCATGCTGATAAGTAGTTACTGGTGAAGTTGGTCAGAGACCTGGGTCAAGCACTGGCTTAACACCAGCTCCAAATGGCTTTAGACATGAGCTACTCCTGTGCCATTGCAGCAGCCGTTGCAGTGTGTCACAGGCCTCAAGCGTCCCACCTAACAGTAGATAACCAAACTGCTGCCGTGTGGCTAGTATCTCATTCCTTGGCATTGACCTCTTTGACCCTGGGGTGGAGAGACAGCTCGTCAGAACTGAAAAGTCCAGTGCCACCCTGGATTCTGTGGCTTCGTCCCTTAAGGACACTAAGGCTCAAAAGCCAAAGAAAAAGACCTTCCAGTATCATTCCTTTCAGCCACAGAAGCCTCTGCAGCAGCCCCAGCATGGGCAATACCAGCCGTGCTGTCCAAAGCTCAAGTTTGGTGGCCAGTGGCCAGAAAGAGGTGGGTGTGGGGAATGTGGTGCCCTCTGAAACTGCCCAGTGAATGGTTTGGTGGGTTGTCATCCTGTCGCCTGTCCTATCCCTGACCCAGCTCCCAGTGGGTGGGGGGCAGTTACGCACTTCCAGACATATTGGCCCTCATTACTACGGACAAGTGGGCACTGGAGGTGGTAGAGAGTTTCCTCCAAATTTTGAAGCTCTCCTGACATACCAATTTCATGCTCCTCAAGAGTCCTCAGTGTCGCGGGACACGCTGTCGGCCCTAAGGGAGGACATTGTTTGGCTCCTTGCAAAAGGAATAATGGTCCGTGTCCCAGACACCCTGGCAAGTAAGTGGTACATGTCAGGATACATCATTGCCCCAAAATGGACGGGGAGCTAGCACCCCATTCTGGATCTGCATGACTTGAACCAGTTCATGCGGAATCACAAGTTCCGGATGGTCATTCTGAGCCAGATTATGCCATTCCTGGAGCAGGGCATGTGTCTCTATTCCCTGGATCCTGAGGATGCATTCTCCCACATTCCAGTCTGTCCCACTGGCTGTACATCCTGCTCCATGTAGAAGGGGTTCTCTGTCAGTTCAAGGTTATGCCCTTTGGCCTCTCATCCTTGCCCAGGGTCTTCACCAAGTGTATGACAGTGGCGTCTGCCTTCCTGCAGTGCAAGGGCATCAGGGTGTATCCCTGCCTGGGCAACTGGCTGATATCCAGGCCTTACAAGGGGGCCGTAGAGTGGTGTAGAGATTTGGCTCGCCAGACCTGCAGATACTTGGGCCTATTGGTCAACCCAGACAAGTCTGAATTGATCCCCTTACAGGTAATCAAGATCTTTGAGGCTATCTCTCCCATTAGGCCACACCTTTGAGAACTATAGCTGAAAGCGATAAGTGTGGGCGGCCCCATCACTCCTCCGTTCTTTTCCCACCGGTGATCATCTTCTATGAACCTACTGAAGGAAACGCTGACAACTTAGCCATTGCGGTTCATTTTTTTGCTTAGTGTTTATTTCATCATCTCTGCATGCCACCAAAGTCAAAAGAGCCTTTATGAAGCCAGCCCGGTGGCACTGAGGGTTGAGGTGCTGGACGTCGCACCTTGCACCATGCTGGTGACCTGGGTTCGGAAGCGGAGTCGTTGGTGGGTCGGCTGAGGGGAGATGGGCTTGAGCATCCCACGACAGCTCGCCTTCTCCAGGGAGGGAAGAGGCCAGTGCCCGCGCACTTGCTTGACTCTGAGTGGAGGCTCGGAGTACTGCAAGCCCCCACTATAGGGGATGGGCGGCCGTTCTGTAACATGGATGTCCGCGCCGCGCCATGACATCTGGGGTTTCACGTTGTAGGGAGGGAGAAAAGAGCCTGCCACTGCGGGAGATGAGGGCCGGGGGCGTGCCACAATGTGCCTGTGCCCGCCGGCGGACTCGAGCTCACGCCACATAAGCTACGGGTGTTAGCGCCCACCTCATCCTCTGCCCGGGGTTAAACTGCGGCTCCATGGGGTCTCTGGGTCCGTTCAGGGCAGGGCACCAGGCAGTGGGATGTCTGCCATGTCTACCCTGATGGGCCAGGGGTGGCTGGCTGGGGTAGGCGGACAAAGAGTAATTTAAAAAAAAAAAAAAAAAAAGCCTTTATTTTAGTATTTTAAATACAGAGATAAAATTTACAAAGAAAAGGCATACGTAGTTTGTGTGTCATTTTGGCCTGTCTTACAGCGTGAGAACTTGTGAAATTTGCCAGAGTTTCATCCAGGCTACAAGGAGATGCTGTAAGAAAGCTGTAGAAAATGTCTTCTTCTCAAGAGATTGAACGACATGAGAAAAGTACAGGACCCAAAGTCTATGTCTCCCTCACCATCAGTTGAAATGCAGCCACCGAAGTCGAAAGATCAGGAAAGGGAACGGTAGGTATGGCCTTTCTCGGCCACCAGCCATAAGCACAAATACAGAGAAAAAGAAAAATCTGCTTCACCGGTGAGGTCCCAGTTGTTGTTGAGACAAGGTAAACCTGTGTCATTGCCTGCTCTGGTGGTGTTGAGTACAGTCCCCTGACCGATGAGACACCAAGATCGGGGCTTGGCTTAGATGCTGCCGTACTTATGGATGGTAGGATGCCATTGTCGTCGGGCCAAGTCCCGCCGACTCAAGTAGTCCCTGCCAATGTTCCCTCTAATTTTTAGTCTCTGTGGGTGGGCGACTGATATGTATGTGCGGCACTTTGTGCAAAAAAAATGATTCATGTGCGTAAATTGGGTGGCCCAAACAAGTGATATATCTTATTGCCAGTAAACAGTAGAAAATATAACCACTCAATGCAAAGTATAAATATACATTCTGACACGGTCTGAAGCTTGGATGTGCATTGTGCGCCATAACAGTATGAACTGGAAATGTGTAAACTATGTACATTTTAGAGTGTCTTGTATGCATCTAAAAGGGGTGCTGCTGATGATGCATTGCTAAGAAATCAACATTTACTGTTTTTCTCTCCTGTCTTTCCCATTCTTCCAGTGGATTTGTATTTTATTAGGATCCATTTTTCCACCAGATGTTAAAAACAATTTTGTTTGCATCAGCATATCTAAATGGCTTTCTTCTAAGCGGTTTCTTTGTTTGCTTTTAATGCAGTTCATGAGGCTAAAGCCTCTTTCACAGTCAGCACTAGAAGCTTGGAATGTAGTAGTAGTAGTACAATTTATTGTTCAGCATAAAGCAGTTACAATATACTAAAATCAGGACAAAATACATAGTAAATATAAATAGACAATAAATAAATCAACAAGGAACTTAAATATCTTTACAGTGCAATTCAATTTAACAGTGTCCCTTGAGTACCTTTTCACATAAAAAAAACCTCCACAGGACTTCAAGTCCCCCTAATAAACTTTACAAATGAGTTGAGATTAAAAATCTTGCAAAGATCTCTTCCATGTTCTTCTCTTTCATAGTAAACAAATATTCCAAAAGATTCTCCAGGGGGAGGCAGAGATCCCCCCCCAGCAGTTTTTTCCTAGTTGATTTGCACCTAGGACACAAGAGTATCACATGTTTGAGATCATCTATAGTCCCCATGGGCTCCACACTTACAATATGGAAAATGTACCCTCTCTCTTTTGTCTGAAATGAATGCATTGAGCATTATAGTTTTCGCTTCCGAATCTTGTATAGATTCTTCTTTGTTTAGGACAGGTTAAAAAAGATAGATATGGCTCATATCCCCATGAAATCTTTACTTTTTTATAAAATCCATATAGCTTAATCTTGGAGAGTTGAACATAGAAAGAATTTATGTCATAAATCAATAAGCCTCAATCTGACATCCTGCCTAATCTCCTCAAATGGTCTCGTGTAAATGTTATATAGGAGGTGGTCCAATCCAGCCGGCATTATTGTTTCCTTAATAAGTTGAATAAAGGGATGTATATATCCCATGCTGGCCAATTTGATGGCTTCCACTACACACATTCTGGGATATCTTTGTTGGGGCAAAATAAAGAGTTTCAACAAAAAGAGAATCTGTCGTTCACAGATGAGAGAATTCAAGGAACGTTGTTCTACCTCCAAGGCAAGAATACAGCCTGGAGTTCCATTTAAAACTATTAAGATGTATCTATAGAGTTTATTCAGAATTGTTTCTAATTCTCTAACCATAGTATAACCCCAGATTTCAGAGGCATATACCATGCTCGTTCTTATTTTGGCATTAACAACTCTTAATACCCCGCTTCACCAATGACTTACCCATCTTGCTGTTAAATATTTTTAGGGCATTTACAGAAGATCCCATTTTAAATTGAATAGCCTCCAGATGTTTGGTCCAAGATAGGTTATAGGCAAAATGGGCACCTAAATAGTCATAACACTTGACAGTGTCTATATGGTTACCGTTTAGCCTAAAGCCTACCGTATTCTTGGTTTGAGAGCCAAAAACTACAATGTTGGCCTTGCTGAGATTAAATTTTAGTTTCCTTTGAGAACAGAGAAATTCAAAGTGAGTCAGTTTTATTTTAAGACCTAGGACTGAAGTAGAGAGCAAGACTAAATCGTCTGCATATGCTAAACATTCAATCCTTTGATCATTAATTTTTGGAGTATGAAAATCTGGGTTACCTAGCTGATCCAAGACTGTATTAATGTAGATGTTCAATAGAGTGGGGGCCAAAATACACCCCTGTCTGCCCCCCGCATTTGTCTCAAATCTATCAGTTAGATGACCACATTGATTATACTGGACCCTTGCCCACATATTTTCATAGAGTCTATTAATAACATCAAGAAGTGAGGCCTCCAACGTCAGATCCCTTAATGTAGCCCAAAGGATTTTTCTACTAATGCTGTTGAAGGCCGAGGAGAAGTCAACAAAACAGCAATATAATCTTTTTTTTCTCACTTTAGTATGCTTCCAGATCAGGTGCTGAAGCACAGGAGGTAGAAGACTTGGTTTGCTGGCCAAGGCACCTAGCTTCACCTGAGCTCTTTCCTTCTAAGACTGCTTGAAAGGCAGAGTAGAGAAACTTAACAGAGCAAGGGAAAAGGATTAAGACTTCTTTTGGCTAAGCAGATTTACTGTGTGTTGTTTTTTAATTTTTATTCACAGGGATTGCTACTGTTTGTTGCTAACATTTCATTGCTTTATTTTTATCTGATTCAAATTGTTGCTGGTATACCTTCTTCTGCATTATTACAAGGTGTGCCTACAGGTGTGTGCTAACAGATTACTGCTGTAATCTTCTGATTCAAATTGTCTTTTGCAAGGTATATCTTCTGTTACTGCTTTATTTTTCTCTGTAGCAAAGTGTTTCTTACAGGGTATATCTTCTCTGAAGTTATTACAGGTGGAGCTTACATTTTTGTGACTTTTTATCATTGGGCTAAGCAAAATTACTGTTTGACACTGTTTTATTTTATTCTTGTTTTTTTTTTTTATTTAGTCTCAGAGGTGTTTCAGTCTCCTTCTCACATTGAAGGAGCTAATTGCTTTCCTCCCACAGCTCTTCCAAAGGATTAGGTGTGTATGTGGGGGGTGGAGCTGGCAAACTGTCAGTAATTTCCAACAGAAAGAAGGGTTAAAAGGTCAGGTTAGTTGATATCTTGGAGGTAGAAGACTTGGTTTGCTGGCCAAGGCATCTAGCTTCACCCGAGCTCTTTCCTTCTAAGATGGCTTGAAAGGCAGAGTAGAGAAACTTACCAGAGCAAGGGAAAAGGATTAAGACTTCTTTTGGCTAAGCAGATTTACTGTGTGGTGTTGTTTTTAATTTTTACTCACAGGGATTGCTACTGTTTGTTGCTAACATTTCATTGGTTTGTTTTTCTCTGTAGCAAAGTATTTCTTACAGCATATATCTTCTCTGAAATTATTACAGGTGGTGTTTTACAGGTTTTACAGTTTTATCTAACATTAGGATACGCTTTCAGGGTTACTGCATTTGTTGTTGACTGATTGTTTCTGCTCTTACCTCCTTGTTCTTTCGTCCGTGGTTCTTCTTTTTCAGCAGGGGAAGGGCCCAGCCACCCACCCCCATCCCCAACCACCCCACACTACACTCCTTTTATAGGGTACCACAGTTGTGACATTTCCTGTGGCAGAACAAGAAGGGGCGGATCAGTGGGGCATCCACAAGGTGAGCTCATTTACAGGGGCACTAGTAATTTAACTTGTTATAACAAGTTAAACAAAAACAAAACACAATCAAACCATTACTTGCATTTTCTTCCTTCTAATTACTCTGACTAGGTTATAAACCCAGCAACTTATCTGGAATGGATATTAACTACAGGTACTGTGGAACAATTTTCAGAAGGACAGTCTTACAGGATTTAGGACACTGTCCTACATGCTGGGCCATTGGAGATCTTAGGGCTCAGCTCCGGGCAGAATGGGCAGAGATTGCACGCCTCAAATTTCATATTCAAGAGGAAATACATTATAAGAACCACCCGCCATTTCCCCAGCATCCAACAGAAAAACCTCTCGAAGAGAGGGTAGTTGGTCCAGGAGGTTGGCAGGTGGTTAGGAGGGCAAATTGGTGCCCCATCATCTCTGCTCTCCAACATATTACCTCCAAAACCATATAAACACTACAAACAGGTATCTGCCTCTTATCTCTGAAATCAAACAAAGAGGCAGAAGACACTGCAGAGCAGGACACTCAGGCACAGGAGCTAGCACAACAAAACTCACCCAAATCAGGAACCAAAACAAAAAAAGCAAAAAGGAAATCCAAAAAACTTCTGATCATAGGAGACTCCATGATTCCGGGAGTTGATACCCATCTCCAGCCAGGGGTAATGGTCAGATGTCTCCCAGGTACATCAGCATAGAGAGACACTGACCACATTGCTAAAATTGTTCACAAAGCAGGAGAAAACATTGATGTCCTAGTACACATAGGGACTAATGATCTCGCCAGCCGGTCAGTTGTGGAGACCAAGGAACACCTGATCAGACTGGGTGACAAACTATTATCCATTTCGTCCGGCATCTCCTTCTCTGAGATCCTGCCAGTCTGGGAGAGGGGGGCAGATGGACGGAAGGTCAGAGAAGGGGAGATAGGGGAGCTAAACACGTGGCTCAAGGGCTGGTGCCAGGAAAAGGACACAGATTTGTAGGAACTTGCAACAGTTCTGGGAGCGAAAGTTCTTTAAATTTGATGGACTGCATCTGACTAAGGAGGAGTCAGTGCATTGGGGCAGAAGTTTGACGCTCTTTGCAGAATATTTAAACTAGCAATGGGAGAGGGGTGCAGCACCCATACGTCGAATGGGAAGAACACCCTCCCCTCAGCTAGTGGTCAAACAGGGATTCAGCATGTTTGCAGTTCATTTGCATCACCAGGTAAGAAAAAGGTTTGTCTCCCCACGACGCACAGAGGTAATGCCAAACCTCACCCAACAACTAACACAATCGAAATCTGGCCAATGGAAAATCTTGTAACAAATGCTCGCAGCCTGGGAAATAAGATCCCAGACCTGCAGGCAATAATGTCAGAGGCTAAACTGGACATAGTAGCAATTAGTGAGACGTGGTTTACCAGTAACCACACTTGGTAGACTTCAGTACCTGGCTATGTATTGTTCAGAAGAGACCGAGGTGCAAAAGGGGGAGGAGTGGCCCTGTATGTCAGTGAAAATATCAAAGCTACTGAAATTCAGAATACACATAAGGAGCCAGAAGAACTGTGGGTCACCCTGGAAACAGGAAATGGGACAGCCATAAGAACTGGGGTTGTCTACAGGCCCCCAGACCAGGGGAGGACATAGACACATTACTGTTAGAAGATATACAAAACATGACAGCTAAAGGAAGGTTCTGATAATGGGAGACTTCAACATGCCAGATACAGATTGGTCAATACCAGCAGGAACATCTGCCAGAATTAGACACATAGTGGATTCCCTGCAGGGGGAGGGCCTCAAACAACTGGTACAACAACCCACAAGAGACAGGGCTATCCTAGATCTAATACTGACTAACAGGGAAGGGATCACAGATCTCCAGGTAGAAGGTCACCTGGGGGCCAGTGACCATCACGTGGTATGGTTCAATTTGGCTACTACATCTAAATCATCCCATTCCAAGGCAAAAATATGGGACTTCAGAGGAGCTAACTTTGATAACAGAGTTAAGCTAGCCCTGGCAAAAAGAAACACAGGTGAGGGGGTACAGGTAAAGTGGGCAAGCATTAAGGATGCAATACTTGAAGCAACATCCCATTGTGTTAGACAGAAAAGGAAGTGCAAAAGAAGAAGGAAACCACTTTGGTTCTCAAATACAGTAGCAGAAAAGGTCAGAGCCAAAAGGCTGGCCTTCAGGAAATATCAGGAACACAGCGGGATGAAGATAGGGAGGTATACCAAACTTCCTAAGGGAAGCAGGAAGGCAGTAAGGCAGGCAAAGTCCCAAACTGAGGAAACACTAGCATGAACAGTAAAAGAAGGTGACAAGACTTTCTATAGATACATTAGTGAAAGGAGAAAGTCCAGAGGGGTATTGCTAAGCTTAATGGAGAAAAGGGAGCATGTGGAGGAGGAGGACCATGTAAAGTATCTATCCTAAATAGATACTTTTGCTCAGTATTTACTGAAGAGAAGGTAGGCAGGGCCCACAGCTCAGCACCATGGACACAGGGGAGGGAGGTGAGCACTACCCTTTCACAAAAGAAAGGGTCCTACAAGAGCCTAAGCTCAGGGTGGATAAGGCAATGGGACCTGATGGCATACATCCCAGGGTACTTAAGGAGCTAAAGGTGGAACTAGCAGAGCCATTAGCAGAACTGTTTAGTGAGTCTCTGAGCACAGAAGAGGTCCCAGAAGACTGGAGAAGGGCTCATGTGATCCCACTCCACAAGAGTGGTAGCAGGAGGAGGCAGAGGAACTACAAACCAGTCAGTCTTACCTCAGTAGTGGGCAAGATTATGGAGGCACTCCTTAAGGAAAGGATAGTGCAACACCTGGAATCCATAGGGAACAGGATCCAAGACAGCATGGGTTTACAAAGGAAGGTCCTGTCAAACTAATCTCATAGATTTCTTTGACTGGGTAACCAGAGTGGTGGACCAAGGGGAGCAGTTGATGTCGCTTACCTTGACTTCAGCAAAGCTTTTGACACTGTTCCACATAGAAGATTGATAAATAAGCTGGGTAGGCTCGGGTGGTCAGAAGTTGGTCAACTGGGTGGCAAACTGGTTGGACGGGCAGAAAACAGAGTGGTGGTAAATGGTATACAGTCAGAAGAGATGCAAGTCACAAGTGGGGTACCTCAGGGATCACCCTGGGGCCAGTCCTCTTCAACATCTTCATTAGTGACCTTGGATGGACTAGAGGGTAAGGCTTGTCTGTTTGCAGATGACATCAAGATCTGCAACAGAGTAGATGATCCAGACGGGTGGGCAGAATGAGAAGAGATCTGGATAAACTAGCAAAATGGTCAGAAGAGTGGCAACTGGGATTTAATGCAAAGAAGTGCAAGATCATGCACATAGGGAAGAGAAACCCTGAAGCCACCTATAGGCTGGGAGGGGAGTTGCTAGCAGTCACAAAGGAAGAGAGAGACTTGGGCATCATCATCACTGATGACCTGAAATCATCCAAGCAGACCTCTAAAGCAGTAGGTAAGGCTAGGGGGTGTTAGGGTGTATTAGTAGGGGTATCACAAGTCGTAAGAGGGAGGTAATAATCCCTCTTTACAAGACACTGGTTAGGCCCCATCTGGAGTACTGGCGTCAGTATTGGAGGCCACACCTTCACAAGGACATTAACCAAATTGAGGCAGTCCAGAGAAGGGCAACCAAAATGGTGCAGGGACTGCATCAGAAGACATGTGAGGACAGATTAACAGAGCTCAATATGTATACCCTTGAGCAAAGGAGGGAGAGAGGTGATATGATCGAGGCATTCAAACACCTTAAGGGCATTAACAAGGTGAAAGAGTCTAACATTTTTAAATATAAGAAAAATAGCAGGACAAGAGGACACAGAATGAGATTAGAGGGGGGGCCGATTAAGGGGGAATGTGAGGAAATTCTTTTTCACAGAAAGGGTGGTGGATGCATGGAATGGCCTACCTCAAGAAGTGGTGGCTATGAATACAGTGCAGGGCTTCAAACAGGCATGGGATAGGCATAAGGGAGCAGTACAAATGACTATGAATAGATAGGCCACTGATGGAGCAAAGGCCGATGGCACATTTATAAGGTAGAAAAAGAAATGGGCAGACTGGATGAGCCTTGCGGTCCTTATTTGCCGTCAACTTCTATGTTTCTGTGTTTCTATAATAGTGTTGTACTGTAGAACAGTCCTTCCAGAAACCTGTTCGGTGCCTCATTCAATACTGAGTTCTTCTTGACCCATGACAGCAATCTGTCCAGATTTATCCTAGAGAAAATCTTCTGTGAAACATCTATCAAACTAATAGGCCTATACATACTTGGGTCATTCGGATCCTCTTTTTTAAAAATTGGGACTATAACACTACCTGCCCAACTGGCAGGGTAAGTAAGAGTACCCCTGAACCAGGCCATTAAACAGCAAAAGAAGAAAAGGAATCCATCAGTTGGTAAAAACCTTATAGAGATCACCTAGGACCCCATCCGGCCCTGGTGCTTTATTTGCCTTAAGGCCAGTCAGTGCCATCCGGATTTCATCCTCTGTGATCAAGACAGGTCTGGGAAAAAATTTCATCCTCCTGTATTTTGAAAGCATCAGTTGTCTCCTGCTCTTCATGAGAATAATAGAGCTTGGAGAAATGAGATGCCCAAACTTCAGGTGTAATATAGGCTTCAATCGCATATCTATTATATCCCTGGGCAACAGTATTCCAAAATCGCCTTCCATCCCTATCCAAAACAGCCTGCCTCAGTTTTTCCCAAAGTCCCTGAGTATGTTTATGTCTCTCCCGTTCAAGAATTTTTCTATATTTTTCTCTTTCAGTCTTTAGCAATTTAAAATCTGCTGCAGACTTATTTCTTTCCTTCTTATGCTGTCTTAGTTTTCCTCCAAACTCTCTTTGCCTGTAGACATACTGAATTAAACTAAGACTTTTTATAAAGGGACTTAGGATGGTACATTGTTTTACATCTAGGTCCAAGTAAAGAATGAATAGTTTCCCAATTCTCCAAAATATTAAAGGCTTTACTTTTGTCCAGGACCAACTCGTGAATATCACCTAAGACTCCTGTACTAAGAATTTCTTTGAAACTAGCTTGATGAATCCGCTCCCATCCAATCCTTCTCTTGTTTATGACTTCCAGACTCTCTTCCTGTTGTGCCTCACTCCCTAAAGTTTCAAAAGGGCATTTGATGTTAATTACAATAGCACAGTGTGCTGATTCCAGTCTATCCATGACCTCTAACTTTTGGATCAATTTTACTGCTTCCAAATTGGTCCAAACCTGATCAGGGGCTGAAGAGCCAGTAGGTCCTCTACACATTAAGGATCCGACTAGATCAACCGGAGTTCGATCATTTAAAATACAAAATTTCTACTGGCCAAGCCCGCTAGCAATTCCCGACCTCTGAGGTTAGATTTTAGATCCTGAGCAGTCCTAGTATATGAGATATTTGGTTTAATTATAGATATTGTATGGATCATATCTCAATATACATCCTCCAAGAAATGAGAAGGAATTCTGGCATTAGTGTCTCCCAAAATAATTATAGGACAAGGTATACTCTTATCTGACAATCCGTCAAGTGCTATTTTCCGATCCTGTATGAAAAGGTCAGCTGGATCAGTAGCTCTGTTTCGAGGGGGAAAGTATATATTGCAGAGAATTACCTTCTCTTGTCCCTTGATAATCATTAGAGCCAAAATACCCTCTGACCTAGTAGAAATGTTAGTGATCTGAAAATTTAGCAAAGTTTTGATAAAAAAGGAAATATCCCCTTTAAACCATCTAAACTTTTTATCTTTAGTTGCTGGCAGAGTGAAGACAGAAAATCCAGCCAATGTGGGAGTTACATTTTCTGTACACCATGGCCCGGATATTAAAACTGCGCCAGGCTGTGGCGCAAGCCTGGGCGCAGCTCAACTTTGTTGCGCAGGGGTGTGGCCTGGGCGATATTCAACGGAGCTGCGCTATGGCGCAGCACCTTTGAATATCGCACCCTGGCCACCCCCACTGTGCATGCGCAGTGGCACTGTGCCAGCGCAAGTGGCCAGAGTGGAGCATGGAGATGCGCTAGCGCGAGTGTCATTGCGCCATGCACAGCACCTGCGCTATTCAAAAGGGGACATGCAAATGGGGCCATAATTTATGCAAGGTGCACAGGGGGCCATTTGCATTTCATTACGGCCCCATTTGCATGCCATTAGCATGCAGGTGCACCGATCCCCAATGACTTGCGCCTGGCGCCCTGCCAGGCAGCAGCCATCGGAGACCGATGCCCCCTGCAGCCCGATCGCGGGCATTCGTGTAAAATAAAAAAAACCCCATCCAATATCCCTGGTGGTCCAGTGGACCTCTGTGTGCCCGATCGCGGGCATTGGTATAGTTCTCCCCACGTCCAATATCCCTGGTGGTCCAGTGGACTGATCGCCGCCGATCGCGGGCATCTGTAACACATAACAGACCCCTACTACCGTGGTGGTCTAGTGTACCCTTCCCCACCACCTCCCCCCGTCAGCCAGCAGGTGGCAGCACCACCCGCCCGCCGACTGACGGCTTGGTAGGGCTGCCGTCCATTGGTTCTGGCGTGAGCCAATGGGTGTGCAACCATACCGTACTACTCAGTCCAGATATCTGAATGATTCGCTCACGATGGGGCATGGGGGCGCGCCTGGTGCGGCAGGAACTCGGGTGGCCACCCACAGGTGGCAGCTGCCGTGTTGCGCCCTGCAATGCTGCAGCTCACCTGTGGGTGGCCATCACTTGTTCCCTTTTTTTTTTTTTTTTGGCTTAACTTTGTGCAGGCGCAGGTAGGGGTTGCGCATGCATGACTCTGCACATCCCGGGCTGAATATCTGGCTATGCAGGTTATGCATGGGCACACCCCCACCTGTGCCTCGCATTACTGATGCGCTCTGGCAGATCGGGATTTGCAGCGGCGACTTTCTCCTTATGAATATCGCGCTTGGCCATGATCGGGTGGGTTGTGCATGGCACAACACTGTTGCGCCATACGCAACCCTTTTGAATATCTGGGCCCATGTTTCTTGCAGTCCAATATCATCAAAATTATCCAGAAATCTCACTACTTCATGGTCAATTATTTTAAGATAGATGCACTCAATATTCCATGAAAGTATAGAAAGGGCATCCACATCTTGATCCCCAGCTCCCTTATCCAAATCCAGCTGGCATTCAAAGTTTATTTGTTTGATATTATCTACAGGCTGCATTTGTCAGGCCTAATCAATAACTGCCAATGGCGAGTAGCTATTAGGGTCAGTTAGGTTTCCAAAGTCAATCAGGGGGTTATCTGCCTCTAAGATTGATTCTGGACTATCCTTAGTCTGTTTGAACCATGAAAAGACTTCACCCAAGTCTAACGTGTTAACTAAATGTATTCCCAAACAATCCAGCTTGCTGGCCAGAGAAAACAAGCTGCTAGCTGTATGAGGATTTTTAAATGTAATATCAATCTGTATTGTGGGCTCAGGATCTCCATATAACTTTATGGACTCCACCATGTTTCTGGAGATATAAAATCCTAATGCTGTTTCCAAGAGCAGCAACAAATCTTCCCTAACTTTCCTATGAGAATCCTTGAGTGAAACCTTCCACCCAAAGATAGTTATGGTCACACTCAGCCATACTTCTCTTTGCTTCTGTACGTGATCCTCTATCACTCCCAAGATTTTTCTCTGTGCTATTGTAGCCTTCTCACTCTGCACCTCCCTATGGAGAATCTCTTCTTGGGAAGGATGACTGTGTAGGAACCTCTATACATGATAGCTTCATGTTTAGCCTGGAATATAGCACATGCATCAATAAGTTTAGCCACCATGCTGTACTGCACGTTAGTCAAGGCAAAGTGGATCATGTCAGTAAAGGATTTTATTTCAGCTACTATAAATCTGAAGTCATTGTACTGGCTAACAATTTCTGCCTGATCCACTGATGAAAATAAATAGTCCTGATATTTGCTGTACAGTCTCTCAATATTTGATAAGCCAAACTCAAAGCTGCAATGTGGCACTGCTGCAAAATCAAAGGCAGATCAGTCAGAACGTTCACCTGCAAGAAATCAGCTGTCTAGATGGTCACATAACAGGCCAATGAATTGCAAAATTGTTGTTGTGTTGTGCTTACTTCAGCTGTACAATTAGCCAAAAGCAGTTTCACTGGTTGGCTCCAGTAGACCGTTTCACCCAGGTACTGGCTTCTGATCTTTTTTTATTTTTGCCCTAGCAATCTGTACAGCTGCAACTGTTAGACCACTTTCTGAAACATCTTAGACAACTCTGCCAACTCCAAAAGTACATCATTTAATACTGTTATGGCAATGTGGTATTCAGGGTTGGACAGCTTCTTAAAACAGTACTTAGCAATGAGATCTTTGATGGATGCATGCATAATTGTATGTGATGTCATTTACCCTAGGTATGGTTTACAGTGACTATGCTGGGTATTGTCAAGCTCAGTGGGGATTTTAAAATGTATTTTTGCAATGTAGTGAGTGAGTCAATGTGATGTGAGAGAGGAGATGCATTTAGGAGACTGTATTTCTCTTCCATTCCGGATCCATACTAAGCGCAGTCTGAATTTATGAAATTAAATGAAAAGGACATTTTTTGTGCTGTTATTTCTTGTTATCCATTTTAGAATTACTATCCCCATGTAGCCAACATGGGCAACCTTTTACAAACACTGATTCATTGAATCTCAAATGTGTATAAAATACGAGACCCTGTTTTAAAGAGAAGCGTAATCTCATATCTCTAGACATATGTACAGTCAGTGTCTCAGCCTGCTAATTGAGGTTATACCCATCCTGGCCCCCAACAAATACATAAAAAAATGATACAAACAGTAGGTTGCTTCGATGCTTTTATTGTAAACAAAAACTATAGTTTTCTCATTTTCTTGTACTGAAAAAAAAAATGAACATGCTTTCAACGGTGAGGCTTTAAATTCATTATAAACACATTTTGTATGTGAGACGCTGCTTGGGGAGGATGCAGATTACACTGAAGTTGTACAACTTTAAAACTGAAATAATATAATATGCACCCTATGTCAGAGAATCTCTCACATTGCTTTGTTGGGGGGAATCTACTAAACAAATAAAACATGCCATTTCTGTGAACAGCAGGGGAATACTGTTCATTATCAAGTACTGTCTTACTGCAAAGAGGTGTCAAGCTGAAAACATTGCTGTAACTGCAAAGCTGATTGGTTGGAATTTTGCAGATCGGTTTCATTGTTCAATAAGTGGAGCCAAGAGTGAGATGTCTGGCTTGTTAAAGTTAATGGGTTGTGGCCTCGGGGTGGGCATACAATGTTTCTTTCCCATTCACTTTCATGTTCTGCTGTCTGAGTCTAAAATCTGAGTGACTATAGTCACTACTTCATGAACATGAGGATCCCTGTCAGCTGCTTTATGCGCTACTGAAGCCGATGTGGATTATTTCTGACTGCTGTGGTAATGACGTGCGCACACCTTAATGGGAACATGGGTCCCAGCCCCTTTCCAGGGTTCTGGCGACCTTCAGGATGTGCTGACATTATTTTCAGAAATTATGAGATGTATTCTGCCTGGATTACCAATGCAGGCAGTTATTCCAATGACGGGACCTCCTGGTACTCAGCTGCCGTTGACAGGTTCCACTAGCATGCCACAGATTCCTACCTCACAGCTGCTGCTAGCATCGCAGGTTCATTCTGCGGTTCTCGTCAATCAGGCTGACTCTATTGAAGTGTAATACAATCCTGACCTCATGGATTTAGAGGTGGAATGTGAGGGGGAACAGATTCTGGTACCTCACTCTAGTTCTCATCCTGAAGTGAGGACTCAGTGGTTTATACTCTAAGATCTCCTCCTGAGGATCCAACTTTCCTAGCCATGATACAGCAGATGGAGTCTGCCATGGACTTTACTGTGGAAGAAAAAGATTCCACACAAAGGAATCTAATGGAATTTTTGGAGGTGATCTGCTCCCTCTCCTCTATAATTCCACTTGCATATCCTGCATTAGAGAATGCTACCTTTGCTTGGTAGTGCAGACCAAACTCCCTGCCTGCAGTTCCCAGAAAGGCTGCGCTAAGTCTTATTATGCTAACCAGCCAGAAAGTGTCTCTAGTCATCATGGCTGCTCATGATGGGTCTAGAGCCTGTAAACACGTGTACTTTGCCTCATGATAAAGAATCCAGGAGACTGAATGTAATGGGAAAGCATACTTATGCCTCTGCATGGGCCTTTGGGTTGCAAACTACCAGGCCCTTGTATAAAATATCAGAACAGCCTGGGGAAAGCTGTTCATACTGCAGCTTATGTTTTGCTTGATGGCTCTGCCAAGAATGATTTACTTAAAACATTGTCTTCTGGTGCTGAGGTTGACAAACATTTGTTACGCTCATCTTATGATGTCTCTGATGCTTCTACCAGGGTTGCTGCTTCTGGTATTTGCATGAGGAGGTATTCTTGGCTTAGAGTTGCTGGCTTTGCAATAGTGTGTATCAGGCGGTTCTGAATGGCTGTTTTAAAGGGACAGAACTGTTTGGCTGTGATGTTTGAGGCCCAATGTGGCCTTCAAATGTCAGAAATGACTATAAGGCCCATATGATCCCTGTATCCTCCTCCTGCTAGGGGTTGTGGGAGGGGCTTCTTTCGTCCACTCTGCTGCCCAAGGTAGCTATGCCTACTGTCAGCAAGGCCATGGTTAAGGAAGTGGCCCCCTACCCGGTCCTATCCTTCCTGGTGCTCATATGAAAGTATCCAAAAAGCAATTGGTTCTGCTTGACTCTCTTCCATCTCCACCCCCAATTCCACTGTTGCCTCCTGGGGTGGTTGTGGGGGGGGGGGTGTAGGATCTCCTCTGCATCTGAAACAATAGCAGGCAAGCATTATTGGTGAGTGGTTTCTGGAGATAATTGCAAGGGGGCTTGATATAGAGCTGTTGCAAATCTCTCCAAATCATCCTCTGCCTCCTGCCTTTTATCCTCTGGGCCATGTGTCCGTTCTGTAGGAAGAAGTTCAGTTGTTATTCCAAAAAGCATGCTATAGAACCAGTTCCATTCAGCTCTGCATCCTGTGTTGGATCTCTGGTATCTAAACTTCTGCATCGAATACAAAATGTTTTGAATGGTATCCCTGCAAGGTCTAATTCCCCTTCTGCAAACAGGGGACTGGCTTTGTTCTGTGAACACAACGGATGCATACCTTCATGTCAGGATCAG
The DNA here is from genome assembly GCA_016271365.2 of Neoceratodus forsteri. NCBI lineage: Eukaryota > Metazoa > Chordata > Ceratodontiformes > Ceratodontidae > Neoceratodus > Neoceratodus forsteri. The sequence goes on from CM028132.1 coordinate 614,047,364, forward strand.
GAAATCCCACAAACAATACTTTTGCTTCATGCTGGAGGACAAACACTACCAGTTCAGGGTGTTTCCCTTTGGCTTGTCTTCTGTGCCACAGGTCTTTACCAAATGCTTGTCAGTAGCAGCAGCCCTTCTCAGTGAAGGCCTATATGTGTTCCCCTGTCTGGACAACGGGCTTCTGAAGGCCAGCTCCAGGGAGGTTCTGCAACATACTCTGTCCTGGATTTGTCAGTTGTTTGACTTTTGGGGCACACAGTGAATGTAGCAAACTTTGTATTGACTCCTTGCCAAAGACTGCAGTACATAGTGGCAGTCTTAGACAAAAAGAAGGGATGTGCTCTCCTGCCACAGGACAGAGCAGACAGTCTGAGTGCAGAGGTGCAGTTGCTATGCAGGAACTATTTTGTCTCCATGAGAACAGTGTTGCATCTCTTGGGTCTCATGTCTGCGGCCATAGTGACTGTGCCACTGGCACACCTTCATATGAGCATCCCTCAGAGGACACTAGGTCCAGTGGGCTCAGTTAACAGATTAGCTGGACCAAATGATTCTTGTCATGTCTCTGCTTCGCAGAGTATTATTATTATGGTAGAGGGATTGCAAAAAGCTATTGAAGGGTGTTGCATTCCCTGTACCAGCTCCTGTGCATATCCTCACCATGGATATGTCTGGCTGTGGTTGGGGTGCTCATCTTGGCCCTTACCAGATGCAGGGGTCAAGGACCAAGGTGGAGGCTGAGCTGCATATAAATGTCCTGGAAATGAAGACTGTAATATGCAGCCTCCAGGCATGTCACTCATTTTTGCACTGGTCCTCTGCTAATCCAAATGGACAGCGTCAGTGTGATGCACTACATCAACATACCGGGGGGGGGGGTGTTGCACTCACTTCTAACCGTTATGCAAGGAAGCAATGAGAGTATGATACTGGGCTCTGTCCTGTAGCCTTCAGCTATCAGCCGTGTATCTCCCAGGTCTCCAGAAAGCCTTATCAGACAGTCTAAGCAAGCCCCAGTCCTCTCTGGTAAACAACCTCTTTGCAAGGTGGGGTTGTCCAGGGTGGGACCTTCATGCGCCCTGACACAATACAAAACTGCCACATTTCTGCTCGCTTGCTCCATGACCTGGAGTTTTTTCGGTGAGGCACATTGTTTCTCTCTTGGAAAGGGAAATTCCTATACACACTTCTCCCAGTTTCTGTAAAACAGAGGGTTCTGCTCAAGCTATGGGTGGAGAGTGCCTCTCTCATCCTCATTGCTCTGTTATTGCCTCTTTAGATATGGTCTTCACTTCCTCAGCAGCTGGCAGTGGAGCATCTTGTCTCTACCTCTGCATTGGGGTCTCTTGTCACAGGACAAGGAGTCCCTGTCCCATCCAGACCTGAAGTCCCTACATCTGCATGCATGGTTCCTGAAGACATTGATTGCAGGTCTGAAGCCTTCTAGCAAACATACTTATTCCCTGAAATGGAAGCATTTAATTGTGTGGGCTGCTTCCCAGAATCTGGACCCTTTTACATGTCCTGTGAATGCTGTGTTGGGATACTTGCTTTCCTTCTCTGACACTGGCCTGCAGTATTCCTCACTTAAGTTGCAGTTGGCAGCTGTATCAATCTTTCCATGCTCATATTGATGTTCATATGGTTGCCAAGCTCGAGGTGTCCCATACCTTTCTGAGAATTATTCTTCATATGAAACCTCATATCCGTAATCCAGTTCCTTGGGACTTGAATTTAGTGCTTGAGAAATTGACTTTGGCTCATTTTTAGCCTGCTGCAAGTTGTGGCCTACGTTTCCTGTCTTAGAAAATGTTGTTAATTGCAATGACTTCTGCTTGAAAGATTTCTGAGCTTCAGGCTCATAAATGTGTGAGCCTCTTTCTTTCATTTTTCTCAATGACAGAGTCTTCATGAATGAATCCTAAGTATTCAAGGTGGTATATGAATTTACACTGACTCAAATGGTATACCTGCCTGTATATTATCCTGAGTATGCCAACAGGGTGGGGCACTGCTCCATACTTTGGATGTATATAGATTATACTGCAATACTGTATTACTTACACCTAGGACTGCAGAAAGTTCTCTCAGCTTTTTGTTTCATTTGCGCCTAAGAAAGAGGGTGCCCCGTGTCTAAAAAGAAAAAAGTGCCTATCCTAATGGCTGGCACATTGTATTATGTCCTGTTATAGGATGTACAGTAAGGAACTTCCTGGTGCTGTTCATGGTCACTCCATAAGGGGTATGGCCACTTCTGTTGCAAGTTTCAAAACTGTCCCTACAGATGACATATGTGCTGTAGCCACATGAAGCACTGCCCATGCTTTCACTGAACAGTACAGTGTTTGTCTGAGTTGGCTGAAGGGGATTGTTATCAGTGCAATTTAGCTAAGTGTAGAAAGAGTTGTAAAGTAGGGGGAGTGGCTTAACTAGAAGGGAGCCAGGTTAAAGCCAGATTTAAACACTGCCCTAAATAGCTTCTGCCAGAGAACTGGCAGTGAACACCAGGGCGAAGGAGCTGCTGTTGTGACTGGACTTCTCCACTAGGACTATATTGCCCTCCTTCCCTCCCTCCAGCCCCCCCACCCCCACCCAAAGCCAGTTCTACTTTTATAGGCTCAGGACTTGACTGTTTGGGAGCAGGAAGTGAGTGATCGCAGAGCCACCAAAGACTCACCATCCTAGAAGGGCAAGAGTAGCTCTCCATCCCCCCCAGCTGCTGGAGGTCTGACTCTGAGCAAGTAAGGAGATTACTGAGAAATATAGGAACTTCTTGTCTCAGAACAGGAAGATCAGGAGCTAAAAGGGCACAGAGGCAGTAAGTAAGTAGGGGAAGAAAAAAAATAAACAGAGGAAGGAGTAAGTATTCCAAACAGTTCACTTCAGCCAACTCAGACAAACACAGTGAAGGGGCCAGAAATAAGACATGATGAGAGTGGTGCAGTGCAGTGGCTGTGGAGCAGCAGTCTTCTGGGAGACGTTCTGGAGGATGTCCCATCTGCAGGCACCTCTCTGGGCTGAGGGAGGAGGTTGCTCATCTCCAGGCTGAGTTGGCCAGGATTTGTGGGACCTCCTCTTCCATCCAGGGGCCATCAGGGCCACTGCCATTACCTCAGAGGTTGCCAAGAAAGAGGAGTGGTTGGACCACAGTGGACTCTGGGAGGGTAAGGATGGTGGAACAGAGGCGCATCCCTCCAGTTGTACCTCTCCACAATTCATATGCCGTTCTGGCAAAGTGTGGTTCCTCTAGGGAGGCACCTGCAGTGGAGACCAAGGAGGATGCTGGGAACCTCCACAAAGGAGACCCACAGGAGGGTAGCATGGGACCTCACAGGGGAAGGAAACAACTTGTGGTGGGTGACTCAATGTTAGAAGGTAGAACTGGGGTGGAAGGGGATAGGGAGGTAAGGATGACCAGCACCATGGCTCCTCAGGAACATGGAGCAGCTGCATGGGAGGGAGTTGGATGTCATTGTCTCACCTAGGGACAAATGTCCTGGCAAGAAAGGGATCAGAGAAGTGCAGGAAGAGTTTGTGGAGTTGGGGAGGGGCCTTAGACAAGTAGCACGCACGGTAACCTTCTCTGAGGTGCTGCCTGTCTATGGCATAGTTGAGACTAGGGTGCTCCACACCATGGTATTCAATCAGTGGTTGAAAAACTGGTGTAGAGCTCAGGGATTTGGCTTCATTGTGGACTGGGGGTCAACCTGGAGTGATGCAGGCCTATACTGGCGTGATGGTCTGCATCTGTCCAGGAGGGGAACCAGGATCTTAGATGATAGGTTTAAATGCTTCATTGGCAAGCATTTAAACTAGCCACATAGAAGATTATTACACAAACTGGGAATATGGGTGTGGGCAGGACAGTAGTGTGGTGGGTAGGTAACTGGCTGGGCGGCAGGACAAAGAGGGTGGTGGTAAATGACTGTCACTCCACAGAGGGAAGAGTGACCAGTGGGGTACCACAGAGATCAGTGCTGGGACCAGTCCTATTCAACATCTTCATCAGTGACATTGCGCAGGACCTAGAAGGCAGAATTTCCCCTGTTTGCTGATGACACAAAGCTCTGTAACAGAGTGGACACACCAGAGGGTGTAGACAGAATGAGAAGGGACCTGCAGAAGCTTGAAGAATGGTCGGGGTTTGGCAGTTGAAATTCAGTGCAAAGAAGTCCCAAGATAATGCATATGGGGCACAAAAAACCCTGGCACAATATGTCAGTTGGTGGGTGAGGATATAGCATGCACCAAGCAGGAAAGGGATCTTGGGGTTATCATCTCTGATGACCTCAAGGTAGGGAAACAGTGTGACAAGGCAGCAGGTAAAGCAAATAGGATGCTGGGATGCATAGGCAGGGGCATCACCAGCAGGAAAAGGGAGGTCATAATTCCACTATACAAGACACTAGTGAGGCCCCACCTGGAGTACAGTGTACAGTTCTGGAGACCTTACCTACATAAGGACATAGACGGGTAGAGAAGGTTCAGAGGAGGCAAACAAAGATGGTACAGGGATTGCATCACAAGTCCTGTGGAGGACAGGTTGAAGAAACTGAATATGTACTCCTGGAGGAGAGGAGAGGAGGAGAGGGATATGATAGAGACATACAAGTATCTTACAGGGAGAAACAGGGTGCAGGAATACACTGTTTTTAAGCAAAAAAGGTGTTCCAGGACTAGAGGGCATAGGGTGAAGTTGGAGGGAGGACGATTCAGAGGAAACGTGAGGAAGAATTTCTTCACAGAACGGGTGGTGGACAAGTGGAACACCCTGCCAGATGAAGTGGTGGAGGCTGAAACAATCACGGGATTTAAGAATGCATGGGATAGACATAAAGGAATTCTGGAGGTCAGGATTAAGTGGCAACAGACTTCTAGGAAAACATAAAGTGAACTTACAAGCTCAAATGGGCAGACTGGGTGGGCCGTAGGCCTTTATCTGCCGACACTGTCTATGTATCTGTGTAAGGGGGGAGGTACTGGAAATGAGCAGGGAAATCCTCCCCCCCCCCCAAAAGTCAGGGTAGTAAGTGAGGTAAACACCAAGATAGAGATGTCGATAGGGAGAAGGGCAAGGGTAAATAGAGAAAGTGACAAAGGCAATAAGGACAGGGATGGGGCAAAAAGGGGTAAGGCCTTCAGGAAATGGAGGGTAATGAGTACCAATGCCCGTAGTCCGGGCAACAAGTTCTCTAAACTGGTGGCCTTGATGGAAGAGGGATGCCCGGATATTGTAGCAGTCACAGAAACATGGTACACAGAGAACCATGACTGGGATGTTAACATACCAGGGTACACAACCTACAGGAGAGACAGGGAGGGGAGAAGAGGGGGAGGAGTAGCTCTCTATGTAAGAGAAGGGATAAAAGCAACTGAACAAAAGAGTAAACAGGGAGGAGAGGAGGCACTGTGGGTCACCTTAGAGACTGGAAATGGCACCACAGTCCACACAGGGGTTGTATATAGACCCCCATGTCAGGGGAGGGAATGGGCAAGGATATGATAGAAGGCATACTTAGGTTGGCAGAGAAAGGGGAGATACTGTTGATGGGAGACCTGAATATGCCAGATGTTAATTGGAGCACATTTGCTGCAGCCACATCCAAGAGCAGGGCCATTCTCGATGCCCTACAGGTGGCATGCCTCAGACAGCTAGTTTTGGAACCCATTCGTGAGGGAGCAATCTTAGACCTCATACTCTCAAATGGGACAGTGAGAAGATCTATGATCTAGAAGTGGGTAGCTATCTTGGGAACAAGTGACTACCAAACAGTGGTGGTTCATGATAAACTCGGCTACAGAGTCAAGCCATACAAAAGTGAGGGTACTGGACTTCAGGAGGGCTGACTTTGGCAAGATGGGAGAGTGCCTTAGAAAAGCACTAGCAAACAGGCTAGAAGGAGGGGTGGAGCAACAATGGGGAAACATCAAAACTGCCGTCATAGAGGCAACAAGCATTTGTGTGAAGCAAATAAACAAATCAAAATGAAAGAAAAAGCCACTATGGTTCTCAAAAGAGGTGTCGGGGAAGGTCAGGGAGAAAAATATAGCATTCAGGAAGTATAAGGAAACACAGAAGGAGCAGGACAGAGAACTGTACCAGTTAAGGTAAAAGGAAGCAGGGAGGTAAGTCAGACTAGCAAAGGTCCAAACTGAGAAAAAGATGGCCAACTCGGTTAAGAAGGGGGATGAAACCTTTTATAGGTACATCAGGGAGCGTAGAAAGACAAAGGGAGGTATAGTGAGGCTGAATAGAATGGACAGTAGGTGGACAGAGAGGGACAGTGAAAAAGCAGGGATACTGAACAAATATTTCTGCTCAGTATTCACAAAAGAGGAGGAGGGGGAAGTGCCTAATCGAGTTAATCCAGTTAGTTCAGTCTTGACAGCTACCTCTCCCCGCCTTGCCCCCTCCTACCTGCCTACCCCCTTGCCCCTCCCTCCCTTCCTCCCCAGGCATTTCCTGACTTTCATCCTCCCATCCCTCCCTTAGAGCTCTTGCCCTCACCCTCTGCCCTCCGACAATGGCCTTCCTGCCTGCATACCCCCTTCCCTCTCACCTGCAGTGCTTATTTCCAGGATTGCCCTTGGCTGGTATGTCATGCTACCTAACATTTGGCACATTTTGAATTACTGGAATTTCCTAAGCCTCAGTCTCTTACTTCTTTTTATTGTGTAACTATGTATTATTATGTTGACCTTTGTATGTATGTATACCCCCATTCCTTCGACGTGAAACCTTTGTAAACTAGCAGTTCCTGCTCAAAGGTATTTGTAATCTTAGATTTCAATAAAATAAAATAAAACGGAAGCACTCTGGATAGGGTGGTCGATCCCAGTCACAAAGAGGGTTCTGAACTCTTAAAACTGAAGTTGAACAAAGCAACGGGGCCTGACGGAATTCACCTCAGAATGCTAAAAGAATTAAAGAGAGAACTAGTGAAACCACTGACTACCCTTTTTAACAAATCATGGGAGGATGGTGTGGTACTTGAGGACTGGAGGAAGGTAGATGTGATTCCTCTTCACAAAAGTGGGACCAAGACAGAGGCAGGAAACTACAGACCTGTCAGTTTGACCTCTGTGGTAGGAAAAGTGATGGAATCACTTCTGAAGGAAAAAATTGAGTACTTAGAGGCCAGTGGGGCACAGGACCCAAGGCAGCATGGGTTCACAGCTGGAAGTTCATGTCAGCCGAATCTAATTGACTTGTTTGACTGGGTGACCACAGTAGTAGACCAGGGAGGGGCTGTGGACATGGCTTAGCTAGACTTTAGCAAGACATTTGACACAGTCCCACACAAAAGATTTATAGTCAGATTAACCAGCCATGGAGTGGGTCCCAGGGTGGTAGCTTGGGTAAAACATTGGCTGGACAACAGGACACAGAAGGTAATTGTAAATGGAGTCCACTCTGAAGAAAGAGGAGCTACTAGTGGGGTAACGCAGGGTTCAGTACTGGGTCCAGTCCTTTTTAATGTCTTTGTGTATCCCCCGGACCCCTGTTTTTTGCAAAACGACAGGTGGCATGCTGTTGAAACTGACAGCAGTACCTGGTGGGGACTGGGTTCGGGGAGGACTAGGTTACTCGGCACAGAGGGCCTAGGTTTGGCTACTCTGCACAGGGGCACCCAAGTAAATCTGAACACAGGAAGCAATAACTGTAATGTCCAAAACTGGGAATGGGATTCTACAGTGTGGCTTTTATTCACATCCAAACTGAACAAACAAAGCATAGATGGCCCCCCCAATGGGGCTACATTCCTGGTAATGCAGATTAGAGAGACAGAACACTTCTTCACATTTTAGCCCTCAGGCTCTAAACCCCCCAGGCACACAGCCTGGACTTGCATGCAGCTTTGGGTACATAGACCGACTTGTACACTACTTGGATTTTCCCCATTGGCCCGGCTCCCCCGACGGCCACTTGATCTGCGGTTCATTATGGGAATGAACCAGTTTTCCTGTTGGTGGCTCCCCAAATCACCTTAGAGCCTTCGACTCCCTACAGAATTTTCTCCTATCCCACGCCTGGGTACTCTCATCACTGGCCAAGTGCATGAGGCAAAGTAGAAACACAGAGCAAACTGTTGAGGTGGACCTGGTTACTAAAGATGGGGGGGGTCTCCCAACTCCAACTCCCACAATCCATACCCGGCCATTTCTCTGGAAACTAAACAACTCTTTTGAAAGCTTGGCAATGTAGATTACTGGGTAGACGTATGTCACATCTCCTCTACATAGCTTGACTTCCCCAATGTGCTGGACTTGAACATACTTTTACTTTTGGCTAAGCCTGTTACTCTAGGCCTCCCACTACTTCAGTAGTCCAATCCCCACTTTAACACAGTTCAGGATGAAACATGGGCCCTTTAGAAAGAGCAGAACTCACCCTCTGGTTGCAGGTGCCCCACAGGCGAATCACGAAATCTTCTTGTACCCCACACACATGGACAAAATAAGGCAGCTTCTTCACTAGTAGTAGCCAGGGGGTTGCCCCTGGAATAGCAGGCAAAGCTTCCTGCCCCATTCCCTCAGGGATGGGGCACAGAGACCCGAGTCAGCGGTCTCCACCACTTTAAAAATAGCTTCCCGTGTCTCTCTTTAGGCGGAAACGCACACCTTTCCCTAACTGTAGCCCTATTTCATGGCTGAGGCTCCCAGAGCCTGAACACAGAGCTGCTGTGCTCCTCTCACAACAATCTCCAACTCCAACTGCTACAGACTGACTGTTCAAACCTCCCAACATTCTACTCTAACTCCCTTCTGCAGATTCCATTGTGGCTCATGCAGCTGCGATAGTTCTATGGTGATGTCATCCCTCAGTCTCAGCTGAGACTGAGAACAGAGTGAGACTGTGAAATCCATTTAACTGGAGTTTCACAAGCTGGCTTCCCTGCCTACCACTAGGTCTTACTGGGATTCTAGTAACCCCCGGGTAACAAGGGGGTTACATTTGTAAGTGACATTGCAGAGAGACTGGAAGGAAAAGTATGCCTCTTTGCAGATGACATAAAGATCTGCAACAGGGTTGATGCACAAGGAGGAGTGAAAAGGATGAGAAGGGACTTGGCAAGGTTGGAGGAATGGTCAGAAGTATGGCAGCTTAGATTCAATGCAAAGAAGTACAAAATAATGCACCTGGGAAACAAAAACCCAGGGGAAGATTACACTATTGGGGTAGTAACAACAACAAAAATGGAAAGGGACCTGGGGGTAATCAAATCAGATGACCTTAAAGGGTACCTAAACAAGCAGTTTTTTAAAACTGCAAACTCCAAAATCTGGCTTCATATGGAGGTAAAGGAAAGGCTGCTGTTTACATGTATGCTAAAACTGCATTTATGTAAATAACATAAATGCAGTTTCATAGCTTTTGAAAAATTTAAACATCAACCTTTCACATTCAGAAAACAGCCTTGGCTTCTCCCTAAGATGTCTGCCAAGTGTGTCAAGTGATGAGTCATGATGACATCATTTGAGCCAGAGACAGAGATAAACATATATTTCTATAGTACTAACTAGTTCTTCTATCCCTCTTTATTTTGAATTGTTGTACCAGAATGATCAACACCATGTATTACCTCATGGATTTTGATCAGTACACGTTAGACTATGACTTTGTTCATTTTGTTTACTTTAACTTACAGAAAATGTCTTGCAATCCAGCTGATTTTTTTTTTTGGCAGACTGCATTACAGTACAACACTTCAAATACCTGATGATCTAGTGGTTATATGATGCACTGAATTTTGTTTTTTGTTAACCAGGAGAGAGACACTAAGCTGACAGCTTGTTTACAGGTGTGGCCTAGGAGCACAAGGAAGTTTAATGACTTGCTCAGGGTCACACAGCAAAGTACTGGTCTTGTTCAATTCCAAAGCTCATGCTCTCTTGTTAATCCACAAATAAGGCTTTCTTTTTTCATGTGAACCCCCTGCACCTAGCCTGCCTTCTGTTGAACACCCCACCATCCATACCCTGTCCTTAGTACTGCCTGGGGACGCATATGAGCTTGCGGTCTCATGAAGAGAATTATCACACCTCAGATTGTAATCTTGTACCTCAGAGGGTTGTGCACACCAATACTGATACACATCATAAGCTGGCACTGTTAAAAAATGCCTCCCAAATCACTCTCCAGTTCACATTCTCAATGTCTGACTTATGCATCCGCAGTAAATATTAAGTGGATCACCACCCTTCTGCACAGTGATGGTAGTATGTACAGTTCCCTGTTGTGTTTTTTTTTTCTCACCTTCCCAGCAATTCTTCTCCAGTACTTTTCTGTGCTCTACTCCACAATGCGAGTTGGCTGGCTACCACCCTTCCAAATCTTGAATGAGCTGTACACAACTCCCTCAATACTGTCCTAACAAATGTTAACATCCACCCCCCCCCCCAAATAATCTCCGTACACTGAATTCAAGTAACTGTTTAGGTGCAGCCCTGCCACTCTGGGTATGTTCTGCTCAGCATCCTCCTTCATGTCTTCAACTAACCTGAATATAGCTGTACCCTGCCGGAATGGCCTCTTCAGTTCCTCTCTGGCATTCATTCTTCTCACCTGCTCCCCACACCAAAAATTAGTGAGTTCACTACCCTTCCGCATCATGAATGTGGTTAGTACAGTCTCCTGTGTTATAGATCCATATTAATAATAAACATGATCTTCTGGTAAGCCAGGCTGATAGCAGCATGGCACAAGTGGAAAAATAGGCTTTCCTACTCACATAAGATCTAAGCCACCTATGATTAGGCACTATTAAATGACGAGCATAATGATGTACACACCTGTCATTTAATAGTGCCTAGTCAAAGGTAGCCTAGATCTTTTAAGGATAGGAAAGCCCATCATTCACCTTGTTTCCTGCTGATATGAGCCTGACTTACTGGAAAGATATTTTTATATTTGATGTGTCAAAATAAAACCGTAACTGTACTACTTGCATTCATTATGCAGAAGGGTGATGAGCTCACCAGTTTTCAGTGTGAGGAGGAATAGTGAAGACTGAATACCAGAGGGGGACTGAGAAGGCCACTCTTGCAAGGTACTGCCATACTCGGGGAAGGGGAAGACAGAAGGAGAGAAACATGAGCAGATTACTGTGAGAAATAAGATGTGGTGCTGCCAGCACCTTGATCACTACCTGACCCCATTGTCCTAGCCAACATTCTCCTTCCTATAAAACCAGTGCATGTAATTGTCCAGGGCTGTGTGTGGATATTAATGTATGGAACAGCTGCCACTACATGTTCAGTCACTTCACTATCAGTCTAGTATTGCTTGTAAATCACTTTGGGATACAATGTGTATGAAAACCACTATATAAATGCTGATTCTTATTCTTCTTCTTATTTCCCATGGGAAAAAGAGGACAAGACAAGCATATGTTTGAGTTTCGAGAAAGTATGAACTCTAACATTGGACTGCACAAGAACTTTGCTCACAAAAGTGGTGGCTCTAGGAGGTGGTGAAGGTGTGGCTGCACTCCCATAGTAACGCATTTGTTTGCAGCTGCTGATGCATTTCTTTGTTGAAGAAGTCTGATTTATTGATTGTACAAATGTTTACACTCAAACTATGGATAATATTTGTAGGTACTGTCAAAAACATACTAGAAAAGAATAATAGCAGAAAATATGAAGGTTTAATAAAAATGTTTAAAAAGTGCAAATTAACCATGCACACCACCCCAGCACCCCCACTGTAGCATCCTGGATCCACTATAACCACTAGACCACTAGGTTATACAAGATTTGTACTGCACTGTGGTTTGCCACAGAGAAAGTCGGTTGGACTAAAACACATTTTCAGCATGTTAAAGTAAACAAAATGAACAGAACCATAGCCTAACATGTGCATTATACAAACTAATGCACATGGTTTTGACCATTTGGGTGGAACACTTCTATACAAAGGGAAAAAAGAACTAGTTAGCACTATAGAGAGCAATATATCTCTCCGACTTTGGCTCAGATTGTCATCACATCACATTTGGCGGCCATTTTAGGAAGCAGGTAAGAGTTTTTTCTAAATTGGAAGGCTGATTTTACAATTTTCAAATGCTCTGGAACCACATTTAGGTAAATTATGTAAATGTAGTTTTGGCATTAATGAATACAGCAGCCTTTCCTTTAGTCACCTACGGAGTCAGATTTTTGAGTAGTTTGTTGTCAAAATGTTGTTTAGGTATCCTTTAAGGTTAGCAAGCAATGTGAGAAGGCAGTAAGAGGGCTGGGGGGACACTGGGATGTATAGGGAGAGGCATCACCAGCAGAAAGCAGGAAGTTGTTATCCCTCTGTACAGACAGTTGGTGAGACCCCATCTGGGAGTACTGTGTCCATTTCTGGAGACCCCATCTCCGCAAGGACATAGACAGGATAGAGGCAGTCCAGAGGAGAGCAACTGAAATGGTGTAGGGTCTGCAAGAGAAGCCATATGAGGAGAGACTAAAGGAGCTTAATATGTATACCCTTGAGGAAAGGAGGGAGAAGGGGGTCATGACAGAAACTTTTAAGTACCTCAGTGGAATCAACAAAGTCCAAGAGGGTAGCATCTTTCAGAAAGAGATGTGCAAGAACAAGGGGACACAATTTGAAGATGGGGGGCGGGGCGGTTCAGGGGCAATGTGAGGAAGTATTTTTTCAGAGAGATGTGGTGGACGCGTGGAACAGCCTTCCTGAGGAGGTTGTGGGGTCTAAAACTGTGGGAGAATTCAAGAATGCATGGGACAGACATAAGGCAATTTTTGTAGGGGTAGGAAGAAAATACGCTGTCGGTTAACAAGGATCTGCAGCTTATCCTGTAGGTAGGGAAATAGGCTGACTAGGTGGGCCAAGCAGTCCTCATCTGCCATCAAAGTCTATGTTTCTATGAGCATTGTCTCTTGTAGACATGATGGCTTCAGGTTTACTGTACTGCAAGGCTTTCTGTCTTGATTATATATCGGACTGTACCATCCTTCTCCCAGTTTACTTTTTACTGCTTGGGAATTGTTCCAAAGATGTGGCCTTATGGAGGAGATCTCCTATAAGAAGATAAAACAGTTATTTAAGAAGTTACTATAACAGTAGCTCTTCAAGAGAACCTACTCCATTAGGCCATGCAATTCTTTCCTGCTTCCTCCTTTTTGCTTTCGATGACTGTTCTGTTGGATGCTGTGCCTAAATCTGACTCCATGCATCCTTTATCCAGCCCCATGCCTCTCCTTGTGTGTCTAGTGCTGGTCTCATCTCCTGATTTCCCATGGTTGGAGGTCTTCGGAGGCTAATCTCTAGTTGGGAACTGAGGAGTGAAGGGGCTGCCCATGCTTAAAAACATGTAGACTGGGCATATCATTCTGGGTAGTCCCCCCAGCTTGCAAAAGTTTCCGTGTGGTCCTAGCGGTGAGGGCTATAGTTCCAAAGGTATGGCCTAATGGAGGAGATTCTCTCGAAAATCTACTGTTATGGTAAGTTCTTGCGTAACTGTTCTTTCATTGGGGTAGAACTGTACTCCCTGCAGCCAAGGCCCATCTCCCTGTGGACCGGGCTCTGGACCTTACTTCCTTTGCCAAGTAATTTCAGATTGGGGGGCTGGTGTCCTGCCCGGGATTTCCTGCGGTTGCTGAAGTACGTGGCATCCACCACCAGCGTGGTCCATTGGGCCCACTGGTGGATGTACCACCTACAGTGGGAGCTGGGCTGCCAATGCTCCCAGTGCCTAGGTCATCTGGACCACCCAGTCTTGGTGACCCAGTCAGTGTGGGATGCTATCTAGTATTGGCTGGTCCCGCAACATCTGGTGTAAGGAATCCCATTTGTCCACTCGGAGCTGATTGTCATGCTCATGACAGACTCATCTCTGGTGGGGTGGGGAGTGCATCTGGGAGACCAGAGAGCCCACTGGCTCTGGTCAGCCCAAGAGTCATGTCACCACATCAGTCTGCTGGAGCTCCATGCAGTGTGACTGGTTCCCACAGAATTGGATCCTCTGATCAGTTGTTAGGTTGTGCATGTCCATCGGACAGTAGCATGACCATGTTTTACATGAACAGGCAGGGCGGAACTCTCTCCATTCCTCTGTGTTAGAAGGCATTCCTTACCTTGACTCTCATGTACAGCCTGGGTGCAGATCTCCTGGCGATCTTGTTACAGACACTCTCAGCCAGGTGGGGGAGAGATGTCGCATGAGTGGTCCCTGCATCAGGAGGTGGTGAGCTAAATGTTCTTCCAGTAGGGCACCCCTCTGGTGATCCTGTTTGCCTCCTGGGAGAACAGAAAGCTGAGCCCATTTTGTTCCTGCCCCCACAGTCCAGGACACTTTTGCAGGATGCCGTCTTGAAGCCCTGGACCCTGTGCCTCGTGTACTCCTTCCCTGACTCCTTAATCCACAGAGTGGTGGTCAAGGTCTGGAAGAACAAGGCACGGACGATCCTGATAGCTCCAGATTGGCCCAGACAGTTCTGGTATCAGGATCTCCTTGGCCTCAACAGCAGGCCTCCGTGGCAGTTGCCTCTTCGTCTGGACCTGCTGACAAGACAACAGGGAAAGATCCTGCACCCAGACCTTCAATCCTTGTACCTCTTGTTCTGGTTCCTGAGCAGCTAGAATTCCAGGCCTTGGGTCCATAGGAAGACATGCTCCACCATGTGGAAACTTCCCAAAAAGATTCTGTTCACTGGTGCTGTGCTTTCAGATGGAAGAGATTCTCCATTTGGTGTCAGGGCATGGCGCTCGATCCCCTTGCCTGCCCTGTGGTGAGCATCCTTGAGTACCTTTGGTCCCTCTCTCAGTTGGGACTACGAGCAATAAACTTTAAGGTGTGCCTGGCAGCCATCTCTGCATAGTGGGTGCGGGCTGGTATGCTGATGGCATCACAGGAGAAGGTAGTCTGGCGCTTTTTCGAATGCTTGGACCACCTTTCCCCTCTGGTGTGTGAAACATCGCCACCATGGGACTTTCTGCTGGTGCTGGCTACACTAATAGGCAAGCCATTTTAGCCTATGCACAGGTGTGAAATGTCTCATCTGTCATGGAAGATGGCCTTCTTGGTGGCTGTCATGTCAGCCAGAAGGAGTAGTGAGCTCCAGGTGCTTTCAATGGAGTCTTCTTACCTGGTCTTTCACAAGAACAAAGTCATCCTTTGCCCTCCTACTTGAAGTTCCTTCTGAAGGGTGGATCAGAGTTTCATCTTAACCTGGTGGGCAACCTTCTGGTATACTTTAATTAACCATCTTCAGGGGCCGACCACAGGCTCTATACTTTGGGCCTGAGAAGGGTGCTCTCTTACTATAAGGAGTGCATGACTGGAGTTCAGGGTGAGGCTCGCCCAGCTGTTTGTAACATATGCTGAAGCCGCGCCTGGCAGACCTGCAGCAAAGTGGATGATTGTCAGGAAGATCACTTCCTGCATCAGCCTGTGCAGTAGGTTGGCTAGGCGGGAGCCTCCCAAAGGGCTCAGGGCTCATTTCACTGGACATACCACTGCCTCGATGGCTGCCTCCAGAGACATCCCCATGCAGGAGATCTGTAGTGCTGCTACCTGGAGGAAAGCACACATCTTCATCTCCCATTGCAGCACAAACAGCCTCTGAGTCCTTGCTGGTTACACCACCACCAGCTCCTGTCCCACTGGCAGCACCCTCATTCTGGCTCGGGATGGAACCATCTGTGGTACAGTTGCCAGTCACCCTGGTGCCAGCTGGGTCGTTGGCTGCAGTAGTGCCGGTGCTGGGTTTGGGCCATTGGCATTTGGCCTGTCACCGGTTCTGGTGTCACCCCAGTGCCAGATTTGGTATAGTTTCTGGCACCGCCACCTTCTCCTTTAGGGTCGGTGTCCCTAGTGTTGGCCTTGACCGTGTCCTGGATTACAGAGCCTATGATCCACACACTTCCACGACCCTCCTTCTGGGGAGCGTATGAAGGGGGATGAATCTGACACCAACCTCATCATTTCTGAGGACAGCGATGATGACTCTTTGCCTCAGGAGAATCTAACATTCTGGGCTTTGCTCAGAAATATGCACTCTGCACTTAATTTCAAACCTACTGTCATTGACCAAGGTAAATGTCTCTGTCTGGAGTGGCTTAATGTTTCTACTATGCTGCTCATTTTAGTTCCTCCAATTCCACCTGCATTTGAAACCCTGTCTGATCCGGTCTGGGGTAGGCTTGCTTCAGTAGCATCTGCTTGCAAGCGGATGGACAAGAAGTGCACTGCCCCTAAAGATAGGCCAGTGTATGTTTCTCAACCTATTGCTGACACCGTTGTTGTTCTTGCTGAGAATGACAAGAACATTCTCCCCCAGGAGGTCACTGGATACCCTGTTAACAAGGAATTGCACAAGATTGAGAGTGTGGGCAAATGTGCTTACGCTGCAGCTACTCTAGGCATGACAGTTGCCAGCTATCAGGGGCATTTATCTAAATATGAGTATACATTTTGGAGCATGCTCAAGTCCCTGCCAGATTCAGAAACTAAACAAAAGATTCTGCC
The DNA here is from genome assembly GCA_016271365.2 of Neoceratodus forsteri. Taxonomy (NCBI): domain Eukaryota; kingdom Metazoa; phylum Chordata; order Ceratodontiformes; family Ceratodontidae; genus Neoceratodus; species Neoceratodus forsteri. The sequence continues at coordinate 614,063,836 of CM028132.1, forward strand.
AGCTGTTGGACTCAATATTGGGTCTGGCAATCATCAGCTCAAAGCTGCAATGGATGCCTTTGATACTGCCTCCCGTTCTGCCTCTGCAGGCATCATTTGCATCAAGCGGCATTCCTGGCTGGAATATCTGGGTCTCCCAAAGACATACAACTGGTTATGAATGTTCTCTTTGACTGAACTTAACTGTTTGGACCACAGGTAGAAGCCTCTTAAGGCATCTTGTGAAACTAGGACTACCCATAAGACTTCCAGGCCAGCCCTTGCTAACTCTTAAAAGGGTAGAGGACTCCCACCCCCCCCCCAGAGTAAGCAGTCCTTTTGTGGAAAAGGCAGGGGAGCCGAGAATAAAACTTGGCCTCCCCAGCCTCAGAAAAAGGTACAGTTGAAGGCACAGATGCCAGGAGCACCTAGTTGCACCCTCCGAAGCTCTGGCCCTAGCCCTGCCGCAGCTGCCTGAGGCAGGTCTCCTCTCCCCAGTTGGGGGGGGGGCTGATCCAGTTTTCCAGTCAATGGGAATCCATTATGACCGCCAAGTGGGTTCTCCAGGATCATCCGGGTGGGATACTCCCAGGATTTCCTGGAAATTCCTCCCAAATGTGCCCTGGGAAGATGGCCCCTCTTGACCAGCTCATATGTCAGAGCTTCTGGCACAGGAGATTATGGGCCTTCTGAGCAGCAGGGTAGTTGAAGTAGTGCCAGAGTCTGAGCAAAACACAGGCTTCTACTCCCACTATTTCCTAGTGCCAAAATGATTGGAGGGTATGTGTCCCATTATCGACTCTCAGAAATCTGAACAAATTCATGGATTGAGAAAAATTCAGAATGATTTCTCTGGGCTCTCTGCTTCCCTTCCTGAAACCTTAAGATTAGTTAGCTTACCCGCATATGCAAGATACATAGCAGCACATACTGGTACACCCCAGCCACCACAGGTATCTCTGCTTCGTCATACTGAGGCAGCATTACCAGTTCAGAGTCCTATCCTTTGGACTTTCCTTGGCACCTTGAGTCTTTACAAACTGCTTTGCAATGGATCTGAGAAAGTTAGGACTCTGAAGTCTACCTGTTTCTGGATGATGGACTGATCGCCAGTCCATTCAGGCAGGCAACAGAATAGGCAGTGGCCACTGCCTCTCAGTTCCTTACCTCTGTGGGGGTTCTGCTGAATATGGAGAAGTCTCGGCTCCAACCTTCGCAGCTGTTTATAGGAGCTCTACTGGATATGACCAAGGCCTGAGCCTTTCTTCCAGAGAGCAGGTTGCAGGCAGTCTGCAGATGGCATGCTGCATCATGGCACACAAAACTGCAAGCCCATTCCATGCAACTCGTTCTGGGTCTAATGGCCTCCTCTATGTTCAGGGTGTGCCTGGCACAGCTGCACATGAGAATGACTCAGTAAATGTTTACTGCATAGTGGTCACATACATCACACCCTCAGACCTACACCATTCAGGCGACCAAGCCCCTGGTTTTGTCACTCGCATGTTGGTCAGTGGAGGACAGCCTCTTCTGGGGCTTTCCCTTCTCCCAGCTGGAGCCTCAGGTGACTCTAACCACAGATGCCTCCCTGCCGGGGTGGGAGCCACACTGTCGGGGCCTGTGAACAAAAAGTGTATGGGACCCATCAGAAACTCATCTCCATATCAATGTGTTGGAGTTGCAAGCTGTTTTGTATGGTCTGATAGCCCTGTTAGACCTGATCAGCCACAAAACAGTCCTCCTCCAGACAGATCAGCCACAAAACAGTCCTCCTTCAGACAGGCAAGTCTGTCATGTTTTACATCAACAAGCAGGGAAGAGCACACTCTTACCCTCTCTGTGGGGAGGCAGTGAGAGTGTGGGAATGGTGCCTGGAGCAGGGTATCCTGCTCCAAGTAATTTTATCTGCCAGGAGTCCAGCATGCTCTGGCAGACGAGCTCCGCTGGAAAGAGGCCAGTTCCATGAGTGGTCACTAGCTACAGATGTCATGAGATCGCTGTTTGACAAGTGGAGAACCCCAAATGTGGACCTTTATGCGTCCGCACTGAATGCCAGACTGCTTCTGGTTCTGTTGCAGAAATCCAGGACATAGCATTTTCTGTCAGGATGAAATTAGACTGCAGTGGCAAAATCTATTTCTGTATACATTACCACCAGTTCCTGTAGTGCAGAGGGTATTACTGAAGCTGGAGGCGCATGGGGAAAGATGATACTGGCCACCTCCTGCTGACCTTGACAGACAGCAAACAGAGTATTCTTCCACATAGGATGGACTTGCTGACTCAGGGTCCCCTAGTCCATCCCATCCTGCACTCCCTTCGTCTTCAGACCTGGCTCCTGAAGAGATAGAAGTGAGCAGGTGCAAGGTATCTCGAGTGTCTCTGAAATGCTTCTGGCTTCTCGTAAGTCTTCCACTAGGAAAACTTACATAGTCAAGTGGAAAAGATTTTCCATTTAGTGCTCTAAAACCCACATGGACCCCTTTGGTGCCCACCTGGCAAGGTTATGGAGTACTTGCTGGACCTTTTTGATGCTGACCTACAGTATTGCACAGTTAAGGTCCACCTGTGTGCTCTATCTGCATATCACAAGCCTGTTTGTACCCTCTACCTGGCACAACTGCCACTGTTCAAGAGGCTCTTTAAGGGCCTCTTATGCACACGGCCTCCCATCAGGAAGCTGGTGGTGTCCTGGGATATCAGCCTTGTGCTAGATATGCTCACCCACAAGCTTTTTGATCCCTTGTGATATGTGAGCTGAAGTTTTTAACTTGGAAAGCAGCATTTCCGGTGACTGTCACTTCTGTATCTGAAATCCATGACTTGGTCACAGATCCTCCGTATACTGTTTTCCATAAGGATAGGGTAGGTCTCCACACACACCCCAAGTTCCTACTGAAAGTGGTTTTAGAGTTCCATCTCGACTAGCCACTAATGCTGCCTGCCTACCTTGTCAACTTCTAGACTGAAGGAGAGCATGCTGTCCATTCTTTGGATATTAAGAGGATCCTTAGGTTTTACTTTGACAGAAATGAGGATTTCAGGCAATCCAAACAACTCTTTGTCTCCCTTGATCCTAATTGGAAGGGAGTGCCTGTTACAATCAAGTGCATTTCTGTCTGGATTGTGAGCTGCCTGCACCACTGCTGTGCAGTGGCTCAGATCAAAGCTGGAGGGCCAGGTACATGCCCATCCCACAAGAGCGGTTGCCATGTCCATGGCAGAGATTTGCTCTGTGCCTGTTGGTGATGCTTGCAGAACTGCAACTTAGAGCATATTGCACACTTCTGTAAAGCACTATGCACTGGAAGTCGATGCCAGGCAGCATGCCACCTTCGGCAGGAGCATCCTGAATGGATTACTTTCTTAAGTGAGTTCTTGGTTCCCACCACCATAGTACAGAGGATTTTTGTCTGAGCTTGGTACTCCGACCCACTAATGGGACTTGATGTTGAAGATTGAATCCTGGAAGATATGATAATTATGTACTTACTGTAATTCTTGATCTTCGAGCACTATCTTCACCATTGATTCGCACACCCTCTCGACATCCCCTGGGCTCACTCCAGTGTGTTTTATTGGTCTTCACCCCTTTTATGCTTGATTTGAGTTGGGAAGACACTGTTACTGGTTTATTGACCCATATATGGGTCACCAGGGATAGCTAATAATGCCCTTGGGTTAAGTGATACATGAGGAAAAATCCATCTTGAAAGCTACTAAATCATGATCCGTAGACGTCAAATCCTGATTTCTAATCTAATCAATCACTAAGTCATGAGAAAAAATGTAATCCATTGTATGACCAGTGGAGTGGGCTGGACTCTTTACATGTTACTGAAAACCATGTGAATCAGGAAGATTAACCCTTGCAGGGCTGCAGCCTAATGTATCAGTCCCAAATTCCTGTACATTCTAATTCTGTCTGCACCCTAAAGGTTAATGAATTCTACAGCTTGCTTTTTTAAAAATGAAAAGGTGGTATGCATTCTGGCCATTTGCTCTTTATTTTGAAGGCCATTGCTATGCATTTTTAGTGCTTAGAAGTTGAGAGGTGTGGTTTTAATAATACTAATAAAAGGCGTGGCAAGCACATCAGGCAAAGCTTGAACTGCTATAGGTTCATAACTGAGAAAAGGTTAACAAAAATCTCTGTGGATAGTAACCTGTATAATGTTCGGGTGTAACAAGGGTGGGTATCAGTGCCCTATAATGCATCAAGGACACTCGACTAAAGTGCAGCAGACTCTGTAGCAGCCTTCAGGGGTGTCCCAGTAGTAAGATTTGTGAAATTGCAACCTGCGCGCCTCTAACATTTTCAAATCATTCTACTGCCTGGATACCCTGGTGAAAAGGGATTCCAATTTAGAGGGATTTCTGTACCTAGGAACCCCTTCCTGAAATAGCTGTCCTATCCTCCTAGGTACTGCTTGGAGTCTGTAATAATGTGACATCTCTAGCCCGCTCATGTTGGAAGAAAAGTTACTCACCGTAGTAACAATTGTTCATCTAATGGATGGACTGGACAATCACAATAGCAAGCCCCTAACTCCTCTACTAGGATATAGTCATAGGTAGGTTCTTTAGCAAAATTCTCTTTAAGTAAAGTTATTTTTATGCATGAACGTTTACACTTATTTTCTTTCAGGAGTTGTAAAATTATTTTCTTTAGGTCATGACGTCCAGTACTCTTCTGCAAACAAGATTTGACATTTGAAGTGGGGGGGCTGGAGCTCATGACCAGTTCAGTGCTGGAATTTTTGTTTAGACTTAGTTTTGAGTTCCAGGACATCGGGGATGTGTGGGATAGATGAAATAGTGTGACCATCCAATCCAGCCATTAGAAGAAACATGGGTGTTCGGGGTACCTCCATCAGGTCTCATCGTAGAAACTTCACTGTCAGTGAAGCAGTATCCACACAGAAGATTTTCAGCAGTACAACTGGCGCCGCCCACACCGACATCATGTGATGATGTCACCAACCCTATAAAGTTATGAGTGGCCTTGCTTCCTCCTCAGTTCTTTCCCGCCATCAACTTGCTCGCATAGGTCTCCGCAGAAGGTTTGTCACAGTTTCATGCCTTTTTCATCCTGCGGCTTTTTCTTTTCTTCCTAAGGTGGTGTCTGAGTTTACATTGAACCAATCTATCCACCTTCCTGTTTATTTTCCTGAGTGTGCCAATCCAGGGGAAGCACTGCTCCATACGTTAGATGTGTGCAGAACTCTGAAGTACTAATTGCTCCGAACCAAGGAATGTAGAAAGTCGAAGCAGTTGCTTATTTCTTTTGCCCCAGATAGAGAGGGTGTTCAGGTTTCCAAAAAATGTTTATCCAAATGGTTGGCTAACTGCATTGTTTTCTGTTAATAAGTACGGCAAAGAATTTCCTGGAGCTGTCAAAGCTCATTCCACAAGAGGCATGGCTAGCTCTGTGGCTCGTTTCTGAGTGGTTTCAGCTGCTGACATTTGTGCGGCTGCCACCTGGAGTACCGTCCACACTTTTACCAAGCACTGTAGTCTGGACATTGCCTCTGGAGCCCATACAGGATTTGGCAGGGCTGTGCCGCAGAGCCTCTTGTCTTAAGTTTATGTTTGGTGTTCCTCCCAGACTGTTTATTTGTACCTGTGACTGCTTGGGACTCATTCCTACTGTAAGACCTGATGACTGAGATACCCCCAAAGAAGATAGAACCGTTACATAAGAACTTACCGTAACAGTAGATCTTCAGGGATCTCAGTCATCAGGTCTGTTTCCACTCCACCATCCCCCTTTGGGGGGCTTTTTTCTGAACTGGCTAGCTGGTGTATCCAGCCTTTTCTTTGGGGTCTGGGCATCTCTTTTCTCTTCTTTCCTCTCTCTCTTTAAATCCTCCGCTTGCTAGAGCTATGCTTCCTTTGTCTCTGGGGGAAAGAATTGAGGAGGGAGTGGGGCCGCTCACACTTTTATAGGGTTGGTGACGTCATTGTGGGCGGCCCCAGTTGTACTGCTGAAAATCTTCCACGTGGATCCTGCTTCACCGACAGTGACATTCCTACGGTGAGACCTGTTGACTGAGATCCCCTCGAAGATCCACTGTTACGGTAAGTTCTTACGTAAACTGTTCTTTATTATGGTGAGTAACCTTTTCTTCCCTACCATGAACCACTAGAGTTCGGTCAGATAGCATAGCAACAAAGGTTCCATCTCCAGTGGTAGAGTGCATCCTTTGGACAGCAGTGCCGCCTCCTTGTTGTTACTACAGTAGGATCCGAGGACCAGGAATTGAATCCTAGGTCCTCCATGCGGGAAGTTCATGTGTTAGCTACACAATCATTGGGCAGTCCCTTCTTTAAAAGTCTTCATAATTGTTGTCCCACAAGATGTTGGAAAAAAAACAAATCTCTTCTCTAGTGGTCCAGTGAACACACTGGCTGTTATTAAAACCTTCAGGACAAATGTAGTTTCTGCTAAATTTAGTCATACTGAGGAGGGTGAGTTTGTGGCAAGAAATATTTTAAATACAAGTCCAGCAAGCATCCCCAGAATGCGATCTGGTGTGCTCATAGACTGGACTAGTACGATTTTTCACACTTTCCGATGGGAATGATTTAAAACACAAGTGTTTCCTGAGGTTTATGCCAGAACATACCATATCATTCATGTGCGCTACCCATCACATCATCTATTAAATTTTTTTTTAATTACTCAGTTTTTATACCCCCTTCTGTCTCCAGCTTCTATTTTTCCCATGATCCCAAGACACAGGCAGGCTTCCCTTTGTCTGCTGTGCTGTCTGTTCCCCTCCTTGATGCTGTGACTCCCTCGGTAAGGTCAGGGGCAGGCAGTGATTTAGCCTTTGAATTCCTGGGTCTTGTCAGGTGACAGCATGACGGACACATGTGGCTTGGATGTACCAAGGTCCTTTTACCTTAGGTGCTGGATCTTCTCTGGGAGGCTTGATCCTCCTCCCGCTGGTTGGCCCCTGGCAGTCCAGGCTTGTTCCTGAACCTGGCTTGCTGGCATTGCGAGTGGTAGCCCTACTGCTATGCCGTCAGGTTGGCGCCACATAATCTTATTTTTTAGCTTCTTTACCCATTGATAGCCCAACTTAGAGGCAACTTCTCATTTTTATTTTGGGAGTGTATGAGGGGGAGGAGCTGGGTGTGTTCTGCTTGAACCCAAGTTTACAGCTGGTGTTCTGCAGCACAGGAATGTCAAGTGAATGCTCAAGATCTCACAGTAAGCTAGAAGCTCCTGGTTCACATTTCAAATAACTAATCAGTGGACCATGATGCGTCTGATATATAGGTAATTTTTATTTCACTTTTTATGTTCCAGTCTTATTATTGACCTCCATCTAGGTCATTTGCAGGTTTCCTGTGGCAGCACCAAATCTGTCTCCAGCCCATAGACTGCTTTCAGTGGCAGAGTTGATGGGTAGGGAAGTGTGAGTGTTCTGGTCTCCAGTTCATATTGCTCAAGCTGATAGGAGGCAGCAGGTCCCTGGATTTCTCAGACCCCATTATCCTGCACATAGAGGAGGTTTTTCTTTCTGTTGTTCTTTTCCTGGGCACCGGCATCTGCAAGCCCCAGGTGCACCTGTCCAACTTGAGGGGAGCAGGGGTCTTGCAAACCAGCCCTCTCACTACAGAGAGCTCTGAGCCGCATTGCCACTGGTGGTCACTAAAATGGCAGTAGTGCATTGAGGCTTGATACCCTCCTCTCCTAAAGGACAGCATCTTTTAGAATGCTCAGTCCTTCTGCTGGATCTGATGAACTCCCAGCTGTCTGTGAAAACTTGGGTTGTCTCCACTGCAGGTCTCAGTGCTACTGCTGGGTCAATGGGATAGCTAATTTTAAACCAGATTGACTAATGTGACTCAGTGTCTTGGAAACAAATTGTAGTCTTGGGAAGGGGTGGGTGGGGAGGAGGGTATGTGTAAGTCAATATATAGATATGTGTACCTATGTTTTGTTACTGATTACACTCTTTCTCTTTTCAGGTTGCAGTTCTGTTGATGGACACACAGGGAGCATTTGACAGTCAGTCTACTGTGAAGGACTGTGCCACCATTTTTGCCCTCAGTACAATGACGAGTTCCATCCAGGTAACTTATTTTCTGTGGGGAAATTAAAAAATCAGTCCTCTATCAAACAATGACTCTTAATACCGATTAAGGCTTTGCATCCTCCCACTGGTGTGAGTGCTGCAGTGGGTTACTTCGTGCCCAGAAAGTTGGTTGCAAGTTGCTGTGATGGATTCCTGTTGCTTATGACGGTTGGTTGCAGAGTGCTGTGATGGGTTACTGCATGTCCAGCCAGCAGGTTGCTGTGAGGGATTATGTGGTGCCCAGATGGCTAGTTGCTGGGTGCTGTGATGGGTACAGGATACTGTAATGGTTAGTTGAAGGGTGCTGTTATGAGTTTTTGGGTGCTTGGATAGCTGATTTTAGGGTGCTGGGATGGGTTACTGTGTGCCCTGACTGCTGGTTGTAGGGTGCTGTGTTGAGTTACATAGCACCCTGATAAATGGTTGCAGGGTGCTGTGATGGGTTATCAGGTACCATGACAGCTAGTTGCAGGGTGCTGTGATGTTTTATAGGGTACCCTGATCGCTGTTTCCCAGAGTCTGTAATGAGATACTGAGATGTTTTCCACTCTTATCCTGTTTCTCTTCTCCACCCCCCTTACTCACTTCTCAATGCTTGCTATCGCTCCTTTGCATTCCCTCAACTGAAATCTACTGCTGATCAAGATGTCTTCTCATTCAGTTTCTCTAAACTGTGGAATTCTTTCCCCTTCTATTCTTTATGCTCCTTCCTTTCCTGTTCTGAAATCTCTTCCGTGATTAATCTGTTCATTCCTGCAGTTGCTTTTGATATTGAGATGGATTCCTTTTAATTCCCGTCCATCAACACTGACACTAGCACTGCCCTGCCTTTGTTTGTTATTTCTCTCTTCTTATTGTTGCTGTTTTTGTTTATTGTTCTTTTGCCCATTCTGTAATTTACTTCATTGTAATTTTACTGTTTTGAAAGTTTATTCTTAAGTGTTCATAGATTGTACACTTTGATTATTTCCAAATGTATTGCACTATTCAATGCATTGTTCTTATATATGTTCTTGTCTCCTCTTTTCCCCCTTCCCCAGAACACATCTGGGAATGAGCTGTTGTCAGCTCAGTATGTCTTTCCTGGTGAAACATTTGAAATAAATAATGGTTACAGGGGGGTACTGTGCTTGGTTACAGGGTGCTGTTCAAACAACATGAAGTCTTGGTGTATTCTGACACATAAGCAGTTAGCCCCAGCACTTGAACTGCTCCGGAGAGAAAAGAGTTAATTTCTATACAAGGCATAGAACGTTGAGCTCGAGCTTGGTTTTCAAACCTCTGTCTGTGGTGCCTCAGAGTGTAACCATCAGGTTCTTTACTCCGCCCAACTGTGAAGTCGCTCCGGAGATTGCTCCTTTGCTTAGGTTCAGTAAAGTTTCAAAACGAGTCTTTTTTTTTCAACCAATTTGTTTATTTTTGGTTTCGATCCGATCCTCTGTCTATGGTACAGTAAGTAGTGTAGATAGGTAGGGAACTGTGATTTGTGTTTTTCTTCTGTGGAAATTGTAAACTTCGGTTCCTTCTCGGTTGGTCCGCTTGGGAACCGACCTTTTGTGTTTAATTTATCTTCTGGGATTTTAGTAGTGGTGTGCCGGTTCCTATCGGTTTAAAAAAAAAAACAAAAAAAAAAAAAACAAAACGTTTTTCAGTTTCTTTACACAACCCGTGACACAGTTGGTAACCAATAGGGGTGTATTACCTGTCAAAAAGCTGTAATGGGTAATTTTTTACTAGTCTGGCCATGTCTGAGAAACCCAAGGAAAAAAATGGTCCCACTGAATTTCAGCACTGTACAGAATGTGGGAAGGCCTTTGCTAAGGCCGACCCCCACCTCATCTGTGTTTATTGTCTGGGGTTTGACCACCTTAAAACAGACTGCCAAATTTGCAAAACTTTTCCTAAGGTCACTCTGGAAAAAAAGATTGGGTAGGTTAAAGGAAAAGGAGGCTGAGAAGTCCGCTGACCCAGATGGCCAGCCTGGTTTGGTTCCGACCGAACCTGAGGAGGTGCCCACTAATGTGGGCGAGATGTCCTCGGGCCAAAGGAGAGCCAACCCTGAGGGGTCGGTTCCATCAGAAAGACGAAAAAAGTCAGCTGGTTTGGATCCAGCATCCCTTACTCCAACAGCTGAAGAAATAGCCAAAGCAATCAGTATTGTGCAATCACTTCGTCCGGTTCCATCCGAACTGGCGCTGTCGGTTAGGCACTCGGTTCGGTCAGATCCAACTCCATCAGATTATGATCTGGATTCTTATTACGAATTGGAGTGGGAAGGGGACAGAGTTTGATGATGAAGAAGAAGAGGAGGAGGAGGAGGAGGAGGAGGAGGGGAGGAGGGGAGGGGAGGAGGGGAGGGGAGGAGGAGGGGAGGAGGAGGAGGAGATAAATCCCTGGGAAAACAAATCAGGCTCGGTATGGGGTTTTGTTCAGTCATTGCAGCTATGTTGGGGTAGTGCAGGCTGAAGCCTGTCAGAGCTAATATACCTTTAGTTTCACCGCCCCCCATCCCCGATAAAGACTCCAGGAAAATGGATGCCATGGCCAAGAAACAATACTTGGCATCCTCCTTGGGACTCAGGAAGGCTAATTATATGGTCTACACAGCCAGATAACAGAAGTCCAGGTGGGATACGGTTCTGGAACTGGTTAAACGGGTTTCCCACCAGCTAGCCAAAGAGCTGGAGGAGGTGGCTGTTGATGGGACTGAGGTATCCAAAGTGCAATTCCATGCTGCTGTAGACTCCAATGATGTGGCATCAAGAGTCATGGCTACATCTGTGTCTCTCAGGAGATTTGCTTGGCTCAGATGCACTAGCCTTTCTTGGGACACCCAGGATAAGGCCATGGATTTCCCTGTGGTGGGTAACACTCTGTTTGGGGAGCAGACAGAGGCTTACATGAAGAAGCTGGATGAGTACAGGACCACCTACAGGAGCGCAGGCCAAGGAATGGCAAGCCATTTGTCAAAAGCCGCAGTCTAGAGGCAGGGGCAGGCCCTTTCACAGGCCTTTCTACCAAGCCCAGGCCTCCTCTCCCTTCCCACAGAGGGGTTCTTTTGAGGGAGAGGCAGGAGGGGGATGAGCAGGGCTGCATCCTCTTCCCAGTCCAAGGCTCCTGCCAAGCAGACAGCCTGATGTGTCAGCCCGGGTCGACTCCCAAACTCCAGTAGGAGGCAGGCTGGCTTACTACTTCCAGGCCTGGAAGTCTCTTCCCTCAGACAAGTGGGTCCTGGAGGTAGTAAGCCAGGGACTGACCCTCGGATTCAAGAAGTTTCCAAAAATGAGGGTCGGGTCTTTTCCACCTGCAAACATCTCCGAAACCATTGCTGTAGAGGCTGAGATTTCCTCTCTCCTGGCTCTCGGAGCCATGGAGAGAGTTTCTACTCTGCATAGGGGCAAGGGTCTGTACTCTAGATATTTCCTTACCACAAAAAAGACAGGGGAGTGGCTACCCATCAACTTAAGGTATTTGAACAAACACATCTTAAAACCAAAGTTCAAAATGGTGACTCTGGGAGTAATTCTTCCCTCTCTGAGGCCAGGAGATTGGTTAGCATCCCTGGACCTCAAGGATGCCTATTTCCACATTCCTATCAGGTGCTCCCACAGAAAGTACCTCAGGTTAAAGCTGCCTTCAGGCCATTATCAGTTCAGAGCCATGCCTTTCGGCCCTAACATTGGCTCCAAGAGTGTTTACAAAGTGCCTTGCAGTAGTAGTGGCCTTCCTCAGAAGGCAGAGGATCTCTCTCTTCCCATACCTGGACGACAGGCTCATTGTAGGACAGTCTCCCCACCAGGTCAGGTCAGCTCTTCAAGTCACTCAAGATTTGCTCAGTTCCCTGGGATTTCTTCTGAACCTGCCAAAGTCAGTTCTCGAACCAGTACAACTCCTCACTTTCATAGGGATAGAGTTAGATACCGTTCAAGTGAAAGCCTTCCTCCCACTAGCAAGGGTAAAGGCCCTTAAAGATCTTGCTTCCTCTTTTCATCCTCTGGTTTCTCGCCCAGCAAGACATTTTCTTCAACTCCTAGGCCACATGGCAGGTTCCATTGCAGTGGTACAAGGAGCCAGGTTCCAAATGAGGGACATTCAGTTTCACCTGAGGTCTTTTTGGTCTCAGAAGAAAAGATCTCTCACCAAATTGGTTCCAGTGACTCAGACTCTGGTCCAAGCTCTCCAGTGGTGGCTGGATCAGGACAATCTCAGATAAGGTGTCCCATTCCTCAGTCAGTCTCATTCAGTGGTACTAACCACAGATGCTTCTCTCCTGGGCTGGGGAGCCCACCTAGGACCCCTAACAGCACAGAGTGTTTGGTCTCCACAAGAGTCTCTCCTTCATATCAATCTTCTGGAACTCGGGGCAGTATTCCTAGCCCTTCAAGCTTTCTTGGACTTAGTAAGGGACAAGGTTGTTCAGGTCAGGACAGACACCACCACCACTGTGTGGTACATCAACAAGCAGGGGGGCACTCTGTCTTTGGCCTTGTGCATGGAGGCCATGAAAGTATGGTCTCTGGCCTGCTCCTTGCAAACCTCCCTAATAGCAGTCCACCTCCCAGGGAAGGACAATGTGTTAGCAGATGCTCTGAGCAGAATCTCCCAGGGCCATCACAAATGGACCTTGGGTCCTCTCATACTGAAAGTAATCTTCACCAGGTGGGGCACTCCAGAGATAGATCTCTTCGCAGCCCCAGACAATCACCAACTTCCCCCTCTTCTGCTGCAGACCCTCAGTCCTAGGGACTGTTCCCCTGGATGCCCTGATATTGGACTGGGAAGGCAAGTTCCTTTATGCCTTTCTTCCCTTTTCCCTGTTGTTCAGGGTTCTAATCAAGATCAGGTCACAACCCTGCACAGTGATTCTACTGGCTCCAGACTGGGCCAGACAGCCTTGGTATCCTCTGTTGTTGTCCATAGCAGTCTCACTCCCCCTGTCTCTTCCCAAAAGACACAGTCTCCTAACCTCCTCTGAGGGGAGGATCTGGTACCCCAATCTCCAGTCTCTCAATCTCAATCTCAAGGCCTGGCTCTTGAAGAGTTAGAATATTCAGGCCTGCATCTTTCTGAGGGAGTTTTGGACATCCTTAAAGGTTTCTTGGAAACCCTCTACCAAGAAAACTTATAATTCCAAATGGAAAAGATTCAGCATTTGGTGTTCCCATAAGGATATTCTACCAGATGCTGCTGGCATTGTTACACTCTGAGATTACCTGGTTCACCTTAATGGCTTAGGCCTTAGGCCAGCCACTTTAAAGGTTCATTTAGCAGCTGTGTCTGCATTCCTCTTAGCGGGGAAGGGCTCTTCCCTGGCATCTCACCCTGTTTTTGGTAAATTCTTTAAAGGTCTGGTTCATATCAACCCTCCTTTTAGAGAGCCTACTCTGACTTGGGATCTCAATATCTGCACTGCTCAGCTTATACAGCCATCCTTTGAACCTCTGGCTTTGGCCGAGCTTAAGTACCTGACCTGGAAAACTGTGTTTATGGTAGCCATCACTTCTGCCAGGCGAATTAGGGAATTACAGGCCCTGTCAGTTGAATCTGATTTTTGTCTCATTCCATAGAGAAAGGTGGTCCTCAGAACCAATAGGAGGCTCTTACCCAAAGTGGTCTCAGATTTCCATCTGAACCAGTCCACGTCTCTTCCTGTGTTTTTCACTGATCATTCTTCTTCAGGAGAAAGAAGATTACATAGTTTGGATGTTAAGAGGGCAATTAGCTACTACATTGAGCATACTAAGGCACATAGGAATGACTGTCTTCAATTGTTTCAAACTTATGGTGAAGTGGGGAAAGGTAGGCCTGCTACTAAGAGAACTCTTGCCAGGTGGATTGTCTCTTGTATACAGTTCTGCTATGCCAGGCTAGGCAAAACACCTCCCTCAGGCCTGAGGGCTCACTCGACTAGGGGTAATGCTGCTTCTCTGGCTGCTGCCAGAGATATTTCCCTTGTTAGAGATCTGCAAAGCAGCCACCTGGAAAACAGTCCATACTTTCGCCATGCATTACTCTCTGGATATCCAGGCTAGGAGTGATGCTAGGTTTGGTACAGCAGTACTGCAGAGCCTATTCCCAAAATAGGTTTGGTACCCTCCTCCATGGAGGTACTGCTTGGTAGTCTGCATATGTCAGAATACAGCAAGACTTTTATGTTGTTTGAAGAAAAAAATTACTCACCTTAGTAATTATGTTTCTTCTAATGGAGTCTTGCTGTATTCTGACCTCCCCCCCCCGCCTCCCCTCTCGGAACCTAGTTTTGGGATGTGGGCTGGCAGGTACAGTGTTGCAACTCAGGGGTGTACTTTGTACCCCTCCTCCTCTTCGGGGTGGGGTGGTAGTTGTTAAGTTTTAACTTGGATGTATATATCTTGTTCAGTACCTGTTTTTTCTCTTGGGTTCTCGACTTGAGTCTTTTGGACCCAAGTTGTTGCCTGTTGGCTTATATGTTTTACCATTTCCACACTGGAAGTGTAGTTAGTTAGTTTGCTCGTAAGAATTTGATGGTTACACTCTGAGGCACCACAGACTGAGGTTTGAAAACTGAGTTCGAGCTCAACGCTCTATGCCTTGCATAGAAATTAACTCTTTCCTCTCCGGAGCAGTTCAAGTGCTGGGGCTAACTGCTTATGTCAGAATACAGCAAGACTCCATTAGAAGAAACACAATTACTACGGTGAGTAATTTTTTCCTATGGGTTACAGGAGGCCCTGACAGTTTATTTGGTGGTGTGAAGGGTTAGTTACACGGTGCCCTGATGGCTGGGAGCTGTGATGGGTTATAAGTGTCCTGACTGATAGTTGCATGGTGCTGCGGTGAGTTGGAGTACCTTGATTACTGGTTACTGAGTGCCCTGACAGCTGGTTATCGGGTGCTGTGATGGGTTTCATAGCACCCTGACAAATAGTTGCAGGGTGCTGTGATGGGCTACTAGGTACCCAGTCAGCAGTTGCAGGAAGCTGTGACAGATTACAGGGTGTCCTTACAACTGGGTGTAGTCCGCTGTGATGATACTAGGTGCCTTGATTGCTGATAGGTTACATGGTGCCTTGTCAGCTGCTTATCAGATACTGTGTTCTGTAACTCTCCACGTTGTCACTGAGAATTGATTCACATTGTCACTGGGAATTGATAATGAAAGGGTAAGGTGCATCCCTGCTAGGGACATTGACACAGCTCATGTTGGTGGCATAATGATTTTGTAGCTTAGGCTAGGCTTAGTCTGATTCCTGCTTCTTCCCCTGAGGGTTGCCAGCCAGCTCTCCGTGAGCCCCAAGGGTTTTGAGGGCGGTGAACGCGCTGCCCTCCCCCACAGCCTGAAGGTGCGAAATACAAGGTACAGATTCAGCTGAAAGACGGCTGACGGAGCGGTTATTATTATTTTTTTTTTTTCTGCCTAGTTTTCTGCTCATAGCATAGTTATTTCTGTCGGAATTTTCTGCCTGCCTAATCGCAATATCTACTGTTATCACTAGCTTGCTGAACAGCTTGAATTTATTGTAAAGCATAATTATTTCTGTCAGAATTTCTCTTCTTAAAGCACTGCCAGATCGCAAACTTTCACTGTTAATATTAGCTAGCTGAGCACCCTTAATTTGTATCCTTGGCTGGATAGTTTTCCCTGCTTGATCTTCGGCTTATAGTTCTGCAGAAATCACAAGTTATGCTGGGCACCTTTATTTCTGCTCCTCAAACCTGCAACTAAAAGCTATCTAAGCTTAGATTACTATCTTTTAATTGTACTGCTTTTTACTTGCCAAACTATATAGCTCTGAACACCTTTTAATACAGCCCTACGTGTCCCCTGAAACTTCACTGAAAACTGCTGAAATCAATTGCTGTTAGCCCAGCAGGCAGTGATTTACAAAGAGGACTCGGATTGTAACTCAAACAGGCCATCCTTCCCTCCATCGCTATCGCGACCCCCACCCCCCTTATTCCTGTGTCCCACCTATTCTCTTACCTGTATTTAAAGCTTGTCCTTTTCCCACCGATTCCTGATTCTTCCCCCCAAAGGGTTGCCAGCCAGCTGTCCGTCAGCCCTGAGGGTCGCGAGGGAGGGTGAACGCGCTGCCCTCCCCCACAGCCTGAAGGTGTGAAATACAAGGTACGGATTCAGCCGATAGAGCGGACCCCACCGATCATTCGCATCGGCTGCCCCACCACCACCACCCTTGCTCAGCATCGTTATGTATAGCCACTGTCACGTGGCAGTAGAAACCTATTGGGCATCTTTCCCATTAGCAACTTATTTTCGCTGGCCTCTAGGACCTGCTAGTTTCAGCTTCCCAGCTCCATTCAGTCATGTCTCCCATCTGCAACATACTCGCTCCCTCCCTCTAGTGGCCACTTTTCATTACTTTGTTCTTTACCATTTTCTTTCTTTCTCCACTCAGCCTCCCACTAAAACGTGGTGCCACAATGCAGCTGTTCCTACTATGCTGCCTCCTTCTTCCAGCTATGCTCTTATCACCATCATCTACCACTCTCCCCACCCACCAAAGAGCCCTACACCCCTTCCCTCCTCCAGGAACCGCCCCCTCTTACCCCCTCGCACCCCACCCCAATGCTTACTCTTCCCATCTCTTTTCTCCCTTTCTCCCAGACAACCCAGCCATCCACCCTTTCCAACCTCGCCCCTCCACCCACCCCTCCCTGCTCCATTCCCACCATCTCAACCTGGAGGCTCTATTCCGATGCCTAAACCTCCACGTGCCTCCCTACAAGCGCTGTTCCGTCACTTCCAAACTTAGCCCGCTACTCACATACTCCATCCTCCTATTACTTCTAGCAACCCTGGCCTGCCTGTGCCCAGGCAAACCTCTGCCTCTTCCCCTGCCTCTACTGGTCTCCCCCCATGCCTCACTCCCCAAGGGCCTCCGCATTTTTCACCTGAACGCCAGGAGCCTCCTTCCCAATCTGGGTGCCCTAACTGTCTGGGTCACCCAGTGCCACCGGGACATACTCTGCATCATGGAGTCATGGCTATCTGCCAAAATCCCCAACTCCTCTCTCTCACCATTCCTGATTACAACCTATTCCGTCGGGACCGAGGCAAATGAGGTGGTGGAGTGGCACTGTATGTTAGGCACTCCATCTCGTGCTCTATCATCTTTAAAGAATCCTGTCCTTCTACCCAAAAATCAATTGTGGCTTGCCTGTCATTCTCCTCCTCCCCCATCTACATCTGTGCTCTATACACCCCCCAAAAGACTCTCGCCCGACTATATCATCAAGGCCATTACTTCTATCTATGCCAAAACTTCTAATGGGGAACTCATGTTACTGGGAGATTTCAACCTTGACTGGCTCTCCCTTCCACCAAACCCACCGCCCTAAGGATTGAAGCCCTAAATCTATCCCAACTTGTCCATGAACCTACATGGCTAAATCATCAGTCCAAAAACCACACCCTCCTGGACTGAATCTTACCTCCCATCCCCATCGTATTTCTGCCTAAGGTATATTCTCTGATGCACTCAGCGACCACTGTGTCACTTACTGCATCTGCAAAATCCACTCTCCACCCTCTCTGCCCAAACTCATTTGGTCTCTCTCCCTACACTGCCTAAATGACACTGCCGTACTGCAAGACCTTGCAAACGTGGACTAGCTCCCGGTCCTCTCCTTGTCCGATGTCGACCTGGCCCTTGCTCAATTCTGCAGTATCTTCCTGAGCATATAGGACTTTCACGTGCACTTATGAAAGGCAAGGGTTAAACGCCACCATCATCCCTGGGTCACCGCCGACCTCATCACATTGTGTTGTTCCAGGGACAAAGCTTGGAGACTCTACAAAGCCTCCCACGCAGCTCACGATCTCCAGTCTTATAAACACCTTAGAAATAAATGCACTAAGGCCATCCGGCAATCTAAATCTGTCTACTAAGCGCAATTCACCCAACACCAGAGCCCAACCACTTCTTTTTGGAAGCTGATCAACTCTCTGCTAGACCCCCAATGAAACAAGCATGCCCAACCCTCAGAATTGACGGTAATTCCGTCTCGGGCCACACCACTGTGGCAGACCTCTTCAACAAGTTATTCATCTCCTGTGCCCTCCCCAGCTTCTCCGCTTCCTCCCCCAACTCGGCGATTCCATTCTCCACTGCCGCAGGTTTCGTCTTTCCACCCATCACTCGCCTTGAAGTATACAACACACTCTCCTCACGTAACCCTTCCAGATCAAGCCCCGACTGTATCCACCCCAAAATGCTCCGCATCTTGGCAGCAGCAATTGTTGCCCCACTGACCCACATACGAAACCTCCCTCTAACCACTGCCACAGTTCCCAGACTGGAAATCAGCCAAAATCATCCCTCTGCACAAAGGTGGAGACCCCTCCCAGCCAGGTAACTGCAGGCCTATATCACTCCTCCCCTTCCTAGCCAAAGTCCAGGAATGCCTCATACTGTCCAAACTGTCAGATTTTCTCTCCTCCAGCAACTCCCTCTCACCAGTCAAATCCGGTTTCCATAAACACCACTCCACGGTCACCACCCTTCTAAGTGTAACCGACTCCATCCTGTCTGCCATGGATAACAGCCAAATCACAGCCGC
This sequence comes from Neoceratodus forsteri, assembly GCA_016271365.2. NCBI lineage: Eukaryota > Metazoa > Chordata > Ceratodontiformes > Ceratodontidae > Neoceratodus > Neoceratodus forsteri. The sequence continues at coordinate 614,082,465 of CM028132.1, forward strand.
CATATTCGTAGACCTGGCTAAAGCGTCTGTCTCACACCTGCTGCTACTCCGCAAACTTTATTCTTTCGGCATCGCCCCACCAGCCATCGCATGGCTTCACTCGTACCTTCTCGATAGACAACAATCAGTCCAAATAGGCGACATTATCTCCTTTCCTCTCCTCTCACTATCATAACTGGCGTTCCCCAAGGATCTATACTTAGCCCCATCCTCTTCTCTCTGTTCATTAACGACCTTCCCTCAGCCTGTCTCTTCTCCAGTGTACATCTCTATGCAGATGACACCGTCATCTTTGCATCGTGCACCTCCTATGACAGTGTCCTCTCCATTCTTCAGAATGACTTCAACAGAGTTCAATCCTGGCTCCTCGAGAACCAGCTCACTCAATGCAAAAAAAAAAAAGCAGTCACCATGGTCTTTGGCTCCAGACAGAAGCTGGCTACCCTCCCAACCCCCTGCGCTCACCACCATGGACGGCTCACCCTTGAGCAAGTCCCAGCCTTCAAATACCTGGGTGTATGGCTGGACAGCCACCTCAACTTCTGCAGTCATGTTGAGGCGATCTGCACTAAACTCCAGCCCAAGCTCAGTGTCCTCTATCGCCACAAATCCTGCCTACCGATCCCCACCCGCTGTGAGCTAGTACGTAAAATAGTCTTGCCAGTAATAGACTATGCTGACATTGTCTATGGCACGGCCCCATCCTCCTCCATCTCCAGACTAGACATCCTTCTAAACTCTTTCTGCTGATTCTCCACAGCTTCACCCTCACTCACGCACCACTGCCTGCTCTACACTCCTCTCTCCCTGACCCCACTCTCCCACAGGAAAAACATCCACAGTGCCTCCTTCTTAGCTAAATTTTGGCTGGGTTCCCTTCCCTCCTATCTCACTTCCCGCCTCACCTCAACAACCTCCCTAAACTACCCTCTTCGCCACAGGGGCACGTGCATTTTCCACCTCCCCTGCACTCTTTCATGTCAAGATGCCTTTTTGTACCGCCTCCCCCACATCTGGAACTCTCTGCCCTCAAGCCTTCGCATGGCCCCTACTAGTCATGCCTTTACTCAACTCCTCAGGCTCCTGCCTGCCATATCCTAAATACTCTAATGGTCCCAGTATGCAGATGAGGCACTACTCAGTCTCTACTCACTCGCCATAGCTGCAAATTCCAAAGCCGACCTCACTTCCTCTCTCTCACTCCTTGCAAAGATAGATTGTATATCTTAGACGATGTATTGTACTCTCTGTAAAATGTTTATGTGAACTGTCTGTTTTCCTCGCCTATTGTTACTCCCTGTACAAACTGTACCTGGTCGCACCTAGAAACGAGCCTTGGCTCAGTGTGCCTTTCCCGGTCATCAGATTTTAAATAAATAAAAATAGTCCTCCGTCTTTTGTGCCTGTGTCAAGGGTCAGCAACTCGTCATATTGCTTCTCAGGTTGATTTGAATCTTCCCATTTTTGTTTTTCCTCCCCAAAATGACCTCTAGCAGGAAGATACTGTTCGTTTCTACAAGCAGTATTCTCTAAATTCAATCATGCCTATTTTGAATTTCATTTGACAAGGCTTCTTTTCACTCACACAAGGCTTCGTTGGTGAAGGTCTGTTTGAGCAGCCACTCTGTCTGCCTTGACTATGTTTAAAGGTGTAAGAAAAGTACAAGAGCCTTTTCTGCTGTAATTGGTCTGCCTTTACTTAGCTTGGTGCCTGATGTAAGTCTAGGGAATTTTTTCCTTTGTTTGACCGTTTCCCCTTCCTTTGCATCGACCATCTGATTGGTGTGTTCCTCTTTCTTTTTTTTTTTCCTTCTATAAAGGTTTTTATTTCTCAGGGGCTAGGCGGCTGTTGTCAGCCCTGTGTCCATTGCACATGACTGTCCCTAGTCTCCACCAGTCTTCCCCTCTGAGACCAGGCAGGCTGCCAGCGCTGGGTGGGCTTTATTGAGCCCATCCTCCACGGTTTCCACCTGATTTTCTCCCCTGGGCATGGCTGAACGTGCAGTGAGCGTGGCGTGCACGATTCACATCTGTGGAGGCACCCTAAGCACTGCGTATGCCAGTCCTTCCCCAAGCTGCGAGACCACACACGCACTGCCATCTAGATTCCTGTCCTATGGATGCTCCATCTTCCCTCTCCCAGCCGGCCCAAGAGGGACTCTAGTCTGTTTCCAAACCCAGTTCGCAGGGGTGGCAGCAGAGAGGCATAGATGCCTCAACCTGCCATGCCACTGGGCCACCCCCCCACCGACTGGTGTGTTCCTTTAATGTTCTGTATGTTGATACCGCCGCAGAAACCATTCTTACAGTTTGAAGAGTAGCCTCACATACTTTCTTGGGGTATGAGAACTGCAAACCGAAAGTGAGTGGTTCTGATACCCTAAGGATGTGAGGCACCCCTTACCACCATAAGAGTGGTTTCAGTGGTGGTATTAATATATTATTGATCGAGTTCAAGCAATACCGTATTCATTTTTTTTTTTTTTTTTTTGGAAAACCTTACCGGGGGCATGGCCAGCAACCAACACAAGGACATGTGTAACTTGAACTTAGGCTGGCATGTTGAATAAATGTTTATAAACTAACTTCTGCACTAACGTTTCAATCTAATACTACAGAACAAGGTGTTGAGAGATGGTTACTGAACAAAGTTGAAGGTTGAGATATGGGCAACCTGCAAAAATGGACTACAGATGGAGGTGGCAGAAAGAACCAGCTGACTGTGCTGTCAAGCAGCAGAGCTAAAGGTCCAGCTGCAGCGGATCTATTCTCTATAGAGCTAACACAGCAGGACATCTTCCAGGCAGTATAGATGATGGACACTCTGCTAATTTCTCTAGACAAGAAAGTAGTGGGCATTCAGACAAAGATTTTTCTCTTTGAACAGCAGAGTACACAGGCAGTGTCTGAGGCAAAGGAAGTGGTCGTAATGGCCAGGAAGTTGCTTACAGCCACCACTGGACTGTTTAAAGAAAATTGTGGCATTTCTTCCCCTTTGGTGCTCAAGGCATAACAGAATGACACCCTGCTGAGCCCTAAACCAATCTAGAAGAGCAAGAACGTTGCTGACAGTGTTTACAAGCTCCCAGGACACATACAAGATTCTGGAAGTAGCTCACAGTCTGGAACCAGTAACATCAGACGACGGCCTGAAAACTTTATTTCCAGACCTCATCTTTGCCATGCGGTGGTGTTGCAGAGCTTTTGATTCTTTGAGGGAACTTGGAATGTTGTACAGTTTACAGATCTTCATTGAGGATATCTTTTGCAGCAAGCACCACCTTTGGAACTATGCCTGTCAGGCACTAGGACCACATGCAAACTTTTTAGCTAGTAGTCTATTGGGGCTGCCTGTGACGACTGTCAGCTGATGTCGCCACTCCTATATTTACATGAACAAGGCACACAAAGAATAGCACACTTTTTTGCCAGAAATCACACATTACAAAGTATATGTTCGAGAACGAGAGTCCGCAGCACACTACCCCAGTGCTTCGTGCCCTCTCCAGGTCACTTCGACAGGCTGCGGGGTCTTGGAGCTCAGGATCTCTTTTTTTTTTTTTTTATATTTTTTTTATATTTTGTTACCGATAAAGTGACAGTGCACAAGAATGTTTAATTACATCTGTTCCTATCACTGAGCAACAAAATGACACACCATAGAATCGTCCAAACACCAATAAATAACAATATTTCAGTCTATTAGTGCTTACAAGTGATAACATGAATACAAATTAGCTTATTGAAATAGCAGCATTTACTTGGAGGTCAATATTTAAGCAAAAGGTCAAGTTCCCAAAATGTACACAACAGACAAGAAATAAAAGAAAATGGACTCGACAACTTATTCTAAATAAATATAACTACATGAAAACAACAATCTAGGTTTCCATAATTACAGAACACAATAAAGCTCTGCTAATGTAAAAAATATAGAAATTAGTCTCCCTACATTGCCAACTGAAAATTCAGAGTTGCATGCCATGAAAAATTCATTAATGCAGGCCATAATAGTATATGAAGGGAGACATCTTAAACAAAAACTGAGCTAGATCTGCATTTAGAAATGCTAGATACTATGGATTGAATACAAATAAAATTTATGAGGATATATAAAAGGAAGGGGAAACAAAAAAGTGAGGGATCTATTGGAACGGTGTGATGTCCAGGCATTCATTCAGACCCACAGGAGATACAGTCCTAAGGGTAGAGATCCACCTGGATTCTTCTTGTAATAGTAGATTGAGCCTTTCCCCACCTCTCCTCAGGGGTCATATATGCTCAAGGCCCCTAAAAGAAAAATCAGCAGGGTCACTATTGTGGCAGGATGCAAAATATACACCAATTGGTGTATCTAGTTCCGTTTTCAGAATTGCACGAGTAAAACCCTACTAAAACCAAAAAACAGGGAATCAAATAATGAACAACCAGTGGCCTTTATAACTGAATATAATCAGTTATACATTGGCAAGAAAAAATTCTGGACTCTGATTGGTCAGTCTTTGGGAGGACCCGTGATGTTATCCCAGGACAACATCACGGGTCTAGTCTCAGCACTGTGAACCTGTAGATCATTGTTTGCATATGCTTGATTGTTTGCATCTTCTCTTAAAAAACAAACATATTTTTCCACACAAAAACATCTTTAAAATGATTTTTTTTTTAATTCTGTATAACAAGCTATTGTATAATAGCAATAATGCCCTCCAATGTGTGTGTGTGTGTGTGTGTGTGTGTGTGTGTGTGTGTGTGAGTGTGTCGTATCACACCTCAGGCATTGGATGCACTCAGCCTGCGGCCTCGTGCCCAGCCACCTGAGGCGTGACATTATCCCAGCACGACACACACTGTGTCGGGCATTATTGTTTAATTAACACTGGAGATATCTAAAGTAGTTAAGAATATTTGGCCAGTTTTACAAGGGGGTCCACTTTTGTCTAAAACATTGGGTGAAAGCCGCAGGATTGTCTATAGAAAAGGGAAAAATCTTTGTGAGATGTTAACCCATAGTTTATATACAAAATCTGTTTAGACTGGTCATCCAACTTGGTTGCCACCAATACCAATGGGCAGTTTTTGCTGTGGCAGGTGCAGTATCTGTTGCTACTGCATTCAGGGTAGCTCTTTTTAATCCAATTTTAAACGAAAGCATTTTGATTAAGGAATTTATTTCTTGTACGACTTGCTATGTCATTTATGTTGTTCAGTGCACTTGCTCTATGCTTTATGTGGGACGTACTAAAAGACCCTTAAAAGAGAGGATGCAGGAGCATACTCGTGCAATTTTGAAAACAGAACCAGATTCTTCAGGCCTTCCAGTCGCACTTATTCTTGGGACATCTGATGGTCCAGATGGACAACACCAATGTAGTCCATTACATCAACAAACAGGGGTGCACTTGCTCGTACCCCCTGTGCTGGGAAGTGATGATGGTTTGGTACTGGTCTCTAGGACACGGTGCAGAACTTTCCGCCACCCATGTTCCAGGCATGCAAAACACCCTGTCAGACAGCCTCCGCTGCTTGCAGTCCAGGCTGCATGAGTGGGAGCTGCTGACCTCTGTCATTGAAGACCTGTTCGACAGGTGGGGCCGTCCAGAGTTGGATCTTTTTGCATTTCCACTCGATGCAAAATGGCCGCTTTTTTTTCTCACTCCAAGATCTGGAGTTTTCTGGCAAAATGCATTGTCCCTCTCCTGAAAAGGGAGGTTCATCTACTCTTTTCCTCCCTTCCCCTTGATTCAGAGGGTCCTGATCAAGCTTCAGATGGAAGGGGCCAGTCTAATCCTAGTGGCTGCCTTCTGGCCTCACCAGATCTGGTTCCCCTTACTACAGCAGCTGACTGTTGAACTCCCCTGTACCTCTGCCTCCGTGCCTTGGCTTGCTGTTACAGGAGCAGGTCACTCTAGTCCATCCGGACCTCAGGTCTCTTTATCTTCATCCATGCCTCCCGAAGATATAGCTATTTCTAGGTTTGGAGTTTCCCAAAAGGTGGCTTATGCCCTAGTGGCTGCCAGAAAACCTTCCACCAGAGCCACTTACTCCATGAAGTGGAAGCACTTCTGTCGGCTGCTTCCCATCACACGGATCCCTTCACTTGCCCAGTGAATCAGATTCTGGAGTACTTATGCTCCCTGTTCGATGCTGGACTGCAATACTCTTCTGTTAAGAAGAAAGCATTGTCAAAGAATCAAAGATTAGCAGGGTGTCCCCAGACGTTAGCAAGAATTAAGGATAGTGACCATCACCCAGCTGGTAGGAGTTGGCATAAGGTCAGGCTGGCATAGGTGATATATGATTCAATTATGATCAGAGGCAGTCACAGGCACTCGAGGCAATGAGGGACTTGCGGAGGCTGGATTTGAAGGAGCCGAGCAAGGTGGCAGTGGTAATATCACTAGAGAGTCCATTCATTCACTAGTAGGTGGATAGATTGATTTAAAGTAAATTCAGACACCAACTTGGGCAGAAACTTAGGACTGGTAGACCAAGACACCCTGTCTTTGTGGAAATACAAATAAGGAGGCTCACAAAAGAGAGCCTGAAGCTCAGAAATCATCAGAGTGGAAGTAATAGCAACTAAAAAGAACTCTTTCCACAACAGACAAGTGTAGCTCATAAGTTGCAGCTGGCTCCAACTGAGCCAAAGTAAGCTTCTCTAACACAAAATCCAGATCCCAAAGAGGAGCTGGATTGTGGATGGGAAGCTTCAAATGAAGGACGCTTCTCAAGCGGATACTGGACACATCCAGCTGAGCAACCATACAACCATGAACAGGCACGTGGAAGGCCGAAATGGCGGACACCCCCTCCCTCAGTCCTCCCCTAACTTCACCTCTGTGATCCGCCCTCACCCCTACCCCTCAATTTCTCATCTCTTACCCTTCCCTTTCTACCATTGTCAACCCGAGTTCTAGCTTTGTATATGTATGATAAGTGACTATTTGTCATATACGAAGATACGAAATTTGCCAGCAGATAAAGGCCTAGAGGTCTATCAAGTCTGCTCGAATGTGCAGCTAGCACCCCTTATTCTGCAGCTGCCCCTGTCATAATGTCATCCTTATTGTTTTGTTGTACCATATGACGTGGAACCTTTGTAAAAGAGCCCTGGCTCAAAGGTATTTGTAATCCTAGACTGAAATAAATAAAAAAGTGAGTACAGCACATGTGTGGATCTATTTATTTGAAGCATCGGATTTACAACCTTTGAGCCAATGGCTCATTTACAAAGGTATCTCGTCACATGGAGAACAGTGAAAAACAGACAGTTACAATTTTATAGCCATCATGTGTTATATACAGATGTTGTTCACAGATAATATATACATATTTGGTTACAGAGATTTACATAAGCACATGAACATTATTACCATGAGAGAGCATAGTGCAATTCATCATAATTCAGGAGCCTGCGGATTGAATAGACATTGATGTGTGTGGTGGCAGTCCTTAAATGGACATTGTCGGGAAGTGTTACGCAGGCTGGTTGTGCTACAGGAGCGGGTATTGAGGAGGTAGTTGCGGAGAGTCACTTTGAAAGGGGCAGTCTTTGGAGTGATGGTGATGGTGGTAGGGAATGCAATGAACCAGACAGGGGCCCTGTACCGGAAGGATCTCTGGGCAAGAGAGGTATTTACCCTAAGGGTGGAGATAGAGGGGGTGGCAGTTTGGAGGGAGTCGGAGACCCCAGGAGGGGAGAGACCGAGCAGAATTTTCTTTGTCAGCAGGCAGGTCTGGTAGTGGAGTCTTTCATTGAAGTTGAGGAGATTGGCAGTGGAGTAGAGGGAGCAGGTGTGGGTGAGCCTAGGGGCACCAGTTAGAAGCCTGCAGGCCTTGTTGAGGGAGATTTGAATTTTCTGAAGGGGGGGTGGTGTTGTCTGCTGCCCCATAAACAGGGAGCCCATAATCCACGAGGGATGGTATAGAGGAGGTAATTGCAAGCCTGAGGGCATCAGGAGGGAGGCAATCCTTGTGCCGGTATAGGAGTCCGATTCGAGTGTGTGCAGTGGCTGCTAGTGTGTTTATGTGGTCGTGGAAGGTAAGGGCAGAATCGAGGGTAAGTTCAAGATATTTGTAGGTAGGTACCTTTCCAATGGGGTACTGGGTACTGGGGAGGATGAGGAGTGGAGCATTTTTTGCCTTGTTTTTGTGATGGGGGGGGAAAATCATCGATTTCGTCTTTTTTAGGTTTATGACCAGTCTACGGTCCTTAAATGTTGTTTTGGCCTGAGAGAAGGCATTTTGGAGGGAGTTCTGGAGGGGGGCAGGCTTGTGGTGTGAGGCATAGAGCACTGCATCATCCGCATACAGTAGGATTTTTTCAGGACAGGCCTTTGGCAAGGTGTTCAGGTAGAGGGTGAAGAGTAGTGACCCCAGGATGGAGCCCTGGGACACCCCAGAGCAGATGGGTAGTGTGTCAGATAGGGTCCCATTAATTTTGACACATTGGGACCGGGAGGAGAGGTAACTGACATACCATGCCAGGGGGCCCGTGGAGAAACCGAGTTGATAGAGGGCGTCAAGCAGTAGTGGATGGCAGACCATGTCAAAGACCTTGGATAGATCTCTGTACACAGCTCCAGCAGTAGGAGTGTAGGAAGTTGGTGAATTCTAGGAGGGCTGTGGTTGTGCTATGGCCTGGGAAGAAGCCATGCAGCTCTGGGCATAAGATGTCGTGCTTGGCCAGGTATTCCGTGAGCTGTGTGGCAACCACTTTTTCTAAGGCTTTGGAGAGGGGGGAGAATGGAGAGGGGACGATAGTTACCGGGTGAGGATTTGTCACCACTTTTGTGGATGGGGGTAACAACGGCTGTCTTTCAGGCACTGGGGAATTGCCCCAGGCAAAGGGATCTGTTTAGTAGGTCCGTAAAAGGGACTAGGACCTCATCGAGGACTAGCTGAAGGAGCCTGGCGTCTAGGGGATCATTGCTAGGGTTATTGCTTTTTAGTGCATTTTGCAGATATGGACGGGCTTCTTGGGGCGATATTTTGCGCAGAAGGAAACTGGGGCGCTGCAAGGTAGGGGGTTGGGACTCTGGCACAGGATCAAAGAAGCAACTGGGGAGGACAGTGCTGAGATCTGTGAAAGTGGTTTTTAGACAGTTTGCTGTGGTAAGTGGGTCAGTGGAGATGGTGCCGTCAGTGGAGAGCTGGGAGGGAGGTGGGGAGTGCGATTTCGCATTGAGTTCTTTGATATTATTCCAGAAGGTTTGGGCGGATCCCCATGTGACGGTGAGAGTAGATTGATAGTAGTCCACTTTGGCTTTGTGGATGGCCCGTGTGCAGCTGTTTCATGCGGCATTATAGGATTGTCTGTTAGCCGTCCTGCCAGACTCCGTAGTTTTGTACCAGAGATTCTCTTTCCCGCAGTTTTTGGAGTGTGGGGGTGATCCAGGGAGCATTTTGTCTTTTGGTGCGGTGTTTGGTGAGTGGGGCATAGAGATTGCAAGCTTTAGTGAAGGCCTGTGTGAACAGATCGAGCACAGTGTCAATGCTGTGGGCTATTTTGATGGGGGACCAGTCCAATTGGGCGAGAAGTTGTTTGAGTTTACTTAACCCCCCCTGGTCTGAGACGCCTACAGAAGGTGGTTTGGGCAATGGGTTTGGGGTGGAGGAGGTCCATAGGAATAGGATGGGTGAGTGGTCGCTTAGGGAGTCTAGAAGAACTTTTATATCCAGGGTTTTATTTAACTCCAAAAATTGATTAGCGTTTTGCTTGTGAAAGTGCTAAAACATTGTGAAAATGCATAGCACTTGCCTCACTGTTTAACAAACATAACACTTCTAGAAAACTTATATAAATACTTTCTGTACAGTTAGCATTGTCCCAAGAAAAAAACTGCTAATCAATTATTTAAAACCCTGATATCCATTATCCGTAGCGTTGTACCAGAGATTGTCCCTTTTCCTCAGTTTTTGGAGTGGGGAAAGTGATCCAGGGAGCATTTTGTCTTTTGGTGCGGTGTTTGGGGCATAGAGATCGCAGGCTTTAGTGAAAGTCTGTGTGAACAGATCAAGCGCAGTGTCAGTGCCGTGGCCTATTTTGATGGGGGACCAGTCCAATTGAGCAAGGAGTTGTTTGAGTTTACTTAACACCCCTGATCTGAGACACCTACGGAAGGTAGTTTGGGCTATGGGTTTGGGGGTGGAGGAGGTCCAGAGGAATAGGATGGGTGAGTGGTCGCTTAGGGTGTCGAGGAAAAATTTTTATATCCTGGATTTTGTGAGGGTGGTTTGAGATAATGACATCCAGGAGGGTGCTGGTACCAGTGGAGGGATGAAGTCTAGTAGGTTGGGTGACTAATTGGACCATGTCGAGGGCAGAGAAGAGGTCCTTCGTTGGCGCAACTGAGGGACCAAGCCAGTTGATATTTAGGTCCCCTACTAGTGTTTGTTCAGTTTTGTGTGGAAGGGTGGAGAGATGATTGGTGAGGGTTACGAAGACCGGCTTTTGGTTCTTAGGGGGAACATAGGAGACTGTGAGGTATAGTGGGCTCCTGGAGGGGTCCGGGGTGATTTTTACGGTGAGGGCTTGGGCACTGTTTTTGAGATTGGGGGTCGGGAGCATGTGGCCAATAATGTTATCCTTGATGTAGATCGCACAACCACCTCCACGTTTTCCCACCCGGTCTTCCCGGTATAGGGTATACCCGGGGAGTGAGACAAAGGAGTCAGGAGTAGAACTGGATAGCCAGGTCTCAACTAGAGCAGTGATGTCTGGTTGATGTATGGTGGCCCAACATTGAAGCACAGCAGATTTTTTTGGCAGGCTGCATATGTTCAGAGTGGTGATGCGGAGTCCTGTGGGTGGTGTCCTAGGTGAGCAGGTGGGGGTGGGACCTGGGTTGGGGTGGACATTTCCTGAGAGGAAGAGTAGTAGTAGTAGTGTGAGTATTCTTACTAGAGGGGGGTAGTGGTTGGTGACCCTAGTTCGGCGTTAAGAATGGGGCTGGGCAGTTAGCGTGCAGGCAATGGGTAGGGAGCGGAGGGCTTAAAGGGTGGTGAGGGGGTTGGTCCAAGGATGGACTGGGGGGTGCGGGATTATGGAGGGTAGATGGGGTGGGTGCTGGGGCATAGGTTCTGTGGTGGGGATGGGAATCATATGGTGGTCATCAGATGCTGACCTTGGTGGGCTACTAGTGTGGTCAGATTGTAGGGAGGCGAGCACCATGAGGGCCGAGAAGGTAATGCGCAGTGGTAGTGGAAGAGAGTGCATATTGAACTAGTGGTGGTGGTCGTAATAGAAGAATATGAGTCAGCACTGTGCTTCAGTGAGGGTGACTGCCACTTTGGTGTGTAGGGTACCAGGTTCAAGACCCCCCATATGGTGGGTGTCTTTGGGCTGTGGTGTAGCAGAGATCCAGGTGTCTATGGTGGCTAGGCTGGCTGGGTCAGGAGCTGGAAATGGGGTGCGAAATAGTAACACCTAGTGGCCAAAATGGAGTGGATGGTGGGGTGGGGTGGGGTGGGGGAGGGTTTGGAAAGGAGTTTGTGGGGGTGGTAGCCGGAGCTGGATAAGGCAGTAGAAGGGTGTGTAGCTGAGGGCAGTGGTAGCATTTGGATATGAGATGGGCAGTGGAGGGGCGTGGGAGAAGGGCTGTATCTCAGAGTGGCAAAGGAGTCCAAGGAAGACTAAGCCCTCTTGTGGCCATCAGGTATAACCTGCAAATGGGAAAGTGGGGACTTTGGGGTAGCCAGGAAGTGCTATCATAGGAAGGTGACACCTCCCTCCTGAGTCTACCCCCTCCTCCAATCTCGTGTCATGGCCCCTAGCGTATCTCCCCACCCTCTTCCTGAATAGACCCTGTGTCTGTTTAGATTATCCCCTTCATGGATTTGAAAGTCTCAATCATGTCCCCCCTGTCCCAACTCTCCTCCAGTGTGTGCATGTTTAACTCTTAGTCTGACCTCCTATGGCAATTCCCCCAGGCCCTGAATCATCTTCATTGCCCTACTCTGCACCCTCCAGCAGCCTAATGTCCTTTTGTAGGTATGGGCGCCAGTACTGCACGCAGTATTCCACGTGGGGTCTAACCAACTATCTGTATAATGGTAGAATAACCTCCCTTTTTCTCGAGGTAATGCCCCTTGCTATGAATTTCTCGTAGCGCTATGATTTTCACACTCAAATTTACCATTGCGCCACATAGGTTTACTGAGGTTCCTCACAATGTTAGAGCTATTTCTGGACACACAAACTATCAAATAATTGAACTAAGTTGATAGAAACATTCCGTATCACTAACTATATGGGGCCCACTATCTGCACACATATTATTGTTTAAAATAAGAAAGTGCTGAACATTCTGGCCCTTTGCTATAATTTTTGAAGGCCAGTACTATGATTTTTAATGCTGAGAGGTATGCTTGCAATACACCCCAGCATTTTGTTGGCCATTGCTGCTGCCTTTCTGCATTGCACTGAATTTTTCATTGCTCCCGTGATGAGCACCCCCAGATCCTTCTCCAGTTCTGTTACCTCCAGCTACAACCCTTCTCCCCCCCAAAGATGGTAGCTTCTCCTCGGATTTTGTGTTCTGAAGGGCTGTACCTTGCATTTTTTTTTTTTTTTTGCATTGCACCCCTGCTGCCATCTGTCAGACCATGCCTGTAGCCTTGCCAGATCCTCCTGTAGCCCCCGCCACCCAACCTGGTCATCCACCACCGCTCCCATCTTGGTGTCATCTGCAAATAGGCTGATTTTGCTGCTGATGCCCTCCGAGATGTCTGCAGTAAATATGCCAAACAGCACTGGGCCCAACACCGACCCGTGTGGAACATCGCTTGTCACAGGCTTCGAGGATGAGTATTCCCCACCTACCACCACCATCTGCTGCCTATCTTTTAACCAGGTCTCCACCTACCCCACCAACTTTGCTCCTGCCCCTGTGCCACATAGCTTGCTTCCAAGTCTCCTATGCAGTACTGAATCGAAGGCCTCACTGAAGTCTAGGTACAGGACATCTACCGCATGGCCCCCATCAGTTTGCCTAGTCACACAGTCATAGTATTCCACCAGTTTGGTCTGGCATGACCTGCTCTTGACGAAGACAGGCTGCCTCCCATCCTGCACCCCTTTCACCTCCAGTAGTGCCACTAGCCTCTCCTTTAGGATTGTCTCCATTAGCCTCCCCACTATGGACATTAGACTTACTGGCCTATAGATCCCCGGTTCGTCCTTGGGTCCACTCTTGTGGAGGGGAACCACATGAGCCAGTCTCCAGTCATGGGGTACGCAACCTGTGTCTAGAGATGAATGAAATAATTCTACCAAGGGTCCTGCTAGGACCTCTGCCAGCTCCTTCAGCACTCTTGGATGTACTCCATTCGGTCCTGGTGCCTTGCCTACCCTTAATGCCCTTAACCCCTCCAACACCGTCCCCACTGTGATTTCTCTGTCCGTCACCCCCCCCATCTGTTTCTGTCCTCCCTCCTACTAGGGGTAGCGCCCCCTCCCTTTCTTTCATAAAGACTGAACAGAAGTAGTCATTGAGCACTTCTGCCTTTTCACCCCCTCTTCCACCCATCCCCCTTCTTAATTCTTACAATTTGGTCCTTACAGTTTTCTTTTCTCCCTGATTAACCTAAAGAAGTCTTTTCCCCCTTTTTTATGCCCTGCACCAGCGTGAGTTCTCTTGCCGCCTTGGCTGCCCTTACCCTCCTGGTCACTTCCTTTGCTTCTTGCAGATATTCTTCCCTATTTTCCTCCCTCTCCGATTTTCTGCATCTCCTGTAAGCTGCCCTTTTCCTCCTCACCCTGTCTAACACCCCTTTGCTTATCCAGCAGGGTTTCTTTCCCTTAGCCTTCCTAGTCTGGACCCTATAGCAAGTTTCTTTTGCCTCCACTATCCCCTGTCTTATCAGTTCCCACCTTTGTTGTGTGGCCATACCCGGTTGAATTTTGCACAGGAACCCCAGTACCACTTCCCTCATCATCTTAAAGTTAGCGTTCCTGAAATGATGTCATGCTATACATTCACTGTCCTTCAAGCATAAGGTGTGCTTCCTCCAAGGTAGATATTAAGAATGGAAGGCCTCTGTGGCCACAGGCTTTGTGGTGCAGTTACAGGCCGTGGTGGAGGCTGCAGCAGTGGTGGGGGGAATTTTTGGCTCTGCCCTTGTTTCCAGTGGGAGAGCCAACTATTGAACCAGCTGCTCTCCAAACTTACCTGGAGTTTTGGGAATTTTTCTTTTCCGTGCACTTCAGGTGTGAGGATGAGAGCGTGTGATATCATTGAAAGTACAAGAAGTGATGCTGTTGTTGATCATGGGGGGGGGGGACATTCTTGCTCCTGTAGATCCTTTGGTTCCCTGGAGTGCTTGGCTTTGGTCCAGGTCAATCTAGTCAAGGGACAGGTCATTATCTGTATGCGACTTGGAAGCCGAATAAAGTTGAATTTAAAAAAAAAAAAAAAAAGGTGGACAGGATATTTTTTTGTTGGTACCCCTAGCAGAGTTCACGGCCAAGCCGTCCAAAGGTTGACTAACCTAAGGTGGTTCCTATAGCGGCCCATTCTGACCCAAGTCTGAAGAAAATGAGGGGTTTGTCTGTAGATGCTGCTGGAGGTCCCGCCTCATGACAAGTCGGCAAGATTGATCCCCAGTCTAGTCCCCTCATGTACAGCCTCTGCCAGCTGTTCCAGCTCCTGCTTTGCCCTTGGTGGTTCCAGTATTCAAGCCAGTGGTGCAAATGGCTCCACCCCCACTGGGTCCTTGTCAGCCTTTGGGTCGAAGCTCAAAGTTCCATTTGAGGTCTCTCATTGCAGACTTCATTGCAGGTATGAGGAGGCAGCATGGCAACACTGGGCTTTGGGTACTTTCAGCCCAGGTCATGGTCGACCAGTCATTCCTTATACCGCAACCCTGTCACTGGTGCCTCTCCTAATTCTGCCAGTGATGCAGCATCCAGCATTCCCTCCGTCTTTGCCAGTAGCACTGCACTGACGGACTCTGGAGCCAACCTTGCACAGCTGCAGGAGGGTGCTTTGACTAAGTAACTGTAGTCTGAGACCAGACTGCAGAAATTTCAGTCAGCGGTAGCTACCATGTCAAAATGGGTAGTCTATGCTCCCAGTTCATGCCTAGAATCTTATTTTCCAGACTCTGACTCGGAAGTTTCCTTGATGTTGTTGGCCTAGTGTTGAATGGACATAGACTACTCAAGTAGCTGCTTCACTTATGGGGACTTGACTTTATTTTTTTAATTTCTCCTGTAGCATGGGTCTGCATCCTTAGATATTCCCTTTAAGGAGGGCAGAAGTGGAAGTGGCACCCCCTCATGGATAGCCTGGAATAGGATTCCTCACTGAAGTTGGTGTTTTTGGTTACCTTGGCCATTCTTGGCCCCATGCTGAGCATCTGGCAGTACTTTGCCTCCTTCCTGGGCCCTCCACACTGCATGGACTATAGGTACACTTTCCATATGTGAGGGTTGTCAGAGTTCACAAAACACCCTTCCTTTGAGCACTTTGTGGCAGATGTGATCTTTGGATGAGCTGCCAGATGGGGAGATCAAGAAACGGGACTTCCTTTGTCAAAAGGTCTGTGCAACTGCTTCTCTGGGAATTTGGCAGACTAGCAGTGCAGCTTTGTTGGCTAGATTTGATCATGAGCTTTTTTTTTTTTTTTTTTTATATATAAAGTTCTCCAGCCTGATTCCTCTGCTTCCAGTAGACAGCCAGCCCGATAGTGGCACAGAATGAGGTGGTCAGGCATTTCCTAAAAGGCTGGAGCACTTGTCCCCACTGATGTGAGAACTGCTTCCACCATAGGACTTACTGCTTTTGCTTTCAAGGCTAATGGGTAAGCCAGCTGAGCCTTTGTATACTTGGGACATGTCACGACTGTCATGCAGTATTGCGTTTTTCATTGCTATCACCTCAGCCAGACAAGGGAACTCCAGGTGCTATCTATGGAGTTTCCATATGTGGTTTTTCACAAGGACAAATTTGTCCTGTGCCCCTATGCGAAGTTCCTACCTAAGGTCATTTTTGAGTTTCACCTAAATCAGGTGCTCATTCTGCTGACCTTTCTGAAGCTGCATACTTTGGAGGCTGAGCTGAAACTCCACATGGCAGATACCTTTGATAAAGGACACTTTGTCTGAAACGTGTTAGGTACTTGCCTGGTTGCTAGCCTTGTGGCATGAAATAAATTTATATTTTTTTTTAGCATGAATGGCACGAGTCTCTCCTATTTATTTTATCGAGGTGGTGAGTGCCAAATTTTTTTGTTTTGAATTTATGAGCTTATCGTGAGCACCCCAGCCCTGTACGGATATTTTTAAAGTTTGATTCCACATGTTAGATGTTTGCAGGGTGCCGCTGTATTACTGGGAGGCATGGCTGGCATTTTTTGATGCTTGCCTGCTGTTTGTCACATATGCTGAAGCTGCCCTAGGCAGCCTAGGTGTTAAAAAGACTATTATACAATGTGGTAAATCCAAAGTCCCAAATCCTGCATCCTGATTGGTCGGCTGGCACAATGACCACCGTGGTAAATCCTCCAGTGTACCCACTGGAAGAAGTCCCAGCCAACCTTATACCGTGCTAATCCGGTCGCTTTCACTTCAGACGAAACTACCGTGATTTGTCCCGTCGCCGCTTCACTAAAACACCGCGGTAAATTTTTAGCAAAATGACCTCCTCTTTTGAAGTGTAGGGACCTCAGTGACTTAGAACATAGTTAAAAAACATTAAAAAAACAACATTCCCCATTGTATAATAAAAATGTATCCCTCCAGTGTGTGGGTACACGGGAGGACTTGACACGACTGGTGTGATTCGGTCACTCGGCTGCGCCGGTTGCAGTAACCTCCAGTGTACCCACACCCTGGATGGATAAATTGCTTAAATAACTAATGACTAAAATCTTACATCGGTCTGTATTGCAGTTTGGCTGGGCAGGAGGTGTTCACAAGGATGAAGGCTTACCCCACCAGACATACTGCTGCCTCTGTCTCTAGGTATGTCCCAGGTGCTGAAATATGTAGGACTGCCACCTGGTCCAGTGCGCACACATTCATATCCCACTACAGCACTGACATGCTCAGTTCTGGCTGCTGTGTTTGGTGCCCTAATTTGTAGTGTACGGCCATACCCCCCAATGACTGCTAGGAGTCTGTGTGTGAGTAGTGAATTAAATATAGGTAGTTAGAAATTGAGGTCACTTACCTGTAACCATAGTTCTACTGCTAGTATGTTCTCCCCCGGCAAGACTTGCTTCAGATTCCTATTCCATCATACAGATCTGAGTGCAGAGGGGGTGGAGCCAGAGGACCACGTTGGGTTATGAGTCAAACTTGAAGACTGTTCCTGTGACTTAACATGCTCAGTGGAAGACTGCCCAAGTGTGGATGTGAATTGACAACTAGTAACAGGGCTGTTGTTACATGCAGGTAACCTCTGTTTCCATGATTTCTGTCAATAGTTTCCTGGTGATTCCATTTACAAGCCAAACAAGTCGATTTTATCCTTCTGCAAAGGAATAGTGTGTTTTTTCTCTTTATATCACACATTGTTGTATTTGAAAAGTGTGACCATGTCATTTTGTGCTGATGTCACAGGTTTGAATTGTGCAAGTTTCTGGAGGCTGTGTGTGTGTGTGTGTGTGTGTGTGTGTGTGTGTGTGTGTGTGTGTGCAGCGTACTAATTCATCAGTTTCCAGTGACAATGTTGAAAGTAACCGATAAATACATTAAATAAGTGTGATGTAGTTCTTCAATGGGTTACATGATGCCTTGACTGCTGGTTGCAGGATGCTGTGATGGGTTACTGGGTGCCCTTTCAGCTGGCTGTAGGGTGATGTGATGGGTTACTGGATGCTTTGATGGCAGTTGCTGGATGCTGTAATGGGCTATGGGGTGACTAGAGAGCAGTTTCAGGGAGTTTTGACAGGTTACAAGGTGTTGACATCTGTTGCCAGGGTACTCTGATGGTTTACATGATATTCTTACCTGTTCTGCCCTGGCTACAGGACACTGCAGTGGGTTTAACAAAGACTGATGCCCACTAAAGGAAGTAAAACCAAACAAAAAAAAAACAGCTCCCAGTTGCATAAACAAAAACTTTATTACCATGGAAAGTGCCACATGCTCAGAAACACCCGACAATACCAGAAGCAAGGCAGCATGACGCATTGCATCTCACTGATTTTTCTGCTGAGGGTAACTAGTGTGTTCTCCAGTTGACTGGCTTCTGTTATTGTTGGATGTTTTTTGAGAACTTTAGAATTTTCTTTTGACTTTCTTTCATAGCTGTTGGTCTTAGTGGATTTCTGTGATGTTCACAATGTAAGAAAAAATTACTCACCTTAGTAATGTTGTTTCTTCTAATGGAGTCTTGCTGTATTCTGACTATTGCAGTGATATCCAACCTTTGAACTGCCCCGGAGAGGAAAGAGTTAACTTTCCATGCAAGGCATGGAACGCTGAGCTCGAGCTTGGTTGAGACTCTGTTGTTGTTTGAACCCAAACCGCCAGATCTTTACGAGCTATACTCACTGGGCGTCCTGTGTGGAAACTGTAAACTCACACTAGCCAACTGGCAACTAAATTTAATAAAAATATTTTTTGGTTCCAAGGCAAAGACTCAAGTCAGGGAACTCAAAAAACAAAACACAACACACACACAAAAATAAGAGAGGTAACTCTAGGGTGCCAACACTGTTCCTGCCCACCCACATCCCAAAACCCAGGTTCTGAGAGGGAGGCGGGAGAGGCCAGAATACAGCAAGACTCTATTAGAAGAAACAACATCACTAAGGTGAGTAATTTTTTCTTCAAACATGAAGTCTTGCTGTATTCTGACTATTGCAGACTACTAAGCAGTACCTCCATGGAGGAGGGACAGAACCTACTTTGGGAACAGGCTCTGAAGCACTGCTGTGCCAAACCGAGCATCACTCCTAGCCTGGATATCCAGAGAATTATGCTTGGTGAAAGTATGGACTGTTTTCCAGGTGGCTGCTTGACAAATCTCTAAGATAGGAATATCCCTGGCAGCAGCCAGGGAAGCAGCTGCATTTAGGTAGAGTGAGCCCTCAGGCCTGAGGGTGGATTCTACCTAATTTTTCATAGCAGAATTGTATACA
Source organism: Neoceratodus forsteri (assembly GCA_016271365.2). NCBI lineage: Eukaryota > Metazoa > Chordata > Ceratodontiformes > Ceratodontidae > Neoceratodus > Neoceratodus forsteri. The sequence goes on from CM028132.1 coordinate 614,101,557, forward strand.
AGAGACAATCCACCTGGCAATAGATCTCTAGTGGCAGGTTTTCCTTTCCAACCTCACCATAAGTGAGGAACAATTGGAGGGAGTCAAACCTGTGACCCTTGGTGCGCTCTATGTAGTAGCTAAGGGCCCTTTTCACATCTAGGCTGTGTAGCCTCCTCTCCCCAGAGGAGGAATGGTCAGTGAAGGAAACAGGAAGAGACATAGACTGATTAAAGTGGAAATCTGAAACCACCTTAGGCAAAAACTTCCTATTAGTCCTGAGGACCACCTTATCTCTATGGAAAGAGATAAAATCAGGCTCCACTGACAGGGCCTGTAACTCACTTATGCGTCTGGCAGAAGTAATGACTACCAAGAGCACAGTTTTCCAAGTCAAGTACTTAAGCTCTGCTGAGGACAAAGGCTCAAAAGGGGGTTGCATAAGCTGAGCAATGCAAACATTAAGGTCCCAAGCAGGGGCAGGGTCCCTGAAGGGAGGATTGGTATGCAGCAATCCTTTGAAGAATTTACAGAATACAGGATGAGCTGAAAGGGAAGAGGGCTTACCTGCTGACAAGAAGGCAGAGACAGCTGCCAGATGCATTCTAAGTGTAGCTGGTCTGAGTCCTAAGCTATTGAGGTGAACCATATGGTCCAGGACTGTAGGCAACCCAGCAGACTCTGGAGAAGTATGCTTACCAGAGCACCAAATAGTAAACCTTTTCCATTTGGAGTTGTAAGTCTTTCTGGTGGAAGGCTTCCGAGAAGCCTTTAGAATATCCAGAACACCTTGAGAGAGATGCAAATCAGCAAACTCTAACTCTTCAAGAACCAGGCCTTGAGATTGAAAGATTTGAGATTCAGGTGCCAAACCCTTCCCTGAGAAAATGTTAACAGGTTGTAATTCCTGGGAAGAGACAGGGGAAGGTGGACAGCTAAGGACAGCAAGAGAGGGTACCAGGGCTGTCTGGCCCAGTCTGGAGCAATCAGAATCACTTTGCAGGGTTGAGACCTGATTTTGACTAGTACCTTGAACAGGAGAGGGAAGGGGTGGGGGAAGACAGGAATTTCCTTCCTAATTGAGAGAACTAGAGCATCCAGGGGACTGAGCCCAACACTGGGGGTCTGCAGCAAAAAAGAGGAAGTTGGTGATTGTCTGGGGCTGCAAAAAGATCTATCTGTGGAGTGCCCCATCTGGAGAAGATCACCTTTAAGATTAGGGGATCCAGGGACCATTCATGATGGCCCTGGGATATCCTGCTGAGAGCATCTGCCAGGACATTGTCCTTCCCTGGGAGGTGCACTGCTATCAGAGAGGTATTCAGGGAATAGGCCAGAGACCACAACTTCATTGCTTCTGTGCACAAGGCCATATACCGAGTGCCCCCTTGCTTGTTGATGTACCACATTGTGGTGGTATTGTCTGTCCTGATCTGAACTAGTTTGTTCTGAACAGACTTGGAAAAAACTTGAAGTGCTAGAAACACTGCTCTGAGTTCTAAGAGATTGATGTGAAGCAGAGATTCTTGAGGTGACCACAACCCTTGGGTGGTCAGATCCCCCAAGTGGGCTCCCCAGCCCAGGAGGGAGGCATCTGTGGTAAGGATTAGAGAATGAGATTGAGTGACAAAGGGAACTCCTTGCCTTAGGTTGTCCTGATTCTGCCACCATTGCAAAGCCTGGATCAGGGTTCGAGTCACTGGGATTAGCTTGGTCAGAGAATCCTTTCTCTGGGACCAGAAGGCTCTTAAGTGGAACTGAATGTCCCTCATCTGAAATCTTGCTCCTTGGACCACTGCCGTAGAGGCAGCCATGTGGCCCAGGAGCTGCAGAAAATGCCTTGCTAGTCAAGACACCTGAAGGGTGAATGAAGAGGCCAGTGTCACAAGGGTCCTTGCCCTGTCCAGGGGAAGGAAGGCTCTTGCCCTTATTGTGTCCAGCTCCGCCCCTATGAAGGTAAGGAGCTACACTGGCTCTAGAACTGACTTTGAAAGATTCAGGAGGAATCCTAGAAAAGTGAGCATTTGCTGAGTTATCTGTAGGTGTGACTTGACTTGGTCTGGAGACTGACCCACTATGAGCCAGTCGTCCAGGTATGGAAAGATGGAGATCTTTTTCTCCTTAGGAAAGCAACCACTACTGCCAGGCATTTTGTGAACACCCTTGGAGCTCAGTGTTAGGCCAAAGGGCATTGTTTGAATTGATAGTGGCCTGAGGGCAACCTCGAACCTGAGGTACTTTCTGTGGGAGCATCTGATGAGAATGTGGAAATAGGCATCCTTGAGGTCCAGGGAGGCTAGCCAGTCCCCTGGCCTTAGGGTAGAATTATTCCCAGAGTCACCATTTTGAACTTTGGCTTTAAAAGGTGCTTGTTTAAATATCTGAGATCCAGGATGGGCCGCCATTCTCCTGTCTTTTTGGGGGTTAGGAAGTACCTGGAGTACAACCTTTCCCTGTGTAGAGGTGGAACCCTTTCTATAGCTCTGAGAGCTAAGAGGGAAAGACCCCTGCCTCTAGGGCAAGGGCCTCTGAAGGATTTGCAGGTGGAAAGGATCTGGTTCCTCATCTTGGAAATTGTTTGAAGCTGAGAATTGTCCCTGGTTTACTACTTCAGGACCCATTTGTCTGATGTTAGACATCCAGTCCTGGACAAAGTAAGCCAGCCTGCCCCCTACGGGTAGTGGAGAATCGGCCCAGGCAAACCCATCAAGGTGCCTGTTTGGCAGGGGCTTTAGGCTGAGGGGTGGTAGCAGGCCTGCTTACACCCCGTCTGCCTCTCCTTCTGAAGAACCCCCTCTGAGCAAATGCGGAAGAGGAGGCCTGGGCTTGTTAGAAAGGCCTATGAAAATGCCTGCCCCTGCCCCTGGAATGCTGCCTCTGGGGAGTGGCTTGCCTTTCCTTGGCCTGAGCACTCCTATAGGTGGTCCTGTACTCATCCATTTTCTTCATGTAGTTCTCTGTTTGCTCCCCAAACAGAGAAATACCAATAACAGGAAAATCCATGGCCTTAGTCTGGGTATCTTGTGACAGGCTAGTACATCTGAGCCAAGCCATCCTACGAAGGGTCACAGATGTAGCCATGACTCTAGATCTAGATGAAACATCATTGGAGTCCACTGCAGCATGAAATTGCACCTTTGATGCCTCAATACCATCTGCAGCCACCTGCTCCAGCTCTTTGGCAAGCTGGTCAGGGACCTGTTTAGCCAGAGCCATCACAGTGTCCCATCTAGACTTCTGGTATCTAGCTGTATAGGCCATATAATTAGCCTGCCTGAGTCCCAAAGATGCTGCCGTGTACTGTTTCTTCGCCATGGCATCAATCCTCCTGGAGTCCTTATCTGGGGGGTGTGAAGCCAAGGGTATATTTGCCTTATCACAGACAGCAGCCTGCACTACCCCAACATGGCTGCATTGCTGGGAAAGGAACTCCATATCTGAGCCTGAGAGAGTATACCTCTTGTCCATTCTTTTGTCCACAGGAGGTATAGAATTAGGAGTCTTTAAAATTTTAAATGTCTGTTTCCAAAAAGACTTATGGAGGGGAATAGACAGTCTCCTGGACTCTGGGATGTCCATCATTTCAACATAATCAGGCTCCTCCTGATCCTCTACTGCTTCCTCCATAGGAAGCTGGAGAGTTTCAGTCACTTTTTTGTAAAACATAAAGTGGGAAAGGGATTCAGAAAGCCTAGGAGGAGAAACACCTGAAGGTCTGTCTGGGGAGATGTCCGGTCGACGGACACATCCAGACTTTCATAATCACCATCACTATCCTCATCCTCTCCCTCCTCCTTCGGTTCATAAAAAATCCTCTAAATTATAATCCGAATCGGTGAACCGACTGAACCGAGCCCCTAATCGATGGTGCCGGTTCAGTCGGAACCGGTTAGCGATTGAACAATCTTATCGCTTGGCTATTTCATCAGCAGTCGGAGAAAGAACTTGTGGATCCGAACCGGCTGACTTATCCCTTCTTTTTCTTTTAACCGGAACCGACTCCTCAGAGTCAGTTCTCCTTTTGCCTGAAGAAGTTTCGCCCTGGTCAGAGGGCACTCCTTCTGGTTCGGTTGGAACCGAACCGGGCTGGCCATCCGGGTCAGCGGACTTCTTGGCCTCCCTTTCCCTCAGCCTACCTACTGTCTTTTCCAGGGTAGCTGGGGGAAAACTTTTGCAAATCTGGCAGTCTGAATTGAGGTGGTAAAACCCCAGACAGTAAACACAGGTGGTGCGGGGGTCAACCTTAGCAAAGGCTTCCCCACACACACTACAGTGTTGAAACCCAGTGGGCCCGGTTTTTCTCTTGGGTTTCTCAGACATGGCCAGTCCTAACCAAACTTACCCTTTTTTCGGCAATCCACCAGGCAAGACACCCCTATCGGTTCCTGACCGTGTTACGGGTTGTGGAAAAAAACGTAATGAAATCCATTTTTTTAGAACTGATAAGGACTGGTTACCACACTCTAAAAAGCAGAACAAACTTTTTTTACAACCTGATCGGTTCAAACCGAACCGATCCAATGTTTACAGGTTCCACACAGAAACTAATAATAATAAACCTATCTAGTACTCATGGTACCACAGACAGAGACTGAACCGACAGGTTAGATAGAAGAAATTCGGTTGAACCGAGAAAAAAACGACACTTTAACCGGACTGAATTGAACCGAGGAGAAATCTCCGAGCTACTGTTCAGTGAGGTTGAGTAAAGAATCTGGCGGTTTGGGTTCAAACAACAACAGACAGAGTCTTCAACCGAGTTTCTAGCTCAGCATTCCATGCCTTGCATGGAAAGTTAACTCTTTCCGGGGCAGTTCAAAGGTTGGATATCACTGCAATAGTCAGAATACAGCAAGACTTCATGTTGTTTGAAAGAATCAATTTTCATATTACTGACAAGAGGAGCAGGAGCAAGGCAGAGGAAGTATGTAACAGGAACTGATGCATATTACTATCTGCTTACACAGTGAAGTCTCATCACCTCATTGGTATGCACGAGATCCCTTCTTTTATTTGTCTTTTTGCCAGATCTACTTTATTCATGAAACAAAATGTTATGGCACTTTTTTCTGCTTCTGCGCAACCTCTGCAGCTGGAAGAATGCTGCTGACTAAACAAAATACTTAACATGGGGCAAGTGTCAGTGACTGAAGAAGAATTCTTTCATCAACCGATATAGATCTGACATAGCTGAAACAATTTTTTACCTCACTAGTATGTACTGAGGGAACAGACGAATGTTGGAGAGGAGATGACGTGCACAGATGGTCATTATGTTGCTAATGACTTCATTGTACATGGGCATGTAGAGTGTGTCACGGTAAATTAAAACCTGGGCCCCCATATTCAAAGGAGATGTGTGGTGCAGCTCGGTGGAAACTGGAGATGTGCCGTGCTACCCCATCAATGCGCCGTAGTGTAATATTTATAAGTGTGGGATGGGCCCGGGTGTGTAAAAAATGTAAGCCACGCATGTGGAGGGGGCATTCCAATGCATATGCTGTTGTGCAGCATATTTAGTGGGAATGTGCCCCGCAAGTGCGGTGCAAAGATAGGCCAGGAAAAGCTGGCCTAAATCAGCCAGCCACCCACAGGCAGTCCATGGCAGTGCAGGCAGGTGCACAGCAGCCTGCCTGGCCCAGCAGTCTAGTGGCAACCCACTCCTCTCCCATCCTCAATCCCCGACTGCAAAATGAATCACCCCTTGAGCCCATTTCCATAGTGTAGGGCTACCCCCCCAACCTCAAACCCCAATCGCAAACAAATGACCCGCGAGCCATTTTCCAGAGTGTAGTGGCCCCTCACCCATTCAGGTACCCACATCCTACCTCGCTCCCCCCCATCCCAGCACATCAAAACAGCTGGCAAGCAGCACATCCCTCTTCACGCCTTCTCGGCTGCCCACCAACTGAACTGTCTGTGACAGTATACATCATGTACTACACATCCCAATAAGTCAGTGATCGGGGATGGGAAGGGGATACCTCTAGCCATCCAGGGCTGGCAGGGTTGTTTTGTGCTCTGTCCCTCTACGACAGGGGCAGGGTGGGGGCTGGCCTGGTGCATTCAGCCGGGCACAGCCATGCTAATGGGCTCTTAATGAGCATGCATGGTCCCCTTTTGCACCATACATGTCCAATGAGCTCATTAGCATTTCCTGACTAAATATCATGCTTGGGGTCATGGCACATCCAGGTATGTGCCACGCACAGCTCACTGGTGGTATGCAGCACAGTCCCTGATTGCGCTGCGCAGGACTCGGTGGCTGCCAGCTATGGGATGTGCATCCAGGGTGGATATTCAGACAGTGTGCACGATCAGTACCAATTGAGCATACTGTTTGAATATACCCTCAGAGCTGGCCGGAACATCTATTCTGCGCGGCGCATCCTTGCGCCCGCGCAACAGTCCGGCTCTGAATATGTCCCTCCTGAGCTCTGGTTTGGACTATTCCACTGCTGCCTCTAGCCATCACTAACAAAACTCACTATCTGGATCAGCTAGTTAAGACTGTGGATGCAGCATGGATCAGGTCCGATGACCAAAAACTCTACCAGTTTACAACAAAGGCTGGTCAGTTATAACTGAGATTGCAGTGGGTCAGAGCTCTATCATCAAGGAACTATACCACTTCAAGACCTTAATGTAGGTTATTACACTGCTGTGCATCAGTATAGATGGAAAAAAAAAAAACAATATATCTGTTGCAGGTGATACCTTTTATTGGGTATGCTGACCGTATGTCGACACCGCCACAGTGAAGACCATCACAGCGACAGAATTTGACGAAAAATATTGGGTCGCTGTGATGGTCCCCGCAGACACTGGTGGTGCATCTTCCGGTGTGTCGCCCCCTCCCTGAGACAACTCCGACTTGGAGTTGTATATCTAGAGACCGGGGTGTGTGGGGGGGTTTGGAAGAAACATGCTGACATCCCTGACAGTACAGTGTCAACACTCGGCATTGTGTCTGTCGTTGTTGGGGATGTCAGCTTCGTAGATATCGACTTGCGATAGGTAAACCCTTTTATTGGACTAACAAAAATTAGTTTTTAGACTAGCTTTTGAAACTTGAACTCACTTTAGCACGGTAGTGGCCACCTGCCTGATGAAGAGAGTTTAACTCTTGACAGCTAGTTTTCAAAAATTATTTTATTAGTCCAATAAAAGGTATCAACTGCAACATATGTGTTTGGTTTTTCTTCTACTTCATAGACTGGACTAACACTGCTGCCAGATTTCTTCATTAGAACAGATCAAACTGTTTGGTTTGCTGTCATTAAGATACTAATACTAGGGGTAGTACTCTGTCCTGGGATTCTTGGCTCCAATATGCATAACTGTGCATTTCTTGGCATTGAAGCCAAGCTGCCAGATCCTGGACCACCTCTCCAGCTTTTCCAGATCTTCCTGTAGATCCTGTATCCCTTCAGCTGTGTCCACTCTCCTGCAGAGCTTGGTGTCATCTGCGAATAGGCACATTTTGCCCTTAATGCCATCCCCAATGTCATTGATGAAGACATTAAACAACACTGGCCCCAGAACTGAACTCTGCAGGACCCCACTGGTTACCTCTCTGGTGCTAGATAACTCTCCCCCACATCCATCCTCTGGGTTCTGTCCCTCGGCTGGTTTTCTACCCATCTGGCCATCTTTTTCGCAACCCCGAGATCCACCAACTTCCTGATCAACCTTTTGTGAGGCACGGAGTCAAAGGCCTTGCTGAAATCAAGATAGACGATGCCTACTGCTTGGCCCCTGTCTACTGTCTTAGTGACACAGTCAAAGAAGTCAATCAGATTTATTTGACATGATCTCCCCCCAATGAACCCATGCTGCCTCGCATCCAGGAGACCATGCTCCTCTAGATATTCCACCAACTTTTCCTTTAGTGTGGCCTCCATGAGCTTGCCCACAATGGCGGTCAGACTGACTGGTCTGTAATTCCCTGGGTCATCCTTGGGACCGCATTTGTGGAGGGCACTACATGTGCTGTTCTCCAGTCCTGCGGTACCACGTCTGACTCTAGTGAACTATTAAATAGGTCTGCCAGTGGCCCTGCCGGTTCCTCAGCCAGTTCCTTTAATACCCTTGGATGTACACTGTCCGGGCCTGATTTGTCCTCCTTCAATGCCAGCAACCCCCCCCCCCACTCTATACTCCTCTCACTACATCTGTGTTCCCCTTCCCCTGCTCCTCTTTACCCTCCTGAAGGCACTGGTCTGTCCGTCCTCCCTGGTGAAGACAGAACAGAAGTATTCATTTAGTATCTCTGCTTTTCCTCCATTATCCTCCACCCCTTTCTTAAGCCTAACAATCCCTTCCTTTTTGTCCCTTTTCTCACCTATATGGCGAAAGAAAGCCTTCTCCCCCTTAATTCCTTCAGCTATCTGTAGTTCCTTCTATGCCTTTGCTTGCTGGACTTCCTTACTTGCCTCAGTAGCCAATCTTGTGTAATTTTCCCTATCCACCTTTCTTGGTCTTCTGAATTTTCTATAGGCCAACCTCTTTTCCCTTGCTGCCTGGGCAACCCCAGAACTGAACCAGCTGAGCGCTTTGGCCCCTGTGTTCTTCCCCCTGAGCCTAATGCACTCATCTGTGGCAACCAATATTCCTTCCTTAATGATGGACCACCTTTGGTCTACCCCCATATATGTTCTGATGCCTGCCAAATGGCTCCTTACCACTTCGCCCATTTTCCTGAAGTGTGCCCTCCTGAAATCCAAGATTTTGGTCTTAGTTGGGATACTTTCCCTGCCCATATCCAACTGGAACCACACTGTGCAATGGTCACTTCCATCCAGTGGCTTCTTGACCATTATTTCATGTACATGCTCCCCATTTGTGAGCACCAGATTAAGAATTGTCTTAGCTCTTGTTGGTTCAGTGACACCCTGAGTCAGGCACCCACTCTGCAGTCCTTCCAAGATCACCTGACTCCTAGCTCATGTTGTGGATGGTATGCTTCAGTCCACTTTGGGCAGGTTGAAGTCCACCACAATTACGACCTCTCCTATCCTCGCAGCTTCCAATATTTATGAGCTCAGTTCCCTGTCCCTCTCCTCATCCTGATTGGGTGGTCTGTAAACCACCCCCAACCTCACCTTTCTCCCTCTGTTGGACCTTAACTGAACCCATAATGCCACCACCTCCCCTTTCTCTGACTCCTCCCTCATGCAAGTTATTCCCTCCCTGATATAAACTGCTACCCCTCCCCCCTTCCTGACTATCCTGTCCCTCCTGTATAGTTTATATCCAGGGATCGTAAGGTCCTGGTCATGGTGTGATGTTGCCCAAGTCTCGGTTACGGCAGCTCTGTCTACCCTGCTGTCTACTAACAGTGCTTGGAGGTCGTTCATCTTGTTTCCAAGACTCTGTGTATTCAGAGACACCACTCTCCACCTAGAATCTGACCGTCCTTCTCTTCTCTCTAGTCTTCTGTTCACGTTTATTCCCTCTGTGTGCATCCCTCCATGTACCCTTGTTATGTGTTCCTCACCCTGTCCACCCTTTGCTGTGTTCTCGCCCCTTCCACCTCCTCCCTCCAGACCACTTCCATCACTGTGGGGTTGACCGATCTCCTCGTCTCTGAGTCTGTGGGCCTGCATGCCTGCTGCCCCCCCAGTAGTTCAAATTAAGTGTGGTGGTTATGTATTTCCCCAGTTTGTCCCAGAATACCCTCAAACCCTCCCTACAGAGGTGTAGCTTGTCTCGTGAAAAGAGTACTTTGTTTGACCAGGTCTTCTCCCAGTCCCCAATGCAGATAAACATAATTAACATCCTCTGTTCTTCTTTTCCTGGCTGTGTTGGCCCTTGGTACTGGTATCACCACTAAGAAGGCCAGTGAACTTCCTTCTTCCCTGCAGATCTTTCCTAACTCCCCGAACCTTCTTTGCATTACTTCGACTTCCTCCCCAGCTAGGCCATTGGTTCCCAAATGTCTAAATTAGATTTTCCTCTAATCTCCCTTACTATTTCCCTTATTCTTGGGCCTACCTTCCTCACTGTCATCCCTGGCATACAGACCACCCTCCTGCTTGCATTTGGGTCTCCTTTACTTCCCCAGTGAATACCCCTAATTATGGAGTCCCCTATGATTGCCACCCTTCCATCCCCTGCACCCGTGCCCCCTGTCCTTCCTTTCTTACTTACCTTCGGTGCTAGCTGTTTCCCCACCTAATGTACACTGGCACTATTGCACTGTCCAATATGCTGGACAATAGAGGAACTAAAAAAAACAGCTCACAGAGGCCTGGAACCACATAATATATCTCCATCACTTCTTAAGGAATAGTTGATCCACTGGCCCCCATTCACCCACCACCCCCACTAGGGAAGTAGCCCACGCCATCCTCGGGTATCTGACACTGGAGAATGGCAGGTAGTAAGAAGGAACAGGGGCAGGTTCCATAGGTCTCAGCAGCAGTCCCCAAATCAGGATACACGTATGCCAACGTTGAACAGATTTGCACCCTTGGCCAGTGCAGTTAATAAGGGGGGCAACTCTAATCCAGTTAACCAATGTACAAGTTCAAAACAAAAGGCACTGAAGGCACCCCAAAGGAGCAAAACGTCAGGGAAAATAGGAAAATTGTTATCGGGGTTTCTATGATTCGAGGAGTGGAATCCTACCTAACTCAGCACCTCGATACTCCAGTAACTACCAGGTGCTTACCCGGGGCATCTGCAAAGAGAGATACCGACTGTATTGACCGTCTCATACGAAGAGAAGGAAAGTGCACTGACGTTTTCTTCCACCTAGGCACAAATGACTTGGCAGATCAGTTAGCTGAGGAGACCAAGAACTGTTTATCTCATCTAGGGGAAAAATTATCATCACAGTCGCCGATCATAGCCTTCTCAGAGGTCCTACCAGTATGGGACAGAGGAGGCAGTACGCAGGAAATCTGCAAAGAGAAAATCAGGGAGCTGAACGTTTGGCTCCAAAACTTGTGCCTGGGAAAAGGATACCTCTTCATTGGGAACTGGAGGGACTTCTGGGGCAGGAGCATCTTCCGTTACGATGGCATGCACCTGACCAAGGAAGGTGTTAGAACTCTAGGGCAGAAATTTAACGTCTTCATGGATCATTTAAAGTAGGCACTGGGGAGAGGGTAGAAACACAAACACAATTCACTACTCCTCCCCATAAATTCGCCTTATCAGAGGGGACAAACAAATAATGGAGCAGGAAACGGGATAGGTTGCGTTCAGGGAACAGTACTGAAAAAGGCTCCATATTGGAACAGGGCCCCAAAAGGGGGGACCAGGCCTGGAAAGCCATGTACACAAACGCATGTGGCCTAGCAAACAAAATGGCTGACCTCACAGCTATTGTTGCACAGGCTGATCCAGACTGGGTCGCCATCACGGAGACATGGTTTAATGACAGCCATGACTGCAAGGTAGCTATTCCAGGATACTGCCTTTTTTGAAGGGACAGACCTGGAAGAAAAGGGGGTGGGGTGGCAATGTATGTTAGGTAGGGAATAAAAGCTGCCATGGCCTGGGACAGTAACACTGAAGCTGTGGCTCTTTGGGTTACTCTTGAATCCGGAACAGGTGCAGTTACTAGAGTAGGAGTATTGTACAGACCCCCAGCAATCAGCTTGCAGGGGGACAAGGATATGCTAGAATCCATTTACAATGCTAGTATTAAGGGGGGTGTAGTATTGGTATTGGTATTTACCAGACATAAATTGAGGAGACCATTCCGCTGCTACAAGAAGAAGCAAAGACTTCCTTGATACTCTGCACTTATTGGGCCTAAGACAACTTGTCAAGGAACCCACAAGGGGGGAAGCCATCCTTGACCTGTTACTCACCAACAGTGACGTCATATCAAGTGTAGAAGTTAAGAGCAACCTAGGATCTAGCGACCACCAGATGGTGTGGTTTCAGGTTAAAATGGAAAAAGAAATCAAGCACACTAAAACAAAATTTTTGGACTTCAGATGTGCAGATTTTCATAAAATGAGTGAAAAGCTCAGACTTAACCTGGCTAAATTAACACAGACAGAGGGAGTAGATAAGTATTGGGCATCTCTAAGGGAAGCTATCATAGGAGCATCAAAACAATGTATGAAATGTGTGAGTAAAGCCAAGAAGAGAAGAAAACCCCTGTGGTTCTCCAAGGAAGTGGCCGCCAAGGTCAGGGAGAAACGGATGGCCTTCAAACGATACAAGCAAACAGGCTGTGAAAAAGACAATGACACATACAAGGAGAAACTGAAGGAAGCAGAAAAGCATATCAGGGCGGCTAAGGCACAAACAAAAGAAAGGATTGCCTCGGAGGTCAAAAAGGGAGACAAGACCTCCCTTAGATATATCAAGGAGAAAAAGAAAACCAGTGGAGTTATGGTCAGACTTAAAAGGGAAGATAGAGAATGTACAGAGGATGACAAGGAGAAAGCAGACATCCTTAACAGATACTTTTGCTCAGTATTTACTAAGGAAGAAGCTGGTTGTGGTCCCACCTTGACAGAAAAAAGTGCAGACAGCAGCAATATGAATTCGGCAACTTTCGCAGAGATAGTGTCCTGAAGGAGCTAGGAAAAACTTAGGGCTGGCAAGGCCATGAGTCCTGATGAACTACACCCCAGGATACTGAAGGAACTTAGGGAAGACCTGGCGGCACAGCTGACTGAATGGTTCAACCTCTCGCTTGAGGTCAGGGAAGTTCCTGCGGACTGGAGGAAGGCCACAGTTGTCCCTCTTCATAAAAAATGGCAGATGGGAAAGTGCTGACAATTACCACCCAGTAAGCCTGACCTAAATTGTCGGCAAAATAATGGAAACCCTAATCAAGGAAAGAACTGTATCCTTTCTCAAAGAAAATAATATAATGGACCCAAGACAGCATGGCTTCACCACAGAAGATCATGCCAGACAAACCTAATAGATTTCTTCAATTGGGTAACAGACAGTAGATCAGGGCAGTGCTGTGGATGTAATCTACCTAAACTTCAGCAAAGTCTTTGGCTCGTTCCCACATAGAAGACTATTGAACAAACTTGCCAGTACAGGAGTTGGGCATAAAGTGGTAAACTGGGTACAGAGCTGGCTCAGTGGAAGGACTCTGAGGGTACTGGTGAACAGCCAACTATCCGAGGAGAGGGGCAACTAGTAGTGTGCCACAGAGATCAGTGCTGGGGCCTATCCTCTTCAATATTTTTATCAGACATATATCTGTGGGCCTAGAAGGCAAGGTGTGTCTATTTGCAGACAACACAAAGATATGTAATAGGGTAGACACCCCGGCAGAAGTGGAAAGGATGAGGGCTGATCTTCAAAGACTAGAAAGTTGGACAAAAACTTGGCAATTAAATTTCAACACCAAAAAGTGCAGGGTCATACATCTAGGGAGAGAAAATCCTTGTGAGGAATACCGCCTCTTTTGGAGTGAAATTGGAAGCCACAAAGCAGGGAAGGGATCTGGGGGTGATAATAAGAGACCTGTAAACATCCAAGTAGTGTGAAAAAGCATCATTAAAGGCAAACAGTATGTTAGGCTGCATAGGCTTGGCCGCAGTAATGGGGTTGGAAAAGTGGGGATGTTGTCCAGGGGCCACCTGAGGAGCTGGCATTACCCCTGGCATTAGCTGGTTTGAGAAACTGGCCCATTTCAAGTGACTTGTCCTGGGCCCCAAAATTCATAGCTGCAGCTGTGTGCATAGGAAGAGGAATTACAAGTAGAAGGAGGGAGGTGACTATGCCACTGTACTCTGACTCCTCCCTATGGTAAAGCCTCACCTGGAGAACATTGTGCAGTTCTGGAGACCTCACCTCAGAAAGGACATAGACAGACTTAAGACAGTGCAAAGGAGAGCTACAAAAATGATACTTGGACTCTACAACAAGACACATGACGAATGTCTGCATGACCTAAACGTACTACCTGGAACAATGCAGAGAAGGGGGGGGGGGCATGATTAAAATCTTCAAGTACTTGAAGGGAATAAACAAGGTCCAGGTTCAGGACCAATTTCAGATCAAGAATCGTGCAAGAACGAGGGGGCATGGCATGAAGCAGGAAGGAGGCAAGTTCAAGAGTAACACAATAAAGTTCTTCTTTACTGAGAGGGTGGTGGATACTTGGAATGGCCTTCCACCAAAGGTTATGGGGACTAGGTCAGTTGGATCGTTCAAGAAGGCATGGGATAGGCACAAAGGTATTATAACACTGAATAGCAGTTAAGGGGGGGGGTTAGGCTTAAGGGCAGACTAGATGGACCATGCGGTCCCCTTCTGTTGTCACTTTCTATGTTTCTATGTAACTGATCCCTCTGCAGTCTGGTGAACTTATCTCCACATCCACAATTTATTCCCGTAACTGTTTTTCCATCTCCCACTCTGCACCTCCCCTTCTGAGTATCTGCATCTGCTTTTGGCCCCCCCCCCATCGTCCACTCCATTTAGCCTGCCTACTCTTCCCTGCCCACCCTGATTAGTTCTCTCTCCCCTTCCCTGTACTCATACTCTCAGCCCTGGCTCAACCTGACCTCCTACCTCACCTCCTGCTGCCCACTCCCTCTTTCTAGACAGTGGTGCAAATCTATTCAATAAAGGCACCCCTTTAGAATTTCCCACCCATGATGCTACTCTCACATTCTCACCCTTTACCACTTGGCATTCCTCCACCCTGGGCTTCCTAGTCCTCTGAGGAAGAGATACTCCTGTATACTTAGTGCTCCTCCCCCACTCCTATCCCCTGCCTGATGCCCTCACTCCCCTGGGCATCACCCCTCTGCCTTTCCCTCCACTGGTCTGCTCTGTTCCTCTGACTTCCCACGCCATCCTCCCCAGCTCCCATCTGAGCAGTCTTATTTCAGCCCTTAGCTGCTCCAGGCTCTTACACACAGGACATCCCCATTTACTCCACAACACCCCCAGAAAGATTGCTGCCCCACAGCTATTACAGTTTACCACTCTCCTGCTTCCCATGCATGTAACTATTCCCCCACATCTTTCCCAGCCCAGCTTCTCCTAGCCTCCAGTTATACATAACTATAAAATTCAAAAATATATACATTTCTATTTCACTTTACCGTCAGAATGTAACAACAATCTCAATTATTATAAGGGTCTCAGAAATGCAGCAGTCTGATTGGTTGTCAGCATTCTGTGGCCCTTATGTTAATCTACTTATTAATGTACTTGTGCAGTCTGATTACCTGTGCACTGATCCACAAAGCAAGGTCCTTCTTGCCCTGTCAGCATTCCATGTGTGGAACTTAGGTCCACCATTATAATGCTGACAGTGGCAAGCATCATTAAGCCAGTTGTGATCAATACTGTATTGTATCCCACCCCCCATCCACTTAATTTTTTTTTTTCACAATAGAATAAAGCTGGCTTCTGAAAAAAAAAACAAAAAAAAAAACCAAAGGTACACAACACTGAATTCGCTGTATCTAATTGTACGTCAGATAGTGTTCCTGCTCCCTCTAAGCGCCAGTGACTTCTCTCACCCATGTCCTCACTTCCATGGTGAAGTGCTAGATCTTGTAGGAAGGGAGGGTGGGAGGAGTGGGGAGGGAGGGCAGGGACATTAGCCCAAGCTGTGGACCCTGCGATACGAGCAGACTTGATAGACCCAATGGCCTTCTTCTGCGGGCTTCTTCATATGTTCGTAAGCTTCGGCTTAGTGTGCTACTCCTGGTTAAACACTGTTCCCTTTCCTTTATCTTTGCACTGTAACTGTGTATTTCGGAAAGTTTAATAAAAATGATCATTAAAAAAAAAAAATAATACTGAAATAACACCTTTGCTCTGATTCACACTGTTATATACAATGTCTTTTGCAGAAATCAGTGGTGATGGGGGAAGGGCAAAGAAAGGATAAAAAGTGAGCGCAACAGTTTGGTTGGGCAATGCACTTAAGACCCTGCTCCTTAATAGAAGCAGAGCAAAACACAGTGTAACCTGTTGGAAAGCACTGTAATTCCTGATCTCTTACAAACCTTGCTTCTATTCTTACCTGAAAATCGGCATTCACTTGTCTGTTGTATTTACCCTGCCACCAAAAAACAAATAAATAAAAATGCACTTAGAACTCTTGCAGCTTGCTTGGGTCAACAGTGAGTAAGTAGCTTAGAGGGGATTTGAACCTAAATTAGCTGGATCCCATGCCTGTGATCTAACCACTAGACTCCATTTTCCTCCCTCTGTTGCATTTTTAATGCTGCTTAGTGAAACTTAAAACAGACAGTAGTAGAAATGAGAGGGAACAGGGTGGGGATGATTAAGTTGTAGGAGTGAAATTAAAAATCTGACTCAGTTCCAGGAGTAACATGAGGAAGACCTGCCTCTGTGTAAAAGGTACCCCCCTAAAGGCATACAACTGGTTACATTCTAAAAATCCAACATACAATGAAGAAACCTATTCCCAGATGCTGGTCAGAGATATTTGATACTAGATCAAAGGTGATAGGTTCCCTCAGTGAGTTCTTTCTTTTCCAGCACTGAAAGCAGGCTTCTTGTTAGTAATACGCTGAGTGTGGCCAGCGGTGGAAAAGGTGAACTTTGCTGTTTTAATCCCTCTGAGGAAAAATATCTGTGGTATGATCACAGCACAGCTGTGATACATTGCTGTAGATTGTGTTGGAATCTATACTGTTACATACCAACTGCTTGACTCGCCCCCATTTCCAGTAGTCCCAGAGGGTAGCCAAATCTGTACACTATGAACCTTTTCCTTGTTGCACAGCAAATGTGAGAGTTTTACACCATGGCAATACAACAAAACAAATGCAAGTAAATTGCTCATTATTCTATATCCCTTAGCAGGCTAGGAGAAGAAAAGCGTCAGAACTGGAGGACATGATATGAGGCTCAAGGGTGAGCGATTCAGGAGCAGTGTTAGGAAGTTCTTCACTGAAAGTGTGGTTGACCCATGGAATTGCCTGTCCTGGGAAGTGGTGGAGGCCAAAACAATAAACGGGTTCAAAAATACCTGGGACAGGCACAAAGGTATAATTTCACAAAAGGATGGGTGGGGTCAGAGACAGAGCTAGATAGGGCAAAAAGGGAAAAAGTTGCAGCTTGCCCAGAAATGACCCACTTTCCACAGGACAGTGGGTCCAAAGTGGTGCACCTGTCTCTAACAATAGCTGAAAGATGGAAAACTAAACAATAGAAAAGCATTTTCACTCAACAAATTTAAGCTTCTGTACTAGTGAAATTTCTACTTACGATTAGGTTTGGACCCAGTTGTTTCTCATTTTGACCCACATTTTTTACACCCATGGGTCTAATTTGACCCATGTTTTAAAACCCCTAGCGCTGTCACTGGGTGGGGTAGTTACCCATATCGGGCAGGCTAGGTGGAGCTTGCGTTCCCCTTCTGCTGTCAATTTCTATGTTTCTAATGCTTTAGCATTCATATTGAGACTGACCAGAGCTGGTCTGTGATGTGATTTGGTGGGTTGCTTGGAACTTTGACATCTAGGTGCAGCGTGTTCAATGGTCCTTCTTTGATAATTTGTTCCATAGTTTTGTTCCTCTGTACACAAAGCTTCCAACAGTCAGATGTCATGACACTCTGAGAACAATTACGGATTAGATAACATAACCTCTGACAGATAGTTGCTTAAGCAAGAACTAGGTACATTTCTAGAGAGATGTAAGAGAGCGAGCACAGGTCAGTAGAGATGGCAAAAACAGAAGCAGTAGAGCTGTAAGTGTAAAAATTGTGTCCTGATGTTTCTTGTTCATAGGTTTTGAGAAGCTAGGCAGAGGCTTGGTGATAAAAGCTGCTAACAGTCTGCATGTTGCTTTTCTCCCTTACAGATCTATAATTTATCTCAGAATATCCAGGAGGATGATCTGCAGCAGCTACAGGTAAAACGAATGCTTTTTCTTGTATTGAGCTGTACTGAAAATTGTGACTGGATGGGCAACTCGACCTTTATCTGCCATCATTTTTGAATTGTATGTATTTGTGTTTCTATGAAAACATTGCCATGTGCATCCTTTACCTTACAGAAATGTCCCATGAGCCCTTTCTCCATCTGCCTGGGTTTTTATAGTTGTGATACTAACTTGGGCTTAGTTTAGTGGTGCCACATAGAATGTCCTGTACGTGGGGCTGCCCGATGCCCAGCAGAAGCACTGTGACCTTCCGTGCTGGTGATGCGGGTCCTGGACTGGATGTGGAGAGTCGGGTTGGGCAGCCAGGGGGCTAGGGTAGGTCTGTTGCATGGCAGTGCTCCCAGGCATGGGGGAGAGAGCACCCAGGTTCTGGTGCAATAGCAACCACTGCAGTGGGCCGAGGGAGCTTGTCTCTCTGGCAGGGCGTCGCTATGTGCACACGAGGGGTGTGCCTGGTATCAAGGAGGTAGGAGAGGGAGAAAACTGGTAAAAAGTATAATGCACACAGGACATTCGCCCTCCTCCAGTCCTCTGGAACCACTCCTGTTTCTAGTGAGCTGTTGAATAGAAGTATCAGAGGTGCAGCCAGTATTTCCCTGAGCTCCCTCAGTACCCTTGGATGCACCCCATCTGGTCCCATTGCTTTGTCTACCTTCAGATTAGCAAGTCCCTTAAGGACTCCCAAAAAAGGACTAGTGTCCACCTCCCTCCCTTCAAAGTTTTTGTTACTTTTTTGTATGGAGCTCTATGGAGAAGGTATCCTTGAATACAATGGTTTCCCATCACCTTTAAAAAAGCTGTTTATGGGCTTTAAATTGGTGAGTATGGCTCATGAATGTTTCTCTTTAAATGGGCCATGTTTCTTGCTGGCACAAACCCACCATCTTTATGTGGTCATTGGGAGAGTGTCTGCCCTGGACCACCATGAAAAGATGGATCCATAAGTAAGCCTTAGATCTAAATATAATTTGGAATGTAATAGGAGTGGGAGGTGATATGCTTGGGAACATTGGTGCTGGTCCCTTGATGTTTGTGATGACATTTGCATAAGCTATTTTTGGGGCCTCACTGATCTCTGTGTCTGTACCAGCCTCACTATATGTAATGGCCCTTGCCGTGGACTACATTAATGTACCCGTTAACATTAGTGGGCCAGTAAAGTATGTGGGGGGGTTAATTATGATCCCTCCCCCATCTCCAGGAGAACAGCTGAATTGCCTCTATCCAAAGGAAACAAAACATCTGCACTCACAAAGGCTGCTGATAGCCTCCAGACTGTTTATTCCCAAATATTATAGAAAATCTGCAGCACAGAGGCCAGTGTGGATACCCTGTACCCCAGCATTTCACATGGCTGGCTGGTCTCTGCACTGACTTGTATGTTTCTGCTGTTCTGAAATATTTGGGAATAAACCATTTGCAGACTAACATGGTTGTGTGTGCTGCTGTTTTGTTTCATTTTAATTTACCTGTGCAAACTTTTCTGTGGTGCCTTCAGACTGAAGTGGGACACTTCCTTCTTTGTTTGTGAATTCTTTATTCTGCCTGATCACACGAGAGATGCGGGACTCCTGCCATCCCAAATCCTCTGCCCAGAAGGGCAGTTTTAGTTTGGATAGCCTGCAAGTGCATCCGAATAATGGGCACACCAATTGGGTCCTTGGCTCTTTTGTTTTCCTGACCTGTGAAAAATAACTTCCTTTATTTAACAGTGTTCACTTAGTGTTGAATCAGAGCTGCCCAAACTGATTTATATTAGTTGAACCTGACACTGAATCCTATAGGTGGCTTTTCATTTTGTTGTGGTTGTTCACAGATGTGACTGAAAGTCACCGTTCATATTTGTTTTATTGTTTTTATTGTGCAATAATTGGTTAATATAAAGAAAACCCATAGCAGTTCTAAGGAGAACTTAATACGCGGTTTCTTGTGTTTTTCTGTTTTTTTTTTTCATACATTTGTAGCTGTTTACAGAATATGGACGTTTGGCAATGGATGAAATTTTCTCAAAACCATTTCAGGTAAGAAACTCTGAACTGGAAGATGTTTTTTGGGAATATTTGTGTGATGTACTGACAGCTGTACATGGGCTGTTTGCAGAGGGCAGAGTGGGAAATTGGTACTGAATGCTGGGAAAGACATTGCATTCAGATGCAGCAGTTACTAGAAAGTGATGGACTAAAGGTCTTTCCCACCCTTAATGTGTTTACATGGTGAGGTAAAGCCATATGCCTTCAGCTAACCAAGAAATGATGATATCCAATCATATACTATCATACTATGCCTTGGATTGTATTATTCACATGATAAAATTGTTCATAAGTTCTGGAATAAAGCTCATTCTAAGGATGTGGATATGGTTCACTTAATCCACACAATGACAGTTCTTCCTTAAGAGCTGATTCATCAGAACATCATAAAGCGAAGCTGCTCCCACCATCCAAGTGGTATATCCCTCAGCTCCGCCCCATAACATCAGATCTTCCTTTCTGCTGGAAAAGTTTGGTCTGCTCCTTCACAGCTCTGCGCGTTATAGGGCCTAGTAAGTGCACTATTGGCAAACGTAGTGACTTTTCTAAGCCATTTTGTATATTCCTCAGACCTGCTCTTGACCTCCAGTCGTCAACATGGAACATGAAGAAGAAGCCCGCACCTAGCTTCAGACAGTGTGTCACATGCCAGCAGACAGTGTCATGGATGAACCACACATATGCCTGTACTACCTAGGAATGACACGTGATGTTGCTGGTTGCAGCCTTTGCGGAACAATGCTATTGTCCTCGCTCTGAGACAGGAAAGTTCACCTTCTCATCGTCGGCTGGCCAATCAAGACCCAAAATTGCCGGCCCAGTGGCGCTGAGGGTTAAGGCGTTAGATGCCTCACCTCGCATCACGCCGACGACCCAGGTTCAGGAACGAGCCTGGGAAGTCGAGGGTCGGCTAGGGTGGGCAGGGATGAAGCGTCCATGAGACAGCTTTCCCTTCCCCCGGGGCGGGGAGTAGGGATAGCGTCGCTCCTGTGCGACCCCTGGTGGCGGCTGGGGGTAGCCAGGCAGTACGCAATGTAGCCGAAGGCAAGAGAAGGGTGGAGCTTGGCGGACTCTGGTCGTCATTGTACAACCGAGCTCCACGGAGGGGGGGGGGACTAAAAAGCTAGAAAAGCCTCTCACACCGTCGGGAAATGACGGTGGCCCTGGTGGATCATGCTCACATCCCAAACGCCGGCCCTGACACGTTCAGGATCTCTCTCCAAGCGGCCAACTGACGACGAACAGGTAGGCACCTCACACTTAGGAGCCTGCTGCAGAGGGAGGGCGGAATCGGCCCCGGAGATGTTACCGTGGGTCGGACCTGCCAATGAGTCGTTCGGGAGGAGGAGATCAGGAGAGATGCGGGTGTTCAGGCTGGGAGTAGGGCTGACTCAGAGTGGGCACTCCTGAAGGATGCCCAGGGGTGTGGGTGAACTAATTTTTTTTTTTTTTTTTAAGACCCAAAATTGCAGGCCAAGGGTGGTCGCAAGGTAGCCTCTGCTATGTCTGTGTGCATGGCTCAACTTGCAGCAATAGAAGAGGCATTAACTAAGGCTCCGATAGGCGCGTAGTGGGCCTTGGCACTACCCCCAGGTGGGGCCAGAATTGGAGTGCTCTTCATGGGGAAGTTCCATGATATGTGTCAGGCACTCTTAAGATCTTCAGCGAGAGTCCTGCCTACCATGGTAGGAACAACAAGAGTAAGAAACCCTGGCATTGGTCATGGGACCAAGAGAGATCATGCTCCTCCTCCTCCTCCCTTGTCTCTCCTGGCTGTTCGATGGTTGTCAAGTGCTGGGCTTCGGACGAGCTACTTTTGGCCGAGGGATGGGTCGCCAGCTCCATGGTACCTCCCAATGGATTTGTCGACCTTGACACAGATCGATCAGGCAGTCAGGAGTTTTCTTGACCCCGTTGACCCGTTGTTGGAGGGGGTTGATGAAGAGTTGATTTCCCAGATCCTGCTCTTCATTCAGGAGGATGTGGAGTGGTTGGTATCCTGAACTGTCCCTGGTCAGGATCAGCCTCCACCAGAGGTCATGCATCCAAAACTGCTGCCAGTGATTTACACTGCACCCCTGGTTGCATCTTGTCGACATCAGACCTCAGGCTGAAGATTGAGGTACAGGTTGAGGTTGAAGGGCTCCTCAAGTTCTTGATCCCACTCGACTGCGAGGCATCACTGTCAAAGCTGCTTATCCTCTTCAGATGAGGAGAGGCTCCACCAGTGGATGTGGTGGCACTTCGAGGAGCTCCTGTTGTAGCAAGGGGCCTTGGCGGGGCTGGGTAGGGCTCTACTCCTGACCCAGTACGGTCGACTGGCCGGTGCCGGTCAAACCCATGCTGGTCCACCCAAGACAGATGTCTCCAACACATGTCTCTTCACCATTGTTGGTGGAACCACCTCCACAGCAGCCCGTGAGGGGGGAGGGCTCTTCTGTCGGGGCCATACCTCTCAAGTGTCCCTGGTTTTCAGGGATGTCCCTGATTTTGCCTCTTAAATTTCTTCTGTCCCTCCTAAATTTGGCATTTCTGTCACTGAAGAATAGGGATCTGAATCACAAAATAATGCTAGCCATTGGTGTTATAGTCTAGTTCTCATTAAGAAAATACTATTCATACTAAGAAGCATGTTGTACACAGCTTCTGGAACTAATATTACTATTTTTTCAGATGTGTCCCTGATTTTTGTAATCTGACCCTGATTTGTGATGAGGGAGGTTGAGAGGTATGGTCGGGGCACTGGCTTGCCAGGCTGCTTGTTAGTGGAAATTACCTGTTCTGATGATTTCAGTGTGGTCCATGGTCGTAAGGAGCCACAGGCTGACTTTGTAGTGTCCTTGGATGACTCCACTGTATCCTCTATGCAGTCCTTGAGGACACATACATTTAACTGGGAATTGGTTGAGGAACTGACCATTGACCACAGGCCTGTGTCTTTCACTCCTCCAACTTATGTCTATGAATGTTCCTTAGGAGCCAGTTCAGAAGAGGGCTAAATACCCCTTTACTTACATCCTGGATAAGGACAAATACCCTGGGGGTTGCCTTTCTCATGGCCGAGACCATTCTGGGACTGGCTCTGGAGCTGTGGTAGCATCTAGCCTCCTGCCCGGCACACTCAGCCTGTAAGGTCCACAAGTATGCAATCCCTACTGGCTTCTTGTCCAGGTTTTCTAACCACCCCTCAGTCGAGGTTCTGGTCTCCAATTCCATTTTACTGAAATCTGGCAATACTGGGGATGTTGACAAGCTCCCCCCGGCAAGGAATCCGACTCTTCACCATGCAACTACAAAAGTATGTGCCATGTCGTCCCTTGGTATTAGTCAGGCAAGCTACTACCCCTTGAATTTTTTTTTTTTAATCACAACATTATTTGTCACCTCCGCAGACCTGGCAGGGGCTAAGCCCTGCCCCCCTTGGAGGGGTATGTCCTCTGGCCCATCAGTGCCATCATGGGTCCTGCCGGGTCCCAGTATTTTCATCCGTTTTTTTCTCTCCTGCTCCTGTGCAGTGGGCGCATCAGCTGTCTCCACCTCTGTGGAGGCGGCCAAGCACACCTAGGTGTGGGTCGAACCCCTCTTCTGCTGACGTCTGCAGCACACAAACCCCCCACCCCAAGGAAGGAGAGCTGTCCTCTGAACGCTCAAGCCTTACCTCCCCAGACGACTCCTGAATGACCAGAGTCCATTCCCGAACCCGGGTTGCCGGTGTGGCGCGAGGTGTGGTGTCCAGCGCCTCAACCCTCAGTGCCATCGGGCCGGCCTACTACCCCTTGATGATGGCTGACTTCGGTCAGACCCTGCTGGCGGTGCTTGATAACGTCCTCCCTTACCTGCCATCTGATAAGTTGCTCCTGGTAAAGGCCATCTGAGATCAAGGTCAAAGGCTGGCTAAACTCCAGCTTTAGATGGCCTTGGACATTGGCATCTCCTGCACCCGTGCCATGGCAGGGCCTGACTGAGGAGCTGCATCATCTTGGTAGTGCATCGTGATGGTGACAGCCTTCTTGCGGCACCACAGCATCAGGGTTTATCTTTACTTGGACGACTGGCTGATAGCCAGGCCATCCAAAGAGACAGTGGAGTGGTTCGGGGAACATGGCCCCCAAAACCTGCTGAGACTTGGGCCTCTTGGTCAACCTGGCCAAGTGTGAACTGATCCCCTCATAGGTGATACATTTCATCAGGGCAGAGCTAGACTCCCTACAGGCCAGGGCACAGCTCCTTGTAGACCAGGCATCGGATCTTATCTCTTTTGTTCAGTCATTTCAGATTGGGTGGTCATGCCCTTCCTGGGACTTCCTGAGGCTGCTGATGTACATAGCATCTTGCACCAGTGTGGCCCGGTGGGCTTGCTGGTAGGTGTAACACCTGGAGTAGGATTTGGGCCGTCAGTGATCCCAACGCCTAGGATTCCTGGATCAGCCCATCACAGTGACCCAGCCGATGTGTGAGGCCATCTAGTGGTGGCTGCTACCAGTGCATCTGGAGGAAGGAGTCCTGTTTGTCCGCCCAGAACCAGCCATCACCCTCATGACTGATGTGTCTCTGGTGGGATGGGGAGCATACCTGAGAGTCCACTGGACCTACGGGTTGTGGTCACCCAGGGAGTCCTGTCACCACATCAGCCTATTGGAACTCACTGCAGTGCTGCTAGCTCTAACGGAATTTGCTCATCTTGTCAGGGGTCAGGTTGTGCAAGTCCAGACAGACACCACGACCATGTTCCACCCAAACAAGTAGGGTGGAATTCACTCCTTTCCATTGTGTTGGGAGGCCCTCTGCACCTGGATCCTCATGCACAGCCTAGGTGCTGATCTCCTAGTAGTTAATGTCACAGGGGCAGACAGTCAGCTGGCAGATGGTCTCAGCAGGGTGGTCGAGACATTGCATGAGTGGTCCCTGCATCAGGAGGTGGTGAAGCACCTGTTCCCCTGTGGGGCACCTCTCTGGTGGACATGTTTGCCTCCTGGGAGAACACAAAACTGAGACTGTACTGCGCCTGCACCCCGCCCCCAACAGTCCGGGACACTGGTGAGGGATGCCTTCAGGAGGCCCTGAACACCCTTTCCCTTGATCCACAAGGTGCAGAGGTACAAGACATGGATGATCCTCATAGCTCTGATCTTGCCAGTTCTGGTATGTGTATCTCCTCATCCTCAGCAGCAGGCTTCCATGTCAGTTGTCTCTTCACCTGGATCTGCTGACCAGGCAACGGGGGAAGGTCCGGCTCCTGGACCTTCAGTCCCTGCAGATCATAGCCTGATTCCTGAACAGCTAGAGTTCTATGCTCTGTGTCTTTCAGATAATGTTCGCCATGTGCTGTTAGGCCTTCAGATGGAAGGGGTTTTCCATTTTGGTGTCAGGCCAGGAGCTTGATCCCCTGGCATGCCCTGTGGCTAGCATCTTGGTGACTAGCATCTTAGAATACCTCTGGCACTTGTCCCAGCTGGGACGGCATTCAACACCCATAAGGTGCACCTGGCAGCCATCTCTTCATACCAGGCGTGGGCTGGTGTGCCGAGGGTGGCGCAGGAGAAGGTGGTCAGATGTTTCTTTAAGGGCCTTGACCACTTGTTACTGTCAGCAGCATGAGAGGGGTGCTGCACTTCTGAGGTGCCGTCTTTCGGATGAGACGTTAAACCGAGGTCCCATCTGCCTGGATTGGTGGTAGTTCAGGTGGATGTTAAAGATTCCATGGCACTTATCGAAAAGAGTAGGGGAATTTTTATTGACAAGAAAACAAAACCATCACAAAAAAAACCTTGTCATCAGATTAACAAACATATTAAGAGAGAAACGCAAACTTCTTCCACAATTCCTTCACTTTTACATTGGAAAAATTTAAGTCATCTTGCTTTTTAAGTGCTTTCAACTCTGTTTCAACATATGATACAATAATTACATAAGGTGTACATAATTGTTGCAGAACAAATTTACATCTTGCTTGCCATAAAAAAAATTGTAAAAGGGGAAAAAAACACATGTAAAGTACTTTTATGATGGATGTCCCACACTCCTGAGTAATTTCCTAGAACCAAAGTTTCATAAGATAAACCATTCAAATGAGGCATTTGCCAATGTATAGCCGCAAATTTCCAAAATCCCTTATTATGCATACAGTCTAAAAATAAATGTTTTGACTTTCTTCTATATTAATGCAAGTATCCGTAAACAATACCTGTCACTCAAAGGTTTATATTTTAAATTCCTCTAACTCCTAACCTTCCATGTGCTGACATCCATATTATGTCCCATACTTTATATGGAATTCTAACATCTTTTAATTTATTAAGAGCATACTTCATATGGGATGGAGTACATTCCGGAAAAATGAGAACAACTTTCAATAAATCAAATACAACATAAGTATAAAAGGACTTTCTATGAAATGAAAGTAATTGTGGCATAGAAATCTTCCACTGAAAGAGTTTTTTAAAAGTGGAAGTACCATAGGACGGGAGATCATCAGAAGCTAAAACTCTAGGCGGATAAAGAGACCATTTAAAAAAATATTTGTGCCATATAGATTTGACCCAATAGTGCCACAGTAAAGTTACACCATCCCAAATAAAAGAAAAAGAAGAAAACAGAAAGATAGAATGAAAAAAAACCCACCGGGTTAACCATACTTAGACCTCCATGCTGCTTTCTTAAATAAGTAAATTCTCGTTTTACTGGGTTAAGTCTGTTTCCCCATAACATTTGAAAAAACACTATATAATTTCGTTTCACAAGAAAATGGGGGGGGGGGAATGTGACTAACATAAATAAATAATGGAAGGAGAAATTTCTTTATAATCAGTACTCTTTTTTGTTTCCCAAAGCGCCAGTGTTTCCATTGTGTAACCTTAAGATCTCCAGCTGATAAACGTTTTTCCCAATTAAACAGTGCCATATCTTCCGTCCCAAACCATATACCTAATATTTTCTGTGGTGGAGATAAAATGGGAATATTATAGCACAGGAATAAATCAGGAACCCTGGGTCCTAATTGTAGGACAAAACTTTTTTCTATATTTAAAGAGGCCCCTGAAAAAGTCTCAAAAAAGGAGAAAAGGTCCAGAGCTCTTTGTAGTGAAGAACTATCAGCCAGTAATAGGGTGACATCATCAGCAAAAGCAGTGACTTTAATTGGATCTAGTCCAGGGGAAGGAGCAATACCAGAAATATTAACATCTAAGGAAATACTTCGAATGATTGGATCTAGAACAAATGTATATAACAATGGACTAAGGGGACAACCCTGTCTCACCCCTTTTTTAATTAGTATCTCATCACCTAAAACATTATTAACAATTGGAATAGTGACTGCATGAGAATATAAAGTTGAGAGCCAATTAACAAAAGTTCTCGGAATCCCATAATGAAGTAGAATAAAGTAGAGATAAGAATGACACACTGAGTCAAAAGCCCTTGATCCAATGCTACTACCATTTCTGAATTTAAAATACTTCTTACTAGTAAACAAATCTCTAATTATAAAGAGGTTATGTTGAATCTTTCTCTGGGAAATAGCACAGGTTTGTGCTGGATGTATTAATGTTCTAGCAACTTTTTCTAACCTCACATTCAAGATCTTTGTTAAAATCTTATAATCACTATTTAATAAACTAATAGGACGCCAATTGGATAATAAGGTTCTATCTCCTTTTTTGAAAATAAATTTTAATAACGACAGAGAAAAAGATTTACAAGGCCTTCCTAATGCTAAAAAAGAATTATAAACTAAGGGCAAAAAATAACTCGTATAGGAAATACAAGTTTTATAAAATTCATTGGGAATACCATCAAACCCTGGAGCTGATCCAGTGCTTAATTGTTTTATAACGGTAGTAACTTCTTGTGAGGTAATAGGATTAGTTAAGCAATATAACGATTTATCCGAAAGTAAAGGCAAAGTCTTAAATTGTTCTAACGGAAAAGATTCTAGAGTAATTGTATCTTGGCAAGAAAACAAATCCGATAAATGCCTTTGCACTTCTGCCATCATTTCCAAATCAGTAGTTACTATGTTATTTTGAACATCACATAAACCTGACATAAACATATCAGCCAATCTCTGTTTACATGCCTGATAAGGATCTGAACTTGGACAATACTTTGTGCCGAACCTAAATTCTAAATCCAAAGATTTAGCCCTATCATATTGAAAAATTTTCATTTGATTCTTAACTTCAGCAATTTGTGAAGTACAAAGAATCCGTTGTTGAGGCGAAACAGACATCAATTTATAGAGCCTATTCCTGAGAAGCAAATACTTCCAGTAATCAGAATCTACTTTCCTCTTACCCCAACCCTGAAAAAGCTGCTTTATGTCTTTCTTTGTTTGCAACCACCACTCAAAAGGAGATGAAAAAAAATCCATTGTAGAATGTTTGGCTGCAAAGAAAAATTCTAAGTTAGAAAAGCAAATTGAATCATTTAAAAAAGAAGTGTTCAGTCTCCATCGAGTAACTTTGTTATGGAATGTAGGAGTTAAACGTTCTAAAGAAAAAATACAAAATAAAATGGAATGATCAGAGAATTCTGTAGGAGTGACTGAACAAGAGTTGGAAAATAAATAATGGGATATAAAGACCATATCAATTCGGGTCGAAAAGGTATGTCTATATGTTTCACCATTATAAGCATGTAGGCTTCGATAAACATCTTTAAGATTAGCATCTTTAATTATGTTAAGTAGGGCATTAGAGTCACAATAAACTTTTTTACCTTTGGCTTTAACAAATTCAGTATCTATGGAACAATTAAAATCCCCCCCCCCCCAAAAGGATATGTCTTTTAGTATATAGATATGGTCTAATATCCTCAAATATTTCAATACACCCTGTTTTAGTTTGGGATCCATAAACATTTATTAAAGAAAGTAATAAGTATAAAAGAGCAATCCAAAATTAAAATTCTTCCTGGATATATATCAATTACTTTGGAAATTTTGAAAGCAGTATTACAAAATAGAATGCCAAGCCCGTCTGCTGCATCAGAACTGAAAGTCCAAAAAGAAGGGCCTAACACCCATTTTCTTTTTATTTGATTCACTTCCCATAATGAAGAAAGCCTGGTTTCTTGTAAAAAGATTATATCCTGTTTTAAAGCTGTTAAATACTGAAAAACAGGTGGTAGTTTTTTAAACGCTTTTAAACTACAAACATTAAAGGTAGCTAGCTTCAATGTGGCCATAAAAATTAACACTAGATACTATTTTTCTGGCTCACTTTTCGCTTTTTACCTTTTTTTCCTTGGCCAAATCTGTTGCCTTACTCTCCTCATCATCTGTTATAAGTTCTGAAATGTGTGAAGTGTCTGATTCTAAATCAGATTCCCTAGTATCGTCTTGCAAAGGTGAAAAAAAATTTTCAGTGGAGAGAGGACCAGGCACAGGTTGTTTCAAGGAAGCCCTTGTAAAACGCCTATTTTTAACCACTTCAAAAGGCGGGGGCATAATTGTAGTGGAGGAAGTTTTATTAACAGTAGTAGGCCTAGAAGCATTTTTCTCAACTGGAGGTTCCCCCGAAATATTAAACCCTGCATTATATGATTCAGCATGACTCTTTAAATGTGAAGAAGGGGAAACCTCAGAAGAAAGTAAATGATTAGATTCACTAAGTTCCTTAGTACTAGTTTGGGCTTTGAGCAATAATTCATCGTGGTCAAGACCCTCTGCACAATTTCTCCGGGCCCAGGGGCATTGGTGGAAAGCATGACCTGGTTCATCACAAAGATTACATTTGAAAATATTAGTACACATATCAATAGAGTGACCGAAACCACCACACAATGGGCATTTTAAGACATCGCACACACTACTAATATGTGTCCTATCTCCGCATTTATAACAGGCCCGAGGCTGTCCCCCATAGAAGCAAACCCCCCTGTCTTTGCCTAAGGAAAAACTATTCGGCAAGTGGACAATATCCGAATTAACTTGAAACAGTTTTACCTTGAATTTCCACCCTCCCGTCCAAATACCTTCTCCATCTAACAAGGCTTCTGGTGGGCTTAGTATGTCACATTTTGACTGAAGCCAATGATATATATGTCACTCACATTTACCCCTTCATTTCTAAACATAATAGTTATAAACCGAATTAGAGGCTTAGCGAGAGGTATTGCAAAAAAGGATGTCCATAAGGAAGTAGTTTTCTGAACAGAGTATCTTTCCCAAAAGCGCTCCATAAGAGAATTGGTTTGAAAACTAACATCAAACGTGTCTTCACCAGATACATGTATTAGTGCATAAATATCCTCGGCCACAAAACCCATAGAATTCTTTAATAAATGTTTAAAGACAAAATATCTGTCTGGATGCTCAGGTAAACCTCCTTTATACCTGATTCTGACTGCATTTCTACGAGGAGCCTGTTCTAGTTTATTTTTAAACAATTCAGACATGGGAGGTCTTTGAGGTTTTTCTAAAGAAACAGGCTTAAATGAGCTTTGTATGTCAGCTGGAACAGCTGTGGAGGTACTTGGCTTAGAAAAAGCCAAGCCACACTCCCCACCCTCTCTAGAATCATTATTAAGGGTACCCTTATTAAATAGTACAGCTGTACCTTCAGGCAATGTGTTGCTGTCGTTGGCATGCATAGTTAAGTCCCATGAAGGATCCGGCGTCCAAACACCCACTTCTGTTCTTTTCCAGCCAGCCTCCGATAGTGCAGTTTCTTCAGACCAGTCCAAACGTTCCTCCGGTATCGTTTTTTTTTAATCCGAACTGCTGCCTGAGGATCAAGCAAGTACGCGGTCCCTCGCTGAAGTCCATCCGTTCAGCAACCGGTTCCTTCGAAATGCGTTGTACCCTCCAATGCCGTCGGAAGAGAAGAACAGACGGCTTCCTCCATGCGTTCACCTGTCGAGAGTCCTGGAACCATTTCCATCCTCAAATTCGCCTCCTGTTGCAACTCTGATGTCGGGGGGATCTGAAAATGTACATCATCTGCTCCGGTAAGGGATATTTTTGATACTTCAGATACCGTTCTATCTCCAACCTCCTTCTCATCGTGAGTCTGAGTGCAGTCTGCCATCCTGCTTCCGTGACGTCAGGATGACTCCCAGACTAGCCGCCGACCAGCAGCCAGTAGGGGAATTTCCCCGGTGTCCTGGCCAAATTTCCCTCATTCACTAAAAATACCACCAACAGCTTAATCTAGTTCAAGGTCAGTTGGCATTCATCTGTATCCCCCTTCCCCGGGTCGTGCCTGAAAATAAGCAGGATTTGTCTAGTGCACTTACCCGGTCAACAAAAGCTAAATAATAAATAAATAATTGTGTGAACCACCATCACCTTGGGTCTTACTGCTGGTATTGGCATTGCTCATGGGCAAGTCTTTTGAGCCTCTGCACTGGTGTGCGATGTCACACCTGTCATGGAAGACTGCCTTCTTGGTGGCCATCACGTCAGCCAGAAGTACTAGTGAGCTCCAGGCGCTCTCAATGGAGCCTCCTTATCTGGTCTTCCACAAGGACAAGGTATTCCTTTTTCCCCACCCGAAGTTCTTCCCAAAGGTTGTCTTGGAGTTCCACCTTAACCAGGTGATGAACTATCCAGTTTAGTTTACCAACCCATCTTCATAGGCTCCATTCTTTGGACCTGCGGCGGGCACTCCTGTGTGGTGTGCATGGCTGGAGTTCTGGTTGAGGCTTGCCAGCTCTTTGTTACCTACACTGAAGCCATGCTTGACAGACCAGCAGCTAAGTGGTCGATTGGCAGGTGGCTCACTTCTTGCATCAACATTTGCTGTAGGTTGGCTGGTAGGGAGCTTCCCGTAGGGCTCAGGGCTCATTCCACCAGACATACCGCTGCCTTGTGGCTGCTTTCAGGGACATCCCTATTCAGGAGATCCGCAGGGCTGGTACATGGAAGTCTGCACATGCCTTCTTCTCCCATTACAGCATCGACCTTGAGTCTTGCCAGGATGCTGCTTTTGGGGCCTCTGTTCTTCAGTTTTTAGTTGCCACATAGGGTGCATGCCTTTTCCCCTTCTCCCGGAGAACTGCTGGAAGTCTGCCATCGTATGAATCTGAACCATATCCATGTCCCTAGAAAAATAGGTTACTCGATTGTAACCATAGATCTTCCACGGAATGGTTTCTTGCAGTAAGTCATTACTTCTAGGAGTTCCCAGCAGGTGGCTCTATCACACAGCAGCTTCTTCCAGCAGTCTCCTCACCAGGGACCACTAACTTTCATCTTTACATCCTGGGGTGCCTGGGCTTTATACATGGCACCGTTTTCCTCTGATTTACCAGAAACTTAACTTGGTAACCTGAAAATAAATGGTTACAAACACCATGGAGGACAAAAGAAGCTTTCAATTATTTCTATCGATAGGACATTCATTCCCCATCGCCAGAGGCTTCTGAGATAATTCCCATAGACGGGACATTCATTCCCCATTGACAGAGACTCAACTATTTCCCGTTGACGGAACATTCATTCCCCATCAGTGGAGGTCTTTCACATATTTCTCATCGATGGGACGTTCATTCCCCGTTGACGGAGGCTTCTAAGCTATTTCTCGTCAACGGGACGTTCATCCCCCATCAACAGAGGCTCTCAGAAAGCCTCCCCTGTCGATGGAGCATCTAATTTTCACACTTTGATTGATGGGACACACTCCCCCGTTGACAGAGACTATCAGAATGCCTCTCCCGTCGATGGGACTGCCTCCCCCGTCCGGCCAGAGCACATGTATTCCACTCTCTCGCATAACGGGCTAACTCCCCCATCGACAGAGCCCACGAATCTCACTATGGAACTGCCTTCCTCGTTGACAGAACCTGCATTTATAACCCACCTGTCAATAGGGAGTACCTATATCAATGACGGAGCATCTATTTTGTGCTCCCCCATCAACTGGCCACATTCCAGTGTCGATGGAGAAGGTTTTCTATCGTGAAATCATACCTTTGGAAGCTATTTCTCCATCAACAGAGATGATTATTTCGATGTCCACCCCTCAGGGACCCAAAACTTGATGACAAAGACATCTAATTTCTTCCTGCATACACCCATGTGGACACCTCACCACACATTATGGGGTCACATCTCATGAGAGAAAGGGGCAAACCAACATATGTTAACCCCATAAATATACCACATTCATTATATGATAAGAAAATAAATAAATAAAAATAAAACCTCCTCACTAAAGGAGTGCGTGCAGAATCATATTACTAGGAGGCATACATTCATACTCCGTAATGCCCACTACCGTCAGGTACAACGATCATGATGGGCTCACAAGCTAAACCTATTGATCTGCTACCTTATAGGTACCTAATATTGAGCATATTATTAATATAATTTCATAGTATTTGAGCTTGACCATACATTGGAGCCACATAAAGCAATAAGGCTCAACTTTCCAGGGCTACCTAACACCCCTAATGATTCCATTTTACATGGAGAATATTATCCAGATACTACAAATACTCGGATACTGACTTGTATGGACCATATGCTAAATACCAGCATAATTTGGGCATTTTATCACCTCCTTTGCCTGAAAAAGAGCATCTGATGCCTATACTATGTCACAGGCATTACTATATGACATCAGGCCTAGCTCTCAAATAAAGAGGCTACAAACAAAAAAAAAAAAAGGGAGGCAAGGAGGTGCATGTCCCTAATACTGGACAATCTTAAGCGGAGACCAATTATGGGTCACTCAGACCATCACAACTGGATCCCGCCTGCATCCATATAGTGCCCTTTTGTGGTGGACATTGTCTGCAACCTCAACCAGGGCCAATGACAACATTAAATACAAATAACAGATGCAGCTTTTAAAATGGGAACACTAAAACCCCAGATTATTCACATGGCATGTGAATCAACCCCTCTGCACAATCCCATATTTAATCCCTTGCCTTGGATGTTACCATGTGTCTCATGCCTACCCGCCAACCAGGACCCTTACTCAGATATCTGTTTACCCAACAGAATAAATAAAGGGATCACCATACTAGCTTTTCATGTACAATTAATACTCAAATCAGACTTTAAATGTGAAGGGAGAAAACCTAAAATACCACAACCTGAAAGGTCTCCAATCCCAAACTTAACACTTAAGGACTCCCTTGTGAATGAGATTACGAATACAGGACAAAATAGCAAAAATTTTCTTTGCTGATTTTAACAACTTTTAACCCCAAACTGGGTACATTTGCATCATTTATGAATACATAGCAGACATTTTTTGCTGCCTCTCCAAGGGCTACTAAGTTACAATTCTAAATGGCTACATTTATCTCATTTATGACTTTGTAACAGACAGCCTTCTGCTGCCCTCCTGATAGCTACTAAGTAGCATATACATTCGTAAATGGATACATGTATAACAACGTAACAGACATTTCTTTGATTCTTCCCTGACAAGCTAGGAAGTCATGTTCCTAAATGGACACATTTGTAACATTTGGGTTTTCTTTTCAACCCTGGGCTCCTATTACTACCTACTTACAAGAGCACTATACCATTTCAACAGATTAGTCACTGAAAACCTCAGCTAATTGTTCATTTCTATCATATATACATACATACATACACACACACACATATATATATATATATATATATACACACACACACACTGTATATACCAGAAATTGGATAACCAGAATATTCCTCAGGGGCATATATTGTACTTATAACCTCTTACTCTGACCTTTTTTCACCATAGGTTCTGACTCTTTCAACTTCCATATCCTGGGCTACAGGCCACTGGGACCTACTGGTCACTCCATTATACGGATGAATCAGTCACATGACTTATTAATATAATAGGTACAATATACCCTGATTGGGTCTTGATCAGACTAACTCCTCAGGAGAAAACTACTAACAGCCAATTTGGCTTATTTCACCAATGATTTTATCACCGACATTATAATGCGGTTACCTGACACACTATCCAAACCTTTACCAGGCAGTATAGCTGGGATACTACCTATAGACGACTACCGGTCATTCAGCCGCACTACTCTATAAGGCACAATGCCATAGCTGGCCTCCTCACTGGCATATAACTGCTTGGGACTCTCCCAGAAGTAATGACTTACTGCAAGAGACCATTCTGTGGAAGATAGTACAGTTACGTAAGACCTTACCATAATAGTAGATCTTCAAGGAATGTCTCTTGCAGTAAGTAGTTTCCCACCCTCCATCCCCTACCAATTCTATTTTATAGGGGAAGTTATAATATAACAACTGATGGTTGGGACTCGAGGGTGCCTCGGTTTCCCTCGGACCCTCTCTTACGAGTTGAATCCAGCGGGGAACGGAGAGGACTAGGGACCACCCACTCTTATAGGCAGAGCCAGGAAGTGATGTAGTGTGGGTGGTCCCTGGTGAGGAGACTGCTGCAAGAAGCTGTTGTGTGGTAGTGCTACCTGCTGGGAACTCCCAAAAGTAATGACTTGCTGCAAGAGACATTCCTAGAAGATCTACTGTTATGGTAAGGTCTTACGTAACTGTACTTTCTAGGAGTGGTATATTGTTAACATTCACACAACCCACCCCCAGCCTCCCCTGACAGGTGGCGCACGGATCCCTGCTTCTAGCACGCAAGGTCTGACGTCATGCTGTGTGGCTGAGGGATACAACACTTGGGTAGTGGGAGGAGTTTTGCTTAAAGACGTTTAGGTGGATCAGCTGTTAAGGAAGAATTGCCATCATGTGAATGTGAACCATATACCATTCCTAGCTACAGGTGAGTAACCTATTTTTTCCTAACCCATGAAATAACAGGATATCATCATGGGTCAGGCATTTCTTTAGCTGATTTGGCTTTCAGAATTTCTCTGATCCATTTTATAGTTTGAAATATCACCTCTCCCTTTTTCAGATAAAAGTAACACTGGTCCTGAATCAGTCAGGGCTGTTTGCATTGGCACAAGACAGCAGAACAGAGGGGCATCTAAAATGACAGAAAGCTAAAGAGGTGCCCGGTGGAAGCACCGGCCCTTGAAGGGAATGGCGGCTCTGATATGTCTGAGTCGGGGAGGGGGGATGTCGTACGGCACATGAGAGAATGACATGTACCCACACGTGTTCTCTGTGGACGTAAGTCCTAAAGGCGCTGGCCTCCTAAGGAGGCTGGGAACTGAGGGAGAAAATTGGTGAAAAATGTAAAAACCCCAGCCCTATGAGGCTAGGGGATGGGACATCTTGGGAGATAGCCGTGGTGGACGGAATAAAGGATGTACAAGGCCTCCTCTGAAAGCTGTAGGAGCTGGCAAGTGTGTGTATATATATGTGTGTGTGTGTATATGTGTATATTGTATATATATATATATATATATATATATATATATATATATATATATATATAAGTAAAGCTAAAGAGGGATGTTAGGAAACTTTTTTTTTTTTTTTTTTTTTAAATTGAGAAGGCAGTTAATTTCTTTCGTATTATACCATGGGAGAGAAGTTTCACATTATCCTTATGCCTTACAGGGAGTGCAGGTTCAAATCTCAGCACTTATGGGCTGGGTTCTGAACTCACAAGATGAGACCTAATGGACCAGAACAGTTATTCCAGGCATCTAGTTTAGGCTGTATGGGAGAGACTGGGAGTCAATCACAGTTAACTGGTTTCTCTCACTGGAGATTTGGTGAGCATCTGAGGTGGGTATTGGTGATAGACGTGCTTGTCTTCCTGGGGATTTGAAGAGTGGGTGCCCCAGAATGTGGGAGCAGTGGATGGTAATTGACAGGTTTCTCTCATTGGATATTCTATACTTAAGATTCCTGTGAGGATGAGGAAGCCATTTCTGCTCCTGTTCTTTGCTGTGATGACTGTGAACAGCAGTGGGGTTTGTTTGGAGAGACATTCCTGCCGAGGGTCACCGTGGAGCACATGCACCATTACTTCAGTTGAAAACATTAGCTTAGCAACTACAGAGCAGTAACTTGGGAGGCTGGGTGCCTCAAATTGCATATTCAAGAGGAAATATAAGAACCACCCGCCATTCCCCAACATCCAACAGAAGCACCTCGACTGCAGAGGGTAGTTGGTCTGGGAGGTTGGCAGGTGGTTAGGAGGGGCAAATCGGGTGCCCTTTCACTCAGGGCTCTCCAACATATTACCTCCACAAACCATATAAAAACTACAAACAGGTATCTGCCTCTATCTCCGAAATCAAACAAAGGGGCAGAGGACACTGCAGAGCAGCACAGGAGCTAGCACTACAAAACTTGCCCAAAAGAGGAACCAAAACAAAAAAATGCAAAAAGGAAATCCAAAAAACTTCTGATCATAGGAGACTCCATGATTCAGGGAGTTGATACCCATCTCCAGCCAGGGGTAATGGTCAGATGTCTCCCAGGTACATCAGCGTGGAGAGACACTGACCGCATTGCTAAAATTGTTCAGGAAGCAGGAGAAAACATTGATGTCCTGGTACACATAGGGGCTAATGATCTCACCAGCCAATCAGTTGTGGAGACCAAGGAACACCTGACCAGACTGGGTGACAAACTATCATCCATTTCGTCCGGCATCTCCTTCTCTGAGATCCTGCCAGTCTGGGAGAGGGTGGCAGATGGACGGAAGGTCGGAGAAGGGGAGATAGAGCTAAACATGTGGCTCAAGAGCTGGTGCCAGGAAAAAGGACAAAAATTTGTATGGAACTTGCAACAGTTTTGGGAGCAAAAGTTCTTTAAATTTGATGGACTGCATCTGACTAAGGAGGGAGTTAGTGCATTAGGGCAGAAGTTTGACGTCTTTGCAGTATATTTAAACTAGCAAATGAGGAGAGGGGTGCAGCACCCCATACGTTGAATGGGAAGAACACCCCTCCCCCCTCAGCTAGTGGTCAAACAGGAGTTCAGCATGTTTGCAGTTCATTTGCATCACCAGGTAAGGAAAAAAGTCCGGCTCCCCATATGATGCACAGGGGAAACACCAGATCTCACCCAACAACTAACGCACAAGAATCAGGCCAATGGAAAAACATGTACACAAATGCTCGTAGTCTAGGAAACATGATCCCAGACCTGCAGGCAATAATGACAGAGGCTAAACTGGACATAGTAGCAATTAACGAGATGTGGTTTACCAGTAACCACACCTGGGAGACTTCAGTACCTGGCTATGTACTGTTCAGAAGAGACCGAGGTGCAAAAAAAAAGGGGGGGGGGGGGAGTGGCCCTGTAGGTCAGTGAAAATATCAAAGCTACAGAAATTCAGAATACACATAAGAAGAACTGTGGGTCACCCTGGAAACAGGAAATGGGACAGCCATATGAACTGGGGTTGTCTACAGGCCCCCAGACCAGGGGGAGGACATAGACACATTACTGTTAGAAGATATACAAAACATGACAGCTAAAGGGGAGGTTCTGATAATGGGAGACTTCAGCATACCAGATACAGATTGGTCAGTACCAGCAGGAACATCTGCCAGAACTAGACACATGGTGGATTCCCTGCAGGATGAGGGCCTCAAACAACTGATACAGCAACCCACAAGAGACGGGGCTATCCTAGATCTGGTACTGACTTAACAGGGAAGGGATCACAGATCTCCAGGTAGAAGGTCACCTGGGGGCCAGTGACCATCACATGGTATGGTTCAATTTGGTTACTAGAACTAAATCATCCCATTCCAAGGCAAAAATATGGGACTTCAGAGGAGCTGACTTTGATAAGATGGCCAACAGAGTTAAGCTAGCCCTGGCAAAAAGAAATACAGGTGAGGGGGTACAGGCAAAGTGGGCAAGCATCAAGGATGCAGTACTTGAAGCAACATCCCATTGTGTTAGAGAGAAAAAGAAGTGCAAAAGAAGAAGGAAACCACTTTGTTTCTCAAAAACAGTAGTAGAAAAGGTCAGAGCCAAAAAGCTGGCCTTCAGGAAATATAAGGGAACGCAGCGGGATGAAGATAGGGAGGCATACCGAACTTCCCTAAGGGAAGCAGGGAAGGCAGTAAGGCAGGCAAAGGCCCAAACTGGGGAAACATGAGCACAAACAGTAAAAGAAGGTGACAAGACTTTCTATAGATGCATTAGTGAAAGGAGAAAGTCCAGGGGGGGTATTGCTAAGATCAAAGGGGATAAGGGGGCGTGTGAGGAGGAGGACCACATAAAAGCATCTATCCTAAATAGATACTTCTGCTCAGTATTTACTAAAGAGAAGGTAGGGCAGGGCTCACAGCTCTGCACCATGGACACAGGGTTGAGGGAGGTGTGCATTAGTCCCTTCACAAAAGAAAGGGTCCTACAAGAGCTCGATAAGCTCTGGTTGGGCAAGGCAATGGGACCTGATGGCATACATCCCAGGGTAGTAAAGGAGCTAAGGGTGGAACTAGCAGAGCCATTATCAGAACTGTTTAGTGAGTCTCTGAGCACAGGAGAGGTTCCAGAAGACTGGAGAAGGGCTTATGTGATCCCGCTACATGAGTGGTAGCAGGGAGGAGGCAGGGAACTACAGACCAGTCGGTCTTACCTTAGTAGTGGGTAAGAGTATGGAGGTACTCCTTAAGGAAATGATCGTGCAATACCTGGAATCCATAGGAGCACAGGATCCAAGGCAGCATGGGTTTACAAAAGGAAGGTCCTGTCAAACTAATCTCATAGATTTCTTTGACTGGGTAACCAGAGTGGTGGACCAAGGGGGAGCAGTTGATGTTGCCTACCTTGGCTTCAGCAAAGCTTTCGATACTGTTCCACATAGAAGATTGATTAATAAGCTAGGTAGGCTCAGGTTGGGTCAGAAGTTGGTCAACTGGGTGGCAAACTGGTTGACGGGCAGAAAACAGAGAGTGGTGGTAAATGGTATACAGTCAGAAGAGATGCAAGTCACAAGTGGGGTACCTCAGGGATCTGTCCTGGGGCCAGTCCTCTTCAATATCTTCATCAGTGACATTGCAGATGGGCTGGAGGGTAAGGTTTGTCTGTTTGCAGATGACACCAAGATCTGCAGCAGAGTAGATGATACAGATGGGTTGGGCAGAATGAAGGATAAACTAGCAAAATGGTTGAAACAGTGGCAACTGGGGTTTAACGCAAAGAAGTGCAAGATCATGCACATAGGGAAGAGAAACCCTGAAGCCACCTATAGGCTGGGAGGGGGAGTTACTGGCAGTCACAAGGGAAGAAAGAGACTTGGGCATCATCATCACAGATGACCTGAAATCATCCAAGCAGACCACTAAAGCAGTAGGTAAGGCTAGGGGAATGTTGGGGTGTATTAGTATGGGTATCACAAGTCTGAAGAGGGACGTAATAATCCCTCTTTACAAGACACTGGTTAGGCCCCATCTGGAGTATTGTTTGCAGTACTGGAGGCCACACTTTCACAAGGATGTTAACCAAATTGAGGCAGTCCAGAAAACGGCAACCAAAATGGTGCAGGGACTGCATCAGAAAACATATGAGGACAGATTAACAGAGCTCAATATGTATACCCTAGAGCAAAGGAGGGAAGAGAGGTGATATGATTGAAACATTCAAACACCTTAAGGGCATAACAAGATGAGAGAGTCTAACATGTTTCAGTATATGAAAAATAGCAGGACAAGAGGACACAGCATGAGATTAGAGGGAGGCTGATTAATGGGTAATGTGAGGAAGTTCTTTTTCACAGAAAGGGTGGTGGATACATGGAACAGCCTACCTCAGGAAGTGGTGGATATGAATACAGTGCAGGGCTTCAAACAGGCATGGGATAGGCATAATGGAGCAATACAGATGAGTATAAATAGGCCGTTGATGGAGTCAAGGCTGATGGCACATTTATAAGATAGAAAAAGAAATGGGCAGACTGGATGGGCCTTGCGGTCCTTATCTTCTGTCAACTTCTATGTTTCTGTGTTAGAACCTACTTAGGGAAAAGGTTCTGCAAGAAAACAGTGCCAAAGCTGGTATCCCCTGAGGACTGTATGTCCAGACAATAGTGCGTTGTGAAAAAGTGTACTGTTTTCCAGGTAGCTGCGTTTACAGATTTCCTGCAAGGAAATACCTCTTGATGCTGCCACAGAGGCAGAGGTGCCCCATGTGGGTGTGTGTGTGCCCTGAGGCCTTCAGGTGGCAGCTTGCCTGCTTTGCTATAACAGAATTGCATGCAGAAAACTGTTCTCTTTGATGCTGGTTTAGTTTTACCTACTTCACCGTAAGTGACAAATAACTTGAGTATTAGTGGACATTACCTCTTTTGTATGGTCCAAATAGTAGCTCAGCGCTCTCTTAAAAGGAGCTTTTACTCTCCTGAACTAGATTTTGCTGTAAAGAACACTGGAAGTGTATTTGGTTCGGATGAAATGTGGACACTTCTTTAGGGAGGAATTTTCTGTTAGTTCTTAAGACTTATCTTGTTCCTGTGGAAAATGATACAGTTAGGATCTGTGTAGAGGGCTTGCAGCTCACTTACTCTTCTGGCAGACTTCACAGCTACCAGGAATACTGTTTTCCAGGTGACATGCTTCAAATCAGCAGTTGCCTTGGGTTCGAAAGGAGTGTCCATGGGAAGTAATGTTTTCATTGAAACTCCATGGAAACAGTGGTGAGGTTCAAAAATGCATGGAATAAGCACAAGTGAATCGTGGAGCTAAGGAAGTGGGGGGGTAGAGAAAGAACTGTAGACTGGAAATGGTCTGCGGTACTAGTGTAGGTAGGTAGGAATGGGCAGACTGGATGGGTCAAGTGGTCCTTATCTGCCGTCAAATTCTATGTTTCTATTCGGGAGGAGACTGTACAGGTAAAGTCTGGAAACAAGATTTCTGAGTGATGATTTCAGGAACACTAGTATGGAAGCAGGGTCATATAGCAGCATTGTAGCATAAATGGTGACGAGAAACTTGGGATCCATCTTGTCTACTCCTAATACTTAAGAGTGACACTGAGTAAGAACATAGATTGGGTATAGTTAAGTGCTGCAGAAAGGGTGACTGAGATGGACTCCTAAGTCCCTTTCTATTAATATGGGTTTCCTGAAGGCAGTGGCATGCTGTCCTAATTTCAGAATAAGCAGTGGAGTGCAAAGCTATTGCATTTCAGTTAGATAAATGTGTTCTCAGTTCTAGACTGAAATGCACCTAGATGTGATTTATTGTTCTGTAATCTTATAATGAGTGAGTTCTGAATCATTTAAATCAAAGGCGAGCTATGAACTTTACATTTTGGGTAGCCTGCTCGTGTACCAGTGGAAACATTTCTTCTAACTACCTAGATTCAATTCACTGTCCACACAGTTGAGCAGTCTTCCACAGAGCATACATGCTCTGTCAGTCTCCAAGCTTGACTTCCTACCATCCAGTGTTGTGGTCTTCTGGCTCTGCTCCACTGTTCTCATGTATTTTCTTTGACTGTAAAGAACAACTCTCCTCCTTCACAGCTCCTGCATGTGAATTTGGATTCTATTAA
The DNA here is from genome assembly GCA_016271365.2 of Neoceratodus forsteri. Classification (NCBI taxonomy): domain Eukaryota; kingdom Metazoa; phylum Chordata; order Ceratodontiformes; family Ceratodontidae; genus Neoceratodus; species Neoceratodus forsteri. The sequence goes on from CM028132.1 coordinate 614,143,809, forward strand.
GTTTCAAGACTTTTATAAAAATTTCTTAAAAGTTATTGATTCTCCTGTTGTCTCATCATGTACATCTCGATGACTTCTCAATACTCTGTTGAATGTGACCTTGGAACAAAAGAGGAAGCCAGAAATTAAAATGTGCAAAGTTTGCAGCTTCATCATGTCAGTCACCGATGGTCATGATGCCAGAGTTCACTGTTTGGATATCCGTATGTTTTAGGCCACTGCCAGTGATGCCAGGCCATACATCTGAAGGGGAGGGAGGATCATTGTTGTAGTAGTAGTCATTTTATTTCTAGGGTTACCCTTCCCTGGCAACCCAGGATGCCTTACGAAAAAGTTTAGATGTTTGACATGATAAATAAATACAACATATTAAAATTCAAGCAGTTAAAACAATTACAGCTGTTCAGCTGGGATGACAGCAAACGCTGGCAGTAATACTTCCCAAAGGCCTTGGTAAACAGATGAGTCTTTAGACCTCTCTTGAAGGCCTCCACCAAGGGGGCCTCTGTAAGGGCCCTTTGGAGCGAATTCCACAAAACCGGGCCAGCCATCTAGAAGGCCTGATCATCCAATATTTTCAGTCTGGCCCTTGACACCTCTAAGAGGCCCACCTCAGTGGAGCAGAAAGTGCTCAAGAGCATATGAGGATGCAGGAGATCCAACAGGTAGCCCGGGTTTAACCTGTGCAGGGCCTTGTGTAAGGTATTAAACTAACTTTGAAGGACATATGCCACTTAACCAGCAGCCATTGCAGTTCATGCAGCACTGGGAAAACATGACATGTCCTTGAAAGGCTGGTCAGTAACATAGCAGCTGCATTCTGCACTAGCTTCAGGCCAGATAATAACTCACTCCAGACTAGAGCTAACAGCTGAGCCTCAAGTGTCAGCCCCTCATCCAGAGTGACCCACAGATTTGTCACCACAGTAGCAGCCATAAGCCTAAAAGACCCAAGCAGAAACCCTGTCTCCTTCTTGGCAGCTACCACTCTTCCCCCACGACACGGATCGACAGCTGGTACTTCAGTCTTGTCATGGTTTACTCTCTTAACAGCTTGATGACATCCATTCCTGGATCTCTTCCCAGCATTTATGAAGCACTTCCACTGCACATGGCGTTTTGAGTGCAAATGACAAGTACAGCTGGCTATCATCTGCATAGCAGTGAAAACCCAGTCTGTACTATCTGTAAATGCCTCCCAGGGGCTGCATATACATTGCAAACAACATAGGCAGTGACACTGGGAATGTAGAGAAATTCCCTTAACTCAACCCTCTGTCCTATTCTTGAGGTAGGACTTGAACTGGCAGATGACTTTTCCAGTGAGTCCTATATACTGCTTCAGCTGATCCAACAACAGCCCTTGGTCTAGTGTCAGGAACTGAGAAGCGATTGAGGAAAGTGATAACTGACCATTCCCTCGCTCTAAGAAGGTCACTGTGCACCCTGACCATTGCAGTCTCAGTGCTGTGCTTGGAACTAAAGCCAGACTGGAGAGACTCATAGATAACAAAGGCTGTGAGGTGTGCCTCAAGCTGGAGCTCAACCACATTCTTAATAGCCTTGCCCATAAAGGGCAGGATAGAGACTGGTTGTTAATTTGCTAGATTATCTGGGTCCAAAAATGGCTTTTTCAGAAGGACTCATCAGTGTATTTTTCAGTGTCACTGGGATGACTCCCTCTGACAGAGCACCAGACAGTCCCAGCAAACACCGAGCCCAGAATCCTGACGCAACTCACCAGTGGCCATGTTGGGCCTGGTTGCAGTTCCCAGTTCCCAAAGTATTGGTCACAACTTAGAGATCACCTTACTCACCTCTTTGATTGTCACTGGTCTAAACTCCCCCCATGGCATCTGAGTGGATCTGTTGCGTATAGGCTCAACTCAATGCTGGGTTGACACAGCTTACTGTTTGAGATGCCAGCCTGAATAGATGACACCCTGTCCAAGATGAGCATGTGAAAAAACTGTCCTGGTTTCCAGAGAGGTTGGCTGGAGTAGCCTGTCTGCAGTCCGAGAAGAGCTGAGCTGATCGGTTTCTCCTAGCTGTTATTTCCCTGGACAGAAAAATTCCCTTTTTGTGGGTGGTTGCCCTTTTGGTATTTAATGTAATGAATACTCAAAGCCAGTCTGTCCTCTTGGATCCTTGATCTCCTCCAACAGCACTCCAGGCTTCATTCCCTCGGCATCATCTCCCTTATATCACCATTGTACCATGGCGATCCACAGCATGAGACAGCAGGACTTACATGAGTAGGTTCCACATGGTTGTAGGTCGCTGTACTTGTCCTGTTATAGGCCACCACAACCTCCTCCGTTCCTGTGACACATGTCATCATCACACCTGAGATGTCTAGCACTACCTGCAGTCCTTCTGGCCAAAGCCCTCTCAAAGGGTAGTACCGGACCATTTCCACTAGTGGTGGACTACAAAGGGGTCCTGAAGGATAACTCGATAGTGCAGTGATCCAAGCAACTGACCAGATCAAGTTTGAGGCCCTCTATCTTGAGCCTCAGCGAAAACACCAAATCCAAGACATGGTCGTGTGGGTGAGTCACAAAAGAACGTAGAAACATAAAATGTGTCTGTAGAAAAGCACCTGTAGGCTAATCTAGTCTGCCCTATTTTACCTGCCTGACACTACAACTCTGACTCTAATTGGTCATAGGTGTCCCTTCCTTCTTCCTTATTTCTGTTTATTATACCCATGTATGCTTGAAGATCCCCGCTGTCTTTGCCCCCATCACTTCCTCTAGCAGGCTGTTCCAGGTGTCTAACACCCTTTCTGTGAAGAAGTGTTTCATCCATCTCTCATAAACTCCCCCTCCCCCGCTTAATGGTATGCCACGTGTTCTGGTGCTCCTCCTTCTATTAAAGACTCCCTCCTGCACCTCGTTTCCCCCATGAGGTACTTAAAGGTCTCCTGTCTTTCTCTCCTCTAGGGAGTGCAAGTCGAGCTCACGTGGCCTTTCTTCATATGGTTTCTCATGCAATTCCCGCTCCATTTTAGTAGCCCACGTCTAGACCGCTTCCACCCTGTCGATGTCGTTGTGGCGGTGCCGCCTCCAGAACTGGACACAGCACTCCAAGTGGGGTCTCACCAGTGAGCAATACAGGGGCAATACTACCTACTTTCTGCTACAGATCCCCCTTCCTATACACCCCAGCATCCTGCTCACTTTCCCTGCTACCCCGTCGCACTGCCTTGCCACCTTGAGATCATCAGATATGAGCACCCCAAGGTCTCTTTCTGAGTTGGTAGCAGCAAGTATCCCCTCTTCCCACCCCCAACCCCCGTACACAGTCCCTGGGCTTCTCTTCCCTAGCTGCATGACTTTGCACTTTTTGGCATTGAAACCCAGCTACCACTCCCTAGGCCACTCATCTAGTTTCCCCACATCTCTTTGCATTCTCTCAAGCCCTTCCTTGGTGTCCACCCTGTTGTAGATTTTTGTGTCCTCTGCAAAGACCAGTTGCTCCACAGATTTCACGTATGAAGATGTTGAAGGACAGGGCCCAGTACCGATCCCTGTGATACACCACTGGTCACTCTCCTATCCTACGAGTGACTGCTGTTTACCACCATGCTCTGCTTCCTGTTTATCAACCAGTTTGATGCCTGGCACATCACCTTCTCTCCCACCCCCAGGCTGCTGAATTTATCAGCCTCTTCTGTGGAACAGTGTCAAAGGCCTTATTGCAATCCAGATAAACCACATCCGCTGCCCTCCCCTGATCCACCTCCCCAGTCACCCAGTCAAAGAAATCTAGGAGATGTGTTTGACTTGACCTCCCCATGTGAAGCCGTGCTGCTGCTGCTCCTGCAGCCCATGTATCTCCAGGTACTCCATCAGTCTGTTCTTCAGCAGGGACTCTTGTTAACTTCCCACCACTGATATGAGACTGACTGGTCTGTAATTACTGACCTCCTCCCTGCTGCCGCTCTTCTGCAGAGGGAACACGGAACCATTGCTGTCTCCAGTGAGTCATTAAATAGCATTGCCAGAGGGGCAGCTAGCACCGTGCTGAGTTCCTTAAGTACTCTTAGGTGAATCTTGTCTGGCCCTATCGCCTTGTTTTCCTTAGGGGCTTCTAACCCCTGGCGGACACTTTCTTCCGTAGATGGACTTGTTTCTATCCCCTCCGTGCCTGTTAATGCATAATGCCCCCCCCCCAAAAAAAAAAGGCCGAGGCAGAAGTATTTGTTTAAAATATTATTAGCTTTTTTCTCGGTCGTCCTCTGCACACTTCTCTCCTCGTGGTCTGTTGATCTTCACTATACCACCCTTTGCCTTCCGCTTCTCACTCATGTGGCTGAAGAAAGTAAGAAAGTCTTGCCTCCATTTTTAACCACCTGGCGATCCTTTCCTCAGTTTGAGCCTTTGCTGCCCTTACTCTCCTCTTACATCCCTGTGTTTCACTAGATATACCTCCCTGTCTGCCTTCTTTTTGGTCTCCTTGTATTTCCTGAAAGCTGTTTTCTTCTACTTGACCACCTAAGCAACCTCCCTCAAAAAACACAGTGGGCTCTTTCTCCTCTTATCGTTGATAATTATCTTTAAAGAGATTGCTGTTGCACTAGTCATTCCCTCCTCCATTCTGTTCCCTTGTGCCTCCACCCCCAGCTATCACCCTTCAAGGTATTTCCTGAGGCAGTTTCCCATGCCCTGAAAGTCTGCTCTCCTGAAGTCCAGGAACCTCATCCTAATGCGTGTGGGTTTTTTTTTTTTCCACACCCAGTTTGTATGCAAACGACACTGTATGATGATCGCTTGAACCCAGTGGGCTACCCACGGTGACGTCTGCATTGCTGTCCCTGTTCAAAAGTACCAGATCCAGCACTGCCCTGTCCCTAGTAGGATCTGTAACTAACTGCCTGAGAAATGTCCTTTGCTTGGGAGTCTAGGAAGACCCTGCTCCTAGTTGTAGCTGCAGCTTGGATGTTCCAGTCCACCTTCCGTAGATTAAAGTTAACCCATAATTATTTACTTCCCCTTTGTTTGCGGTTTTTACTGTGGCCTCCCGCCAAACCCTCTCCATATCCTCCCCCTGTGCTGCTGGCCTATACACCATCCCTATACATATAAAGGCCCCTAACCCCATCTCCAAGCCAACCCAAAGACCCCCCAGCACCTCCTCCTCGCTGTGATTTTGTACTTCCGTGGCCTTAAAGCTTCCTTTACATATAAACGCCCCTCCCTTCTCCCTGCCCTGTCCTTTCCAAACATGTTATACTCTGGTATGGCCACTTCTAGGCTGCTTGTCAGTGCACTGTGGTTCTGTTATGGCCACCAGATCAGGTCCACCTTTGCAGTGGTAGCCTTAGTGTCAGGAATCTTGTTTCCCAGACTCCATGCGTTGGCCCACATGACTCTCCACTCCCTTTGTTTCTCCCTGCCCCTGTTTCGCCTTCCCTTCCCAAGCCCATCCTTCACCCTTCTTTTTCACAGATACTGCCCTTTCCCTTTTTATCCTTCTTCTGTCCACCTTCCTTAGTGGTGTCCTGTGCTGCAGTTCCACCTCTTGACTCTCCCTTCCCTTGCTCCTACTCGCCACTACCCCCGGGGAGTTGATTTCCCCATGTCTGTCCATCACTGCTGCTCTACAGTTGGGGGGAATTCACTGCCTCTCACATTTCTTCTGCCACCCCCCCTTGGCTAGTTTAAATGCCCGTCAGAGTAGCATTTAAACTTCCAACCAGGACTGACATTCCCCTCCTGGCTGGAAGGAAGCCATCTCATCTGTACCAGCCTCCATTCTTTCAGGTAGTACTCTAGTCCCCCATTTAGCTAAAACCCTGCTCCACACACCATGCCTTCAACCAGTTGTGAAAGAAGTTTTTGTAGTACTCCAGGTCTAAAGAAAATGCAGCAGGCAGAAATGGCAAAACAGACGAGTTTATTCACTCCAATTGCTAGTGCTCCCTTAGCGCCCTGGCCCAACAATCGGGCCTTCATCTGCATTGCCATTTCTGCCTACTGCATTTTCTTTAGACCTGGAGTGCTACAAAAACTTCTTTTGGTTCCTGTTGTGACTTATGGGGACAAGCCATCCTGAATTTGTGAGCACCCTGGTAACTGCCTGGGTCACACCTGCTTTTCTATATAAACTTCAACCAGTTGTGGAAGTGTGCGGTGCAGTATGCTGCCTTCTCCCCCCAGCCTTGCACAGGTAGCACCTTGGTGAAGGCCACTGTACGTGCTACCTGCTTCAAGCCCCGCCTTAGCTCCCTAAGCCTGTCCTGCACCACTCCGGCTGCCTCCTCTGCCAGGTCATTTGTCCCCAGATGGACAGTGACAACCAGCTCCCCCTCCTGCTCCACTGCCCTGGCGATCCTAAGGATCCGCTCCCCATCCCTCTGTGCTGAGGTGCCAGGTAGGCACCTCACCTCCCTCCGCCTTTCCTGTGGCATTCCCAGAACTATCCTCCTGATGATTGACTCCCCACTAGAAGTTGCTTTCTCCTTCACTGAGGTCCGCTTCCTCCCACCTTGGGGCCTCCACTCCGAAGGATCCCCATATCCTCTCTTGCCACTACCACTGGTGCCTTGTCTTGGCAGTCCTGACCCTCCAGAGCGGTGAAAGAATTCTTTAGTAACCACTTGAGCAAGGCCCAAGGACTCCAGCACCCAGAGGAAATCTTTTCTAAAGCGTGAGAATGCATCGTTGACTCAGGCATTAAAATCACCAAGAATTAACCATCTAAGTGACCCCAGCACCCTGTTGTTGATGACGTCCGTGATTTCATGAAGAAATCCCCATCCTCACTCCATGCCCCTGAGGCTGGTACACGAGGAAGAGGATCCTACAACCTGCACCTGGACCCCCATGCAGGGCCACGCATTCAGACGTTGCATTCTTCACCCACTGGGTGTAGCAAGACCTCAAAAATTGATGCTCTGGACCCCACTGTGTCTTTAAGGGGAGGCCAGGGACCAGGCACTGGCAGTACAGCATGGAAGGCTTGGCCATGGAGTTGAAGATGATCTTCGAGGATATCTCTTTCATCAAGCCACATCTATAGAACTATAGCTGCTAGGTGCCAGGACCACACGGAAACTTTTCTGCAAGCAGTCTACTTCGTACCCCAGGGGCTGCCCATGACTACTGCTAACATCTGCATCCAGTTTGTATAAACGTGGGCAGCCCTTCTTCGTACTCCATTCTTTTCCTGCCATTGACCATACTCATCGAACTCTACAGAGTTCTACTAGCAGAGTGCTGCTACAGTCAACTGCTAAATCTTTGATTTTCTTACTTTTTATTTTTTCACTCTAGTAGTTATTGCCTTATTTTAAAGTGATTGCTGTTGTTGTGTATGTCGATGAAATATACAGCTAAACTCTTTTGTTACTGTGAGTGCGGTGGAAAAATGTACTTCAGTGATGACCACAACGTCTGTGTGTGCTATCTTGGAGAGGCCCATAACGTTAAGGCCTGCTAGATCTGCCTGAAGTTTAAACAAGCTACCCAGTGATGCCTTCAGAAAGCCCTGCATAACTTTGTCCTAGGGCAGCAGGTAGACAGAATGGAGAGAGAGAGAGAGAGAGCTCCAGGCCAGGAATTTCACCACGTCGTCAGCCCATTCCTTGGGCTCCCAGTCCTCAAGGTCCTAGAAGTCTTCAGGAAGCAAACATTGGGAGGGAGTGGAATAGAGATAAATCCCGGTATGCTTCTGATTGCTGCTACACTTGGCACTGACTGCTGCAGTGTCGTCAGTCGCCCGGGGTGATGCCTTCTGCTGCTGAGACCTTTGATCCCACAAGGTCAGCTTTGGCAGTGAGTTTCACTGGACCTCCACAGCCAGCTGAGGCCCACCGACGTTGGGGCTGCCGACACCCCCGTCTGCGTCACAAGTCCTGCCGCTCAGACCTCAGAACCCTCAAGGTCAACTGGTGGTGAGTTTCGTTGGGTCTGCTACAGGTGGTGATGGTCTGGCAATGTCGAGGCTCCAGTTTCCCCGGATGATGTTGCAAGGTGCTCCTGCAGTACAGGCCGCCGTCGATGTGCAGATGATGCTCTTCTCCTTTGTGAAGATAATACAGCACCTTATACCTTCTCCTTCTACTCGAGGCACAACGATGAGGCCTCTCAGACCAGCCACTGCATCGACGCCTGCTCCATCGATGCACCGTATACTCTCCAGGGCATCAGCGTCCTTTTGGCCTTCCTTGCGGCTCCCAGGGCCCATCAACAAAAATTAGGAATATAGCCTTTGACCTCCTTCCAGAAGAGGAGGAAGATATGGATGTGAGCCCATCTGACAGATTTGGCTCCATCATTTGTGCCATGAATGAGTACTCTACATTGTATACCCCGGGGTCCCCTCCTGAAGATCCCTCCTCCTCCTTCTTTCTGAGGAAGCAACTCCATACTCCAATGGGTTTGATTCTGAGGAGCAAGCCATCACTAGGAGAAACCTGTTAGAGTTTCCGGAACTACCAGATTCTCCACCTCTTATCATTTTTCGACTATTTGGCTTCACTAGAGGATGCCCCCTTGGCTGCCTGTCCCAGACCAAGCTTGATCCTTGCCATGCCCAAGAAGGGCAGACAAGATATACCAGGCTCCCTCAGGAAATCCCTTTTTAGCAGGGGAACCCGAGGCTGATTCGTTTGTGATACAGGCAGCCCATGATAGGTCTAAGGTGGGTGCCTAAACATCTCAGAACCCCCCGATAAAGAACCGAGGAAACTGGACCTCAGGACCTCATAGGACAGTGAACCCTTGCCTCTGCCACACTGGGCCTCAGACTAGCAAATTATCATGCCCATATGGTCAAATACCAGTATACCCTCTGGAAAAAGGCTAAAGCAGCAGTGCAGTCCCTCCCAGAGAGTCCTCAGAAACCGAAGATGCTCAAAGCCCTCCAGACTAGGGCTGACATGGGTAAACGCCTCTTACGATTTACCTGTGATATTTCATCTGCCTCAGCTGGAACAGCTGTGGCTAACATCTGCCTAAGAAGACATTCTTGGTTGAGGTTGTCAGGATTTGCTAGTGATATCCAGTAATCTATTATAAATGCCCCCTTTGAGGATACAGGCTCTTAGGGGCAGATGAGCAGGGTATCCTCTCTGACCTGCAAGCTTTGGAAAGGACTCTAAGGTCAGTACAGTCCCTCTACCATATACAACCGAGAAGTAGGCAGAGGGTGCCCTATCGCAGGGCTACCAATAGACCTAGCTCAGAGCAGCTTTGCTGGCCCCAGCCTTCTCCACAGGTGCCCACTCCAAAGCCCCTAGAGGAGGTGCAGCTACTGCTACCGGATCTGCTTCAGCATGACTCCTTATTAGATTCTCCCCCCTCCCCTCTGGTACAAAATCTGGAGGTGGTGGTAGGAGGTTGCCTTTCCTTCACCTGGAACAGTGGAGAGAGGTAACAACAGATGCTTGGATCCTACAGTTAATAAAACAAGGCCACATTCTAGAACTTCTGGAGTTACCTCCAGACCTTCCTCCAGTTCCCTCAACTTATCCTCCAGACCACATACCAGTGCTACTAGATGAGGTACGTACACTACTGCACAAGAAGGCCATAGAACCAGTTGCCTTGGAACAAAGGAACAGGGGATTCTAATCTCATTTCTTCCTTGTCCCCAGATCCAGAGGGGACTTGAGGTCCATTCTGGATCTGATGGAGCTTGTATATTCAGTACCAGAAGTTCCGATGGGCACTATGCAAGGCCTGCTGTCACTCCTGCAAAAAGGGGACTGGATATGTTCCCTAGACATGCAGGATACTTACCTATCAAGGTTTGTCCTCCTCACAGGAAGTACCTCAGGGTCCTGTTTCGGAGGAAACACTCAGTTCAAGGTATTGTCCTTTGGCTTGTCATCTGTGCCATGGGTATTTGCCAAATGGTTTGCGGTTGTGGCAGCAGCTCCCTGGAGATATGGACTGTATGTCTTCCCCTTTCTAAGGACTGAATGCCCAAAGCTCAGTCCCAGGAGCAACTGTTTCACATCCTAGCGTGCACCAGACAGCTGTTCAATGCCCTAGGGATCATGGTCAATCTGCCCAGGTCAGTCTTGACACCTTGTCAGCGTCTGCAGTACATAAGGACAGTACTGGACACTGCTCAGAGCCTAGTCTTTCTGCCTCAGGACAATTCAGAGTGCCTCATGGCACAGGCCCTGCTGCTTTACAACAGCAGGTATGTAACAGCCAGGACATTGCTGAGACTGTTAAGCCTGATGGCAGCAGCTATTGTCATCGTACCCCTGTCAAGGCTTCATATGAGGATCCCTCCGTGGACATTAGGAGTCCAGTGGGATCAGTGCACCGATGATCTGTCTGTCGGAAAGGTGCTCCAGTGGTGGATGGAACCAAGCAATTTGCTGAAAAGGGTTCCCTTCCTCATTTCCTCTCCTCAGCAGAATCTCACCACATATGCTTCGGGGATGGGCTTGGGTGAGGGGGCACATCTGGGACCCCATCTGACACAAGGAACATAATGAAGAGCTCCCTCCACATAGACGTCGTAGAGATTAGGGTGGTTCTGTATGCTCTGCAAGCCTTCCAGAACTGTCTGTTCCCAGGGCATCTGCTGGTGCAGATGGACAGTATCAGTGTAGTATACTACATAAACAAGCAAGGGGGGACTTATTCTTACCCCCGTGCAGGGAAGCATTGGGGATATGGTACTGTGCTCTAGAACACTGTCTAGAGCTGTTGGCCGCCCATGTCCCAGGCATCCAGAATGTCCTGACAGACAAGTTAAGCAGGTCACAGTCCAGAATGCACAATAGGCAGCTACTGACCTCCGTTTTCGAAGGCTTGTTTGACCGGTGGGGTTGTCCAGAGTTGGACCTTGTGGCGACCGCACTCAAAGCAAAATGTTCACTTTCTTGCTTGCATGTTCCACGGCCTAGAGTTTTCTGGTGAGATGTGTTGTCCCTCTCTTTGAAAGGGAGGTTCTTCTACACCTCCCCCCCCCTTCCTCTGATCCAAAGGGTGCTAATCAAGCTCCAGATTGAGGGAGCTACTCTAATTCTCCTGGCTCCCTTTTGGCCTTGCCACATCTGTTTTCCATTGCTGCAACAGCTGGCAGCGGAACCCACAGTACCCCTTCCCCTGTGCAAGGGTTTGCTATCAGAGGAACAGGGGACCTTGGTCCATCCAAACCTCAAGTCACTCCATCTTCATGCCTAGCTCCTGAATATATAGCAATGGGAGATTTGGAGTGTCCCCTAATCTGGCTGATGTCCTGGTGGCTGCAAGGAAGCCCTTCACCAGGGCCACCTACTCCATGAAATGGAAGTGGTTTGCTTTGTGGGCTGCTTCTCATTGCTTGGATCCCTTCACTTGCCCAGTGTACCAGGTACTAGAGTATTATTGTCCTTGTCAGATGCAGGACTGCAGTACTCTTCTATCAAAGTGCTCATAGCTGCTGTTTCAGCTTTCCATGTGCTTATTGATGGCCACATGGTTGCTCAGCTGGAGCTAGCCCGTACATTTTTGAGAGGCATCCTGCGCTTGACACCTCCCATCTGCAGTCTAGTCTGGACTTGGGACCTGAATTTTGTACTAGGAAAAACTCACTTTGTCTCCCTTTGAGCCAGCTGCGACTCGTGGCTTACGCTTACTTTCTTGGAAAGCGTTATTTTAGTTGTTGTTACTTCTGACTGAAGGATTTCCAAGCTTCAGGCTCTTAAGTGCTAGCCTTCTGATTTGATTTTCCCATAAAGACAGGGTGTCTTTACAGACCAACCCTAAGTTTCTTCCTAAGGAAGTGTTGGAGTTTACTTGGAACCAAACTATCCACCTAGCAATTTATTTTCCAGAGCATGCCATTCCAGGGTAAGCATTGCTCCGTACCTTAGCTGTACATAGAATACTTCAATATTATGTTCATTATATGAAAGACTGCAGGAAGTCCTTGCAGTTTCCTTTGCCCCTGGGTAAGAGGGCATACCAGTTTCTAAACAGTGCCTGTCCAGATGGTTGGCCAACTACATCACTTTCTGTTTTAGGAAGTAAAAGGAACTTCCTGGAGTTGTTCGTGGACATTCAGCTAGAAGTATGGCCAGTTCTGTTGCCTGTTTCAGGAATGTATCAGCTGCAAAAATCTATGCTGCTGCAGCTTGGAGTACTGTCCACACTTTCACTAAACTCTCCAGTCTGGACATTGCCTCTAGAAGAAGGGCAGGCTTCGGCCTGGCTGTGCTTCAAGGCCTCCTTTCCTAGGCCTGTAGCCTCAAGCCACACAGACTGTCTCTTTGGCAGTATTACTTGGGACTCATTCCATTGGTGTGGCCTGATGAAAGAGATATCCTCAAAAAAGATAGTACAGTTACGTAAGAACTTACCGTAACAGTAGCTCGAGAGGATCTTTCATCAGGCCATGCAGTCCCACCCTCTGTTCCCCTTAGACTTACAACTTCTTCGCTCCTGTGTGTGTGCGTCTCTGTCTCTCTCTCTCCCCCCTCTCCCTCCCTCCCTCTCTCCCCCCCCTCCCCCCTTCTGAGTGTGATCTCCAGCAAGGAACTAAGGAGGGAGGAGGCTGCCCATGTTTATATAGACAGGACTTCAACGTAAGAGGTTGGCTATGGGCGGCCCTAGTAGGACCGGCAAAAGTTTGTGGTCCTGGCGGCTATAGTTCCATAGGTGTGGCCTGATGAGAGATTCTCTCGAAGATCTGCTGTTATGGTAAGTTCTTGTGTATCTGTACTTTATGACCGTAGAGGAGGACATCATGCCCTGCACATCGATGTCCTAGTATTGGACCTGCTGATTGTCAAAAAATAGTAGGTGATGGATAATCCCAGTCAGCATGAGAACAATGAGGGATTCCAGGGGCGCCTGTCAGCCCTGTTGTCATTAAATATTCCTCCCTGGTACCACAGGCACAAGAAAAAGAAAAGCCAATGGCAGTCATGGGAGCACTGCCAGTCCCCACATGGAGCTTATCTGTCTGTCTGCAGTGCTCCCCTCTAGAGCACCAAAGGCATTGACTTCAAGTTGATCAGTCTCCATAGGGCATGGTCACTAATGACTCTGTCGAAGGAGAGGAAGCCTTCCTCTTTGGCACCCCCATGATGCTGACATCCCTGCCCAAATTGGGGGGGGGAGGGTAATAGCTTGGGTAAGGTCCTTGTTGTTCCATTACCTTTTAAGCATCCACCAGTTATCCCATCTCCAGTGTTTGTCAGTAGCCAGTCAGCCCCATGGCAGCAAAGCAGACTCCACTGGTACAGTGCAGATCAGAGCATCAGCATTTGAGGTCAAGGTCACATTTGAGAGCTGGCTCTTGCCATCACCACTGATATCAACAACGTTTACTGTCTAGCTCCTCTTCTGTTCCCATCATCAGTGTTGGGCCTGCTGCAGATGGGAGAAGGCAGCATGGAAGCAGTGAGCTTAGCTATGTCTGTCTGGAGTTAAAGTCACCTACCATTCATCAGAATAGGCAGGCTGTGGCTGACCCTTTTGGCTTCAGTCTGTCCAATCTTCCAGTCCTACCACCACTGCTGTTGCCAGCAACACCTCAGTGGCCCATTCTGGTCCAGCTTCAGTCACCACAGCCCCTGGTGGTTGCCTGGCCAAAGGAATTCCAGGCTTGGGAAAAGGCTGCCCCGTGCATGACCTTTCGATGGTGTCACCTCCACTAAACGGTTGCCACTTCACCTGGTCATTGTCTGATCCTGTTGCTCCCAGGCTCGAATGAGTCACCCTTTCACTCAAACACCAAGGATGTGAGATGACAGTTTGCTGATGAAGAGGCCTGCCTTGGGGGGGGGGGGATACTCCTCCTTGGAGTTTCCACTGTACAGAATGTCATTTCTCTGTGTACTATACTAGAGAAAATCCAGTAGAGGAAGACCTAGAAACACAGAAGTATTGACAGTGTTATCAGACAAAGACTGACTGTAGTTCCCTACCCACTGATGGACATCCTAAAAAGGGATGCTTCACTTGGGATTGCCTTCCACCTTACTGCTGCTGTGTCCCACACTCCACATCTGTGAGTGCCCAGCTTCTTGCCTGTTTCTACCTCAGCAGATGTAACATGAGTATAGTGTTCCAATGGGGGGGAGGTTAAAGCAGCAGTCCTAGATCATCAGGAAGTGGTTATCAAAATTCTGCTTTTTGGCTGGAAGCATACAGCTATAGTTCCGGTTTCTAGATCTGTAAATATTTTTTTCTAGCGATCTTCAGTTTTTTAGATATTTAAAATGTATTTCTATTGTTGTGGATCCACAGTAAATATGACTGGTGCCTAAGATGCAGCTGAGCTCCCCCCTCCATGTTGCATTATGTCTTTTGTTTACTTCTGTGGGACCCTGTGCTGCGCGTTCCTGCTGTCCCTGAGTAGTACTGCGAATCATGCGCATGTGCGGTTGGCAGCAGAGGGTTCCATTTCAACATGGTGGGTGGGAGAAGTGTAAACAAAAACAAAGAAAAATGGAGCAAATTACGGGGTGATAGTGCAGTGAAAACAAGAAAAAACACACAAAGATGGTGGTAATTGACTTTAGGGGTGCAGATTTCAGGGGTATGGTAAGGATCCTTAAGGGTTATCTGGACAAGATAAGGCCAGGCCTGGATGCTGACATAACAGTAGGTGGGAGGTCATTAGGAAGGGAGTTCAGGAGGCTACCAAACCCTGTGCAAGGGTGAGGCGCAATTTCGGTAGGGCCAAGAAACACTGTTGGTGGACCCAGGAGGTTCAGGAGGCAGTGAGGGAAAAGAAGGCTGCCTGTAGGCGCTTCAACCACTCAAGGAGTGAGAGGGATTAGGGCGAGTATGAACTGATGTCCAGGAGGTTCACCAGGGTGGTGAGATCGGCTACGGCGAGGAAGGAGCAGAACTTGGCCAGAGATGTCAGAGTGGGGAACAAGGGGTTCTTCAGATACATTGGGGAGGAAAGTGAGGGGCAGATTAGCAGGATTAGGACGGGAGGATGGGCACAGGATGCGGGGAGCAGGCCGAGGTACTAAATGAGTACTTTGCCTCAGTTTTGCAGGAGGATGTGAGGCCATGCCATTTGGGGGAGGGATGGGGAACCTGTGGGGTGGCGGGACTCTTAGAGTCCGGGGCCCTGCCAAGTCTAAGGAGGGTGGGCCAGCACCGTCAGGTGGGGGAAGGCAGAACAGGAGGCAAGGGGGGGGGGCAGGGAGGTTGAAATCCTGGTAGAGAGAGTGAGGGAAGCCCTCTGGTCCCTTAGGATGAAGAAGGCACCAGGGCCAAATGAAATACATCACAGGTGCTGTGGGAATTGGCAGATGTTCTGGCAGCCCCTCTTGGCGGAGCTTTTCAACATCTCTCTGAAGATGGGGTGGGTCCCCCAAGACTGGGGGATGGCCCATATTGTGCCTGCTCCTTGGATCTCCAGGACACGTTCTTCCACATTCCAGTCAGTCTGTCCCATTGGTGGTACCTTTGGCTCCACGCTGAAGGGGTTCTCTGTCAGTTCCAGGTCATGCCCTTTAGCCTCTCGTCTACATCCAGGGTCTTCGTCAAGTTCAAGGCAGTGGTGGCAGCCTTCCTGCGGTGCAGGGGCATTATGGTGTATCCCTACTTGGACTACTTGCGGATAACCAGGCCATCCAAGGAGGCCATACATACAGCGGTCCACTGATCTGGCCTTCCAGACCTGCAGAAACTTGAGCTTGTTGTTCAACCCAGAGAAGTCTGAACTGATCTCTTCGCAGATGATCAGTTTCATCAGAGCAGAGTTAGACTCTCTGCAGGCCATGGTCCGTCTACTTGCAGACTGGTCTCAGTATCTTGCCTACCTTTGCCCAATCATTTCAGGTTGGGTGCTCATGCTCTGCCCGGGATTTTGTGCAGCTACTGGGGCACATGGCATCCACCACCACCAGCGTGGTCTGTTGGGCACACTGGCAGATGTGCCATCTGTTAGCTGACAGGATTCTAGTCCTGTTAGCAAAACATGACACAGAAGCCCAGATATTACAGATAGACGTTTATTCCAAAACATGTAGAAAGACAGCGTACCTCCTGGGAGTTCGGAAACCTCTGAACATCGCAATATCATCATGCAAACTCCTTGAAAAACATTCTTGCAGAAATTCTTATACTATAGATAAGAAAGTGTGTTACTAGGTAACGGACTTTCCCAAAAAGGCAGAAGAGTAAAATACAGCAATTCTGTTAGTGGACAGCAGTAGGTAGTTGGCACCTAAAGACAGTTAGATCATTACTTGTTTTGCACGTACACACTGATAAGAGTAAGTTAAGGCTACTTTTGTGTAAGAATACAGCGATTCATAAAATACGCTGATCACTGCATCATGGCAAAAAGCTGTGATGGCACACAAGCACTACCTAAGTAATCATGCTGGAGAATGATTCCTAAACTCATAGTAGCAAGTATGAGTAAATACAGATGTACCTTTTTCTGCTGTAGTGTATGTAATAGCATGCATGAGGGTCAGTACAGCATCCAGGTATACAGAAATCATGGTTCATTAGCTCCCTGAAATCCACTGGTTCCACTGCCACTGCAAGCAGCTTTCCCATCTGGTCTTCCGCTGTGCATCTGGTGATGAAACCCTGCTGAGCAATCTAGAAGCACACCAGTCTCCCCTCTTCCTCCTTCCAGTGTCTCCAGTTTCCCAACCTGGGATAGAAGGGATCCAGTCTGATTTGTTAAGGCAAGCCTATCCTGTCTGTGTTACATAAACAATAAAATAACAGCTGTCACTGCAGCCACCTGTGCATGGGCATGGACAATTGCCAGTTGGCCTTAAAATGCTGTATGATTCCCCCCTCTGCACAAATCAGGTATCAGCAGCAGTACCACCCAAACCAGTGTTGCTGCGCAGTCATCTGGGTCGGGCAGAGATTTGTCACCAGAGGAAAAAAAGTCCAGTTGTTCACAGGAGTATGGGGTAGAGCTGGGACATGGCAAGGTATACCGTCCTCGAAGTTACAAAAGCAAGCTTGTAGCACCACCACCAAGGCAGCGTTTGTAGAGTGCCAGTGATAAGAATATGGAAGTAGAGCTATTACAACAGGACAATGAGAGCGAGGAAGCAGGGAAGGTGGAGAAGCACATGCGGAGGAAAAAGTGTAGGGGAAAGCACTTTGTTCATTCAAGGAGAAGGAGGGACAGGTGTAAGAAGAAATGCATGAGGGGAGAGGCTGTGGAAGAGGCAACAGGTAGAAATGCATGAGGAAGCACATACGAGAGGATGAAGAACAAGAGGAACTTGATTGTCTGACGTTTGTTCCACCACCACCATCCACCGACTAGTGTTGATGATCTTGAGTGATACTGAGGAGTGAAGGCCATCACAGGAGTAGACGGCAACATTTAAAAAGATAATGAAATAGGGAAAAGCAAGACAAGTGAGTTTCTCAGTCAGGGGAATCTAAAGTCAGGCCTTGTGCCCAGCCCCCCCCCATCCGATCAGTCCCATAGTACTGTACGACATGCTGCTGCTGCCCTGCTTGTCTCTCCTCAGCTGCATCATACCACAATGATGGAAAAAATATTGTTTCTCAGTCACCAGTATGCCCAGTAGAACTCTACCACATGCCACTGCTGCCCTGCCTGGCCATCCTCCACCACATCATACCATAGTGATAGAAATAATCATCTTGTAGTCACAGGTTCTGATCAATTTCTTCTGAATCCTCCTACCAGTGGCCCACTCGTGTCAAGTAAGCAGAGCTCCTCTGCAGTGTGGGAGTATTGTACAGATGACACCAGAAATCTACTGAAAGTATATTTCAGTCAGAGTGGTAAAAAGAACAGTCATGGTTAGTCTACTCAAAACATTTTGAACCAGTGTTAAGGCTGATCATTTAAAACATGAACATGGCATCTTCCTAAGAGCCACATCTGTTCCTGACCCCCTCTGGTCAGACAGGGCAGCAGCAGCAGGAACAATGGGGTATGAGAAGTGGTGGGATTATACTTTTTTCACGTGATAAAGCCACCACGGCAACCACAGAAACCAGCTGTTGCATGTCAAGGTATTATAAAATGGTCTAGTACATGTTCCATTCTAATTTGCTGTCAGCATTCTGATAGCTTTACCTTAATCTCTGTTAGAAAATGGGTTCAGAGATTTCTTCCTTCTGATTGGCAAATGCCACCCAACCAGCTGGTCTGGTATTGGGCAATAGAGACAGGGAAATAATGTGTCCTGGTCTCTGCTTGTCTGATTGCATTCCAATATCACTGTGCCCCATGGAATTTCCAGAACTTGCCAGGTGCCATTTTTTTCCCCTCGCTTAGCAAGCAGCCCCCGCCCGATTTACGAAAACGGGGCACCAGTCGCCAAAAGCAACCACAGAATAATTTGCAATATTTTGTAAGTGCATTTTGAAAGCCACCTTTCTTCTTTTTAGTCAAGCGCTACAGGCTACATGTGCCATCAACCTGCCCTGCTCTGCTCCCACATAAACAAACAAATATCCCTTTCATTTGAAACTAAAATAAACAAAACAGTAGTGTTTTTCTGTCAGCCGTCCCCATGCAGCCAACCGATACTGCAGCACCGACTGTCCATGGACTGCGCTCAGACACTACCGACCACAGTCTTGCCACCACGATGAACTACTCTCCCAGATATATAGTCAAGGAGCAATACTTACCCATAGCTTACAAAATAAATTCAGTTATGAATGAGGCACGGACGCCGACAGAGACTTGTGGGGCAGACAAGAAAGAAAACAGCACAGATAAAATAAGGAGGCAGGCTGGTCTGGTATTGGGCAATAGAGACAGGGAAATAATGTGTCCTGGTCTCTGACAGGCAGACCTATGCTGCAGCTCAAAACCGGTGCACCTGGGCTATCCGTAAAGCAAAGGCAGATTACTATCAAGCCTCCCTTACCTCCTCTTGGGGGAACCCTAGGTCTTTCTGGGAAAACGTCAAGCAGCTGAATGGTCACTCCCGGTTCCCCTCTCCCACACTTCTTAACATCGATGGTACTGTCTCCACTGATCCTACCCTCATTGCCACTCACCTCAATAACTCCTTTACCGACCTTAGCTCAGTACTCCCTGGTAACTTCTTCAGTCCTCCACCTCCTAGTTCCGCCCCTCCATCACACGCCCCTTGTTCCACCTCACGTTGTGTCACCTTACAAAAACTAGGCCATACCTCCTAAAGCCTTAAAGGTAGCATACCAGTAGTTGATTCCCTTGATCCCTGCCTCCTACGCCAGGTCCTGGATCAGGTCCTCGCTCATCATGCATCTTTAACAAATCCCTTTGCCTCGACAATTTCCTGCTGTCTGGAGGGTTGCTACGGTTACTCCTGTCCACAAAGGTGGCGACAGGACTCTGCCAGGTAATTACCGACCCATCTCAATCCTCCCCCACTCTCTAAAGCCCTGGAGAAAATTGTTGCCACTCAAGTCTCTGACTACCTCTCAAAGTACAATGTTCTTTGCCCTGAGCAACATGGGTTCAGAGCTGGTCATAGTACCAATACGGCACTCCTGGAGTTTGCCAACTTCCTCCACACCTCCTTGGACACTGGTGCCCTGGCTGGCGCGGTGTTCATTGACCTGTCTAAAGCTTTTGATACCGTATCGCATCCACTCCTGTTAACTACCCTGGACCACATAGGCTTTGCCACTGGACCAGTCTCCTGGTGCGCCAGCTATCTCTCAGCCCGCTCCCAAAGTGTGAAAGTTAGTGGAAATCTCTCCAGCACCTGCCCTATTCGGCTCTGAGTCCCTCAGGGCTCTATTCTGACCTCACTTTCTCCCTTTTCCTCAACTCGCCACCCAGTACATGCACGGGCAGGATCCTGCTATATGCTGACGATGCTGTACTCTTTGCCTCTGATAGTAACCCTACGCTGCTTCAGAGTTCTCTCCAACTTGCTTTTGATTCCGCTGAAACCTGGTTCTCTGAGCATCGACTCATAATCAACCTAAAGAAAACAAAAACAATGCTCTTCTCCCACCCCCAAAACAAGTTCAGCAAATTTCCCCTCACTGTTCATTCCACCCTCAAAATCCCCATCGAACCTGTGCAATCCTATAAATACCTGGGAATTGTCTTTGACCCTGCCCTCTCCTTCCATGACCATATCTCCTCCTTGAACACTGCCGCCAACTGCGGCTGGGCATTCTCTACCGACACAAAAATGTCTCCTGTGGATGCCCTCCGCCTTGCTGTCACCTCTTCTGTCATATCTCTCTCGACTATGGCCTCTCGGTCTATGGGTCAGCTGATCAGGCGGCCCTCAGCAAGGTCCGCCTTACACTTAACAAAGCCTGCAGACTTATCACCAGTGCACTAGACATACGCATACATGTCAGCTGTATGCCTTGGCTACCCTACTCAACCTGGATGAGCGGCTCATGTATCAAACCTGCCAGCTCACCTTTAAAGCACTGCATGGCCTATCTCCCACTGGCCTAGCTGGCTCTATTCACCGTACTGCACCGGCTGTGAACACCCGCAGCTTGTCCAAAACAACTCTGTTCATACCAAGGGCCAGGACTTCACAAGGCCAAAGGGCATTCCTCTACAGAGCACCTACCTGGTATAACTCACTCCCTACCAGTATCTCTGACTCTCCCACATTAGCAAGCTTTAAACTCAGCCTCAGAAACCACCTGTTCATCTCACACAGGTGTTGCTGCTGGAAGAGAAAAAAAAAAAAAAAAAGGTTCTGACACTGCTACGCTGAGCAGCCTCCCCCCCATTCCTCCTCCCTTTAACACCCTCCTTCCCTGGCCTTCCCTCTCCTTTCTCCTCCCCATCCCTTCTCCCTCTTACCGTCCCCTCCTACTCTCACCCCCCTACCCTAACTCTTAACTTTTTACAATCATATGCATTTTGCCTACTGTAACCCTGAATTGTAACTTGCTTGAATCTGTATTAACTGTTGTTTCGTGTTCTGCTGTCTGTTGTCCTCTATGTGACGAGGTACCTTTGTAAATGAGCCTCTGGCTCAAAGATTATTAAACTGATGTTTAAATAAATAAATAGTATAGTGCAGTGGTCTAAGGCTCTGAGCTGCAAATCTGGTGACATCCAGCAGACCAGACCTGGGTTTGAATCCCACAGCATCCACTTGCATACTGTGTGACCCTGAGCAAGTCACTTAACCTCCTTGTGCTCCCAGGTCGCTCCTGTAAAAAAGCTTTCAGCTTAGTGTGCTATACCTGGTTAAACAACTAAAAATAAAAAAAAAAAAAAATCACAAAATAAGCATATTAAAAGCATCAGCGCCCTCTACTGGCAACTACAGTACTACATGGACTCCTTTACAACAAATTTACTATTTATTTATTATTTATTTATTGAATTTTGATGACCCCGGAGGTCCCTTTTTCAGGGGCAACCCGGGGAACAGAAACAGTAAGACATACAATCAGGTGATTCAGAATTAATACAATTACATACACTACTAGTTATTAAGGAATATTTTATCATTTTTTAAAATTTTATAAAAAAAAGGTACAAATGACCCATTTTCTAAGCACAGTACCACCTTCCAGGGTAGGTGGTATGGGCTACACTGGACCTTCTGGAGGCTATACGTCCCTCTGCCTGTGGTGTTGGGCCTCATTAAAACCCCAGGAAAGCTTTACTGTATTCTGACATATGCACTTAGCCTTCACCATTCAACTGCCCCGGAGAGAAATGAGTTAATAGAACCTATGCTAAAAGTGGAACGTTGATAGGCTTAAGCTCAGTTTTCAAACCACTGTCCCCTGTGCATTCTTTACAACTGTCAGATTCCTTACTCCGCCTGCCTAGTAAGACGACTCAGAGACTTCTCCAGCTTTCTTGAAGATTTTTCTTTTTTTTCTTGGTTTTCCTAGTTACCAATTAACTTCATAAAGTTTTCGAAGCACTGTCCTTGGTTACAGGTAGACTAGTATAGACTTAGTGTTATTTTGGTAAGTTTCGTGGTTCTTTGTCGGTTTCTCGTAACCAGGAAGGAACCGGCCTTTCTTTGCTTTCCTGAGGTAAAGTTTATATATTTTGGTTAATCTTGATTCAGTTCTCTGTGGGCTGGACTTCCCCTGTAAAATTGTGGAGTTTAACCGGGTTTTTTCTCGGTTTATCAGTCACTGAACCGACCTCAAAAAAAAAAAAAAAAAGAAAACACCGAGAACTTTTTGGTTATTTAGTGTGTTGCTCTCGGAACCCACATATTTGGTGTTTTGGGTTATGTCACAGAAACCTAAAAAGAGAATTGGCCCTACTGGTTTCCAACACTGCACCAAATGTGGTGAGCCATTTGCTAAAGCTGACCCACACTTAATTTGTGTAGTCTGTCTAGGGTCTGACCACCTGAAAACAGACTGTGAGATTTGTAAGAACTTTCCCCAGTCTATGCTTGATAGGCAATTAAACCGACTGGAAGAAAAAATGTCTGAGAGAAAGCTACTGACTCGGTGTTGGGACATACGGTTCCTTCACAGAGCAAAGATTTTTTTTTTATTATTTATTGAATTGTTTCACCAGGAAAGATGCACTGAGCAACTCCATGCTCGTCTTATGGTACGTCCTAGGGGAAAAGGGGAGAGGGATGTACAGAGTGAAAATTCATAGATACATACAGTATCAATACAGATTCAAAGCATTGGCTACATGGTAGGCAGATGCAACAGTTACATTACAGGCGGTTCACAGGAGATGCATACTTCCATACATACAATATCAGTACAGAGTCAAAAGCATTGGATTCAAGGTAGACAAATGCATACAATTACATTACAGGCTGTTCACAAGTGATGCAGAAGCTGCAAGGGTGAAAACATAAGCAACAGTGACACCTTTTTAAGAGTTAGGCTACATAGGGCAGTATAAGTGCAGATGGGGTAAGGGGGAATAGAGAAAGAAGAGCATGAGGGAGGGAGAGAGAGGGGGCAGGTGGGCAAGGAGGGGGTCAGGAGCAGGTGCAGCTAGGTGTAAGGTAATTGTGCAGAGCAGAGGTAAGAGAATATAGGGAGGAGTAGCAGATTTGTGGAGGAAGTGCATTCCACATTTTAGGCAGGTGGTAAGAGAAGTCTTTTATGGCCAGAGGATGTAGCTCTGCAGAGGACTGAGAGGGTACGTGTGTCAGCATGGGATCTCAGGGAATAAAGGGAGGGAGTAGGGGTGTGCCAAGAGAAGAAGAGATATAGGAGAGGAGAGATCCAAGCCAGAATTTAGAGATAAACCTAGCACCATGTAGCAGATGCGGGGAGTGGAGGGGAAGGAAGTTGAGGGAGCGGTAGAGAGCACAATGATGGGTGCGGTGAGAGGCATTAAGAGAGAAACGACAGAAGTAATTGGAGAGAGTGTCAAGTCTGGATAGGTAGGACTGTGGGGCAGCACCCTAGATTATGTCGCAGTAGTCAAAAATGGGCATGATCATCTTCTGTACCAGCTCACGCCTGACGGCAAGCGGGATGCAGCTACAGTTTCTGTAAAGGGTCCTGAGCTTGGGCCTTATTTTTTTCAGAACAGCGTCTATATGTGCAGAGAAGTCAAGGTATTTGTCCAGCGAGACGCAGAGATACCTGAATGAGGGGGAGTCCTCAAGAGCAGTCCCAGCAAAGGTGGGGAGGTGACTTAGCCTAACGAGTCTTTGCCTTGTGCCAAAGGACATGGAAACTGTCTTCTTGGCATTTAGAAAAAGTTGATGAGAACTAAACCAGAGTTGGATTTTGATGAAGTCAGACTGGAGTCTGGTAGTGACATCAGAGACAGAATTGCCAGAGGTAAACACTGTATCGTCAGCATACATGTGGATGCTGGATGCAGAGCAAACCAGGGGGAGGTCATTTAAAAAGATGGAGAACAGAATGGGGCATAGCACTGAACCCTAGGGGACTCCAGTGGTTATAGGCAAGGGGGGGAGAGGTAGCATCAGCTATTCTCACTGATTGTGACCTGCTAGACAGGTAGGCACTGAACCAGTCTGTGGGAGAAGGGGATAGTCCAGTAGCTAAAAGGCTGTGCAGGAGGAAGTGGTGCGAGACAGTGTCAAAGGCTTTGGCCAGGTCAACAAAGATAGCTGAGATAATGTGCCCTTTGTCAAAGCCTGAGGAGATGGTCTCTGTTAGCCTCAGCAGAGAGGTGGTGGAGGAGTGGGATTTCCTGAAGCCAGACTGGGAGGGTGTGAAGAAAGTGGAGTTGGAGAGGAACAAGGAGAGTTTATTGAGGGCTGTGTGTTCTTGTAGTTTAGCTAAGGTAGGCAGGAGAGAGATAGGTCGATAGTTCCCTGGTGAGGAGCAGTCTCCCCCCTTCGGGAGGGGGAAGACTACTGCATGTTTCCAAACCGAGGGAACTGTGGCAGTCTCAAAGGATAGGTTTAGTATAAGAGGGAGCGGGTAGGCAGTGGCAGGAGCAGAGAGGGAGAGGAACCTAGGGGTCAAGGCCATCAGGCGAGGACCTGCCTTTAGTGGGTTTAGTGCCAGGAAAGCTAGAAGGGTAGTGGCCGGGAGAGAAGGAGAGAGCGGGGGTGAGAGGTTTGGAGGAAGAGGGAGCAAAAGAGCAGAGGGGTGGGGACAGATTGTGGGGTTGAGATGGGGGCAAGTGGAGGAGTAGTGGAGAGTGAGTCGGTATATGAGGCGTGAGAAAGGGCCACCGGAGCAAGGGATGGACTTGGGAGGGTGCTCAGCAGAGATGAGGCACAGGTGGCGAAGTGGGAGGTGAAGCATTCGGCAATGGCTATAGGTTCTGAAAGGACAGAGTGATTGTGCCTGAGGATAGGTGGCGGAAGGTTTGAGGATGGCGAGAAGAGGGAGTGGACGACCTTTCAGAATTTGGATGTTTTGTTTTTTTTTGTATTAGTTTAGAAGTTAGACTTGAAGTGCTTGGCTTTGGCAAGGTGGATTGCTTTATTGCAGCCATTCCGAAGTTCATGGCATCGTTGGTGATCACTAGGGCAGTTGGAGACTTTGGCCATACTCCATGCAAGGTCACAAGCTCATTGGCAGGCCAGAAGCTCAGGAGTGACCCAGGGGAGGTGCCCACCGCGGACCCTTGTTTTTCGGAGTGGGGCTCGGGAATTCAAAATCTGTAGAAACTTAGTGGTGAAATAGGCAAGGGCCTTGTCAGTTGAGGTTGCTGTGGAGGGGGGGGGGGACCAGTTAGCTTGTGAGAGGTCATGGAGCAATAGTTGCAGGTCAATTGATGCGAAGGGTCTAGTGAAAATAGTTTTTGCTGGGTGTTTAGTCCTATGTATTTTATGCACTACAAAGATCATGTGGTGGTCGCTGATAGTCTGGTAGTAGCCCAGAGGCTACTACCAGACTATGGTATGGGGATGGGAGGTGAGGACTAGGTCAAGCAGGGAGTGGTTTAGTGTTTTAAAGTTGGGACGAGTGGGTTCCAGTATAAGTTGATGGAGGTTTAAGGCTTCAATGGTGAAATGAGTATTAGCCAGAGATGGGGCTAGCCAGTTTAGATTTAGGTCTCTCAGGATGAATAGTTCACCACTGCTGGCAAGCAAGGAGAGTTTTGTGACCAAGTCAGTGACGTTAGAATGTGGCTGTCCCGGGCGGCACTAAACTCCAGCGATGAAGATGGGGATAGTAGAGTTTTAAAAGGAGAGCCTCGTGGGATGACTGAACAGAAGTTGTGAAGGAGGGAGGGAAGAGGAGGTGTAGATGGCCACGCCGCCACCTTTCCCGGTCCTGTTCTGTCTTGAGATGGTGAAGCCAAGGACAGAGATAGGATGGAATGTTTTCGGACAGCCAAGTTTCAGAGATCACAGTGATGTCGGGGGGCATAGGCATGCACCATGGGTTGTAATAGGGAGATTTTGGGAACAAGGCTTCTTATTTTTAGGTGGATGATTTTAAGGCCATTTAGTAGGGAGAGTGGAGTAGTGGCTGGGTGGGCACCGGCTGGTGGATGGCCAGATTCAGGGCCATGGTTTGGGTGGATATCGCCAGATGCTAGAAGGAGCAAGAGAATAAGGAGCTGGAGTAGCCTGCTTCCCTTAGATGAGCTATGGAGTAAATGTTTAGCAGTTTTGAGGGAGGGGGCGACAGAATCATAGGAGAGGATACCATCTTAAGGAGGGTAATGAGCTGAATGAGTGCCAAGGTGATAATAGCACAGGGGAGCGCAGGGCAATGAGGGAGAAATGTAGGAACCGGGTGGTGCGATATTCCAGAGGGGCAGACCGAGCTGTTATCCACCGTCGGTGGCACTAGCAGACTGGGTGGTCCCCCTGGCAGTTCAGTACGGAGTGAAAGAAGTATTACTAGGGACAGCACCAAAGGCAGGTACCATAGTTTAGAAGTCGGACAGGACTCCGTAGTGCAAACAACAGAGGGCAGAGAAAAACTGGAGGGGGATGTATTGAGTTAGAGATTCCGCTCGTTGCGGGGAAAGCTGCTAGCAGATGCCTCCAGTGGTAGAAAAATATAAGGAGCCAATGGGCGGAGCACAAATAGCTGGCAGCTAGTGCCGTACCTGGAAGGCTGTGGATCCGGGGAGGAGGACTCTGGTGGTGGCTTGAGGAGAGCTGTCAGTCTGGAGGCCGAGTCGGCTCAGCAGTTGGAGCTTGCAGTCCCTACGGTGGGGGGCCCAGCTGGAAGGCTGCAGATCCAGGGTAGAGGACTCTAGCAACGGCTTGAGGAGAGCCATCGTTCCGGGGGCCGAGTCAACTCTGTGGTTGGAGCTTGTGGTCCCTGCGGTGGGGTGCCCAGCTGGAAGGCTGTGGATCTGGGGAGGAGGACTCAGGCGGTGGCATGAGGAGAGCCATCGGTCCGGGGGCTGAGTCGGCTCATCGGTTGGAGCTTGAGGTCCCTGCGGTGGGGGGGCCCAGCATAAGCCGAAGGAACCGGAGGGGAAGCCTTCTGACAAGGGCAAAACTCCCCCAAGCACAAAGAAGTGCAGAACCGGCCGCTAAGAGGAAAAAGAAAGAAAAGCATACAGCTCAAGAACTGCAACCAAAAGAACTGACTGTTCTGACCGCTGAAGAGATTGCAAACGCGTTTAGGGTTATTCAGCTGCTGCAGTCTAATACTCTGGTTCCTCAGAAAGAAGCACAGTCTGTTTTAACACTGGCTATTTCTGCTCCTCCCGGTTCATTTGAAAATTACCCTTATTTTGAGGAGGAGCAAGAGGAGGAAGATGAAGACTGTGGGGAAACCTACTGAATCGGAGGTTTCCCCAGAGAGGGAGAGAGGAGAGTTTGGAGTTTAAATCCCCTCCCAGACATCCTGAGGATTATTCCTAACATTTTTCTTATATGAAAAAGGTGGCAGAGACTCTGGACCTCCCCACTCAGGAGACCACTGAGGAGGAGGAGGAGGAGGAGGAGCTGGATTACATGAAGAAGATGGATGTACCAGCCACTAAAAGACTGCTTCTCCCTATCCACAAGTCCGTGAAAAGGCAAGCCAGCAAGATTCTGCAGAGTCCTACTTATATCTCTCCCATGGACAAGAAGATGGAGAGAAAGTACCTGGTGACCAGAGAAAGAGATGAATTTCTCCTGGACTACCTCAGCCATGAGGGGGTAATGCAGGCAGCTGCCTGTGATAAAGCAGGCATACCCCTGTCCTCCCATCCTCCTGATAAGGATTCCAAAAGAATGGACTCCATGGCCAGAAAGGCCTATTTACGAATGTCCTTGGCCATTAGGTAAGCATCCTGTATGGCTTATGTTTTCAGGTATCAAAAGAACCTGTGGAATTCTGTGATGGGAGATGGCTAAGGCAGCTCCTTCTCTACTGGTAAATGATCTTGTGGAAGCTGCAAAGCGTGGCGTTGAAGCTTCCAAGTACCAATTCCACATGGCAGTGGATTCTAATGACACTGTGGCCAGGGTAATGGCAGCCTCAGTGTCCCTGAGGAGGTTTGCCTGGCCCAGGGCTACTAACCTGTCTCAGGACACACAGACTAAGGCCCTGGACTTTTCCTTGAGAGCCAGCCTCTTTGTTTGGTGAACAGATAGAGGCCTACATGAAGAAGATGGATGAATACAATGAAGCCTATAAAAGTGTGGCTGCTAAAGAGAGGGCATCCATACCCCAGAAACATCAGAGCAGGGGAGGTAGGAGAAGGCCTTATCCTAGGCCTTTCTACCAGACCCGGGCTTTCCCTGCCTACCAGCAACAGAGAGGAGACTTCAGGGGCTGGTGAAGAAGGGGCAGCAGTCGTGCTGGACCCAGTCCCCAACCCAGTGCACAAGCAAAACAGAACCCCTGATGTGCTTGTCAGGGTTGCCTCCCCAGTTCCAGTAGGGGGCACTCTGGCTTACCACTTCCAGGCGTGGCAAAACATCACCACAGACAAGTGGGTCCTGGAAGTGGTAAACCAGGGCCTTGCTTTCAGCTTTAAGGTGATATCAAGGTTGAGGGCAAGGCTATTCAGACCTGCCTCCCCAACAGACAAAGTACTACTGGAATCAGAAGTAACCAGCCTTCTCCTTGAGAAGGCAGTGGAACCTGTCCACCTGGCTCAGGGGAAAAGGTCTGTACTCAAGGTACTTCCTGACACTAAAGTAAACTGGGGAGTGGCGACCCATACTAGATCTCAGTTACTTGAACAGATACCTTACAAAGCCAGAGTTCAAGATAGTCACTCTGGCAGCTATTCTTCCCACACTTAGGCAGGGAGACTGGCTGGCATCTCTAGACCTCAAGGATGCATACTTTCTTATTCCTTATCCGGCAATCCCACAGAAAGCATGTCAGATTCAGGTTGCTGTCTGGACAGTACCAGTTCAGAGCCCTGCCCTTCAGCCTTGCTTCTGCCCCAAGAGTGTTCACAAAGTTCCTGGCAGTGGTGGTGGCACATTTGAGAAGGCGGGGTGACAGTGTTCCCTTACCTAGACAGCTGGCTAGTTGTGGGGCAGTCTCCTCAGCAGGTCAGAGATGCTCTAACTCTTACACAGGATTCCCTGCAGTCTCTGGGGTTCCTGGTAAACCTGAAGAAGTCAGTCTTGCAGCCAGTTCAGCTCCTGGAGTTCATAGGAGCAGAGTTGGACACACTGCAGGGAAAGGCATTCCTTCCTCAGGGAAGGATGGACAGTCTGGTGCAGCTGGCATGCTCTTTCCAGCTAAACACCCCCAGGCCAGCAAGATATTTCCTACAGCTGTTGGGTCACATGGCTGCTGTAACAGCAGTGGTGCTAGGAGCCAGGTTCCAAGAGAGGGACATACAGTTTCACTTCAGATCCCATTGGTCCCAGAAAAAGGACTCTGTCAAAGCTAATGCCAGACACAGGGACTCTCCTTCAAGCACTCCAGTGGTGGCAAGAAAGAGGCAACCTCAGGGAAGGTGTGCCATTCCTGCAACAGTCCCAATGGTAGTGTTGACAACCGATGTCTCCCTCCTAGGTACATGGCTTCAGCAAGAGTCAGGTCGCTCCTGTATAAAAGCTTTCAGCTTAGTGTGCTATACCTGGTTAAACAACTAAATAAATAAATAATAAAAAAAAAAGTCACTGTTGCACTTAAACCTGCTGGAGCTCAGGCAAGTTCTACTGGCAACCAGTCCTTCGCCACAATGCTCCAGGGCAAGGTGGTGCAAGTAAGGACAGACAATACAACCACCGTGTACTGTACTGTACTACATAAATAAGCAAGGGAGCACAAGGTCAGCCTTGCTGTGCACGGAAGCTATGAAAATCTGGAGTCTGACTTACTCTGTCAGAATTTCCCTAGCTGCAGTTCATCTTCCAGGAAAGGACAATGTTCTGGCAGATGCCCTCAGCAGGATCAACCAAATTCACAATGAGTGGTCTCTGAGCAGGCAAGTCCTGCATTTCAAACTGTCTTCAGAAGGTGGGGCACTCCAGAGGTGGACCTCTTTGCATCCCCAGTCAGTCACCAGATGGCACAGTACTGCCGCAGGCCCCCTGCACTAGGCATAGTGCCACTGGATGCACTTCTGCTGGACTGGACAGGGAAGTTCTTGTATGCCTTCCCTCCATTTCCTCTGCTGCTCTGGGTACTGAACAAACTCTGGACTCAACCAGCAACAATGATCCTCATAGCACCGGACTGGGCCAGAGAGACTTGGTACTCACTGCTCCTGTCCCTGTCAATCTCCAGTCCGAGTAACCTCCCCAGGAGGCACAACCTGCTGACATCCTCTCAAGGGAGGATCCTTTACCCCAGCCTTAAGTCCCTCAGGCTCCGGGCCTGGCTCTTGCGGACCTACAGTATGCTAGTTTGCACCTCTCTAAAGGAGTCCTGGAGGTCCTTAGGGTCTCTAGAAAACCCTCTACCAGGAAGACTTACATTTCCAAGTGGAAGAGGTTCTCTATTTTGTGCCAGCAAAAGGACATAGATCCTCATCAGGCTGGTCTGTCAGTCTTGTTGGACTATTTGGCTCATCTCCATTCCCTTGGTCTGAAGCCATCTGCCCTCAAGGTACAGCCGGCAGTTGTTTCAGACTATCTTTTGGTAGGGAAGGGCTCTTCCCTGGCCTCCAACCCAATTTTCAGGAAGTTGCACCCCCCCCCCCCAACACGGAACCAACCCCATCGTGGGACCTGAATATATGCATTGTACAGTTGGTGCAGCCCTCCTTTTGAGCCCTTGTCTTCAGCAGAGCTCAAGTATGTAACTTGGAAAACTGTTCTTGGTAGTAGTCACTTCAGCCAGGAGGATCCGTGAACTGCAGGCCTTGTCCATAGAACCTAACTACGTTTCAGTCCACAGTTACAAGGTAGTGCTCTGGACCAATAGAAAGTTCCTTCCCAAGGTGGTTTCTGACTTCCATCTTAACCAGTCCATTACCCTGCCTATCTTCATTACTGATCATTCCAGTTCAGGGGAATGTAAGCTACATAGCCTTGATGTCAAGAGGGCTATTAGCTGCTACTTGGATCACACAAAAGCCCATAGACAGGATAACACTCAACTTTTTCTGACCTGTGGGGAAGGGCAAATCATTCACAGAGGGCTGTTGCACACTGGATTGTTGCCTGTATTCAGTTTTACTACAGCAAATTGGGTAAGGAACTCCTACGGTCGTCAGAGCCCACTCTACCAGGGATACAGCTGCCTTTATAACAGCTGCTAGAGATATTCCTCTGTTAGAAATCTGTAAAGCAGCTACCTGGAAAACTGTTCACACATTTACTAAGCACTTTGCCTGGACTGGACACCCAGGCTAGAAGTGATGCCAGATTTGGCACAGCATTATTGTAGAGCCTGTTTCCTAAGTAGATTCTCTGCCCGCCTCCAGTGGTTCTGCTTGGGTAGTCTGCTTATGTCAGAATACAGTAAGGATTTCCTGGGGTTTGAAGAAGAAATTACTTACCATAGTAATCTTGTTTCTTTCAAGGGAATCTTTACTGTGTTCTGAGCTCCTCCCCTACTAGAACCTACTGGGCACTGCACTCCAGCTGTTCAGGTTGTTGATGAAACCTGTCTGAACTGGTTGTTTTAGGCATCTGTGACTTAAGTCTTTAGGATGCTACCTGGTGTGGGGGGGGGGGGTCTATTTGTTGTGGGTTAATTTATTTTCTGTAGAATAGTTAGTATTTTTCATACATGCTTTGTAAGAATCTGACGGTTGCATAGAATGCACCACGGACAATGGTTTGAAAACGAAAACCAAGCTCAAGCCTATCAGTTCCACTATTAGAATAGGTTCTATTAAAGAGATCCACCAAGATGTAAACAGATGCCCCTGCACCATATATATTGCTGCCTTACCACCAGAGGGTCCTCCATTTGAATATTTTCCCGAAAAATGTGCTGCACAGAAAAAGTAAATCCCTCTGTAAAATACTGTAAACTAGGTGTGAAGCACTTCCCAATTGCCTTCCGTCGCCCAGGGTCTGCCCCTGCGCTCAGGGACATGATGACGAGATGCCAGTGAGAGCGCGGGTGCATGCTCCATTAAACTCAATGGGCAGTGACTTTTCCATCTGTTTTTTGTAATACAGTGGCCACTGGGCAATAAAACCTGGGCACCGGTCAACTAACAAGGTGCCAGTGCCAGGTGTCAGCATGACATGGAAAAAGAATTGGATAACGATGATCCTGAGACAACCATGGACATTTGGGAGCTTTTCTGCACTGAATGCCAGCGCTGCTAAGAAATTTTAATGGAAGACATGGATCTGTTACCAGAGTGCATGATGCAGGCTTATCTGTCAGAGACACTGACTAGCAGAAGTAGTGTTACAGTTGAAGTCTGCAACGATGGTTCAATAAAACTGAATATTTCCTCACCACATCACTAAAGGCTAGATCTGAAAAACTTGAACATTTAGCATTTCTCAAACTCGCCAAGAATCAGCTTTGGTTATTTA
The DNA here is from genome assembly GCA_016271365.2 of Neoceratodus forsteri. Lineage (NCBI taxonomy): Eukaryota > Metazoa > Chordata > Ceratodontiformes > Ceratodontidae > Neoceratodus > Neoceratodus forsteri. The sequence goes on from CM028132.1 coordinate 614,175,988, forward strand.
TTTGATTTTTCACAGCATGTGATATCTACTACTATTCCCAGTCCTACACCTCTTGGTGGTAAGTTCTCCCGGACACAGCTGTCAGTAGCACCACAGCCTGGCTCTCGCCACCCAGCATTAGCGGTGCAACTCCACCTCCTAATTACAATACAACAACTTTCACATTGTCATCACCAGCAAGTTTAATATAATCAGGTATGCCGTTGAGCACATAGAGTTGGTATCCCTTAAATAAGCCCACCCAACCTACCATGAGTGGAACAGAAATGGAATTGAAGTCTTTCCTGGATGCACAGAGGCACACACAGTTCTCTTAGTCTGCCCTAATATAATCAGTAGTTAATTTCTACAGCTTTGCCTACCAGTCTCTGTTCAAAGTAAGTTTAATTAATGTAAAAAAATGATATAACAAAAACAAACACCCATCTGACAAAAAAAAAAATCCATTCATGGATGATGGAAAACAAATTGTGACATGTAGTGCCCTACATTTAATGTCTTTCGATTTATTGTAATTTTTTTTTTTTTATTTGATGCCTAACTTTTATTTTATTTTGAGAGGAAGAGTGCATCATCAATGTGGACAGATAATTTTTTACCATGGAGGTAAAGCAGAGACTGCAGGTGGGGGATATGCCTTGAGGTCAGCAATGACTAGTAACTGTATAGATCACTGGTGAGACCTCACCTGGAATGCAGTTCTGGAGGCCCCATCTCCAAAAGGACATAGATAGGGTGGAGGCGGTGCAAAGGAGGGCAGCCAAAATGGTAAAGGGCTTGCATCAGAAGCCCTGCAAAGAAAGACTTAAGGATTTAAATATGTAATTCTTAGAAGACAGGAGGGAATGGGGTGATATGATGGAGATATTCAGGTACCTCACAGGAATAAACAATGTACAGGATGGGAGCATCTTCCAAAGGAGAAGATGTTCAAGGACAAGGGGTCACAATATGAAGCTGAAGGGGGGAGGATGAGAGGAAACATGAGGAAGTACTGCTTCATGGAAGGGGTGGTGGACTCTTGGAACAGCCTCCAAGAGGAAGTGGTGGGGATAGAATGGTCACAGGATTTAAGAATGCATGGGACAGACACAAGGGAATCTTAGAAGCAAGAGGGGGGTGTAAGTCGAATCCAAGTAGAGTCTCTGGTGGCAATACGGGTAGGGAATTTAGGGTAGACTAGGTGGGCCAAGTAGTCCTTGTCTGCCGACAGCTATGTTTCTATGTAACTGTTAATGTAGATTACACGTGGTTATGGCGGTCTTACCGTCTGACACAAGTAAGCTACAGAAATATTCATTGCTGACCTCAGGGCTTTTTTTGCCCACTATTTGTAGTCTGCTTTACCCTATTTTTTTGTGTGTGTTTTTACCAGGAGAGAGACACTAAGCTGAAAGCTTGTTTACAGGTGCGACCTGGGAGCACAAGAAAATTAAGTGACTTGCTCAGGGACACACAGTATGCAAGTGGGGTCTGTGTGACTGAAACCCAGATCTCCAGGTTTACAGATCAGAGCCTCAAACCACTGCACTATACAGCCTCCTTCTGTACAGAGAACTGAAGTGGTACGGCTGAATTCTTGGACAGCAAACCAAATTTTGGGCCCAGTTCAAAGCCGAATTTAAGTAGCCGCTGGCCCACTTCTTCCACCCTTACCCCAAATTCCATATTAAGATCCTGAACAAGTTCATCTGCATATGGACATTTCACATGGTAAAACTGAGTCTGATTATACCATTTCTGGAGCCAGAAGAATGGTTCTGCTCCTTGCATCTCCAGGATGTGTACTTCCACATTCCTAGCCATCCTTCACACAGGCTGTACCTTACATTCAAAGCGGACAAAACCCTCTGGCAATTTAGATCCATGCTGTTCAGTCTGTCTTTGGCCTCCAGTGTGTTCACTAAGCGTCTGTCAGTAGTGCCAGCTTTCCTCTGACGCAGGGGCATCAAGGTGTTCTCCGCCTCAGTGACTGGCTTCTCCTGGGCAGTTCAGTGTAGCATGTATAGCAGCCCAGAGACTTGACTGTACTGATGTTCCAGCAGCTTCATTTTCTCATTAAGCTGGGCAGGTTCAAGTTGGCTAGGATACGCGATTGTATTCTTTTGGGTGGGATTGAACTCGCTGCAACCCAGAGCTCGCCAGTCTCAGACAGGCCATGAATCTTTCATTGTTTCCATGATTATTTGGGGTTGGACAGTTGCTTCTGGTCCGGGATGTCCTCAGGCTTCTAGGCTTCATGACATGTACCATGGCATGATCCGTTACGCAAATTGCTGCATGAGAAAGATCCAGTGGTAACTGTAGCGACAGTGGTCCTAGACGCACTCAGCCCTGGACCAGTCTGTTCGGGAGACCCAGCAACTGAACCTCTCTGAGGGAATCCCCTTTGTCCAGAGCCCTCAATTGAGTCTACAACAGACCCCTCCCTAGTGGGACGGAGAGGGCATCTGCAGGACTAGTGGAGCACACAGTGTTGGTTGCTGTGTGAGTCCAGAATGCACGGTGACCTGCTGCAACTCTGAGCACTCTGCCTGGAACTTGTTGGAGTTCACCTGCTGGTTAAGGGCCAGGTTGTGCAAGTCAACATGGACAACACAACCACCATGTTCTGCTGAACAAGAAGGGTACATGCTCTCCTTCCTGCTGTTTCAAGAGGCATTACAGATGTGTTCCCTGGCTTGTACACTGCAAATGGACTTCATGGTAGTCCATGTGGCGGTATCAGACAACAAGCTGGCAAATGCCAAATAGTCACAAGGAAGCATCTCCTGAGTGGTTGCTGCACCCACAGGTGGTGTCCCAGGTGTTCCTGGTGAGGGAAAACAGGAGGTTGGGGCTGTTTTAGCAGGGAACCTTGCCATGGGGATGTATTTGTGTGGTCATGAGTTCTTCTGTATACCTTCCCTCCATTTCCCTTGGTCCATGTTGTGGTCCTCAAGCTAGCGACATTCTCAGGGTTGAAGAGATGTCCTGGAAAGTCAGCTCGAAAAACCTATAGTTGTAAGTGAAAGGTTTTCTTGTTCTGGTTTGCAGAGCACAGACTGCCTGCACTCTCCTGCTCAGTGAAATACATTCTTGATTACCTCTGGTCCATAAGAGCTGCAAGCTAAATCCCTCAAGGTGCACCTGGCTGCCACCCCAGTGTACCAGGCAAAAGCCATTGTTCCTTCGGTGGCCCAGGAGAAAGGGGCCATCTGTTTTTGCAAGGGGCTGAACCATCTGTCCCTTATGGCAAATAAGCTGCCTTCACTGCTGGATTTACCAGTGGTGTTAAAGTGGCTTGTGGGCATGCTGTTTGAACGAACGAGTGTCACCTGGCATTTTTTGTAGCAGACACAGTTTGGTCACCATCACTGGGATGTAAGAATGAGTGAACTTCCATCTGAACCAGGCTTGATGCTGCCTGTCCTCAGCCCCATACTTCAGATTCCAAAGGAACGCTACACACATTTGATGTCCACAGGACTCTGCTCTGTAATTGTGAGCCTGTGGTGGAATTTTATGGTTAGACTGACCAGCTGTTTCCTACCTACACTGAAGATGACCAAGGAAGAACAGCAGCCAAACAGACCGTGGCAAATGGATCACATCCTGCATTGCTCTGTGTTACCAGTTGACTGGGAAGGAGCCACCTGATGAGTTAAGGTCTCAGTCCACCAGAAGTACTGCTGTGTGCTTTCAGGTGCAGCCCCACTGCAGGGATTTGTAGGGCTGCTACTTGGCCTAATGCTCACATGTTCACCTCTTCATATCCCGTTACGGCTTCAAACTACCCAGTCGCTAGGATGCTGCTTTTGGGTCCTCTGTCCTCCAGTCTCTATTTGCCTGAAGCGTGGGATGCAGACATTACTCTTTCACCTGAGGACTGCTAGGAGTTTACATAAGTGGATAGTGAACTGAATCTAGGTAGTTAGAAGAATAGGCTAGTTACCGGAAACAATCATTCTACTACTCAAATTCATTTCACATCCATACATAGAAACATAGAAATTGTCATCAGAAAATGACCACTTGGCCCACCCAGTCTTCCCACATCCCCCCCCCCACTTTGTCCCACAGACCCTTCCTAGTCTCTGTCGACCCTCCCTGCATCCCTGCCTGTTTACCAAATAGGAGGCAGTACAGCATAGTGGCTAAGGACACTGAGCTGTAAACCTGGCGACCTGGTTTGAACCCCATCAGTCCCTACTTGCATACTGTGTGACCCTGGGTAAGTCACTTAGCTTCCTTGTGCTCCCAGGTCACACCTGGAAACAAGCTCTGGCTTAGTGTGCCTTTCCTGGTTAAACAATTTCCCCTTACCCTCCGATATTCCCTTATGTCTGTCCCATGCATGTTTTTGCTCACTCCACCCCTGCCGGCAGATTGTTCCAGTTATCCACCACTTTTTCAGTGAAATAGTGCTTCCTCCATGAAAGAGTGGTGGAAGACCCACCCAACCTCCCCTGACAGTGTTTACTTTTGGTACTGGTTTCCAGCTCGCTGTTCTGAGAGCACTGGGTATGGAGCCGAAGGACCAAATGACTGAATGGTAGAGGGAATCGAGCTTGACGACCATTCAGGTGACTAAGCATGCTCAGAGGAAAACCAAGCAAGCGTGGTGACTGTGAACTAAATACTAGTGGTAGAACTGTGGTTACCAGTAAGTAATACTAATGCTGAATGCGAAGCTTTTGCTCGGTTCTTCTCAGACAGAGTGTCCGGTATCCTGCAGGGAGTTCCTCCAGTCAGCAATGCTATAGTTGGCAGTGGCCGCCAGAAGTGTTCTGAGTGCGCTCCGCCTGGTTGGGGGGAGTTTAGACGAGTGGAGGTAAGTGAGATCATTGGGGTGGCGACCAATCTGAAGCACACTTTTTGTGAACTGGATCCGGTGCCGACGCGTTTCTTAATGAGATGCATAGACACCGTTGGCCCGGTGTTTGCTCTGATTGTCCGCTGTTCTTTATCTGAGGGGGTCTTCCCTGATGCCTTGAAGGAGGCATTGGTGAGACCACTCCCAAAGAAACCATCCTTGGACCCGGAGGTTGGGGCAAATTACCGACCTATCTCCAGTCTTTCCTTTTTGGTGAAGATTATGGAGAAGGTAGTGGCACTTCAGTTGGAGGAGCACCTTGTGACCCATGAGTTGTACAAATACTTCCAGATGGGGTTTCGGCAAGGCATAGCACAGAAACCATGCTTGTTCGGCTGCAGAATGATGTCCTCAGGGCTAGAGATCGAGGAGAAAAGACAATTCTTGTTCTCCTTGATCTCTCTTCAGCATCTGACACTGTGGACCATTGTGTGTTGCTTGACCGCCTCAGGGAATTCTGTGGACACTGGCACTGTCATCTGCTGGTTCGAGTCCTTTTTAACCAACAGGAGGCAATGGGTTGTGATGGGGAATTTCTCCTCCACCCCAGCCCCCTATCTTGCGCATTACCTTCGGGATCAGTGTTAGCCCCGATGTTGTTCGCAGTGTACATGCTACCCCTGGGAGGGATCATTAGGAAGTATGGCTTGGGTTTTCATTGCTATGCTGATGATACCCAGCTATACTTATCCTCGGCCCCAGGAACATCCAAAGCGGTAGATGTGCTAAACAGCTGCCTTGCTGAGATCAACAACTGGATGGCCTCTAGCTGGTTGCGACCGAACCCCGATAAGATGGAGGTATTGGTGGTGGAGTCAAACAGAGTGTGTGATAGGATGACCTCTGGATCAGAGACTGGACTTGTTCTGGGATCTGTTCCATTGAAGGCCTTCTCTAGGGTACGAAATATTGGTGTCATTCTGGATAGGAGTTTGATGATGGAGGCACAGATATCTTCCACTCCTGTTTTTTCCATCTCAGAAATGTCGCCAGGATAAAGCCCTTTGTTCCGCCTCTGGACCTCCCCACTTTGATGCATGCCTTAGTTACATCAAGGCTTGACTACTGTAATGCGCTCTACCTCGGGGTTGCAGGAGGATCTCTCCGCAGACTGCAGCTAGTGCAGAATGCAGCTGCCCGATTACTTACTGGGCAGTCAAAATTTTGCCACATTACACCAGTGTTGCGTGAGCTGCACTGGCTGCCGGTCAGGTGGAGGATCCTCTTTAAGGTGGGTCTTCTCGCCTATAAGGCCCTACATGGTCAGGGCCCTGGTTATCTGTTAGACCTTCTTGTACCTGCTGTCTCTGTTCGCCCCCTCCGTTCCTCCTGTGGAGGCCCGCTAGCGATTCCCAGGACGAGGTTGAAATCGGCTGGCGACAGGGCTTTTAGTGTTGCCGCCCCCATCCTGTGGAATTCGCTGCCCCTTGGGGTTAAGGGGACCCCTACTCTGGAGGTATTCAGGGCCCACCTTTCCACCCTCCTATTTGCTCAGGCCTTTTTGGATTTAGTTATTAATTTATAGATCTGATTTAATTATAGACATTGGTAATCTGATGTTTAGTTTATTATCTATGGGTAATGTTTATATGAAGCGTTATTTATGTTTATAATTATTTGTGTTTTTATTGATCTGTTTCTGAATATGTGGTTACTTATTTGTACAGCGCCCAGAGCCTCCGGGATTGGGCATCTTTCAAATAAATTTTGCCTTGCCTAATATTTTCTTTCAAGCCCTGTTGATCTACATTAGTAAAGCAGATGGAAGCATGATTAATGGCTTCTTCTCCATGGTACATGTCATGAGACTGTAATTCTTTTACATACTCCAACTACAGACTGATGACACTTTCTCTAACTTGTCTTTACCCTCTTTTTTTTTTTTTTCGCAGTCCCTAATGTTTTTGGTTCGAGATTGGAGTTTCCCGTATGAATATCCTTATGGACTGAAGGGAGGAATGTCCTTTCTGGACAAACGGTTACAGGTATGATTTTCTTTGTAGGCTCTTATGGTGAAGAGTAGCACTGAGTGCACCAGGGAAAGGCCTTTTCTGTTAAGGAAATCACAGCCTCTGGTGAGATAACACACTTGAGAGTACTATTTATGTTAGCCTAGAATTTTATTTTTATTTAGTTATTGAAGTCTAGGAATTACAACCCTTTGAGTCAGGGACGTTTTTTCAAAGGCTCCATGTCAGTACAAAGTGTGGCAGGCAAGTGCTATAGACATCATGAACAAAGACAGTAATTATATACAGAAATACAGTTATACAATAGGGAGTCATCTAATAATGATACAATACAATAAGCATTGTCAATTGACATGAGAGTGACCAAAATTGTTGAAATAAGTCAGAGGAGAAAAGTAAATATTGGAGACAGGAGCGATGGAGGAGAAAGTGAGAAACAGGCCCAGTAAGTGGAACAAAGGAGAGCTGGAAATATAGTAGAGACCAGAAAGTTGCCCATTGGGCATTGTCGTGGGGCTAAGGTGCAGAAGACGAAATAGTTGGAGGATTACGACAGTGTTACGGGCAGTCACAGTTTGATGAAACCAGGATGTGGTCCCGCAGTTCTTTTTTGAAAGGGCCCAACCTGGGTATAAATAGGAGGGAACCAGGGATGAAGTTCTTCCATAAAGGGGCCATATATTTGAAGGACCTTTGACCGGTGGTGGTTCTGTAGAAGGGGACTTGGAAAGCAGTTTTGTTGGTGTGTCTGATCGTCCGCCTGTGTGCTGCCCTGGAGAGGGGAGAAGGTTACAACCAGGGGGTGAGTGGCCCATAGAGATTTTTTTTGCTAGTAGGCAAGTCTGATAGTAAAGACGCCTTTGGAAATTTAGCCAGCCCGAGTGTTGATAGAGATTGCAGGTATGCGTCAACCTGTCGTGGCCAGGCGGCAGGCTTTGTTTAAGGCAAGTTTAATTTTTCTCAGGGTAGAGTTTGAGGCAGACCTGTAAATGACTACTGTAGTCTTCCAGGGATAGAATAGAGCTGGAGATTGCCAGTCTAAGAGCAGCAGCGGGAGAAGCAAGACCTAATTCTGTAGAGGAGGCCACTTCTGCATTAACTGAGGAACAGGTAGTGGTGATGTGTTCATAGAAGGAGAGGGCAGGATTGAGGGTGATACCAAGGTATTTAAAATGGGGAACAGATTCGGGGGGGGGGCATGAGAATTGAGGATGGAGAAGGTGGAGGACTTGTACTTATTTTGGTGATGGGAGAATAGCATTACCTTTGTCTTTTTATAATTGAGACTAAGTTTAATGGTTGAAAACCAGGATTCAACCTCCTTAAAGGAGAGCAGCAGGTCCTGTTGAAGCAGGGTGGGTCATGGTGGCGACTGAAAATCATTGCATCATCCGCATAGAGGAGGTGACGTCCGGTACAGGCCGAAGGGGGAGAGTTCAGGTACAGGGTAAATTGGAGTGGGCCAAGAATGGAGCCTGGGTACCCCAGAGCGAACCTGCAGACTAGTGGATAGGGTGCCATTTATTGTCACTTGCTGGGATCTTCCTTGCAGGTAGTGGGTGAACCAGGCAGTAGTCTCCTGGGACAGGCCAATAGAAAGGGGAGAGTCTGATAATAGGGAATGATTGACCATATCAAAGGCCTTGATGAGGTCTATGTACACAGACCCAACCAAGGTCCCTCGGTCGAGGGCGTCTTAGATGTATGAGGTGTACTCCAGGAAGGCAGTGGTGGTGCTGTGGCCCTTCCTGAATCCATGCTGTTGCTGGCAGAGGCGGTTATGTGATTCCAGGAAGTCAAGGAGTTTGTCATCGATGATTTTTATAAGCGCTTTTGGGGGGGGCAGAATGGAGATAGGCCTGTAGTTATTATGGGAGGTTCGTTCGCCACTCTTGTGGATGGGGGTGACCACTACCTGTTTCCACTGAGAAGGGAACTGACCAAGGCATAGCGACATATTCAAAATTTTGATCAGGGGGATTAGGTCTGCGTCTAGAGTCAGGTTGAGCAGCTTAACGTCTAGTGTATCGCCACTCTGTCTGGATTTGCCAAGAAACTTAGAGGTAGAGTGGGCAGTGCTACGCTGAGATGGTCTTGAAGTGTAGCAGTGGGACACCAGTTGGAGGGGGAGAAAGCCCAGGGAGGGGAGAAGAAGTTGGGGGTACTGAGCTAAGGTCAGTAAAAGCCACATTAAAGGTGTTGGCAATCTGGTCAGGATCTTGGTTAGGGACCCTGTTTGTGATCAGTGGGGGATTTACCACCGAGTTCCTTAATATTCTTCCAGAAATTACATCCTTACCCCCAGGAGGTGGTGAGTTTATCTTGGTAGTAAGCAGTCTTAGCTTGGCGAATGGCCCAGGTGGAGGGGTTTTCGGGCAGCACGGTATAGTTGATGGTCCGCGGGACGGCCAGATTCCAGGGCTGAGCGCCACAGGTTGTTATGAGCAATCATTTGGTCAGTTATAGACTGGCTGACCCAGGGAGAGAAGCGATCTTTTACCACCCGCTTAACAAAAGGGGCAAAGATATTGCAAGCGGAGTTAAAGGAACTAATAAATAAGGACAGCGCATCATTGACAGATGCAGTACAGTCAATCAGGGTCCAGTCAAAGTTGAAAAGATAATTACAGAAATGCCCTAGAGCACTTTTCCTAAGGAGTCGGTGTCTGGTGATACCGGGGGGGGGGGCAACTGTTTGACCAGCGGCAGGTGACTGGGGAGTGATCACTAAGTGAGTCGGATAAGACCTGGACATCGGAGATACGTTCAGTGTGATTGGAGAAGATGAGGTCAATGAGGGTTCTGTTGCCCATGCTTCGGTTAAGCCTGGTTGGAGAGGGGACACACTTTTTAAGATGGCCGCTAGGCTGGCTATGCTGTTGGCTGCTCTGCAGTCTTTCTGTTTTTAGTTCATTTTAGTTGATTTTCCCCCATTTGCCTGCTGGTTTTTCAGATTTTTTTTGCCTGCCTTTACCTGCCTCTATCCGTGGTCTGCCTGAACTGTTCGGAACATTAGAGCAGATTCGTTTGCCGCTTTAGAGCGAATTTGTTTGTGCTGTATTTGCTGAGGAGTGCGCTGAGCCCGATAGTGTTATCGGGGTGTCGGGGGCTACTTAGACACTCCCGAAGTGAACATTGGGGTTGTTTCAACTGACCCCATTATTGTTTGCCGCTTTGTGTTCTGGAATTGTTCTCCGCTGTGGATCTGACTTATTTTGTGCGCTCTTATCTGAGCGTTTGCGGCTGTATGTCTTTTGTGGATTGGGGAGAAGGAGCCACATGAGGATTACCGTGGAGTACCAGGAGGGCTTTGGATCTGGAGATAAGAAGGGTTTTGGAATGTTGGAACTTGGTGCTGGAGCATGGAGGAATCTGTTGCTGGACTAATGGTGGTGGATTTTGGGGATGACAGCAGCTTGATTGGAGCCGGGTGGAGTTAGTCTGATCTGTCGGGTGGGCTGTGGCCGCGCGAGGGTCGGGGCTCTTATCCGCTGAGGAGTCGGTGGTTGGAGTGTGTGATTCCTAGGGCATCCCCGTGGGATCTGCTGGTTGGTGGGTTCTGACGAGGACTCATGGCAACTGTTATGACCCTGGGCCAGCCACCTGGTCAGACTTCCGTGGCTTACGCTGGCTTCAGAGTGACTGGTTCTAAAGAGGATCTCTGGGACTTCTTCCCCTATTTAGGGCCACAGTAAGACTTTTTAATTTTACAACTTTGCTGGCAGTGAGAGTGCCGAACAGTACTTCCTAGGCTCTGGCAGTGAGAGTACCTGAGGACTGGGGAATGTTTGGTTTTATTTTGGGGGGAAATTTCCAAAGATATTTTCCATCTATCTGCTGAAGGGGTGTGAGCTCCTGAGGGGGATTTTTTTTAGCCCTGCTGGTGGTGAGAGGATCATTGGGACTTGGTTAATTATAATTTCTCCCAAAATACTTTTTAGTTACTGCATCATCAGCCAATTCTGCCTGTTTATACCAGTTTGGTTTTATGATTTTGACGTTTTGTTTTTATTTATGTTTAGTGTAATTTTGTTTTGTTCACTTCCTGAGGCTGTGAGAAGGTCCTGGGGTGGTGAAGATTTTGTTGTTTGATTTATTTATTTTGTGTTGGAACCGTGTTACTTATTATTATTCTGTTTTTTTTTTTAGAAATATGATACTAGGGAGGTTTGTGTAAGGGTTATTTATTTATTATTTAGTATGCTTTTTGTCTGCAGGGGGTGCCGACATCTACCTTGGTCACAGACCTCCAACTCCCACCTTCCGTTATCAGCTCTTTACTCCCCACAGCACCCCTGGCTTACCCCCATAGGGCGGGGTTGCAGCCCTCCCTTAAGGTGCCGCAATTCTAGTATCTATTGGGGAGGCGAACACGGGAGGCTATTTGAAGCCAGAGGTAAGGCTTCATGAGGCGCCCTGCAGGATTTTTCTCCCCATAGGCAGGGGCGGGGACTTGCAATGACAGCCAGCATCCGCCCCGCCTCTGAAAGGCTGGCCCTGCTACGTCGGTGCGTTGTGGCAACCCAGCCTCCGCCGGCTACGCTATTGCACGAACACTATACCACCTCCCGAAGGAAGAGCAGTCGAGGGCGCTCGATCCTTCTCCACCCCCCGGCCCTCGATGACCCAAATCGATTCTTGAACCCAGCGCACAGCAGAAATCCAGCCGCTGTGCTGGCAGGCCGGCTGTGTAAGGGTTATTTAGTTATCTGGGGTTGGGTTTAGAGGATATTTATTTGGTTTTAAGTAAGATTTTGTATATTTTATTTTATTTTTATAATATTTTTTGCATTGTCTCCTTTGGTATATAATTGCACAGTTGAGGAGTATTGTTTAGGTCACAAGAATGTGTTGGAGGCCTACCCCTACGGTTGTGCGCTATTCACCCTCTACTCTCCGCACCCTCCGCCCCTCTCCCCCACTTAAGTTTACAATCTGCCAGCGCTGTAGGGTGCTGGGTATTGTGCATAAGGGAGGGAGGAGAGTGAGAGGGGCCACCGCATCGGGGTGGTAAAATCCAGAAGACGCCCTGGAGCAAAAAGGAACCTAGAACGTGGTTCGCCATGTCTAGTTTCCACACCCAAGGGCACTACCAGTTGTGGCAGGCAGGTGGTTTGGGCGTCCCGAGAGGTTAATCCAACTCGGGCGGTGTTATGCAATGCCAGGTCCATTAAAAACAAGACTGTAATTATTGCAGATCTTGTTGAAATGGTGGACCTGGCTTGCATCACTGAGACCTGGCTGGATGAGAATTCTGGCCCCATTTTGGAGGCTTTAACTCTGGCCGGTGTTGGGTTATACACCACCCAAGATTGGATCGGAAGTGTGATCTGTTTCAAGACCGAACTCAATCTCACAGGTGTACCAGTTGAGGAGACTGAGTCATTTCAGTGTACTGTAGTAGAAGGTGTAGGTTGTCGGATTGCCCTCTTCTACCTTCCACCAGGAGATGAGAAGAGATTCCTTCAGGAAGTCACGGACTTCGACGCGTTTCAGTCACCCAAGCTGATGGTCCTGGGCGACTTCAACGCCTGGGTCGACTAACTCTCCCAATTTGGACAGCACTTTCTCCAGTTGATGACATCTCTGGGCCTTACACAGATAGTTACCACTGCTACTCACAAACACGGTCGCTCTCTTGACTTAGTCTTCCTCCTGGGGATCAAAGCCTCTGACTTGGGGGTGGAACCAGTTGGATGGTCCAATCACTACACCGTGGCATTTAGTTTTAGTGCCCCCCCTTTTTAGGCCTGCCACTGTGGAGATGGTCAGGTACCGTCCTTTACGAGACATAAGTTCTCAAGACCTTGCAGTGGTGTTTGACCTATAGTCCTTCCCAGTGGCAAACAGTGACCCAGAGGCCCTCGTGATGGCTTATAATTCGGCCATCTCGGTGGCCCTGGATGTCATTGCTCCCGTCCAAGTTCGTCCTTTCTCCCTTTGCCCTCGATCCCCATGGTTTGATGGGACTCTGAGGGATATGCGGCGACTAGGACGAAGGTTAAAGCGTTGCTGGAGGAAATCTGCCCTTGATGCCGACCACCTTAGATTGATGGACCATTATCAAGTCTGTCAGTTTGCAATCACCCATAAGAAGGCAGAGTTCCTATCCGGGGAGACTGCGGCTGCTCAGAATTTTCCAGATCAGCTGTTTCGAACTGTCGACAGACTGTGTAAGCCAGCCTGTCTACAAGTCCGGAAAACCTTTTCGCAAGTAGAGTGCGATGAACATGCTCGATTCTTTGCAACTAAGATGACTGACATCAGGGCGGTACTCCAGTCAGCACACACTATGGGTGTTGCTTTGGATCAGCATGAGGCCACTGCTCCTCGGTTTTCCTGGAGTACCTTTGACCGACCGGAGTTCATGGATGTCATGTGGATTGTCCAGAGTGTGCACCCTATGTGCTGTAGTTTGGATCCAGGACCAACTTCCCTGATTTTGGGTTGTATTGACTCCATCAGTCCGGTCCTTGCTCAGATAATCTGGGGGTCCTTGGAAACGGGTGAGTTTCATAGCTCCCTGAAAGAGGCGGTGGTGACACCACTCTTGAAGAAAGCTTCTTTGGACCCAGACTGTCTTGCAAACTACAGACCAATCTCTAACCTTCCCTTTTTAGGGAAGGTGATTGAGAAAGTAGTGGCTGCACAGCTGGAGAACCATTTGACCATCCATGACATCTATGAACCCCTCCAGTCCGGATTTCGAAAGAGACATAGTACTGAGACAGCGCTGGTTCGGGTGCTCAGTGATCTCCTGATAGCTAGAGATTGGAAGAGCCGTACCATCTTGGTTCTTCTAGATCTCTCATTAGCTTTTGATGCTGTGGACCATGGGGTTCTGCTTGGCCGTCTGAGGTTCATCTGTGGACTGTCTGGTACAGTCCTCTGGTGGTTTACATCATTCCTCACAGGAAGAACTCTGAGAGTGGTGTCTGGGGTTTATTCCTCAGATCCAGTTTCTCTGGCATGTGGGGTATCTCAGGGCTCAGTGTTGTCCCCATGTTTTTCGCAGTGTATATGATGCCCCTCGGAGACATTGTAAGAAGGTATGGGCTGAGGTTTCACTGCTATGCTGATGATACCCAGCTCTACCTTTCTTTTGCACCTGACCAGGATGGAGCTCTCTCGGTCTTTAACAGCTGTCTTGCAGAAATCCAGGAGTGGATGGATTCCAGTTGGTTGAAGTTGAACTCGGAGAAGACTGAGGTGCTGGTTGTGGATCCGAGTCACCAGATAGTGGGGTCGGGGGCTGGTTCGCCCTCTGGACTTTTTCTTGGGGGCTTATCACTCCTGACCTGTGAACGGGTGTGAAACCTGGGGGTTATTTTTGATGAAGGGCTGACCCTGCATTCCCAGGTGTCTGCTGTTGTCAAATCCTCTTTTTACCATCTTAGGAGTATCTCCAGGATTAAGCACCTTGTTCCATCCGGTGACCTTCCTACTCTGATCCACGCCTTTGTGTCCTCGTGATTAGATTATTGCAACTCCCTTTGCCTAGGGCTATCGGGGGTGGAAATCCGATTGCCTGCAGCTAGTGCAGAATGCAGTGGCCTGGCTTTTCACAGGATCATCTCGGTCCTGTCATATTTTGTCGATGCTATGCGGACTGCACTGACTGCCAGTTCAGTGGCGGATTACCTTTAAAGTTGGTCTTCTGACTTTTAAAGCCCTACATGGACTGGGCCACTGGACTACCTGAAAGAGCTTCTGGTCCCCTACTTCCCTGGTCAATCGCTCCGCACAGCCGATGAAGGGTTGCTAGAGATTCCAAGGGTGTGTCTGAAATCTTCTTGGGCCAGGGCATTTATACATGCAGCCCCAACCCTTTGGAATTCTCTACCCCGTCGGTTTCGGGAGTGCTTGACCGTGGAGGCATTTAAACAAGTTCTGAAAACACATTTATGGCACCAAGCATTTGGTGATTGACTCTATGATGATATTAGTGATTTAATATAATTTATGTTTCTGTGATGTTTGTTTTGAGATTTTAAATTTGTTAGGTGCCTTGGCATTTGAAAAGCGCCATAAAAATAACATTTTATTATTTTTTTATTAGCATATGCAACTATACAAACCCCATAACCCAAAGTTAAACACTATTATATCCACTTAACATGTATTAATGCCTAACGTTGTATATTCAACAGCCATTTATCCATATAAATTGTTATGTTTAAAATAGCTAATACATGTTGCTTAACCTTAAATACATCACTTCAAGACTTGGGCAGTTCAGTTAATATATATATCATATAAATATTGCATGTGACATTTTTTCTTGTTGAAAACCAGTAACACCCATATTTCTTGCTTCCATTAGTCGGTGACACTAATTAGTATATTGGGTGCACAGGAAGCTGGCTTCTGTGCTGAGACGGCCTCTGGCATCTCGGTGAATGTGAAGTTTTGATGCAGTATTAGAAATGCCTTGAACATCTAAAAAAAACGGTAAAAAAATCAGTTTACTTCGACAACTCCTAATCGGGCGTTACATTCCCTAGTGAAATAACAGGATTGTTTGTTGTTTTCTTTTAACTTGCATTTTTTGAGCAGCTCAGAATTTTCCTGTTGTTTTTTATTTTGCAATTTCTTTACAAACAGCTGATATGCATCATCTCATTTTCAGTGAGGCTCAGCCTTTGCTCAGTTGGACAGTAGGGAAGGACTAAAGGGCAGAGTGTCTACCTGCTCAGAGTTGCACAGTGAGCCAGTAGATATGATGAGCATGGGGCCCTGAGATTTGTTTCTCTGTTTACTACTGTAACCACTGGGCCACACTGCCTCCTAGAAGGAACTCTACTGATTCTGTTTCAGTGATCCAGTAGCCATTTTGGGTTTGTCAAACATGAAGTCTGCGTAGAAGTTTAAGCCATTTAATTTTTTTCTTGTATGAATGGCTACTGCATTTTTAAGGGGTTTGAATCTTGACTTTTAGGTGAAGGAGCATCAGCATGAAGAGATCCAAAATGTCCGCAAGCACATCCATTCCTGCTTTACTAATGTTAACTGCTTCTTGCTGCCTCACCCAGGGATGAAAGTGGCCACCAGCCCCAGCTTCGATGGAAAATTAAAAGGTTTGTCTTTTGCTTTCGTTTATTAGAAGTAGCTGTAGGGTGTCAGACTGCCTTGTTGCTTATCATGCTGATGTCGAAGGTTTCTGCCTAGAGCCTTTGCCGTCACATTGCGAGGCATAGGCAGTGTTAAGAATCAGTCTCAGATGCCTCTTGCTGGAGGGAGGGGATCATGTGAAAATCATGTGTGCACGAATTCACAGCTCCAGATCGATGGGGGAAATCTACTATAGGGTGATACAAGATACTGACATGGGATGCGGTGGCATGATACGTTCAGGTCTGTGTTGGCAATTATTGATCAGAGTGGGGTGGGTGGCCTTGGTTCCAGCCTGCTTCTCTTGGGTCAGAAAGGTCTTCAGTCATGGGCTGTGCCTCAGTGAGTGGTGCTGGGATATGGGTGATTGAAAAATAGGTGGTCACAATGGGGGATGGTTAGCTAGATGACACCGTTGTGGTCTCCCCACCCTGTTTTTGGTACCCAGACCTCTGTGTACTCTGTTCTCCTCTCTCTCCTACTGATGGTTCCCACTCAGAGCTATAGATACTGGACAGTATAGAAAGGGACAGGCAGTAGTTATTTGGGGCCAGTGGTCATCACTGCAGGAGTTGTGGGATCTGTGACATGTGGAGGTGCTGAAGGAGAGCCTGGCTCACTAAGTAAGGAAAAAAAATAGACTGTAGCGGTTTGTTGGTGTTCTAGGTTATTATGGAAGGTGAAGTCCTTTTTGCAGCATTAGTGATGAGAGTTACTGTGAAATTATTTGGCTCTGTGGTGTGGTACACATGTAAGCTGTAAAGCTGCTGTTTTTGTCAAAAACAAAAGCATTCTTGAATCAAAAAGCTTAAGTTCCTAGAGTCCAAGAATGCAGAGCAAAAACTATCCTGCAGCTGGCAAAGATCTTGCAAAGTCGATCTTCTCCACATAGTGCCACTCTTTGGTCTTAGACCTGAGGTACTAGGACCCCACAGAAGTAAAAAACTGTTTCAGGGCACTGACAGTGATGCTGGCACTGGTGCATGCACACCATGTGCCATGTCTAGTAACCACTGGCAACGCCCACACTGTCTCAGTTCTACTGCGTGTGCACCAGGGGAGTGGAACTCACTAATGATCACTGTTCCGATGCCCTGACTGATCTTTTGTACTCCTTTGGGTTCTTTGTGCCTCCTTTCTAAGACAAAAGAATGGTTCTGTATGGAAAAGATAGTCTTAGATCTGAACCTGGGGTAAGTAAATTTTCTGTTTGACATTTTCTAGAGGCTGAAAGTGCAAGGAGTGAGTGCTTGGTGTAGCTATGGGTGTAGGTTCAGGAGGATTGTACTCACGGTTAAGGCTAGGTGAGAGAAGGGACTAACCAGCACTGAGCGTTGAGTCTCACCAATCTGTGAACAGCTTAGCATTAAATGGAATCAAAAATGGCTTCAGCTTGAAGCAAATCCATCACCTCTTGGAGCCAGAAGCACTAGGACCCCGCTGGAAACAGAACATTTGGGGTTGGCGGAAACATAAATGCATGGCACTGATGCATGGCACAAGGCATGCACCATCAGCAAATAAGGCAGTGTCAATCTCAACCATCTCCGTTCTTTTTTCACAGCTGTTGAACTTCTGTCTTGTCAGGGACCAGGACATCTTAATATAAATAGCTTTCCTGTCTAGTTTGTTGACTTTTTTATTTAGCTGCATTTGGTAATTCAGTGTCATTTTTCAATAATTCAGTGCATGACCTGGGGTTCTGTAGATACCTACTCCTGAATCCTCCTTGGCTGCCTTGATTCCAGGACCAGCTGTTACACTTGAGTCTTCAGTCACTGCATCAGTAAACTGAGGTTTGGATGATACACAAGTACCCAGATTCAGAGTATTGGATCATGTAACCCAGGTCTTCTTAGCAAGGAATCCTTTCGCCAGAAATGAGCCTGCAGGGACATTTTGAAGCAGTTTCCCTTATGATGTGCCAACACATCGTTTGATCTGTGCAGTGTGAGCAACTCGTGGAATACTATCTGGCTTTGTCAGAATCTGGTCTACAGATCTTATCAGTGAATATCCGTCTGTCAGACTTTTCTGTTTGTCATAAGATATTTAGTAGAACCTACACAGCTTCCTCTTTTCATAAACGTTCTCAGAGGCGTTCCCCCATGCCCGGCATGTGTTACGATCACAGACCCAAGCTGGATTCTTCACCTGATTGTTAGTAGGCTGTGGACCTGCCCCATTTCAGTAGGCAGCATAGGTTAATTTAGTCCACGGGGAGGACCCTAAGGTTGGGAAATCGCCAGTGGTAACTAAGCTAAGAAAAGGTAGAATGGTGGAGAAAATGAGAAAGGGGATTAAAGGCGGGGGGGGGTGATAGTGAGAGAAGGCATGAGAATAAAAAGGGGGATGACAGGAGGGAAAGTAACAAAATATGGAAGGCCACGTGTGTGAATGCTCGCAGCCTGGGAAATAAAATCCATGATCTGGTGGGCTTGATGGCAGAAGCTGATCTGGAAGTTGTCGCTGTTACCGAGACATGGTATAATGGGAACCATGACTGGGATGTACATCAGCTATACCAAGTTATACTCTATTCAGGAAAGACATGGAGGGTGAAAAGGGAGGAGGGGTAGCTCTTTACATCAGGCAGGGTATAAAAGCAACTGAGGTACAGGGATTGCAGGGGGAGGCGGAGGCTCTGTGGGTCACCCTGGAGATGAGCAGTGACACCGCCGTTCGCACGGGCGTGATCTACAGACCTCCAGCACGAGGGGAAGAGTTGGACAAGGTTCTAGTGGAATCCATCCCTAAGATGGCAACGAAAGGTGAAGTGCTGCTGGTAGGTGACTTCAGCCTACCAGATGTTGATTGGAGCATTCCAGCCGCAGCCCCAGCCAGGAGCAGGGACATACTGGACTCCCAGCAGGGGGCATGCCTCAGGCAGCTAGTGCTAGAACCACCCATGAGGGTGTGAATTGGGAGCTGGTACTTACCAACGGGGACAGAATAGCAGATGTCGAGGTCGGTGGACACCTGAGGTCCAGTGATCATTTATTTATTTAGCTTTTGTTGACCAGGTGAGGTACACTAGGCAAACGTGTGCCTATTTTTGGGTACAACCAGGAGAAATAGAGTACAGCATTGGAAGACAACATAGCAAGTAACAGTACATAGCCATTAACAAAGAACAAGCGACTTCGCACAGTGCGGTTCAGTATGAGTACAGAGTCAAGCCACACGAAAGTGAGGGTCCTGGACTTTAGGAGGGCAGACTTTGCAAAACTGGGGGGTATGTCTCAGAAAAGCCCTAGCAATGAGGGAGGACCGGGGAAGGGGTGAGGAACAGTGGACCCATCTAAGAGGAGCCATAATGGAAGCAACAAAGCTTTGCATTAGGCAAATAAACAAAGGCAAGAGAAAAGGAAAACCACTATGATTCTCAGAGGAAGTGGCTGGGAAGGTTAGAGCAAAAAAGCTGACGTTCGGGAAGTATAAGGAAACAGGAGAAAGGAGAACAGGGGAGTGTATCTGGATGAGCAGAAAGAGGCAGGGAAGGCAGACGGGGGAGCGTAAAGGTGCAAACGGAGGAAAAAATAGCCCCGGCAGTAAAGAAAGGGGAAATGACATTTTGTAGGTATATTAGTGAAATAAAGACAAGGGGTGGGATTGCAAGCCTTAAGGGGGGAGAAGGGGAGTGTGCAGAAGAGGACTTGGAAAAAGCAGCACTCCTGAACAAATGTTTTTGTTCAGTATTAACAGAAGAGTGGGAAGGTGAGGGACTACAATTAAGTGACAGTCAAGGGGAGGAAGGTGGACACCAGTCCACTGAAGGAGGAGAGGGTTCTAAAGGAACTCGCAAATCTGAAAGTGGACATGGCAAGGGGACCAGACTGGATGCATCCTAGAATATTAAAGGAGCTTAGGTAGGTGCTGGCAGCACCACTGGCAACCCTGTTCAATGAATCGCTGGGAACAGAAGTGGTTCTGGAGGACTGGAGGAGAGCAGGTGTCCCTCTACACAAAAGTGGGAGCAGGGATGGAGGCTGGAAAACTATAGACCAGTGAGCCCGACCTCAGTGGTGGGGAAAATATTGGAATCAATGCTAAAAGAAAGAATTGTGGGGCATCTTGAATCCAGCAGAGCACAGGATCTGAGACAGCATGGATTCATAGCATGAAGGTCATATCAAACAAATCTAATAGATTTCTTTGACTGGTTGACCAGGGAAGTGGATTGGGGGGGGGAGTGGTGGATGTGACCTACCTGGACTTAAACAAGGCCTTCAACAACGTTCCACATAAGAGGCTTTTAAGCCAGCTAGGCAGCCAGGGAAATGGGTCCCAAGGTGATAAGCTGGGTTAGAAATTGGTTGAGGGATAGAACATAGTGGGTGGTGGTAAATGGAGCTCAGTCCGAAGAAAGGATGGTGACCAGTGGGGTGCCACAGGGATCAGTCCTATTTAATGTCTTCATAAGTGACATTGCAAAGGGGCTGGAAGGAAAGGTATGCCTCTTTGGAGATAACATTAAGTTCTTCAATAGGGTAGATACTCTGGGAGGGGTGGAAAAAATGAGGAGGGACCTAGGTAAACTAGAGGAATGGTGATGTGTGTGGCATCTAAGATTCAATGCAAAGAAGCACAAAATCATACATTTGGGGCACAGGAACCAAGGGGAGACTTATATGATTTGGGGGGGAATACTGACGGCCACCAAACAGGAAAGGGATCTGGGGGTAATCATATCAGGTGACCTAAAGGTGGCCAAACAATGTGCCAAAGCTGTGGGGAGAGCCAGCGGGGTACTGGGGGCATAGGGAGAGGTATCACCAGCAGAAGAAAGGAGGTGGTAATGCCACTGTACAAATCATTGGTGAGACCCCATCTGGAGTACTGTGTCCAGTACTGGAGGCCGCAGCTCTGTAAGGACATAGGGTAGAGGCAGTTCAGAGAAGGGCAACAAAAATGGTGTAGAGTCTGCACCAAAAGTCATATGAGGAGAGACTGGACCTCAGTGTGTATACCGTAAAGGACAGGAGTGAGAGAGGGGGAATATGATAAAGGCTTTCAAGTATCTCAAGGGCAAAAATAAGGTACAGGAGGATAGCATCTTTCAGAAAAAGAGATGTTCTAGAAGAAGGGGACATGACATGAGGCTGGAAGGGGGCAGACTAAGGGGTAACGTGAGGAAGTATTCTAGGGACATGGATATGTTGTTCATCCACACTTTCTGGCAGGTATCCTTGCCGCTTTAAATCTTGCCGGAAGGTCTTCAAGCTGGCTCCTCCCACCCACCCGGGTGGTAAAACTCTCGGCTCCGCCCCATGACGCCAGATCTTCCTTACCGCTTGGAAGCTCAGGTTCCCTCCTTAACGCTCTGCGTATAAGACTGGTTCCTATTTCTTCGGTTTACCCGAAATAACTTTTAAGGTTTTCAAGACTTCGGTCGTTTATTTCCCTCGCAGCTGCGATGGACAAATCGACTCCCGGTTTTCGGAGGTGCCCATGGGGGCAGAAGATGTCTCGGACGGATCCGCACTCCACGTGCGGTCTGCTGCTTGGGCCTTGAGCACGACCCACAGGCCTGCGACCTGTGCACTTCCTTCTCGGTCTACATCCTGGAAGACCGCGCCACCCGTTTACAACTTGGGCGCCCCGAGAAACGTTACCCACCGGTAAAGTCGAAGGAGGCCCATCTGGTGGTTTCCGTGGCGGCTTGCTCAGCAGAACAGCTCGAGCAGATGATAGCCCTCGAGGAGGAGGCGGCGCAGGCCGCATCTTCGTCTTCCGTGGCCTTTATCCCGCTTTCCTTGGGATCCTCCTATTCAGCTTCTTTTAAGGAGCTCTGTCAGTCCCTTTCCACCAAGGGAGAGGGACCAACACCTTCAGGACTTTCCTCTCGGGCCAAAAAGAAGGACTCCAAAGGTAAGTCCCTCCATCGACGCTCTTTGGGGCCGGAGGGTCCCCTCCCCAAGTGATCGACCGTCGGACTTGGTCGACCCTTACGCCGCCACTGGCCTCCACGGTGTCCCGCTGGGTCAGTTGACCTAGAGACACCCGTCGACGCAGTCGAGATTTTTCTCGACCTGGCCGGACGGGTTGTCGACTCAGTAAAGCCGAACCCTCACTCCCCGGTTCCCCCGGTGGAGATAGAGGTTACCGTGGGCTTGCCTGTGCCTCCGGTTCCGGAGTCCACGGTTGAAACTTCCGAGCCGAGGGCAGAGTGGGTTTCCCCCACTCTGCCCCAGGACCCTCCTCGGAAACGCCGAGGGTCTCAGTCTCGGACATCTTCTCGGTCCAGCCGATCCCGCCGACATAGGCGGTCTCGGTACCGTAGTAAGCGGCGGCGCCGCTCGTCCTCTTCTTCCTCCTTGGGCGAGGAAGGCTGACGCAAGTTGCGTTGGCGCACGAGGACCTCATTTGGCAACAGCTCCTTCTGTCCGGAGTAAGCCGGCGCCGCCGCCTTCCCGCCATCAGTGGCTGTCACCGAGCGCCGAAGCAACCTCGCGCCAGCCGGGCGTCACCCCGGGCCTGTTGCTCGACCGAAACCGGCTGCCCCACCGATTCTGGTGGAACCTCTGCCTCCACAGCCAAAAATTGGGCCCCGACCAAGAATTCTCAGTCGGCCCAGGGCCTGCCCCATAGGCTGTCGGTCACCCTCACTCCCGACTGCCCTCGGCAGGTGGAGGGTGGCTCAGGCCCTAGGCAGCTCTTTGCGGACTCGTCCGAGTCCGATGACGATTCCTCCCTGTTCTCCAGGTAGGTCGACTTGGAGTCTCCGGAGGTCAGTCGCTGGACGATAGCCCATCGTCCTTCATGGGTTTGCTTAGGCTCATCTCGGAGTCCAACGGGATGCAGTTCGAGCCTGTATCCAGGTGGGCCAAGTATCCCCTAACGGAGATATTGGACCAAGGGAATTCTCCCACAGAGGCCTTTCCAGTGGCCAAGGCCATTGTCGGCCCGGCCTTGGAGCTCTGGCAGCGTCCGGCTTCCTGCCCTGTGCCTTCGGCCGGGATGGCGAGGAAGTATGCCGTCCCTACTGGTTCCCTGTCCGGGTTTTCGGAACACCCCTCAGCCGAGGGGTTGGTTACCAACAGCGTCTTCTGGCATGCCGGAAGCGCCAGGGACGTGGACAAGCCTCCCAACAAGGAGTCCAAGAAGTTGGACTACGCCGGGCGCAAAAGTCTACACTGCATCCTCCCAGCGCCACGTAGGGCAGCTGTTGTGCCCCTGATGGCACACTTTTCTCACGCCTGTTGGGCTCCCTGGACAAGAGTAGTCCCTCATCTCGGCTGACCTGCAGACCACGGTCAAGCAGGTGCGGGACCAGAGGCAGGGCAGTGGCCAACAGCCCTTCAGACTGCTCTGGACATCGGCGACTCATGTGCCAGGTCAGTCGGCGCGCAGTGGCTATGCGGCTGTCGGGCATGGCTGAGGATATCCACCTTCACAGCGGATACCCAGCACAAGTTGGCGGATGCCCCCTTCTTGGGGACCGAACTCTTCGGCCCTGGAGTGGAAGGTCACCTCCAGAGGATCGAAAAGTCCAATGCTACTCTGGACTCTGTCTCCTCCACCCAGAGGGACAAGGGCCGCAGACCGCAACCCAAGCCCTTTCGTCCGTCTGCGCCTACGCACGTCCGGCACAGCAGCATCAGGGCCAGCAGGCTCGCACTTGGCATCCCAAACCCAAGCCTCGGCTTCCTCTTCCAGGCTTGAGGAGGTAAAGGCCCAGGAGGTCCCTCAGCCGGTCCCTCCTCCAAGCCTGCCCAGTGAAGGGTTGTGAGGGGTGTCGCCCCAACCTTGTCACTCCACCCAGGTTCCCCCGTGGAGGAAGGCTCCGCCACTTCCTTTCCGCCTGGTCTGCTATCACCACAGACCCGGTGGATGCTGGAGAGTGGTAGGAAAGAGCCTGCCTCTGGAGTTCGAGCAGGCCCGCCCTTCCGGCACGTCGCCCCGGGGCTCGAGTCGCAGCCTCGCTGTCGGCTCGCTGAGCCGACATCGCCTGCTCCTCTGGGAAGGAGGTGATCAGAGGGGTGGACCCTCCCTCAGACCAGGGTTTGTGTCCAGGTACTTCCTAGTCCCAAAGCGGAGGGGGCTGGCGCCCATTCTCGACCTGCACGACTAAACAAGTTCCTAAGGTCTCGAACCTTCAGGATGGTCACTCTGGCTCAGATAATACCATCCTGGAGCAGGCGTGTGGTTCTATTCTCTGGACCTACAGGGCAGCGTTCTTCCACGTCCCTATCCGTCATCTCACCAGGGTTACCTTCGCTTTCAGCGGAGGGATCCCTACGAGTTCAGCCATGCCCTTGACCTTTCTCTTGCTCCCAGGGTCTTCACCGATGCATGGCAGTGGTGACAGCATTCCTCTTGGCTCGAGGGGTCCAGTGTGCCCACTACCTGGACGACTGGCTGATAGCAGCCCCCTCCAGACAGGAGGTGGAGCGGTCCAGAGATCTGGCCCTCCAGGTTTGCTCTCAGATTGGCCTTCTCATCAACAAGGCCAAGTCGGAACTCTGGCCGAAGCAGGTGATTCTTTTCTTCGGGGCAGAGCTCGACTCTCTTCGAGCCAGAGCACGGCTCCCGGCGGACAGGACCGAGGTTCTTTCCTCCTTTGCCCAATCATTTCTGGTTGGGCAGTCGTGCCCTGCCTGGCACTTCCTGTGCCTCCTGGGTCTCATGGCAGCCTGCACCAGCGTGGTCCGTTGGGCCCACTGGCACATGCGTCCCCTTCAGTGGGGATTGGCCAGCCAGTGAATGTACCTCGATCCTTTGGACCAGCTGTGGCGGTGACCCAAGGGATGTGGGCAGCTCTTCAGTGGTGGACCATTCCAGCTCATTTGCAGGAGGGCATCCCGTTTGTCCGCCCGAGCACGACGGTCTCTCTATCGACTGATGCCTCTCTGATGGGTTAGGGTGCCCATCTGGGGGAGCACAGAGCACATGGCCTCTGGTCCCCTCTGGAGTCCCGATGCCATATCAACCTGCTGGAGCTTGAGCGGATTCGTCTAGCCCTCACCACCTTCGCTCAGTTTCTACGGAGTCAAGTGGTTCAGGTCCAGACGGACAATACCACGACCATGTACTACCCTAAACCGCCAGAGCGGGCACCGCTCCATGCCTCTGTGCAAGGAAGCTCTCGCGTTTGGTCACTCGTCCGCCAGCCTGGGCCGGATCTCCTAGCCATCCGTGGCAGGGCCTCCAACACCCTGGCCGATGCCCTAAGCCGGATGGGGCTGTGTCCCACAGTGGTCTCTCCTACCAGAGGTAGTACAAGATCTGTTCTCCACTGGGGCACTCCTCAGGTGGACCTGTTTGCCTCCAGGAGGCTAGGTGAGGCTGTTTCACGCACTCCCCCTCAGCAGGGCTCGCTGCAGAGATGCCTTCTCGAGGCCGTGGACCCCAGGCCTCTTCTCGCTTTCCCCATTTCCCTTGATCCAAGGGTGCTTCTCAGGTGAGGAGGGACAGGCGCAGGTGATTCTGTAGCCCCAGACTGGCCGCCAGTTCCGGTATCCAGATCTCCTCAGCCTCAGCTCAGGCTCGAGGCAGCTCCCAGCTCGCCCGGACCTGTTATCAGTCAATCAGGGAAGGTGTTCATCCGACCTTCAATCCCTGCACCTGATGGCCTGGTTCCTGGCGGCTAGAGTTCCAGGCCTTGGGTCTTTCCGGCGAGGTCCTCAACGTGGTTAGGCGTCCCGTAAGTCGACCAAAAAATGCTATGCCTTCAAATGGAAGAGATTCTCCATTTGAAGTGTCAGAGACGAGGCCTGGACCCTTCCTCCTGTCCTTGGCAAGCATCTTGGACTACCTATGGTCCCTTTCTCAGCAAGGGCTTGGGTTGGCGACCCATAAAGTGCACCTGGCAGCCATCTCTGCTTACCGGACGGGCAGGAGGCAGTGATGGCGCGCAGGAGAAGGTGGTCTGGCAGCTTTTTCCAAAAGGCCTTGATCACATTTCCCCTCCGGTCGCGAGAACCTCCACCTCTGTGGGATCCACTGCTGGAGATGGCAAAGCTCATGGGCAAGCCATTGAACCAATACACAGGTGTGACATCTCTCACCTGTCTGGAAGACCGCTTTCTTGGTAGCTATCCAGTCCAGCCAGAAGGATGGGAGAGGCTCCAGAGGCGCTTTCCATCGAGGTCTCCTTGGTCTTCCACAGGGACAAGGTTGTCCTCTTCCACCGAAATTCCTTCGAGAAGGTGGTGTGAGTTCCATATAACCAGGTGTTGTCTCTGCTGGTGTTCTACCCAATCCACGGAGGCAGATATAAGCTCATACTCTGGACCCTAGAGGGGCTAAGCTTACTATAAGGGCCTTGCGTACAGAGAGGTGAGAGGTTAGCCAGCTGTTTGTCACCTATGCTGAAGCCGCACCTTGCAGACCTGCAGCCAAGCGGACGATAAGCAGGTGGGTCCACTTCCTGCATAGATCTCTGCTATAGGTTGGCGGGCATGGGCCTCCCAGAGGATAAGGCTCATTCTACCCACCATACCGCTGCACTCGGTAGCTGCTTCCAAGGACATCCCTACCCAGGATATCTGCAGGGCTGCTACCTGGAAGTCGGCACATAGCTTCATACGCCACTACCACATCGACCTTGAGTCATGCCGGGATGCTGGTTTTGGGGCCTCGGTTCTCCAGTCTCTGTTCCCTAAGTAGGGGGTGTGCGCCTTGCCTCCCTCCTCCCGGAGAAGTGCTAGGAGTCTGCTAGAAAGTGTGGATGAACAACATATCTATGTCCCTAGAAATTCAGGTTACTCACCTGTAAAAGGGATTCTAGGAATGGTATATGTTGTTCATCCCTGTTCCTACCGCTACTCCCAGCCGGCGCTGAGCTTCCAGTGGGCCAGATCTGGCATCATGGGGGCGGGCCGAGTTTACCACCGGATGGGTGGGAGGAGCCAACAGAAGACCTTCCGGCCAAGATTTAAAAGCGGCAAGGATACCTCGCCAGAAAGTGTGGATGAACAACATATACCATTCCGACTCCTGTTACAGGTGAGTAACACATGTTTCTGGGGACATGGATATGTTCATCCACACTGTCTACGGAATCATGCCTGTCTTGCCAATCTTCCCTCACCACCAGTGCTTTCGGCTCATGCTCAGATCTTCCCAACTTGGGCTCAGGGTTCCCCACTAACAGCTCTCATTATAAGACTGGTTCCTAATTCTTTGGTTTTCAGTTTAAGAAGTTTTTGCTTAAAAGACTTCGCTCTTCTATCCCTCGAGGCTGCAATGGACAAATCAACTGCCGGTTTTCGGTGGTGCCCTTGTGGGCAGAAGATGTCTCGGACGGATCCACACTCCACGTGTGTGTACTGTTTAGGCCTCGAGCACGACCCGCAGGCTTGCGACCTGTGCTCTTCCTTCTCAGCCTACGTCCTCGAAGACCGTGCCGCCCGTTTACAACTGGGGCGTCCCGGGAAACCTTTTCCACTGGTTAAGTCAAAGAGGCTCGGTCGGCGGTTTCAGGACGAGCTTAGCGGATCAGCTAGAGCAGATGATCGCCCTCAAAGAAGAGGCGGCATGGCATCTTCCTCGACATGCTTTTATTCCGCTTTCCCTGGGTTCCTCTTAACAGCTTCTTTTAAGGAGCTTTGTCTTCCTTCTCCACTAGGGAGGGACAGCGTCTACTGGACCTTCTTTCTCGGTCCAAGAAGAAGACAAGGTAAGTCTCTTACGTCGGCGCTCTTGGGGGCGGGAAGGTCCCTCTCCTGAGTTGTCTGCCATCGACTTGGGTCACTGGTCTCACGGTGTCCCTGTCAGGTCAGTTGACCAAGACTCCCGTCGATGCAGTCGAGATCTTTCTCGACCCGTTGGACGGGTTGTCGAGAAAATCCCCTCTCTCCGGTTCCCCCGGTGGGAGTTGAGGATCCCGTGGGCTTGCCAGTGCCTCCGGTTCCGGAGCCCTTGGGTGTTCCCTCCGAGCCGAGGGAGGAGCCGGTTCCACTCGTCCCCTCTCCGCACCGTCCTCGGAAAAGCCGAGGTTCTCGGTCTCAGACTTCTTCGCGGTCCAGCTGCTCCCGCCATCACAGGCGGTCTCGGTCTTGGCACCGCGGTAAGCAGTGCCGCCGCTTGTCCTCTTCCTCCTCCTTGGATGGGGAGGCTTGACGCAAGTTGCGTCGACAATCTGAGGACCTCGTATGGCAGCAGCTCCTTTTGACCGGGAATAAGCCCGGCATTCTGCCGCCTCCCCAGCCATTAAGTGGCTGTCACGAGCGACCAAAATAACCCCCCGTTTTACCCGAGGAGCCTGTTGTCAGGCCGGTTGTTCGGCCGAAACCAGCTGCTCCACCGATTCCGGTGGAACCTCCGCCTCCACAGCCACGGTTTGGGGCTCCGACCAAGAATTCTCGGTCGGCTCAGGGTCTGCCCCATAGGCTGTCGATCACCCTCACTCCCGATCGCCCTCGGCAGGTGGAGGGTGGCTCAGGCCCGAGGTAGCTCTTTCAGGACTCTTCCAAGTCTGATGACGATTCCTCCTTCTTCTCCAAGCGAGTGGACTTGGAGTCCTCTGGAGGTCAGTCGCTGGACAACAGCCCTTCGTCCTTCCTGGGGTTGCTCAGACTCATCTCGGAATCAACTGGGATGCAGCTCGAGACCGTATCCAAGCGGGCCAAGTATCCCCTCACGGAGATATTGGACCGAGGGGAATCCCCTACGGAGGCCTTCCCTGTGGCTGAGGCCATTGTAGGCCTGGCCTTGGAGCTCTGGCAGCGTCCTGCTTCCTGTCCTGCGCCTTCGGCCAGGATGGCCAGGAAGTATGCGGTCCCTACCGGTTCCCTGTCCGGTTTCTCGGAACATCCTTCGGCCGATGGGTTGGTGCAAACTAGCGTTTTCGGCGTGCGGGAAGCTCAAGAATCGGACAAACCTCCCGACAAGGAGTCCAAGAAATTGGACTATGCGAGTGAAAAGTCTCACGCTGCATCCTCCCTTGGCCTTCGTCAGGCCAGCTCGGCGTACTGATGGCACATTTTCTCACGCCCTGTTGGGCTCCCTGACGAGGTGGTCCCTCATCTCCGGCTGACCTGCAGACCACAGTCAAGCAGGTGCGGGACCAGGGCAGGGCAGTGGCCAAGCAACTTCAGACTGCTTTGGACATCGGTGATTCATGCGCCAGGTCAGTAGCGGCTGCAGTGGCTATGCGCCGTCAGGCATGGCTGAGGATATCCACCTTCACAGCGGATACCCAGCACAAAATGGCGGATGTCCCCTTCTTGGGGACCGACCTCTTCGGCCCTGGAGTGGAAGGCCACCTCCAGAGGATCGAAAAGTCCAATGCCACCTTGGACTCTGTATCATCCGCTCAGAGGGACAAGGGCCGCAGACCTCAACCCAAGCCCTTTCATCCGTCTGTGCCCCTGGCACGCCCGGCCCAGCAACACCAGGGCCAGCAGGCTCGCGCTTGGCATCCCAAACCCAAGCCTGCGCTTCCTCCTCCAGGAAGCAGGGAGGTAAAGGCCCAGGCGGTCCCTCGGCCAGTCCCTCCTCCAAGCCTGCACAGTGACGGGTTGAGGGGTGTCGCCCCCAACCTCGTCCCTCACCCCAAATTCCCCATGGGGAGTGATGGCTCAGTACTTCCTTTCCGCCTGGTCTGCCATTACCACAGACAGGTGGGTGCTGGAAGTGGTAGGAAAGGGCCTGCCTCTGGAGTTCGAAGCCAAGCCCCACCCTTCCAGAGCCGTCGCACCTCGGGGCCTCTGGGTCCGAAGCCTCGCTGTCAGCTCGCCCGAGCGACGCCGGCTCTCCTCCCTGAGAAGGAGGTGATAAGAGGTGGCGGACCCTCCCTCAGACCGAGGTTGTGTCCAGGTACTTCCTGGTTCCGAAACAGATGGGGGCTGGCGCCCCATTCTCGACCTACACAAGTTCCTAAGGTCTCGAACCTTCAGGATGGTCACTCTGGCTCAGATAATCCCATCCTTGGAACACGGCGTGTGGTTCTGCTCTCTGGACCTACAGAACGCGTTCTTTCACATCCCTATCCGTCCATCCCATCAAAGGTTCCTTTGCTTTCGAGCGGAAGGTTCCCTTTTCAAGTTCCAAGCCATGCCCTTCGGCTTATCTCCAGCTCCCAGGGTCTTCACCAATGCATGGCAGTGGTGACAGCATCCCTGCGGCGCAGAGGGGTCCGGGTTTACCCTTACCTGGATGATTGGCTGATAGCAGCCCCCTCCAGACAGGAGGTGGAGCGGTCCAGCGACCTGGCCCTCTGGGTTTGCTCTCAGGTCGGCCTCCTCATCAACAAGGCCAAGTCGGAACTCGAGCCGAAGCAGATGATTCTTTTCATCGGGGCAGAGCTCGGCTCCCGGCGGACAGGGCCGAGGTTCTTTCCTCCTTTGTCCAATCATTTCTGGTTGGGCAATTGCACCCTGCCCAGGACTTCCTGTGCCTCCTGGGTCTCATGGCGGCCTGTACCAGTGTGGTCCGTTGGGCCCGCTGGAACATCGCCCCTTCAGTGGGGCTGGCCAGCCAGTGGTCTAACGCTGCGATCCATTGGACCAGCTAGTGGCGGTGACCCAGGGGATGTGGAGCAGCTCTCAGTGGTGGACCGTTCCAGTTCATCTGCAGGAGGGCATCCCGTTCGTCCGCCCCGAGCCGACAGTCTCTCTATCGACCGATGCCTCTCTGATGGGTTGGGGTGCCCATCTGGGGGAACACCGAGCGCACAGCCTCTGGTCCCCGCAGGAGTCCCGATGCCACATCAACCTGCTGGAGTTCCGAGCGGTCCGCCTAGCTCTCACCGCCTTTGCTCCGTTTCTTCGGGGTCAAGTGGTCCGGGTCCAGACGGACAATACCACGACCATGTACTATCTAAACCGCCAGGCAGGGCAGCTCTCCATGCTCCTATGCAAGGAAGCTCTCCGCATCTGGTCACTGCATGCGCAGCCTGGAGGCGGATCTCTAGCCATTCATGTGGCAGGAGCCTCCAACACCCTGGCCGATGCCCTAAGCCGGATAGGGGCTGCCTCCCACGAGTGGTCTCTCCTGCCGGAGGTAGTACTAGATCTATTCTCCCATTGGGGCACACCTCAGGTGGACCTGTTTGCCTCCAGGGAGAATGCGAAGTTGAGGCTGTTCCATGCCCGCCCCCCTCAGCAGGGCTCTCTGCAGGGGGATGCCTTCTCGAGGCCGTGGACCCCGGGCCTCTTCTACGCCTTTCCCCCATTCCCCTTGATACACAAGGTGCTGCTCAAAGCAGGGAGGGACATGGCGCAGGTGATTCTGGTAGCCCCCGACTGGCCCCGCCAGTTCTGGTACCCAGATCTCCTCAGCCTCAGCTCCAGGCTTCCGAGGCAGCTTTCAGCTCGCCCGGACCTGCTCTCAGTCAATCAGGGGAAGGTATTCCATCCGGACCTTCAATCCCTGCACCTGACGGCCTGGTTCCTGAGCGGCTAGAGTTCCAGGCCTTGGGTCTTCCGTGAGGGTCCTCAAGCGTAGTTGGGCGTCCCGTCAGAGTCGACCAGAAAATCTACGCCTTCAAATGGAAAAGGTTTTCCATTTGGTGTCCAGAACAAGGGCCTGGACCCTTCCTCCTGTTCCCTGGCGAGGCATATTAGACTACCTGTGGTCCCTTTCTCAGCAAGGGCTTAGGTCGACGACCCTTAAGGTGCACCTGGCAGCCATCTCTGCTTACCGGGCGCGGGCCGGGAAGCAGTCTGTGGCGCAGGAGAAGGTGGTCTGGCGCTTTTTCAAAGGCCTTGATCACATTTCCCCTCTGGTGCGAGAACCTCCACCTCCGTGGGATCTACTGCTGGTACTGGCAAAGCTCATGGGCAAGCCATTCGAACCAATGCACAGGTGTGAACTCTCTTACCTGTCATGGAAGACCGCCTTCTTGGTGGCTATCACGTCAGCCAGAAGGATGGGAGAGCTCCAGGCGCTTTCCATCGAGTCTCCTTACCTGGTCTTCCACAGGGACAAGGTTGTCCTGCGCCCCCACCCGAAATTCCTTCCGAAGGTGGTGTCGGAGTTTCACCTTAACCAGGTGCTGGTGTTCTACCCCAATCACACCTCAGAGGCCGAATATAGGCTCCATACTTTGGACCCTAGAAGGGCGCTCGCTTACTATAAGGAGCGCACGGCTGAAATTCGGGGAGAGGTTCGGCAGCTGTTTGTCACCTACGCTGAAGCCGCATCTGGCAGACCTGCAGCCAAGCGGACGATAGGCAGGTGGGTCACCTCCTGCATAGATCTCTGCTATAAGTTGGCGGGCATGGAGCCTCCCAGAGGATAAGAGCTCATTCTACCCGCCATACTGCTGCATCGGTGGCTGCTTCCAGGGACGTCCCTATCCAGGAACTGAGGGCTGCTACCTGGAAGTCGGCACACCTTTATCACCCATTACCA
Organism: Neoceratodus forsteri; assembly: GCA_016271365.2. Lineage (NCBI taxonomy): Eukaryota > Metazoa > Chordata > Ceratodontiformes > Ceratodontidae > Neoceratodus > Neoceratodus forsteri. The sequence goes on from CM028132.1 coordinate 614,208,226, forward strand.
CATCGACCTTGAGTCATGCGGGATGCTGGTTTTGGGGCCTCGGTTCTCAGTCTCTCTTTCCCAAGTAAGTATCGGGGTGTGTGTCTTGCCTCCCTCCTCCCGGAGAACTGCTAGGAGTGTGCCAGACAGTGTGGATGAACAACATATCCATGTCCCTATAAGGTTACTCACCTGTAACAGGAGTTCTAGGAATGGTATATGTTGTTCAGCCACGCGACGCTTACCTAATGAGCTTCAGCGGGCCAGATCTGGCGTCATGGGGCGGAGCCGAGAGTTTTACCACCCGGGTGGCTGGGAGGAGCCAGCTTGAAGACCTTCCGGCAAGATTTAAAGTGGCAAGGATACCTGCCAGACAGTGTGGATGAACAACATATGCCATTCCTAGAACTCCTGTTACAGGTGAGTAACCTGTATTTTCTTCACGGAAAGGGTGATGGATACATGGAACAGCCTCCTAGTGGACGTGGTGGTGGCTAACTCGGTAGGGGAATTCAGAAATGCATGGGATAGGCATAGGGAAACCCTAGCGATAGGAAAGAGAATAAAGCCAGAGATCCAGTAGGATCTGTGTTTTTTGAACCAGGTAGGAAAAATGGGCAGACTGACTGAGCCTAGCAATCCTTTTCTAACATTAATTTCTATGTTTTTATATGCGAGTTAAAGCTCTTCACTAGGGAAAGCATTTTTTTCTTAATGACTGTCACCCCAGCCTTATGGGCATCAGAGTTCCAAGGTTTAGTTACACGCTTCCCTTCAAGTGTTTCACAAGGAAAGGGTGTTTTTTCAGATACACCCCAAGTTTCTGTCTGTGGTGGTTGGGAGTTCATTATTGATCAGTCCTATAAAGCATCAGATAAGCTCAGTAAAAGCCCATTTCAGCAAGCAGTAGATCTTTTTCGAGGATATCTCTTTCATCAGGCCACATCTTTGAAACAATACCCGTGTCAGCGCTAGGACCATACAGACCTTTGCAAGCAGTCAGCCAGGGGCTGCCCCCGCCGATGTCGGGTGTCAGCATCTATATAAATGTGGGTGGGCCCCCCTTTTCTCAGTTCTTTTCCAACAGATGATCAGATTTATCAGATCCACCATCAGAAACATTGTTGCACAAAGCAGTCATTTTATTTATTTATTTTTTTTTTTGCGGGTAAATTAATCACCTTTAGAGTGATTTTCAGTGACTTGTATGCTGCTGAAAGAACCATCCAGACTTTTCCAGTACTGCAAGTGTCTAGAAAGAAATCTACAAAAAAGTCATCCATGACGTGTGGATCTGCTGCCTAGGCCTCTCGCAACATGAAAGCCTGTGTGGTCTGCCAGGGGTTCGGCTCCCCTACCAGGCTATGTAGGAAAGGGGGCTTTGGAAAAATTCCTTCTTCAGAAAACCGTAGCAGCCACAAAGAAGCAGCTGCAGGGAAAATTTGCTTTACTGGCCCTGTCGACTGAATCATGGTTGTCAAAGTTCTGGGAAAGTTCTTTATCAGGGAGTCACAGACACAAGCAACGGGACAAGGACAAGGCCTCCCTGGCAAGATCCATGTTACCCTTGTGGACATCAGATACGACTTCTACTATGACGACGACTGCTTCCCCAACCATTGATCCGACACCATGGTTCGGACTTGGCGTAGGCACTGCGGGGCCTAATATGGACAGTTATGTCTCCATCATCAGCGGAGACTTACGGTGACTACTGCCAGGCCTTCCAGCTCCAGGTGGTTCGACGGGGTCTCCTACAACCACACTGTCTACTTTGCAGATTAATACCTTGCAGACTGGACCTCCTCAGCCACCTCTGCCATCACCGGTGCAGTCTTTCATTCCTGTCGAAAGAATTGATGAATATAATCCTGACCTTATAATGGTTGAGGAGGAAGTGGAGAAGGAGGACTATTGAGAAGAGCCAGTATGGACATGGCACCAGTGCCACAGTCTCCTTGTGCAGCGAGGACTGTTGAGAATACAGTAAGATCGCCTTCAGAGGATCCCTCAATTTTTTTTTACCATGATGCAACAAATGCAGGTTGCCATGGGCTTCACCTTAGAGGAGCAGGATGCTACCAAGAAGAACCTGCTGGAAATACTAAAATCTCCCTCTGCTGTGATTCCTCCCATTTCCAGCTTTGGAGGATGTAGCAGTAGTGGTGGTGGTGGTGGTGGTGGTGGTAGTAGTAGTAGTAGTAGTAGTAGTAGTAGTAGTAGTAGTAGTAGTAGTAGTAGTAGTAGTAGTAGTAAAATGTTTTTATTCATAATAGATATGAACAAAGGATAAGCACGATTGAACCAAGGCTCATTTACAACGAGGTCCCACAATTTGAAGTACAAGGTAGCACAATGTTACGGTATTACAATTCCATAAAAATTATTTACAAAACATAAACAGTATAAGTTTACTCATCAAATGAAAAAAGCAGTTATAAAAGATACAATTGGTTTCAAATACACAAATAAATAATATGTTAAGTTGTGTGGCAACAGGCATGAGGTTCTTTAACCCTGCTATCAAGCTAGGTTTTTATCTCGTTCCACCTGTTTTTGTCCGATACTGATCTGGGGGTATGTGGAATACTATTCCAAGCCACTGATCCTTGATAAATAAAATAGAAGTACTGCCGATTTCCAGGTTGCATTTAGGGACCACTAGGTCCAAGCCTTTTGCTGATTTTAATGAATCTGTTTTTTCGTCTGTGGACAATATTAGCAAATATATACTCTGGGAGTTGCCCTCTAATACCTTTAAACAGAAGTGAAAGAATTTATTCATATCTTCGTTCACTCATTCTCTGCCATCCTAGGTTGGCATACGGTTGAGAACTGTGTGCCATTCAGGGAGGATCAAGTGTATAACGGGCAAGCCTGTTATAACAGATATTAAGTCTTGCTAACTTCCTCTTGACTGTAGCGGAATACAAGATGTCTCTGTAATCGAAAACTGGCAAAACCATAGTATTCATTACTCTTCTCCTGATCTCTTGGGATAGGCACAATTTTGTGCAGTAGAGGGCACCTAATCGCTTATCAGCATTCTTTAACAGCTGCTCTATGTGAACATCCCATCTCAGTTCATCATCTAGCCACATGCCCAAATATTTATATGAATGAACTTCTTTAATCACAGCTCTATCATCTGTTTTAATGTTCAAAACCAGTTCCTCTTATGCAGCCTGATGTAGGTCCAGCAATATACCAGCTGTGCCCAGAAAGGCAGACAAAATGCATTCTTCCCGTTCTGGAAAACCCTGCTATGCTTCCCAGCCTGAGACTGGCTCAATGGTAATTGCAGCTGCCCATGATAAGTCTGGGCCACGTAAGCACATGAGCTCCCTTCTTCCTGGTAGAGAATCCAGGAGGCCGGATTTCCTAGGCAAATGTACTTATGCCTCTGCCTCACTAGGCGTGTGTATTGCTAGTTACCAAGCCCATATGGAAAAATATCAAAACACCCTTTGGAGAAAGACCAAAGCTGTGGCACAGGCCTTGCCTGAAGGTTCTGCTAAACAGGAGTTAGTCAAAACTCTTAATGCCGGTGCTGATGTGAGGAAACATTTGATCTGCACAGCATGTAATATTTTGGATGCCTCTGTCAGGTCTGCAGCTTCTGGCATTCGTCACTGGCGTTATTCATGGCACAGGGTAGTAGGGTTTGCCACTGATGTGTGGCAAACAGTTCTCAGTGCCCCATTTAGAGGGCAGAAACTGTTTGACCATGATGTAGAAGAAGCCTTGAGAAATCTTCAAGCATCTGGCAAAACTCTAAAGTCTGTGAAATCCCTGTACCATGCCACAACAGGGCTAGGAGCAGGGGCAACTTTCTTCCCTCAGCTGTCAGAAGTCAGTGTCTGGCCTGCTGATGGCAGGGTAGTGGCAGAGGTGTGGGCTTGCTAGCCCCCCTTCCAACCCCAGATGCCCATGCAGAAGCACCTAGGGTAGTGGAGCCGATGGCTCGCCCCCGGCTAAGCATGATTCCCTGTACACCCCACAACCACCATTACCTCCAGGGGTGGTTGTGGTTGTCCTGTTCCTCCACTTGGAGCAGTGGAGAGTGGTGACTACGGACAGATGGGTTCTGGAGAAAATAGAGGAGGGTCATTTTCTGGAACTTCCAGACACCCCTCCAAATCATCCACCAGTTGTGACAACATACCCACAAGGGCACATGTTTCTGTTGTAGAGGAATTGTTGACCCTACTTCAGAAATGGGCCATAGAACCTGTGCCTCCAACATGGAGGCACAAAGGCTTTTACTTCACATACTTCCTTGTCCCAAAGTGGATAGGAAATCTGAGGCCTATTCTGGATCTAAGGCACCACAACTTCTTCATAGAATACAAGAAGTTTTGGATGGTCTCTCTGCAGGATCTCCTTCCGCTATTGCAAACAGGTGACTGGATTTGCTCCCTAGATATGAAAGATACCTACCTCCATCAGGGCTGCAGCTATGAATCCTGGGGCCCCAGATAAGTCACTTGGAATGGGCCCCCGTTTCCCAAACCAGCTAATGATGGAGGTAATGCCAGCTCCTCAGGAGGGCCCCTCTTGAGCTTGGGGCCCCGGACAACTTCCCCACTTACCCCGCCCCCATTACTGCGGCCCTGACCTCCATATCAAAATCTGGAAACCTCACAGAAAATATCTAAGGTTCCTATTTCAGGGAGAAAGTTACCAGTTCAGAGTGTTGTTTTTTGGCTTATCTTATACACCATGAGTCTTTACCAAAGGCCTGGCTGTGGTGGCAGCAGCCCTTCACAGGGAAGGTCTATACGTCTTTCCTTACCTGGACAACTGGCTACTAAAGGCGCACTGCAGGGACCAACTGCTGCAGACTTTAGCTTGGACCAAGCAGATGTTCGATGCTTTGGGGGTGACAGCATCCCAAAGTCAGTACTGGCATCCTTCCATTGACTGCAATACATAGGGACAGTTCTAGACACAGCCTAGGGTTCTGCATTCCCATCGCTGGACAGGACAGAATGCCTGATTGCCCAAGCACAGTTGGTACACGACAGCCATTATGTCTTGGCAAGGACATTTCTGTGCTTGCTGGGACTAATGGCAGCAGCCGTTGTTATAGTACCACTGGCCAGGCTGCACATATGGATGCCACAGTGGACTCTGAGAGTCCAGGGGGACCAGTGGAGAGTCCAGTGGGACCAACTGACAGACTGTCTAGAACAGATGGTTCTAATAACATCTCCCTTACACAGAGTGCTCAAGTGGTGGATGGACTGCTATCACCTGCTCAAGGGTGTCCCATTCTTGATTCCTATACCACGTCGGATCCTCACCACAGATGCTTCGGGATCAGGATGGGGAGCTCACTTGGGACCTCTGCAGACACAAGGAATGTGGAACTAGCTGGAGCGTACTTTGCATGTCATTGCTTTGGAAATAAGAGGGTCTTATGGGCTCCAGGCCTTCCAGAACCATTTGTCTCCAGTCCTTTCTTAATACAGATGGACAGTGCCAGTGGGTTGCATTACATCAGCAAACAAAGGGAGACTCATTCCTACCTGTCATGGGAAGCAGCGAGTGTTTGGTACTGGACTCTGGAACACGGTCTAGAATTATCTGTAGTACATGTTCCAGGCATCCAGAATGTCTTGGCAGACAAACTAAGCAGGTCACAGTTCAGGATGCACGAGTGGGAACTGCTGACCTCGGTGGTCAACTATATATTCAAAAGATGGGGTTGCCCAGAGTTGGCCTTTTTGCATCCCCACACAGCGCAAAATTGCCACATTTTTGCTCACTCCCTTCAGGGCCTGGAATTTTCTGTTGACGTATTGTCCCACTCCTGGAAAGGGAGATTTCTTTATGCCTTCCTTCCCTTTCCACTCATACAGAGAGTACCACTCAAGCTGAAGATGGAGGGGACAACCCTACTACTCATTGCTCCCCTATGGTCTCTGCAGATATGGTATCCCCTGCTGCAACAGCTAGCAGTGGAACTGCCAGTACTTCTGCCCTGTGCAAGGGTCTGCTGTCAGAGGAACAGAGAACCCTTGCTCACCTGGCTTGAAGTCCCTACATCTGCATGCATGGCTCCTGAAGACATAGCCATAGCTTGCTTCGGGTTGTCACAGAAAGTGGCGGATGCTCTAGTGGCTGCTAGAAAACCATCCACCAGGCACACCTACTCCATGAAATTGAAGTGGTGTGCTTTATGGGCAGCTTCGCACAACCTGGATCCGTTTACCTGTCCAGTTAATCAAGTTCTAGAGTACTTGCTGTCCTTAGCAGATTCAGGCCTGCAGCATTCCTCAGTCAGAATGCACTTAGCTGCTACTGTATATCAGCTCTCCATGTGCCTGTGGATGGATATACAGTTGCTCAGCTGGAGGTAGCCTGTATGTTCTTGAGAGGCATTTTACACATAAAGCCTCCAATTCAAAATCCAGTCCTGGCTTGGGATCTGAATTTTATTTTGGAAAAGCAGACTTTGGCTCCTTTTGAGCCAGCCGCAACTTGTGGCTTATACTTTCTTTCTTGGAAAGCATTATTTTTAGTTGCAGTCACTTCTGCTTGAAAGATTTTAGAGCTGCAGGTTCTAATGTGTGAGCCTCCTTATTTGATTTTCCACAAAGACAAGGTGTCTTTGCGTACTAATCCTAAGTGCCTTTCAAAGGCGGTGACTGAGTTTACTTTAAATCAAACCATCCATCTACCAGTGTATTATCCAGAGCATGCCAATCCAGGGGAAGCATTGCTCCGTTGCTCCGTATATTAGATGTGCATAGAATACTCTGGTACTATACACACTGTACAAAGGACTGCAGAAGTGTTTTGTTTGTCCCTGTTTGTAAACAGTGCTTTTCCAAATGGCTAGCACACTATGATAACTGGTGACCACCGATAATGACTGGATATCCAATCTTGATAAAATGCGTAATAACCACTGAATTCGTAAAAACTCAACAGTGGGAGGTTATGTATCAATATTCTACTCACCTCTCTCACTTCACTGATGCGCGAAAGAGAACGCACTGTATTTGTGTGAGTACAGCAGCCACTGAGGGACACCACTCGTCGCACAAATGCAGGTTATGCTTTTTCTGTCTGAAACCTTGCAACGGTTAACATAATAAAAAATAAATGCTGTGCAAATTTTGTTTTATGAGGATTTTCACACGCCCTTGGCGTGTGATGATCTTATAAACCCCTCAAGCTTTGGGTGTGTGAAAAATTCTCATGCACACTAGCACAGGCATTATTCTCCATGTATGATGTTTTGTTACAGGAGGTATGGTAAGGAACTTCCTGGCGTGATTTGTGGTCATTCCACAAGAGGCATGACCACTTCAGTAGCTTGTTTTCGGAATGTTTTTGCTGCAGAAATCTTTGCAGCTGCCACATAGAGTACTGTCCGCACCTTCACTAAACACTACAGTCTAGACATTGTCTCTCGTAGATGAGCTGGGTTTAGCCTAGCTGTGCTGCAAGGCCTGTTATCATAAGCCTATAGGCTCCAGCAACTCAGACTATTGGCCTTTGGTACTTATTCCAGAGATGTGGCCTGATGAGAGATGTCATTAAAGAAGATAGAACAATTACATATTTACCATAACAGCAGATCTTCGAGAGAATTTGTTTCATCAGGCTATGCCATCCCACCCTCCTTCCCTCTTCAGGGTTGTGACAAAGGATCTTTGTATTGCTGTCTCCATTGCTGTTTTTTCCAGCACTCTTGTCTCTCCTGATTTGTAAAGTGTTGGGGTCTCTCCTGGTTCCCTACAGTGAGGCTCTCTGAGCATGATCTCTGGTTGGGGAGCTGAGGAGAGGAGAGGCCGCCCACATTTATGTAGACGCCGACGCCTGACGTCGTGGGCAGCCCCTGGCTGACTGCTTCCAAAACTTTCCATTTGGGCCTAGTGCTGATGCAGGTATAGTTCCAAGGGTGTGGCCTGATGAGAGATTTCTCTCAAAGATCTACTGTTACGGTAAGTACATAACTGTTCTTTACAGTTGTAGCCTCACAAGCATGACTTCCATGGCAGATGTCTACAAAATCGTGCCATAGAGTAGTGTCAGCTTCTCTGCCCCCCTGGATGTTAGTACTGATCACATTTAAGTTCTGGGTTAGCAGTACTACAGAGTTTACTCTTCTCATGAGTCCAGTTGTCTTAGCGACCACCCTCATCTGAGGGATCAGACAGACGGTGACCTCGACTTAGTATGTACGCCCTCACGGCATGGTAGCTGTTAGAGAGAATTAAAGGCATAGTTTGGGAAAGCTGCAAAGAGAAATAGAGATCACTGAAAATTGTGAGAGCATTTGATACTGAGGGTTTCTGAAACTCAGTGCAACTGAGTATTGCTGTAACAAGCGCAGGATGGCTAGTGGGTGACAGGGATCCCCTTGCAGAGCTGTGCTCTGGCAGACCTGGATAGCCTTGTCTGTATATCACAAGGAGGATGCATGTGGAGAAAAGATAGTGTTTGATGAAATGAGTAGAGCTGGGAAGTAGACAGGCATGTGTCTCAGAAACAGTGTGGATATGGAATCGGCCAGGCCATAATCATCCTGGTGGTGGGGTCAGGAGAAAGACCCCCTCCAAGAATCCAAATATAGGATGTAAAGCCAGAACTTATGGTCAGATGTACTGTGGCCCTTGGATCCATGACGTGTGTATAAATGAATTTTCTGTTTCATCACCAGTAAATATCAAGTGTTGACAAGCTTTTGAATGTTTGTGGGTTATTGCTGAAACACCGGATAGGGTCTCCATGTGTCCTGGGGAACTCCAGGTCTAGTCAGTTGCATAAATACTATCCCTACAGTGCAAGGGAACTCATGACAACCAAATAAATACCCCTAGACACAGAAGGTTCCCTGGGCCATGCCTGCCCCCATTCCAGGGCTACACAGCAGAAGGGTGTATATGTATGTCTTCTACCCTTTAATGCACTATAGTGCAAGGGCTGCATTGGCCCTATAGAGGCAATAGGCATATCTTAAGATTTTGTGTTATGCTTATGTTTTAGCATCTTTACATTTAAAATTTTCATTAGTTTATCACTCAGTAATCTTTTCTTTCTCTCTTTGCTGCTATTTAGACTATTATTGTACATGGTACCGTAATCAGGTACAGTACATATGGTGGTTGACCTTAAAAGTTATGGGTTCTACAGTACAAGGGATAAAATAAGCAGGTTCACATCGAAGTTTGTGACCCAAGAATCTGGAAATGCGAGTCAGTTGTCTGCATGATTAGCAGTGACTGCTAATCATGTAAACTCACTGTCCCCCTAATTATTTTAATTTTTCCTGGTGTCTAGTGGTGCCTCCCGCACCCTCCGATTGCATGCTCTTTATTTTTATTTCCCTGGTGTCTAGTGGCTCCTCCCCAACCCTCTGCCGATCACCATCCTGTTTTATCCTGTGTTCTAGTGACACTCCGATCGCGATCCCTGTATGATTTATTAAAGTTCCCTGGTGTCTAGTGGCATCCCCCTCCCTATACCCAATCTGTCTTGTGTCTTGTGTTTCTGTAAAAAAAGAAAACCGTTTGCAATGTTTTTTTGTTTTTTTTTAAACCTGCAAGAAAAAAAAAGGTACCTCGCCAATCGTACCTCCTTCCCACCCACACTTCCCACTCAGCAGCTACCGCCCCACACCCCCTAGTACACCCCTACTCATCCGAGGTTCAAGAGCTGCTGTCTGATCCCAAGACAAGGCTTGCTGCTGGAACCGGTGACTGCAGTATGAGAAGTAAGGTAAATGCGGTCCTATGTATTTGAATGGGGGTTTCACCTTTGATGCATAACTCAGTCATTTTTTTGAGATATTGACCCCAAATTTTCAACATAGCCTTTTGGGACCTCACCTCATGAACAATATAACTGTCATTAAGCAACTCCTGCCCGAAAAGTGATTTTGCAGTTGCTTGGTGAATTCACTTTTCGGGTAGGATTTGTGTAATGACAGCCATATTGTTCAAGAGATGAGGTCATAAGAAGGCTGTGTTGAAAATGTGGGGTCAAAATATGAAACACTGGCAGAGTTATGACCATTTGTTGCAATTTCGCTGTGCACCCTTGTAACTTTGGAATTTTTAAATATTTTGACTGTGGAGGGGTTGTGGGATAACAGATGGACCAGACACTGAACTTCAGGTTCACCACACAGTCTGTGTGTGGTGTTTATTCAGAATACAGGAAAAAAGCTTCTGCAATGCCATATTCCTTCTTCAGTACGTCAGTTTGCAGCAGCAGACTATGTAGGTCCTTTCTCTGCACTTAGCCAGCACTACTGATACTGATACAACTTACCAGTCGAGATGCAATCTCCACCCCTATGCGGGCCCCGTTTGCTTGGGTAGTGGGGGCCCAAAAAGAAAACAAAACAAGCTGTAGACAAAGAACCTCAATGCAGAATCACTGAAAGAAAGGTTACCCCAAAGGGCATTGGCAACAAATCAAGTTTCAAAGAAATACAACATCATACCTATGTCCATACTGCAAAGCATCATGGGATATATGCAAATAACCATGACATTTAGACTTGTTCAGTTTACAGCAATTTACATGCATTTTAAACAGCACAGCTAGCTTAATTTCTGTAACAGTCACCTAGTACTTTTTACCATTATCAAAAACACCTAGTGCCATGGTATTTTCAGCATTTACAGGTTTCATAAACATAAGGTATATACATCAAGGTATTTTATGACATAGTGCTATTACATACTAAATCCAACAACGATAAACACAACGTATTTTACTTACACTTGGAAGTCACCACAATAACCTCCCTGTACGAGGACCTGAGAAGGAAAAGGAAAATTAAAGAGGACACCATAGCATAGTCAAGAAAGGGGAGGGGGGTGCCCATAGGTGGCCAACCTTATGGACTAGAAATAGTAAAGGATAGATTAGGCTTAGAAATAGAAGAACTGTTGCAACAGATTTAAGAAAAGGTCAGTCCTCAAGAGTGGCAGGAGCTCCCTGTCACATTGACCCCATATTTTCAACATAGCCTTCTGATTACCCCACCTCATGTTTGTCATAGCTGTCGTTTTTTAGCTCCTGCCCCAAATGTGTTTCCACACCTGTGACGCAGAATGGCATTTCAGTTGTCCAGAATTACGCTTTGGCAGGGATTGGGAAATGTACCCCACGCAGAACATGAGGTGGCGTAATAGGAACAAGGCTATGCTGACAATTTGGTTAAAATGGCAAATTCAATCTTATGCTGACAATTTGGTCAAAATGGCAAATTCAATCTCAAAACTATGTATACAATGTCTGTTTTATTAATATATACAATAAGTAATAGTTATATGGTTTAAAGTAAAAGTACCCATTTAAGAAAACTGCTAATCAAAATTGGCTGATTGCTAATCATTTTTCATTTTGATTAGCAAAGGCCGCTAATCTGCTCTCCAACACTGATTTATGCCTTGCAGTGTCCTGGGGTTACAGGTGTCTACATTGCTTGTTCAAAGTGCCATAAGCAGCCATCTCAGCTGTTTCTGTCCTTTGATACAAATGGGAAGGAGACATCGCCAAATGGTTCTGTCCAACTGGATTCTTAGCTGCAGGCTGCATTGTTGCTTATGTATTTATTTGAAAATTGATGACTGAAAAGGGCACTGTTTGTAGGTGCGATTCAGAGGGGAAGGAAGGGAACAGGAGATGCAATAAAAACATACACAGTAACATTAATCCATGTCAAATAAAAGTGCAGTCAAAGCACAATGTGACATATTGCAAGTGCAGAGAACAATGACCAGTAGTAGTGTACCAAAAGAGAAACCTGCACAGGGGAATGATTGCAGTGCAGGTGGAGAGTTCGGGAGCCTGATTACAGGCTAAGGTAGAAACCCAGGAGGAGGCCAGACAGCATGGACAGTATGGGCTGCAAGTAGTGGAGTGTCCGGGAGAGGGGTGACAGGAGCAGGTGGGGTTTGGAGGGGTTTCAGCTGACGCCAGGGGGTTGAAGATGCAGAGAGAGGAGGGAAGCAGGTTCCAGATAGAGGGAAGGTGACTTGAGAAGGCCAGATGTCCAGCAAAGGAGTGAGGATGAGGAGTGGAGAAGGTGCAGTGATCCCTGGAGTGGAGGGAGCATGGATCAGGATGGGAGAGAGGAATTAGGAAAGGTAGGAGGGAAGGGACCCAAGCCAGTATTTTGGAATGGAGTCACAGTGGGATTGGTGAGGTGAGGCTAAAGGGAGGAGTAGAGGGAGCAGAGGTGAGTTTGTCTTTTTGGGGGGTGGTAGCAAAGCACCAAAGGCATTACAGAATCAGTTCGGGGGATGGATGACTCCAGGAGGAGTGGGGCAGCTCCAGGGATCTAAACAGAGCTGCACACTCAAGCAGACTAGACTGATCATTATGGCCTGTTTCTGCTGGCAATTTAGTATGTTCATATTACACAGGGTGTCCAGTATGGCAAGGGAAGTGGAAGGTGTGGTGCCGTAGACCACATCTGCATAGTCAAACACCGAGACCATCATTTTGACAATAAGCTCCTGGCTGACCTGAGGAGAATAATAGTCTTTGACTTGGTCACAGGAAAGCATCACAAAGGCTCAGTAAAAGCCAGTTTCACCTGAGCGATAGTTACATCTGTTAGCCTAGTAGGAAATATCAAAGCAGTACAAGGAATTGTTGAAAATTTGAAAAACACCTTACAAATTGGCCTGTAGGTAGATTTTTGTATGCTCTTTCATATAAGAGTAGGACACGCATGATCCAGCAATGTTTAAGGGTTGCAAATAAGTTTTTTATTTATTTAGTGCAGCAGAATTTTGCAAAAATCATTCAAAGTGTTAAAAGCATGAAAACTGAAATGTAAGTAGGTGTTTGTTTTCTTTAAAAATAAAATCTGGATGCAAATGATCTGATGATATTAAGGGGATCAAAATACAGTTGCTGTACAACTATTTGAAAAACACCACAAATGTCACTGGCCCGGTGGCACTGAGGGCTGAGGCGCTGGATGCCTTACCTTGCGTCCGCCAGTGACCGGGTTCGAAACTAGTGGGGAGGGTTGCAGAGTCGGTAACTGAGTCTCTCCTCTGCAGGGAGGACTCTGTGCGCCAGTAGTTTCACTGCATCCAGGTAGAATTCTTGAACTGGTGGCAAAAATAGTGGAAGGGTGCCCCAGTACCGCAGCTTGCACATGCCTTCACACGTACGCGATCGGGTAACGGGCTGGAAGAAAAAGGGGGGGAGAAAGACACCACAAATACATATACCTGTACATTTGAGTCATTGGTCCATGAATATGTTTTCAGATTGTTACAAAATACAGCAAATAACCTTTTATACTTTACATTTATTTATTCATTTAGCTTTTGTTTACTGGGTAAGCACACTAGACAAAACATGCCTATTTTCAGGCACGACCCGGGAGAGTGCATAGCAGTGTCCGATCAAAAGCACGAGAGCACATACACACGATCAGAAACCACGTGGGCATCATAGCGTGTGCTGTTTCGAAGTTTGTTTATTTAATGTAGCATGGTTTTGGGCCACGAGGGCATCACAGCGTGCACTGTTTTGGAGATTATTTAATCTAGCGTGGTTTCGGACCACACCATTTTGTAGTAACCATGCAGCGCTGTTTTTGACTGCACGGTATTGACCAGGTGCCATACATAGCAGGTAACAACAAGAATACAATGATTGAAACAGTAGGAAAAAAGTGCACAATTACAAACATCAGGTAAAGACAAGACAGTGACATGGTACAAAATTAATTAATATGGTGGGAACAGATAAACCAATGACTGACAGTGACAGTATAAAACAACTATCATTGGTCCATGGGAATAAATGCGCAAAGTTTCAAACAACAGCTGAAGCGCAAACATATGGTATAAAATAAGGTAATAGCATATAAGCAAGCATGTCTAGTACGTGAGCAGCAAATATAGAGCTTTTAAAATTAAATAGATGGGTGTGGGAGTCCGCGCATAGTAACAAGAGGGCGGGGACAATGAAATTGGAACAAGTCAGGAGCAAGAGCATTTATCAGTGGATCTGAGGTAGTGGAATAAATTTCTTTTGAAAATAAAATGAGACTTGCAGACCATAAAGTGTAACGGCAAGGAGTCCCAGGATATAGGGGCTGAGTGAGCAAATGCCTGTTCACCCATCTTGGAGGAGCATTTGGGAACGTCCAGGAGGGCCTGGGTTGTGGACCGCAGTTGATAGGATTGGTCAGGGGGAGTAAACATAGAGGCCAAGGAGGCAGGTTGGGAAGATCTGATGATGATGATGTCAGTTGAGCAGCCAGAGATGTAAAGATGCCAGTAAGATGAAGAGCCAGTTTAAATCAGAGTAGAGCGAGCAGTTGTGGGTGAGATGAGGATCCAACAAGGCAAACCTGCACACGTTGTTATACATGGCGTCCCATTTGAGAAAGCAGCTAACACTGGCCTGGTAAAAGGCGGTGAGTTCATAGCATAGTCTGGGGAGTAAGACACCCAGGGCGATTACAAAACTTGACATGAGCGAGGGCATGGCGGATATGGTATGCAGTTTAAAGGATTTGCAGATATCAGTTAAATGTTGTGAGAACTCCAGGGCAGTGTCGCATATGACACTGAGGTATTTGAAAGAGTGGGTCACAGAAACGAGGAAGCCATTAAGACGCCGGATAATAAGTTCAGAGGCAGGGGCGTGTGACTTTTGGGGGGGAACCGAAGTGCATGGCTTGCATCTTAGCAACATTCAGGACGAGGCAATTTAGGGTAAGCAAGGTTTGGATACTGTGGAAGTCAGAGGTGTGCTTGGAATTGATATCATACAATGATCTTGAGCCATTATAAAGCACCAGGTCATCAGCATACAGAAGGGTATTATAGTTGGAGGGGGAGTTAGGAATGTCATTAATGAAAATAGAAACAATCAACAGGCCCTGGATGGAGCTTTGAGGGCGCCTAAGGCTATGGAGGCTGGGGTGGAGAGGGCCTTGTTGAATGAGACAAATGTGAGAGTGGATGTGGAGGTAGCTCGAGAACCACTGTATGACAGAGTTAGAGACTCTGAGGGACTCAGGTTTGTGTAATAGGATGGAGTGATTAACCAAGTCGAAGACTTTGGTAAGGTAATTGAAGATAGCACCAGTTAGCAGACCTTTATCCATGTTGGATTAGACATCTCTGTCTCCCTTTTCTCACCGTCAACCACACACCCCTTGAGCAAGTTAACTACTTTAAATACCTAGGGATCACTCTAGAGCCAGCCCTCAACTATAAGCAACACATTCTCCTTGCCTCGGCCCTAAACTCGAGATTAGGAGTGTTTTATAGACACAAACATTGCCTCACCCCGGAAGCCCTACGGCTTACCGTCAGCTCCTCAGTCCTTGCCCTCCTTGACTATGGTATTACCATATACTGTGCTGCCCCCAACTCAGCCCTAAACAATCTCTGCCTTGTTCTCAACAAAGCCTGCTGCCTCATCCTAGGCTGTGATCGCCGCACCCACACGTGCACACTTTACAACTCCTCTAAATGGCTAAACCTTGATAGCAGAATCCGGTATCATTCTTGCCTAATAACTAAGAAGATCCTCCTAGGACTCGCCCCTTCCTCTCTCTGCTCTATTATCCGCACAGCTGACCCAGCAAGATCCACGAGAAATCGAACAGACAGCTGCAACGGGTCCCCCGCCCACATACCTCCCAACTTCAAAGGACTTTCAGCTACCAAGCCCCTACTCTGACTAATTCACTCCCTATCCAAATAGCAAACAAAACAAGGCTAGGCTCTTTCAAAGCTAGACTGAGGGAATTCCTCCTAAACTCAAACGTATGTGATTGCACCTAACTCTACCCTTCCTCTTCCCGTCCCACCATCCCCTATAATTTTTTCCCGGTTCCCGGTGCAACACTCCCAAACCCGCTACCGACTATCAGCCTGTTGCAGACTCCTCTGCAACTATTTCGGCTGTGCTTTACTGTGACCCCTCTACTTTTGTTACCTAATACTCTCCTTATCTACCCTGTAGCTCATGTTTTTGAATTGTAATGTAATCCTTTGTTTTCTATTTATCCTATACTGCCATTCTGTGTTGTATCAATTGTCTGTATTGTCCCTTGATGTATGACGTGGAACCTTTGTAAATGAGTCTCTGACTCAAAGGTCTTTCTGAATATTTCACAATAAACAATAAACATCACTGCTGAACTGCAAGAGGGCAGTGGAGGTATTGTGAGCATGCCTAAAGTTGTACTGGGTGGGGGGATTGTAGATTATGTTTTAGCAGGTAGTCTGAGACCTGGGAGTGAACAAGTTTTTCCAGAAGCTTGCTGAAGGTAGGAAGAACAGCAGTAGGGCAGTAATTAGTAGTTGACTTGGGATCACCCTTTTAAACACAGGAATGATCTTGGCCAACTTCCAAATGCTAGGCACGGTGGAGGTGGTGAGAGGGAGAGGTTAAACAGTCTGATGCAGCATTCTGCTCTCTCGTTGACATTAATAACATTAAGACCAAGTTCACTACATGCTCTTAATTGTGTTGTTTGTATGTGATGTTTCATATGTCAGGCATGGCTGAAAAAGGGTGGTGCCCAGATCACTTCCTGGTAAAAAATAATAAATGAAAATGAAATGAAATCAACTGGGTGCACATAAGTCTGCATTGTCTGTGCCATCAACGACTCCATCGTCTGCACCACTTTGGCCCCCGTGGGCTGTCAGCGGTCCCTCACTTGTCAGACCTCGAGCTGGAGCAGGTCAACGTAGGGGAGGAGTACCATCCTGACCTCATGTTACCTGAGGAAGAGCCTTCCTCCTCTGACAGGTCCACTGCCTCCTCAGTGA